>CM043865.1:31138411-33538411 GCA_023846275.1 Vanilla planifolia | reverse complement strand
CGCAAGAGCCAATGATTTCCAGGAGGCGACTCGACAAAATCCGGTCACCGAACCACCGCCATGGAAGGCTGAGCCAACAATAGAGAGAAATCACAAAGGAAAAAGTGGTAAAAGTCAGGAACAAACAAAAATCTAAGCGAGTGGGATGTGGTATCTTCCCTCACTGGAAATCGTTGAGAACTCAGCCGTGGCTATGATTCGAAACATGAAAAGGGAAAAGATCGAAAAAAAATAAGCTTCTCCTTTGGTCTTCCGATTTCTGTCGAAATGCATCACTTAGGGTTTTGTATTTTTATGGTTTACCCTGATACGAGGGATCCGTTCTCATGAACAAATAGATAAAAAAATCTGAAAAAAATAAAAGAGAAAAGCTATTGTAAGAAAAAGAAAAAAATTAAGAGAAAAATAGAATAACCAATATATTAAAATATATATACATATATAATAAGAAAAAAAATAAAAGAACCTAAAGTGACGACGATGTATGAGATTCTAATTTGAAAAAAAGGATAACAATGGATGTAGTTGAAAAACTATTTGTACAAGTTATGTGCCAATACAAAAATTTTATGGATCTTTTTATGTAGAAAAAAACCATAAACCCAAAAGTTGGGAACGAGAAACTCTATATTAGATAGGTTTAATTTCAATATCACTCAATGAAATGCTAAATACAATAAATGACAAGTTTATTTAAAAAATATTATGATGTTGTATATTCAACAAGTAAAAAGTTAGCAACTAAACAATTTTGTCAAACTATAACTAAATTTGAGAAAAAATATACAAAATCAATATCTCTATATGATTTAATCTCAATATTGTTATATGTACAATATTACAAAATGCATGAATAAATTTAGATGGATTATAAATTCTTAACAAAATATAAAGAGAAAAAGAGAAGAAAAAGCAATTAAGATATCATCAAGAACCAAGGTATACGGATTCAATTATTTGTGATATAAGTATGATTCCTCTTTAACAATAACATGATATTCATGATGCATAATTTGTATATTTTGATATTAAGATAGAAAATGAAAAACATATAAAAGAATAAACATATGACATAATGTATGATAAAGATAACAAGATTAAATATTCTACTAAAAAAGAAAAAACAAAAAGTAAAATTTTTTTGAACTTGTCCATTCCATGAGATGCGATGAGCACCAGTACAAGATATTGAGAATGATATACACTAGTTTGATATCGAGCCACGAGATTACATCAAGGCCTTCTCCAATACCGCTTGTACTTAGTGCAGGAACGAAAAACGAAAATAATATACAATTGATATAACTGGCCTGCTAAGTCTATGAAAAGATTTCTAAAGATGATGAAATGCCATAGATAAGATGAAACATGATTAGAACATTAAGTATAATCCCATGAGAAATATCTAAGACCCAGTTAAAAAAACAAAGAAAAAAATGTTAAAAGAGAAATAAATATATATATATATATATATACAATATGTAATAAAAAAAATAAAAATGTGTGTAAATATTTGATTTATGTAACATGTTCCAGTTTTTATATGTTTGAGCATTATCAATATGTCATATTGCTATTATGTTTATCACATTTGACATTATTCGTTTATCATATATTTGTTATTTATTCATACAAAATTCATTTGATGGGTATTTTATGCTCACCATTTATTTACACTACAGAACATGCCACATATTCATATAAAAAAGATACTTATAATAGCATATAAGGTATGTCAGTTAATACCTTGTATATATTGATATTGTTGTAATTATCATATTTCTAAAATTAAAGAAAGAACAGATATACACGTATTTTATTTCACTATAATAAAATTAGATTAATATCAAGCTAATGTATTTTATTATTTTTGTAACACCCATCTATAATGGTTTATGTCATCATATTGTACTGCAAATGTTCTGATTTATTGTACTATTAATCAATAATGATAGTAAATGATAAACAGAATCTGACAGGGTAGCATCAAAGCTAAAAATTGTTAGAAATGAAAATTTGAGTAAGAAAACTAACACAATAAAGATGATATTTGATAAAAATATTAAATATTGATATATAAAAATTTATTGAATCAAGTTTCAAGAACAAGAAGAAAATCAAAAAAAGAGAGATCCCCAAATGTGTAAAGATCTGACAATCTGAATATCCAATTACATATGACATCACCATTATTACAATATATGAGAGTGCATAAAGAAAGTTTCATATTAGATAAATTTGTTGATCAATTTCATCATATGTATCTCCATACTTTGTTAAAAGCTCGAATCCATTGATAGCAAAAAAGTAGATAAGACATATGAATAGAATTTTTTATAACATAAATTATCCTAAGCATAGAAGAGTTTTTCTAATTATTCTAGTACTGAAAGATGATACAGTAAACTGGTAGGGATCACACCACCATATCAAATTTCACAACAAGCCTATGAAAGATATTGCATAGTAAGAATTCGTGAAAAACCTTAAAAAACATTATATTTTTATATCTATATAAGAAAAAATTTAGTTTGACCTATAAGAGTTGAATTATAATAATCTCATAATATTTAAATATGAAAAAAATTTAATACTTTAGTACATGTTCCTAATATGATTGTTTCTAAATAATAGTATTGTTTTATGTTCTACAATAATTTAAGGTATGGCATTTACACTGCTCTGATTTCATATAGAATTTTTAATTTTTTTTATCTAATTAAGAATGTCATACCAGTATAATAGAATTTGTAATCATTAGAATCTCATTAGAAAAACTTAAAAAGTAAAGGACACAACTCCTTATAAGACATTTTAAAAGATTTCGAGGAGATAAAAAATTTGGTTATAAAATATCAGGATCTAGCACCAACAGCAGCAAGATAGCTACAAAGACTATTAACAAGACCTCTCAATATTCTGACCGTGAAAAATTTCATAAATGAGTTTGTTAGTATAAGAAAAACTGGCAAATCTGATGTTCTACTCGTGGGAAAACAAGCCATATTGCTAAGTTATGTCCCCATACTGCTACTACATTTGAAACGGCTTCAACACCTATTAGTTTTGATGGTAGTAGAGGCAGAGCAGGCAGAGGCAGAGACACTACATCTATCTCAAAATCTGAAGGTACCAGTAGAGGGTAATCGATAGTCTACACATTAGAATATTCACAAATAACAGAGACATCCTAAGACTTCCCAAATTTTTGATCTATAACCATCACAAATAACAAGAATCCTTCATATTCTTTTGATATCAATTTGTGAGCTTTTGACATAAATATAAACAAAATTTTCTTTCCCTTTCTATAATAAATCACTTCTTTGTTAACTTGGGTTTTTAAGTTTACTTTTTTTTTTTACACAATCAATTTTCACTTGATGTCTTATCAACAAATTCATATCAAAAATATTATAAAATTTTAACAGAGGTAAGACTATCAATTTAACAAAAAATTATTTCCCTTATATATCTACATATCCACTAACATATTTTTCAACTCTAATTTCAATACAACAGATAATTTAACTAATAATACAATTTTCAAATATTATAAATTCACAGATTGAGTATCACATACATGTTGAGAGATAAATGAGTAGGACGTTTCATTATCAAAAAGAACTAATACTGAAACACGCTAAAAAAATAAAATACCTGATATAACAACAGTAGAGTGGGGTGCCTCCTACTATGAGATCGCATAAACTCTTGACTGAACATCTATACCTGTCGACTGCCCCCTACAAGCACCTCCAAATCATAAGGTAGAAACTGTGTCTCTACTTCTACATCTGGCTGCTCCACCTCTACCACTACTAGAACTGACAAATACTAAAACCCCCTCTCAGATATAATACCAACTTGAGAGTATAACCTAACAATATAACCTACCTCCTCACAAGTAAAAAATCAAATCTGTCTACACTACCTATACCAACAAACCCCTTTACGAAATTTGTCACAGTCAAAACATTAAGAGGTCTTACCATTAGTATCTATATTGCTACTGTTAGCACCAGTTCCTAATCTTCTAAAACCAAATTTCTTACCTCCTAAAAATCTTTTAAAACCTTTCTCACAAGAACTGTCTTTTATAACCTAAGTTATCTATTTTTTCTCTTATTTTTAATAAGACTCGTATAATTGCAAACTTCGTTATACCAATCTAACAATCTCAATTAGATCAAATAAATCAGAAGTTCTGTATGAAACCAGAACAACTTTAATGTCATACCTGAAACCCTTGCGGATTATAAAACAACTTGTTATTTAGAACCAATTATATCAAATACATTATGTATTAAAGTACTAAATTTATTTTCATATTTAGATATTATAAGATTATTCTAAGCCAACTCTGACAGATTAAACTGAATCTTTTCTAATACAAATATAGGAATATAATATTTTTCAAGGTCCTAAACAAATTCTTGTTATGCATGTCTTTCACAAGCCTATTGTGAAATCTGATCTGGTGATGTGATTCCTACCAATATACTTCATCATCCTTCAGCACCAGAATAGTTAGAGAAACTCTTCTATACTTAAGATAATCTATACTATCAAAAATTTTATTCATTAAGTCTGATCTATTTTTTTATTACCAATGAATCTGAACTTCTAACAAAGTGTAGGGGATACATATGATGAAACAGATCAATAAATTTATCTAACATGAAACTTTTTTTCTATAGTCTCATATATTATGATGATGATGATCACTTGCAATTGAATATTTAGATTCTTAGATCCTTCCATATTTGAATATCCCTTTTTTTTATCTCTTTCTTATTCTTACAACTTGATTTAACAAATTTCTACTTATTAATATTCAATATTTTCATCAAATATCACATTTATGTAAAACTACTTATTTTAGAAAAAATATATCATATATATATATTGTGTTAATATTGTCACTCAATTTTTTAATTCTAACAATCTTTAACTATGATACTATCCTATCATGTCTTGTCTATCATTCACTATCATTACTGACTAGTAGTTAGTAAATCAAAATATTCACAGGATAACGTGAGGACATAAACCATTATAGATAGGTATAACAAAAATAATAAAACATATTATCTTGATATTGATTTATTTTATTACAGTAAAATAAAGTATATGAATACATGTTCTTTCTTTAATCTCAGAAACATTATAAGTACAATAATATTAATATATACAGGATATCAACTCACACACTACACATGTCACTCTAAACAACTTCTCTATGTGAATTAGTGACATGTCCTACAATGTAAGGGGACAACCATAAAATACCTAACAAGTGAATTTCACATTAATAAATACCATATTTATGATAAAATAACAATATCAAATGTGATAAACATAATATTAACACAACATATCGACAATACTAATGCATATAAAAAACAAGAATAACATACTATATTAATCAAATGCATACACACATCTTTATTTTTTTATTATATGTATATTTTTTCTTTTTTTTTAATTTTTTTTTACTTTTTTTTTTGTTTTTTAATTGAGCCTTAAATGTTTTTCATTGAACTTTATCCTATATCCCAATCATGTCTCATCTCATCTGTGACATCTCATTATCTCTAGACCTCTACCCATAACTATAACTAATCAGTCATCAATTATATATCATCTCCGTCCCTCGTCCATGTACTAAATATAAGCGATATCATAGAAAACCTCTGATGTCATCTTATGACCCGGTACCAAACCAGTGCCTGCCAAGCTCACATCTAATAGAATCATGGGCACAGTCCAAGAAAATTTCACTTTTTATTCTATTTTCTTTTTTAACAAGGTATTTAACCATATTATCTTTATCACATATTATGTCATATATTTATCTTTTTATATCTTTTTCATTTTCTATCATAATATCAGAATATATAAATTGTGTTTCATGAGTATCAAGTCATGCTAAAGATAAATCATACCTACTTATATTACAAATAATTGAATTCATCAATCTTGATTTTTTATGACCTCTTAATTCCTTTATCTATCTTTTTTCTCTTTATTTTTTGCAAAGAATTTATATCTATCTAAATCAATTCCTATAATTCATAACATCACATATATATATATATAACATTAAGATTAAATCATATTAAGACACTGATCTTGTATATTTTTTCTTAAATACAGTCAAAGTTTAACATCACTTTTTAGTTGCTAAATTTTTAATTGCTGAATATACATAGCAAAATATTTTCCAAATAAACATGCCAACTATTATATTTAATATTTTATTAAGTAACATTGAAATTTCACTCATCTCAAATAGAATCTTGTTTTCAGTTAATAGAAGTTTTTTCTTTCTGGCTTACAACGTTCAAAACAGTCTTTTTTTTTGCACAAAAACAAGCCATAAATTTTCCATTTTGGCACCTAACTTGTACAAACAATTATTCAGCATCCATCATTGACATTTTTTTAAAATAAAATCTCTACATCATTGTCATTTTAGTTTCCCTTTTTAATTTCTTCTTTTATATATATATATATATGTGTGTGTGTGTGTGTGTATGTATGTATATGTAGATATTAACATATTAGGTACTTTATTTTTCTCTCTCCTAACTCTTTTTTTATGCAACAACTTTTTCTCTTTTTTATGGAGTTTTTTCCACTGGTCACGACAGTGGATCCTTCATGCATACATGTCAAGATAAACTACAAAAACACAAAATCCTAAGTGATACATGTCGACAAAAATAGAAAGACTAAAGGAGAAGCTTACTATTTTCAATATTTTCCCGTTTCGTGTTTTGAATAGCAAGCACGACATGAGTTCTCTCCGATCTTTTACAACAGAAGACCCCATGACCTGAGGGATTAAGCTTTCGTTTGTTCCCGACACTTACTGTTTTCTCCTTTGCGTCTCTTCTCTCAATCTCTAGCTTAACCTTCCACGGTGGCCATCGGTGACTGGATTTCGCCGTCACCTCCAAGAAATCACCGCCTCCAACAAACCCTAGCTTCTGTCTAAGAGTTTTACGAACACATTGAGGGCGAAAGAAATTCAAGAAATATATATCCTAATTCTTATTTATTTGTATTTTTATTATTATTTTAATATTATTTTTTCTAATAACTTCAAAAATTGATTAAAATTCAACGAGAGCTCCGAAAAATTATACGACAAGAATCAAAATTAGTTGCTAAATTTGACTTGTACAAATTCACATTCACATCTAAATTCAACTATTTGGTATTTATTTTACCAATTGTGAAAAACTTGAACATTTAAGTGCTTACAGCATTAAGTCATTACATCAAAATTAAGAAAAAACTTTATTTTGATTTTGAAAAATGTCTTGCCTTGAAGTAAAGATAAACAAATCTTTATTTCAAATTCCTAAAAACGGCACTAACAATCATTTTATGCCCTTGAGTGAACAACAAAAATTCCTTCTCATATTTTCCTTTTCAAGTGAGAAGTGCCTCATAAATTTATCCCTATTAACATAATATTGGATCATGATTTTCTTATGACATTAAAATACTATCATTTCTTTAATATAGAAACATTAGACCATGTTTTTTTACATTCTTTCATAAATCTTACTATTTTCAATCATTAATGTCCCCTTTTCAAATTAACATGCCTTCAAATGAAGGTGATGTTTCTTCAAAAAATTAACTTTCGTATTAAAATCATACTCCCACATATAATGGTGCATCTGACAAGTCAAGAATACTTCTAAATATAGTGATTAAAAGCTTCATCTCAAACAAATCATATCAAAACCCTATTATAATGTTAACATTTTAATTCAGGCAATCTTATTACTTTTGAATGCTCTATAAATAGCTCTATCTTTGCTAAATTTTATAAAACTAACCATCCATTATTGCTATTAAGCAACCAAAGGTTCTTTTCTAGTCTACTACACCATTTATCACTTCAAACTTAAATGGTTGTGTCTAATCTAATTTTGTTGATTGTGATCTTGTTTTCCAACCAAATTATTATAGCTTATAACAATTGCTTGATTCTACCAACAAATCTCAACTAAATTCCAAGGAATCCTCCTAGATCTACAGTTATATTCTTCCAAAGCTTTACTAATCTATTAATTAAAAGCGGTGCCATTTCTATCCATTTCTATATGCATTATCTTAAAAATCTCACAGTTATATTCTTCCAAAGCTTTACTAATCTATTAATTAAAAGCGGTGCCATTTCTATCCATTTCTATATGCATTATCTTAAAAATCTCAAATCCATGCAAAGATGAAAAGAAATAAATGAGAATATAATTGTTATTAACCAAAGGTTATTTTCTAGTCTATTACACCATTTATCACTGCAAACATAACTTAGATGGCTGTGTCAAATCGAGTTTTGCCAATTATGATCTTGTTCATTATTCTTCCAACTAAATTATTATTGCTTGTAACAATTTCTTAATTCTACTAACAAATCTCAACAAAATTATTCCGAAGCTTTACCAATCTTTTAAGTAAAAGTGGTGCCATTTCTATCCATTTCTATCATTATCTTCAAAATCCCAAATCCATGCAAAGGTGAAAACAAATACATAGGAATACAATTGTTGCTAAGAAACCAAGGTTATTTTCTAGTCTACTACACCATTTATTACTTCAAGCTTAACTTAGATGGTTGTGTCAAATCTAGTTTTGTCAACTGCATTGTTCATTATTCTTCCAACCAAATTATTATAGCTTGTAACAATTTCTTGGTTCTACTAACAAATCTCAACTAAATTCTAAGGAATCATCCTAGATCTTGAGTTATGTTCTTCCAAAGCTTTACAAATCTTTTAATTAAAAGAAATGCCATTTCTATCCATTTTTATTATGCATTATCTTCAAAATCCCAAATCCATTCCTTAGAAATATTTTCATGCTACCTAGAAGACAAATCAACTAATGAAAAATTTAAATAGTTTAACTTCTTACATTTTTAAAGAAGCCAATGTTGTTATTATTGCCCTTGCTAAAATGGTGAGAAAGAATGCGATTTGTACCTTTATTCCATTATATAAAAAAATTCTTAAAATTATTAGATTCCTTAAATATGGAAGTATTCAACCATCTAAATATAATAAACTCGTAACTTGTATCTCATTTCCTTGAAAGATGTTGGCTATTTTTTCATCACAAATACTACAGGGTTTTGAAGCAACTAATATTTTTTCAGTTATCCAAAATCTTTGTTCTGCTATGCTTGTTGATTCTAACTAAAAGCCCATGGATGTTTCATTCTCTAATCTTAATCTTATTACTTTCAATCATTCTATCTTTTATAGCAGAGCTTATTACCTGGCACATTATCTTTCACTGGATAATATATTATCATAAATTTAAATTACATTCCCATTTATTTCGTTTAACCTTTGCATGTATTGTTCATGGACAGCTTGCATCTTGTGTTCTCTTGTTGATCACTATAGAAGATTAGTTTGTGACCCATTGATTTCCCACATTCATAGAGTTTATACAGATGTTGTTGGTGTTCCATTACTTTGAGACATGGATTTCAATGACCAGCTAGAGGGGCTCTATTGCACTCACCTTTTTGCAAATGTTTTGAGTGTGATTGTTTTTGTCTTTGTTGCCCCAATTTTATACCAAGTTATATACCATCAAAACTGTGTATGGATAGATTCCATGGATCAAGATGCATCGGTAAAAGCTCAAAGATTTAAGTGATAACATTGATACTACACATGGTTTGGCTTTTTTCATGACATGTAAACATGACCATTTTGACTTTGTTTCGTGTAAGTCCCCCGTTCTTCTTTCCTTATAATCTCTTATTGAGTATGACTTGGTTATACTACTCATCAATTCAAAAAAATACATAATAGGGAGAAAATTCAAAGATGTTAGACTAAATAATAAACTATTAGTTCACACAGAGAAAAGGCATAGCAATAGTAGCAAATTTAAACTTTAAAAGTGAAATACCATGGTGAATCCGACCAATGGCAGGTTCATCCTATTATGTAAAATATTTTGAAGTTTTTATGAATATGAATGGATAACTCTTACCCAATTGGCACCTCATACAATATTCAACAAGAAGAAACAAAACCATAAGAATAAAGAATGTACAATTGTTGAATATATGACAACGAAAAAAACTTGCTCACAATTCTTGCTTGTTATGTTATGCCTCAATTTTCTAGAGCATTACTGAGATGAATTTTAGGAATAGAAGCATCAACTTATTGAATGCAAAAGGTGAGCACCCAAAAAAAGTAAGTTAATGAGGAAAGAGCAAACGATGAGAAAGAGATTTCCATATGTGGACAAACGCACAAAGATAAGTAACACTATAGTATTCCCTCTCTTTATCAATGCAAACTATGTTGATTTTAAGAGGTTCAAGAAAATCAAAGTCACTTAAAGAGACCATAGGTGAGCTAATTGTACAAGTCAAATGACATTTGGCATAATCATTGAAGTTTCCAAAAGATTCAGAAGTTATAATGTTTAAACATGACATGGTAAACTTAGAAACTAGAGTTCTAAATGTAAGGATATGTCAAACAATAAACCCAAAAGTTAATATCAAGAATTAACATATATTATCAAAGAATAGAGCCCAAAAATTATTTTTTAGAGATAAGCATGCACATGATCCTATCAAAAACCCTAGATATACTATATCAAAGAATGTTGCAAGTTGTTTTTGTGAATTAGATTCAAACTTGTAACATGTCAATAATCAACTTATCAATTGAGAATATGATCATAATTTAATCATCCCAAAATTAAGATATTCAAATACTGGCAAAAATTATTTTTAATCAATATGTCCTTTTTCTTTCTTCAAATCTATGCCTAAAGCTCTGGCTCCACATAATTGTCAATTTAAAATTATTATAAAAGTGTTGAACGAAGCATGCACAAAATTGATGCTACTTGCAAAGCATTGCTTTGTGGCTCTTAAAAGTTAAGGACCATAAGAAGTAAATCACGTTTTAATAATGTTCCTTCACTATTAGTCTAGTGCTAATAATATATTCTTTGAAGGCTTAGAAGGTGTAGGCATATTAAACAAAAGCTATTTTATGCTCCAATTAGAAGTGAAAGTTGAAAATTTTCTAATAAATAGAAAAAGTGACCAACTAAAAAACACAAGATAAGAGGCCATTACAAAGCATATAAAGTATTTGGATATAAATGAAAACTTAATAACAAATAAAACATATAAATACATAAATAAATACATGCATATATAGTTGACCCCATCTAGTAGGATTAAAGCTCATTGTTAAAGGCTAAATTTACTACATTCTAGATTCCCATAACATACACAACTTTTCACCTTTTCTTTATAGACATCATAACCATGCAATTTCTCATAACAAATTTACAATATTATTCAAATAATATAACTGAGTACCAGATTATTGCATGATGATGCAACATGGGGATCTCTTGGTCCAAATCCTTCCTTGGCCTCCTGCAAAGCTGACTGAAAGTACTTTTCTGCCTCATCTAATTCACCCTATAAGCAAACCATAAGTTAAAGTTTTTAATTTGAAACCTATAAATGATCATTTTGCTGAAATCCCAAAATAAATCTGACTGCAAGTTTTATAACTTGAGAAACATTTAAGCAACAAGAAGAGAGTTTGAAAACAGTATAGAAATCAAGTATCAATTATAATATAACAAAATACAAGGTAAATACTAGTAGAGAGGAATTTGGTGTCTAGTTGAAGTGAGACCAAGCCAAAAATATGCTTCTAAGAAGCTGGTCATGCCTAATTGTTCACATTAACTTTCTCATGTATCTAACTTAACATGATTAAGCATATTATGCAAGTTCAAAATGAATCTTTCTAATGATAGCCCTAGGTTCTACAAGTTTACTGATACTAACAAAACAGTATCCAAACAAAAATTGCGCAAAATAAAGAGAAACAAAAAAGCTGACAAACTCAAAAGATTAAGACTATTTGAGCAACATTTAATTTACATGTAAACTAAACATGAAAACACAAACCAGCATTCGTAGATAAGCCACAAAATTTTTTAAAACGTTTACAATGAGTAAACAAATGAAAAAGAAAGAAAAAAAGAACTACCCAAATTAAAAAGAAAAAGGACACAACATGTTGCATGCCTTTGAAAAGAGACCCCTCCCATTGTCCGTGAAAATTCTCCACTTGATAGTATGAGTATTTGATATCACAGAACCATCTTCAATTTTGTTTAAACCAACCACATAATCATCTCCTTGACCATTATTTATAGCTACATCAGATGATATATTATCTGCCAGCACAACATCTCCACTTAACCCAAAAGACAAAGCTGCAAATCACAATACACCAAAAAACATAAGCATGCAAAATATGTATGAATTCATAGAAGTATGCGGTAATTGAAACTTGAATAGATAGCTGTCTACACTCTTTTAGAACTACATACGTGTTGTTATGGACAATGTTGGTTATCAAGAAGATTGAGCACATATTTTCTACTAACTTCATAGCCATTAGTTTCCAAGTTTCACATGAATCGATGCAGGTCAATGGGATAATTGAATGTTTAAATAAAATGTAGTAGCCATTCAGGGCTTTAGTTTAGTTCGATGAATATCACTTATTCAGGTGTTCAAAATTATTATATCATAATTAGCAGCTTTCTATGCATGGACTTTTCTTCAAATATCCTACATCACTATCCATTGTTAACTCAGTCAATTCAATGCACCTAAAAATTACTAAAGGAGTTATTTTTCTTGGCCTTGAAACACCTAGCCGACTGGCCAAATCATCCAAATTATAGCTTAAGCTTTCAAGCTAAGCAACAAACAAGGGTTTCAGAATACTGCCTGGTGCGTGTAAGCAGAGAGGTGAAAGATTTTCTACGGAACAATTGAATACAATAAATGAGAAAACAGAAGTCCATATAGCTTAAACTACTTAGCTGGGTAGATGTGGGTTTATGTATTCCAACTTTGAGTAGTAATTTTAAATGAGCAGTAATGATAGAATATCAAACCAAAAATCAAATAAGAGCACGGCCGGGTAAAATGCTACAGTAGTATTTCAGTCGAACTGCTCATCCAAAAAACTAGGCTTCCGAAATAATCTGGTTGCAGGCACAAATGAGAGATTTCATACAGAGTAATAGAGAACAATTAGTGGGAAAAAAGAAGTTCACACAGCTTATAACTTCGCTGCGTTAGACTAAGGATCACACACTCCAACTTCAACGAGTAATTTCAAGTGAGCAGAGATGAAAGAATATCAAATCAAAATCAAACAAAAGCAGAATCGAGTAAAATGCTTTTAAGTACCTGTTGATCCAAACAGAAAAATCTTCAATTTCAATTGCCAAGAATTTCTACAATCTTCTGAAACACTAGAAAAACATTTTTGCGAACCATTGCATCCTATAAAAACCGTAATCGATTAACAACATTCACATTACTGAAAATGTTGCTCAAAATGATAACTAAAGTATCATTAATGCAGGAATCACATCCAACAATAGCGAGAAGAGATCAGACGAAGATGGAAAGAAGAGCATTAACTAACAAATGATTTCGCGGCTAGTTCTAGTGAAAGAAGAAACGATAGCAGAAATAGTACCTGACGAAGATGCAGATGGTGCCTCCGCGATGGCTGTTTTATCTTCCAGAGAAATCAAGGATTTCGAGTGAGGTAATCGAAGAGTCCGCAATAAACCTATTACACGTGTTATCCGCATGCTGTTGTAACCTTGAGGCGCTGCAAGAGGGTTTTCAAATAGTTTTCAGATATGGAGGAAGAAGAAGATGTCGGCTTTGCCTTCCGCAATTCCCACAGTCGACTTCTGATGCCTCAGGGAAGGCATTCCGGAACATGGTAGGCGTCTTCGCCAGACGAAGGACGGCACGGCCAAGACGGGATTATGGATTTTTTGGTTTTTTTTTTTTTTTTTTTTTTTTTTTTCTTTCAATAAGAAAATTGACAAATATTTTAATAAATAAAAGAAACTTTAAAATATTCGTTAGCAAACGTTTCATAAAACTTATCATTTGCTCTTAATATGATTGAAATTTATTATATTAGTTATTTATTAACAACGCATTAGGTACAGAAATATTTTTAAAAAATAAAAAAAAAACTCTCTATGAGACATCTCAAAAATTGGCCTTAACGAGTTTAAGTAATATGAATTGCAAAAAACTCTCAATCTCTTCTAAGATTTGCTAATTTTTGTAACTAAACAAGTTATAAGAGTTATTTAGTTGTCTAATATGTTGTTTAGTGTAATGCAATTAGATTTTTTGTAATGTTTATCTTATCTAGTTTATCTCTATGATTTATATTGATTATAACTTTTGTTATCATGATCTTATGCAGTATAATTCAAATAAATTTGATAAATACATAAAATGGTGAATTATGAGGTCTAAATAGAGTAAATAGCAATTTAAAAAGTCATAAAACAAAATCGAACAGAAGTTAGGATAAAGTATTTATGTTCATACATCATCTCACAAATAACAACTAAGTAAAATAATACATAGTCTCAAATATGTCAAAATAATATAAAAATTAAATAAATTATAAATACATCATCTATCACAAAAAGTATAATAAAGACCTTATATAAAATCAACTATAAAACTCACAAATAAAACATATTATCTCACATTTTTTTCTCTTCTCTCATGCATTTCTAAGTTCTCATTCTCATTATTAGTTTTTTATGCAAGACAGATTTAAACTTTTATTAGAGTCTAAATTAGAACCCCTAAAAATACTCAATAGATTATTAAAAAATATAAAAAAATACTACGAACTGATTAGGGTTAGGTGACCTATGTGGTATTTTATTACTATTTAAAAATTGACATTCCAAGCCTATAACGTAGACTATTAAGTCGAGTAGATGACAATACATTAAGTATTAAGCAAAAAAATCTTATAAAATAGTTTTTGTCACATTCAATTTCACATATATAAAATAAAAAATTTAAGACAAACTCTATACAGAATACTTTACTAGAAAAGAGTAACTATAACTTTAGATTTTTATCTAAAAAATAAAAAAATACAGAAAAAATGTAAATCTTTTTTATAATGAAATGGGTGTTGATAGAAGTGAGAATTTGTTTGATTATCGACTCTCCCAGTTAAAGGTCTTTCACCTTTGATCATTGTCTCTCACAAGAGAAGTTGTAATCTCAGTAACTAGGATTTAGTGCACATACTTTGTTTAAAAGAATGGAAGTACACAAATGAATAAATTTTAATTTCATAATTTTCTTACCATCTGGTGAGCATCCCTATTTATAGAGACCTCAAATATTCATTAGTAATTTAAAAAAACGAGAAAAATAAAAAATTAATTGAATTAAGTAGATCCTAAACTGGTTGTGCATTTCAAGAAATAGTGATGCCAAGCAATGAAACAGCAAGATGCGAAATGACGGGAGAACAGTACAATAGAGCTGTCGGTCTAATTTTTAGGTAGGTGCGAGTCGAGCAGAATGGGTAGACAAGACAGGCGACTTGGTGCTGGTTGTCTCATGTCATTACGATTCATCATGGATAATAGATTGGCACAAGTTGAGCACAAATCAAATAATGTTCCTAGGTCAATCAAGTCACACTGGCACACATGTTTGCTTGGGTGGTGGCACTGGCTATTAACAGCAATGGTGATAGAGACAGACGGCGGTGGACGGTGATGGACAATGAAATCAATAAAAAAATTTAATTTTAAGCATTTTAAGCAATTTTCAATCAAATTTTGTAGTGATGGACTTATAGAACTCGTGAGATGCCAGCGGATGTGTTTTTATGAACTAATGTTTGACACTGCTATGCCAATTTTTATCTTACTAGAAAAAAATTATGGCTTCTTTTATATTAATAAGAGAATTTAAATATAATATTATTTATTTTTTACTTTAAAAATTTCATGAGAAATTCAAGTGATTTCTAAAAAGTATAAACAATGTATTTAGAAATTCCACAAGTCAAGTCATTCATATTTATATGCTCAAATCATAAATCTAGCTATTATCATCTTTGCATGTATTTTGAAACATGCTAATATATATATATATTTTAATTATAAACATATACTACTCTCATCCAATAATTAAATAATTATAAAAATATAATTTATAATTAATTCAATCATATTATCACATTTTCATTAAAAGACTACTTTAACATCTTATTGATAATATCCTATAGAGATCTACCCCAACTATTGTAATGAGAGATTAATTACATCATTTCTTAATAAGAACATAAGTTTGATAAGCTTTGTTCCTTTGAACAAATAGAATAGAAGTTTTTTGCTTCATAACATTAAACTTTTCTATCTTTTATACAAAAAGATCAAGTACACATGGTGCAAAAACAAAAAAAGGTCTAATTATGGTCTTAGTTTAGCTAGGTGCTTTTGAACTTGAAGATGATAACACACATTCCCAACTTGAATGGTTCACAACTCTCGCGTGTTAAGTCTGACCATTACATTCTTCTTCTTTTATTAAGTGGCCTTTAGGCCCTAAAACCTTGTCATCAGCTACAATTTGAAAGACATGTGGCTTTTGCATGTAAAAGCTACAAAGGTTGTCCATGGATCTTAGTCTAAGCATGTTATAGGCTCCTTTATAGTCCAAATCAACCATAAACTTGTAAGGGTTTCTCTGACTACTTTGAAGTTGGAGTAACCTTAGCTTGGAGGTCTTGATGGATATTTGTAAGCAATTTGAAGAAGATTGCTAAGATGTCGCTTGAGGAAGACGCAAGTCCTTGCTTCCCCAATAAGAATTGTTACCTCCTTTAGAACATAGTAAACTATAACTCCAACCTTTCTCAGCTTTAAACTTGATGATGACAAAGGGTCATCATTCATCGGCTCACTCAAGCTGAGTTGTATAATTTTTTTCATAAGGTTGCCATTAGAAGTGAAAAGAACTTACATTATAACATTTCAATATTTCTACTAAGATATTACCCTTATTATAATTAAGTTTTCTCCTCTTCTTCTTAGAAGGTGTTATACATGGCTTTCTTGGGACATCAAGATTAAAGAGGGTGAGAAAGCAGTGATGTCCCAATAGAGAAATTACTAGGCAAAGAGTGACTCTTAAAATACTTTTAGTTATAGAGGTATGGGCGTGAATTATCATATATTAATTACTGAGAGAATAATTTTGATGTTTATGCAAGATGTCATAAGTTTAGGATATTGAGATCTCTTTTAAGAGCCAAAATCCACTTGAGTTAGGATAAGATAACCTAAAAGAACAACACCTTGATATAATGAGAATGAGTTATCACATTTAAAAACACCCAAAATCAAAGAGGTAAAGGAGTAAATATTAGGTGATGAGAGTCATTAAATAAGTTGTTCCCAATAAAATTTTTAGAGATATATAAGGATAAATTATCTTACATTAGGTACTGAGAGAGTGAATATAGTATTTATATTAGATATCATAGTCTTAAGATGTTGAGACGTATTTTGTAGGAAACCCTACTTGAATTAGGATAGAGATATCCAATGGAATAATACATTAACATAGTGAGAATAGAATGCCATATTTGATATCATAACCAACTCTTAACTAACTTGATATGGTTTGAAGATTACCCAAGAAAAAGCTGGTTAGCATGTGACTCCTAAGATTAAAGAGTAAAAGAAGTAAATATCAAGTGATGTCTTGATAGAGGAATTATTTGACAAAAAGCAACTTTTAATAGCCCTTTAAGTAGAAAAAAAGATAAATTATCTTTCATTGACCACTAAAAAGTGATTATAGTGTTTATATGATATTTCAGTACTAAGATGTTAAGATATCTTTTAAAGATAAAATCTATTCGAGTTAAGATGGAACAAACTAAGGAGATAATATTTCGATATAGTGAGACTAAGATGTCACACTTCTTCTCATATCCTATAATAATACTCTCTTAACCAAGCATGCTTAATTATAGAATTTTTATAATATATAATACCTTAATACTTTAAAGCATGGTGTTAAATTTTATAAAATCTCCATAATTATATGATTGATTGGTAGTAATATTGGGATGGGTGATTAAACAAAAAGAAGAGCTTTTCAGGCATTTTTTTAAGGATAAAACTCAAGTGATTGAGATTATGTCATCAGGAATGCTAATAAGTTTTACCTAGTCTTTTAGCTTAAACAACTTAAATGGTAAAACTATCACAAACCCTTTGCCCATTCAAGTTATTATATTTGATTTCTTCAGACATATATGAGAATATTATTTTGAAATTTAATTATATATAATATATTATAAGTAATGAGATTAAGTTAATATAACTATAATTTTATGTGTTTTAATGTAATAAATTAATTTTTTAGATATTATATTTATTAATTAAAATATTATTAAATTTGTATAATCTTGAAAGATGTGTCACTTTTCAAATGAAATAATCTAAGGAAAAGATCTATTCAAAAAGAATTTAATAATTAGAGAGAATAATAGATGCCAGTTTGTTTGAATGGATGCCCTTATTTGAATGAATGTAAACTTATTCTCCTAATATATTGAGATCATAGATATTAATTATTAGATCTAGATAATAAAGATAAAAAAATTAAATCTTAAGAAATATTAAACCAATAACATTTGAAATAAATAAACCAATATAAAAAAATATTTTATGTGTGATTTAAATTACTCATGGTTATTGATTATCATTTCATCATTCAAATATTAATTTATTTTGTTATATCATTTTTTGTTATTTTTTATGATTTATTTTTTAAATATCTTGAAATTTTACTAGTATTTATATCATAAGTCATTCGTCAACTTCATAAAGAGATAGGAAATATGAAGCCATGAATGAGGATCCTTCTCATTAGATATCTCAATGGGTACGTATCATAAGGACTTGGTGTTACGAGGTTTTAGGGATTGTAGCATCATGTGTAGCATATTACAATAGTTAGTATGCTTTCAATTTTATACTTAGGATTCTTTGTTTATGTTTTTATTTGTAGAGGATTTATTTTGGGTTATTTATGAGATTTGTATTGACATTATATAGATTTTGGATTTTATTTTGCTATCAAATTCTTTTTATAAGTTTTATATGTTATCATATATTTATTTATATTTAATCTTTGATTATCATTAGTTATTATAGAATGGTTATGAGGCCCTCACAGTGGGAGAATGAACCTTTAATGCTTAATCAACATTCCTCGCTCCTTCCTCAAGAGCTTTCTCTTAAAGGAGCAAACAAAAGCCTTTGTTCCCCCATCATGGAACAAAATATCATTCATGTGGTGTATTCATTTGCTTTAAGGTAAATGGGATCACTAACTCCATTAGTAGAGGGCCGTGGGATGTGGTGAGGTTATGTCTTATTCAAGCTATTCCTTATTTATTTTTTGGATTTATGCCTAGACATTGGAGAGACACAATAATTGTCCTCATTCTAAGGTTTGAGAGGCCTTCAAGGTTAACCAATTACATCCTATAAGTGTATAAACCATTAGTTATATGATTATTACCAAAATCTTAGTTAATAAAACAAAACCCTACCTTCATAAGTTATTAGTGTGCTAGCCAAAGACTTTCATCATTAAGAAGGTTGTCTCTAATAGTTGTATCTTGACTGAGAACTATTATGTAAGATAGATAATTTCACCTTAGTTAGTGACTTAATAGCCTTTAAAGTATTTATAGAGTAAGTTTATGACTAAATTATCTGAAAATTTCTTAGGACTATACTTATCGCTTTATTTTTGAAGATTTTGTGCTCATGGTTTCTAGAATGTGCCTTGGGTCCTCATTATTCAATGTGGATCTAAAGGACTATGTCCTGTTAGATCCTAAGCAAACATGGGTTGAGTTAAGGCCCCTCGTCACCTTAGATTTTTATCCATAACTTCAAGCTCCTCTCCTTTTTGATCCATTAGTCTTCCTTACTTGGGGCAATCAGGGGTATTATGTTTGTCTCACATTCTTTGTAGCAACCCTAATTTTAATACTTCTATATTTAAGTACAAAATTAAATATCATTATTTAAAAATTCCTTTGTTCCTTTATTTTAAAATAGCTTTATTTAATTTAGTATATAAAGCAATGATATTTATATTTATATTTATACAAATTAACCTTGATATTTAAAAATTGTCTTTTCTTATTTAAAAAAAAAGTAAAAATCCTTCTTATTTTATGCAATAAGAATAATCTATTTTTTATGCCAAGTTTAATCAAAACCTTAAATAATTTAAGTAGTAAAATAAAATAAATAAACCATACTTTCCTAATTTATATTAGTTAATGTAATAACTTAATCTCCTAATAAAATCTTTAATACATGATTACTAGAAAAATAATAAATAAAAATTCTTAAGGTTATCTAATCCTCTTCTAAGTTATCCCTTAAAGTCCTGTGATGTGCTTCATTCATACTTATAATTGTTAATATCAAAAAAATACTAAACAAACCAATATTAACTTTGTAGAAAAAAAACTATATATTATATATACAAAATATTATATCTTTGGGTTATGTCATATATTTAGGATAGATCATAGCATGTAAAACATAATGAATTGATCTTTGGGTTATCCATTTGCTGATTAACTATTTCTATTTATATATATATATATATATATATTCTTTGCCATTAATGGTTCATTGATCTTTAAGCTTATAATTTTCTTTTATTATTTTGATTTCATCCATTATACTGAATGATGAACTCTCGATAGCCCATCTTACTTGAGTAGCACTTTGTGAAACTTTGGTAAATAGTATGATGCATTATAGAGACCCAATCCAACTTAAGCAATACCAATTATCAATTTTTATAGGATTTAAATTTGATTTTTGTGTTGAAAAATATAAAATAAGATATTCACTCATTAGCACATCAAGATTAACAACCAAATCCTCTTTTTGTTAATAATTCTTATATTTATGCTAATAGTCATACCCAAGTTGGTACAACATAATTCTTATGTAATACCAATTTATATAAGCAAATTTAAAATGATGAGCATAAAAGGTAAACTATAGTAATCTCAACCCAAATTTACATATGATTTGCATTAAAAAAAATGTTAACATGTAACCATTCAACTTACATAGATCTTTTCTACTAACATTGGCCAAGTCTCATTGCGTGGTATAAATAGAAAAGTATTTCAAAGAGAATAGGCTAATGAATCAATTACAATTTTTTAACAAATGAAACAAAGGTCATATCCATGGGTTGAGCTTTAAAGATAGAGACTTCTTATTCTTAATATTCTTAGTCTTCTGCATCATCTTTCAACTATTAAACATAAAAGCTTAGCATCTTGATTATTAAATCCTTCCAACTCATTTAGATTTTGTGTCATATATTTTAAGTAAATGATATATGATTTGTTGTATTATTTTGTATAAATTATTTAATAAAATGATCATTACAATATTGCTTAAGTTGTTAATTTGGTTAAATAATATTATTATTTGTATCATTTATTTGAAATTGAATTAAGTTTTATACCCGCATAATTCACCTACTCTTATGAGCATCATGTTGCTAGCATTACAACATATATAAATGTTATAGAATATCAATTTTGATCACATTATCAACTACCAAAAAAATGTTAGATTTCAAAAGATAGAATGTTTAATGTTTTTTCACTTAAAGAATTGATTCATTTGTCACAAATAGAATGAGAAGGGAATGTTTTGGATAAAGAAAAATATTTGCAATGAGGAAAAAATGCTCTCAACTTTGCTCTAATTGATTGAATATCTTTCAAAAAAAAAATAAAGATGCAATGATTTATTTCAAGAGTCATAAAAAGCACATTATTAGTGAGTAAAGTAAGACATGTTTTTGGTGAATCAATCTTTTGTTTAGAAATCTTATTAGGAACGACTGATTCAATCATATAATGGCATTTTTCTTCAGATCAAGATAATATAAAGCAACATGTTGGTTACATGGAATAATAAAACATGGATAATATTTTTTTAAATATAATGTAAGTAGGAAATAGAGTGTATATTCTAAAAAAGTATGTTTTAATAACAACAAACTTCTCATGTGTTAAGCATATTCACAACACTTCTATTATATCTAATTTATCATTATTTGGCTTATATTTCGTTATCACTTCATCAAAGGAAATGAGATTTTTTCCCATTTCCTTAAGGCATAAGAATTTGGATCCAACAAGCGTATAAGAAGAATGCTTGGTATGGATAACTCACATCTTGATTTTGTTAAAACCCTTAAGCACTATGAGTGTTACCCATTATAAGTTGAATCGATCATCATAAGAACAATTAAGTCCAAAATTAGGATGCATTATAAGAAGATGAAACTTCTATAAAGAAAGAAGTAAATGAAATGATTTCTAAAAACATGTCTTAAATCGAGAATGAAGTCTTTGTTATACATATGCAAATTAAATTCTTTGAATAATAATTTTCAACTAAGGATATTTATTTTGATCATGATTTCCTTTAAGCCTTTTGATAAGAATTGTTGTAAATTATGGGAGCATGATGTCCACAAGAGCGGGTGAGTTATGCATATTACAAACTTAAACAAATTTGAAATCAACTCAAATTGTTCGATAGTGTACAATATTAAAATTTTTTTTTTCTTAGAAAATGTTGTTAAACTTTATAAAATTAGTTGAATTGTAGAACAACTGTATAATAAAAGTTTTAAGTGATTTGATTTAAACTCAAATCTATATCCATTTTTGTCTAAATGATTAGGTAATCTACTAAATACCAATTTAATAAAATCTATAATATTAGGTTAATAAAAATATATAATATTGGTTTAATAAATACCTATAATATTGAGTTAATAAAAATCCTACAAATATTGACTTAATAAAAAGCTACATATTGGCTTAAAAAATGAAACAAAAATTAAATAAATTCCCAATAATGAGACAAACCAATCAAATAAAGCTCAATACAATAATTCTGATAACAAATAAATAATTGAATAAGAGACACACTATATTGATATAAAAAGCTATGTAATAAAGTTTAAGAAAGAAACTAAATAGCAGAATGTAGCTTAGTTCAATAAAATGATGACTAATATGATGATGAATAAAGAAAACTTACAATACCTCCTTTCTTTAAATCCTTCTTTTAGTGAAAGATGATTATAATAGAAATATCTTTTAAATAAGTGAAGCATTTCTCTCTTGTACTATTGAGAATACTATTAAATAGCTTTAAAATACTCCCAAACAGCTTATGAAAAAAATAGTCTAATTAGTTATTACTTACATCTTGAATTGATTATAAATTACGATCCAATGAATCATACAAGTAGAATGCATCATTTATAATATCGTCCAATTAATTGCCACCACTAATGCTTGACTAGTTCCTTTTTACAATACAAATTAAATCATCCAAATACGATATGGCACCGTTCAATATGAATATGTACATCTAAATTCTAAACTCTCAATAAAATATTGTATAATACATGATTATATATTATGATAGATCATACAATAAGCTTATTTATACTAATAAAAATATATCACTTTAGTATGATAAAGGGATTGTAGTACTACAATATAAATATGTCAAATGTATGGTTAAGTTTCAAAACTAAACTCTTGATGAAATAGTATCGTTTTGGTTTGAAGGCATCATCATAAAGGTATGAAAAAAATTGCCATGCTCATAGCTTAAACACAATAAATTCTAAGACCATACTTATATGATAATACTATAAATTCTAATTTTTCTTATTGTTTTGCTCGATTTTTTGTCTAGCCCTTCTAATGAATGTATTTTATTAGTACAAAAGATAATATTATATTATACAACAATCAAGAACATTAAAAAAATTAGACCTCCTAGGTAAAAATTTGACATACTATATGATTGCAATATCATGATGGTATGAAAAAGTGTAAAACAACAATTTTACTCTGTAGGCTGATGCTTTTTTTGGTTCAAATATTAACTAATTCTATTATATGATGGGTTTATTATATAAGAAATATTAGTTCAACCAATGTAAACCTCATCTAATTTAAATATTTTTTTTCAAATCTAACTTGATTTTATCTTAATATATAATGCAATTCACTATGAATGAAATATTTTAAGATAAATAATATATATATAATAAAATAAAATATATGCCTTGAGAAATCTTAAGTATTTCAGGTAAATTATTATATTTTTTTACATTTTAATTATCAAGATATAAAGACTCAATAAGAATCTTCTTTTTATATTATTGGAACTTATGTTTCGCTTGCTATAAGTTATGATTATTACTTAAGCTCTTTCATTAACCTCATTGAGTCAATTGATCAAATTTTTTACATGAATAACTTATGTGTTCCTGAGATGTATGATCAGAAACTAATACTAGAGAAAAACATTATAAATATAATATAATGATTTTTTTGTCATCAAACAAATAAGATAATAACTAAATAATATAACATGAAGAACTCATTTCACATTATACCTACATATTTAATTATCAATTTATGGAAAAAAGATTTGGTTTTTTAATTATTTTTTATATTTTAATTAATTATTGATCTTAAGACAGTCTATAAATTTACACATATAAAATGTAATAACATATGATACTATTTATTAAAATTTTAATACTTATATAAATACACACACGCATGCGCGCGGGCGCGCCCACACACACATATATAATTTTCTTAATATTTTTAGAATAAGTTTAATAAAATAATATTTCAAACATTATCAAGAATATTAGCAACTTGATAAAAATCAAATCAAAATCGTCAAAATTTGTCTTCTATTTAAGTATCAAAATGGAAACTCTAAGGATTAGATATCTCTTCTTATAAACATATTTTATAACTCTATAAAAAATATTTATTTTAAAAATGTAGTTGCAAGTGAGGCTTTGTTCAGTAAAGAAAATTTGGAAAATGTATTTTCAAAAAAGTAATTTAAAATTTTTTGTATTTAAAAAATATTAATAGAAATTGATAATGAAAATTTGATGCTTTTTAAAAAAAAAAGTATTTAAAAAAAAAAAACAATAACGGATAAAGCCCAGTCACTTGAGCATTATAGAAGTTCGTCAGCTCCGTGGCATTTTGCTAAACCCAAATCCATGCGAGGCCTAAATCGACTATCTGCGGCCTCCGGCCAACCTTTTGCCGCTGCCGCCGCCGCTGCCGCTTCTTCTCAGCAATACTCCACCTTCTCCTTTGGAGCCGGTGGCAGAGGCGGAGGCAGAGGAAGAGGCCGAGGCTCTGGATCTCCGCCCGAGTCCTCACCGCATGTACCCGGCCAACCCGACCCCATCGTCGGTGAAGACGACCAGTTCGCATCTTCTTCACTTGGTCATGGACGGGGGCAACGTCTTCCGCCCTTTCCTGCTTTTTCTGGCCTCCCATCCTTCTCCTCTTTGATGCCACCCGCCGGCCGTGGGCGTGCCCGCGGCGCTCCCCCCACTCCGTCTGCTGATCTGCAAGGTTCCCTCCCGAAGCAACCAATTTTTTTCCGGCGTTCGGACATTGACTTACCCGCTGACAAAACACAGTTTGCTGATCCCGAGGAGTCGGGTACTCTTCCAAGGAGCATCGCACCCATGCTCTCCGGTTCTGGCAGGGGTAAGCCACCAAGAGGCGGTGAATCTGATCCAAGGCCAAGCGAGGAGAACCGACACCTTCAGAATGGAAAACAGCCAATTGGCCGTAGACCACCGATGGCAAGTTCGCAGGAGGCTACAAGAAGGGCGGTGGAAATTCTATCCCGTGGAGGGCGTAGCGGTCCTGGTGGGAGGGGGAGAGGAATAGTTGGTCGTGGGAGAGGTAGAGGGAGAACGACCGGGGAGAGGTTTGGAGGTGGAAGAGGACGTGGCACTGCTGACGAGGATGGTCTTTTTCTTGGGAACAATGCAGATGGGGAGAAGTTGGAGAAGAGGCTTGGGGAGGAGAAAATGAAGATTTTGGCCAAAGCATTCGAGGAAATGAGCTCTAGGGTGCTGCCTTCACCAATGGAGGATGCATATTTGGATGCTTTGCATACTAATAACTTGGTAGTTTCTAGTTTTGCTTGCTTATTTCATTGCCTTTTTATTTCTACTCTGATTACTTGGGTCCTTTGTATAGATTGAATATGAACCCGAGTATATGGTAGAGTTTGACAACCCAGATATAGATGAGAAGTCTCCGATGTCTCTCGAGGAAGTATTGGAAAAGGCAAGGCCTTTCTTGATGGCTTACGAGGGTATGAAGAGCCATGAAGAATGGGAGGTGCCCAATTTCCTTCTCTTACTAAAACTCGGAATTGTTACCTTTTTATTGGAGCTGATTACTTGTGCTTTTCTTTTTTAATATGAATTCACGACATAAGTTCTTAGTTCTAACTTATGCAGTTGGATGTCTTTCATTTTTTTCATTTGGTTGACATATTTTTGACGAACCTTTCCCATCACCTTGTCAATTTTTTTGAGTTACTGAAATAAGTTAAATATCCTGTTGTGGATTAACAGTTTGAGAATCTTCAACCATTAGAGCTTGATGAATAGTTGCAAGAATAGGACCACAACATACAAGCACAGAGAGCAAAAGGTAGAAGATAATGGAATCTGTGGAAACTATTGAATGGGTTGAAGGCAGCCTCACCATGATTGTTCAGTTGAAATATCATCTTTTATACAACCCAAAGGCAAAATGGTAAAATTAATTATAATAAAAATCTAGAGAACAAGTAGGAAATCAGGTATGCACCATGTATAATAGGTAAAGCAGGTATTCATCTAATATCATCCAGAACTGAGCTTGAACTTGAAACACAATTACTGAAACTTTGTTATGGATAAACCTTTGGGCAAACATCTTCCAAGTGAAGGGAATATCATCAACTTGAGGGCACCATGAACAAATGATTTCTTGTATAAAATGGCAATTGATTTCAATATGACATGTGTAAGGATTAGCAATGGCATTGGAAACCATTTGAATAACAAATTTTTTTTCATGATACATAAGAGATAATAATACCAATCTCATACGTCAAATAGAAAAATCACTACAATACTATTGTAGTAGCTTGCATAACCCCATATTCAGCTTTTATTGAGGACTTGAAAACTATGGATTATTTCTTTATCATCAAGGAAGCTGGCTGAAAAAAAAAAATTCCAGTGATTGGCTATCTATTGTGGGATCTCTAGCCCACTAGAATCATAATAAACATTAAGAACAATAGATGAACTAGGAGAAAAAAAGAGACCTGCAACAAGTGTTTCTTTGAGATATTGAAAAATATATTTCATTGCTTGAAGATGGGAGTTCCATGGAACGCATAACAACTAACAAACTTTATTAATAACAAAGAAATATTGATCAAGTGTTCCTAAGGAATTGTAAGGTAACCATACTGCTTTACATGGTATACTAGTAAGAAGACCACCCTCAATTAAAGATGAATGATAGTGTGCAACCATAGGAATAACACATGGCTTACAATTTGTAAAACCATGTGTGCCATATTTGTGAAGATTAGTAGTATAGTGTTGTTTGGCCAAGTGCAATTGATTTATTTTGTATGAAACTTTCATTCCCATGAAAAAGCTTATAAGATCTAGGTTCATGCAATTAAATTTTGATATAAAGAAACAAGGAATTGTTCAATGAAATATGGACCGTTTTTAGTAATGATGTGATCATCAACGTATATCAAGTTGAAAATAAAATTGTTAGCATGATTTTTGATGGATAAGGGTGAATTAGATTATTGTTAAAGAGGCTCAAATCTGTTGTGTAATAATGTGATCTATGACACTAGGTTCTAGGGGCTTACTTGAGCTAATATAATATTTTATTCAACAAACAAATATGACTTGTATGTTGATCATCAACAATGCATTGTGGAGATAATCATTTAAAAATGCATGTCAAATATTTAGTTTTTTCCATTTCTAATGATTTAAAACATCAAGGGCAAGGATGGTTTTGTTAGTGTTTGGTTTTACCATTGGATTATGAATGTAGCTATAATCTAGACTTTCTTGTTGATGGTAATATTCAGTAATAAGATGAGCCTAATATTGTTCAGTTGATCCATTAGATTTTTTTTCTTAAACTTAAACAACTATTTATAACCAACCACCTTTACACAAGCAAGTGGCGGAACCAAAGTTCATGTGTGATGAGTTTGCAGAGCAGTGAACTCTTTTTGCATTTCAAACATCCAGTTAGGGTATTTGGCATCTCGGGTGTAAGAGGTTGGCTCAAGAAAGTCATCATTGTTGTCAATAGTAGCCAAGACAATAGGAATCAAAGAAATATTCTTTGTGGGATGATTAATCAATGATACAATCTTTCAACATCTTTGGTAATGTTCATATGCTTGAAGAATATCTTAGACGGGGCTAAGAAGCAAGAGTGGATGGAAGCAAGGATTGCTGGGAATCAGAATTTGTGGTGTTATTTGGAGAGTTAGAAGCACTATTTGAGACTTGGGGTGTTGAATAATTTGGGGGAAGTATTTGAGGGATAGATCAAATTAAATCAAGATTAATTCCTTGAATGATTTATTAAGAGTATGAATAATTGTGGCATCATGAAAAGCAAATATGTTTTCTTGAAAAATGATATGTCTACAAATTTACAATTGTCTCGTCACAAAGTTTGTGTAGCCATATTCTTTATGATTAGTGTCAAAACTAGGAAGACGCGTGAAGTAGACTTGGATAGAAGTTTGTATATATGCTTTCATGACAACAAAGTATAGCACAAACATCTAGATATTTGCAAAAAATTATAACGAGGATGTCAATTAAATAAGACTTCATATGGAGATTTAAGAGAGAGAGTTTGAGTTGTAGATGCTTAATTAAGAGCATTGCAGTTTTGGAATGCCTCTAGCCAAAAGATGAAAGCATAAGTAGTTGAAAGAGAAGGCTTTTAGGCATTAACAATGTTTTGATTTTTCTTGTCAACATTGTCATTTTGTTAAGTTATATACGAATAACTAAATCAATGAACAATTCCATATGAATGAAGAAGCTCAAAAAAACAAGAATTGAAAAATTCTCCACCATGATTTGACTAAAGAGAGAATCTTAAATTAAAGAATTTTTTTAATTATTGTCTTGAAATGAATAAATGTTTTAAAGAAATCTTACTTGTATCTTAAAGGATAAATTCAAATGTATTTATTAAATTCATCAATAAAAAAAATACAAAATCAAAATCTATATATTAAAGGAAATGGAGATAATCCCTGATTGCCAACATATAGCAAGTACTATATGATAAGTCATAAAAATTTATGAAGTAAAAGACAATTAATGTTTTTTCACATAATGGACTTACTATGCAATTATCAACAAAAAATGCTTATGAATAGGTAGTTTTTTGGGTAAAAAAAATGAAGCTTTGCAAAAACAAAATACCCAAGATGAGCATGCCATGTTGTTGAAGATGTTTTGGTATAGTAAAATGTAGAAAGCGTAGGAGTATCTTGACTTGTGATATGATATAATCCTCTCGAGCTATTGCCAATGAGGAGAACTTTGTCTCTCTTCTTGTCCTTGATTACAAAACCATTGGCATCAAGCAAAAAAAAAAATACAATTGTTATCTCTTAAAGCCTTTGAATTGATGGTAAACTTATTTTAAATGCTGGAACAACAAAAAATCTTGCAACTGTAACTATCCTTGAATCAGATTCATCAGAAGAGTTGAACCATTTCAAACAATAATAGAATTGATGCCTTGATAAGTAGAGGTTGATTGCAATATTGAGTTTTGTTGGAGTCATATGATGAATGGCTTTCAAGTTTAGGCACTATTGGGAATTTGTAAGTGTTAAGATTCATTGCAAGTTATTTGCATGACCCTTTGTTGAACAAGCAAAGTTTTCACACTCAAAACATGGTCTAGCAATATGACTTGACTTATTGCAAATCTGGAAAGTTTAAAGATGGAGGTTTGTGAAGAAGGGGTAGTGGCATAGTTTTTTGCAAGAGAGGTCAAGCACCACCCTTTCATGGCCTCTACCATGACCTTAACTTTATGTTGGTTATTTGAAAAATTAGATTGCTAGTCAGATCCATAAGACTATAATATGGAAGAATATTTTTTAGAAATTAAGTTTGAAGCAATGGACAGATTTATGTAGGACATATGCTAGATGAGACTTTCTTCTTGTAAGATCAAGTGATAGAATTCAATAAAAGATAAGGAAAGACAAAAATGGAGTGAGATAATAGGCTCATTAAACTTTGTTTTAAGATTTTGTATAGCATATTTTACTATCTTATAATCACAAAGAGGGTGACTAGCAGTTGCATGTGAAATAAAAACAATTTTTACTTTAAGAAGATAATTAAATATAGAATTTTAGTGGTTTATTTTAAGTCTCTTAATTGATTTCTCATGGCCTTAATGTGAATTTTCAAAATAGGAGATAAATGATGTTCAATAATTGGCCAAGCATTAGCTATTGTACAAGGCAAAAAGAGGTGGTGGAGATGATGGTACAATGACTTTAATCCAACTTAAGGCAAGATGATTATTTTATTCGGACGATGTAAAGAGTATTTGGTTTTTTGGTATCTGGTTTTTCTAGAAGAATAGTTGGAGTTAAAGAAATAGCATGCAATAGATAATGAATTAGTAGAACATTCTCAAATTGTGATTTCCAACATAAATATGTTGTGTGATCCATTTGTGTTTGAAAATATTGAAGAATGCTTAAAGAGGTCAAGAGAGAAGTATATGCATAAGAAGAAAAAAACGACATGGTGACAATCCAAGAGAAAAGCTGGAGTGTCATGATATCTGATGCCATGTGAGGATCTTATTGCTAAAAGCAACATAAGTATTTGCAAGAGCAAAACTCCAACATACGTGCATAAAGAGTGAATAGCAGGAGAAAATGGAATGCAATGATACCATTGATTAGGGTAGAAAATAGCCTCAACACAACCATTTAGTTAATATATTAGTTTTTTTACAAGCTGAGGATAAGACGATAAAATTAGTGATGATAGAAACATTTATAGAATATGTAAGAAAACAACTAAACAACACATATAGCAAGTAGTAATTCATCTAATAAGCAATGGTTTTGGTTGTCTTTTATTTTGGATTTATTTTTAAAGAATGATCATGTCAACTTTTAATTTATTGATTGTACTATCTAACAAAAAATGGGAAACCATGATATATAGAAATTTGGAATTTTATTGGCTCATTAGTGTATTATCACCCTACATAACTTTTAGGATTATTTAATGAAATTATAAAAGGGATCTCTTCTAGAAAGCCAAAGTCATTTTTCTTTTATCTTATTTCCAACATATGCTCCTTCTAAAGATTGAGTATTTTTGTGAGTTAATTGATGATATTGTGAGTTACAAGTATTACTTTTGATAGCAATAATAAGATTGCAAGGACTAATAAAAAGATTTCAACTGAGCACGTAGCCTTTGAATCTAATTTTTCAAGTACAATAAAAAATAACTATAATATTATTGGAATTATTTTGTGCTTGTGTAATATGCTATTGGTTTCCTATGAAATGTTTGTGTTAGGGGATGATGAATATTATATAGTATGTGATCTAAGGATGGCAATGGTGGATAGCTTGTGTTAGTAGTTGGAGAAATTAGGTTGATGGCACTTACTGTGGCAGTCTGTGTCTTATCTATATTGAAGATAATGTCATGGAATTGGGTTGTTTATAGTCTAGGAACCACTCTTACCTACAGTTTATCAACAAGGGAGAAAATGAAAAATGAGAACAAAGCTAGAATTCATTCATATGCTTGCATGCTAATACTCATGTACATTCACATTTTCTTTAAAAAAAGTAATGTAAGTACTAAAACTCCAAAAACATCCCTAAAATCTACGCCCAAATTAAAGAAACATGTCTAGTTTCATTTCTAGAAATTGGCATGATGTATCTTTTGGCAAGAAGCATAGTACTTTGTAACAGTACAAGGTACAGCAGACTTATTTCCTTGTGGTATAACATTCTTTAGATAGTCTTGGATATCTTGCTGGTGGTTCACTATCATCTCAATTTATATTATAGATTGGGTGCTAGGTAGCTTTGTTGGTTAAGGTCTTGATTATTGTACAAGGACTTGCATCGGTTCTTATTTATATACTATCAAGCTTCCCTCAATTTGCTTAAAAAATTATTATTGTATGAGATATCTTCCTAAAATGACTAGATTGATAATTTTATAGAATCATGCTGAGCCATTCAAGCACTATATTGAACATCCTGAATGTCATTCAAGCGCTATCTAGATTGACAATTTTATAGAGCCATGCTTAGTCATTCAAGGTATTACCCATAATATCTGCATATTAGTTATCTCTATTATATTTTAGAGTAGAATGAAAAGAAGATATTGTATATGCTCTCGCTTGGCGCTTTTGAAGGATCATTTGTTATCCCCATCATACACCGCACTTACAAAAATTAACTTGAATTTTAAAGCTGTAGACAGTGAGATTAATGTATAAACTTCGTCAGATCTCATTATGTTTATTGCTGTACTCCCATTATGGTAGCATATGATATGAAACTGTTTTGAAATGGATCAAAAAATTTGTCAGGAGGCAAGTATTCTTCCTCCATGCATAAACTTTGCATTTTTGGCGAATTTGCATGTGTTTATCATTAGTGAATATGACAAGTTTGGGTGGGAAGTGTTTTCACTTGAATTACTTAAATAATGAATTGAGATTTCCAATCTTTGATTCAAATTGTAGTTTCAACATTGCATTCCTTTCATATCCTTATTTACTAAAAAAAATATTGTGCCTATCAGCTTTTTGGCACATGATGCCTCTCTTCCTTGCTTTTAAGCAAAAAGAAAGGAAACATCATGTATCAAGATGTTTGCTTCGCTTGGGTAAGAAAATCATGTTTTGGTTGATGGTTTGTGTTTGAAGAAGATTATTGACGTGGAGATTTTGAGATTTTTGGGGATTTGTTCATCTATGGAATGTTTTGGTTTAGAAGGGATGATATTTAACCACTTGTTATCATCTTGGATTTTGCAAGTTTCTACTTGTTGGTGGACATTGTTTAAGTCTAGCCAATATCAATTTGGGTCAACATGGATCAGCACAACTTTGTAATGTACATTGTCCAAGTGAAGATCCACGCTTATGGGTACTAGAGACATCTCTGTTGCACTTGAAGTAAGATTATGTCACTGGGATAGTTGGCATGCAGATGTTGTTTGGTCTTGAGGTCTCACCATTTTATGGCACAATTGTTCTCAACTCAAACAAGATACCTATAATTACAAATAACTATTTAAACGTTAGTTTTAAGTGGTTCTATTGAAGAAGTTATGTTCAACAATTCCATGAATTGTATTTGTAGACTTGGAAGTTGCAAACATTCAATGTGAACCTCATTAAAGTTTGGATTATCTAGGAAGATAAGTTGGTCATTTTTAATTTCTTCCTTGGTAACTATATGACTGGAGAGTGCCTTTGACAATCAATTTTCACATTCAATTGAGGAAATCAAGTATGTTAGAATTTGGCATTCAGTTTAATTTAATCTAAACAACAGAAAAATGTGACAAACAAGGCAATGTGATATCCGTGTCCTTTAATGCATTTTATGGAGCAGTTGGGGGGTTGATGTTGTAATTGTAGCTAATGCAACATTGGAGAGTTGTTTCGTTCCTTTTCCATTGTGATAAAGTTGGCTGGTAAACAAGCTAGAACTATAGAAGGAATGCACAACAGATCGTTGCTAATGAAGGAATCCAGTACTATTGGTGTTTCAAAATGAATGTTTTTGCTATTGAGAAACAAACAAAAACTAACTTTGATATTCAAATTGATAGGGAATCCAGAACCATTGAATTGAATAATTAGATGATTGATGGAAGTTGATGTTAGAGATAATCAATGCTACTGCAGTGTCTAAGGATAATGTCAAAGCTTGCCTCCCTTGAGGCCTTGAACTCCCACTTACCTGGAGTTGTCCCAAAATTGGCTTGGGGAAGGAGAAACCACACAGGAAATAATCCAAATTTCATCCATATCAATTGCATATTATATCCACAAGTCTCTTTTAGGTATAAACTCTAAATTCTAAGAGTAATTGAATTGTTCTTAAAGCTCTCCAATGCATCTGCAACAAGAAAAATATGCCATGACATAAGTTGGGCAAATCATATCTTAATTCAGGCACAATAAACTATACGTCATATCATATTAAGCTATATTAAATTTCCCAAGGGTGGCATTTTGCAGTTGGTTTACCGTAGAAGACAAGTTTTCTTGAATTTTGGGGTTCACGAGATCAGCTCTTTTATCAAACTGCAAGAATTCAAACTTGACTTGAATAAGCTCCATGGTATCTTGAAGTAAAGAAAGAGTTTATTTCCCTTGAGCCTATTTCTTAAAAACTTAAGAAGTAGAAAAGTCCATCTTGTCCTAGATATATGGTTGAATAGTACATGAAGTTGTAGATGTTGGAAATGCTCTAAAAAAAGTTAAAAGATGCCATGATGTTAGTTTGAGTGGTTAATAGATGTCCATTAAGGATGCTTTAAGGAATGGACTTATTACAAATTTCTAGTGTTATCAGAAGAGATTTTATTTTGCTAATATTACTTTGCCCGCTAGTCTGGTTAAAAAACTGCTCCAGCATTTTGCTTAAGTGTATCCGCACAAGTTAGTATGGTAGCACTATTGACTTTTGATTTAATTTAGAGGATGTGAGATTTACATTTTTTTTGGGTACAAGATACTTTTTTTTTATATGCTATTTCATCATAATAAACCCCAAAATAACAGGATTTCTCATATCAAAGCATATATCTCTCTCTTGGAGCATGAATGTCCTGTTATTGCTGATGATCTAAGCTAAATTTTGTTGGCTTGTTACTTGAGATTAGCACTATACCAAATTAACCTTATGAATCTTTAATTTTTGTTTTATTTATTCATCAATTACATTATTTTTGTTTATCAGGATGCTGTGAAGGACTTAATGGAAAGATTGCCTTATATGAAAGAGCTTATTGAAATGTATGCTGGCCCTCAAAGAGTGACTGCAAAAGAACAGCAACAAGAGTTGGAAAGAGTGGCTAAAACCATTCCAGAAAATGTGCCAGCTTCAGTAAAGAGGTTTACTGATCGTGCTGTTATGTCTCTTAAGGTATGTGCTCCTTGCTAATTAACTTTTGGCACTTTAGAACTGCAATGTAGAAGCTATCTGTCTAATCAATGAATCTATTAGTATTTTTTTTGTTTGGAAATCTTTAACCGAATTACATGACTTCACCAATGTTTATTTGAGATTTTAATATTTAATATCTCTACTCATTTCTAGCAGTTAAATGTACCATAAAAAGGCTGTTGGATCTTTACTCCATTTTGTGTAATATTACTTGAGACATTACTGGGGTTTTCAAGAGCATTTTTTTTGGAAAATAGATTATAGAAAAACAAGAATCCTAATGCTGAGCTTGAAAACCATTTTTGAACATCATAACTGTGTTTTGTGGAGCTGTGATTTTGGTATAAAATTTAATGATAGCAAAATATTCTATTAAATAATCAGTAAAAACTACGTTTGAATATTATAAAGTTTGCTGAATGGTTGCCTTTCCTTTGTTATTGGATCAAAGTTTGTCATTGTTTATTGCTGCCATTGTTTGTTATTTGCTGATTCTGTTAACAGCTTCATGCCCTTAAAATTTGCTATTTCAAAGCTGTTTCTCTCAATTCTTGTCTTCCAATTTTCAAATTTCAAAATTAAAATTCGTTGGTTGCATTGCCCTGACTTGTCTATAGTGCTAGTTTTTGGAACCCTTAAATCTCTGTGCCTTAATATTGTCAAATATTTTTACAGTTATTCTAGCTAAATTTGTAGATACTGAATACTAGAATTATCAATTGCATGTGTTGAAGTATACTCTTTTAAGGCCTTTGTTTTGGATCAATATTCCATTAACCATTGCAAATAGCCTGCGGGATTTATTTCTGAATTATAATTCCTTAAGTTGTTAACACAGATGGGTTTCTTTTTTTTTTTTCCTGTGCATTTGTGCTCCTAAAATCTGCTTAGATTTGTCTCTAATGAAATCATGTTGTAAGTTGAATTCATTTTTTTTCTACCTTTAACTGCTATGCTTGTATGTCGTGTATTATATGTTTTGCTATACATGGTTTGGTTCTTTTTAATATTCTATATTGTGATGGATTTCTTGCTCTATTTTAGTTCTTATTATCTGCATTCATGGCATTGCTCTCTTCTAAGCCAGCCTCCTTGTTTTCTTTTGTTTTTATAATTGGCGTCGAATTGGTTATGCATTTATATTTTGTGTTAAGACTTGGGTGTTTAGTATTTGAAATTACTGTTGTGAACCAAAAAGTTGTTACATTTTATGCATTATTTAGACCATCAATTACCCACTTGAAGATACTAGAGGAAGGACAAAACCATAAACAATAAATTCTTAGTTTCCATGAAGACATAACCTTCTTCAATTAGTGAAATTGCCTATTTTCACAAGAACTTTAACATTCTCATTCACTGAAGATCTTATTATGAGGACTGTACAATTGGTCAGAGATGTGGTGGGTGTCAAAATAGTTCAACTAATGAAGATATTGAGAGTTCTTACCAAGGCCCTGGGTTTGTTCCATCTGACTTATTATTCAGGTTTTGCATTCAACTTAACAAAAGTTGGGAATATTTTCTATTAATCATGTTGGAGGGAATTCAAGACTATTTTAAATTATTATGACTATTATCGTGAATTACTTATTCGCATTCTCTATTGTCTTTTTATGTGTATATTCACCATTAGCTACATTTTTCTAGTTATGTTATTCATCTTCAAATATATTTATGTTTGTGTATTGGACTTGTAATTCATATCACTGTTCTACTCCATATATTGACTAGAAATTCTGTATACTAAGGGTTTCTTCAGGCTTCAGGTCCTAATGGATTTTGAGCCTCCTTTTTCAAATCTTCTTTTTGAAGGAATCACTTTTCAATCTTCTTAGGTAGTATTAATAGTGAAAGGGCTTATGCTGAGCAGTTGTTAAAGGATGTTTCTAATCCTAATTCCTCGAGCTGCAATTAGCACAAATAGTTCACTCTTATGCACCTTCGTTTAACAAGGCGATTGAAAGCTCTCGAGTGATTGGCTTAAGGTTCACTTAAGAAGCCTATTCTTATTGGTCAATATTAACTTTGTTTCAAGGAGGCACATTTTGACAAGGTTTTGTTGGCTTAGGGAGCTGCTCATGGTGTCCTTGCCATTTGTGAAAGGGAAATGGCATGACCACAATGGGTATGTGGAGGGCATATGAAAGAATAGGATAACATTTCCTCAATGCAGTTGTGCAAGGTATGTCCTTCCATGTCTATTGGATAATTCAGTTACATTTCCCTTATGTTAAAATGGCTAAGAGATTTAGGGTCTGACTTGGAATATATCTTGAGTTCCATAGATTAGTCTTCCATTGTAAGGATTGGTGATTTATCCATTCAATAACTTTGGCATTCGATGTTATAGCTTATATAGTTGTAGATATCAGTGCGCAACCCAAGGTAGGGCCCCCTCTAGGGGACTTTGAGAGATTGATTTGGATCATCTTTTCTTTTTGAAGATGCTTTTAACCAACAGGGAGGCCAATTCCATGGTTCTTAATCTTAACTTGCCTTTGTTAGGGCCGATTTAATTTTGTGTACCTTTTTTTTTATCATTGGCCCATGGTTGTTTCCTAGCTTTTTGTAGCATGGTAGGAGTGTTCTTTTGATTTTTCAGCTTTTGCTTGTTGATGCCTACTTGCCTCTTGCTTATGCTTAGAGATACGAGGGTGATGATGGTATGTTCTAGTGGTGAACATCAATTAATGTTATTATGGATTTTGATGGATCTAACAAGTGCCAAGGAGGTGGGATTACTATTACATGCATTAGGTTCTAGAAGATGCATTTCATGAATCTTCTTCAAGCCGTTAGGAGTAGAATCTTGTCTTGAGAAGCTTGACTTTTTCGTTAATCAAATTCATCCTTTGTCGTCTATGCATTTGTGTATTTCAACTCACATTTTGGTGTGAAGGTTGATTGTTGTGGAGCTTAAGCTTTGTTGAAGTTTTTTTGGTTTACTAAAAATGCTGGTAGCTTAAAAATCTATCAGATTGGCTAGTGGTATAAAGTTTTGTTATTTTCAATGCAATCAAATCATATTGGCAACTTACATGCCAGTAAGGGAAAATTCAATATGTTCAAGCATTTATTCTAGTTTTGTAAGGTTGATATGCTTGGGTTTGGGGCTTTGGATCTCACCCTCTATAAGACAAAGGAATTTTTTATCATTTTCTTCATTCAATATGTTTGGTTATCTCATAAAACCTTTAGTCACATTCATGTTTGTTTATGTCATAGGGTCTTTAGAATTGATATTCCCTACTCAATCTTAACTAGAGTTATGTTAATAAATACGACACATTGACATTTGAGGGTTAATGTAATTGATTCTTCTTAGAGAAATTAAAGCTTGATATTGTTGTTATTATTCATTATCACCTTATTCAATCCATTGGAGATAATATAGAAGATCAGATTAAGTAGTTGACAATATGAAATAGAAGTTGTTGAAAAAAAACTGACATTGGTATGAGTTTGGGTCTGTTGTTGTGCCAGAACATGTCCCTTGCTAGAGCTTTGGGTTTGGTGTGGGAATGCTGCAAGTGCTTGGATCTAGTATAAGAATTGGTTTCATGTTAGGGATTCAATCTTATTTGGGAATTCGGCTAATGCTAGTATTTGGTTTAATTTAGGAATTTAGCCCAAGCAATAAGATAGATTTGTTTTGACAATATGGTTAATTTGGGAATATGGCTCATGACAGAGTTTGGATTTGGATTAGGAGTTTGGCTCAAGGTAGAATTTGGATTCAAATTGAGAATTTTACTTTCGTAAGTGGGTATATTTGATTTAAGAATATAGCCCACACTAGGATATGATTCAATTTCATGTGGGAATTTGGTCTAGACTGGGGTTTGGGCTTACTTTGGGAATTTGGCCCAAGTATAAATTTGGGTCTAATGTGGGAATATACCTACACACACTCGTAGGTTTGGATTTATTTTGGGATTTGACCTAAGCAAAGGAATAGATTTGGTGTAGGCACTTAGACCATATTAGAGTTTGGATCTAGTTCAAGATTGTGGTCCGAGTCAAAGCATAGATATGGTGTGGGAACTTGATTCACATCAAGGTTTGAATCTGATTTTGAATTTTGGCCCATGATGGAACTTGATTTGGTTTGGGAATATTTTCAAGCTAGGACAATAGTTTTTATATTTTGCTTATTGTATTTGGATTTTGTTGGTTTGCAAATGTGTTCCCTCATTGGTTGGTTCATTGGATTTTGTTCAATTTGAATATGGTTTGGAGTAAATTGAGGCATTTTATGGTTTATATAGCCACGTAAGGAAGATTTGAGAATTTGGTGTTAGTAAGGATGTATTGGTATCTTGAAACACTTTTGTAAATTTGAGCTACTTTGGAGGATGATAAAGCAGAAGACATGGATTCATCAAGTTTGTCCATCTCTTGGGAATATTTGGGGGAGCTTTGGTAATATTCTTTCATGAGTTTTACTCTTGGATGCATTTTGGTCATTTTGACATCCAAAGATATTTTGGTAATTTTTGAGAAATTAAAACTTAAGAAGTTTTACCATCAACTGCAAATAACCCTTAGGTTAATTCTAAAAGTTAATGGAAAATTTCATTGATTTTGTCATCTATGGGCATTTTGATAATCTTGAATAAAGTATTGTAATTTTGGTGATATTTGGAGTTTAGAAAAAGGTGTCTAAAGATTCCTTGAAGGAAATATATTTTAAGTGCTAAGGATAATGTTGGCACATTTGTTAGTTGGGTATTTTGAACCTTGAGGGTGAGGGTGTTTTAGAAAATTGGAATGAGTATCATCCTCCAAAAAGTTTTCCTTGAAAACTTCTAGGGCGATTAAGTTAAATGTGGAGTATTTGATCTTAATTTGGTTAAACTTCGAATTGATTTGTTTTTCAATGATGTTTTGGTAATTTTATATATTTTTTGTACCATGATAATATTAGAGGTTTGGGAACAATCAAAATATGCTTACCAACTTTGTTGGATTCTTGGTTTTGATTCTAGGTTTTGGCATTAATTTGCTTCTATTTAGACTTGATTTGTCTCTTATTGAGCATTTTGGTCTTTTTTACTATTTTGATAAAACTAATTTTAGTGAAGTTTGAGCCTTAGAAATGTGTATATTGGCTTCACCTGTCTATTGGGAGGACTAATAAATTTTGTAGTTTTTTTAGAATCTCTCTCAAGAGCCATTTTTGTAATTTTGCTTTCCGATAACATTTTGTTACTTTCGAAGACTTAAAAGGCCTATCAATCATTAGTCTTAAAACAATGACTTTGGATATGTATTTTCTTTTTATTCATTATTCCTTTTTATTATTATTATTATTTTATCAACTTTTTCAAGTCCTCCAAACTTGGTGTTGTTTCAATAGCATTTTGTTAATTCTATTTTTTCAATAAAAATATTTTGATACCAAAACAACAATAAAGGAATTATTAATGGCGATGTAATATGGAAAACTATTAAGTCTAAGCATCATTCTTATAGATGGATTAGTGTTTGGGAGTTTGATGGAGAAAAATTTCTTTGTTATCTATTTATATGGATAAATCGGATAGCCAAAATTCTGATAATTATATAAAAATCAAATCAGTATGGTATATCTTGTAAGTCTTGGAAAGATGATTGAGCAGTCATTACAATATGAGACCAAAATATCTCAGATTTAACATGATGTTATGCAATAAAGGTTTAAATTAGAGGTTACACATTAAAATCTTTAATGGAGAAGTTTGTAATAAGATTAGAAATCTTTACATGATTAAGCATAATATAGAGCACCAAGATAAGTAATTTGGAAGGTCTTATTAAATGAAAGAGTTACTATTATTTATATTAAGTTATTAAGTGAAATAGTGGTGTGCTTATGCACATAAGGATAATTTACAAAGTTTTTTTGATTATCATTGAATTTCATCTAGACTCCACTTTAAGTACTTTTTTTTCATTAGTTATGAATTGCTTTACTTCCCAAATGTGAAATGAATTATCATGGTTTTGTTGATAATAATATTCTTGTTTATACGACTATGAAAGGGGCTAAAACTGGACAATACACATTGAGAATTGCTTTCAAGTCTAAGGTGTTTTGTCTTAGTGTTCTTAAAATTATTGGGGATGCAATGTAAATCAAGAGAAGGGGATAGGTGAGTTGGTGTTATAAGTTTTTCAAAAACTTTTTCTATATAATGCAACACAATGGTTCAATTAAAACTCTTATGATTTGGAAATGATTAAACAACCCTCTTTAGCATTTTTTTTTTCAAGTTACTTATCCTCCCAATGCTATGATTAAAACAATTAGAAATACAATTGTTGATGTAGTAAAATAAATAAGCAAAGGAACACTATATTTTTAGATGGTTCGACTCAACCAATGCCTATCCCCACCTCTAAGCAATTCGCTTGAGTACTACTAATCAAATCACTTTTTGTTATAGCCAGGTGGAGATATCTAATACAAGTTGAAGCTTTTCGTAGATCAATCACAACCTAAACACCAATCTATGCTATATGACTGGGAGTTTGACCAATCTTCTAAACACTATATAGTCGAGAGCATGGATAAGAAAACAAAAATTATAAAGAAGCAAATACAACTCACAAGTTCACTTCTTTTTGAACTAAATGTGCAAGTATACAATCTAATGGATTGTAAAAAGATCTTACCATTTGATCAAGAGCTTGGTGATGAGCAATGATGAAGGATGTTGATTGAAAGTTAAACTTTAGCACATGTATTGGAGGACCTCTTTAGGATATGAACTCTTAAAACTATCACTCTAAGAAGGATATAGCAAGAAGTCCCATAGCTCTTTCTCAAAATGCTCACTCAAATGGCATTACAATGAAACCAAGAACGACAATACTCTAAAGGCTTTCAAATGTGTTCTAATCTATTCGTAATACTTCATCAATCCATTTCTAATATTTCTTTAGGTTTGTATAGGGTTTAGAATCCATAGAGATCTTACACGTGATCACAAATGACTGCTATAAATATTTTTACTATTACTGAACTAGCTGTTACTTGTCTTTTGCTTACATTCATACGGTACAAAGCACTTATATTGTACTAACCAATATAGTTCGTCAGAATATTAACATATTGTATGGAATTCTCGGATTTTCTAAAACTATGTTACGTAGATTATCATGAATCAAATATATTGTATGCTAAACATTACTATACCTTACGAAAGTCTCGAGATTGTGCAGATGTAATGCTTAGTTTAAATATTTTATTTATTTTTATTAGTCATATTATATGATGTATTGGTTCATATAACATGAAAATATTTTTACAATTAAATATTCCAATGTGTTCCTAATATATTTGCCTTAATCTAATTGTACTGAACGATAAATAATATCGTATCATATAAAATTCTTAGGATTTTAATTCGATATTGATTGCTCAAAGTGCATGCCTAATTGAATTGTTTGATCATCAATGCCTAGCGTATTTGAACAGATTATATTGTATGATCGTGCGATTGTACAGTTCGATTGCTCAATGCGCCAATTATAAACTTAAATTGAAAGTGTTTTATTTCTGATCTTCAAAATATTTTGATCGTGCTGTACTAAGTTTATTTCATATTGTACGATGAATGCAATTTAACCACTTCAACTTATTTTTACACACTCAAATTCCATTATTCTTGATTACTGATTTCTCATTGACTCCTTACATTTATGTGCATAGATTGAATAGAAGATAAGTTAAAATCTTTGTTTATATAATTTGGGTTTTAGCAATTTAAGTTCATACTCTCCTAAGTGATACACATGCTTTTTTGAGTGAAGTGTAAGCTTAAGTATAGAAGGTAACCTATTTTCAGTTTTTACATGTCTTAGGAATTGTGAAACTTTGATATGCTTCTAAGATGTGAATTCTCAAGATCGGTGATCTATTTTCTTTTGCCTTTCATTGGTTTGACTGATAGTTTTAGAGATTTTATCTATTCACATCATGATTAATGATCCTCTTTATCTATCTATTTTTAAAGTAGTATGTAACACACTAAGTAGGCATTTTAGGTTACAAAAAAATGTTTAAAAGGTTTATTATCATTAAAGTAATATATTGTCTTTGGGGATTATAGGATTCATCAAAACTTAATGTGTGGAATGCATGTTTAGTCAAAGTAGGAACATGAATAACGTATTATAATGGGGGATCATAAAACTTAGAGAAATGTGAGATTTCATTAATTTTGGTCTTTTATTTAAAATGTAGAAATTGATGAGAATTTAATAATTGGATTCAAGTATGTTTGATGAAATGGAAAGGCTTGTCTTATTTATTGTGTAATTGAAATATCCTAGTTATGATTGTAAGTTTTATAAGATTGTATTGAAATTAATAATTTGTATGGTACAGAATGTTGACCATGAAATCTAAACATATAAATAAAATGAGTGTTATAAGGATGGGGATGTTGTGATGGTTGAGTGGTTATATTTGAAATAAAATGTTTTAAAATGAATATATTCAGAAGAAGATTGGTATAGTAAAAGTTAAAGTTTATTTATGGAAAGTTGTTTATATGGATTGAGAATGTTAAACATGTCATCTAATGCCCTTCTTAAGAGATGCAAATTGTTGGATGTCTTATTATTAGAAGAGTTAGTCCCAAAAAATGTAACAAGAGATTACCACAAAAGATTTAATATGTTTGGATATACTTCATGGGTAAAATACAATTGTGTTAGACGATTTATGTAATTAACTATTGTTTGTGGTGATTTTTTTGTTGGTAATTGCATTATATGAGGCCTTATATAATTCATGTAATCATTTCTATTAATGTCTTAATAATTGTTGGTAACTTGCTTTAACTCTAGGTTAGATGGTCTTATGTGTGATCTTCACTTCCAACGCATAAACTACTAGTTCTATGCGATATTTGTTAGAAAATATATCGTATGTCTCTACAAGAGGTGAGGGTCAAATGTGAAAATTACAAATTTAATAATCACAAGTAAAATAACGAATATCTTTTATATTCTTGAATGCTCTTAGAATCTTATTTTAACAAATGTTGTTAAGTTTGTAATTTTTATGTGGGAGTGCAATAAAAGAAGATATACAAGATATTTCTAGGTAGTTCAATCTATTTTCACGTCGACTAAAATGCTAAGTAAACACTAAACAATGTCTTTAGCAAAAGTGGATAGGCAAAAGTCCCTAACGAATCAAAAGACCCTACTAATACTATGATAAAGAACCCGATAAGCATTGGGACAAAATACCTTATAAATCTTTTAGACCAAAGAAATCTACAACATTGGGTCATAGGATTCTAAAAGTTGGTCAAAATACCATGCAAAGATTAAAGAGAAAAAGTTTCAATAAAGGGATAGAAGATATAATGAAAAACTCAAATACAAAAGTTTTATAACTTAAGAATATCAAGTGGCACACTAACAACATTGTAAAACAATACAATAATGATGTTTAACTTAGTTCAATAGTAAATCAAGGTCGTATGAAGGTTGATGGAAGCCAACTTCAATTGTTGCACTCACATATTTTACTAAATTCTTTATGATCAATAATGATCTTCAAACTTAAACACTTTTAAATGATGTGAAATTATTTTTTAATTTTTTCTTAATATTTGGAGACTATTTATAGAGATTCTGCAAGGCCTTCAATGATTCTATTCTCTCCCAACAATCATCTAATAGCTATTTTAGAGTTTCCTAAAATTTGGTCAAACTAGTTATACACAAAATGATCTAATCGTATTATACAATTAAAGCATCATATTGTATGTTAAATGCAAGTTTGCACTACTTGTAGTATACATTAAATAAAAACATTCTATATGAATTCCTTGGGTTTGACTCGCTCTACATGACTTACATTTATATGAATTAATCGTACTATATAATAATATATAATATAACTTAATATTTTAATCTTTCATAAGGCGCATATATATATATATATATATATAATTTTATGTGATTACATATTTTAAACAAAACTGTGTGTAAGTGAAGACATTATTCTAAAAACTTTTATCATTTACACTTAAAACCTCATCATGTTTCTAGTGCCTCAAGTTTTATATTTAGTATAAGTTATATTCTCATAATCACTGTTATTAAAACATTCGAGTCAAGACCAAGCTTTCTAAATAATTCATCTATTTATTTTTTAGAAATATGATCTAAAACATTTACAAGAAAATCATTTATAAAATAATAAAATGATTTTATTGTCATCAAATTAGTCAAATATGGACCAAGACAACAATATTCATTAAATTTTAGCTCAATTTTTTGTGAAAAACAAATTCAGTGCCATCTCTATCTGATTTGACATTAAGGTCACCTTAGGTGATATATTTCTTGAGTTAGTTGAGGCATTTGGAATTTTTATATTGTCTTGGATTCACTTTTGTATGTTTTCAACATGCTTACAGCTATGTTTTTGTTTTTTGGAAGAATAAATCACTACTATGATTTGCAACTTTAACTTTTGTATGATTTTGAACTGCACTAAGCTGAAAGTTTAAAAGTATTGAATCTGAGCTTGTTTTTGAATTAGGAACTTGCACGGCAAGCTTACTTGTGTATCAAATCCTTGACAGCTACCTAATCTCACAATTTCTTCCAGAAACAACCACAAAACTACCAAAATCACTATATGAACTACTCCATTTTCACTCCTGAAACAAATCCTATCCCTTTAAATTAAAGTCTTCCTGCATCAATTTGATTGGAGGGAACTTGGTTTTTGTCTCCTATTTGTGCATTTCTTGGGAGGAGAATTATGTTTTGGATTTGCTAGTTCATGAGGGCCAATTTGAGACTGAATGTCTCATTTGCTCACTGTAGGCTTTTATGAAGTGATATCCACATCTGCTTTAGGGTTTGCATCAAATTTTTGCTCAAGATTTGTATTCAAAAGGACGTCGTGCATAATAGAGGATAAGAAGCCCATTTAAATGATGTTGACTTGTTTTGGTATTTTGGTTTAGTGTTTTCATTTTGTTTTGGAACCTTCTTATTTAAGGATCATCGACATTGTAAAACCTTGCTGGTGAAGGAAAAAGTGTTTTTATTGATCTTCCAATGTTACCTGGCTCAAGATAACACGGTGATATGCAATGCAATCGTGTGGTGTTTATCGGATAACTTTAAACTTCTTTCTTAATGTCTTTATTTCCTTTTCCAATATTTGTTGAAACTTCTTTGTTTTAGAAACAAAGAAATTACTTTGTGGTTGAACTAGAAGTGCAAGTGGTTTGATTTAATGTTGAGACAATTTGGTTTCTTCTAATTGGTGTGTGTATACTTATTGGATGACATGTGAGTTTATATGTTGGATCATTGGTCTTGTTGATATATTTGTAGACATGTTTATGGAATGTGTCCTTTTTTATTTTGAGGGCTATAGACATGTCGTTTTTTGTTAATTACGATCCAATTTATTTTATTATGAAGCTCTATCTTGCTTTTGTACATTCTATATGGATCTTTGTCTCTTTGCACTAATAATTTACATTAATTGTTTTTATATCTTGCATATCCAGTTATTTCTATTTGATTGGATCGTGGTGGGTTTTGGTCTTATTTGATAAAATTCTAATACTCCTTGCTTTATTTACCACTAAACCTGAACCTACTCGTTGTTCCTTAATATTGATGAAACTCTTATATGCCATAGTTGGATCCTATCTTTAGCAAAATAGGGCAGGAATTGTAGAAAGGGGTGCATACCATGTCTGGCATTTAGGTAGGTGGAAATGAGTGGGTTGGGGGTGGGGGGTCCTAGAATCCAAAATATCTTGTCATGCTTAGTTTTCAATTTTTTTATCCTTACCCACATTGTTGGATTAATTGTCTCATTCCTAACTATTAGAGTTGTTTGGATCAAGACATGTCTTTTCTTAATTTTGTTGTGGCATTGATGAAAGGATTAATAAGAAATTTATATCATTTGAATAGATTTGTAAGATGCATATGTAGATCTTGTTAATCTTAGGGATAGAAAAAGTATTTGCTAATTTCTACCCTCCTTTTATATGAAAGTAGTGTAAGAAAGCCAAGGTGATGTTTTGATGAGCAACAATTTCCATGCATATTTTTTTAGCTAAAATCTCATATATGCCTTGGTGAAGGAGAAGACATAGGAGGGTAAAATAAATAACTTTGTTAAACAAATTAAATAAACATAATGCTAGATTAATTTGTTGGTCTCACATCACTTATTAAGTTTGTATCTTGTTCTGTAATATAAATAATGATCCTAGCTCTTGAATAAAGAGATAGAAATATCATCTAATATGGCATCTAAGAATGGTATTATGCTGGCCTAGAAAGCTTTTCCCACCTCACCTTACCTCACCACACAAGTATGCACATAACATGGTTCCCCTTGTGGTGCCTTCCTCTTCCCAAGACAAGCCATTACCTGTCACTCACCTCGCCATTACTGTATAGCCTTCCTTTGATCCAAGCCCATTGTCTCCTTCATTAAACCTTGTGCCAACTCTTTGCTTCCTCTCCATTGAACAACAAAGCAACACTTTGATATCCTTAAGCTTATCATGGATGACCCAGCCTCACCTCACCACACTACAAGTTTGCACATAACCTGATCACCCTTGTGTTGCCTTCCTCTCCCCAAGACATGCTATTACCTATCACCCACCTCGCCATTATCTTATAGCCTTCCTTTGACTTAGGCCCTTTGTCCACTTTGTCAAAGCAAGTAGCTCTTTGATGCCCCCTCCCTCCAAACACACACACCAAAATCATACTACACACATACACAAAACAACCTATCATGATCCATGGTTGTCTCAAAATTCATAGCTTTTTTTCACATAACTTGGATTCCTTTTCTCTACTTTTTCAATGTTATCATGCTTTATTTATTCTTCCAAGTGAACAAAACACTCTTCTATTATTATTATTATTATTATATTAAATAATACCAATTAGGGAGTTTTGGAATAATATAGTACCACTACTATTCTTCTTATGAGAAGTGATCAATAAGGGATTTCAAAAGTTAAATAATATCTTCAAAGATGTTTCTTTAGGAGGAATTTAAGTCACCTTAATTACTTTCTTGCATTAAATTTACCTAAAACAAAAGGTGATTGTTATTAAGGGTGGAATCAAGCCAACTTGAAGCTAGCCAAAGCAATCTTGGATTTAGAATATTTAAGTTTTACTTGAAATTTGCTTGATCTTGTATTGATTTCAAGTTGAATAGACTTAAGATTTTCCTTAAATTGGGCTTGACTTACCTAACCCACCTTAGAACTATAACCTAATTGGCTATGGAGTCTTGTATAAATTTTTTTCTAAAAATTATCAAAATTATGCATGATTTGAGGATTGATCACCTGACCTCATGCAATTTTTCTGTGAAGTATATGGTCTTTGGACTGCACTTGCTTAAGAATTGTATAATATTGCTTTTGTTGCTTGAGTCTTCTATCTAATATTTATAAATCCTAAAAGCAAAGCATTTACTTGTTGTATAATGAATTCTAAGACATCAAACAAACTTTTGAAATAATTTTTCTCTTTATAAGAAATCGAAACCTTGATGTGGAATTTTGCTCAAATGTAGGTTGTGATGACTTGGCAATAGAAGTCTATGTCTAAATAATTGTATTTTTATAGACAAAAATATTGTGAAATAGTTAATCAAGAAATAAATTGTCGTTACTAAAAGAAGTGTAGAAGTTGAATACTACGTTCACAAATTACAGCTAATTTTCATTTTGTTTAGGGATTGCCTATTTGGTTGACCTATACTGATTAAAGTGGGTTTTGTCCTAAAAACGTTCATCTACATCTTAAAATCAATATCTTACATATAAATCTTAGAATCATTCATTCCATAGTTGACATAGAATTATTCATCATTGTCTCTTCACTTAGAAGTCTGTCAAGAATCTCTTGTTATCACTTTTGTTAGGCTAAATCCTTTAATTCCAAGTTCCCTTACCCTCTTCAGTCTCGAACATTACAGGCCCACCAATTTTTGTTTGATTCATCTTCAAATTACATCGAAATGTGAGAGGGTACTACTTTGATACCAAATTATCACAACCTGATCTTTCCATGCTGAGGCATCATTTTCTTAGTCATCCCGTTCTGACCAAAGTTTTTTTGTCATGTTTCGTCAATTATTTTTACTCAATGTTATAAATGTTAGAATACATAGTAGGATGTAGAATGCATATAAATTTGAAGTACACAATAACCTTATAGGTATAGGTGATGAAAAAGAATATTTCAAATTTATTTTTAAATCTTTTAAAGTTATATCAAGATATAAAATAATAATAGTTTTTGCACATCTATGTTATTTTGTAAGAGCATCATTATATACAACTAAATACAACTCCAAAATGTACAAGATACAACGATAATAACTTATCTGAACTCAATCTCTCTCTCAACAACACGTTTCAAATGTCATTCGTCTCTCAATCTCTTTGCATGTTTCATAATGTAAGTAAATAATGAGTTTTATAAGACCCAATAAGTTAATTATTATTTATAAAAAATAAAATAGAATGAAATATAATAATGAGATAACTTATAATAGCATAAGAGTATATCATTAATGTTATTGGTATTATAATAAATGTCATACTCATTCTTAGACATACACACACACACACACACACATATATATATATATATAATATTTTTCATATTATGATATTTTTTATTAATATTTTTTTAATAATTTTTATTATCATTTCTTATATTTTTTTAAAATAAAAAAAAATCTTTTTTAAATAATCATTATTTCAACTTCTTAAGATGATATCTTATTTCATCCCATTTAATTTCTCATCTTCTTATATTTTAGATCTTATGATTGGTCGATAATATATCTCAGTATGAAGTCGTGGTCCTCATCAGGCCCCGCATAAATTAGAAGTGACAACCATATCATATCATTTTCACATAATGAGCCTTGCACAATGTACTTAAGATGATGAAACTTAGCTTGTCTAGTTCATAGTGATAACTATGGTCTCATGCCAATGATACCACATTATATCATCTCTGCCTATCAAGCCTTGCATAAAGTATAAGCGACAATAAAGTGTGGTAGTTAAGGGATAATGTTGTCGTGAAAACACCTCATTTCTCTTATGATATCTTATCATTATATCATATCATATTTTATAAAACTCATATATCTTGTTTTCATTTTTTATTTAAAATCTCTTTTTTTTACTGGTTTATCTTTTCATCTCTTTTAATATTTGATATATATATATATATATATATATACATACATGAGCCAGCTTAAAGGACTCTTCTTTTTACATCAGCATCTGCTCACGTTGTTCAAATACTGCACTTTACTCTAACTTCCTCACAGCTTCCTCTTTCCCGAAGTGCCTTCCCAAGCTTCTATCGGTTTCCTGCATACAAAAGCAAACTGCCAACTAAATTGCTGCTTATCTAAATTAGGCTTAAGCTATAAGCTTCCTTTCACTTTCTCTCTCTTAAGCCTTAACTAGATAAGAATTGATTGATTAATCCCTTAATTATTTAAAGTAAAACCTATTTAAGTTATTCAAATCATTCTTTAATTTCAACAAATTTATTTGGTTTTCAAAAATTTTAGATTAAGCACAATGAATTACTCTTGAGGAGTTCTTTCTGAACATATTGTGATTTCTTAACTTGAAATGTTTTGCAAACTTGTATATTTTTTGAAATATGATTAGAATATTAATATTTTATTTTGGTGATAAATTCTAAAATAACAATTTGATTCATTAAACTATTAGTATTTACATACTCAAATACATATATACATTATATACAAGTTGTGCAAAATATAATTTCAGGATAATATAATCTCCAAAATCATTCCTTTTATAGTTGATGTAAGACTATTTCCAATAGCCCCTCCAAGCCACTTATTTAGGTCAAACTTCTCGAGTTTAGATCTCTAAGAAAATTTTAGCTCATGTGATTAGTTTTGATAAGGCAGCTCACCTATTCACCAAAGCTTTCAACTACTTTGCATTTTTTAAAATTTTAAATTTTGCTACATTGGATAATATATCAATCCAACATCACCTATTGATACATTAGGCAATACATCAATCTCTTCTTATTTCGTTGTCGCTGTGTTTGAAGGCTTTAATTGAGTAGCATCGGGGATTTAAAGCACTAACTTTTGTATAGGAATACTATAAGATGAAAATTGTATTTTACATAATTTTCATCTAAAGCAAAAAAAGTAACCAAATGTGTCTATATAGGTTTATTTACATACTTTTTAACCAATTTTATTGTCTATTTTTTTTGGCCATTTCCCTCAACAATAGCAACAATTTTATTATAGACAAGCTGATGTTTTTAATCAAATACTGCAGAACAATCCGGGCTGGGGTTTTGACAAGAAATGCCAGTTCATGGATAAGCTTGTTTGGGAGGTCTCCCAGCATTACAAGTGAAGAGCAGCTCTCCAGTTTTGTGCCTTAGCATTTTGTTGAGGTTTATGCAGTGTGGTCTTTTTCTTAGTTGTTCTATACTTTTGTGTAATTTTTTGTTCTTTAAGCTCTTTGGGAAAATTAAGAAATGAATAATATATATTTTTTTCCATTGTTTCAGGGAAATGCATAAAAATGCATGTAAGTTTTTAGATTTGGCTTCTGAAGAATAAATTTGCAACATTAACAACAATGGCAAACTCTTCTGTGTATGACAACTTGATCTTTCATATGGAAATAAGAAAAAGAGTATATGATATAGATGGTAATATAAAGTGAGATGAAGATGGTGGCTGAAGAAAGAAGAAGAAGCATATGAAGTTTCTAGTTGTATTTCATTTCTTTTAGAGCTTGAGTGGATGTGTTATCTTGGTTTATTTTGGGTATAATGCATTAGTTTTGCTTTTATCAAGATTAGAATGTGAAAACATGATTGTAGTTCTCTCATTTAATCATCTTTTTGAGGTGAATCTTATGGAAAATTTAGTGAAACTTCTTTAATTACTAATTGTTATAATCGACAGAACATTCTAAAGTTGGATTTAGAGTTAATAGATTTTGAAATCAATTGATTCATTTATTATATGATTAAATAGTTTGAAATTTGAACGATCTTTCAATCAATTCAAAATCTTTCATTATTTTGAATGTTTTGAAAATGATCAATCAATGTTTAGAACATTGAATACGTATTTAAGTTTATATAAGAACAACTCTTTAATTTGTTTGTATGTAATATGATATGTGAAAAAAAAAAAAAGAAATTATTATAAAAATTCAAGTTTTTAAAAATTATTAGTATAAAATATAATATTTAGTTTGTATATGTAATATGATTTTTTTTATGATAATTTTTTTGTCTTTGAATAAATTTTAATTTGAACTTTTTAAGTTAATTCAAAGTATCAAGTGAGTATAATTCATTGGTCAAAACTAGCATACTGTTTTTGAATGGGTAAGAAAAATTGGATTTTGAATGATTTGATAAAGTTGTTTTGTATCATATTGTTTTGAAAAATATTTTAAAAAGGCCAACAATATTTTAAGAAAAAACAAAAAGCTTCTTTCACTTAAAAAAATACATTACAATTATAAAATTTTAATTACTTTTAAATTAAATATTAAAGATCACACACGTACACACATAAATACATACATACATACATATATATATATATATATATATATATATATTATTTAGTTTAAAATTAATTACAGATTTATAATTATAAAAATGTTTAAGTGATATATGCATATCTATATATATCTTTAATTATTATTTAATATATGGTGAGAGATCTGTCGTTATATTGAACAACCCAACGGTTCTGCATCTTCGGCGATCGGGTCGGCCGAATAGAAATAGTCCGACCCGCCCGCCATGGCCCTTCCATACCACGGTGTACTGGCGCCTCTTGCTTTCATCTTCCTCCGCAGACTGGCTTCCGCGGGCTAGAACTCTTGATTGCTCCTGCCTCGAAACTCTAGCATCTTTTGCACATTCTAGTATTCCTCCAATCGTCCAACGATGTAAGTTGTCCTTGTGTGTGTGTTTCCCCCTTATTTTCTCTCTCGCGGGCTTCGTCATTGATACTGCTTTATTTGATTTCCAAGGTCTCGAATCTGTGTGAAGAACCTCCCGAAGTACGTCAAGGAGGATAGATTGAGGGAATTCTTTTCGCAGAAAGGGGAGGTTACCGACGCCAAGCTCATGCGGACTAAGTAAGGCTCATAATCCTTTTTCTGTGTGTGTTTTACATTTCGTTAGCACTCTTTGCATTATAATTTGTTGAAGTTTTGTTTTTGTTTTTTTTTTTTTTTTGTTTTTGTTTTTACTTTTGTTTCGATCAGAGATGGCAAAAGTAGGCAGTTTGGTTTCATAGGGTTCCGCACGGAGAGTGAGGCGGAGGAAGCCCTCAACTTCTTCGACAAGGCCTACATGGATACGTGCAGAATCACGTGTGAGGTATATAGTTTGACGGAAGCATCGATATGATTGCATATTGTTTAAAAAGTCGTATCTGCAATTGTGGTTTTTTGCTTGGAAGGTTGGGCAGACGTTGCCTTAATTTTTAGCTTTCTTATGTAATTAAAATTTTGCGCTTGGTATTTGAAGAAGACAGAATTTCTGACTCCCATGGTTGCAGTTGAACATCTCCACTATCAAACGACAAACACTTGTCAGAACTGGTTGGAGTTTCTGAATGTAGTTGGCATTCTCTGCTAGCAAGTGATGTTTTCTGACCAGGCTGTGATCTCTTCTCCAACCAACCTTGGGTTTTTTTTATTGAAGTGTGCAATTGTTTCCAGTATCGTCTTTTGAGATAGTTCCTAACCATTCCCTTGGAAAATAGCTTGAAGTCTCTAGAAGTTTTGATTTGTATTTTGTTGTAACAAAACTACTATGACTGTTTTGTTCTCCAAAATTAATCTTTAAATGCTCCACCTATGGGAATGTTTTGGGTATTTGCTTTTATGGCTTATATCATTTGACATCCCTTAGCGACTTGTAAAGAGGGAGCATGATTGTGCTAGCTCGTACTCTAGTTTAACTAATAGTGAAATTTTCTCTCTTATGTTCATTTGCCCCAACTCATTTTTTTTACAATGTGTTTACCATTGTCTAATTTCTTTATTTGATCCCCAACATCTTTGGTGCTACTTGTGAAAAAGATGACCTATACATAGAGGCTTTTGAGAAATACCAAAAAATTGGATTCAATCATTGTCTATAAGTTTTGAATTCCTTAGGTTCTCCAAGTCCACTCCCAAATGGTTATCCCATGCAAGCCACCACAAGCGTTAGACATGCTAAAAAATTCGAATGTTATATCATGGTGTTACAATATATGATGATGGAATTCATGGTTGCAATGTTAGGAGAACTCTCAATCAAAACTATGGCTAGTTTTTCAAAAACGCTCCCTCTTTTTTCATTTGCTCATTAGCCATATGCTCTTAGAGATCTTTCATATTATGAGAGGTGGAATTTTGAAACTTTCTTTTATATGTACATGAAGTCAAAAAATAAATGATGAGGTTATTAAAAATGACTTGTCAAAGCTATCAAAGAGTAGAATGCAAGGGCATCAAAAGATCTAATCCTAACTAGTGGGATGAAGGCTGGTTGTCATGATATTAAGCTTGTTGCTTTCAATTAAAATTTTATGCATGAATGTGGAGTCCATTTTTTTCTAAGATTTCTATGGTTCACACAATATGGTTTATTCTATGATATATGTGCGTACATAGGAAACTTCCTATGATATATACGACTATCTCGGTTCTCATAATTTTGGTAAATGCTGTTGAACTTAAGATACATTGTTTGTCTTTCTTTTGTGTCTTTATCTTAGTATGTTTTTTAAAAGCATTAACTAGGTCTTTTTTGCAGTGCTTTGGTAATTTCCTAAACACAGTTGAATGGAAGTTTTTGTTTTTTTATTACAGCACTTGCAAAACTTTTCTGTGGTGGAAGAGTTGCAGATAATATCTGATATGACTTGTTATGTCATTTGCTAAATATATTGCAACCATTTAATCTTTAAATCACTTGCAGATTGCACACAAAGTTGGTGATCCTAACACACCTCGCCCTTGGAGCCGTTATTCAGCAAAGAAAAATGATCCATCAAAAGAAAAGAGTGAGAACTCACAAAAGTTTTCCCTTGATAATTGCAAAGGTCAAAAATCATCTAGTTCTCAGATAAAAAATTCAAGCATTGAAAAAAGGGATCCTAAGTTACATGAGTTTCTTCAAATAATGCAACCACGTTTACAAGCAAAGCGATGGGCTAATGATTCAGTGCTTGATGTGGACATAACTAAACAAGATGGTAGGCTTTCCGAGAAAGAAATGCTACAGAATGATGGTAAGAAAATGACGTCCTCTGAGGTGCAAGCTCAGGATCCTGATTTGGCTACCTTAGAAAAATCTGAAGTCGCAAAAAATGATATGATCTCAGATATGGATTATCTTAAGAGTAGGATTAAAGGAAACTGGTCAGATTCAGAAATAGATGATGGAAATAATGATAATGGTGATATTGATTCCAATGATAAAAACTCACCAGTAGGCGAAAGAGATCAGGTTTTTAAATCTGAAGTTCTTCAAATACCTATTGAGGATGGCCAACATGTTTTGGGAAATGGTTCATTAGAAGAAATTCATTATGCTGACAATGCAGATGGTGAAAATTTAACACAGTCAAATGATGATGGAAATTTGGCACTTGAGACTGGACGCCTGTTTGTGCGCAATCTCCCATACACAACTAAGTATGCAAAGCGATCTTTCCTCTTCTTTCAGTTTTATGTGCTTCTGAAATTGAGGGGAACTATTTCTTATTAAATGTTACTAATTGTTGAAGCCAGTGAGGATGAACTGTTTGATCTCTTTGGCAAATTTGGTGATGTTTTAGAGGTTCATCTTGTAGTTGACAAGGATACAAAGCGGTCTAAAGGCATTGGATATGTACTTTATGCACTTCCAGAATCTGCTGTTAGGTAACAAAAGCTTTGTTTTTCATGGCTGGTCTGTGCTTGGATTTAGTTCAAAATTATTGTGGTGTTCAATGCATATGTTGGCTGTTAGGTAGAATCTGCTTGGATATGTTTTCAACCAGCATCTTGCCCTTTGTTTTTATTCTAGGCTTTCTTTTTGTGTGTGAATATGTGTTTATGTTATAATTTGTGTTACTCATTTATTCACCATTTTTTGTCTGAAAAATCCCATCTTTTATTATGCCTTTTATCTCACTCTAATCATGCATTTCCAATGTTTGCTAATCTAATATCAGGATTTTTAGTGGAAACTTAACCATGAATTTTAGTTTCCATCAGGAATACAATTGCAAGAAAATTTTCCTTTTGAAAAACCATATTGGAATGCATGAAGCAAAAGTAAAGTACTTGGCTTATATCATAATAATCATCATTCTTTATTTGTTTTTTTAATCATTATTCTTTTTTTAAAACCTTAGAAATCTCTTTCTTCACAATCATGTCTTACCTTTTAAGGAGTAACATATATGACCATCACACCCGGAATCTTATTTATTATCTTATAGAATACATACGAGGTGCTATTGGGTTAATATCCAATGGATGTAATTGCATTGAAGGTGTTTCTATTCTCTCCCTCTTTGTATCTATCTATCTCTTTCTCTATGTAATATTATACTAGTGCTTATAATTGTTTTGTTTACCATTTATTTATTTGGAAAGTTCAAGGACCATAATAATAAATCGTAATTTTCTTTTCTTTTTAATGGTAGGACGCTTGTATACTATTTACTTAATTCCTTTGCATAATTAAAAAAGGTTCATGTCATCATAAATGATTGGTAGATAATGTTTGTCACTTTTAAATGTCTTTTTACATTTGCATAGAATCTTTGATTTTCCAAGGTTAGGTTTAATGGATAAGGCTAACAAATTAGTATGAGGAATAACTCATCTTTTGAAATTTTATGTTGTGGTTGTAGATGTTAGCGTGCTTTTTTTTAAGTTGATAGTATAGTCAAGGTTATTCTATTATTGAATGACCATTTTTGTTGAGAGATGTACTATAACATAGAAAGAATTTTTCTATATGAAATATAGAATTTGAATTTTATCTCTCAGTATGTTTTAATACTTACTATCATAAACTAATATATAAAAAAGTACCTTTGAGTTTGTAAGTGATAGAATGATTGTTTTTAGAATTATCGAATTGGATTGTGGACATAATATCTTGTCTTATAAAAGCTTATATAATTGATCCAATAAAAGAATGATCATGGTCATTCATGCAATATACAATGCTTATCTTAGTTATAGGCCCAAGGGTTCATAAATTGTTATCTAATTTAATATAAAACTATCTATATGATTACAAACGTATAGCTCATCTCTAGCTTTATGTCAACTAAATTCAGCTTAAAAATTGAACTATTCTCTCTTGTTAATTCATTGCAAAACTTACTTCTAAGATAACCAAATCGAAGTAGCTACAAAAATATAAGCTAGTCTTAATCCCAAAGGTGCCATAGTTGCCATTAGCATTATTATTGTGGATTCTTCTATTATCTTGGTCTTATTAACACTCACTATCTTATGTAAGATGGCTCAAATGTGTTGCTTTATATTAATTAAGATTTACACATTAGTGTTGCTTCATGATGTTAAGTTTACTTGATTGGGTTGTCTTAATCAGCCTATCACAAATAACTGTTGTTAGATTTGGACATCATTATTCTTTTTGTTAAATTGTTGCATGTAATGTGGAGCCATTTTACCTAAATTTTATTGCATTACCTTGTTTAGGTTGTTCATGTATATGTTTTTTTTCATTTGATTTCTATATTTGGCTACCTTTGCTTGCCTTTTCATTTACTAACCCATCTTTTGTAGAGCAACCCTTTATGCCACCTTTGTATATCCACCCTGTCCATGAAATGAAACCATGTTTAACACACTTTCGATTACATTTTTGAAAACAAATGAATCCTTAGTTTTTTTGTCTACTATTTAATAGTTACTTCAATTCCTATTTATTTGTCTCTTTATCATTTATTTGTGATTACTATATTTATAATAGCTATCTTTGAATAAGAAACTCGATCTTTCCTTTTGTTTTGACCATTTTTCTTGTAACTTAACCTTATCTTTATTATGTAAAAAACCTCTCTTTTTAGTAGTTATTTTTTTACCTTATCTTTATCGAGATTCTTATATTTCATCTTGACACATCAGTTGAACTTGTTTGCAATGTCCTTGAAAAAATTGCCTCTTTGTTAGGGTGTTAATATAGTTCCAAAAAATGATAAGTTAAGTTGAACTTAACTTGAAATTTGATCTTTGTTTTAACCTATGTAAGATTCAAGGTGAATAATAAGAAATTCTTAACATAATTGGGTTTGAGTCATTCTGAAATAATTAAATTGAATTAGGGTCAACTCAAAAAGTTTACTAGTTACATTTTCTTTAAAAGTTGACTATATCTTAATATGTTTATGATTGACATGTCAACATTGTGCTATCTCATTTATTTTCTCATTTATTTTGGATGGTTAATTAGAATCTAATAGGTTTGCATGTTGAGATTAGGTTAACTTGCTGGTTTGTTGTGGTACAATGATTAATTTAAGATTGAAATTTCTAACCAATTTGATGTTTAGGTTATCCCTATTCCAATGAAATTGTTTTGAATTATAGAAACGGAATTTTTTGTTCACTAAACCTACAAATGAATTATTTCTTAAGTTTCACAATCTGCTCATGTGGATTTATCCCTTTGGTTAACTTTGTTTTTTCCTATTTTAGAACACATTTTGTGTGGTTAGGTTCTCTATCAACTTATCTTACCAAAAATTTTACCAACTGTATTGAAACCTTTATGGAGGTGGAAATCTTGAAATCCCTACTTACTAAACTTTGTTACTCTTGTAATGTTACAATAGTGGTATGTCCATTTCCTTTGATTTTTTGTTTCTTCAGTGATGTTTTCTATTTTGACTCTTATCGTAAGGTGGAAGAAACTCATAAAAATGATCTCTCTGGTGTATCAAATTCTATGAGTACACATTTCTTTTGGGTTTGTTTATTGAAGTAATCTACTAAATTAAACATATAAAACATTTATATTAATGCATGCTTTTCAAAATAGTTTTGACATTTGGTAGGTGTATCGAAAAGCTTATATACTTATTCACATTACATAGAAATGCCATTATTTATGGGAAGTTAATGTGGTGGCAACAAAATAAGAAATGAGGGGTTGAATTAAACTCTGGAGAGAAATCATTATGCTTTTATATACTACGTTGTTATTCCTAAAGGTGTTCACTCATTGTGATTTTTGATACATAGCGTGATGAGTTTAATTGATTTCATTGGATCCTTAGATTTTTATCACTTACATGCAGTTCTTGTCTTTTTAGGTTCTTTCATCACTTTTGATGCAAATTGCCTATTTTAGTTACAATGTATTGTCTTTTTCCTACTCAGAACTTTCATTTGTTGCTTCAAATACTCTGCATTTACACTTAACCAACAAAAACAAATTTCTGCATAATGCATGCACTAGTTCTACAACCTTTCCTTAGTATAGACTTTTATTTGGTTGTTATTGGGGAAGGGCTGGTTTGGAGTTATACATTGGAGAAAGAAAATTTGTTAAGGATATTTTTGATGCACTTAATTCAGTTTTCAATTTTAATAGTTAACTTGATCTAGATTTTGACCAGGGCATTAGAGACACTAGATAATTCCATATTCCAGGGCAGATTATTGCATGTTATGCCTGCAAAACCGCTATGTACAACAGAGAAACCTGGGTGAGTATTACAGCCTTTCGGAAGTGTATAGGTGTTTCTTTATTTGTATACTTGAAAATTTTAACCAATTACTTCCGCACACACACAAAAAAAACCAATTATTTCCACACTGTAATGAAGTTGTCCGCTATTCATTTTACTTTTGTAGATCTGAAGCTACTACTACAAAAAACAAGAAAAGCCTGAAGCAGCAGAGAGAGGAACAAAGGAAGGCATCTGAAGCTAGTGGTGATACTCGTGCATGGAACAGTTTGTTTATGCGTCCAGACACTGTATGCTCCTTAAAAAGTAGAGTTTTTTCATTTAATTGCATATATTTTTAGCTTTGAATATTATAAAATAGGAAATTTACTGGCACAGCTCCTGCAAGGTGGTTAAGGGCATGTAGGAGGCTGCTTAAATATTACAACGTATCACTCAAAACATTTTTCCATCATGCAAACCCACCACTTGGTCAACATTTGCAGTTTTGATTAACCATTGATACATGTATGAAAACATGAAATTTATGTGCCACACCCAATTCTGAAATCATATTTATATTTTTAGAAGTTATCTATTAAAAAGAGGCAAAACCCTCTAGTTGATTTAATCTCAGATCTTTTTTATTTGAAATAAAAAATTTGTTAAAAACACTATTCTTTTTGGCACATCCTAATGGCCCTCCAAATCTTTCATTTGGGATTAATTTCCCTAGGAAACATTAAAGGCCACATGGTTGGCGATTAGAATATCTTGAGGGAAAAGCTGTTTACTCTCATGCTAAGAAAGGTTTCGTTTTGTTTGAAGTTTTTGTAGTTGGTAAGTGGTAAAACTTCCATTTTCTGGAAGATACTTTAATAGATGGAGGTGCAGACAAATTTGTATTAAGTTTGTTTTTGAACATTTCATGTGGTGTTGGTCAACCAAAGAACCTAGTCACACTTCTAAGTTTATTTTGGCACAATCTAGTTTTTGTCATCAGTGCCGAAGATGAGAGGCCTAGTTATGATTTACCCTGATAGAAAAACAAATGTAAGCTCAGTTAACAAGTTTCATATTTAAGTGATTGTTTGTAGATGTGTAGTATAGTCTAACCATGCACAAAGTCCATATTTAGGACTAGAATATGATCATCTTTGCTCGGGCCATATGGAGGCAACCAAACCATTTTTCCTCTGTCTGCTCTCCGTAGTTTCTAACCCGCAACATACATCGAGTAATTATACTATAATAGAGAAACCAAACATGAAGCTAGGTCAGCTTTTTAATCTTGTTCAATGGTTGTAGCAACTCAAATAATTTTTTCTATGAGAAAAACAGGATAAATTGATGGAGCATTTTTCAAGAAGCACACTAAGGTCAAATATTTCTTGCAAAAGTGTTGCACTGCCTGGGCACTAATCATGTAATTTATTGGTAGAATAAAATGTTTTTGAGATGTGTATTGCTTTGATATTCTGTTTTCTGAATATGTTAGAGAAACAGTGGGAATAGCATCTGCTTTGAATACAGTAGAAGAAAACTGCTATATGATGTGCAAATGGACTATTGAAGTTGTTTACCGGAGCTTATTTGTGCCGCTGTTTTGAATGTGGCTTTATCAATTAAAGCTTTGAACTGGAACGTCTGAACAGAGGCCAAAAGTGCTGCTGGTGCTAGTTAACTAAATTAAAATCTTATCAACACATAAGTTGGCTGTTCAATTGTTTACAATTTGTCTGTAGATACTCTTTACTTTCCTAATTAGCAGTGTTACTTTTTGTTACTATTTGTTGCATTACAGCAAGCAATCTTTTACTTGCTGCATGACTCGTTAAACAAACTTTGATCTTTCTCTCTTGCTTTGTTGGTGCAGGTTGTTGAAAATATAGCTAGGAAACATGGTATTAGTAAAACTGATTTTCTTGATCGAGAAGCTGATGATCTTGCTGTGCGTATTGCTCTTGGAGAAATCCAAGTAGTTGCAGAGACCAAGAAAGCTCTATGGAATGCTGGGATTAATGTTTCTGCTTTGGAAAATTTTACTTCTAAAAATAGCAATAGTATCAAAAGAAGCAACCATGTTATATTGGTCAAGAATTTGCCTTATGGTTCTAATGAAGGGGACCTTTCAAACATGTTTGGAAAATTTGGGAGTTTGGACAAGATCATCCTTCCTCCAACTAAAACATTGGCTTTGGTATGTAGTCATATTTTGCCTTTATACATTGACATGTATCCATTTTTTGAACATTTTGATATTTCTAGTTTTCTGTAGTCAGGTTGAAGCTTTGTTTAGGAAGTAGATGTATTCTTGTTATTGATGGAATGTTTGTTTCTATTATCCACCGAGTCTTTTTTTCATGGTAATAATCATGTAGGATGGATTGATTATGCGTTTGCATTGGTCTGTAGTTATTTTTTGACAATATTCTACCAGTAACTTCCTTCTATTCTCTGAGTTGAAGCTTCTAATTAGTTTATTCATATGCTCTGTTTCTGGGCCCAGTTCAGTTATTTGTGTTTTTCTTAACATGTTTAGTTTTTTGTGCACTATGATGCCATCTGATTGACTTGTTGTCCTGAAAGCAACTGGCTTGGCAGTTGTCAAGTTTTGTTTAAAGCACTTCATACTTGTGATTTCTTCAGGTTATTTTTCTTGAAGCAGCTGAAGCTCGGGCAGCTTTTAAAGGTCTATCATACAAGAGATACAAGTAAGTTAATTTGGTGCTTAGTTTTATCTTTGCTAATTACAAACGATATGGAGCAGTTCCCATATCGATCCAACATGAAATTGATTCAGTTCAAACTGTTCTGGCTTGAAGTTTATTCAATTAGAGAAATAAGCCATTCCTTAAGTGTTTGATCTAATTTCATTTTGGAACTTGCTTGGCTCAAAATTGGATCCATAAAAGCCCTGCAATTGAGCTTCAATTATTGCACTTTAAAGTTATACTTGTGAAAATGTTATATGCTAGTTCCTATTGACTTCTGGGCTTTTAATATTTTTCAGACAGCACTGACTTCTAGCAATAGCAAGCTTATTATTTATGGGAATTTTTATTATTTATGTTTCCATATGTATTTCTTGCCTGAATGTTATATGGGCGAGAGAATCATTTGTGGTTAAGGTGGATGGGGGTTCTTGGATTGACACAGAACATCTAGTTAAGAGCTGACTTCTGTTTTATCACGATTGACCATGGTAAATTTCTCCATATTCATCTGTTGGTTTGTTAAGTTGTATTCTTTGTATTTGCAACAACAGAGACGTTCCATTATATTTGGAGTGGGCTCCAGATGATATATTATCTCCTAGCCCAAGTATAGAGACTAATGAAGTAAACAATATAGTTGGAGAGAAGATTGCGAGAAAGGTTTTGCTTGAGCAAACTGCAGAAGTGCTAGAAGAAGAAATTGATCCTGATAGAGTTGAGGTAAAAGTTTTGGCATGTTCATAAAATGCCATCACCTTTTTATTCTATTTTTATTGTCACCTTCATGCATCAGTTTGGCTTCTAATAGCCTTTCTGGCAACATTTATTTAAGGAATTTTAACCTTGGACTTCTCCTTTTGAGAGCCCAATATCACATGTGATGTCCTCATTCATCTAATTCTAGCAGTCATGGTTTAGTCGGAGCTTAACATTTATGCAAGCTTTCACTTTAAAACCTGAATTTTTCCACTCGTAAATGATTACAAGGCTAGCATCTGCAATTATAATCTGCTAAACTTAAGACAGGGGAAGTAATAAGAAGAAATTATGTGAGTGGAATCTTAAAGTTTTGTTAGTTTTGAACTTTTCTTGAAGTTATGGTAGGATTATATAATAAATATGACAGTTTCCCGGTGTTAAATCCAATTTGTGTGATCATGACTGCCTTTTAAAAGCGTTTCGTAGCATTTTTTTTTCACTTGTCGTGTGATTAGTGGTATCCACTTTATGGTTTAAACTCCTATTTTGCATCTTCAAAAAAATGCATATTATGCAATTCAATATCCTTGTATATTGTAGATAATGTTATCTTCGATAGAGTCTTGACTTTGGTTTGCATTGATAAGAATTTAATTAACCAAAATTTTTTTTTACATTTACTGCAGCAAGGTGCATTTGTTGGCACCATGGCATGTTCATGTGTGTCAACCTGTTCTTTTCTTACTAACACTAGAATTTCTTGTTGAAAGTTGGTAATGAATGTCAGGAATTCTTATCTTGAGATGGCACACAGCTATGGTATTTGTTAGGGAACATGCTAGTGTGTAAAAATGATTTCTGGTTTTTGCTGATGCAGCTGACCTGGAATTATTATTGATATATGATATTTTTGCAGCATAAAAATGAAATTTATCTGTTACAAGAGTTTCCGTTGGTCAATTTTATGTTGATGATTAGTCGATGATCTTGGAGTTTGACACCCTTATCCTTACAATCTTTGGATTATGCTTAACAGAAATTTGCTACATTGAAGATATCTGCTGTTCTTGTCTCTGTTGTTGAATCTTCAAGCAAAGCTAACAAAGTTTTTAGCATTTAACTCAAAACATCTGTATTGTTTCATGATAGTTTGCACATGAAAATTTATAAACTCCATGGCATTTGGAATTTTTTTTGTTGATTTTACCCATTTTACCATATTTGCATGTTTAGCCTTCAACTTGTTAGTTATGATATGTGATTGATCATTATATTTCTTATTTTTGATGCAGTCCAGGACAGTGTTTGTTAAAAACTTGAATTTCAAGGCCTCTGATGAATCCCTAAAAGAGCACTTTGAAAAGAACATGAAAAGTGGCAGCATTACGAGTGTTAAGGTTTTGTGATGGTGAACTTATTTTTTCTATTAGCTGTTTGCACTTGTCTTTCCTAATGCTCTTACTTTTCTGTCTTCTTGTTTAGGTTAAAAAGCATCTAAAAAATGGCAAGAATTTGTCCATGGGGTTTGGTTTTATTGAGTTTGATTCAGTAGGTACAGCAACTAATGTATGTAGAGATTTTAAGGTAATTTTGTTTTGTGCTGATTATTTTAATCTGATTTTTTTGTGCTTAAATCTTGCATGTTTGCATGATGATCTTTTTTTTTTAATGATTGGATGGATTATCGTGTATTGGTGTTGTGTTTCTTCACTTTGTTTGAAACAAAATAATCTCAATGGTTAGAAGGTTAGGGAAACTGTTCAACATTGCCCAAGATTTTGAAGTGCTGAAAGAGATGTAGATACAATAGTGAATCTTCTTAAACTGGTACATAAGCTAATTTTTTTTTAATTTGTAGCTTTTTGCAAAGAGCAAAAATGAAGAAAAGCTTTCCCAATCAGAGCCTTGCCATTAGTACTTCAGTCAGTTTTCTTTTAGCTTTTTAAATTTCAAGTTCCAAAGAAGAAAGTATCTTGATGTTAGATTTTGTTTTATGATGGCTTGCTTTGACCAAGTTAGGGAATTCTTAGAAGGATTTAGACAAGTTCTACCATGTTTTTAGTGCAACTAGTAAAACAGTGAACTAATATTTGAGTTTATGTTTGATGCAAACACACCAGCAACAAAATTAATGCAAGATAGAGGCCGAAGTTAAGAGCAAGACCTGCATCCCTCAAATTCTGTGACATTATGAGTGTTTATTTTCTTCTTTATTTGCAGGGAACCATTCTTGATGGGCATGCACTTATCTTGCAACTTTGCCATGCCAAGATTGATCGTCAAGCTCAAAAGAAAGATGGGAAAGATAAGAGTTCAACAAAACTGATCGTGAGAAATGTAGCATTTGAAGCAACTGAAAAGGATATAAGGCAACTGTTCAACCCATTTGGGCAGGTGATACTTCTCTTGTTCCACCATTTTACATCAGCAGGAAAATGTTTTTATCTTTGAAATCGTTATATAATTCTTTTATCTTGTAACTTTAACTACTGATTATTATCACCTGATGAACAAAACTTCTTTGTTATTCTTAGCCTGATAGCATCAAGTTTAATTAATTTTTTTTTATTTTATTTTGTGTAACTTTTGGTTTGTAGCATTGAACTGGTGGCATAAAACAACCTTTTGGTGGTGTCAGGAAAGAAATGGAACAGCAATTGTAGGTCGTTAAGTCATGTAGGAGACGTGTTTAGGAGGACAGTTTTCAATGTTTGCATACCAAAGGGTGGTGGTTTATGTAATTTCAAATTTTCTCCTCTTTGGTTCTCTATTTCTTTAATATTTCTAACATTAAACCACATGCACATATAGTCACTCGTAAAAAATCTTTTTTGATGATATTACGTCGATTTAGTGCCAAAATCTTATGATGGGAGAACTGAGCTTAATTTGATCAGAGAAGATGAATAGAGAAGATCTTTTTAGGGACTCATAGTTTATGTTAAATATAGACCATGTTGAGATAAACTGACCTAAGCTACCATATACATGGACTGTGGGGTTAAATGTTAAGTTATTTATGAGAGAAAAACCAAGGATTGAATGTGATGCCCTTAAAAAGGTTCATTGTGCAAGACAATGTTTAGTGATCTTACAAGTACAATGATTTTAAAGGTGGAAGTATTTATGGAGATAAATCAAGCATTATAGACAATAGAATGTCAAAACTTAACTACAAATAATATGGAATTAAAATGATAAGAGATAACTAAGATTGAAAAAATAGTGATGGGGTAAAAGAGAGATATGAAATTATAGTTTTTCTTAGTTGATGGTATCTTTCGATAAAATTAAACAAAGTCCTTAAATAGTTAGACTATCCAAGTTAGCACTATGTTAAATCTTACAACTAGTTTTGGCTTACAAAATTAGCACTATTAAGATAACTAAATAAATTTAAATTTTAATTATTGAAGTCTATTATCCAAGGATAAGAGAATCTCTATAAAAGAGTATCATAACTAAAAAATTCAAAATTATTAAAATAATTTCTAAACTTGAAAATTATAGTCTATTTAATTCCTAAACCAAAATTTAAACAAGCTTTAAAACCTAAATATAAATTATTTAAATATTAAATTTAATTAAATTAGAATTCAATTAAGTTTAGAATTTGAAAGAAAAATTTAATTTTTTTAAAATCCATTTCATGTAGTTGGGATTTATGAATTTACATTCGAACTCTTTGAAAAGTGATTTTCTATTACGTTTTAGAACAATTTGTCTTTGATTGATTGTGAGGTAGATGACATGGATACAATTGGGTACTGTAAAAGAAAAGTGGGTTTGTCCCCTCCAATTGGTGATGAAGTGCATGGGTCACTTTTGCGGGGGAGGGTTTAGGTGGAGGTTTTGTGAGGGCATTGGTCCCTCTTAGTCGAATTGACAATCAAGTGGAGTTGCACTGTAGCTAAAGAGCTTCGTCTTAACAGTGATAAGGAAATGGTGGTAGTGGATGGCTCATTGGGTGAGAAAGCAATGAATGAGGAGCTTGAAATACATGGTAGGAGTCCGTGAACGATGTGCTTGAAGATGATAGGCATGTCGTGAATGTGGAGTTTGAAGAACATGGTAGGCATGTCATGAATGATGAGCTTGAAGATGTGAGCTGTGCTAAGGAAATTGAGAAAATGGAGTGATTGGTCATTCAGTTTATTTTGTCCTCTTTGGAAGATAGTGAAAGGGAGAGGATCATGTATCCTGTTGTAAGAATAATGCCCCCTGTACTTGGTTTATATCATGAAGCATGTTCTTGGAATTTGTTTCCCCTTCATCTGGAAACCGTACACTAGGTGTTTGCTACAATGCCTGTAAGACCCTATCAGGTGCAATGGAAAATAATTCCTTGCAAAGGAGAATTCAAATTGACCTCCTGGAACAACGTCAGGGTAAGGAGGTTAAAGGGAAGTGTGATCTAGTTGGAGATCCTTAGTCTGATAAAATGTTTCAATGGGTGGTAACTTACAGCATGATGTGCGTGAGACTGTGTCTGCTACCAACGTTGCCCGAATGCTTGGAAGAAGAGGATACAAGGGGATATTTCATCCTGTAACCTTGATAGATGCCAAAGAAGAAATGTGTCATTCTCTTAGATGATACAGAGTTTACACAGGTATTTCCTTGCTTTAAACATGCTTTAATTGATCATCTCTTGGGGGAATGATATTCCCTTCCGTATCTTTTGAACTGAGCTGTACAAATGGTGGAGAAATTATGGCAGATTCAGAGGTCTTGACATTGGGAAGGTGTTTTACATTCCAATTTGTTTGCACGGTCAATGGAGATGATCTGTTCAGTGACCAATGGCTCAGGACTAGGTAGGTGTTTGGTTTAAGACATTTGGATGTTAAAACTTCTTGATAAGACAACTGCCAGCAGAATCCCAATGTCAAAAATTTTGCTTGTCTGATTGGAGGGAGTATGGAGAGGTCAGTTTTTCATTAGGTGATAAACAGCGCACCTCCTTAAATTGCTCTGACATATTGACAAGGTGAATGGTGAATTCCATTGACATTAATTCTGTTGGTCAGATTGAAGAGAGCATGGAGACATCAGTCAACTTCTTTTTAATGAACCATTTGGTCTTCTCTTCATAGGGTGATGGACAACCCACCCAACTCAGATGTTCTTAAAAGCATTGCAAAGTCTGCAATGCCCATTGTGCCCGTTGGATATAAGTGCAAGTTTATGGAACTTTCGATTGATCTTAGGAGGAAGGATGTAAGACCGTAATGCCCTTAGCAAACCGATTAGCTAAGGCGGTGGGGGTGCTTAGTTTATTCTCACAAGTCATTTGCATCATTCAGTTTTTTATCACTATCATCTTTTTGAATTTATTTATACCTGTGGCCGTGCCAATTGTTGTTGTCATTGTCGTACATGTTTCTGTTGTTCATGGGAGTCGCCATTAACCGCCATGACATGAAGTAAGCCATCATGTGTTGGCATGTTTGGTCGTTACTTCTGTTGTCATGGTTGGTCATTACTTATGTTGGCTTGTGTATCTTTTTTGCTTTGATTTTTTGATAAAGGGGTCCCTGTGCTCCTTTGTCTTGTTCACTTCAAGCATTGGCAGTAGCAAAATTGACAATATGGAAGAATATGACCTCAGGGACAAAATTCTGTATCTCCGTATTTTCAAACATGTGGAAGTTGGAGGTTGCCACAAAGTACACATCAAACTTTCACATCACAGTGAAAATATTAATTAGTCTCTGGATTTTTAAACAAACCAAGCTGTTGGACCAAAAATGTAAAGCACATGTTGACTCATACAAAGCAGAAATATTTAGTGGATCAAGATGTGAAAAGCTCAATCTGTTGAACAAATTCCGTGTGTTCAACATGTGGTTTGTTTGGTGCTTTGCTTTCAAAGGCACGACAGAGACATCATAAAACTAGCTAGAAATGTGAACAGCCTCATAGATATGCTCAGTAGCGGGCATATTGGGATTACAAGATAATATACTTAATCGCGGAACCAAATAGTGGTTCATGGATAAATGACCAGCTATGAGCTTTGGGATGAATGTGCGTTGTAGTCATCTATATAGTTGGGTTCAACAGGAAGAGATAATTGGAGATGAGTTCAAAAGCTGAGAAACACTGACAATTTCACCTTGCAGAACGATATCTATGCCTCTTCTTTAAAGAGAGGTTGTTAGATGAACTAAATAAACTTGGGCAAGGTGCATTGACTATGGATGAATTCATGGACTAGATGAAAAAGTTTGTGAAGACATGTCGCCTTTTCTCAACTTCCATAAACAAGCTTCAATTGGCAAGAATTCCCCTTCCTACAAGTTGGTTATAGTGCATCCATGAGTGTTGGTAGCTAGCAAAATATGAAGATAGACATTTATGCTATCAAAATTGTACTACATTATAACACTTAGTGTTATCCACAAAAAAATGTAGATCAAATTGGAGAGGAAGAAGGTAGTGAAGATTTGCTGTGATTCTTATGATGACATTACTGGTGTTGAGGAGTCATTACTCATTGGTAGCATATTATGAAGGTTGGAAGTGTGTTTCTATCTGTTTAAACTTCTTTCAGATGTCAACATACGGCATACAAGTTGCTAATAGACATACATAGTTGTGTGGATGTGTTTTATAAAATTGGTCATTATAATGAATTTGAAGCTAAAACCCCATCCTAAATCATTTACAGTAATGTGGGCTTACAAGTCATCTAAGTGAAATTAACAAAATTCTCTTATGCCATCGATTGTAGCATGTGTTATTTAAGTTCAGGTTTTTATGATTACAATGCTGCCTTAAGCAGCATTTCTAACACTTGTATATTTAAGTTCAATGTTTAGGTAATAACTCTGACTCCTTGCCACTTTAAGGCATAGGATTGAACACCTTCAAAGAATCTTATCCATCTAGCATTTCGAAGCCATACTGCACCCAAGGACAAGAATAAATGGGTAGGACTTTCTGATGATATTGTATGTGAGCTAGAATTGCAAACTCAATGATTTTTGTCTGCAAATCAAGTAACTTCCCAGAGTTATGGTATAACTTAACCATTTTGCTGATTGAATGGTGCGAAACTAAAGAAGGAATCATCAAAAAAGAAGACAAATTGAGAAGTAGAAATTACTTAATGAGGGGCTACTGTAGGCTAACTATAATGTATGTTTAGCAAAATGCTGCTAATCAAACTAGGTTTAACGAAAGCTTAATGACATGCCTACCTTTTTTACGCTACTTTGTACTGTGCCAAATGCTTCTTTGCTACTCCTTGTCCTGTATCAAGAAACGATATGCAAAAGAAAAAGAGAAATAATTCAGAAAGACTATTATGTTATTTGCTTCAAACGTTTGTAGTGCTAGTAAAGGTGCATTTGTTTCACCAAAATGTCTTGTCCTTTTAAAAGTCCAGTGGAAAAGTTATGCATTTGGTTTTACTAACATTTAGTGTTTAATGCGTTAGGTGAGTTCCACAAACTATGACTCGTCATCATAAAACTCAACAACAAACTTCTAAAAGAAATGTCCTGGCCTTCAAAAATTACTTTAGAAAGAGTCGGGTTTTTGAAACTCAAGCAGCCAATCAGTTCTTTAAAGATTTGTATGCTTCCACCTATGAGATTTTGAAAGAAAGGGATAACTTCTCATCTTCTCCATTGTTGGTGGGACTGAGGGAACTACTGCCCCAAGGGAGAGAAATCGAAATGCTTGCATGTCCTTCATCTCAGATTAAGGAAAGGAGCAACATCCTAAATCAACTTATAGAATTACCCTACTGCAATGTTGATCCTTTGATGCGAGCAAGTGTAGTAATAGAATAAAAGCAATGGAAGCAACCAATCCTCAAGGTATATCTCCCGACTTCAAGCTAGAGAAAAATTCACATCAAAAGAAAATAATGTAAGCAATGGGAATGAAATATAGAGACACTTAAAAGTTCAATTTTACTCACTCCATCAAGTTGAGATATAAGTGCCCTTGGTGCATTCCTTCTTTTCTACAATTACGAAACAGAGCTATTGACACCTTGCTAGTGAAAGAAATCAAATGAGGTTTTTGAATGAATTACCACAGTGCAATTAGAAAGATTCCCAAAAGAAATAGTGATCCTTTGCTCTGGTTAAGTTTTCTTTGATGCCCGGCTTTCAGCCGAGTGTAATATTATAGCTTTCAATATGGAAGTTGAAGTTTCTAATGTAAGTTAAGTATTGCATAGAAAGCTGTTCCAAAGATGTAGATTTATTGCATACCACCACTGCAGCTAGTTCAAATGAAACCTGAAACTTGATTTTTAACATGAACCTCTTCAATAGTTTTATTGTTGATCATCTATCAATCATTTGCTTTTGGCTTTAGATTAAAAGCTTAAGGCTTCCCATGAAACTTGGAGGCCACCGTGGTTTTGCATTTGTGGAGTATGTCACAAAGCAAGAGGCACAAAATGCTTTGCAAGCTCTCTCAAGCACACATCTTTATGGACGCCATTTGGTGAGTATTTTCATTCTTCAAAGTGTTTTGCTCTCCTTTGTGGCCTTAACCTTTCAAAACGCTGCAATGTCGCCTTTCGACCGTTACAGGTCCTCGAGCAAGCGAAGGCTGGCGAGAGCTTGGAAGAATTACGAGCTAGAACTGCCGCCCAGTTCGTAGATGAGCACAATGGATTCCGAAACCTGTCCAATAAGAGGAAAAACTTCAACATTTTGGATGAAGCAACTGTGAAGTTTGCAAGAATTGTAGAATGATGAAATGGTAATGTACCGCGTTGGCTTAACTTGAAGTTAGAGCTTTCTTTTCGTTTATGCATGTTTCCTTTCCTGTATGAAGAAATTTTGTTTAATTTTTCATTCTCTATGAAATCTTTTAAAATTTGCAATAAGGTTCAGTTGCAATTTCCTGCTTTACATGCATATATGTGTACTCATGCACATGATATGATTGAACGTATGATTGAAAAATTAAAATTAAATTTATTTTAACTCGAACCAAACTATAATCAATATTAAATTAGATTTACTTCAAATGGAAAAAAAATTAAAACAAGTTGGATCTGATGTTGAGTTATGATGAAGTTGATCGTAAAATGAACAGCTCTACGTATTTTAAAGGAAGTTTTCGGTTGAATTTGATTAATTTTAAAGACAAATTCATGCTACTACGTTTTTATCTTTAAATTATAAAATTGACTTGATCATTAATGAGAAGCTTGGCAACGGCTAGACAATGTTCCGCAAGCATTCCAATTGAGCTCTTTTTTTTTTTTTTTTTTTTTTTTGTGAAAATTTTAATATCAATATTATTCAATTATTTAATTTTTTGAAATTAAATTATGGTCAAAATACCAATATTTTAAAAATGTGTAATAAAGTAGCCGTTTGGCCGGTTTGGTCGAAGGCTTCGTGGCTCCATGACTTGGTGACTCGGTTTCGGCCATCAATTGAATGTCCCTTCTTTCCCAACGAGAGCTCTCGTCTCTCCTCAGATCTCTCCTGCAAAACCCTCTCTGCCCCATCCTCTACTCCTCCACCTTCCGCCTCCTCACTCGTACCGCAAACTCCCTCCGCTGCGGGAGGCAGCTCCACGCCCTCCTCCTTCTACATGGCGTCCCCTACGGCCCCACCCTCGCCGCCCGCATTGCCGCCATGTATTCCAGCTCCGGCGACCTCCCCTCCGCCTACCTCCTCCTACTTCACCATCCCAACCCGTCAACACTGCTCTTTAACTCCCTTATTCGGGGGCACTCTATTCACGGCCTCCCCACCGACGTCCTCTCACTCTTCCAAGTCATGCTCGACCACAGCCTCCTCCCCGATCATTTCACTTTTCCTTTTGTCCTCAAGGCTTGCGCCGACATCCCATCGCTTCCCACTGGCTGCGCTGTACACTCCCTCTGCCTTCGCCAAGGCTTCGAGCTTGATGTCTACGTTGGGAGCTCACTGGTCAACATGTACGTAAAATGTGGCGAGCTCAGGTCTGCACACCGGATGTTTGCCCTTATGCCTGTGAGAAATCTGTCTTCTTGGAATGCGCTCATCGTTGGTTATATGATTGTTGGTGCAATTAAGGTTGCCGAGCATCTGTTCGATGATATGCCGGAGAGAAATGTTTTTTCCTGGACGGCAATGATATCAGGGTACACGCAGAATGGTGCTGCAGATCGTGCATTGGAGTTGTTTGAGGAGATGAAAAAGGAGGGCTCAGAGGTGAAGCCAAACTGGGTTACAATTGTTAGCGTGCTTCCTGCTTGTGCTCATTCTGCGGCACTCGAACAAGGGAATAGGATTCATGACTATGCAAAAGCCATGGGCTTGGAATCCAATCCAACCGTGCAGATTTCCCTTATGGGAATGTATTCCAAGTGTGGGAGCCTTCTGAAAGCTCGTTACTTATTCGATCATATGCTAGAAAGAGACAAGTCTTTGGTTGCTTGGAACACCATGATCACTTCTTATGCTTTGTATGGTCTCGGAGCAGAAGCTGTTGTAATGTTTGAGGACATGGTGAGATCAGGGCTTCAACCTGATGCTGTCTCATTCACTGGTTTGTTGTCTGGGTGCAGCCACTCAGGATTGGTTGATCAAGGAATGAAGTACTTTGAAACCATGGAGGATGTTTATTCAGTTAAACCAAGTCATGAACACTATGCTTGTGTCGTTGATCTCCTTGGTCGAGCAGGGCAGCTTGAGAAGGCCATGGAGATCGTTAACCAGATGAAAATTGACTCGGGGCCTAGCATTTGGGGAGCATTGCTTTCTGCAAGTCGTAGCCACCGAAATCTGGAAGTTGCAGAGATTGCAGCAAAGCAGTTGTTTTTACTAGAGCCCTATAATTCTGGAAACTATGTTTTGCTATCTAACATGTATGCAGAGGTTGGGAAGTGGGATGATGTGAAGAAACTGAGAGCTGTACTGAGAGAGAAGGGTTTGAAAAAGGCTCCTGGATGCAGCTGGAGTGAGATTAATGGCAAAGCCCAAGCTTTTCTTACAGGGGATAAGTGTCATCCCCAAGTGCCTGAAATCTACAGGTTGCTCGAGGATTTGCCTGAGAAGATGAAGGCAGCAGGATACATGCCTGACACTAATATGGTTCTTCATGATGTGAGTGAGGAGGAAAAGGAATGCAGTTTGACAACCCATAGTGAGAAATTGGCAATAGCTTATGGTATTCTCAATACTAGTCCTGGTACAACTCTAAGAGTTACTAAGAATTTAAGAATCTGTGGAGACTGTCATGTAGCAGCCAAGTTCATCTCAAAGGTATATGGTCGAGAAATTATAGTTAGGGATATAAAAAGATTTCATCATTTCAGAGGTGGTGTGTGTTCTTGTGGTGATTACTGGTGACAAGCTGACAGCCAAGGTCATCTAAGGTACACTTTTGTTGTTATATATGCAATGAATGCATTAGTTTATATGATCTATATAACTCATCACTGTTAATGATGACCTTGTTGTCATTATTTGTTACATTACTATTGAATGATCTATTTAAGAAAGATCACTTATAACTGTTTTAGTTCTACAATCCGTTCAATATTCTAAATGCCAAGGCTATTAATCCTTCTTGGCTTAAACCCATTTGGCATATCTCCATTTCCTCACATGTTGGAGGACTATGTAGAACTTTTACCTGTGAATTATTCAAGTTATTTTCAAGTATTAGACAGTCGATTAAACTAATTTAGAGGTTTTATTAGTGTTAATGTGTTGTTAATAACCATCATTATATTGGGTTTACGTTTGCATACAGCTTTTAAAGCCCTTGTTTGACTTGTTCATTCCCATTGCATACGCACACAATAAATTTCAACATTTCACAAATTGCGTTAAGGGCTGGTTTGTGGCAATGGTGTAATTATATATTTTACCAATCAATTCAACGTTCTGCACGACAATTATAATGAATGCTCCCTAAATTGTAATTAACTTTTCTATTAAACAAGCACCCATCAAATGGTTGAGGTTGAAAGCTAGATTCCAAGGGCTTCGAATTATCTGTCTCTTAGGATTTTGAAGTAGCCCAAACATTGAAAACTTATTGAAAATTAAGTCTCTTTTTGGGTCAGATTTTGTCCGAATCACAACAACAAGCTTTTATTATGATTTGGTTTTGTTTAGGTCAAAGTTTTATTTCAATTATAATTCAAGCCACAACCAGATCAAACCAAATAGACATAAATATTCTTATTTCTACATCTTTTATAATTAGATATGAATATATTTATAAATGTATATATATACATATATTTGTATGTTAAAATTAACTATAAGATTGAATATTTATTAAAATGAAATTGTTTTAACTTATTTTAATTATGTTCAAATCAACAAACATTTCATCCCTAGTTTGCATGAAGATTATATTGAATATTGTTTATAGTGCACAAAGGTTAGAGAGTTTATGTAAAATCAGATATGACTAGAAGTTAAACAAGGGGGTGTAGCTCATATGGTAGAGCGCTCGCTTCGCATGCGAGAGGCACGGGGTTCGATTCCCCGCACCTCCAACGGCATCTTTTATGGAGGGTCGTGGCGGACACGCACGTGAGCTTTCACTGCGCGCATTCAATTTTCGTGGAGCATTTTATAATGTAATTATTGGTTTTAATTATCTAGAAAACACTATTTAAAAAATATATCCTATTTATGGATATTAAAAAGGTCAAAACCAGAAAAAGTACAATCACTGCATTTTTAAATCTTTGACAAAACATATTAAACTAGCAACTGAAAACTAAGTTTTCGCCAAAAATGTTTTTAACAAGTATTTTTTTTCTTTTTTAAATGAAATTTCCATTGGTGATAATAAACACTAAATGACTTTAGTTTACCAAATGCAACCTATGTGTGTTACCCATATGTTTAAAATCATGTGTGAGCAAAGTGGTAGAGAATCATCAACATTATATGGTTTGCAAGAGTAGGTTAGGTTCCATTGCTTTGAAACACACTTTGAGAACTCTTGTATGAAGTTCACTTAAAGTTAATTCAATTACTATTATAACAATTCAAAATCAATTAAACAAAACAAGAAATCATCATCTTTAATCACAAAATGGGGTTTAGAGTTAATCAAAATTTTTAAGAGACTATGCCTATAACATTCCTTCTAAGTACCAAATGTGATTCCAATTACACAAATATGTAAGCAATATTCATAAAAAAAATTAGTATTATTTTCAAATCTAGGAAAACAAACTCATAAAAAAAGGGTTAATGAGTTGATTTTTTTTTATCTTTTAATAAACAATATTTCTTATCAGTCACATAAGAAATATGGGCATGCTAACTATTCACATATTTATTTTAAAGGATTAGAGTAATATCCTTCAAAACATATCAATTAAATTAAATAGAGGATGATAAAATTTTGTGCGTCAAAAAGAAATTGGTAGATTTATGAAGACATGCCATGATTGTAAATAACTTTTTAAACCTTTAAACTATTGAGTGAGGAAGCACATGAAAAGAGGAGAATCAAATATCATTGTGGTCCATATTCTTATTAACGAGTTTTTGTTTATCCTTGGCTTATGTGAATCAAGAGCCCAATCAACACTTAGAGCCATTAATTGTGAGAGTATTGTTGTCGTAATAAAACTCACTGATTTTTAATGAGAGTCCACTGTTGATCCAATTAAGTTTAATAACCACAAAACCAATCTTATAATGACTACTTTAGTTGATGGAAACTTGTAGTGATAGTTTGTATAGGAAGTGAACTACGATAATGGAGAAAGGCACATATTTTATAGTAAATTAATTTTTTGTGTCCTTTGCTCAAGACTTGGCTCAACCTATCAACTTGGAATTGTGTGGAGTAGCTTTAAATAGTGTTGCTAAATAATTTAGAGATTCCTCATTTACCATATTATCAATAATAACATTGTTCAACTTTTCTCTTATACATAAATGACACTTAAGTTATCATACTAAAGAATGCATCTTAATCAAATAATCATTGAGTTTAACTAATTATGGATAGTATTAAAATATATGTATTATTTAATATAGAGTATTTTAGATTTAAAACATGCTTTAAGGTTTAAGAAAATGAGTTTAAGTAAAACATTGCTCTTCAGTATTTTATGATTATATACTATGATTGTAATAATTTGATAAATTTATCTTAATTATTTCTTCTAAAATATATATTTTACATATTGAATATGTATATTCTAAAACCAAAAAAATATAATCTAATTTGTATATAAAAAATATGTCAAAATGGTGATAACAAATTCTTAATTTGAATATGTGATTATGAAGATCTCATTATAAAAATTCATAAATATGTGCTTTACATTTGTTTGGAGAGCATTGAAACTTTTAGTAAAATTTTAAAAATAAAAATTTAAAAAATCATTATATTAAATAGTGCCTAACATAATTTATTAATTAAACCCTTATCTGATCCCAAGCATGCTTTTGTAGTAGCCCATAAATAGGTAAGATGAGTAGACGAGCCAAGTCTGAGTGATTCTTGGGTTATTTTAATAAGCCACCATTTGATATGATACAATAAGAAAACCTAGGTGTTTCTATCTCTATTGAGGTCACTGTAAACCCAATAACATGTTGCCATCATGTTTTAATTAAGAGGGAAGAATTTTAGCATCTTCAACTAGGCAATTTGTATGAATTATTCTTGATTTTACCTGATGGTTTTATGCGAAGTTTGGGATTCTAGTGACATGAGAAGAAGAAAAGAGATGGAAATGATGTTGAGATGATTGGAGAAAGGGGCAAGCAACTTCAAGTTTGTCAGAAGAAGAGAACATTATCTAGTTCACTACAGAAAAATATTGAACTAGTACAATGGCATATATCATGTTGTATGAAGAGCTTGTGTCTTATGGTTATGGAAAAGCTATGAAGATATTGTAATTATTCTTTATATCGTATTAGTATGAGAAGCATAATTATTTTTGCATAATGGGGTTAATTATAGTGTACAGTTGATTTGAGTTTAAAGAAAATTTGTTGAGTTCGAAATATTGGATTGGTTAATATATCATATGATACGATGTTTTTTTGTATCAATATAATTGGTGGATGACATTAATATATATGTGAGAGAAATAAATAAAATAATATTATTTAGTATTTATATAATATAATAAAATGAACAGGCTAAGTTACATGAAATAAAAGAGATCATATGGTATGATAAAGGGATCATACTCGTATGATATGTGATAGAAATTGATTTATGAGTTAAACGTACTATATGATATTGGGATCATATTGGTATTATGTAATATAATTTGGAGGATTGTACCAAACGATTAATAAGTTATACAAGTACTATCCAAAGTAGAAATCGAAGACATGAGAAATAATTTATGAAAATAAAATGATTTAAGAAGCACATTATTTGTAGGATATATATTGATCATTTTATTCATATTTTATTATATACAATTTAGAAGAATGAAGCATCACATAAAAAAAATTATGTAAAATCAAAAAGATAAATCTGTAACTTACGATATAACATAATATTTTATATTTTCTTTTAGACAACATTCTCTTATGTTGAAAAATATTTATGTTTTATAGTTTAACATGATCTTGATAATATTCTATATTATTTATCACGTGACTTACTCATTTCATGGTTCACTTGTTTTTTTGTTACATGATATAATAAATATGGAATGAAATATATACAAAAATGACAAGAAAATATGTCATGATTATTTGATAATAAAAAAATGAAAGATAATACTATCTATAATAAATCTAACATTTCAATATGATTAGTTTATGATACCCTTTATATGAAAGTTATTAAAATACTTCAATATGACTAGGGTTATGATACACTCTATGTAAAAGTCATAAATAACTCAATTTAATTAGAACCATAATACCTTTTATGTGAAAATCACCAACACTTTAGTATAGCTAAGGTAACAATAACTTCTATGTGAAAGCCACCAATATCTTATTGTGATTAGGGCTATAATACCCTCTATATAAAAGTCACAAACATTTCAATGTATCAATAGCTATGATTCTCTTTTTGTAGAGACCATTAGCATTTCAATATGGATGAGACTAAGATACTTTTTTACTTAATTTGATCAAAAGAAGTTGAGAATCAACAATTACCTAAAATATTGGAAACTAGAATGAATAGAAAAGGCATTTATCTAGCTTATTTTTTATTCGCATAACATCTAATATGGTTTTAGATTTATACTAGTGGCTTATCATCATGATGTACAACATAACTTCTATTTTACTCATAATACTTACATATTTACTTTGATATTTCTTTTATAATTGATTATTTTATTAAATTTATTTGTTGATATTTATAAATCTTATTAGTACTTACATCACAATTTATGCATCTACTATTAAAAAGTTTGAAGATTTTGATATCATAAGAGATGATCACGCTCATAAGGTTTGAAAATGAGAAGTTTTGTGTTTAAATTGGATAATTGGAAATAAAATGGAGCATCAATTTAACTTTTTATATATTTTTTATATAACTTGCATTTGGATTATATTAATAATTATTTATGTGATTTATTTTGGTTGATATTGGAGATTTTATCCACCTAGTGTTTAATATATCCACTCAATAACTTATTTGAGATCTTTGATTTGTTTAATTGATTAAGAAGATAGTGAGGTGTGATCCCTGAGACTTTCCCCCTTAAATCACGTATAGATTATTTGGATAAGTAAGAAAATAAATTTTACAAGATTTGGGGTGCACCATACAAGATGATCATCATCATCATTATAGCTATATTGATTGTACTAGACGATTGTTCATAATGCTTAGTATGAGCTTGTAGAGGGAGTCAACATGTGTGATTTAATTTGATGTGATGTGTGAAATCTTAGGAGACTTTAACATATGAATACCAAAGTGTGTCTTTTAATGGAAGTGGTTGGGTTAGGGTATAATTTTTACAATGATTTCAACTTAAACATGTCAACACAGTAATTTAGGAATCAAAGGTGCCTTAAATTTATATAGCTTAATTAAAATTGATGTTATCAACATAACATCCACATGTTATTCTTAAATAATTTGCTTCCTTTCCATTCAATCTCAAGACCCATGGTTCACCAACAAAACATCTTAAGGACTTATTTTATAAATTAATTACCTTATGGAACTCAAGAAATCACCACTTATGTGATGACTTACATTTTTTAAAAGTTGTTTTCTACAATAACTCATAATTTACTTGTTAATCATTTGTTATCAATGAAAATAAATGATACTAAATAACTAACTTTTTTAATAATAAGATAAAAAGGTTATAATCAACATACATATTTCTTTATTCTTATACACTTATCATTTATTCACTCTGTGTTTGGAGGAGTCCTTAATTAACATACTTGAGAAATGTTAATGATACAAGGTGAATATATCACAAATTGAATAACTATGAGCTAAACATGTATAAAGTATTCTTAAATCATGCAAATGAATCAATAATAAAAAAGAAACAATCGTATTAAATATCAACATAAAAGTATTATGTTATAAAAATATAAATTGTTATTTATTTTTAGTTTTCATATTATCTTATTTAGTGGAGACTAATTTTCTCTTAACCAAGATAATCATGAAGCTCAATTATACTAAAAATATTATTATATTATATACTTTTAATTCTATATGCAATGATCAATATATACAAGAATTTTTGTATTCTAATTGTAAGGGTTTGCCATGTTTGATTATCATAAGTTTTTTGTGATGCCCAACTAGAAAACTCCTCTTTATTTGGTTGACAAGGGTTCTTTTTTACCTAGTTAACACAATATTATTCATCATGTAATATAAAATATTACTCATCTAAATAAGATTTCTTTACTTTATTTACACAAATCTCATCAATTATATTATATTGAAGCCTATAAATCAAAGTCCATTATTTTAATCTGATGTGTTTGATTACAATACTTTATCTTTCAAAATTTTTAATGATTAAAATACATAAATGATACAAATATAATAATTTTTTTAAAGTGTTTTGATATGTTTTTTTTTATTATTCATCAATTTTTTCATTTTGACTTAATTATATTGCTAGTGCAAAAAGTTTGATATGTCATATAAATTTAGTATATAAGTTTATGATCTTAACATATCTATTATTAATATATATATATATATAGTATCATAAGTTTATTTTATATTTATTATCATACTCTTATAATATCATACACATCATATCATTATAATATATTTTATTTAGTCATTTTGTAATATTGTAATGTCATGTAATATCATCCTGATATATGTATCAAAAAGTTCACTACAAATAATCAAATCATCAAAGTACATGTGCCATGATTTCAATTAATTTTTTTTTATCAAATTAGGTGTTCTCTTTTTAATTAAATTTATAAAAAGAATTTATTATAATTAACAACATACTATATCAACAGATATTTTGATATCATCATATATTGAAAATAAAATCACACATTATTTTCTTAAAATGTACAAAGTTTATTTCTACTAAGAACTTCATAAATATTTATTTAAAACAAGTGAATTTATTTCTCAAAATAATCCCCTTTGTCATTTTTAAATATTTTCTTTGAACTTTTTGTCATTTGGTTTTAAAAACTACTTGAAATGTACTTTCAAACACTTCAAAACAAAGTGGATTGAATATAATATAATTCAAACTCAATTTAGATTACTTTGGGCTTAGTTTAGTTTTGTCTTATTCAAACCAATTTATACTTGATTTTTAGGTCAAGTATGATTCTAACTTAGTTTGGGCTCAATTGGCTCAATTTGAGCTTAGACAATATGACTCAACGATTCACAGTCTGTTGATCAAAAGGTTCATAATTAAAAATTGGGTTATCAGTTTATTGAATCAGATCACGAAGTGGGTGTGAATCAATAAGAGCATTAAGCTACAGGTCCTTCAATAAGTCTAAATTCATGTTTGGGTGATCCAGGACTTAGTAAACCCACTAGTCACAAGCCACCTGGGTACAGGTACTTGTTTCTAACTTCATGTTCAACTAACTTTAGGTACAAGTACTTCAAGTTCAATTGCAATTAGCTCGAGCATGATCAACTAACTTGGATGAACTTGTTCACCTTTAATTTTTTTAACCAACCTTACTCTTCTCTTTCCTTGCTAAAAAAATCTTCCATGGCTCCAACAATGACAAAAATAAAAATAATATAAATTTTTATCTAATTTTTCATAAATCTCTACTTCTCTTATTGGCAACATTTTTTTGGTGGCCTCCAAATGATGATATAAGCTTCTTCTCTCTTTAAATTTTTTCTCTTCTCTTCCATTCTTTTCTCTTTATTTCATCTTGATAAGTCTATAGGCTAAACTTGCAATGAAAAAAACTTTTGGTTATATTTCAACATATACTAATTAATATAAATTGATTATCTATGAGAGAGATATGATTTAGAAGTTCATTGAGAGGAAGAAAGATGATGTGTTTGAAAAAAATTCTAGTTTGTAATAATTTTGAAAATCAACTTGTTCAAAAAAAATTATTTTTTGAGAACTTGGATTGGCATCACACTTTTGAGAAATATCCACTTGTTACTTAGTGCTTTCCAATCATAATTGAGTAGAGTTTGATATCTTCTATGACATCTTAGCATAATGGAATAGGTTTTGATATTATTGATAAGTTTTTATAAAATCCTTCAAACCTTATCTATATGATTAACACATGACCCGCACTATCTGGCCATTGATGATATAATAATTAATGTAATTCACAAACTATGCAAAAGGGTTGATACCATATCAGAAAGAAAATAGAGACTAACCTTGTATGTTGAACCATCTTAATTACTTCGACACTCCTTACAATTGCTTTTAAGTGCAATGTACTTGAAAGCTCACATCCCAAATTAAAAGGCAAATAATAATAGCAACATTCGAATTAATCCAAGCTAAAATGCAATTTGCATGCCCAAAAATTGAAAACCATTTGAATTCCTTCCAATTAACCATGCAAAAAAGTTATGAGCCAAACAAGTAGGTTCATTTATTGCTTTCCATTAACTTGGACAAGCTAATTAAGTCCAATAAACTGATCAATTAACCATTTTTCCTTATCTAATGAAGCATAAATTGCACTTTCTCCCTTTCGCATTTATTCACTCCGAGGTTATAACCGTTAGATTATGCCCATAGAGATCTTATAGGCCGTACATTTGTCTCTCTTCCGGTCCGACCGGTTCGTTCAACCGGCCTAAATATTTTCATTCATGAGTGGCAACTGCGTAGTAAAATGAAAAAATATGGGTATATAGAAATAGTTTTCTTATAAAAAGTACTACTGTACATGAGCTAACCAGGGGTGGAGAGAGAGAAAGAGATGGTGAGGGAGAAGCGGGTGGCGGCAGCGGCGACGACGGGGGTAGGAGTCGGTGGTAAGCGGCTGCGAAACGTGGACCGTCTGATCCCCAGGAGGGGCCAGGTGAAGGCGGCCATCATCGCTGGTCTGTTGAACAACGTGGTGAGACTTCTCTCGGCGGTTCGGCGATGACGTGGACAGTGCCTACGGGTCCCCATCGCCCATGGACGGCAGATCGTGGATATGAGATTTGTCTTTGTCTGTAAAATTTTCGAAGAATTAATAAATCCTTTGATGCATTTCTGCTATTCTTTTTTCTTAGTTTTTAATCTTCCTTTTTTATAGATATTAAATGCTACTCTACACATCACTCTGCACAGTTCTTAAAGATACTAGATAGTTCTTCAAGTAAGAAGTCCCTTCCTTAGAATCAAACCACTAATCTTAATGTTAATTCTTAATTTATTGACAAATGATAAGCACGAGGAAAGCTATGCTACCCCGATAATAAAAAAAACACAATATTAAAAACAAAGTTGATTGGTGAAGGTGAATATAATTGTTCTTCTACAGATGATATATGTTAACAATAAAATAAGGTATACATAAATACATGATCATTTTTTCATTCAAAATATAAAAATGCTCAAGACAAAATATCAAGTTTGTGGAATGATAAAAAACATTGTGACATGTTATAATATATGTCAGATGTTTTTTGAGTATGATAAAAATTCAATTTATTATAAAATAATTTATGTATTGAAATTTTATTTTAATTAATTTCAAATATTTCTAACATGTAATAAAATGATTTCTCATTGTTTAAAATTAACTAGCAAAAAGTAAAAATAGAAAAATAATAATATATAGAAATTATAAGTTATTATAGATCACATATGATTATCACATATCTTATGCTATTTTATTACAATACTATTTCATTACAACTAAATAAATTCAAATAATAACATACAAAAATATAATATATTTATATATTATTCTTTATGTTTCTCATAATGTGTATCATTTATAGTTACATATGTTAATAAGCATGTGTTGAATTAATATAAAAAGATACCATATGACAATAACATAACATACATGATATATAAAGGAAAACAATAAGAAGTAATAAGCTCGTTTCACATGTTTTGAACAATTTAATAACTATATTATTGTACAAGTTTTTCTTATTTAATCTTCACCAGATTTTGTCATACCTTTTGTGGCATCAAGTTCTTACACCCATATAAGGTATGAGAATTTATTAACTATTCGATTATTTTATAATTTTTAAATTTTTAATAAACATTATATATCATAGATAAGATACCTAACAAGAGGAAGAAAATTTTAAAAAAATGAGAATATAGATAATATGAAAACTAATGACAGTATATTGGTAAAAATTAGAAGTGTCTAGGCTATAAAATAGAAGATCAAAGGTTAACATAAATTTAATAATAATTTAAATTATATAATTGACATGCATAAAAAATTAAAATAAATATCAAATAGCATAAAAAAATTATGAAATAATTGAAATGTAAAGCTTGTAGAGAAGTTTAGTTTAAAATTATTTTGTCATGAATATGTAGTATTATGATCACAAAATAAAAAGGAAAACATTAAAAAAATAATATAATATATATTATATGAATTTTTAGAAAAAAATATTTAAAATGTCAAATAATACTAAAAACTATGAGATTTGCATGATGTGTAGAGCTCGTTAATAATTTCATATAAATTAGTTGATGAGTTAGATGTCATTTGAATTAAAAAATGTTAGAAATATTTATAATTTATAGTTTTAACTATTTATTTTATGCATAATTTTAACCAATGAACTTACCTTAAAAACAAAAATCAAAAGGCAAAATCAAATCATCAGTGACTCTAAGGGTCAAGAAAATAAAGGGGTATGGCCATTTGAGAGAAAAGAAGAGTCGAGCAGCTTAAGAGTTGCAAAGGGAAAAATCAAATTTGTATGGAGATTTGGGAAAAAAAATTAGGTATAGATTGTCGTGCATGTGAGAAAAAGGAAATGAGAAATTCGTTATTGTAAGAAGAAAGTAAAACTGGCAATTTGGTTAAAATGGCTGTGCAAACGAAGGAAGATGAAGGGAAAGACTTGGATCCATTAAAAAAATTATGCAAATATGAATTAATCTTTTTGGTGTGATTACTATAATGCAAATTAACATGACCATCCTATGTAACATGATGCATATGATAAGTGTTTGATGAATATCTTTATTTGGCCTTTAATTTGGAAAGATATCCATATATTTGTTAAAAAAAAGTATAAAATATAAATTTGTACTTTCACACATTGATTGTTGTGATGTAATAATTAAGTCTTTAAATTATAAAATTAAGATATTTTATTGTTCAACAATTATGGTTAAATGAGTTATTATAAAAGTTAATAACTTAGTTGTATTTTTAAGAAAGAAGAAGAAAAAGGAGGAGAAGAAATCATAAGAGTACCATATGATTCTAATATTGGTATAAAACTTTATCATCTATGACATCAGATGTCACATAATTGCATGAAACCAAATAAAAAGAGAAATGATATTTATAAATCAAGTGAATAAATTATTTTTTTAATCTCAAAGAATTTTTCACACCCCACATAGCAACTAACCTAATAATATACTTAATAACATTAATATCAAGTTAAATATTAGACTAAATAATCAAATAAAAGACACTGTTAATCACTTGAGTAACAGTGACATTAAAACAACATACTTCTTTATGTTACTAATATAACTCTAAAAATTAATCAAATTGATCAAGGATTTTTAAATTTAAATAGACATAATCTTCTTTAAAAATTACTATTTTACCTTGTATAAAATATTTACATTTCCACTTCCATCACTATATAAGGCAATATATTCACTATTTCAAATCAATGACCACAAAATCTTAAGTCACAATATAAAAATAAATGTAACCACTATATCTTAAGCCACATAGATATTATAAATATCATATTATTATAACCATCCAATGTACCTCATATTTAGATAAAAGATCACATAACATGATCATCTATAAATCACAACTAATAATAATAATATCAAAATTAAAGAAATGATACCATGTAGTGACAATCATACAGATAAAACATAAATCCCCCTCACACAAACTTTTTAACAAAGCACTCAAAGCAAGAAATCCTCTCACACTCATGGACTTATGCTAAAACCTTTATGAACCCCAAATATTTATATTTTGGTTAGTAACATAAGTAGGAAATGAATAGGATATACATGATAAAAAAATTACTAGTTACAAATGATAAAACAATATGAAAATGCAACAATATAGATATTAAAAAAATATAGTAAATAAAATTATGTATGATAATAAGTAAATAAAAATACAATAGTGTGCATCTATGTCTCTATGTATCTAGCTCATGTATATACATAATCATCATACAATATTAATATCATAGTACTTATAATATGATATACATTCTTTTCTTTTTATATTTAATTTCAATTTATATTTTTTATTTATTTTATTTTTTATATTTATTCTATATTGGGTCCAAACTCTTTTTATAACATTTATCCTAGTTTTTAATAGATTCTATATCATATCTCTTCATTATAAATATTGATTTTTTGACATGTTGAGATCCTATCTTTGAGTGCCTATGATATTAAGAAGTGAAACATCTCATCATCATTAATCTTACCCATTAATGTCAGCATTCTGTGTTAATAGAAAAATGAAGCTCTTCGATATGTCAAAACCTCATCTCTGGTCATGACACTAAGAATTTAAGTATCTCATCATCACTAGTCTCATCACCTAATGCTAGTATCTCCTGTCAATGAGAAAACATTATGCTCTGATATGTTGGATACCTATCTTTGAGTACCTATGAAATTAAAAAATGAACTATCTTATTATCACTAGTCTTGTCCCTTAATACCAATATCTTATACTAATAGGAAAATGAAGCTTTTTGATATGTTAAACTCTCATCTTTGAGTGTCCACGGTACTAGAAAGTGAAGTATCTCATTATCATTAGTCTCTATATATTATTGACTTATCTTTGAATATCATGATAATAAGAATAGTGTACATCACAGATATCACATTTGTAATATAAGAAATAATCTTTCTTCAACAATACTAACTTCATTTCTTTTATTTTTTTATTCTTTTTTTTATCATATATTCTTATTATTATCTCATATATATATATATATATATATATATATATATATATACACACACACACACACACACACATACACACAACAACAACAACAATAATAATATTAATAAAATATTATGATAATTTTAACATATAAATATCATATCATGCTATTCAGCTACTAATATCACAATGAATTTCATAAAAATAATTAAAAAAATTTAGTAAACAACTTAATTATCAAACAATTAATTAGGTTACTTGATGGCCCTAAGGTACGTTTTTCATAACTTTTTTCTTTACATTTTCTTTTTAATGTCTACTTTTATTGGTTTGATCTCTTTTCATCTTTCTTTCTCTTGCATATTGACCTCATTCTCTTATATCTCGAACAATCTTATGTTGATACATAACCTCCTCATCTACTCCAGTTTCATCACCAGCAAACAAAGCAATCCATATTCACACAACTCAACCTTCTAATGCCCTTTGCCCTTTGACCTTGAGAGGAAAATCATGTCATCGTTTAGACCAAATAACAAAGCACAGCAGCTCAATTGAAGTGTCATGTTGCAACAAGAACTCTTGTAGTGGTGACATTACTGCATAGTCTAACAGTGCAAGCCACTACTTAACCAATACTTTAGATGGGCTTTAAACTTCTTCAGGATTGTCCCCTGGAGAAGACCATGCCATGGTCCTTAGATGTGGACCAAAGCTGCTGCTGCTCCTCGAGAGACGTATGGCTCATGGAGTAGTTGAGCTCCAGCGCTGGCAGCGTGATGCAGAGCTCGAAGATCTCGTCATGGTAGAAGCTGAAACAAGGGTTAAGGCATTCCTTGAGCTCTTGATGGCCATCATCCGTCAAGCTCTTCATCCTCTCCATAACCTAGTCATCAGCGATGCCGGAAGGCAGGCACTGGTTATCAATGTAGCCTTCCAGCATCACGATAGCTATGATCATCTTCTCCTCTTCCCCCAGCCGTTTGGCCACTTTGCCACCACCACAGCCCTTCTGTCTCTCTCGTTTCTCTCTCTCTCTCTCTCTCTCTCTCTCTCTCTCATGGCCCTGGAAAATGGGAAACGTCAAATCCCCAAAACCTTAGCGTACTTGCTACAGGCATCGGGTTGAGAAGCCGAAACTAAGGGTTTGCTTGAGTACATATAATATATATATCGGGTGGAGAAGCCGAAACTAAGGGGTTGCTTAAGTACATATAATATATATATATATATGTATATATATATGCCAACAAATTTATCATGAGTTCTATTAAAAAATATATTTATTGTTAAATTTCAAATTAGTTTGCTTGACAAATTTCTTGAGACAAAATAAAAATATTATTTTATTTAGCACAAAAAAAATAAAAAATATATAAAAGAAATAGACTCCTATTATTGAGCATAACATTAGGGAATAAATATGATTTGTTACATAAGTATTAAGGTCAAGAATAAAGATATATATTTAAGAACAAAACTCCCAAATAAAAGTGAGTAGTTATTATGTTACAAAATATGTCTATCTCATTCTAGAATATCGTCTAAAGGTGGAACCTAATAATAAAATAAATAATAAAATTTATCTAATTCTAAGGTGTTATATGAAGATAGAATAAAAAATTAAAAAAATAATAAATACATAGCCTTCATTCTAAAGAATAGATCTATAACTAATAGAATTTATAAGAATCATGGGTTCAAAAGAGAAATAAAAGAGAGAGGGTTCAAAATAATTATAAAATAAATATTAAAATATTTAGTTTAAAGGGTGTAATTTGATATTGGCATGATTACCTCATTTTGTTTAGCTTTGTTTTAAAATTTGATATGATATATTTTATTATTTGGACCTAGCATTAAATATTCTTTAATCTTATTTTGTTTTACATTCTTTTTATGTAGATTTTATTTGTTAATCTTGTGTTGGTTAGCTTGACCTAATCTATAGCTTGTCAATTTCAAGATAATGAAGGTGCCCATCACATGACCATAAGGTAGCAATGAGAAGGACGCTAGCTTTAGAGTTTTCTTACTTTAGTATCTTAGATGAATGTATTACGATTGGATCATAAGTGATACATTAAATGCCATTATAATAGCTACAAATTTTAAATTTGACAAGATCGTTCATTTGTTTTTTTATTGCAAGAACTAGTTTATATATGCAAACTTCATCTTTGAAAAAGATATTTGGATTTACTAGTTTTGCATATTTATCATGCTTAAAGGATGAATTCTAATTATGTTAAAATTGTTTTCAAAATAAAAAATAATAAAATAAAAGTTTTTGAAATGCTTAAAGAATAAAAAAAGAAATATAGATAAAAAATTAAGTGGCAAAAACAAGTGTCACATTAGCCATGTCACATCTTATTATGGCATCAATGCCACCTTAAATAATATACACCTCATTGTGATGTTATCATTACTCAAGGTTTGTATTTTACCTCTTGACATTATCACTATTCAAGGTTGACATCATCCATTCCCATGACATCATCATCAATTAGGGATATATCTCACATCTTATGGTATCATCACTATCCAACACTTCTACCTCTCATTATCAAGGCATCAATATCACTTACGACTATATCTTATATTCTCATGACAAAATAGACTCAATGTTATGTCTCATCTTCCCGTGACATCATGTCCACTCAAGGCTATACTTTACATCGTCATAAGATCATGACCACTTAAGACCATATGACCTTATTATATACAAAATATTATCCATTATATTATTCAAACTCAATATAAAATTTTTATCCAGGTAATTTATCATATAAGTAATATTCAAGGCACAATATATGAAAACACATTAAAACCTATTATTCAACATTTGTTATGCTTTATAAATATAGTATTCATGTAAAATGCCAACCTAATTGTCGAAGGTTAGAGTATTTTATTATGTATTCTTTATATTCTTCTCTTCTTGTAATTTTATATTGAACTTACATTATATTCATATTTATTTATAATTTTCATGCTCTATTATGTTCATTGCATTCTCATAACCAAAAAGACCTTGTTGAACATCATCAAGTATTTTCTTGGTTGGATTATTCATTGGTGCCATTTGACCATTTGATCACTTTTATTAGATTATCCATTATGAGTTCAATGCTCAATTTGATATTTCCTAAATTCTTATCCATTTGATTATCTATCATTGGCTTATGCTCAAAACCCATATTCTAATTGCTCTATCATATATCACACATTAGACAATTGCTGAATCGTCTCACAAAACTATTCTTCTCTAATGCCCCATCGTACCATCCAATCTGATAGAGACCTTAAAGCTAAGGTTCTTTTCATTATTTAAGGATCAGTATTTATAACATAAATGTATCATAATTATATTAGTTTATTTACCTAGCATCTATGAAGTTGTCATTGATTTAATTTATCTTTCCCTTTAATTTTTTGCACATAGAAATTATGCATAGCTCTATTACATAATTTTCCTTTAGTGTAGCATCTCAAATGTATGAAATTGATGTTTCTAATATTATTATGCCATTTTTAATTTTTAGGAATAATTTTTTTTAGAAAATGATAAATCTCCAAAAGTTGGATGTGTAATTAAGACATCTATTATTAAGTATAGTCCTAAGTAGTGCCCACTAATGATATGCTTAAGTCTGAGATAATTTGTCTGGTCAATTAAACTCATTAAATATTTTTTAAAAGGTAAATCCCAAATATAACCATAAAGAATCCACTCTAGTCATGTCAAATCACATGTGGATTTCTTATAGATGATAAAAATTAAAAATATATAAGGGTTAGTGTAAAATTCTCTAGAATTTTAAATAAAAGAGAAACAAAATAAAATAAGAAACTAAAAGATTATAATTAATTGACACATGGCATGGTTTGCTTATTTGCTTTTATTTCTTTTTGTTATGCTGATATTTATTTATGTTATGTGCATGCTTATGAACCCAACTTGTGGCTTGACCTAAACTTGTAATGTATTACATAAATGTGTGTAGATTTTGCTCACTTAGCCTATATTGATTGCTTAGCCAATTTTTTGGTTTATAAATTATAAATGAAAATGATCTATGTCATGGGATTCTAATTTTAGGATATATTAAAGGTGGACAAAACTAAGGTTACAAATTAAGAAAATGAGACAACCTAAGTTATTGAGAATGAGCAGACATCCTAGTAAGAAAACAGATGCTTCATAATTAATTTTTATTATATTTTTTATTATACTATTTGATCATGTAGATATAAAATTTTAATATCTTCAATTATCAAATAAGATACAAATCATCATGCTTCATAAAACGTGCCAAAATTATGAGAAAAAAGTATTCTAAAAATATATAAATGAGTATAAAATTAGTAGCTTGTTGAGATAAGTCCAATGATATTTGTTTTGTCTCAATCAGAATTTATTTAAAATTTTTGTAAGTTATCTAAGTTAATAAGTATATATATATATATATATATATATATATATATAAGAATTTTTTATTTTTCCTAAAACTAAAATTTCTTTCTCTCCCTTCTGTCCAAATACTCGACACAACCTTAAAAAGAGATTTTTTCGGTTGTCAACCATAAATTTTGCTAGAGAACCACTTCATCGATGATGATGACATTGATTGCGAACATCCTTTCAAAAGAATCAAGGATTTTAGGTCTTTTTTATTGTAGAGGATCTAGCATAAAATCAAAAATCTGAAAATAGAATTTGAGTTTTTTTGTGATTTAACTTGAAATTTATGACAAAAATTAAAACATTTATCCTTGATTAATTTTTTATTTGTTTATTAGAATGATTAAGAAAGAATTTGTTTAAGATTTGAATACTAGGGTTTGGAAAAAAAAGAGAAAATTAAGGAAGGCAAGATGAAAAGGTTTATTTTTTATGATTTATGAAGTGAGTTCTAAAATTCTATATTGATAATTTGATAATTTTTAATATGTATAAAAATTTATAAATTGAGTTGAGAAAATTTTAATTTAAAAGTTAAAATTAGCAAAAAAAATTTAAATAATTACAAAAATATCTCAAATAATAAGAAAAATTGTGATGTAGGTATTCTAGTATAAATATTATGTATATATTGAAGTGATTCGTGCTAAAGAAAACCCACAAGAGGGGGGGGGTGAATTGTGTATTTAAATTCTTATAATTTCTGAAATTAAATTTAAAAGACTTTAAGCAAAAGTAAAGAACATTGAACACACAAATTTTCAAGTGGTTCGACTCAAAACCGAGTCTACGTCCACCCCCAACCGGTGTTGGGAAAAATCCACTAAATTCTCCGATTACAAGTGAGGTTTTTCTTACGGTTCACCTCGAACCTACTTGGGATTTTTATTATGGCTAATCCCAAACCTACTTGAGTTTTTACCGGGCTCAACTCAAACCCGGGGCTTTAGCACAAACGCCGGGACACCCTTGCCTCAAAACAAAAATACGAAAAATTGGCAAATGACTTAAGAAAAATTGGAGAAAAGAGGAGGCACACACAATCGTCGAATTAGAGGGATAGAGATTTAGAAATGATTGAAAAACCTCTAATTCCACTAGCTTTCTTGCCGCTTTGCTTCTAGAGCTCGAATGCGCCGATTTTGCTCGGATGCTTGTGTTTGAGATCTGAAAATCTTTTGAAACAATTTAGCAAAGGTTAAAACTAAAAAATACATAATTTTTCTATATTTATAGAGCTCAGATTTGAGCTCTAAAAACACCCCCAACGGCTCCAAAAATTAATTAGCCGTTTGGGCAACGAACGGAAAGCAGCCACCGTCCGATCCGGGCCCAAAAACGAACGGCGCAGATTGTTTACGCATTTTACCGTTCGGGCTTAATCCAGAGCGTTGGATCCGGGCGGACTTGATCTGAGCCATTGGATTGCGCGCTAAACGAACGGCGCTGATTAGCCTCGCGAAACAGCCGTTAGAATTTACTCTCGCCCGTTGGATCTAGGCGGGCTTGATCTGCGCCTTTGGATCCGGCCGAAGTTATAAGGTGGGATTTTTTAGTCCCACACTGCATAAGCGAATTTAGCGCACCTCTTTATAACGAATTTTCGTCGTTTAACATTCGAGCCACTTTGGGGCCGGCTCCCCCCTTCCTTGACCGGGATTTCATCACCTGGTTCGGGTTGACTTAGCCAAGCATTTGTTCATTGACTGTTGACCGCGCTGCAGTTTGACCTAGCCGAGCTCCTTTGGGCGGTCTTGGCTTAGCCAGGCACTGTTCATTTGACTGTTGACCAGCTCTAGCCGAGCTCCTCTCGGCGTGCTTTGGGTCCAGGCTAGGTTTTGCCTTTTCGGGTCAACCAAATTTTTATTTTTTAAATTAAATTTTTAATTTCTAAAAGACCTGGACGGGCTGTTTTGGCGCCGGGTCGACCCGCCCATTGCTACAGTACATTTTCCCGAGACTTCGGCTGTTTTAGGGTATTTTTGACGAATTTTTTAGCCAAAAATTTGACTATAAGTGTATAAAAATAATTTTGTATTCTTATAGTATTATAAGTTAATTAAGTGGCTATGAAAAGAAATTCGTAGAAAACGATTCCAAAATAATATTAAAAAATCAAACACCCATGTCTATACATTTTGTCAAATATGCTTGGCCCAAAAATCAAAATTCAGTATTAAATAATTTTATAATATTTTTAAATGTTAATACTACTAGTGTGCCTCATAATCTCAAAGTTTGGACATATCAAATTCAAGAAAAATAAAAAGAAATTCAATTATAAAAAATCTTACGCATGTCTCAAAATTCCTTGAAGTATGCCATGACCTCAAGGCCCTTAGAGACCATTATTTTAGACATCTAAAATACATGGCTTGATTTAATTAATTATTAACAATTTTACTTAAAATCAAGCCCAAATAAAATATACACATTTATGCTTGACTCATCAAACACAAGGGTGTAACATATATATCTGATGTAATGATGTTTTGCTAGAGATAAGACCTTATATGAGAAGTAAGCTCTCTAATATGAATAACATATACATATGCCTAATATTATGTTGAGTATTGAAATTAAGACCTTTTATATGAATATTATACAAAGTATATGATCTAATGTATTGATGTTGTGTTATCACATTTAGCTGCATGGAAATTTACTTTTGAAAAGTGATATATATTTTGTCTAATATAATAAACTATTATGTAGAATTATTTAGCATGAATTATTATACAAACATGATATTTAATGAGCTGATAAAAAATACTAAGTATAACGAGAATTTTTCATATAAAAAATATATTAAAAGATTAAATGTCATGGATGAATAGTGAATTCTTAAAAATTAATGTACTACTTTTTGTGATTAGTAGTCATATGAAACACAAGATATTATCATTTTGAGATGACAAGTGATCATATGGGTCACAAGATTAAGATATTATCATTGTAAGGTGGCTAGTAGATATACGGGTTACAAGGTTAAGATATTATTGCCTTGAGGTGGCTAATAACTATGTGGGTCATAAGATTGAGATATTACCATTGTAGGGTGACTAGTAGTCATATGGATCATAAGATTTTATCATTGCCAATAACTAGTGGCCATGTGGGCCACACTATTGAAATTTGTCATCAAGATGTGTATATTAAAAATATGATAAATTGAGCATGATTGTGCATGAGAATATAATATAATAGATTAATAAATGAGATTTTTATTGTAACTAAGTAAACTAAAAAATGGCTAGTTTATAAAGTTACTTAAGTAGAAACAGGTGCCAATAAGCAATAGCATATTCTAAAAAGAGATTAAAAATGAAATAAAAAGTTACATGTGATTGTTATTTCTTTTAAAGATTATAATATATTTTTCTTTATATTCATATTGACTTACTGATTTATACATTATAGTGGATGTTTGATTAGATCTTACATGTGATTATCTGAAATTATTACTTATTTTATATCTTGTATATTTATTTTATTATTAAAGATATCCTGCTAAGCTAATGATGGTTTGCTTAACCTTTCATTTGGTATTAACATTTGAGGTACAATAAAAATCCAACAAAAAGAGGATTGCCTATAAGAATAACTTATAAGAAAAGAAAAAATTAAAATTTTAAGGATTTTTGTTGTCAGAGTTGTCCTGAATAATTTTTTAATCATGTGAAAAACTTTTATTATATATATATACATAAAAACCAGCTATAATATTGTAATAAATAATTTAAAATGTGACATATTGATAGTATAATAGTTTTAATTGTTTATAGTTGTAGTTGTGGATATACCTGCTTGGTTATGATATTGTGGGTATAACTATTGCATTGTTGTACTTATAAATTAAAAAAATAAAAAAATCTAAGAAATGTTCTATCAGTTTGAATTCTAAATTTTAAAGAATTAATTGAATATATTAAAAAATAAATTATGTTATATTTGTAGTATTAAAGATGATTTAATTAGAAAAGAATTAGAGTATAATTTAATGATAAAACAATTTGAGTTAAAATTTGAAAATAAAAAAAGAAGAGAGGTCATCATATTATTGGTATCATAATAGTTGAAGTTCTTGGGACTAATGCTTGAACAATATGATACTAGAATAGTTTATCCAATGTTTGCATTAAAGAGTGGATCAAAAGTTAAAAAATTAATTATAAATGAAGTAGAGCCATAATTTCCTATGACTCTTATCAAATCAAGAATTAACCAAAGGTCATAGTGGTGAAATAAAAACCATCAAGGGATCTGTAATAGTAAGACCTAACGATGCATCTCAAGGTGCATATGGTATCAATCAAGGATAGATTTCCATAGCTCCACAATAGTCTGCACAAACTCACATCTATGTCATTATACAAAAAGAAACTCTTGCATCACCTAATGCCATCACAAGTACTTTTATGATGTAAGATATACTTGTAACAACTTTATTCAATTATGACACATCACATTCTTTTATATCAACTGATCTTATTGTACGATTGCCAGTTGAAATGCATGCATCAAAAAGTCTTTTTTAGTAAAATTACCTACATGAGAGGAGGTGAAACTAGAAAAATATATTCAAAAGGATAGAAAAATCATTAATATGCTTTTTAAATCCTAATTAATTATTATACAACTATCAAAATTTGATATTATCCTCAGGATGGATTGGTTAATATTTCATCAAATCATTATTAACTATTAGGAGAAGAAATTAAAGATTCATATAATAGATAATACTAATTTGATTTATTTTGATGATGATAAGATACTTATAATATCTATTCTAAGGGCTTAAAGTTTGATAAGAAAAAGTTATGAGTGTTATCTGACATCAATACAAAAAGTTAAAAAGAAATAAATATTATTATAAGAAGTTTCAGTGGCCTATGAATATCTAGATGTGTTTTTTAAAGATTTATCTAGAATGTCACCTCATAAAGAGATTGAATTTATCATTGCTTTAGTGCAAACTATATGACCAATCTCAAAAGCACCCTATAGAATGGAGCCAATTGAGCTACAAAAATTAAAAACACAATTACAAGATCTGATTCATAAAGGTTTTATCAGACCTTATGTATCTCCATAGGATACATCTATGTTATTTATGAAGAAGAATGATAGAAACTTAAGGATGTATATTGATTACAAAGAATTAAACAAGATCATCTTTAAGAACCAATATCCTTTGGCCAAAATAAATGAATTAATTTTTAATTATAATAAGTTAAAGTGTTTTCAAATATTGACTTAAGATCAGATTATCATCAATTAAAAATTAAATAAGAAGATATTCTAAAAATTACTTCTAAAACAAGTTATGATCATTTTGAATTTCTCGTATTATCTTTTTGTTTAAAAAATGATCCAACAACTTTCATAGATTTGATGAATAGAGTGTTCAAGTAATGGTTAAATCATTTTGTTTTATTTTTATTAATGACATATTAATCTATTCTATAAATGAAGTAAAACACAAAAAATCTTGCACCTAGTGTTACAAAAGCTATGAGAGCACCAATTATATGCTAAGTTCTTAAAATATAGTTTTTAAATTATCTTGTATATCTTTCTTGGGACATGTAGTTAGTGTAAAAGGAATATCCATGAGTTTTCAAAAAATAACAGCTATTATCGAATGGCCCAAGCCTAATAATGTAACAAAGTATGAAGTTTATTAGATTTGTCTAGGTATTATTAAAAGTTTGTGAAAAGATTTTCTCATATTGTGATATCGTTAATAAGATTAACTTAGAAGACAGTAACTTTTGAATGAAATTCTAACTATGATAGAAGTTTTTGAACTTTAAAAAAATTGACTTCATCACCTATATTAGCATTACTTAAAAGAGAAACTAAATTTTAAATATATACTAATGCATCTTTACAAGGACTTGGATGTGTATTAATACAGAATGATAGAGTTATAATATATGCTTCTAGGAAACTATGACATCATGAAAAAAGTTATCATATACATGATCTCGAGCTTGCTGCAATTAGTTTGCCTTAAAGATTTGGAGACACTATCTTTATGATATGAAAAGTTATCTATTTATTGATTGCTAAATTTGGAAGTATATTTTCAAACAAAAAGAGTTAAATTTAAGAAAACAAAAATGGTTAAAACTAATTAAAGATTATGATATGAAGATTGTTTATCACTCAGGAAAAGCTAATATTGTAGTTGATGTATTAAGTCAAAAGGCTAGTCTATATTGCATGGTATTAAGCTTGAAAGAAGCACAAGTAATAATTGAAATAAATCAACTAAAATTAAATGAAATATTAAAAGTTGTTAAAAGGAACTTCTCTTAATTTGTTATTGCAATAGAGTGGTTGTAAGAATTGAAAGTTGCTTAAGATGTAAATGAAGACATCCAATAAATCATGGCTAAGATTATTGAAGGAAAGGAAACAAATTTAATTTAAATAAAAGAATTTTGTTTTATAAGAATAGAATATATATTCTTATACTAGATACATGAAAACAAACTTTATTAAAAGAGACACATGGAATAAGGTATGTAATATGCCAAAAATGATAAAAATATATCTTGACTTGCAATAACAATTTTGGTAGAATGATATGAAGAAAGATGTCTATAATTATGTAAGCAAGTGTATAATATATCAATAAATGAAAGAGAGTTGTTGGAAAATGCCGGTTACAAGAGGGGGGGGGGGTGAATTAAACCGTTCACAATAATAAAATGTAACAGAGTAAATTTAATCTTGAATTTGTGCGCTTAAGAAATAAAATAGCAAGACACACGATTTCAAGTGGTTCGGCAAAACCTTTGCCTACATCCACCCCCAGCTAACCTAGCCGGGCTTCACTACCAATCCAATGCCTTTTGCCAAACCGACGGGTAGGCCAAAAACCCTCACAGCACCCAATCACAAGATTGGTCACACATAAATACAACAGCTTGGTTTTCACAACCAAGACCACAATACACCGTCGTCGTCAATTTTTTTATTTGACAAACAAATTTTCTTAAACAAAATTAAAATTCCATAGACCCTACAACTTGTGAAACAAAGTGGCACAAAAAAAATTTCTTTGAAATTAAAATTAAAATAACCCAAACACCCTTCTGACCGCGCTTTCCAAACAGGACAAAGCCCAAATCGCGTTTGCGAAGGCGTTGTTCTGTTTTCGTGTGAAAGAAGTGTTTCGGAGAAAATTTGGTCTGAAATTCGACTCAACAAAAATTCGAAACAGGTAAGTTGAATTCCGAAAAGTTAATAGAGACTCCAAGGCTTGAAACGAGAATCACAGTTGGTGAAGATTGATCGAAAAATCAAGATCCGCGAAGCTTGGTTAACGAAAAAGTTTTGCAGTAATTTCAACCTCAATCTAAGTAGCTAAGCAGAGTATGAGATGTAGTTAAGTAAGCAATTGTAAAGTAGAAACGAAAAAGGGATGAAACCGTGCAAATTTGAAGCGAAAGGAACGCGTTTCGTTTCGATCCGAGAAGGCTGAGGAAGACGATGAACAGTAATTCCAGTGATTTTTGTCCATCTTTGCAGGGATTTTTCCTGTTTTTTTTTCTAACCAAAATCCCTCGAATTCAATCCTTCTTATAGAAGGAGATCGAGCAATTGAACGTTAGTTCCAACGGCTAGAAGAGGAGAAGAAAATAATTTTAAAACATATAGCCGTTGCGCCGGAAAAGCAGAAAAGGAAAGCCGAAAAAGAGAAAACGCTTTTAAGTTTTAGTCCCACATTTCCTGTTGGTAGGGAGAAGTAGCGCATATATTAGTTCACCTTTCTTTTGCCTTCAGCCGAAAATATTGGGGTTGGCTGCCCCCAGGTGCGGTTGGGAAGTCAATACCCAACCCGACCTGTTTAGAGCATAACGGGTCAAGTATGACCCGAATTAGGAACTCTGGCTTGTGTTTGCACCCTTATAATCGTCCCCTTAGGTTCTCGCCTGGCCGGTTCGGCGTTAACTGAACCCTTTTTGCCCCGGTTTGGCGTAAAGCGAAATTTTTAATTAAATCGGAAATAAAATTTTGAAAGCTTTAACATTTGCAAAAATAGTCGAAAACGCTTTAATAAATAATAATAATTATATTTTTATTTAAACTAAAATAAATATGGTGTAAAATGTTGATTATACAAGTCAAGGACTTGTTTAATCACAACACCTTCTTAAATGTAAGCCTCATACGTAGAGTTGCACTAATACGATATATAAAATCGTATGGTACAACCCTTAGGTAATTAAAACTTGAAAAATACATTTATAATGTGCCACACAAACAAAGTTGTAGGTTTTACATTGTGTCCTAAAAAAAAACTTATACACCTCCATAATGGCTGCCACACCATCTGGAGTACCAAGGGCTGCTCATCACGATCAAAGTTGTTGGTAACTTCCTTCAATCATCTTCCAAGTCATTTGAGCTTCATGTCACTCTAATACTGTAACAAATACTCAAGCAAACAATTAGAACAACAATACACTGTTTTGTTATCATCAAATTATCATTTAGGCCATGGGGTTTAACAAGAGTAACAAAGACCAAGTGGGTTGTTGTAATCTCTTCTTATACCAATATGAAATGAGAAAAAATATTAATAGATTTTGTAGTTGGCTTGCCAAAAACTAGCCAAGGATATGATGTTGTATAGATAATTATTGATGGATTAACACAATCATCACATTTTTTATTCATCAAAATCTCTTATTCAATTGAAAGATTAGCACAAATTTATATTGATCAAATTATGAAATTATATGAAATGTCAAAGATAATTATATTAGATCAAGATTATAAATTCAACTTATATTTTTGAAAGAAGGCACATGAAGCATTTGATACTTAATTAAGATTTAAAATAACTTTTCATCTTCAAATAGATGGACACATTGAAAAAAACTATAACAACTTTGGAGGATATATTAAGATTAAGTATACTAAATTTTAATAAAAGTTGAGATACTTATGTTATATTGATTGAATTCACTTATAATAAAAGCTGTCAATACAGCATCAAAATAGTACCATATGTGGCACTATATGGTAGAAAATATCAGTCGCCCTTACGTTAATATGAAGAGGTGACAAAGTTCAATTGGGGCCAAAACTAATAGATGAAATAATACAAAAAATTCAAATGATTCATGAAATAATACATAAAGCATAAGATTATCCAAAAAATACTGACACAAAATACAAAAATATAGAATTTCAAGAAGAAGATCATATGTTCGTAAAAAGTAAGCCCAATGAAGGGTGTCACTTGATTTAAAAAAGACATAAAACTAAAGCTAAGGTATATCAAACCTTTTCAGATGCTAGAAAGAGTTGAAGATGTTACATACAAGATGACATTAACTCTAATATTTGTAAGTATGCATAATGTATTTTATATTTTAACTCTTAAAAAATGCATTGTTGATCCATCCTATGTAGTTCGATACGATACAAACATCGTAAAAGTATAGTCAAATCCATCTTATGAAGAGAAGCCTATAAGAATCTTAGATAAAGAGATCAAGTAATAAAGAAAAGAAGTAATTCTTATAGTTTAAAATATAATGACATAATCAAATAGAATGTGAAGCTACCTGGGAACTCAAAGATGAGATGAGAAAGAAGTATCTCAAGTTATTTTGAATTTTGACAATGAAATTCTTACAAGAAAAAGAGAAACGACGCTTTACTACATAAATGTCATTGTTGAGTCCTATGTTTAATTTTTGTTATGATTTATTATTATACACATGATCATTTGTTAATTATACATTTTTTATACTTTAAATATATATTATATTTATATTTGTTATGTTTGTGATTTTTCTTTTTAAAAATGTATATGTTGAACATGTCAATTCAAACACAAGATGATACTAAAGATCACCATGTTATTCAAAGAGATTGTATATTGGTAATTCTAAGAAAATCCCCCTTGTCTAGATTTAATAATAAAAAAGGAATAGAAAGAACTACGTCATCACGTCGGCAACAATGTGAAAGAAAACTTTTCGTCCAAGATCTTCAATGCTTGACAACAATATCTATAAAAAAATAATTTGATTTAATAAAAGATATTTAAAAAATAATTGAAAATTGTCCTTAATTAACTAATTTCTATTTTAATTTAACAAACAATTTGAAAGTCGTCTGAAGACAATTTTCTTCAATAGAAGCTGGCCCTTAAAATTTTGTTTCTTTTCTAAATTAATTTTTACTATTATTATTATTTATGCTTTAAATATATTTATTTAAAATTTTTTATGCTTTTACTTTTGTGTAACATGAGGACGTTGCATTAGTGTTTTCATAATTTGTGTCATCGTATGTACTGACCTGTTGGATACGATTTGAAAGTTCAGCTTCCAGCATTCAGGCATGCGCCATGGGAGAAGAAGCATTGCTTTCCTCACGGTTTCAGCTCTAAGTACCCAAGCTTCAAACTTTCCTCTCTCCGACCTCGGCGACCTCCTCATCTCCGCGGCCTTGTACAAATCTCTTCCCAGCTGGTCTTCCGGCATAGGTTCCCCGCTCGACCTTTCCTCACTCCCTTCCCCACTTCCGGAATCCGCTGTCCTCCGTCTCCTCCGCCTTCCTTCCCTCCCTTCCGATGCCAAGATCTCTCTTTTCAATCTCGTCTCCTCCCTTCCCTCTTTCTCACCCACTCCCTGCACCCTTTCCGCCCTTCTACTCACCCTATCTCGTGCAGGTCGCCTTGCCGAACTCCCTGAACTCCTCCGGTTCGCACTCTCCTCATCCACCGTCGATCCATCGACCTTCTCTTCTTGCCTTTCCGCATTCATCCGGAAAGAGCGATATGACCTAGCCATCTCTGCCCTCGATGACGCCGAAGCGCTTCTCGAACCCACCACCGCTGCGAAGGTCCTCACCCCACGTACTTATTCCTCCATCACGCTTGCTCTCCTCAGAAAATCTCAGCTTGATCTAGCCTTACCCATGTTCAAGAAACTTTTGGCGTCCTCTGTCGAGCTTGAGGCACGGTCATGCAACCAGCTCCTCGTCTCACTGCGGAAGGCCGACATGCAGAACGAGTTTCGCAATGTGTTCGACGAATTGTCCAAGAGAGGGTTTCCCTACGATACTTGGGGTTACAACATTTGCATACACTCTTTCGGTTCTTGGCGGCAGTTGGATGTTGCTTTGAATCTCTTCAAAGAGATGAAAGCTAAGGGTCCCAGACTGGAGCCTAACCTCTGCACTTACAACATAGTGGTTGGAGCACTTTGTGCTGCGGGGAAGGTTGGCGACGCTTTGATCGCCTATGAGGAGCTGAAGGGTTCTGGTCACGAGCCAGATCGATTCACTTATCAAAATTTGATCTTGGGCTGCTGCAAGTCCTACCGTGTTGATGAAGGCATGCGTGTTTTCCAGGAAATGGAGAATAACTGCGTAAATGCTGATACTTTGACCTACAACACTTTGCTCGATGGTCTCATGAAGGTTAGGAAGCTTACAGAAGCTTGCCGTTTCTTTGAAAAGATGATTTCTGATGGGGTCAAAGCTTCTTGTTATTCTCACAACATAATCATTGATGGTTTGTTTAGAAATGGCCGTCCTGCTGCTGCATTTGTACTTTTCTCTCAGTTGAAGAAGAAGGGACAGTTTATCGATGGCATTACCTACAGCATTGTGGTTTCACATCTGTGCAAGGAGGGCAGGGTATTTGAAGCTCTTGAATTAGTGAAGGAGATGGAAGAAAAAGGGTTTGCAGTGGATTTGATTACCATCACATCGCTTCTTATAGGGTTCCATAAAAATGGAAATTGGAACTCTGCAGAGAAGCTGGTGAGGTATGTGAGGGATAGTGTTCTGTTGCCTAGTGTTCTTAGGTGGAAAGAAAACATGGAAGCTTCACTGAAAGCACCTCAGGATAGAGGGAAGGATTACACCTCGCTCTTCCCACACATTGGAAGGCTTAGTGATGTCATCAGTTTGATAGACCCTGCTCCAGAAAATAACAATGAAGAAGTTGATGCTGTTAGTGATCTAGAAAATGAGTGGTCTTCTTCTCCCCACTTGGATAAGCTTGCTAAAAACTTCAAGTCATCTGATAGCTCTCCATTGTTTAGTATTCGCAGAGGACAGAGGGTTCAGGTCAAGGGAGTCAAATCTTTTGATACTGCTATGCTGAACACATACTTAGCAATCTTTCTATCCAATGGGAAGTTGACCGAAGCTTGCAAGTTGTTTGAGATATTCACATCTCTGGGAAGTAAACCTGTGAGCTACACATACAACTCTTTGTTAAGCTCCTTTGTTAAGAAGGGGTATCTGAATGATGCATGGGGCATTCTTCAGGAAATGGGGGACAAGAAGTGCCCAGCTGATATTGCTACGTTTAACATGATAATCCAAGGGCTGGGCAAGATGGACAAGGGTGAACTAGCCACCAGCATTCTTGATCATTTGGTGAAAAACGGTGGATACCTAGACATTGTGATGTATAATACTGCAATTCACGCATTGGGTAAGGCTGGTAAGGTGGATGAGGCTAATAAGCTGTTCCAGAAAATGACAGGGACTGGAATTAACCCAGATGTGGTCACTTTTAATACTCTCATTGAAGTCAATTCGAAAGCTGGGAGACTAGAAGAGGCTTACAAGTTTTTGAGGAAGATGCTTGCTGCAGGGTGTATGCCTAACCACGTTACTGATACAATTCTCGATTTCCTTGAGAAGGAAATGGAGAAAGTGAGGTTACAAAAGGCATCCTTTGGGCATAATAAGGCAGAGCATAATGCTGATGATACTGGGTGATTGTGCTTGAAATATTCCTTTGATGTTATGAGAGAACTTACGAGTCTGTGCATGTATATTGGGAGAAGAAGGTTGCTAATTCAACCTTGGATTCTTTTGGTTCCTGATAAAGTTAATGCTTGATTATCTTGTAAGGTAATAATATTTTGCAAGATTGTCAATTATGCATAAGCTTTTTTTTGTTTTTTTTTGCTTGTTCCATGACAAGGTTGTCAAACTAGAAATAACTATTATTCTGCGTTCTTTTCTACTTTGGTTTAGAATTTAAATTTTTGGTCTATGACACGTTAAAAGGAATAACAGATAAGGGTGGCTGTAGATGGATTTATAATTTGTTAATTTTGTGAGCATACAAAATAAAAGCAAAAAAAGGATTATTTTCATATCTTGGGTTACAATGAAAACTTTTTGCTGATAGATCATTCAAAGATAAGTTTACTTCAAGTGCGGCATCACTTAGTATAATAAATTTCACTATTATAGTGGTTTATTTTATAAACTTTTTTTTTTAAATATAAAAATTCTTGTTAATTTGCACATCACTAGGGACGACTAATTAGTCAAATGTTCATAAGAGGTGGAATAGATCCCAAAAATTATGTTTCTTTATTTAGTAGTAAAATTTTACACATTATTGAACCAAAGGATCATGTTAAATAGTTTTGACAATCGTGCTCAAGGAATATTTTAAGGCATATTTTAGGATTTTGTAAATATATATTGTTGGAGTAATATTGTAATTACTTATGCAAACACTTAGCATATAATTTGGCTTTTTACACGGAAGGAAAGAAGGATATCTTGTGGGGTTGAATAGGAATAAAAAATAGACACCTTTATGTAAGACAAATTTAGATTTTTATCAGGATTTAGAGACTATAATATTAAAGATATTCAATAAACTATTAGAAAATATGAAAGAATACTGTGTTCTAATTAGGGTTAAGTGATATGTGTAATATTTTATAATTATTTAAATATTGGCATTTAAAATTGTAGTGTAGATTATTAAGTAGAGTTCTATAAACCGATTTTTGTTACATCCAATCATACACAAAATAAAAAATTTAAGACAAACTCTATGTAGAGTATTTTAATAGAAAAAGGACAATTATAACTTTAGATTACTATCTACAAAATAAAAGTTGTTGAAAAGAGTGCTCTTTTTCGACGATGTGGACCAAAGTGGAAAAAGGGCGACGAGATAGCGATTTGGGTTAAAGGGAAATCCTAGCTTAAAAGGGTAATAAGATGGTAAACTTCAATTTGAAGTCTTGTTGATAAAGATGGTAATTTAGCGATTTGATCAAGATAATGAATGATATTGTAGATTTATAGGTACTGGAGGGAGTAAGAATTTGTTTGATTATCGGTTCTCCCAATGGAAGGTCTTTCATATTTAATTATTATCTCTTATAAGGGTTTGGTGCTCTCCTAATGAAATGTCTCTCACTTTCAATCATTCTCAGTCACAAGAAAAGTTAGAATCTTTTTAATTAGAGTTGGGCATGCACTCTTTGCTCATAAACGTGAAAACACAAATAAAAGAGATTTTCATTCCCAAATAATCATATATATATATAATATCTTATAACTTCAATAGTCAAAATCAAAGTTTATATTTTTTTTCCTTTTTCTCTCTATATCTCTTTTCATAATTATTTGTAATTGAAGGAGCAAAAAAAATTTTAGATTTAATAAGAAAAATTAGAAGAAAAACTTAAGAGAAGAAATGGAGGAAAGGAGAGAAAAAAAACCTTATAAAGAGGAGTTTCAACTGAGAGCTAAACATAAAAAAGAGATAAGAGCAATGAGTGAAATCATGAATGAAGAAGTGTTGGATAAAGAGAAGAACAATTGAAGGGTTAGTAAGGTAAGTGGATTGGGTGCTAAATCAATCCTTTCATCCATTCTTTTTCTTCCATGGCATAAATGGTAGCATATAGAGTCAAAAAAATAAAGAAAATGCTTTTTTTCAATATCCATGACGATTAAGATTAATTTTAAAGAGAGAATAATTGTAATTTGCTTCTACTCTAATGTTCTTGAAGCTATTACATAATACAAAAGTATCCATTACATAGTATGATAAGCTTAAAAGCAAAGAAGACCATTTTTTATGAGAGGATCGTAAGGTACAAAATATATCCTTTTGTATAACAAATTTAGTTTAACAATATAAGAAATATGTTTTCTTAAGAAAACTATATGGTATAAGGTTAATTCTTCAAATTGAATGATTACTTTAAGTTAAGTGTTGAAATTATCCTTAAGGTGTGATTTAAAGGTGCAATGTTTGACAATATAATTAGTGGATCACATTATATTATACGATATCAATATCATACAATATAATTTATTTAAGGAAAAAAGATTGAGAAAAGGACCAAAACTATTTGGAATGTGTTGTTTGTTGTTAGTATAATATATTTATGTGAACATGTGTCACACCTTGCCTAAAATAATATGTTATCCTTATTAGTTTTAATATGAGAAAAATCAAAGTTTAAAGATGGTTGGAGGACAACAATAACTTAATCAGGTAAGAAATAATGATTAAAGTCAACTCCTATTCATTTCTGTACTATCGATTTTTAAAATTTTAATTAGTAAAGTTTTAAATTTTAAAAAACAAATGAATAAAATCTCTTTTAAAATTATATATTTTTTTCGATAAATATAATAATATTTCACCAAAATTCTTCAAATAACAAATAAATATATATACTATATCCAACAAAACTCAACATGCCACACCACAATTCAACAACTCTCAATATAAAACTACAATAAAAATATTGTATGATACAACCAAATAAAATTATACATATTTTACATATGAGATAATAATATGATTATCCATAGTCCAAAATATTTTACTATTAACTCTCAGAGACTTAACTTGTGTACCATTAGATTCATTTGCTTAATTAATACTATTGATGTCTTATAATGCTAGTAAAATAGTGAGAATAATCATCTCAATAAATGAATCAATAACTTAAGTAAAATATTATAATTATAATGAAAGAAGTATAACTTAGCTTTGAAATGTCATAGCAAATGTATGACATCTAAGAAATTATTTAAGAGTAATCATGTATCTACAAAATTGTAGAAATATCAAAACATAAATATACTATCATCATTTATGCCAATATGTAATAATAATAATAATAATAATATATATATATATATATAAGATATCTTAGTTGTAAGCAGATTTCTTATTATAACACATTATATTTATACATAATACTCGTTTTAATTTCAAAATATTATGCCATGTCTCTCAAATGACTTCTAATCTTAAATGTCCATCTCATCTTAATTAAAATCTTATCATATTAATCATTAAATCACACAACAAATGATTCATGTTGTCTCTATTTAGATCTCAACAATTAGATTGTATAATAAGTGATAGTTGTCATAGCACATAATAAGTGACATCTCTTAATTACATAAGTGATAACTCTAATCAATGAGGTTAGATGCCCGTAATATCAAACACCGCTAAATCACACATATAGTGGTGGCCTCTAAATCACACAAAAAAGTAACATTAAGGGATAAGAACATATTTATTTTTTTTCAAATATTTCTCTAATATTAGGCTCAATAAACTTGATTTTATATTTCTTTTTTTATTACTTCAACTTATCACATTAAATTATATAAAATTTATATAATCTTATTTTACTTTTTCTTTATTTTCTTATATATTATTTTAATTTTTCTAATATCATATTGACATACATACATATAGATACATACATACATATAGATACATACATACATATATTTATTTATTTTTATATAATTGGTTATCACACCATATATATTTATGCATAGTTTTTAATTTAAATTATCTTCTAAATTATTCTACACATTATTTAATTTATACACATGAGTCTATAATATCATGCTACATATTTTAATTTATGTAATTTAAAAAATATAAAAATTAGTTATTTTTATTAAAATTAATTTATTTTATCTATTTAGGTCCTTATAAATGTCCTCTTATCAATAAAAAAAACATTATTATAATATTGATGATGAAAATTTTGATTTGGTCTCGAAGAAATGATGAAGGCCATGTTAGTTTCCTTCAAGTAATCATCTAATTAGAAATCATTGATCTCAAGTGAGATATAAAAAAAGTATTGACAAATTGTGTTGTAGATTAATTTTTAAGATTTTGCAATAAAAAAATGATTTAATTTTACTTATTGCTTATACAAGTTTGGCAAAACCACATACATTTGCATGCAAGTTTGGGAATTTATTCAACAAAAAATGATTGATACCACGTATCACATGAATCACAAACAACTGATGTATCAAAAGTTAAGTCTTTCTGTGTCATTTGCAAGTTAAGTCTTTCCCGACATCTACACTGCACCGGCCTTCGATTCCAATATCTATTTTTGACAACTACAATTCCAAGTACAATGTATTCTCCTTCCTCACTATCATACAGTAATCTCTTCTCTTTCTAGACCTATTTTCTATATAAGCCAATACATCATCCAAAGGTTTTCCTTCTAAGTTGAAGTTCCCAAAGCATTCATAAAGGAGACTATAACAATAGAGGAGAAGAAACTGTTCTTTTAGAGGTTCCCCTGCAACAATTTCCAGCACCACATCACAAGCACGAGAACATTTGAATGTGCTATCCGAGAAGAAACCACATTCTTTGTGCGGACAAAACCCTATGACGAAGAAATCGACTGGATGCTATAGCCATTAGGGGAAAAGAAAACAAAAAATGTTGCGGATCTCCGCCTTATTGCATCATCGTTTTGCTTCGGAAGCTCACCGGCCGGCCATTGCCCTTCTTCTTTGCACAGCTTTAGCACTCCCCCATGTCTCAGCCGAGGGCCTGAAACCATCCAAGGTTCCCCAAAAGCATCTACCGAGAGTGGAAAACATTCTCGAAGTGCCGGGTCACGAAAGCTGTAGAAGAAGTATTTCGAGAGATGTTTTTATCATAATTATTTAATTCTTAAATATTAATAATTCCCATTTAATATTCGTTTTAATAAACTTTATCTAATGGCATACTTATTTTTTAAATTTAAAATACTTAAAAAATGACACACAAATCTAAAATTTTTATTTTAATCTATTTTATTCAAAGTCAAAATTTAAGTTTATTCGATAAATCATTAGTAGTATAATAACGAACAAAAATAAAACGATATCTAAAATATCTTGGGATGAAATGAAAATTTGAGTTTTTAAATCATGATATAATAATATTATAATAGAAAAATTAATAAACAAAAATCTTGAAAAATGAAATATGAATATAAAGAATTGATAGCATAATATGTTATTAATTAAAATATATTTGATTTATAATATAAGAATAAAAAAATATTCTAACAAATCACATTCTTAAGGGTTCACATAAATAAATTTAAAATTAATAATATAAGTAAAAATTATTTTTAAAATATTTGATAATTATATTCAAATTTTTAATACTATATATAGATCAAATTATGTTATAAAGTATTCTAAATTAATTAACAAATAAATATAAAATTAGATAAAATTTATTAAGAAAAGTTTAATAATATTTATTTTGTTTACCGACTTCATTCGAAATTATGACCAAAGTTTTAAAGTTAGAAGAAATTAATAAATTAATAAATTAAGTTTTATTTATTTATTAATAGCCGGGCAGGGTTTATGGAAGCCAATACGGCTTTCTAACACTCGTGCGTCTCGATTCCAATTCCCTTCCCGGCCGAACCCTAATTCTCCTCGCTGGCAGTAAGGACTGTTGGCAGCGTTTTTCCGCGAGATTGCTGCGCAGACTGAGAGATAGGGCTCGGAAATAGTGAACCACGAAGAAAGAACAAGTGGGAGAGAAAGTGAAAACGTAAAAATTAGGGCTTGGCAAAGAAGCAAGTTGAACGACCAAAATCTTCACCGATGTGGTAGTTCGGTTAGTTTGAAAATCTTAAAATACTATGCTTTACAATAGATGATTCCTTTATTGAAAATGCATCGTGATTATTGGATAGGTTGAACTTGTGAAGCAGAAAATTTCCAACGATTAACAGGAATTAGGCACGAAAAACAAACCCTGAGGTAGGCATTTTGACACATTTTTATTTTTGTATGTTTGATGTATTATTTTATTTATTTATTATTCTAATTGATGAGCTGTGTATTTTGACAACCATGTTAAATTAATAAAATAAATGATACTAAAATGATATAATATATATGACGTTTAGCATAATTATGGAATGCATGAGCATGATAATATGTTAGTTAAATCATGGATATTGAACAATGTGATGTGAAATGAAGAATCTGAGTTATCACTAGAAATAGATATAGTGACCAGTGAGTCATGATTGAGTTGTATTGTTGATTAACATCTAATAATGAGTGACGTTAAGGGTAAACATGCCTTTGGTAAAGAGAAAGATGACATGTTAAATGACAAGAAAAGAAAAAAGGGAAAACAGAAACAACTTAATAACAAAAATGAAGATGAAATAATTATATATATACAATTATATGAATTTATAATATAATAATCTTATATAGAAATATCTAATAGTGAACTCTATCTTGACTTAATAGTGTCTTAGTAACTTATGAATATACATGAGTTGTAGAATATGTTATTAATGACATTGTGTTGTCTTATTTGCTGATTTTATGTTTATTATGATTGTCAATTTTTATTTAAATGCTATTTATTATTTATATTTATTTGTTGAGTATTCTACTCACTATTTATTTTGTTTACGTAGTAGGATATATTATATCATAGAGAGAGTAGAGTAAAGTGGTAATTAGGATGAGTGGACACTTGTTATGAGATCATGAGAAATATGTATCTATACAGGTTTGGATGAATGTAAGAGTAGATAGTTTTCTTATGTTTAAGTTAAACTTATAGTTGTTGGCATTATAGAGGTATGTAATAGTATATCAGAAAAAATATGAACCATAAGTAGTATCATCATTTATTGCTCTTTTTGCGTAATTATTTTGATTATTGTAGATAGTATAGGTGAGGGATGACAAATAGTGTTTTTCAAGTATTATTTTGCTCTTCATAGGTTTTGGATGATATTGATATGTTGTTGAACATGAGCTTTGAGAAAGCTAATAATAATATTTTGAAAGCTATTCTCATAAACTATAGGACATATGGTTTGTCATTGACAATGATCAAAAAGTTTGTTTGTTTGTTTTATTTGGTTTATGTTTTTGTTTCATAATTATTTAGATTATCATTATATTAATATTAAAATATTCTCTACTAGTAACTTATAGCTTTCCTCAGTTGGCTTTCTTTCATGGCATTTTATGATTGATGTTTTTGACTAGTTGGTTTGATTGTTATAGGTGTACTACTATGTGAAAAAAACTTGATTTTTCTAGTCGCACTTTCGGTTAGCTTTACTTGATTAAAATCTTGTCATAAAATTTAGTTTATGTATGTTACATATATAACTTTTTTTTTGCGCTCTCCAATGGAAGGTGGCACATTATTGTAAATTTTTTTTATAGAACATCATTCTATGCAGCACTCCACTTTGTTCAAACAGCACAGTTTTAGTATATAAACTTGACAATACTTTTTTTTGAATTATTGTGGTTCTATTAGTCTATCATTATTGATGCAAGAAAAATATATGAGTCTATAAGAAACTCCCAAATATGACCTTTTGTTTTCATCTTAGAAGTTATTGATGTAGTTAACATGTGAATAATATATAAATACATTAAAATTTGTGAAATAAATAAATTTACTATATGTTTTGAATTTTTTGCTATTTCATAAAGCACTTTAATCTTAATTATTTTTTAATATTATACTATAATAAAAATACTTTTAAATAGAATTTAACAAGATAAGTCAATAAATCTTGTTTCCTCTTAATTGAAGTTTAGTAGAAATCATCAATGAGTTTTTAGAATATAAAATTCAAATATGACATAAATGAATTTATTTATTTTTTCAAATCTAAACCTTATTAGTTATCTTATGTTTTGTGCCTCGTGTTATGTTGGCATGTAACTTCAAAACTTTATTTTTCGACATAGCATTGAGGAAGAGGCAAATTGGTTTTCCCCCATTGGCGTGGTGATTTCGTGACTTTCCTAAACAATATTTGGTCTTGCGCTCTCTGATATCCCTTTTTTTTATTTCTAAACCCTAATAGTGCTTGTTGACCTTAGTTGGCTGTCAACTGAGGGGTGTTGGAGGCGGCTTCTGAGAAAGGGGAAGCTTGAGTGAAATTCCAAGTAAAGATAAACTAAGGGCTGCACAATTCATTTCTTTGAGTTAGGTAAATTTGCATTATGTTTAAGTGTGAAAATTAAAATTTTTTTGTATATCTTTTAATATGGTTAATAGTACAGCATGAAATGTAAGGGAAAGATAATGTTTTAGTGTGCATTAGATTGCAGTCAGTTAGCTAGCATGAATTGGGATGAATTATAATACGTGAGTGTGCTACTAATTAGAATTGTCTAAAATGAAATAGTATAATGTGTTTTATATTACAAATAGAAATTTATAATTGATTGTTGGTTTGATAGAATGTTATAATGTTATCATTGATTTGGTATAATGAAATAAATAGTCAAATGTGTTTTGAGATATTTGATTATGAAACATGTGAATGGTTTGATATTAAAAAGTACAAAAAATATTTTGGAATGATTCATGTGTAAAATTGAACAAAAATGATTGTAGAAGATTGTGTATATATTGGCATTATAAAATAGAAAAAGAAGTACATGTTCTATATGAAACATGCCACTATTAGCTTGGCTTTTGTTATGAGCTTTGGTATGATGATGTTCAATGGCTACCCATGTTTGTGGTGATGATTATCAGTTACAATAACTTGAGTTACCCTTGTAATATATAGAGAAGTACCAGTTGTGTTTGGCATGATGAAAATCATTTGTATTCCCCATATATTTTCTTAGGGGGATAATGATTCTTGGATGATGCTTATCCTATTTGGCATATTTGTCCAAGTTGTATGTTTAATATTAAATTGTTTTAGAGATTTTTCTATTGAATTGTTAGTTGACTCGTGCCTATTTTTTTTCAGATATTATATTTTTATTACATTGGAATTGGTGGGGAGTATAGAGTAATTTATTGTTATATGCACATTATAATATGTTAATTGGTTGAGAATTAGTTTTATGTCTTTTTATCTATAATAATCTAAGATTAGTTGGATATATGTTGTATAAACTCTAATTTAATGTTAAATATTTTACCTTATAGTTCATTTATTTATTATTTCATATGTATGACAGATGCTTAATTAGAAGAGGAAAAATAGTAATTATGATTGTAAAAGTAGAGCTGAAGATAATTATTAACAAATGTTGGCCGTTAAATCATAATTTAGCATAAAAATAGAATTATGGGAAGGGACTTCGACTATTCTCGTAGAATGAGAGAAAGAGAGAGAGAGGGAAGTTTTATCTTTGAAATTTTATAAGGTAAAAAAAACATGCTTGTCTTGTGCCTCCAAAGTGGCCATAGTTGAGGTTGTGATTACAAGTACCAAAAGATGGTTTGACCTCTTTACTAGTGAAAGAAACTTTAGATAAATAGAATGCCCCCTCCAATACTTAGGTTGCAATCCTTGTAAAATAAGAAGGCTCTACCTTTTGTAGTCTCCTAATACTAGAGGACAAATTACATGGTATTATTATAAGATTTTCTCAAATTGGTCGATAATCTTGAGGATAGTTCGTTTATTGTGGGAATAAAAAAAAGAGGGCATACCCTCAATATCATTATGTTTGTATAAAGATGTCGATAATATTCAGTCAAATCTCTATATATGACCCATGCTTTTCATCCTATGAACATTGTCCATAATACGGTTTTGAGAGGATCGTCATGGTTCTAAAATGTAATGTGTCTTAGTATTATGTAGCCCTAAGTGACAATATTGCTAGCCTTTGTGCCTACAAATTTTTCAATTTTGATTACCTTTTGTATTGTGTTTGTGGCATAGTATAGTTCAGCTAGTAATAAATGAATTTGTTGTCAAGCATAAAGATTACTTATGAGTAGGATGCCCGACCCAATTTTTTCTTCCATTTCCTAGCTTTTATCATGTCTATATTATCTTTAATTTTTTTTTTAAACTTGCAAGCTACATTCACCATATAAATTAAACCCCTTTTCTATTCTTATGTTGTTTAATTGCATCAGAATTATTATAGTTATGGCAGATGATGGAGATGAAAGAACCTTTAAGAGTTTAGGAGTGTGTGACCAGTTGCTTGAAGCTTGTGAGAATATGGGGTGGAAAACTCCGTCAAAGATTCAAGCAGAGGCGATTCCTCATGCCCTTGAAGGTGTTATTTTTTGAGTCTTCAAGTTGGTTGAGTATCTCTTAATTATATACTTAGTTGTTGAACTTTTTTTTGTTGTAGGTTTCCATTCTTTGATTGTTTGTATGATGCTAAAAACTTTATTGTGGGATGTTAAATTGGCCAACTTTTTGAAAATGAAGTTTATATGGAGATAAATTACTATGTGCATTGCCTATATATAGAGGTGTTTAATGAGACACTCAAAGTTAGTTAAAAAAACATTTTAGAAAGTCCATGCATTTTAAAGGCGTAAAGTGTTTATACCTTTATTTTATACATTTTTATCGACTAATTTAATACAATTTAAGGACATTAATATTTGAGAACTATTTATCATTTAATAGATATTGGTAGCTTTTTTTGAGATTTTAATATTTTAGTTATTAATTAAAACCAAATTAACTGAAATGCATTTAAGTTGTATCAATAATCTAAAAAGGGTTTATTTATCTAAATTCATATTTGTTCGACTTTATTGAAGATGAACTTGAGTTGCATAGGTTAAGGAAATCAATTAGAAGCCCAAGAAATTAATTAGAAGCCCAATTCATTTAACACCCCCATCTATATTCTATAAAAAAATTATATGGTTTAGGCAATGCATTTTTTTTGTGCTCCATTTATAGTTATTTTGTTATCTATTTCAGTTGGTGAATTGTATGAGACCAGCATGTAAAGGGCAATGATATGAAAGCATTTGCTAATGAAAATAGAAATGAATGTTACAGTCACCATTTTTTTGTTTAAATTTGATGTCGCAATAGCACAACAAAAGGAAAATGTTGAATTGAAAATGCCACATTTGAAGAGAGCTTGAAATTTTGTGAAATTCTTGTTAACATTCTATTGTTATTGATAACGTAAGACCATTGTGCTTGTTGTCGATTAGGAAAAATAAATTGCATGAGCTTGAAAAATACATATGTTTGGCGTGTTGTCTTTAAATACAGAAGCTGTTTAATGAAATAATATTTGAAAGATGACAAATAAGGACACTTTAAGTATGCATGACTTAATCATTCAAAATTTACATAACAATATGAACATTACACTATTCCTGTTTTGACTTTTGCTATTCTTAAAGGAGGAATGTTTTGATTGATTGAAGCTTGTTTCTGAATTTGAACTTTAGAATGTAAAATACATCGTTATTGTCCAATATATTTTGAAAAAATAATGGTATGTTGAATACAAAAACCCAACATTATGTATCATTCTTATGGTTTCATCGATAATGTTTGCTTTGACTTCAACTAAAAGAGTATGGCTTTGATAAGATCCTTAAATGAGAATAGTTAAAAGATGCTTTTTCCAACCAAGTTATCATTCATAATCTCATCCATTGCATTATTCTTCAAGTTGTTCAGTTGAAATCAGCAAATGAACCACGTAAAAACCATATATACTATATAAAAAGTTATATAGTACATCAGAAACCCAATAAGATGGTTTGAGTGAGCAAAGCTTTAATTTTTTTTTGTTGAAGCTGGCATGCAAACTTACACAATCAAATGTAGATCATGAAAAGGAGTCTCAGTTTGATGTAGTTTCTTCCCAATACCACTATAAACGTTGGCAAATGAATATATTTCTGTTATTCTTTGACTGCATGATAGAAGCACTTTAGGTATTGTAAGTGCATATTGAGGTATTCAGGCAATCCAAACATCGACAAAGCTTTTTTGTACTCTAAACATTGTTTCGTAGCTCAAAAAAGGAGCTAAAACTTTTAGGTGCCTAGGACATAGTTGTCTCAATCACAATAGTGACCAATGGCAGAGTTCAAGTTGCTTTACATGGATTGAAGAGATGTTGTTAGAGGGGTTGGGCTCCCATAAGGAAAATAAATATAAAGATCTCTTGACTAGGACAAATAAACTAGTTCATGAAATCAAACCTAAGATTATGGGAACAAATAGATCTCAAATTCATTCAGATTAAGACAACCCAAATTCTAATGGGGATAGCAGAAGAGAACTAAAAGAATAGATGAAAGCTTAATCCAATAATATTGTGTGAGAAGAAAAAAATGTTGCTTATAAAGCCCTTTCATTGTGTGCAAGATCATGAATGGATTTGTAGAAGAAGCCCCAAATTTTCCAGCCTACTTAAACTCTTTAGGCAAAATGTCATGCATAATCCAAGCAAGTATTATATCACAACCAATTAAACTTTTCGAGGGCATTAAATAAATAGTTTACATTACTTACATTTTTAGATCCTTGTTATGTCATCCAAAAGATGCATGAAATATCAATAATAAATGAAGGAACAAAATTAAATATGCATGTTGTGCACTGTATAATTTTTTCATATTGTCATCTTGGCGTGTGCGTTTTGATTTCATTTAGCATATGTTTTCACTTAAGCTTTTCTTCTATTGTTGGAATAGTTGGTCATGTTATTTGAATCAAGGCTTATGCTCAGGAAGCACTTGTTGAAACAGGGAAAGAACAATTTGTTTCAGTTCTTGCGGCTAGCCATTGCTTTATTAGGATGCTACTTATCTACAGTAATCGCAATTTTTTTTTTGTAAAAGACAATGTTCTTGTACATGACTATGACATTATTTTAAGCAATTGTATATTACAACCTTTTCAATTGTCAAGGTATATTTTGAATGTTGTCTACGTTTTAATAATCATGATGGCATTTGCATGACAGTTATAAAACAATTTAATTTTCATTTTGGCATCTTTTGTTGTTAATTAATAGCTTTTTGGTAATTTTCATAACTTCAATGTGGTTCATGTGTGATTAATATTGTTTTATTTTTGTGTTTTCTTGTCATCAGCTTAAGTAGAGACTTGATCGTGCCATCATCTGGACTCTTTATTTCTTTTTTCATGATACAGTTCTGTTTCGAATTGGTTTTGTATCAATTCTATTTTGAGATGTCCTTTTACAACTTTATAGAAGTATTATAACATACTCTTAAACTTTTTTTTTGGTTGAGATTCATCGATTTAGTTTTCACTTCAACTATTTCGATGTGTTGACAGCTTTGATTGCTTGTTTTTGTTGTTTCTAAAAGAATTTCATATATAAATGTATTCAAGTCTTCTATAAAGTATAAAATTGCACACATGACATCAATGTGTTATGTTGATATATGACAGCTGACAAGTAATTTAAAAAAATTAACGCAAGCAAAGGGTAAATTATTTGAATTGACATTTGATTCTTTCATATGAAGTTTCAGTTGCAAACCTCCAAAATGAGCTGAATGTAGTGTTTATTTTTCTCCATTTTAGAGTGGTGGTTTTGTTCCTCTCATTCAAGATGTAAAGGATTGGTTTTGTCCAAAACTAGGAGCCATGGATTGGATGTCCTTTATAATCTCTGTTACTGCTGTATTTTTCTTATTAGAGTTGGATCTGGGTCTTATTGTTTTCAATTCAGGACTAATGGTTTGGAATCTTTTTCTTTAAGGGAGAGATGTGATTGGACTTGCACAAACAGGTTCTGGGAAGACTGGCGCATTTGCTCTTCCTATTATCCAAGCTCTTCTTGATAATCCACAACCATTCTTTGCTTGTATACTTTCCCCCACTAGGTTTGCTGACTATATTACTTCATGCACTGTTTTTCTTAAAGTGTGTATTAGGTTTATGTTGTTGATTGTTGTTCTTTGATTATGACAAATTTTTCTAATCCCCAGGGAGTTGGCGATTCAAATCTCTCAACAATTTGAAGCCCTAGGGTCCGCCATTGGTTTGAAATGCTCTGTGGTAAGTAATATTGAAATCCGTTGACTTGTTTAAATGCAATGTTGAGATTTGCTGAATAGAAATCATTTTTGATGATTTTGAGTAAAAGCATAAGAGCAGTTATTGTCTAAGCTATTATTCTATTATTGATAATATTAAAGCTTTAGCTTAATGTTAGAATATTCACATGTCATTGGCTTGTTGCTCTGCAGAAGTTTGGGCAATAGTTAGTTCTCCATAAGTGAATGTTAATCATCGAAGTTTAGCTGTTGTGCAATAGGCTAATCTGAGATTGAAATGTATAAAATGCATCATAAGTTCTGTGGCATGGCACTTGATTGGATAATTATTTTGTTTGAACATGCTTTTATGTGGGGTGACTTTCATGGTATTGTGTGGTGATGATTTAATTTTTTGCTTGAATCTCAATTACAAATGCAAGTTGTTGCAAACTTGCACAGGTTAGACTTTGGATTTTTTGTCCTAGTAATAAGCAAAAAGTTGCAGCTTTGTATTTTACCATGTCTTAATACTATGGTCCTTACAATGAAATATCTAGCTCTCTGATGATCTTTAAATTTGGTGTATTGTCTTAGCACGTGTCACGCTCTTCTTGATTTCTAGAGAATATGCATCTTGTGTTCTTTTTTGCTTCTATTTGACCTGATATTTTTATTTGTGATGGAGCTTTGTTATGTCTTTTTCTTCTTGGGGATTTCTTCTATCATACTATCCCACTCTTCATGATGCATTTATTTGGCATGGTAGGACATTCTGTTTGTTTGATTTTTTTATTCTCAGCTTTCCATGTAGATATTACATTTTAATTGCTATTTATTGCTACAGAAAATATCTGCTTTTTATGTTTTATGATATCGCCTTTTTATGTTTTATGTAGCTTGTTGGGGGAATTGATATGATGGCACAAGCTGTTTCTCTTGCCAAGCGCCCTCATATTGTGGTATGCTCTCTAATATTTTTTTTTCCTTCATGCAGTGAATATCCTCAAGTGTTTCTTTTTGATAGTTAATTGAAATGCTATTTAAATATTTATTTGCATATTTTGATATATTTTAAGTAGTTCCATTATTTCCATCAGTCCTCTAACATGATTTCCTATGCTTGGCATGTTTAGTTTCATGACATGGTATTTCATGTAATGTTTCAAAGATTTGCATACTGCTGTACATTTGTTCCATTACATGGGTTTATTTTTGGTATGCATCAAATTGCTTGCTAGAGTGGCCGCTGTTTATAAATTCATAATGAATTTGAAAGAGTTGCAGAGAGATTTTCTAGTAGGTCTCACTTTTCAATGTGTATTTCTAGTTTATGCTATTTATAGCAATAGCAAAAATAACAAGACTAAAACCCTTTAACCAGGGTTTATTATATAATTTTTTTTTGCCCCATTGCACTTTATCTAGAAGCCTCTTATCATGCCATTTTACTTATCACTTCGCTTATGTATAATAGACCATTTCAATGACTCATATATTCTACCAAAGGTATTAAGCAGTTAATGGTTAAAATATTCAAAATCAGTGTTATACTTAACTACTTTTGAGTGCACTAGAATCATACCCTTTGAAATATAGCCAACTTTTTGTGTCATAAATCATTGTTTGTTTCACTAAAGCCTTATAAAGCATCTAATTTTAACACTCCATTTGTGATATTATGTGACATCAGTTGTAATCTCTATACCATTTGGATATATTCTATTTTAGATCAATTAAGATGGGTCCTCGTGGACTTTAAAGTTGTTTTTTCGTATCTTCGGATTGTCATTTGCCCTTTATCTAACAAATATGTTATCATAAATAAAACACACACCATGACAATCCTGAATTTGACTAGTAAGAATATTCATGAATAATTTAAAAAAGTAAGGACTTCAAATGAGATCTTGATGATATGCAAATTTAATGGAGAATTATTTAGGTAATTTTCCTTGAGTATGTAAACATCATTTTTCTATTTACTTGACTTTTAATATCTTCAAAATGCTCAATATAAAACTCTTCTTTTTAAAGATTTATAAAATGCTTCTTTTGAACTGCCCATCATACATTTTCTGTAAATCAATAAAAAAGGAGTGAAGATCTTCTTTTGTTGTGCAAATCTCATCAAGTGTCTAGCCTTTATGGTTGACCTGTTTATTATGAAACAAATTGAATTTGAGATATTTTTGTTTGATATCATAATTTGTGTTCGATTATTCTCTTTCAAGTTTTGTTATTTGACGTTTCAACTTTATTCTTTAATTATTTATGTAATTCTTGATATCTTTTTTTTACATAGGCAGCAATTTACCTTTTCTCTATGAATTGATACCTTTTTGCAATTAAAATAATATTTAATTACTTTTTAAGCCAAGACATACCTAATTATACTATATATTTTCACATGTCTATAGGATTGGATTTTTGGTGTACTTTTCCATATTTTATCTTCTCCAAAGTTTTTCTTTTTTATTTATTTGTTTATAAAAAGTGAATTTTTAGTTATCTTTCAAATAACAAAGCTCTCTTAAATCAATCATTTTCTCATAGCCTTTATTGAAAAACTTATGAATGTGACACATTTTTTGAGATTTAATATCTTCATCTTCTACAAGTTTTCTCTAAACATCATCTTTAGTAAATTTAACATAGGTTAGTCATTTGATTTTTGTTCATGTCTTGATAAACTTATATATGCCATTCCTCCCATTTTGGGGTCCTACATATATACATATATATATATGTATATATACATATATACATATATAGATATATATATACATATATACATATATATATGTATATATGTATATATATGTATATATATGTATATATGTATATATATGTATATATATATATATAATTCGTTGTTTTGACCTTTTGTTATGTTAGTTTGCATCTTATGTAGTTTGGGGTATTTTAATAACTGAATAATTCTTTATTACTAATCTTCTTCAATTTTATTTTCTATTTTTCTTTCCTATGCCACGTGTCCCCTTTCAAATTTGGTGCATGCCCTTTGGGTTCTTCAAGCGTATCTTCATTATCATATATATATATATATTGGAAGACAACTTTCTTAGTATTATTAATTCGTTGTTTTGACCTTTTGTTATGTTAGTTTGCATCTTATGTAGTTTGGGGTATTTTAATAACTGAATAATTCTTTATTACTAATCTTCTTCAATTTTACTTTCTATTTTTTCTTTCCTATGCCACATATCCCCTTTCAAATTTGGTGCATGCCCTTTGGGTTCTTCAAGCGTACCTTCATTATCATACAACATAACTGGCAATGCCATTCTTTTTATGGTTAGTTCCATCATCTATATCCAATAGACATCACTTTGAAATCTCATTCTTGAAGAAATTCCAGTTTTCATCCTTAAGATGCCATTATCTAATCTTAGAATTTGAATTTTTAAATTGTTTTTTCTCTTACAATTTTGAAGATGGACATTTAAGACCATTGTTTGATGTCAAGTGTCCAAAGATTTTCCTTTATTGACCTTACTGTCTTTGCAACTACATGATTCCTTTCTTTCATTTGGAAATATTTAAACTTTTCACTCTTATGAGTAATTAAATGTTTTTTTTGTTTTTTAAAGAAGTATTAGTGACCATAAGATCATTTGGTAATGCAAACTCTACAAGAATTCTATTTTTTTCGTTAACCTCTCCAAATTCATAATCATCATGAAAGTTTTTAAATTTTTTTATACTCAGTTAATTTGCTTTTGCTAAAAATTTTTTGATGATGAGATCACTACTATTGAGTTGAATGATCTTACAATTTTTCTTAATGCTTTTATCAAATCTTATCAAAATTCAAAAATATGTTTTTTTGCTAAATCACTGCATCGTGACAAATTCAAATTATAATTGGTGCATTCCATAACAATCATATTTAAATTACTTTTTTTCATTAATTTATATATGATCAAATACTTTGGAATTTGTACAAATTGGGAAACCGATCCTGTATAAAAATTTCTTATGATGTTAGATTAAAAACGAATAGTTTATTAAGCTTAGTTGATAGATGCTGTTGAACTTATTCTTATTGCTTGAAGCCAGGATGTCATAGTAAACTGCTACTATGATGTAAATAGCCATAGATCTTATGGTATTGCCATCAATGTGCACCATGAAAGGGTTGTGATTGTCAAAATCTTAAACATTGCCAACTTCATCCCAATTTTGACAGCCTCATGAATCCTTGTTCATCATTTGTTTGCTCAATATTACATGTTTTGAGTAACTTAGTTAAATCTGTCATTTGTATTTTAGCTCTGCATTTGGGATAGACTGATGAGTCCTTATGCACTTAGTTTATTTTCTATTAATATAGCTCATTCATTATAGGTGCTACTTGAAATTTTATTGTCAATGAGATATCCATTTAAGAATTCTTATTTTTTGTATGTTGCACTTGTAAGTTTATGCCTTGTTTTTGTTATGCAAAATTTTCAGTTAAGCTCCATAAAATTGTGTTACTACTTGATGCGATGTACCTTCACTAGGGCCTAGAAAATTATACGATACACTAATTTAAGCTCATGTCAAATAGCAACAAGGTTTAAATTAAGGTTAAACTCATGTCAAATAGCAACAAGGTTTAAATTAAGGTTAAACGTGCAATTTGATATTATGTTGCAAAACTGAGCCAAATCTTATATATAGCAGCAAGGCATACTTTGGAGCAGCAAATTTATCTTAGTCTTAGGAATCTAACAGCAACTGAAACAAATACCCAAAACAAGGAAAAAAGGTATAAAGAAACATTATATTACAAAGTTTTTATGAAAATGTAGAGAACTGAAGAACCTAGCACCCATTCCAAGGGAGAAAATTATTTTTTGCTCTCTTGTGATAGAGGCTTGCCATTCACAAGATGAATTTGCCATCAATAGTGAATTTGTAAACTAAACCCTGTTTATGATGCTCACTTGCTTAGCATGAAGAAAGATAATTGGGAACTGAAAGCCTTATAATAGTTGTTTAGTTGAATACAAATGAAATTAGGATTAATTACATCTTGGAAGTTAACCATAGTTTTAGATGCTTGATACACAACTAAGGATGCCTTGTTTCCAAATGTTTAGTCTTCTGGGTATTGAGTTATTAGATATGTACTTGAGGGGATATTGAACTTAACTTGAACTCTTGTGTGATGTCTTTCTTAAGTAAGTTATACTAGTGGCAAGTTGGTTAAGAGGATGCAAGTTTGATTGAAACCAACCAGTTTGTGTAATTTATAATTCTCGTGATTCAATTACTTTTTGTTAAGTCACATGATGTCTTTGATGTTGTTGGATAACTCTTGGTGTATATGATACTTGATGCTTTTGATAAGATTTCATCGAGCCTTTCAAGCTTAGTTCATAGAACTATTTGAGATGATCAATAAGGCAAATAATGTCGCAAGCATACATTGTAACAGTGCATTGCATAGCCGCATTAATGAACTAGAGTTATGAGTAATGATTTGGGTATAAAGCTATTGCGAAATGTCTTGAACATATTGTTGCTTGTCATTGTAAAATTGTAGTAGTGAAAGAATCTTGTATTCTCTAATAAATTCTAGTGAAGAGTTTTTGTGGTTTGGTTGTGATTTTTTTCAAATTTGGGGTTATGTAAAGTATTGTGCCTCGTGTTTTTTCTTGTGTTTCTTTCTTTCTTTGTACGATTATTTTATTGCCTTAGTGCTTTAATTTCACATTGTGTTTCCACTATGTTTGGTGTCGAGCAATATATTCATGGATCATCAAGTGTTAAAGTTGATTTCTGGGTCTATTTCAAGGAGTTCATCATCTATAATCCATGTGAAATTTGATCAAGTTTGAACTAATGGATATTTTGTCAAGTTCATTTCCTTTGTTTTCCTTATAGTAATGGATATTGTGGATGTGACTATCCCTTGAGTAGGATATTATTGAGCTTGGTGAGATTAGGAATCGACTTACATTAAAAGTTAGGCATAATGTGCACTAATGTGGCTTTTACTCCTATGTTGCAACATTTGAGTTATTTTCTATTTATTTACGAGTATAGTTGATTCAGTTTGAACCCCTATGTGAAACATCTCCTTTAAAGGTTTTCCTCTACATGATCTCGTCAGATCATTCATGTGTTCACCCTATCGTCATGTTGGGATGGTCATCGCGAACCTATACGCATTTTTCCATTAACTTGAATAAATAAATTCATCAATTTGAAAAATTGGACCCATTGGCCACATAAGCCAAATATAATAAATTTGGAATATTTAACCATCCCTTCATTGATCAAGGGAACATTCATGTGTGTGAATGTGCTTGCGTGCGCATGCGTCCATCTATCTGCTGTTTTTCCGTCAGTCTGCTTGTCTGTCCATCTGCCGTCCTCTGTGGTTGAAAGAAAAAGATTGCTGTGGTTGAAAGAAAAATTGTTTTCTAGAATATTTTATTTTTTATTTTTTTGCAAATTTTGTCAAAGTTTTATGAAGTAATTTACTGCATTGGTGGATCAGGTGTTTGAGTTTCTCCTTTATTCTTGCAACATTTGGTTGTTCAATTGGCAATATGTTATTTTGGTCTTTTAGAAATGCTATTATTTTTGGATTTAAGCAGTCTTTTTTATTATTTTCAATAACTTTTCTAGGTGGGAACACCTGGACGCCTGTTGGATCATCTTTCAAATACAAAAGGTTTCAGTCTTCGGATGTTGAAGTACTTGGTATTAATTCTCTATTCCTTATGTTACATGAATTGTTTCTATTGAAACCATACTTTATCCTTCTATTTTTTTTTAATCAATATCCATTTCATTGCTTGGTTGGTCACTTATTTAAAATTAAGAGAAATTAGATTGCAGGAAAGTTTCAATTGAAAGCATGTACAAACATAGTAATTTCTATGTAAGCTTATATGATTTTCAATCTTTTAATATAACAATTTTTCTCTTGATTAAAAACATTTTCCTAGATTTTTTTTTTTTGATCTTTGTTTTATGAAATCGGGAAAATCAAATTATATCAAACAGAATTGTTAACATGTGACTTGTGAAAGCCAAATAACTGAGGTCAAATTACTTATTTGAGTAAATTTTACCTCTTTTTGAGAGTGGTATGTTTCACTTATGAGCAAGATAACAAACCAATGGCACAAAGTAATGGTAGAATTAAAATCGTTTTGTGAAACTGTGAATAGATCTTGAACCAAATGTCAAGTCTCATTCTCTCGTAAGTTGTTTAATTTGAAGGTATAATGTGTACTCTCTCTTTGAGTTAGCCTTGAAGAATAAAGTTGTTTAACTAGCTCAAAAGATTAATAGACATGTTATCATGAAAATGAGAACCAAGTGTTTTTTTGGTTCCAGGGCTTTTTCTTTCTACAAGTTGTGTTAGGTTTCAGGTCTGATTTTGTTCCTACACGTTGTGTTAATTTTTTAGTTATATTTTTTGCTCCTAGCCTATTTTCCGTAAAAGAGCTTCTTGCAGAGCTGATGTTTACTCTTTCTCGCTCTTTGTGTTTTGTAATTATCGTGCTGGCATCTTGTTAGCAATGTAGTGTAGATGACCTACAACAGTAACAACTGTTATTCAGTCAGGTCTTAAGTGTTTTTGCCTTGCCTAATTACATTTTATGCATTGGACTTGCTTGGTTTACTTGTTCTGGAAGCTGTGTGCTTCTTGCATGGTTATTAAACAAGGCTGTTATTCTTGATGTTGGCCCTGATTGTTTACATTCTTTCCTGCTAAACACTCTTATTATGATAGAAATCCTGATTCATGTTTATTATTAGCATGATCGTTCGATGTTTGGCTCTTGGTAGGTTTTGGATGAGGCTGATAGGTTACTGAACATGGATTTTGAGAAAGCTATTGATGATATTTTGAAGGCTATTCCTAGAGATCGTAGGACATATCTTTTCTCAGCTACTATGACCAAAAAGGTTGGCAGTAATACTTGGCTTATGCTTTTGTTTTATAATTATATTGATTTTTATTATGTTAATGTTAAAATATTCTTTGATAATTGCTTATAGGTTTTCTTAATTTATTGAAATTTTAATGAAAGCTTTATGTTGCATGTATAAAATATATATATATGTATCTATGTATGTGTTTATGTATATGTATATATATATATATATATATATATATATATATATATATGTATGTATGTATATTTTTTGCTTCTAGTTGGATTGTATAGAAGTTTTGCCTTGCATATTATTCTAAATTTGTTGTTTACCTTGTTAACATGCTTGTGTTGTGGCTTTCTTTTGAATTCTTTTATCTTGAGTTATTATTTGTAACTTTAATTCTTCTTGAATAAGGTGAGCATGCTTTTCCTTCAATTTGTCCTATTTGTTTGAGGTTGATCTTCTGTAAATTTTATTGATATATTTCAATATGATTTTGTATCCTTCAGGTGGGAAAGCTTCAAAGAGCCTGCCTTAAGAACCCTGTGAAGGTCCTTCTTAACAAATAGTAGTTTAAATTATCTGATTTTTTGAATAGAATGCTGAAAGGCAACAAAACTGCTTATTCTTCCAGATTGAGGCATCTTCAAAATATTCGACAGTTGATACCCTAAAGCAACAATTTCGTTTGGTCCCAGCCAAGTACAAGGTTACTTCTTAGAAAATCTCTCCTGCTCATTCTTATATCGCCATCCTAACTACATAAAAGTTGCAATGCTTTTATTGAGCTTATTCCATTGTTGTGAAGATGGGGTACTAGCAAACCACACATTCTGTCTTGATTGACTACAATCACTTGCAAAGCTTCACTTGATATGATATTGTAGTAAAGGGAAGCCTGGAGCAAGTTAGGCTCGTATGTTAGCATAACAAGCATTATTGAATTTATCATTTTCTCGTGAACCCTATATTCTGAAAGATCCCCTGCTAGATTCCTGGATGATAGCAAAACTTATATTTTAGTATGTGGGAAAGGTTTATTTAGTTCATGCAATACTTCTTTGATAACTGTTTTCTCTTTTCCAATCATATACCATTATAGTTTTTGTTTGCATTTTGTTTTTTTGTGGTGAGAGAGGAATGCAACAGTTTTTAAAGGAGGAATGTTCTTGGATTTGACTATTAATAGAAGGAGGTCTTAGCACTTATGTGTTGCTGTTGGCTGTTGCCTTATTTTGAGGACATTAACGACATCAGTTACCAGGCTCCCTTCACTAGATTAGTGCTTAAGTGGTTATTACTTCTAGTGCTAGTGTATACATGCTCTATTACTTTTGTTTCTTAGTTGAGTAGCTCTTGGCTTATTTAACTTCATTGGATAACATCATAATTGCTCTTGCTCGAGTTCCCCTTTAGGTTCATTTTATATGTTTGAATTTATTTTGTTGATTTTGTTTGTTCATTTCATCATCATGTGCCCCAATTGTGAAAGTAATGTCTCCAACCTGCTTTGGGCCTTTTTTGAGGCCAATTGTACATGAACTTTTAGTTTACTTGAGTGGATTTATCCTTGTCAAGTTCAAGCAACGCTTGGAAAACTCGTACCCTGGACATCCACCCAACTCTAGAAAAAATATGTTGCCTTCAAATTTGTAATGGCTATACTCATTTTGTTTGCTTCAATTGCACATTAGGTGGATTACATAGTTCAATTTCTTTTCCCACAAAAGAGAGGAAATCTTCATATTTGGATTTTATTAGTCATTTTCAAAAAGAAAAAAGATGATCCTTTGTCAAAATCGTTACGTTGTTTCAATAAGGTTGCTTATATGTTTGGCAATACTTGATTTCAAGTCACCACCATGGGTCTAATTGGTGTAATATTTTTATTGCCTTAGGATTATCAAAGCCAGTTGGGTCAAATTTTGGAAGTAGTTGCCAGTGTAAGAAGATAGTTATTGATTGTAGAATTGTGGGGATTATTTTCTCCTATAGCAAGGCTACATGTACCTAGTTCTTTAATTTGTAGGATTTTTAATGCTAATGAGTCTAATGTAAATGTCCCTAAGTTATATTCTACTAATTATGTTGGGGAATGAATAGAGAGTCTTTCTCTTCCTTGAACCCTTTTAATTTTGCATGGCCTTCCTTTTGAAACTTGAGTTCACTATAATTGTAGCTTCCTCTATTGAAGGATGACATCATTCATCTAGTCTTTTATCAAGCAAAGTAATGAAGCATCAGCATACATTGTATGCACAAATCACAATTTTGTTGTTAGAGCACGTCAATCTTGTATGGTGGAGAATCAATGATGTAGGAGAGAGAAATAACTCACTCCTTGGACAGTTGGAGAGGGAGAGAGTAAGCAGCAAAAATTTTAGTCATTCGTTAGGGCAAGAAGTTGCTTTTTGGATGTAGTAGGTTTTGAGGTTATAGTTTATTTTAAGATAGCAATCTACTCCTAAAAAATGCTAAAGGATCATTCTCTGAAGGGATGTACTTGCGATAAAGTGTAGTGAACGAGATAGGATGAAATTATGGCTAATCTTTAGCATCAATGGTCTTAGAAGAGGAAGACACATATGATGCTAACCATGCTACCTTGTCCTTCAATGGCCAACAAAGGCCTTTTAGATTTAAAACACAGATGGATTTATCGATCTATGATAGAGAGGTGAAAGTTGAATAGTTCAACGGATGAATTTACCAAGTTAAGAAGTTCTAGTGAGCCATGCATTGGCATATGGAACATTATGGATAGGTTAGACGTGTTTTATGGAATAATTTCCAGACGATGATATGCCGAGTTTTATCTTGTAGGATATCTTTAGGAGAGATGGTTTAAGTGGTATAACAAATGACATCGACACAGCTAGACTGTTTAAATGCAATTGAATTCCTTGAATAGGCAATGATATTTGGATTCCCTTCAAACGAGGTATTAACGATAATGAAACACACCTCAAACTTGTACCAACCCATAGCTATAAAGCTCGGGTTGCTTCCTTTCTCCACTTTGAACCAAGTCACTTTTTTGCAATAATGATTGAAATAGAAAGCAAAGGTAAATAAATTGGTACTCTAGTGAAACATATTATGATTGTCATGGAGCAAGAAAGGAAGTAGAAAAAGATGGGAACTAGGCTTCCAAGAATGGCAATTCCTTGAGTGTGTTGACAACCTTGGTGGCTTAAGATAAATTTTGTAAACATTGCGTGATGCGTGATCACATCAAAGATAGGTGTTGGAAGATACATATAGAGCTTTATCGTGGGAAATACAACAAGAATGAGGATGATTACTATCATTGATCAAAGACAGGTTCTTGAGATTTTTTAGAATGCCAACTTAAGCCAATCAATTTTTAGGTCAAAAGAGAACAAAAAAGGTTGAGTGGACATCAAGAAGGCTTGAGAGGTGTTGTTATTGGTATAGGTGAAGTAGGAGTTAAGAGTCTTCATTGACACATGTAACCAAAAGAACTTGATCAATAGTCCCTAATTGACATCCTTGGTCTTTGGGATTAATCTAGAAGAATGCCAAGACAAAAATTGATTGGGAATGTAAACTTAAATTTGTTGTCATTGAGAATTAAACGAGGTATTGTATGAAGTTGTACATTTTTGTATACACTAAGTGGTACTCTAAGGCCCATATTTGAGGGATAGAATTGCTATTTGCTTTTTCCGATCCTAGAGATATCGATTGACTGAGTATAAGTATGGAAAAAATTATGTCGATACTTGCTAGTGTTATGCACTATTACTTGTACAATTAGACAGGCCATTTGGAAGGTTATATTGGATACGAGTTAGACAGACCATATTGGTCTTTTATAATTATAACAATTCTTGTAACAATAAGTTTCAAATAAGTTTAAATAATATTTTAATTAGGACAACTCTTCTATCATGTTTTTTTAAAAGCTCTTTGTGTGATGATACTTTAATAAAAAAGATGTTAAGATTTTTTAAATGATCAAGTTTCAAAATCAAAATACATTTTATTAAAGTCGGTAAGAAATACCCTTTCAATGATCTAGAAAGATAAACAATGGTTTAGAGGAGCCTAAACAACCAATCATCATAATTCACTGGCTCAAAAGAGCCCATAAGTTCCAGCCAAAGTGGCCTTTAAAGTTGATCATAATGAATTAAAGATCTAGCCCAAAAGAGCCATCAGGTTGATCACCACATATCAACTATAAATACTCAAAATCAAGGAATCAAGAAATCAATTAAAACACAAAATACTCAATCATATAACCACAAATAATTTGGAAAGTATGCAAAATTATTGTGAATTAATCTTAGAAAAATATTACCGATTTAACTTGATGAAGAGGCTTCATTCCAAGCTATGAATTGATGAGTAGGAATTAGCTTTTAGCTTTAGCCCAACTTAAGAATTTTTGTTCCCATTAAGGACTTTGCAAACACATCAAATAATCTAATCCATCTATTGAATGGTTTGATCAGGTTAAGTTTGAACTTCTCGAGTTATCGGACTATCCCTCTAGTTGTACAATTGGTCTAATAAAAACTTCATTTTCATATCTGTTTTATCATCTCAAGCCAAATGATTCAATCTGTATCGGTTTAGTCATCAGACACGGATCGGATGGTCCAATGGATATTTGACAATGAATTGATTTGTGTTGCCTATTGTATAAATTATTGGATCATTCGTTGGATAATCCAATCACATGAGATATCATCGGATGGATCATTGAATAGTCTAATGATCGTCTATTAGAGATCGTTTTTTCAAGTTCATAAATATTTGTCTTGTCGAACCAAGGATTGGATGGTTTGATGTTTATCTGAGAAAACATATGAATGTAAAAATTTTTAGTTTAATCTTTGTAGAAATTTCATCTGTTGTGTGAAAAATCTTTTTAGAAAGTTTATTGTAATTTTACACTCACGATTTCAACCGATTAGATTCTAGCACCTTAAGATTAAGTTATATACGCATTCTATATTATAAAATGGAGTTGATTAAAATTTGTGAGTGCAATCAATAGTCATTTCACTTCTGAAAGACTTGCCAATTTTGCTCAATTTTTTTCGGATAATAGTTACGTCTGAACATATTGCCAATTAGCTTTTGAGTCGCCAACGAATAGTTGAATTCTTTTTGTCTTGAAAACAATTGCATCACTCCTGAACATTCATCCAGATTAGCTTAGAGAAATTTTTATATAATCAATTAGAGGAAAACATTATATCGTAAAGATTATCTTTTGTTGCCATCAAATTACTTACTCCAAACAAATGAGCCAATAAAAGTCATAGAGTCGTTTTTTTTTGGTCACTAATATGATCTTAAGATTCTACAAGGACATGTCCACTAGCCTCGTTCTAACCATTTGTGGAGAATTTCTTCAAAGGTGTGTTCTTCACAATACCATAAAACAACCAACAAGCAAGGGTTGTTGCATATGTCATTATTGGTACCCAGCAAACCATTGGAGGGCATCTTGATAGATTTCCTCAGATGATTATTGGCGTTAAGATGATGCCTAAGCTATCTTTTTGTGGTCATATATTGGTTTTCAAAGTTGTTTATGCTCATACTTTGTTGACAAGAGATCAGAATTAGTGATGCATATTAGAAGATTCACACTAATAATTTGTGATGTAGATGCATAATTATAACTAGTAATGTAGATTATTAGTACTCTAGCATAAATTATATGAATCAGAAAACTAATCCTACGGCATGTTCAATAATTATTTGATATAGCAAGTGTTATAAAATCTTGAGTTTTACTTGTTTTTAGTGTGTGGCCTTGTCGTTTTATTGCTTTCTAACTTTTGCCTTTTGGTAACACTTTCTTGTTTCAGGACTGTTATCTTGTTTACATTCTGACTGCTATGTCCGGAAGCACGTCTATGGTCTTTACTCGAACATGTGATTCAACACGACTTCTGGCTTTACTCCTCCGGAATCTTGGTTTGAAAGCAATCCCAATTAGTGGCCAGATGAGCCAGGTAATGTTCTTTTGGCCTTGTACTTATGTCATTTTATTTGTGCTACTTTACCAACCTTCTTTTCTTGCTCATGTTCATACCTCGCAACAGACAAAGAGACTTGGAGCCTTAAATAAATTTAAGGCTGGAAGCTGCAACATTCTTTTATGTACTGATGTTGCTAGCAGGGGACTTGATATACCATCGGTTGATTTGGTTATAAATTATGACATTCCCAGCAATTCTAAGGTAAACCTCCTTTGGTTTCTTTTTATTTGATTAAGCTTTTGTGTTGGTAAATGACTGTAATAATCACTCTTGTTTACTTAATTTTGCAAGTAGATCTCTCAGGCTTCTTTAACAGTGGGATAAGTTTTTACAGTTTAGTAAATATAGCAAGTAGGTTTTTAAACTAATTTTTTGTATTTAAATTATCCTTTCTTATAAGTACTTATTTGTGCAATTATACAAACAATAGGACTATTTTTTAGAGAGTTTTGAAATAGATAAAGGGTAATTGTTGTATAAAAGAAAGTATAAGAATGTTGTTAAATATTAATGAAATATGAGGAATTTGTTTGCCTAAGTGAATAAATATGAGGAATGTATCTGCTAGTAACATTTATATTTATGCATTTATATGCACTTGTTACTTATAATGACTCTTAGGAAAGTGATGATGAAATAATGACAAGGTCAATAAGGGGGAGGGCATTCAATGGCATTCTTCAATCTTGTAGTTTTATTTTTTTAGTAAAACTTGTCTCTATATACGAAGTATGCATTTGCTTCTATACATTTGCGTTTCCATCCAATGCCCAATTGGTAAATTGTTGTTATCTTTGCCTGTGCTTTTAATGAGTTAATAGTGAATGTGGTTTTGAGGTATGAGAAGTCATGTGCATGTGGATCATCTGATTACATATGTTTTTTACTTGATAAAACTTACTAACCCTATCATTTGACAAATCTTTGTAGATGCACAAAACAATACCTGCGTGCCTATAATTGTAAACTTTAACTTCGAGTGGTCTAACAAGTCCTTGTAAATTTTCTTGAATGTTTCAATTGCCATGGGCACCTGGGTCATAGAAGGTATGTGATCATATGGAACAAATTTTTAATGTAATACTCGATCCAGATGACATGGTGATCATAGGTAAGAAGATGGTATGACACAATAAGTATTCTTACAAAAACATAGGAAGTCGACATAAGTGTAAAAGGGGTTTTTCTTAATAAGAATTTATCCATATTTTTATGATGCTTGAGAATTTAACGCTTGATTAGGAACCAAGTTTGAACCAGGCTTACGTGTTTGATCACACTTCCTAATCTTTAATATGTTTGGCACAGGATTACATTCACCGTGTTGGTAGAACAGCCCGTGCCGGACGATCTGGTTTAGCAATAGCATTGGTAAACCAGTATGAGGTAGAGTGGTACCTTCAGATAGAGCAGCTCATTGGTATGTTTTCGTTATCCAGTTATTTGTTCAGATGCCTGAAGAATTCCTAAGGTGCTTCAATTAATCTCTAGCATATTTATATTCTGAAGGCAAGAAGTTACCCGAGTTTCAAGCCGAGGAAGCAGAAGTTTTGCTGCTCTTAGAGAGAGTTTCAGATGCAAAAAGGATAGCCCAAATGGTATTTAAGGTTTGATTAAGCTCAGGTTAGCTTCTGTTGTTCAATTGTTTAACGTGCTTCAATGGCAAATCCAATTGCAGAAAATGAAAGAAAGTGCTGGGAATAAGAAGCGTAGGAGGGTTGGAGATGGTGATGATGATGAAGAAATAGAAAGATATGAAACTACCAACAAGGGTGGAAAAGCATCCAAAAAATCTAGAAGGAAGTAGCTTCTCCTGTGGTTCTTTGTATCAAATGTTTGGTTCCTTAAAACACTGTAATGCTTAGTTATTTGATTCATTCTTGCTGAATATCCAGCAAATTTTGGGTGAGTTTTACTGTAAATGTAGAAGGTTATTGGTCTTCTAAATGATCTTTTAACTATGGTTAATTTAATGACTTGGACAACCTACTGTGTGGTTGCTTCTCATTTGGGAGGTAAAACTGAGTTTATGGATCCAATTAATTAAGATTGGTTTTTTTGGCTTGATGATAGAAACAAATGTTGATAGAAAGCTTATTTTGAAAAATCTTGTGAAAATTATTATTAGATAAAAACAGAAGCAATTTTTTGTGAAAAATTATAAAAGAATGCTCAAGCAAACCTCAAGAATTGTACTACTTTTGTTCCCCTCATGAGGATGTTCCCTAAATTTTGAACAATAATTGTTGCCCTAATTTGGATTAGCTTTGATAGATGATGTATAGATCTTGTATATGATTCATCATATGCGTATGTTTATTAGAACATGCTTTGTAGATTTCAAAATGACATCCATATGGATGATGAGACGTATCTTTTTTGAAGAAATTGATTAAGTATATGAGTTTAAAAATGCTAAGGTATCCTATTTCTTTACACCTTAGAATCCTAAATCCCTCATAAACATGAAGATTTGGTTCATTAATAGGGGAGTAAATTATGAAAGACATTATGCAAAATATAATATCAAAATAATTCATATTTCTAAAAAGAAGTGTACTTTTGGTACAAATATGCAATGATACATCTCCAAATACAAATCTCAAATCCAAAGAACCTTATGAAAACAATGCCGGAGAACTAATAACTCTACCCTTATGTAGCTTCCTTCAAGACACTAATATTTGAACTCGTCACCAATCAAAGAAACCAGACCCAGCCTTTGATATTAGTTCCTTTCCAGCATCAACACCCATAGCTATCATCTCATCCTCAGCATAAGGTCCATTCCTTGATGTTTCCAATACTACAACAAAGTGCATAACGAGCTATAAAATGGACTTTGACCTCCAATTTGATGTCTAAAATGCAGAATTTTATGTATGTTCACAGCATTTTACCTCGAGTTCCATCAGGAGAAGCTACCAAACCTCTAAAGGTGCAGTTTCCATTGTCGTCCCTACGAGCATAGCCAGCTATTGGAGTTCGGCAAGAGCCATCTAAGGTTTCAAGGAATGCCCTCTCGCAACAAACTGCGAGTCTGGTTTCCTCATGATTTAATGATGCTATATAATTAGCCTGTCATCATAGAATAGATTTTGCATCAAACAGAAGTAAATATTAGAGACTAATGATACCTTAAACAAGCTAACATACAAAAGTTGAAGTCATCTATCAACCACTACCCTTTAGAAGAGTGAAGAGAGGCACTAACTAACCTTCTAGAACAGCAGTGATGATGGAAAATAGCTTTATTTTAGCTACGACAGATAAATGAATTTATATTGTGTACAAAAGAAGGCAATGCACCTGCGGATTGGGTGGCAAAAAATGCATGCTTGTCTGATATGTCTTGGGAAAGGGGAATGCCCCTGCCCAAGCCGTTACTTAAACTCTTACTAGCTAACTTTGCATTTAAACCCCCATAGTGGGTTTTCTTATGTAGGCTTCGGCCACTTTTGATCAAAAAGAATTCAACATTGACTTGATAAAAATAATAATAATCAATTTTTTTTCAAGTAAGACCTTCCATGAATGGTTATGTTATAAGTTATATGACATTAACAATTTAATCAAGTAAAAGAATATGATCAATTAATCAGACCATTAATGGGATCTTGATCAAAATTTTTACAAGATTATAAATTAAGGACTTCAATTTGGAGCATGTCATGGAAAAGCCAAAATTTTACATGGGAGGGATCTAAACCAAAACCATTATAACAAGTTCCAAAATCTTTACCAACTAAACTATCTAGAATCCATAAGTGTAATGGATCATTTTGGACAGCAACCACATGATAGAGATAGAGCTCATTAATCATAACTGAACTACGAAAAATTTAAGATGAAATACCCTGCAACAAGGAGGTTCCCTATAATGATCATAAAAAATTTTAAAAGATATTATGAAGAAAAAGATATTTTAAAGAATGATAGTTTGGAGAGCATACCATCTTATCATCATTGCTTCTACAGGCAATTCCTATGGCACCTTGAGCAATTGCTGGAAGCATCTCTTCTATAGAGAGAATTGTTGTAACATTCTCGGTCATATTTAATCGTTTGAGCCCTGCCAAAGCTAATAATGTCGCCTGGACCTCCCCTTCATCAAGCTTCCTCAATCTTGTTTGCACATTGCCACGAAAGTTAATAACCTGAAATTCACAGATTGATAAAATCAAATGATAGCTAGAATATACAGGAAAAGTGGATATTACAGCAATGCTTAACCACACAAATTATCAAGTATAAGTAGGACAATTGAGTGAAATATTATAATGCATATAATTAGTAATACATTATAATCGATATAAATAGCAATGTGGTAGGGCCAGTATTAGATGGGTGTATCAACATAGTCCTTATAACCATTCGATGCACTAAGGCAATGAAAAATATCGAGCATATCTTTCTATTCAATATTTATACATATGCAACCCACAATTTATCTTCTATTCAATATTTATACGTATGCAACCTGCAATTTATCTTTCTATTCAATATTTAAATGCATGCAACCTTAATTTAAATATGCAAACAATCCCTAATCATCAAGGCCACCTCATTCAATAGTTGCCTCTAGTTCCTAATCTCACATTGGACATTATTGAGTTGTAATAGGTCATTTGTGAAACCTATAAGGAGTTTTTATTAGTTTTAGTATAGATTTCTATTTTTGTATCTTATTATTCTTATTTTATGATGTCAAGAAACATTTATGTGTTTTTGCTATCACCTAAGGCTGTTCCTATACCTACTTATATTTTACAATAGAATGAAAAAGGAAACTTTTCTAGTTTATCAATTTAGAACCATCTTATTCTATTGTAGTGCAAGCATAGGATGGCCCTTCCTTCTCTCTTGAACTCTCAAGTAAGGTCTTTATTAGTCTCATAAGCCTAATAACTTAATGTTGTATTTTGATAATAACATCCCAATTAAGCAAATTACTGACAAGGTTATTACATGCACAAAAAAAATAATAAAATTTAATCTAAGAAGAGCATTAGAGTTACTTGAAGATCATTAAATAAGCTAAAGTTTGAGTAAAACTCAAGAAGTGCACAAATGATTACTCAAAGGAGCCAAGGAATATTGGTGATGGTGAGAAGATACACTAAAATTGCAAGAAGACTTAGAAATAAAATTAAGGTAGATCTATAAGGCTGCAACGATAGAGATCACTTCACCAAGCCAGAATTCAAGTTGGAGGGACCTTGTGAGTAGATACTTTGTTAAAATTGATTATATGACTCAATATTTGCATGAATTACGATTTCAAATTAAGTAAAAAATTATGCTTTTGCATGCACTTCCATAAGGTACTTAAATTCATTTTAAAACAATTAAAATCTGAAATTTTAAGTCTGCGCATGGAATGTCCTTTGAAACTTATATAATTTTAGTGCTTGAAACAGCTCTATTTGATGTTTAAATCTATGCAACACTAATTTAATTTTGTAAGCAATCCTTGATCATTCATTACAAGTAAAAACACATTAATTTTTCTACAAAGACCTACAATTTAGTAGCCTTTGTTAATTATTCATACTAGATCATGAACTCACCCCCTAATGATGGCACAAAATCTGATAGCAAGGAGGGATGAGGCAATGATATTTGAGTACTTACATGAAGGGTATCAAGATAATTTTAGCAAATATTTTCGATTAAGCATTCTCCTTGACACAGAAAGAATCTCATCCAAGCAAGCCTCATCCGACATGCCTAGTTCAAGCCGACTTCATTTAGCAATCCTTTCTAGTTTCTAGTCCCATGTTGGCCCAACTAACTTACCTTTCTAGGCCATCTAAACCTTGTTCCTCATTAGGTCATGCTATCTTTGCCCCTTGTTAAGTAGGACACACTCTTTTCCAAATCAAATGGGTCAAGAGGAAGAAGCCGAACAAGCAAGAAACAAAACCTTACAACTGTAAAACCTAGTAGCAATGAACATAACCCAATGTCCAAATTATTGAAAAGATTACAGACTTAACATTCAGTATTAGTAGCCACGTCAAACCTAACAAAAGGACCTTATGCCTCAACAGCTGTGTACAATGGAGAGGATCATTCTCCATCTCATATAAAAGCACTACAATAACACGTGTAAAGGGTGACAAGTTATTCATGCACACAAATGTTTACATCAGCCCTTCAAATTGGTAGCTCCAAGAAGCACTGCATCTTTTTGAGTTCTACTCTTGGTGCTTTGACCTACTCTCAAGCTTTCTTGTCAACAAAGAATAAAGTTAGTTGTTAGAGAGGTCGTAAATTTTCACCAATTAAATGATTGTTTGTGTACAAATCTTGATCCGTTTAACTTTCTCTATCTTGCAAACATGTCATATATGTAGTAGAATTCATTAAAAAGAGACTATTTGGGTCATAAAATCCTTAAGGGAGCTTATGTTTCCTTAGGCTTAACGTAATATTTTTTGTTAACATTTTTTTTTTCCAAAGGTATAAACATATCAACAAGTAGAGATGGAGACATCCTTCAAGTTAACAGTCTACTATCATTTTTGAGATTATATTCTGTTTACTAATGTTTTTTCTGAAAGTTGATTTCAAATCATATATCTTAAGAGTAATTAAACTAATTATATGAAGCTTGATCATGTGACTCAAGAAATTTAACGGAGATCTTTGGGTGTAAATCGTAATTGATACCAGGAAAAACATAAACTAAAACAACATAAGAAGATCTTTATTAAATCTTTTTATTTTGGTAATTAGAATGTCAGAACCTAAAATAATTTACTTGAAATACTTAAGCTTTTTTAAGACGTGCATTTTATTTTGTTTTATATATATTATTTGTTTTAAAATATATTCTTAGTGAATTGCATCATGTGTTAAAACTAAATCAAATTAAATTTGAAAAAAAGATTAAATTGGGTAATATTTGCATTAACTGAACTAATTGTACATGTACAAAAAAATGTCCAATACAATCAATTAATATCTGAATTGAATAAAGCGTCGACCAAGGGCAATCCTAAGTAATATGATTATTTACACTTCGTACAAGTATGATGCCCTCACAAATATGTTGATGGCCTATTCAAGAGATATATTTTGAGCTTCAAATGTTTTGATATTTTGTACAGTATGTTGTCAATTTTTGTATAGGTATGATACATTAAGAGGATTGGACCAAGTGAAAAAGTAATTAAAATTTGTTGTATTATTGAACAAGTATAATTGTCGTATTATACAAATATGTCACCTATTACTCTGAGAGTTGTGCGGAGTTGATTGTCTTCATACGATATAATGATATTCATTGTAATAATACAATTCATTTATCTGTTTAAAGAGAGTTCAGGACTTAGGCAATGAACGTGCAAATTTCTATTATACTTATATGATATTATCTTTGTATTTATATGATACCATTTTACTCGAGAGTTTAATACTAAACCTTAATCATATATGGGATAGATTTGTCTTGTAGAAGTACGATTTCAATATCATACTCATACGATACCATATGAGAAGTATAAAAAAGCTTGTCTTAAAACATATCATAATGTATAATTCTGCATCGTACAACATTTTTTTGAGAGTCCAGAATTTAGATTTGCATAGTTCTATTCTAGTCATACCGTACGATGTTCTCATCGTATGTGTCTAATACATTTTGCGTAGTGAAAATGAAATAGTCAAACAACAGTGATTGCTTGGACAATGTTACCAATGGTACATCATATTTGTATGATTAGCTCAAGATGTAAGTAATAACTATACTGGTTTTTGACATTGCTCTTTAAAGGAGTTTTGAAATCATTTAAGAATATTTTAAGAGTATATAAAGATATCCAAACATGATAAAAAAAATAATAATATTTGATTGAAAAATTCTTTGTAAGAAAGTTTGATTGGATTTATTATTTTTAAGAAAAGGAAAATATAAAATTGTGACATTTAACTTAGAACACTCATTTTAACCTTCCTTTTCATTCTTGAGCTAAGTTGCAATCACTTATATTCTTTATTGCATAAGCATCGTGCTTCATTACATATCTTGTATTGATTTAGAAAATATATCTCTTAATTATTCATTAGTTATAAAAAGTATTGTATTGAGCTTTTATTTTGTTTACTTATCCCTTTTTTAAGACTTTTACTTTTTCTTTTATTGACTTCTATTAAGTTGGTTGTAAGCTTTTATTAAGCTAGTGTGTTAATTTTTATCAAGTCGATACTTCAAGCTTTTATTAAGCCGATGTTGTAGGTTTTTATCAAATTGATAAAGATTTTTAAGAAATTGATGTTTAATTGATTGTTTAGCCATTTGAGTGGGGGTGGATACAGATTAAAATTTAGATCAAACAATTTGAAACTCTTGGATATACTTTACTTTATTTAGACTACAACAAATCTACATTTGCAAGACAACAATATTTTATAAAATAAGTGCTACAATAACCAAAAGATTAAAAAATCTATAAATCTTCCATTGCAAAGCCATTTGTCATTTAAGTCGACTTGAAAGTTATAAGTTTGTACAATTCATCTAATTTCTTATGGATATTACACTCCCATAATTTATGACAAAAATAGTTAAAGGGACAAAAAAAAAAGAATAAGACCAATATTTCTCTTATTAGCCAACAAATAAAAAGCAAATGTCTACCTCATCCCCATCACCCATTTTGATATCATAATATGGTGAGAAGGTTGCCACAATTCTTGTCACCTTAGCTTTGCACATAACTCCCTCATCAAACTAGAATGAACATAACTCTATGTCTACTTACATGACAAGTCATAAATATTCCAATCAATAAGGAATATGTTGACTAGCTTACTTCCTGTGTTATGATTTAAGCATCGCCCCCCCGAACCAAAATTATAAGACAAGCATTGTCTATCAATGTTTTGCACCTAAACCAGTGTGATTGAATTTGCATGCCATTAATAGATTTGAAACAAGAATCAATGCCGCATCCAACAGATCCAATGGTGTGCTAGTTTGTCCCCAACTTAAAGGGGATCACATGAGACCAATACACTATTAAGTTAGGAACCACTTAAGGAGAAACTTACCATACATATTGTGGCAATTCTTCTTAACATTAATTTTCATCACGTATGCATAAATGTAGAGCATAGAAGAGGAAATTTATAATGTATTGAAGAGAATATTGATAATGTATTTTGCATCTACTAAGAGAAATCATTAGAATTTGGTGTTGTTCTTCCTATTTCCCATATTGCCTTGCCACCTTAATATTGTCCAAGAATATAACATCACTAGCAAAAATCATACACAATGACATCTTATCTTAAATCTAACCAATAAAAATATCCATGGCTACCAAAAAGGACAGAAACTACAACTTTAGTTTTGATCAAGTTCAACTACACTGGGTACATTTAAATTAATACTCTTGACATTAATCTAAAAGTAATAAACAAGGAACTAACTGTCATAAATCAAAAGATCACTAAATAGGTATGACTATAGATTCAAAAAAATTCCTGAATAAAGGTGTAAGAATTTTTAGCCATGCATGCCGAGTACGGCATGTACTTCAATTAAAATATTGATGGAGGCTCAAGCAGAGAGTACCGTTAAAAGTGCACATCATGACACAAATAGTCACCAAAAAAAATAGTTAAAGAGAAAGCCACCAAAAATCGAATAACACGTTAGCAAACAAAAACAAGCAAGCGTTGTAGACTAGCAGATGTGTCACAAGAAATAAAAAATTCATGGGAAACTTACTTTGAGGCTTGGATATCTGTATAATATCTGAGATTGTCTACGAAGGGAGGCACTTCCAACAACACTACCAGATGGAAGCTCCGCAAGTGATTTTGCAGTCAGAGAGATGAATGCATCCCTTACATCTTCTCGTGGGAGATTGCATGGTAATATCATTCCATCAGGAAGATAAGTTGGGACGTCCTTCATCGAATGAACAGCAATATCAATTTCGCCATCCAAAAGTGCCTCATCTATCTCCTTTGTGAACAAACCTTTGCCGCCAATGTCGGCTAATGGTTGATTAAGAATTTTATCTCCTGTTGTCTTAATGACAATGATCTCTATAGCTCCCTCTTCAGCTAATTCTGAGTGTGTCGCCATAAGTTTATCCCGTGTTTCATAAGCCTGAGCAAGCGCCAATGGACTGTCCTACACAATGATCAGAAAGAAATATTCATCCAGGTAAATAAAATCAACTTGCAAAGAATATGTAAATGTTTGTATCAAGTATTTCAATGGCAGATTAAGAAATGGCCACATCAAGAAGTTTCAGTAGAAAAAACAAATCTAGCATTTCATGCTAAAGAAAATAAATTGCCACAATACAAAAAATAAAATTGCATAAAAGTTTCACCAATTTAAAGCTATCTGGTACACCATAAATTCCATGTTTTAGATAGATATCTGTTTCTTTAAAGGGTTATAATTCTCAATAAAAAAAACCAGTTTAAAAAGCAAATTTCATGCCTCTCATAAGCAGAAGCATTATTCAAATTGTTCTTACAATTGGCTAACCTTAAAACTCAAAATTTCATGGTAGTTAGGTTGCATAAAAGAGCTTTAACTAAAAATATAGCAACTGCAACATTTGCATGGCTGATTTAATATAAGTTATCAAAAAACTTGAGAAGAGAGAAAAAGAGAAATGCGCCAAATAAAGAACTGTTTTTTGATGCAGAACCTGAAACAAAATTATCATGAGACGGGAATCCTCCAGCCTCAAAGACTTCCATTACTAATCTTAAAGAGGCATCACAGCTGAAAAAAAGCAAAACTGACAGAAATAACCAGCCAAACAATATGCTTGCCAACCATTACCCATCACCAAATGGGAAAGCTAAAGAAGATAAGATTAAACAGCCATACTAAGCAAGTATACATATTACACTCAATGGATGATGATCATCAGTTAAGAGTCTTTGCTTTTCTTGTTTATTCTTTTATCTAAAAAGGGATTCCATCTAACTATGATAATTCAACGTGAAATATAAGGCATCATCTTCATCGCACTTTCCTCTTCTTTTTAGCACAATCTCAGAGACAATTTCTGCAATGAGCAACTTCTTGTGTAAGGAATATGCTCCTTTAGGTCAGTGCAAGTCCTCCTCTAGCTAATAAAAAGAGAGTACAATCGCCCTTCTTGGGAGAAGAACTACAATTTCTATAAGAAAAGGACAAAAAGTTAAAGACATTTGGTTCCTTGGAATGAGTTACAGGAAGTCCCCTGCCCATTGTCCTGACTTCTTTGGACAAGGTGATGGGACCATCTCCGCATTGGCCCATCAAGCAGTGCTTGTCAACGATGTAAAGAGCCACAAGACTAGGATAGCAACACCATGCGTACTTGTCATCATGCTTCTAGGAATGAGTATGTCTTGTGCTACACTGTTTCTATGGGTAAAAAAGTCCCCTAGAATGGGCTTGATCAACTTTCTTATAGCAAGATGTGAAATTTATAAGATCTTTTTTCTTTTTTTTTCATACCACACGAAAATAAAAACACCTTTGCCCTTTACAGCATATATCTTGCTCCAATATGTCTCATGCAGGCGACTTAAAACCAACTTTTCAAGCATCACACAAATGAAGAGATAAGAAATTAGGGAACTAATGAAGATATGTAAACTATCAAGTTGATCAAAACAGCAGTTCACGAGGAAGTATAAGGCGATGCATGGCTCTTGAAGGGTTAGCAACCTTCAAGAAGTAACATGGAGATTCCCTACATTTATCGACATAGAAGCAATAAGAGCTAGTGCATTATAATCTTGTAAGGACCTTAAGAAGAAGGCAAACCAAGCCACATTAAAGGTGCAATAATCCTTGAAGCTATTCACATTTGTCCCAAAAGACTGTCTCAACTAAGGTCAAACCAAACTAATAGTAAAATCGCACGGATTTGGTGGAAACAATGGTAAAATAACCAATTAAACTCATTATGAAGAACATTATTACTCATAACAACAATGCAATGCACGATATACCCATTCCTTGAAGCATGATGACAAACGGGCATGACATGGCTAACCTCTTCTTTGGCCCTCTTGAATCGCTAATAAGGTGCCACCCAAAAGGCCAACATGGAAATGCACCCATCAACTTGTTGAGTTATATGATCAAAGTCAATGAAAAAAGTAATGAACTTATTATGACTCATTACAAAGAATCATCTCTAATCTTATATCATTTTGTTGTAATCCTAATTCTTCTCCCAAGGAGAGGAAAGTTTCATCTAGTATCCTTCAATTAGCTAGATGACTCCTCCAAACCCATCTAAAAACCACCTCACTTATGATTGATTACTTATGTAAGGTCTCAAGTTCCCCTTAAACCAAAAATCTCATCAATAATTGAAAGAGCTAAGCCACAAAAAAGCAAAACTCGAGTCCATAATCACACCTCTAAAACAAATTAACCTTGCCATTACAAAAAGTCCATAGAATAACTTGAAAAAATGACAAATAAAAGGCAACACTAAGAATTGCTCGGGGTCGAATCAATAGGAATTACAAAAGCATCAAGGAGAAATAAAAGAGTTACACCACAACAAGATATGTCTTAATGATGCCTAAACACATAATTCCATCATGAAATTGATTTGAGGGATTATGAGAGGTCAGCTAGCCTTCCTGTAAGTTATTGGCATAATGAAGGTGATTAGTTTGAAACTTCAGAGGCATTATGATGCAGATTGATATAATGATGGCCACACGTTGATGTAGAAAAGAGAAGAACGAGGATGTGTTGGTGAAGAAATGGTTAAGAGGACTTAGATTAGGGAAATAAGAGATCAATTATCAAAAAAAGCTAATGAAGTTTTATTACAAAGGTTGCAAGGCAAAATTATTAACATCCATAACGTTTTTGGATTAAGTGGAACATCAAAGAAAGTATAGGATAACAATAAATAACAAATAGGTGCCTCCACAATGAGGATACCCAATAAAATTTGGCCTCTTACGAGGAGTGATGGTGTTTTGTAATGAGACCTATTCTTGAGATGATTGTATATTTTGAGTCTCATGGGGTAAGTTAACAATTTTGGAGTTAACTGATTGGAAATTTTTCTCACCATGAGGTAGGTATAACCAATGAGGCAAAAACATGATTAGGATCAAATGCATCTCTAAATCAAGTGAAACCAACAGTCAGACAAGTTAAATTCAGTAATTGAAATTAATTATAATAATCATGTCTCCATAGTGTTGTATCAAATATCAACTTATCCTGTGTTGTATCAAATATCAACATATCCTTAAGCTTCCAAATATACAAGATCTTAACAATAAAATTAAAAACATTGTCTATCTTAATAAAGCAGCTACTAATATACACTTTAAATGTAAGAATCATTGAAGTTGAACATATTTACATGTTGTTTGATTCAATACCCACAGTTATTCTTGTTTAGACATAAATATTATTTGAATTTTGACGGTATCTATCAATTGTCTTTTGCTTGTTTGGTTCAATGTCCTTTCGACAATGAAAAGTAAGGACCACGAGGGGCTTTAGGAACCAATAGTGACTGCAACATCCTTCAATCAATACAATGTGATCGAATAACTGCAATCAGCAAAAGTTACATAGCAAATAGAGGTCAAAAAGTGAGAGCCCTTAGCTCAAAAAGTCTGACATATACATGTTACCTAAAGTTTAATGGCATCTAAATATCATTCTTGGTGACAAAATTGTAGCTATGAAATATATCAAGAAGTATTACATATAACTTTGATAACTCCGATTCAAAAATATCATATATTTTTAATATGAACTATTTCAACTAGGTCTATAAAAAGTCAAGTTGAAACCTAAATAGATTCAAAATTAATAGCAAGTAACCTCCAAACAAACTTTTTTACTAACAAGATGGGTAACATGATATGTTTATATGTTATCAAATATGACGCAAGAACAAACTAACCAGTTAATGAACCAACCAACATTAATAACTATATTAGCATGTTCAACATTACAAGCATAATGTTTATCTTTTATGGTTATACAAAACTATCACAAATGGGCAAATAATTTTATTCTTAACCTAAAACAAGCATGATATCTTATACCTTATTATTTTCTATTAATTTATATTTCTAGCATTATTTTTCTTAAAGAAATAAAGGTTCCGAGGGGGGTGGGGATTCACAAATCAAATATAGCTCAAGCTTTACTTAACTGATTTCCAATAAGAGCTGAAAAGAAATGGAATTGAATTTAATCTTGTCAACTCAATTAAAAACTGAATTGCTGAGAAGCCAAATTCCAACCTATGCATGAATACACTCAATTTTAGTCCTAGCCTTTTTAGTATAAAAATCCAACATCTTAATATACACATCACATTAATGCTCAATCTATTTCTTTGTTTAAGCTTTGCATGACAATATTTTGTATTATGCAATATTATTGGTCTCACTACATTACCATAGAATTTAAGATTCAAAAAAAACTTCCCATCACACAACAACAAAATGCACCCCTCAATTATATCCATCTTACTTTGATATAATTGGCAATATCACCATTTATTAACCCACCATCTATTAGGAAAGGCTTAAGATATGCAAATCACTTCATGATAACCAAGTCATGAATTGTCATCTCCATATGTCAATACTTATACATGGATTGAACTATCAAATTTATAAGTGGAAAGCAAGTTACTCATGGTAAAGCATGAAGCTATCCATAAGCGGATGGCTAAAATAAAACCAACAAAAAAATCAACATGACATGCAAAGAATTGCAACTAATGTAGACAATCAAACATAAGAAGGTGATTGTCAAGAATAAACTTATAGTTCCTTCTTTACTATTGATCAATTAGCTTATCACCTCAATTGCCCAATAACACATGACATGATTCTAGAAGGCATTTCCGATAAATTATCGATTAACTAGCTATGTAAACATGTCGAATTTTAAAGGTAGAACAATCATAGTTTTATATTCATTCCCAAACCATAAGACATATTTACTCAAAATGTATGCATACCATCAGCAAAATTTATCCCTATATTATATGAATCTCAATATGTCAAAAAAAAAAAGGTTTCAAATTGTTGAAGAAATACATGGTATATGGCCACAATTTTATCCCTCTAACCATGACGTGCCACAAGGCAGATAGGAAATAACATGACATAACTTGCTTAGACTAGACTTCTTGTTACTCTAGCTAGGCCCCTCCTCATTGTCTAGACCAAGCCTCCCCTTTTCCCGTCTTTTTTCTTAGCTCAACATACTAATTGTAGTGCCTCAACAAAGCTTTCATTTTTCTTGAAAAATGAAGTTGGAACCTGCTCCATCTATCACAGCGAAGCCCTGGGACAAAATCTAGCATCAAGGTTCAAGTAATCCAGAACTTGGCGTTGAGAGCTCATTAGAGTTGTAGAGTTTAGTGACCATAGAAAGCCCTTGGTGATTTCTTTAAATCTCTTGGGATTCAGCAGTTATTTCTCAAATGTTTTGCCAAAGATAAGATATTTCTAACCCTTTCAACTAATCAAAAGTTAATTATAAAGACCAACTGAAGAAAAAGTAGAGAGACTAACGTGCAAATCACTTTTCTTCAACTACTTGTACTCACTAACTCTGGATCAACCCAGTGCTTGCTTACTGTTCACCTAAGTTTTGTGCTCTTTTTCGATGGTCTAATCCCCCATCGATGACCTACTCATGCAACCTGTTGGTAGACCTGGTTTCTCAAACTGTCCTAGAAACAGCAACTTTTCGTCTGTTCAAGGGATTCTATGATTCTGTGCATAACCAAATCCGTCTTTTTCTTTCTTTCAACACGCTCCACTCTTTCTCCCAACCTGCCGCAGTTTTCGTTGGGTCCCTTATCCGGAGCCTCCAGATTACATGCTCCCTCGCTTCCTCATTTCCAATATGCCGCGAATATTGAACATCATTCGCAATCACGTGGGAACCATGCCCATATAAACAACGCGTTTGAGACCATCTCCGACATCAACATAAAAGTATCATAATTGAAAGCTGTTGGGCAATGCCACTGATGCTACCCGTCGTTGGCCATATATTTAACTTAAAAAGTACCTTATTGTAGAGAACAAATTAACATAACAACGAGCTTAATTGTAGATAAAACAACAGATGAAATGGCAGCGCTAACCTCCCCCTGGTGCCGATTCTGACAAGGGATACCTTCGCTTGGACCTCCTGCTCAACTGCTAGGGCGTTCCTGATGGCCGTCGCACTCCTCCGACGAGGCTTCGCCTTCAAAGACAACGAAGACAGGGAGTTACAAGAGGGCCTAAGGCCGGCCGGCAAGCAGGGCAGAGGGTGCTGCGCTGCCGATCTTAGGGTGAACGTATTGGCCATGGAACTCCTCTGACGAGAAGTGACGAAGAGAAGGGATAGTGAGCTTGAGGAGGACAAGCGTGGCTTGGGGCTGGATTTGATGTTAGATGACTGCGCTCTTTTTTTTTTTTTTTTTTTTTTTTTAATAATTAATTATATGCTATGAGCTAAGGAAAAATATTTAAAACTCATTTTGTAAATTGTTTTATTATTAAAGTATAAATTAAAAAAGCTTTAAAAAGATTGAGCATGTAATTAAAAAAAAGTTTGCTTGCTATATAATTGAGAAATACATTTTAAAAATAAAAATATTTAAACTGACACTTAAAAATTATAATAAAAGAGATAAATTTATCATGAAACGATTGATGCCAACTAATTGTTAGTAGAATTACGAAACTCTGTGCATAATGAACGAGTAGTTATTGACAATATTGGGTAGTAATTAATAAGGGAAGTAATCAAAGAATAGAGAATGAGGAACGATAAGTTATATTTCATGACATTGATTATAATTGAAAATTAAATTTTTAAAAGATATTTGACATAAAAATTTATTAATTATTTACAATTGTTAAATTGTTAACATAATTATTTTTATCTTGAGCAGTGCAAAAATAATGATATAAGATGTTATCATAAAAATCAATTTGATGAGAAAAAATCATTTTGGCGATATGTTTTTAAATATTTATTTTTTTATTAGATTTTAAGATGATTTTGAGGTTATCTTATATAGAAAAAAATTTTAAAAAAATACTTTAGAATTATAAAATATTGTCTTCATACTATTTTTTTTAATATTTATTTTCTTATCTCCTCACCTTTAGTACCTTTGTGTTAAGCAAGTTGTTTTATAGCTACTTTGAAGCAACTTTAATCTTATAATTTGATAATGGATCAAATTTTAAAATAAATACTTCTTTGTTGTTGATGACAATTATAATTTATAATTTTAATAATATTATAAAAGAATATAAATACTTCATTTTTTTATTATCATGTAATCTATAAATCTGAGTTATAAATATATAATCGATGTATAATAATTATTTAATGATCATTGAATATGTAATGTTGTAAATTTATGAATCAATATGATATCACAAAACCCATATATTTTATTTTCAAGATGTTTTTAATATATGAGTCTTATAGGCAATGAATTTGTCTTTACAAAAAAAAAGTTATAAATAATTAAATTGATATATCATTTCCATGAGATTAGCAAATATTTAAAAATGCTTTTATAAAAAAATTATGAAATTGTAAAGGAAAGGTTATAAAAGCTTGTCTATATTTTGGTTTAATAGTTTCGATTTGATATTAAATAATTGAATCAATAGTTATCAAATAAAGTCATAATTTCTTTAAAAAGTTCATAAGATGCACACAAAACTTTTAGCATGAAGTCCAATCAATCGTCAAAAGTGTTGGTTTAAATTTTAGAAGTATTTTTTGCTTCAGTTAAATATCAAATAACATTTTTAAAGGTGACAAATAAAAAAGTTGAATAAAAAATTATGATTAATTGATTGAGATGACAGACTTATCCATTGGTTTAGATTAAAAAAGAATTATTTAATTTAAATAATTCACTAAAAGCCCATACACACACAAATGGGCCAAGTTAAATACTTTTGTACACATCTAATTTCCGCACATTTTATCATAATTTTATTTATAACTAAAATGACATTCAAACTAAGCAGAAGAGTTAGGCCCAAGTTTTATGGGCCATAAGGAATATATATTTGTAAATAGGCTAAAAGAATATGAAAAAAAAAAACAATAAATCTCTAACAATAAAAATAAATAAATAAATAATAAAAATTATATAAGAAAAGATCTTACTCATATGGAATTATGACATGATATCTTTCAAATACAAAACTTTCATAAAATCTAATATATTAAAATTTCTTGTTTTTTCACCTTCTAAATAATATAAATCCGTCAAAAATTATTATGTAGAAATTTCTCATTAAAAAAATTAATAAATATAATAAATAGATTTTTAAGCTCTTTAGTTTTTTACATTTGGCATGCTTTGGTCTTTTAAAAAAAAGTAATTCTTGATAAAACATTATCTAGAATCCTTGACCAAAGCCTAATCCTTCTTTTTTGCATGATAAAAACAAAGAAAGTATTTTTGTAATTTAATTGCTAGGTTTTTAATTAAACCTAATGGAGACAATAAAAACTTCATGATAAAATTCTAAATTTTGAGGTAATAAAAATAGATAAATGCAATATGGTAAGTCAAAGATAAAGCTTTGAGAAGAGATATTGACCATGATCATACTAACCACTACATTCCAAGTTAGAACCTTACATAATAGTAAAAAATTACATATAATTAATCGAATATGATGATAGATCTTTTTCTAAGAGGGTTTGATTATGAGACAATTATCCAAATTTTATTGAATCTCATACATCATCATATTTATTTATTAAAATTGAAAGATAATATTATTATTAAAACATTTAAAACATAGAAATCCATAAATTAAATCCATAATCTACAAAGTATAAAATTATTAATATAAATACAACACAACTTTACCCATAATACTTAAACAACACATAATATTGCATAACCATCAATCTCATCAATAGGCTAATAATTAAATCACCTAATGAGTATGACCTTTATCCGTATACTCATAGTCGTCATCTCTATGTGATGTAGATGTATGATCTGTGATATAATAACTCAAAATTTTCATATGTATTATATTTTAGAAATCATGAAATTAAGTTAATATAGTTGTAATAATATATCTTTTGATATAATAAAATCAATTTTTTAGAATGTGATGTCTATAATCTAGAATATTATTAAATTCATATGATATTAAAAAAGCATGTTATGAAATAAAAAATTTTAATTTGACATATTATTGGAAAGATAAGAATTCAATTATTGAGTTTGAAATCTTTGAAGATATAAATAATTAATTATGAATTTTTAAATAAAATCATATAAATGTTTATATTTAATTTATTAATGGTGGATTTATAATTTTGTAATGCTTAGCCTTACCACCTTAACAAGGATAAGACTTAAATGGGATTTGGCTATGTTAGGCAAGACAATAAGAAGGAATTTGAGGAAATTCGGAAAGAGAGACAGATAATAAAAGAACTTAGGTAAAGAGAAAAATGTTAAGAAAGAGAAAAGAGAAAGAACAAATAAGAGTGGAATTTGTTTTTATTGCATAAAGGAAGGGTTTAGAAACAAGAGGAGAGGAAAAGAACATTTGTCCAACAACTGCAACTCCTGCATGAAATCGGCGAGCTCCTGCTACCCTCTGCCATAGCTAAATTTCCTCCTCTCGCTTCTCTTCTTGCGCCATAACGAGATTGAAATCTCCCGCCACAATAAGAGGGTCATCCCCACTAGACGCATTCCTAACGACCTCCCAGACCCTCCACCGCTTATGATGATCCTTGGGGCCATACACTACATAGCAATTCAGCTTGTTCACACCACGCAACCTCACCTCACACGCAACTACATGCAGTGAAGCAGCAGTGATCGTGATGTCGACCCAACTCTTCCACAGCAGTATAATTCCTGCTAACATCCCAGCGGAAGGTTGCACCGCGAATTTCCATTCTTTCCCCAGAAGCCAATCCGCATCCTTCCGCATAGTTTTACCTGAACTTATATAACTAATTGAATTTAGGAGATCAACACAAATGCTTGCTAGTTTGTGCTCAACGTGTTTAAGTGTCATTGCCCATATTCAATATTACATCATTCTAATTCGAGAGTGATGTTCTTAGCTAATTAGGGCTTAGGAGTAATGCCTTAACCTAATTCTTAGGATTTAGGTTTAGGGTAATTTAGGTCAAGCATAATTAGGTTTTTTAAGTATTATTGATATTATTATTTTTATTAAGTAATTATTATTATAATAATATATTATTTTTTTAACAACTTATTATAAGAAGATTTCCAAATATATGGTTAAAAGAAATTTAATTTTTGTACTTTACAAAGAAGATTTTAATCATGTTTAATAATATAATCAAAATAAAAGTAAAATGCATAAAATTAAACTCAAAATCAATCTCTTGATAGTTTGTCACTCTAACTAAGATTATCTTCATGAGATCTAATATTAACTTGTCTTTTTCTTTAAGTTCTCTTATGATCATAAACATTGATTATCTGAAATATGAAAATTTAGTTAACTAAACTTATAAGAACATGTTCAAAATTAATTATCATCAAACAAAACATCATAGTTAAAAGCCAACTTCTCAATAATTATGACTTATAATTGTAACATTATGAAGATGTTCCTTCATGAATAGTACTCGATCAATATCGTACATGACCAAATTATATAGTTTTTTGAGTGTAATGGTGTTGATGGATGAATGATGACCAACTTTTGATCTATCAATGTGGTCTCCCATCATAAATTTATGGTGCATGATATACACTTAATAGATTGTAGTAGTATATTTGAAGATTTGAAGCCAATGTAATGAATTTGAATCCCAAATAAAATGCTTATTTGTGTTTAAAGCCAATGAAACAAGCTTATGGATATCAACTTTACCTTCCTTAACTTAGAAAATCCACTTGGTTGAGAGAATTGCAAACATCATTTATATGATTTGTTGAACAAGATTAACTGCATTCCAATTTACTTTATTAGAACATGTGATCATACTATACAGATTAATGTTATCAAGCTCAATTAATATTTACACATTCTACTTAAGATAACACCATTCAAGACCATGTTTGCATGTAGTTTGGCCTCCATAATTGTTTACATTCTAGTTAAAAAAGCAAAAGCATGTATGACTTGACCAATATGGTCCTTAATGATTCCAACCCCAATAAAGTTGAGCTTAGAAGATTTAACATGAACATTTAAATTTAGTTGGTTATACATAGGTGGATATTAGAATACTTTATAGCATTTCTTAATTCTATGTTTTTTGAATTATGATAATAAGCCTAACTATACAAACAAAAGGTCATCATTTGTTGTTTATGTTAATGGAAAACTTGTGAAAATATGATTGCATAAACTGATTGTGTACATGATAAAATCAATTACTTTCACATTCTTTATCTTAAAAAACTTTCATTAGTTTTCATATGCTCAAGCATATCAAAGAAGGAATTAAGTAAAGCACTTATTTTCTCACTACACTTTCCACTGCTTGTTGCCACCAAGATTGAAACGTACTAATTATTTTCCTCGAATTTTGGAACTTGATCCTGAGAGCTTTAGCAAAAAAAGGACCATGTTTTAGTAGCTACTTGGCATTTAGTGAAAGCAAGATCAATTAAGTCTTTGTTATTACACATTGGATATTTTAATGTTATTTTCATGTTTATTTTTTTACAACTAAGCTGAGAAAGGTAATAAATTATTAATTATCATTCAAATGAGGGTGGAAACATTTGTGTCCATCTTAAATTCTACATCACATTAGAAAATCAAAGAGTTGAGTGCTTGTTTCTAATTACGTTTCAAGCTGAGTTTAAATTTAAAATACCATCATTACTTAGAGAACAATAGTAACTATTAGCTAATTGAGATTTAATTGAGAAGGGTACTATCATTTCCAAGTTACTCAACATTAATTTCCATGTTCTTGATTTAAAACTTGATTGACATCCCATATTTTGTCTTCATAAACTCAAACCACAATGGTTTAGTAGTAAGTAATTTCTTGTTCAATTTAATGGTGAAAGCTCTATTGATGCCCATTAATTGTTTTAAACTCAAGCTATTCAGAGATTTAGCCATGTTTAGAATTGTCGAGAGAGGATTAGTAAACATATGTAGGTAAGTAAGAATGGAGTTTAAAACATGCTTAACCAAAACCAATAAGCCACCCATAGACAAAAGCTTCTTTTTCCAACAAACTATTTTTTATTGAAGTTTCTCGATTAGTCTTTGAAAGTATCTAATTTTTTTCCTACCATTAAATATGGAACATCCAATATTAGTCATTGAGAGTTTATGTTGCTAAAAGCTTAAAGATCTTGCAATTCTTTTACTAGTAGCATTGTACATGTTTCTAGAAGTGTAAAACTTGCTTTTCTATGGATTAATTTGCAACTCACAATCTTGTTGAAATTTTTGTAAGAATGTGTCTATGCTTTTGATATATTTCTTATCACTTCATTGAATGTAACAATATCATCAGCATAACAAAGATGTGATATTATTGGGCATCTTCTAAAGGTTGCAAAGTGCGTAAGTTTTCCTTTCATACATAGATTTTTCTTTCCCTTGCTAAATGCTTCCATAAACATATTGAAGGGAATTGGGTGATAGTACTACCTTGTGTTTAAGCCTCTTGCTAGTTAAAAAATTCATGTGGGATCCCATTTATCATGATTGACATCCAAGAGCTGAATGTGATGCTAAATATATTGATGAAATGTTGAGAGAAGTTAAATTTTGCCAAAACTCTATTGGTGAAGTCCCATGAAAGATAATCAAATGCATTGTTTAGGTCTAATTTTATGATTAACATATTCTAATAATCAAAATGTGAATATCTAAAGACAAATTTTAGGTTGTTACATAAATAAGGAGCCTTAGAACTTAGTGATTGATTATAATGCAAATATTTATAGTAGTCATCTTTAACCATTGACTAAGATTGGAATATTATGGTACATTTGACCTCACTAAATGCCTATTTTAGGCTGAAGAATGCCTTGGATCATGATTTAAATTATGAAGAACAAAAGCTATAATAAGAGGGTAAATTGTAATATTGAAAAACTTTTATATCTTTTTTCAACGATCTCTTTAAATGAAAAATAACTTTAGATTAAAGTAACTTGAAAATAAAATAACAAATTGAAAGCACAAAAATATCAAGTAAGAATAAGAAACAGTGATAACTATATCAAGTTGTGAATAACTGAAAGCAAATTTAAATTTATAATTTGAAAATCTTCAATTTAATTTAGCAATTTGTAAATAAAATTAATGCTTTAATAATCTTTAGCACAACTAGCACTTAAAGATAACAACATGCAAGATTCAACATAAAAACTAATTGAACACACAATTCATAAACCATTGTAGTAAGCTAATTAAGCAAATTTTGAAGAAAACAAAAAATAAATACAAAAGAGAACATAAAGATCTTTTATGTGGTTCGACCTAACTACTGGCTACATCCACTCTTAGTCGACCTAATTAAACTTCACCAATAGAACCATTCACCTTTGTTGTAACAATTATAACTAACTATGATAATATTTAAGTTTCTTGTAATCTGCCTTTATACAAACCTAATACTTGAAATCCTCTTTCAAGTATTATGACACAATCTATTGCAAATATTGATTACTAAAATAAAATAGGTATTAATGAATAAAAGATGAAATACAAATTGACTCTTCTGTTATAACAAAAAAAATAATGCAATGCACAAGTTGCTTCTTAACTTTTTACTTTTTATTCAAAGTACAAATCTTACAATTAAACACTTATTCAAAAAATGCAAATCTTACTCAAAAATACCAATCTTACTCAAAAATACAAACCTTGAAGTATCCACTCAATTTTCTAAAATCAAACATTTATTTATACTAAACACAATCTTAAATCAATTTTGAAACTCACAAAGGTTAAAAACAATTTCCAAAAAAAAAAATGAGAAACATATATTATGGAGACAATGTCCATACAAAAATGCAATTAGCATTGAAAGATTTAAAACAATGTATTGTACAAATTCGATAAACCTCTCATATTATACATTTGATTGCAAGAATATGTAATGACATACTTTCCCATTTCTTGAAATATTGATTTTATAAGATTAAGAGAATATATTTTAAATTTATATTCTAAGATCAAATACTTAGTCATTCAACTAATCAGACATTGATTACACATATTAAAATTATTAAAAATCCATCACAATTTTTCTTTCGAAAACACTATCTCTATCCTCAATGCTCGTCAACTTTCCTTTGCTTAGTTTAAGGATGTTCTATTATTCACTCTTGCATTACTCAATTATCAGTTGCACTTTGATGCTTTATAATGTGATGCTAGAGTGATAATTAATGATATCAAATAGTAAAGGATCACAATCAAATATCAACTCTAAGCATTGTCATTTTTAGAATGAAAGTGTAAAATAGCATATGAAACAGACTATGTTAAAAACCCAACTATACTTTTGTTAAACATCAATAAACAAACAGACTACCATTAATTGTTTGACAAATCATAGCTGTTTACTGTACTTCATATAAACATATAATTCCAAATGCATTTGCTTGAGTGAAGCAAGGCTTCATTCTTTTATATCCACCAAACATGCAAGAAACATGCTTATGCTCTCCTAAATTCACTTATTGTATTAAAACACAAAACCATGATGCTAATTTAAGTAAACAACTCATAGGTCCCATTAATTCATGATTCTTATTTGGGAGTTGGACGAAGACTCGCAAATACTGATATGTTGTTGATTCTTTTACAAATAAGTAATTCTTCTTTTAGAACATATTTTTTTAGTATGTTTGTGACAGCTTTTCAAACATCCTTTTTGGATGAAATGTTGTTTTAAGCCCAAATAATCACTCTTTTAGAACATTTCTTTTATAAAAAAATTGATGCAAGAGATAAAATATTTGAATAATCATGTTCCACTAAACAAGTTAACTAATCCCACATCTTCTCTCAAAAGGATTCCCTTAACTTTTAACCTTAAGCACTATTTTTTGATTCATGTTTGATATACTCTAAGATGATTCCTTGTATTAATATCAATTATTTAAATAACCTTCATATACATTTCTTATTTGTTGAAAATAGAAACATAGTCATTAATTAAGTTATCAAATTTTCTATATCTTATTATACTTTTTTTTTACTTAATTGTGGGCTACGAGCATATTCTTTTTTTACTTAATTGGCTTATATTTTGAAACAATAAGCTATATAGGATTCTTCTTGACTTTTTGATAATGTAACTTATGGCTAATACTTCAACAAGCATATCTTCAAATAACAAAATCTAAACCACTCAAATTTAAAATATTATATATATATATATATATATTGATCAAATACACAAATATAATTTTTTTTTTGTCTAAGTTGGAATAAGTTGAGTTTTATAGAGGTAGAATGTGAGAAGATTAGTTAATAGAAAATATGTGACTAGAATTAAAAAAAATTTGCTAATTTGTTTAACTTAATATTAAAAATTAAATATATGCATAATAACTAAAATTTGAAATTCTATATCAATGCTAAACAAAATTAATATTCCTTTCTCATTTTATAACAAAGTTTTAATTTTTAATATTAAGGTAAACAAATTAACAAAAATTTTTGAATTCTAGCCACATATTTTTTATTAACTAATCATATGACATTATATCTCTACAAAACTCAACTTGATATCAACTTAGGAGAAAAAAAAAAGTTAAAATATATCTTTTAAATATTAATTTAAAAATAAAAATCATAAAAATAATACTTTTTAATAAAAACATAAAAAATAATAATTAAAAATTTATTAAGAATCTTACAAATAATTTATTACAATTAAAAATTAACTAAAAATAAAATAAATAAATAAAAATTATAACATATTAAATCATTTCAATATCATCTATTAATACAACTTATTTTACATCACATAGACTTTAACTCTTTTCTTGCCTAACGTCGATTCAAATTTGAGTTCTATTTGGTTTGATCTTTTAAACTCTATTTTTGTTTATTTATTATGATGACAAAATATTATAAAATTAGTAAATAAAAATATGACCAATATTTATTAATTTGTTTTAAAATAATATTAAAAAATAAATAGAATTATATTAACAAAGTATTTAATTTTTAAAAATAAAATAAAATATAATAATCATGATAATTTATATTTATATAATATTTAAAATATTTAAAACAAAAAATGATTAATTATATGATAGAATTAAAAAGAGTTTGTGGATTTTTAAGCGTTTGTAATGCGGATGGTCAAATGACTCCTGAGAGAGTTGCCGAAGTCTTCGCCTGCTTTCTCTTCATTCCTTTTCTGTCTACGTCGAATGACAGGCGAAAAAGAATTAGGCGATTAAATGCGGAGAAAAGGCAGACATGTACGTCGCTTTGAACAAAGCCAATAGAAGAAAGAAAGAAAGAAAGGAAGAGCCGACAAAAGAAAAGCCAACACTCTACGCTTGGATTCTTATCTTATTTTGCTTCCTAACACACGCAACACGAGCCAAAAAAAAAAAAAAAGGAAAAAAGTATATTTATGTAAGTTATTAGGTCATGTGATCATGGACTATTGGAAAATCAAAAGTAACTTTATTAATATAAAATTATTTTCTTAAAATGTATTATTATTAAAACTTTGTTATATACGTTTATAAGCACAATTGTTATATAAAAACAATATCAGAAAAATAGAAGATAATTCTTGTCATTTTGAAATAATATTAAAATTTTTATTTCATTTTTAATTAAGAAATTAAAAAAAATCATTTTAGTTATTTCATAAGTACAATTAATAAGCACATAATTTTAAATATTAATAAATGATAAGAAATTTAAATAGAATATTAAAAATTGTGTTAGGTTAATATATTGTTGATAAATGTTTAGTAAAATAATTAATATTATGAAATAATTAAAATAAATTTTGGTTTTTAGGTGAAGGAGATATGTTAATTATTTTAGTATTATATTAGAATGATAAAAATATTTTTTTTTACTATTTTGATATTATATTTAGTTTTTAGGTTCAAAAAATGTGTTTTAAAATATGATTGGTTTAATGCAAAATTGTATTTCAAAAAATATTTTATAATAAATGGGGTTTAAAGATTATGTATCAAATAAGGTCGTAATAATATTATTGCATTTAATTATGTATACTTGATTTGATAAATATTAACAAACCTAATATTAAAAAATAAAATAAAAACCTAATTAAACAAAACAAAAATATTGATAAAAAATGCGAATAACATCTGAATAATCAAGCCTTAAATTGGTTTGGATAAGAACATTAACGTCACAATAAACCAAAGGAGGTAAGTAAAAGAGAAGTATTTTTTTAAGGGAGGCATTTAACTAAAAGTGTGAGACACTATTTTTTGCTCACAACTTGATGTATTTTCATATTTTTTTTCTAATCAAATAGTTAAATAATAATCATGCAATCCTTTTTAAAATAAAACAATTCAATAATACATTTTTAATAATAATAGTCTTTAGATTCTTATTAATTAACTTAATATCTAAAAATAACTATAAGAAATTAATTATATAATAATAAAAATAAAATTTGAATGTCAAAGTTTATATAAAAATTGAATAAGTATTCTTCTTATGTGTAAAATATTTTAAAAATTTAATCCAAAATATTATGAATTAATTATAATTACACTCTATGTTTAGATTTATATGTATAATATAATAATAAAACAAATTGAATAGATTGATCTATCTTTGTTCAGATTGATATACAAACTTCAATAATCAAACTAATTAAATATACATATATAAGAACATATATTACATATGTTTGTATGTTTAAAACTAACAATATATATGAATCCTTAGTTAAAGAAAAGATTAAAAAATTATTCAAAATTCAATCAAAGTTTTGAGTCAAAATATTCGATATTGATCTATGAGATATCGTTAAACCTTTTTCATGAAGTAAAAAAACTTATTATCTTCTTGAGACATGTAGTGAAACATTATTTTGAATAAAATTAATTTTTATATATTTAATATTATTTAAATAATATTTATAATTCAAGTCTATTTTATATTTTTTAATATCAATATGTCTAGCAATGTAAAAATTATATTTAAGTAATATTAGAAACATAAAATATTATTGAATTTCATTTTTTTTTTTAAAAAGAGTTATTATAATTATATTTATAAAAGAATATCATGTGCTAATTCACCAATTTTTATCCTCTGTAAATTAAAGAATAATATTGCATGTGATTTAACGGCATAGGTAGTATTTGAGAGCTGTAAAGAACACGTGAAAAATAGATGTCGAACAAGTCTTAAAGTCGGCACCGTCTAAATTGACACTAAGAATGAAGAATGGGCAAGAAAGTAAATACCTAACTTTTTTCTTTAGTCATGACAAGTTTCTCAACCTTAAAGATAATCTCCTATTAACGCTAGCTCTATAGGCACCATTGGAGATCTTTTTTAAATTAAGAAAATCCCATGTATAGAATTTTAATTTATATAAACAAATATTTACAAAAAGTTTATGTTCATTATTTTACTTATTTTCTATGTTTTCAAAAAAAAAAAAAATATAAGATACACCAAAAAACTTATGAAATATCTCTCATTTGTTTTTTAAAACAATGTAAAACAAAATAATGTTTTCTTCAAACCATTACAATTTTAAGCCAAACTAGCTATCAACAACCATTAATATATTGGACTTCCATCATCAAATAATTATTGTTACTTGACTACACGGGGTATAAATTTGTCACTTCACATTAGACTACGACTTTTGTTGTCGTTGGTTTTTAGTAATTGTTATCAATTGTGATCTGATTGTCTCATTATTATGATCTGATAGTCTCACTGTAATAGTCGAGTTATTAAACTATTATTTTATATCTTAAAAACTAAATTTTAAATCCAAAAAATGAAAAAATAGATAAAAATATTTTTTTAAGAAGGACATGGTAGCAACTAACTTGTCACGCACATTTTGGCGCAAGCCTTTGTGCAACTTCTCAATAGTACAACATGTCCTCATACTCAAACAATTGCCTTAACACTATACCACTATGTAGAGATGCATAATATGACTAGACGATAACAACAACTATATAAGTGAAGAACCCATATATTGTCTATGGGTGACTCCATAACAATCTTACTCAAAAGCATCTGCTTGAACTATCAATTTTGTAGAAGCATTGAGATATTGCCAAGAGATTAACATTTTTGTACAAACAAATGTAAAAAACAACATGCATTACATATGACCTCTCATTTTATCAACTCACCACCTCTTAGCCACTTTTGGGTATGTTCAAACACCTAAAATGGGTGGCTAACTCTAAAGGATTTAAGATGAGAATAGTTCAAATGGTCATAACAAAATAATTTATTTTCTTCAAAATACTTTCATTTAAATCATAAAATGAAGTTAATTTCTTGCCATGCATGTGTTGTGATATAATGTTAATGTCAGTGGAGACTAACAATTATATTATAGTCAAGAAGGAATTGTGTAGAATAAAAGAAAAAACTAATAGTAATCATAAGATTATAGAAATCATTTAAGAAAACTCTAATTCTATAAACCAAAGAAAAATGTAATCTACTTGTATGATGAAGTTTCACTCTATAACAACCATCTTAAATAATAAACACCTTATTCCCATGGTGCTTCAAAACTCTCCTAACTTAGAACCCACTCTTTTAAGGCTCTCTACTCTCTTTTTTGGCAACCTTTGTCGGACACAGCCTTTTTTAAGAAACACAACCTTAGACCTAACCATTTTTTAGGATTAACAACTCACTAGTTCTATCTCTCTAGAGATTCTAGCCAACTCTCTCTCTTTCTCAATATTAGACATCTTATAAATCACTAATCTTTTCACATATTCTTTGGTTCCTCTAATAATATGAGAGCCAACATATAATGAGATTTAAATTTTCTCACAAAAATAATTAATCCCTTATATTTTAGATATTAAACATCATTATACATAGCCTTCTATGCAAATCTCAATCAGAATTATGCAATCCCAATCTTGATTAGTATTTCCTTGTCATCCTTCTAAATATTCTTATAAGATAACCTTTACCTGGAGGTCTTTTTTCTCAAGTGTCAATCTTTTTTGAGACCTCCATGAATCCTAATATCATCTCCTAATACCTCCTCCTTAGACCTTTCTTTCAATAAGAGAGAATCTTCTAATGACCACTTCTTGAGCCAAAATTGTCTCTTTTAATCTTCTATCACCATTGGAATGAGACTTAACATTCATTAGCACCATTTGAGAACATCACCTCAAGCTATCTTATATTATACTTAACATTTTTTTAGGATCATAACTTCCTCTCAATGGCCTTTCATCTTTCTTGAGATCATGTTCTCTCTTGATGTCTTCATTTCCTCAATAAATACCCTTAGAGACAACACAATCATCCTTGAGATAACATTCTCAAGACAAAATAGTTGAACCCATATTATATATCCCTATTTTGAATTATTTAAGTCTTTAAATCTCTAACTTTCTATCTTCTTTTAGATAAAAAAAAATTAAATCTCAAGAGAAGCCTTGAAAGAAGGAGGCCACCTTTTGGGTGATAATCACACAAAAAGGAGGACAAGGGTCGTTATCACTTGTGACAATCACCACGATTTATTATTGTTCAAAGCCATCATTTCTTGAGACTTCTCTTCTTGGGTAGATATTATTGAATTGTTGTCATTCATTGGAGCTTCTTATAATCCCTTGTCTTGTTTTATCATTTCTCTTAGTTGTTAGTTTGATAACTTCTTCACCTAATAAAATAAGTTGGTCAATCATGTAATTATCACTTATGCCAGCCTTTTAGATTGTGTTGCATGATATATTTCAAGCATAAAACCTATATTGTACATAAAAAACTTATCCATATGTGATCATTGAGAATATGTAGCATCTCATTCTCATATAGTCGATACTAAAAATTACTTAACAAAGTTGAGGAGAGTGACATCACACACAACTTATTCATGAATTCTTTAGTGATGGTGAACTAAGGTGATAGGACTTCTCCACCTCAATATCAACCCAAATATTTCCCCATCCCAAAGTATGTGAACTCAAAAAAGACATTATCTCAAGCCCATGACTCTCCAAGAGATCTATAATGATCAAATTCTTGTGACATCTTATGTCAGAAGTAGTGATCACTAGTTTATTCACTATATTTGAGAAGCAAATAACTCCTTTATAATCTAAACCCTAATGTTAAGTTTCTTTCTTGTAAGTTTTGTAGCTTTGCTTATAATCCTCAACATCAATGATAATTTAAGGTCAAATGCATTCAACCCCCTCAAATCCTTATTTCCATTTATTTCAACACTTACAAATTTATTTTCCTTCTTGAAATCTTTCTTACCCTAATTTAGTTTTAGCTCAAGGTGCAACTTCTAACATTAACACTTAAAATGCCTTGGTCTCTTGTAATGAAAACATAGAAAAGCTTTCTTAGAATAATTAAAGGCATTATCTTTTGGTAATCTCTTCTTCTTTTAGTTGTTTTTAAAGCCACCCTAAAAAATTGAGTTTTGACTTTTCATCATGCTCTAGATTCTTCTTCTTAATAGCCATATCCCATGGCTTGATATTACTATGCCAAGCTATTGCCTCCTTTTGGCCACCTATACAAGTAAATCTAGGTTTTATCTCTTAAAGATATTTCAATATTTTAAGGTCATGATCTTATATAATAATATAAAATATTTTCTCCTTTTCTAATATGGACATAATCCTTCTTCACCTTAAATCTTTCTTGGAGTTACTCCTTATTTTGTGATTACACTTCTTAAAACATTACTAGATAATTAATCATCGTCCTTTTAAATCTTAAGATGTTACAAGCCCATCAACTTTTGCATAGCTCATTTTCAAACCACATTATACTTTAGAAGGCATTGCTCTAGTATCATAATGTTATAACTCAGTTTTACGATATCATGACACCTATTGTGAACAAAGTTTGTCTTGCTGACATGGAACAACTAAAAAAGAAAAATATATTGGCATAATAAGGTCAAGTCATGACACCATCGTTGTTATAGTTGCTTTACTATATTGGAAAAGGGAAATATTGTGAGCTCTATGATAATTTGATTTGATAATTCTGTCAAATATTTGGCGAATGTTCTTTGTTCTCGTATGTTTTATCTCCAATATTAGATTCTAATAATTGTGGACAAAAACTCCTTTTATTGTTATAATGTGTGCCACCATCTCTATCTAGATTTCTCATAGCACAAAGGATTGAACACTTCCTTTAATAGCTTCTCTGATGTAGCACAAGAGGATCTAAGAGAGCATAGGATGCATAAAGCCCAATTTTTTCACATATTGTGGAATAAATCATCAATAAAGGTTCAAAATATGCATGAAAGGGAGTCATAAAATATTTTTCTAGATTAATTTGATTAATGAGTCATGTATTTAACATCCTATAAGCTCTTGTGATATGCTATACAACAATAAAGCAACATTGTATATTTAGTGATGATATTGAGTAGGTGGATGGGCACTCAAGTGGTGCACCAACTAATGAAGGTTAGATTCCACCAAGGTTCCAATATTTCTAGAATAATTCAATAACTCTTCATAAAAACTATTATTGTTGTGACACAAGAAGCCTTAGAAGAAATTTTTGAAAGTCTTCTTAAAGCTTTTCTTTTATGAAAAAAGAAATAAGATAATTGTTGACAAAGTTCTTAAGTTTAGTTAGGTTTTCAATCTCACATTGTGACAACTAAGATTAATAGGTGTGAAAAGTTTTTGTGGTCCAAAGATATTCATTTTCATGTTATTTCACTTAGACTTGCTTACATTTTTAAAATCATTGAGATAGTTTACTAAATTTGTACAATATAATGTAGTATATGTATGCATGTATATATTTGAATATGTAAATACTAGTATTTTTTTATGAATAAAATTATTATTTAAGAATTGATTTAAATATAAAAAAATATTAATATTTGATCAAGCCTTGAATATGTATTAGTTTGTAAAATATTTTAGATTTCTAAAATAAGCATATTCTTAAAAGAGTTTCCTAGGAAAATTTTATTAGTGATTTGTTGTAATTTTTAGAGACAAAATTGATTTAATATGAATTCTTAAATTTTAAGGGAAATCTAAAATTCATTATAGAATTCCAAAGGATTAATAAATCCTTATTCTGATTTTTGAGGATAATAAGAAACTTTTAACCCTTTAGCTCAATCTTAAACAAGTTTATCCATTTTGTGAGCTACTGTGCTTGGGGAGGAAAGAACTTGAGAGCTTTAGAGCTTTGAGAAATTGTTGCGACTATAAGAAGCTTTGACAATGGAAGAAAAAAGAGTTGGTTTTTATCCAAGGAAGGAGAAGAGAAGAATTCAAGTTCAACAACTACAATAAGATGTGGAGCAATTTCTACTTTTGAAAATAGAAGAAAATTGAGGAAATCTAAGTAGTTGTTCAAGGGAGCTTGAGGAAATCTTTGTGCAAAATTTGAGTTATTGCAAGCATGAAGAGATTGAGAAAGATGAATTATTCATGAAGCTTACCTTCGTAGTTTGAATAGTTTTCGTTTCCAACATGCCTAAGAAGTTTAGAAAGCTAAGAAATTTTGTTTTGTTGCTTTGGAGCTTGGATTTTAAATGGAAGTCATTGATCTAGTTTGATTTTAATATGTGCATATTACAATGGAATACTTTATGTTCCTAAAATTGTTTACTTAAGGTATAGAATTGGTTTATAAAGCCAAAGTGAGGCAGAAGTTAGGCTTTAATAGCCATTCCCAAGCATAACGTATGGTATGTTAAGCTTGGACATGTGATATTTGAGTTGACATATGATATGCTAAATTCAATGGATGGTCCATTAAGTTCAACAAATGGTCCATTTCACCTTGGTGTATAAATAAGCCTGGCTTAATGTAGATATGCATGAGTTATTGGGAAGAAAAAATGTGGTGTTTTATGTTAGTTTTAGTAAGAATCAAATACCACAAATGGATGATTAGTTATGATATTAATAAAAATCAAGAAATCAAATTGTAACAAAAGTTTGAAATTTTTTAAAGGATTAAAAAAATAATTGCTATAACATTTAATCAAATAGAATAAGAATAATATAACAAATGAATAAAACATATGCAAAAGATTTTTAAGTGATTTGACTTAACATGTGTTTATATCTACTTTCAATTAACCTAATTGGGCTCCTATTAAATCACTTCTTTTTACTAAACTAGTAGTAGTAACCCAAATATAGAAAACAATGCTAAGAGGAGACACCAAAAGCTTCATTTGAGGTATATCTTCATAAGTAATTTCTGATATATACTGAATTTTATGAGCTTTCTTAAGGCCCGTATTACAATTATATTTAGTTGCAAAAAAACCATAATACAAACTATTCATGACTTAATAGTTTAATGACATTTTATGATTTTTCTCAATAGTGAGATTAGTAAGTTGCTTTCTCACATTTTCACTTATCACTAATTTAGAAAGAAAAATAAGAGGATATTCAATAATATTCCAAATTTTTAGATAAACAAATTCTAAAAATAAATGCATTTAGTTTTTCTAATACAACAAGATGAGGAACTTAGCAATTATTGATCTAAGAAATTGAAGGAGAATTTTATGGTGATCTTTTTTATGAGATATTCTTACTATAAAATATACATTTTGGACTTACATATGAAAAAGTGTACTCAATAATTTATATGCATGTGCTATGGCATGGTTTCTTTTTGTTTGCAAAAATTGATTACCAAAATATGTTTTATTGTCGTTTTCATCTGAGTGGTTTGATATTATCTTCTATATTGTTATTTATTTCAATTTATTTTTTATATTTCTCTTATTTTACATATTTTGAGTGAAAAAGATGGGCAAAGTGTCACAATAAACAAATGATGATTTTATGCACATATGGAGTAAGGTAATATAATGACCATTGATCACCTAGAGAAAGTAGTCAAAAGCAAATAAAAAGTAAAATATTTCCCAATAAGGTGGAGTGCAATAACAACTTCAAGTTTCTCTATTGATAAAAATGGACTAAAAAACTTATCCTTAACATGAAACATTTGAAACATTTTACCATGATATATGTCAAAAAGTCTATAAAACTTGTTTTATATGAGTTTAGGTTATACATCAAATGATTTTGCTACAAGATATAGGAAAATTGCCAAAGCTAAACATAGACAAATTAGTGATCTAAATAACTTGTATGACAAGCTTGGGTATATACCTTGAGATTGAAGAATGTGCAAACCTCTCTTGACGATGATATTGGTATGACTAAGAAAAGATATAATTTTATATTTTCTTTCTTTTCTTTCATCGACTTCAATAAATGATTGTTCTTTGATGATATATTCTTAATTGTGATATTTTGTATATAATTGACTAATTAATTAGGTGTATAGTATAATTATAAATTTTGGAGATGAAATTCTATTTAGGTGGCTACACAATAAACATTAAAACTATATAAGAAAACCAATCTAAAGTCATTTTTTTGTCCAATCTAAAACAATCTACTTAGTTAAGCAATTCAATGAGAAATGGAGGCACAAATATCCAATGCCCTAATCATTTCAAATCAAATTGAAGAATTAGGTGAAAGCGATTACAATGTGTTAAGAACACTGAAGAGCAAATATTTCCTATAGATTGACAAGATGAGTAATCTCCTCCATCCAATTTTGACTATTGTAGTTAATGGTGTATGAAGGGAAGAAAGGCAAGATGGAGTTAACTTAGTTGTCATTCTTTAGCCCCCATACAATAATTTATTTATTTATTATTTTCTAATTAAAAGCTAGATAATAATTGATAGAGTTGCTCACATGTGGTAGGAATGTGAGCTAGGTAGCAAATCTTTATTAAAAGTTTGAACTTGTACCTTTAAAAAGTTTCTTAATTGTCAATGTCTACCGCAGCATTTAAAAATGAGCATAAGAACCTCCTTTCTTTTAAATAAGAATAAGAAAAAAAAATGTCATTTGCTACCATTCTCCGTCATGTGGTGTTGGTTTAATGGATATCGGATGGTGTTGACCTTTTCACACTTGTTTTGCAAGTTTTTCCACTCTCTTTATCCTCTCAATTTTCCATCAACTTGAATGATAGATTTTTCTTTTATTTAATTTCAATTTGTTATTATCCACATACTTCTTGATAGTATTTATATAGAATAAATTAATGCTAATATTGTAAATTATTCAATCATGAATTAGATTTAATTAAGAAAAACAATTTATAAAAAGAAATTTTATTTGCTTAATTATATCATCCAAACTATGCCTTCTTATCATTCTAATCATGTCCCTTCCTTGTCATGTGATCGATGAATGCTCATTTTGATCTTTGCAATATCTCTCCTTAGACCAAGATTTCAAACCAAGAGCTTCAGCTATGTCGTTCTAATTCTTCCTCCTCGTTCTCCTTATCAAAACTCCTCACCATTTACATCCCTAACTTCGACTCTCAACCTTGAATGATGGCCCTCAATAAGGCTACCAAGTCACTTATATTGTCAAGTCATCCAAAGCCCTTCCATCAGCGTGAAAGTTTGTGCTTTTGACTTAGGAATGGAGGTCGTGCACCATGGTTAAAGAATACTAAGCAAGATTCATTAGCAATAACCAAACTCTGACATATAACTACCTAGCATTTTAATAACAAACATGACAAACATAATATTATAAGATTCATAATGTTTAATATCCAAATTCTTTTATTAATATTAATATATTGGACACTAACACCAACCAATCGAAGATTAAATTGATGATTATTTATGATGATAAAGATCAAGGTATTGTCATACTCGCTCTATAAAAGGACATGCACTTATTAAAAATATTTGAGCTGTGATGGCATTTTCTTAATATCAACTTGTTCATCAGTGTTTAAATTTGTTTTAAGATAATAATTTAAATTTAAATCACCATCTTGTTTTTAGTAGAGCAAATTATCATTTTATTGATTAAAATAATCATAACAATCATAGACCATGAGTAGCATGACAGCAAGGTCATCTCAGATGAGAGGAACATATAAGAAAGGCAAGAAAAGAAAAGAAGCATACAACGATGACACCCAAGTTTCCCTAGAATAAGATCATTGAGAAGACGACCAAGAAGCTGAACCATAACTATTTGCTATTGAGAAGGAGATTTAAGAGCTAAAGATCACATGGTCATCTTTGAATACCCTCTTCCTTGGCAAGCTCCTTCTCCGACGACGTTGACGGAGGAATTTAGGCATCTTTATTTGTTACAAGGAGTGAAAAATTCTATTTTTACCTGCAATTAACGCTCCATGACCAAAGTACACAATTTTTTGTTAATAATTCTTAAAAAAAACATTGGAGAAATTCTTTTTCAAGATTCATACCCACTTCGTTTGACTTCCAGAACACTTCATACGTAAACAAATCATGTAGCTACAGTTGAGAAAACCTGCGTGGGAACAGCCATACTTTTCCAAGGTAATGTCGTCTCATGCTAGGGTTTAACTTCAACCTTTTTTATGGCAGCGAGCATATTTTGACCATAGACTATTCTCAGGAAACCCACAATTATATGCTTTCTCCTCCATATAAAGACCCCAATAATGCACATAAATAAAAGAAGAAGAAGAAGAAGAGAGAGAGAGAGAGAGAAAGTTGCATGCAGACTAACAATTCTTTTCTTCCTCAATCATTTTTCTTACCAAACAAAAGAAGAAGAGAGAGAGCAGCCAGCTCGGTGGTTGAGGACGACGATGGAAGTTTGTGGCGGGAGAAGAACTAGGAAGTATGTGAGGTCGGAGACCCCCCGGATTCGGTGGAACAATGAACTCCACCGCCGCTTCGTGGAGGCCGTGGAGTCCCTCGGTGGGCAAGGAAGTAAGTTATGAATTCATGTACTTGTGTTGAATTTTGCTTATTTTTTTCTTGTTTGGTTAATATTGTTAGGGCAACAGTTAGAATTGGGGTTTTTTTGACTGCCTTCTTTTGGGATTAGTATTATTATTATAATGAGTACAGAACAAGGACGGAGCTTTTCAATGATTTGGTTATTAATTAACAGAATCAAATGAATTGTTTTGACTTCATCAGTAGAGGAGACACAGTGTAATGCACATGTTTCAGATGTATATATTTCAAAAATAGAAAAAAAAAGGAATAGCTTTTAAATAAATTGGTTTTAATTCATCCATCTTTAAAATGTTTGTTGAAGCAGTGATTTGTGATGTTCGTTCATTCCATTTGCCTTATCTCATACAGTAAAGAGACTATTACTCTTTCTTTGCAGCCTACTTCAGTCTATACATCACGAACAAGAATAAAAAAAGAAATTCTCAATAGATTAGAAGAATTGTCTTTAATCTTCAATGTCATGTGATACTATATTTTTATTTTGTCCAATTAATAATCAGTATTTCTGATTCTGGTCAGCTATTATATGATATAGTCTCATAGAATTACATATTAAAGTCACAAGAGCCCTTTATGACTATATACTATAATCAAACAAATAAACAACTTCTTATATGTAGCATTTGAAATTTACACTTCATGATAAAAAAACATTATAAAGTTCCCAATGATATTCATTGATATGCATAACAATTATTGGACTCATCTAAGCAGGAAAACATCTTATTTCTGTCATTACTTAAGCTTAATGAATTATTAATTTGGGTTTTCTGATTTGATCAAGTTAATTTATATGCATGCAGGAGCCACCCCAAAGCACATTCTTCAATTGATGGGTGTGAAGGATCTAAGCATATCTCATGTCAAAAGCCATCTTCAGGTACTTTTCTTACCCAACTTGGTTACATTCACCAATTGATGAAACAGGTTTCATGGTTGAGCAATGGTTCTGACATATGGGCTCATTTAGTTGCATGAATTTTGAAATCATGTTTGAAAGCAATTGAATCACTCAAAATCTCCCCATCTTTGTTGACTATAGGAGGTCTACGTTCATTTAGTTGGCATCGAAAGATCGAAACAAGTTGTTTTAGCTCTTAAAATCCTCCATTTGTTTCCTTATATCCACCATACATTGTTCGACATCTCTCTATCTTTTGCTTGCTCCTGAGTATTAACGATGAAAAAATAAATTTCAAATATAAATTTTCGATCATATATTTCTTTTATTCATTCGAACAACATAAAATGAAGTTACAATTCTGTCATTTAAAATCTCGTAAATTTGAAATTTATGTGAACTTTGAATTCCCATCAGATGTATAGATCCATAAGCAAGAAGCATTCCAACTTCAATAGCTTTCAATTCTCCAAGAGCTATTGCAAGCAGATGAGTTTCCTTGAGAACACAGGAAAGAGGTGCGGTTCTAATTCTCATGAAAACCATACATAGAATTATACATAAATAACACATATGTCCTATTGGTTCTTTGCAACAAAAAGGTTTTTGGTTAAGAATATAGTTGCTATATTAATAACTTTATACAAATAGATTTGAATATTTGAACATACGAAAATAATTTTATATAATACCAAAAACAGTTAAGAATATAATTGTTATATTAAGAAATTTACATTACTTATGCCATGCAGCTCACCATCTACTGAGATACATATGGATGAGGCATTAAGAGAAGAATGCTGTCCACAGATCAAAGAAAGCAGCCAACACAAACAGGTACTCTACATCACTAAGAAACTAATTACAGCAAAATGAACTATAAGATGACAGCTGAATTGTTTAACTTACTGAAAGCAGTTGCCATGGAGGAGGGAGATGGACTGTAGCCTGAGGCTGTCACCCTTTGATCACCGGAGCGATTGGAACTCGAGCATCGAGTCCGACGTCTGCGGGGTAGATGACCCAATTGTGAGAAAAGCAGGCCAAGTTGTGGGGAATGAGATAAACCTGGAGCTCACCATTTCATTCACATCATACAGCTCTTGATATAAGAAATGGTTGGGTTCATTTGGCTTGGAAAGATGAGAATGGTGCACTTTATTTTGATGCTTTAGAGTATATCCTCATGTAAATAGGCAAACAGAGGTGTTGGTTATATTGTTGTAGATTCTGCATGTTAAAAAAACATTTTTGCTAAAAATTTCTTAAGGATAACAAGATCATGGTTGAAATTACCAATTTTAAGAGAATATATTAAATGAAATTGATTTCAATTGTATTTTATTTTTTATTTACCTATTTTTAAGAAATTAATATTAAATATTTAAGAAGTTGATTATGCAAAATTTTCAACAATTTTATCATAATATGTCATATTTTTTATTAATTTTTTAAATTATGTTCAATTATATTTTCTTTTCTTTATATAACTCAAATATATATATATATATATATATATATATATATATATATATATATATATATATATATATATATATAAGGATCAAGATATATTTTTATGGAAGATAATTAAAAGAGTGTTGCGTATTGGAATAAAAATATAATATGAGCCTTTCTAGCAAGTGAAAAAAAATATAAAATGATCATGAAATACGACAATATGTATAAACAAGAGAAAATAATTCTTAGTAAAGAAGTTGTGATAATAAAAATAAAAAAGAGGATATTGAACACACTTTTTATTATTAAAATATATTTAAATTCTTATCATATAATAAATCCAAAATCAAAATAAAAGATATAGCAAAAACCTTTGTTACTGAATCAATTGAAAAAGGTCACCAATGCATAATGACAATGACATGATGATAAACCCCAAATACCTAATTGGTTGACTTCAAATCCTTTATGTATTAACTTTGATCATTGATATTTCTTTTAACTTTAAAGATATTATTATATCATAATATGCTTGATAATTGTCAATGCATGTTGTTAGAGAGCCACGTTAGCTTACACCGAGGCTTCCATTGGTTTGTTCATAGACACAAACAACTTTTCTCGTGGTGAAATCTTGCAACAATAGATTTGATTAACAAAATCAATGATAGGCTAAAACAAGTTGTAAATGTGATAGGCTCGAGGCTACAATAGAAGTAAAATCTTTTATTTTTTTTATTCATTCTTTTCTATATTAACTTAAAACAAAAATAATGAATTTAGATATATCTTTAGAAAAGAAACTTTAAAGAGCAATGTTCATTGCTATGGAACATAATAAGAGTTAGTATGGTAAATGACATCATAATAATTTGAGAAGTTCAAGTACATAAAAAAATATATAGACAAATAATTTATTAACAAAAAAATTTTCAGCAAAACAATAATATATATATATATATATATAATAATAATAATAATAATAATAATAATAATAATAATAATAATAAAAGATATAGAAAAAAAATTGTGAATCTTAAAATACATTTAAATTCTTACTACAAAGAAATGCTACAATCTAAATAAAACTTTTAGCAAAAGCTTGCACTTACTAGTCAATGAAAAATCATCATCAATGCATAATAACGATAATGATTTAATATTGGGGTGACTTCAAAATCATTTATCCACAACCTTAGATCATCGATAATTTGTAAACTCTAAAAACATTAACGTATCATAACATGCTTGATAAGTTTATTATAACAAATTCAAATCCAAGTATTAAACTATTAGATTTGTTAGATTCCAATGAATTATATCTTAAAACATAAAGTTTAGTTTAAATCTTTTTTCATTAAGCTTAAATCTCAATAATTTATTACTTATTAGAGTTGAAATTAGTTTCAACTTTATATTAAAAGATAGGCATAGTATTCAAAAGTTAATGTATGCATTTAATGTTATCTATCTTTATAAACTTAAGTTTTTAAAATATTAGATGGTCACAATTATGTTAGGATTTATTTAAATTCTCCCTTCTTAACAAGTTGTGACATGACTAATTTTAACCAGGAGATTAGCAAAGTCTATCCAAATGATAATACATTTGTAAATCCCATGTGCACCACTATAATAAATTCCTAGTCAACAACTAATTAATAGTGATTGATAATTCTCACTAATTTGCAATGAAATTTTGATTGATAAATGTCTTGTTTTACCAACTTTGATATAATCACTTGGTAATCACACATCAAAACCTTGTTTTAAGTTAGTAAATAACCATCTAAGTTATTTAATTGTGGTACGTCTTTAACTCGTGACTTGCATATATAGATTAGTTGCCTTTTTTCTTTTTTAAATATGAGAGAATTTTTTAAAATGATAAATTTTATTTTATTTTAAAAGAGTACAAGTAATTGAATTTGTTATAATAGATGACATGAGAAGAGAATACCATTCATCTAATGGTAAGCCTTCAATTGTATTTATTTGGTTTTTTAAGATTTTCTAAGATGAGAGAATTTGATCATATTCACATTAATTGGAACCCCACATTAATTTAGAATGTAATGGATTTCAAAAATAATTGATTGTGAAAAGAAGCAAACCAATTGAATAAGCTAGTTTGTCACAAGATTGTTTTCTATAAAGATATGGTATGTTTGAATTCTTATCAAATTGAATAACTGTTTAATTTGTTAAATGTGATTGTACATGTTCCAAAGAATAAAGACGTTATCATAAAATATGTTTAGAATAATATAAGAATATTCATGTCTAGCTCTTTTATTATAATAACTTATTATTAACTATTTTCTAATCTAATGAATCCTTTTGAATAATTAAATTAGAGTGCTTTTTACACTTATCAATTATACACATCATAGGCCTTCAAAATTGTTACTATAGATTAATCAAAATTCATCAAGATATTTACTTGATCATAAATAAAGTTTTACTTTTATTCTAACTAATTAGATCAATATATAATATTATGTTTTCATTTATTCATTCACTATTTCGAATGAACCAATCTAATAATTACTCGAAATCTACTTGTGTTATGTTTTTAAGTTTTTTTTGACTTCTAGTTGAACTAAAATATAATTTTATATTTTATTGATCCTTAATAATGGGATACTTTTAACCCTATATATAATGTGTAAAACATCATTTATAAATTAAGACTTATTGATGGTTTTGTAACAACTTAAATTATTATTTAAAACAAAATCATGCTATTATAGACTCCAGTGGGTTACAATACTACAATAAACTATGGTTTTATAATTTTAAGTTTTTATTATTTTTTAAAATTATATTTACTATTATAATAACTATTGTAAAATAATTTTTATTTAAAAAAGTAAAAAAATCTTCATAATATATACATATATTAAAAATATTGTTAAAACTTTAAAAGTATTTTTTATTTAATGTCTTTTTAAAAAATGAAATTAAATAACTACAATAATATAATTTTGGCAGTTAAAAAGATAAAGGACTAATTAAATTATTTAGAGTTGTAGCCGAAACATCCGTTATAAAATGGGCCCTTGCATGAACTAAATCACTTAGTGAACTGAAATATCAACCTAACTATACCATAATAATATTTCATAAAATTAGTATTAAAAAATGAAAATAAATTTTGAAAATTGATTGCATAGTGCATAATCAGTCAATTTATTTTGATTTTAACAAAAAACAATTGAAACTTTATTTTTGATCATTTTTCAAAATAACGATTTATTTTAAATATTTAAGACTTAGTCTAAAGTTTGAGCTACTATATGATTTAGCTTAAACGTGTTTCATACTTTGCGATCAAGAGTGGTCTAAATTCAATAGTTGTCAATAGTTGTCTTTTCTTTGTTCAATCCCAACGAGTGATCATTTGTGAGTCATTCTTAAATTGATTTGTTCTATATATCATAGATCTCGAGTTGATAAGAAGTTGTAATTATATTTACTAGTTTGATAATTAGTAGAACTGTTATTTTAATATTTATTAAATGAACTATTTTTTGAGAATCTATCATTTGCAAAAATAATTTAAATTTATTATTTATATTAGTATTTATTGGATTTAAAAAAGTTTTTATTTAATAAGTTTTTCGAATAAAAAAATAATTGTTTTATAAATATTTTGTCTATTAATTATCAAAGTATTAATAAATGTTTATGTTTTAAAGAACAAAAAAGAGAAGGCCCAATGGGCCGTTGTTCGCATAATGCCATCGGGAAACTTAACGAGCTTTTCTTCTCCGTTCGCCAATGCACGACGGTCGGAAGCATGAAAAACTCGCTCTCTCTCCTCCTCTCAATTTCCTTTCTCTCCCTCGTCTCCCTCCTCCTCCTCTTCAAATCCAGACCTGCCTCTCTTCATACGCCCCTTTTGCAAAACTCCGCCTTTCGATCACAAACACGGCTCAAGGTCCACGTTGCTGACCTCCCCAGAACCCTAAACTATGGCCTTCTCGATCACTATTGGTCCCTCTCGGGTCCAGACTCCCGCATCGGCACGGACCCCGACGGTGATCTCCGCGCTTTCCTATCCTCCGCTCCACGCCGGTCGAACCCGCCGCCTTACCCGGAGAACCCACTGATTAAGCAATACAGCGCGGAGTATTGGTTACTCCGTGATCTCGAGACGCCGGAGGAGTCGTCGGTGGCGGAGAGGGTGTATGATTGGCGAAACGCTGACGTGGTGTTCGTACCTTTCTTCGCCACGCTTAGTGCGGAGATGGAGCTGGGGTGGGGGAAGAAGGGAAGATTCATCAAGAAGGATGGGAATGGGGATTATCTGAGGCAGAGAGAGGTTGTCGATCGGATCAGGAGATCTGAGGCGTGGAAGAGATCAGGTGGCCGTGACCATGTGTTTGTTCTCACTGGTATAATGCGTTGTGGCTTGTGTACATTTTTCATCTATTTTTCTGGTATCCATATCGATTGATTGCTAGTTTGTTAAGTTTTACAAGTTGAACTCGATCAAATGTATTTGTTCTTTGTTCCCTTGATTTTTCACGAACAAAAAGATGTAGATCTGTTTTGCAACTTATTATAGCTTATGATTCAGCTTGTCAGGTTATGTTAAAAGTTGAAGCATTCTTTGACAGACCCAGTTGCAATGTGGCATGTGAGAGCAGAGATATCTCCAGCTGTGCTTTTGGTAGTGGATTTTGGTGGATGGTACAAGCTTGATGCAAAGGCAGCAAAAGAAAACTCTTCAAGTATAATTCAGCATACCCAAGTTTCATTGCTCAAGGATGTAATTGTGCCTTACACACATCTGCTCCCTAGATTGCACTTAGTGGAGGATCAGCCTCGCCACAGCCTTCTTTATTTCAAAGGGGCCAGACATAGACATCGGGTTTGTGATTCACAGTTTTGCTTCTTTTCACTGCTTGTTTGAGTATAAATTATGACTGAGGATGTAGCATTTACCTTAAATTTATGTTTTCCTTTTATGTTTTAAGGTCAGTTCAAATGTTAATCTGATTTGTTTGAGGTAATATGCGTAGTAGCTTTGGCAAATTGAAAGAGGCAAAACCTAGTTTTTTTCAAAAGCTATGAAGCCCATGTTTAGCTTTAGGAATGTATCAAAGCTCAACAAGGGCACTGGTTTTGTTTGGTTTTTTTTTAGTTTGGAATTTATCTGTCAGCTGCATGATATGTTCCAATGTTCATACATTTGAGCACATGCATAAAAAACATGATAATGTAGCTCATGCTGTGGTCTGAAATAGTATGGCTCATGTTATTTTTTTAATGAGCTCAAGGGGTGTTATTAGTACGAACATGTTCATGCTAACAACCAATTAGCTCTTTACAAAAATAACATCAGCTTTTTGATTGACAATATAAAGATAGTTATTACTTTCTTGAACAAGATAAATTATCAATTAGCCCAAATGAGTTTTAGACAAAAGAGAAAAATTTCTAAAAGAAAGGGCCACAATGCTTACTGCTGCACATTATGCTTCAATGCTGTGCATGACGCCCAACCAAATATCAATGCCACTTTCACATGGGAATAAAGAGGATATGGAGGGATCCAATTAGGATTTGGCACCTTTGATCGGTAATGGCTGTGAAAAAATCTCTCTTGAGCTCTATTAGGGGACATTTGATGGATAGTGATGCCACAATTTTCTTGTTCCTCATGATTTTCTTGAAGGCGTTATCTCAAGTTTTGTCGAAGCTCTTCCTTTGCCCTTACTCAACTTCGAAGACCCTTTGGAAGCCTAGTGTTACTCACTCGATACCTTGAGTGCACAATTCTCCTTTGCCTGAGTCTTTCTTCTTCTAAATCCACTTTCGCATGTAATAGAGCTAGTGTTGCACCTCATGAAGCCACTTGAGTTCTCTTTTGTCTCTTCAGAGAGCTCTCTAGTTCCCAAGTCTTAGCTTTTTCTTCACAAAAGAACCTTTGCTATTGTCGAAACTGCGCGTGCTTCACGTGTTTCCTGAACCTTACATGTGCTACATGGGAGTCGTACATGTCTTCTTGAAAAATTCCTAAGTGTGCGGCTTGCTTCACTTGCGTTATCCCATGCCAACCCCCACACCTGCTTACACTTGATTGGAAGCTCCTTTAAGTTGCTCGAGCATTCTTTAAGTTGCCTGAGCGCCCTTGGTATAATAGTAAGTTATCAAAGACCTTTAAAATTGTTCAAAGGTCTTCCACACTCACAAGATTAACTTTTAACTATCTTTTCAAGGCAAGATAAATGATTAATTAGCCAAAATGATTTTTGAAGAGACAAGAGAAAAATGTTTAAAAGAAAGGATTACAATATCTATTGCTCTTGCCCAACCAAATATTGGCACCACCTTCACATGGGAATAAAGAGTACGTAAAGGGATCCGACTAGGATTTGATGCCTTTAATCGGTAATGGCTATGAAATGACCTATCTTGAGTTCCATTAGGGGACATTTGATGGATAGTCACACCACAATCTTCTTGTTCCTCATAAATATTCTATGAAAACCTTAGCTAAAGTTTTGCCGAAGCTCTGCTCTGCCCTTGCTTGACTTTGAAGACCCTTTGGAAGCCTATCGTTACTTGCTTGAGGCCTCGAGTGCACAATCCTTTGTCGTCTGAGTCTTTCTTCTTTTGAATCCTTTTACACATGTCAAAAAGCTGTTTTTGTATCTCATTAAGCCACTTGAGTTCTCCTTTCTCTATCAAGAGAGCTCTTTAGTTCTTGAGTCTTAGCTTTTCTTCACCCAAGAATCTTTGCTACTATTGAAGTTGCCCGTGCTTCATGTGTGTTACCTGAACCTCACACGTGCCACTTGAGCATTGCACACATCTTCTTGAAAAATGTCTATGCGTGCCGCTTGCTGCTGCATTCTTTGAGTTGCCTAAGTGCCCTTGGTGTAACACTAAGTTATTGAAGACCTTTACAATTCTCAAAGGTCTTCTTTACTCACAAAATCAACTCTCAACCATCTTTTGAATGCAAGTGAGCTCTTGTTTAAATTTTTCATATCTTTGTTTTTCACATCGACAAATTTGTTATCACAAAAATTTTGAAGGTCTAAATTGTTATTAAGGATCATTAACATAGATTGAAAATGATAAAATGAAAGAAAACTAAGAAGAACAATATTTATCATGGTCAAACTTGAGAGGATCACATTAATGGTGCTTTCAAACTCTTACTACTTTAGCAAGAGAGGGAAATGATAGAATTCTTTCTCTCTCAAGAGTGAATCCCTCCTTCTTAGGTTAGAAATTTCTTTTTTAATAGGAAACTACTTTAATAAGACACTAATTTTTACTACTTCCGATATCACTACTGTCATCTTGTGTGCAATGCATTACATAGGCCTTTGTATGAAACATTAGAAATGCGCAAAATACCTCTTTAGAAGCATTTATCTTCCATTCTTAGATAATATTCTTACTAGTGAGGTTAGATGATATAATACTTTATTTATGATTATGCACCTACATGATACGACAATACCAGTGAATCTTACTGACCTTAGGGGCATGAGTTGTCACTTTCTTATTTCACCATTGGGTCCACAATGTGGGACTTGGACACTGGATTATGCGATATGTCCAATAATAGCCGGTACAATATACTTAGAATCTGAAATAAATAGGAGTTCAAGTATTATTTAATAATTTGAAATACTAAGATTTTTTGTTATGTTCTTAGTTTATTTCATTTTCCATTGCTTCTTTTTCATTCTATTCTTATTTTATTTTATTTTTCGTTATTTATCCTTCATTTGGTTCTTATTTTTCCATGATATCATTCTTTTTGTTTCTCTTTCCAATAAAGACTAAGAATTTTGCAAATAGGATTGAAGACATGATTACTTCTTGTTACTTTTGATATGCTCCTTATTCTCCATTTTATTCAAACTTTGTTTGTCCTTTTAAATTCAATTTTATTGGTAATTCAATTTGTTTGGGATAATTCTCCTTGTAGCTTTTGCAAATTGTTATTGACAAAAGTTAGTTTAGGTTAAAAGCTATGAAACTCATGCATGCTGTTGGGCAAATGACAAAATGCAGTAAAGAACTAGTATTTTTTTGTTTTTTAAGTTTTGAATGGTTCTATTAGCTCCATAACTTGTTCATATTTTCATACATTTGTTCTTGTTGACCTGAAAAATGATAGCTTTGCTCATGTTGTTTTTTGACATTAGATAAAGAATGTTATTTTAGGAAGAGTTGATTGGGTGTCATTAGTATGAAAATGTGCCAATTCATTTTAGGCTCAAGATTTTTTCAGCTGATTTATAATTATTGTAGGTGTTCTACTTAAAACACATTTTATGTTGGACATGATAAATTTTAACTCAAATAAGTTTAGTTTGTTAATGAGAAAATGTAAAAGTCTAAATCACTGTCCAAGATCATTAGCATTTATGATAAGAAAAAGAAAGCAAAATAGTAAGGACAACAGATCATAAAAAAAACCTTTTGAAATAGGGGAGAATGACTCATCTTGTGTAATCCGTTTGAGTACCTTGGATGGTGGTCAAAACTTCTATATTTTTCATGTCAACAAGCTTATTTGAGAGCTAATTGGTAATTTATCATGCTCAAGAAAAAAAAAATTGAAGGTAAAAGAGCTGAGAGAATTATAAATTAGGTAAAAAATCTTAATATTAATAGGTAGACTTTACAAACGGATTGATAATTGAAGACTAATACGCTGACATGAATCAAACAAATTTATACTAATAACTCTTAACGAAATCTTTCCAAAACATTAGCGATTTTATATTTGATAAAAATGGGAATAGAGATGAAATGTTTTTAATCCAAGTGCACGAATGATTGAAGATAGAAACACATCATTCAAAACAGATATAACTAAATTACCAAGGGGTAATCACTTGCTTCAATGACATTTGTGGCATTCTTGGGTTTTATTTTCATATTATTTCACATAACAAAGAAACTATTTGAATAAAATAAAAGCATAATGAAAGAAAGTAACGAAAATGAAACAAAATAATAAAGAGAAGCAATGGAAAATGAAATAAACGAAAGAGAAGTAACGAAGCATGAAAAGGACTAAAAATAACATCAATTAAAGAGAGTTGAAAGAAGGAGAACGAAGATAACAGCCATCTTCGTCACGTTTTCCATTTTCTCGAACCACCCATCACTCATCTTGTTGTGCTTGATCATGTTTCCATAATTCCATGTTGCACTTTGAGTTGAATTTTATCTTCATGGCATTCGTCATCTCCTAAAATCTTCTGTGCTTGCTACTCTTCTTTTGCTCCGACAGGGTGGGCTTGTTCGCGAGAAATTATGGAATGTTTTGCAGAACGAGCCGGATGTCATCATAGAGGAAGGTTTCCCCAATGCCAGCGGTCGCGAACAGTCCATAAGAGGGATGCGCGGTTCGGAGTTCTGCCTGCATCCCGCCGGAGACACGCCCACTTCCTGTCGTCTTTTTGATGCAATTTCGAGCCTCTGCATTCCGGTAGTGGTCAGCGACCACATCGAGCTCCCGTTCGAGGGAACGTTGGATTACACAGAATTCACCATCTTCGTCCCAGTCGATGATGCCCTTCGACCTAGTTGGCTCATCGATCGCTTAAGAAGCATATCCAAACAACACAAGGATGACTTTCGAAGGAAAATGGCCGACGTTCAAGCTTCGTTTGAGTACGATAATGGCGGTCCCGATGGAGCTGTCAATCACATATGGAGAAAGTTGCAGGAGAAGCTACCTTTCATTCGAGAAGCAGTTGCTCGGGAGAAGAGGAAACCTGATGGTGTTACTGCCCCACAACGATGTCAGTGTATGTGATCTGCAAGTTCCTTATTGTTCCGTAGTCTTTATCCATTGATTGATATGTAAGTTTTTTCAGCACAATTAGTTATTCATGTCTTTTGTTAGACTACATGGTGTGCTAAAGGAATCATCTTGCATAACAATTCACCATTTATTCTGCATTTGCAAACAGTACAATACGACATAGGTAATCATCAATTCCAATTGATCCTATAAAGGATCATTTGAGCAGCATCACCCAATCCTCAGATGTTTTCAGGTACGGTTACTTATTTATCTTTGATCGCGTTCTTTTTATGCTCGAGCTGCTGCAGTTTGCTGCTTGGCTTCCAGGAGCTTCTCATAATCTTCAATGGACCTGAAAAGCTCAGAGAAGTTTCCTTTGCCGAAGCCTCCACATCCTCCTTTCTGATATGCCTTCCCTTCTTCATCTTTCATCATGCAGCCAATCCTTTGAATAATCTCCAGAAATATGGTTGGTCTGCGTCCACAACAAGAAAGAACAGGTTAGGAAAAAATATTTTTATTTTTTAAAAGATATAAAATATTTTTATAGCTTTAGATCGTTTGGATTGTGTTTTTAAATGTAGCATCAAACGGGATTCTCTCAAACTTTAGCATGTTTGGTTGTTGACTAAGCATCCAAACAAACGGTCAAAGCCTTTAGATAAAGTCTGATACTTGAGATCAGGATAGGTACGAGTATGTTGTGTGTGAGTATATGTCATCAATTTTATTAAAAAGAAACTTTTGAATAAAATAATAAATTTTAGGCGATATATAAGTAATTTATACTATTTTTTGAATTAAATAAATTAATATTTTAATGAGAAAATTTTCGTCTGAACCTGTCTCCGACCGGTTTGGTGAAGATCTGGAGGAGGACACCCTGGTCATCCCTATCCACAAGCACGCCGATCTCCTCGCATTCCTTTATCTGCTCCTCGCTGAGAACATCGCCGGCGCGGCGTCGGAGATTCGCGTAATACGTCGGCGGCGGCGAGGGCATGAAATCGAATCCTCCCATCCTGGACCTTGCCCTCATCTCCCTTAGCGTCCGCAGCACGTCGTCGGTGGCCAGCGCCAGGTGCTGCACGCCGGCGCCGGTGTTGTGGTCGAGAAACGTCTGGATTTGGCTCCGCCGTTTCATTCCGTGGACCGGCTCGTTCATCGGTATGAGCACCGTCTCCTCGTTGTTGGCGAGAACCACTGAGTTCAGCCCGCTCTCGGCGGTGCCGACATCGGTAGCCGTGAACTCGGCGAACTCGTGGAAGCCCGTGAAGGATGCCACGTAACTCACAGCGGATGCCAGATCGTCGACGTTACCGACGGCGTGATCCAGACGGCGGATGCCGAAACTAAAGGTCGGGGAAGGGGCGGGAACGTCCTCGAATCCGGGGAGAAAGGAAGGAGAATCGAGAGAGGGAGGGGGGTGGCTGATGTAGCGGAGGACGACGTCGCCGTAGAGCTCGACCTCGGCGAGGGAGAAGCCAAGGCCGAGGTCAATGGGGGGGAAGGCCGGGCGGGCGCCGTGGGAGACGCTAAGATGAAAGGCAGATGCCGCATCGGCGACGCGAACGGCGATGGCGCGGACGCCGAGTCCGTGGACTGCTGAGAAGCGAAGAGCGCCGGAAGGGGAAAAGGACGGGATCGGGGATTTGGTGGATTGAGGAGATGCAGAATCGGTCGAGTAATACGGCGCGGAGAAGAGGAATTGGAGGGAGGAGGAGCGGAGGAGGAGGGATGAGTGGATCGAGTTTCCTGTGGAAAGATCGGAGCGTGCGGCTACGGGCATGCCGAGGCCGAAGGAGAAGCGGCCGGCGGTGTTGGTGGCGTCGCCACACCAGAACTCGATGTGGTGGAAACCCAATACGGGAAATCGGTCGGTTCGAGGGTTGGCCCGTACGAATTTTGAATAGCCGACGAGCTTGAAGTCGTTTCCCCTGCCGGAGACGCCGCCATCCTTCTCCGCTACTGTCTCTTCTGTCTGTGGGAGTGTCGCATGCCCCATGCTCGTTTGCCTCCAACTGTGTGACGTTGATGCGTAGGCGTATTTTAGAGTATGTGAAATATTATATATAATAGATGGGCCGTTGATGTACTGCCACGTGGTTGTTTTCTCTTCAAATATAATGATAATTTTCCCTCTATTTTGTTATTTATCCTCACGAAAACATATTCAAAATATTTATTAAAATTTTTTTATCGAAATATTTTTCATTTTTATAAGAAAAAAAATCTCTAAAATACCCTGGGAGTTTTTTGTTGAGAAGTCTTTGGGGATTCACTTACTGAAACTGGCAGATCACTATGTACGAAAACAAAAAAAACGTGAGCATGCCCAATCATTAAAAGAAAACTCTTCAATTATGATTCAGAAATAAAAAAAAAAATTAGCCACATTCACATGAATGGTCCACTTTTTTTATGGCACTATGCTTTAGGCCTTTATTTGAGTGCTTTTCGGTTGCAATGTTCTTGTGAAACTATGTTTTGACTACAAGCAATGAACCTCACATGGGCTTATCATTACATTTTCGAAATAAAAACTTAAAATTTTAAATCATTATATAATTTTCAGAATAATTATATTTTTATTTTTCTCTTTAAAAATTAAATAATAATTTTATCTTCATTTTTAAATTTTATCTCTTGATTGTAATGTGATTGAGTGTTGGTCTTCTATAGACACGTTACAAGCTTGCAAACCTCATAAAAACAAATGAGTTGTTAGAATGTGAGAATTGATAGATAGTAAATGTAAGTTGAGGAACATAACTTGGGGTTTTTGTAGGTTATGAGCATTTGGTTGGTTTTGCATTGAGACGATGCTTGAATCTTGAGATAAGAATTGATTGGCCCAAAATATTGGCAAGTCTAGAACATGATGAGTGGACAACTAAAGTTGAAGGTGGGAAGAATTTTCTCATAAAGCAAGGAACAATTTGGCTAAAATGAATAGGGCAATAGAAATTATAATTCTTGCAAAATAGGGATGTGAAGTTTTGCTCAATTCGAGTGAGGAATTGATAATGTTGGACGGGTTAAGATAAGGAATTGGTTTGCTAGAGTTAGAGACCTTCGTTGGTGTATTACAATAGTAGATCGATTTTTATATGATTTCAATTATCATTTCAATAGCAATTTACTTTGATCTTTTATTGCAATAGTAGATCGAACTTTTTGGCTTCTATGTCAATTGTAGATTACTATTATGTGCAATTATTTGATGGGAGAGACCAATTATTTTTACAATTCTTCAAACCTAATTTTTTTATTACATCATTTTTATTTTTTCAATAAATATTCATAACTCAATATATTTATGATTTTTAATTATCTCATTTACTTGTTTAATTTTAATATTTTGGTTATAACTTTGTGGTTCATTTCTTGTTTTGAGTTTTTTTTTATTTGATAGAAAGGTAAGAGAAAATGCTACAATCTCTTCAAATATTTGGCCAAAATCAAACAATAGCTTTGATAAAAAAAAATATAGTCAGTAATTAACCATCAATTTTGATTATTTTTTTACATTTTTTTTTATAAGACATTTTGTTTCACATTATAGTTTTCTTTCACATTATAGTGTGCTTTCATGTATGTTATTTAGTGTATTATATTGGGTGAGCTTTATGTTTGTGTGAAGCAAACTTTTTTCTCTTGTGACGATTCCAACTACACTCCAAGAGGATGGATAGTGATAGCCAAGTGATGTAAGGTCGTCAACAAATAAAAAGGTTCCTAGTAAATGTTTTCCCAAATATTCATTTCTTCATTTTGGAGTTTTTGTCATTTTTCTTTGTTGTTTGTTTTTTTTTTCTATTCTCATTTTGCTTCTAGCTTTTGTAATGTATAATTATATGTTACATATTTTTTTTATATATGATTGTGCTTATGTGGGATTTCAATTTCATATATTATAACCTTTTTAGCAACATATATTATTATCTTTGTGGCAACTATGTTATATCTTTTTGTATACTAATTTTCTTTTTCTTTGCGAACTTTGTGTGCCTAGCCTTGAATAGTAGTTTCTATGCAATACTAACCTTTCTTGTAGAGAACAATTATAGATTGACATGCCTAACTTGATCTCCAATTTGTATGATTCTTAAGGTTCCTCTTAATATTATTATTTAGAAGCTTTAACTTTATATAAATTGATAAATCATTTTAATTTTAATTTAAAATAAAATAAAAAATGTTAATTGTATATCATAAAGATTAAAAGTCTTTTAAATTATTATAATAATATAATAAAATGATTATGATCAATAAAAGCAACCATTTTTTTCATTGAGATGTGCTGATTTATTGTTTGTCCATTGCGTGCCAACCTCAATTGTGATAAGAATGGAAGTCCGCTTTAGGACTATACTTTGCTACATGTGATGTGATTCACAAAAGTTAGGTGATCAAATTTTAAAATAATGTTATTAATTTTTGATATAATTATTATACTTATTCTTCTCTTAAAATATTAAAAGACAAATTTTTTGCATCCCTCTTTAATTCGTGAATTATCAAAATATCATTTTATTTGATTAATATATTTCCACACAACATTTTAACACTACTAAACACAAGAGATGTATCAACTATATTGTTTTGATGAGTATGATGACTACTTTTAGCTTTGATGATTCATTTAGAAAATTTGCATTAAAAGTGCCTCTTTGGTTTCGAGTGTAAGTTATGATTGAGAAAAACCTTAAAATTGTTCAAGTTGCTTAAGGAGGTGAAAGATTAGAAAAAAAACTTAGAGATCATCTTAGGATAATTTGTTGTTTTATCTTTCGAAAAATTTATGTAAAGATTGAGTTGATACTTATTTAGATTATTAGAGAGCTTACTCTAATGCACACATATACCACACGTTCATTTGCATATCATGAAAGTGAATTTTCATGTATAGATATGTTCTAGGTTGATTCAGATAGTATGTTTACATATGAACCCAAGAGTCATTAATGTCATTCCTTGAAATGTTAAATTATTACTAGTACATGAATTTGCACATCTTTATTGATATGGTCAATGATTTAGTTTAAATATAGGAAAATGACCTAAGTGATCGCATTGAGTGCATTTGACTTAAACCTAAAAAATTCAAGTTAAAACTCTATTTCTAATCTTAAAACATGATTGTGATCCAAAATTAAATCGATTTGAAATGGAGTGGAATGATTATACCTTTTGGTTGATTAACTAAATAAAAGATACCATTGATATGACCCATATGACAAATATGCATTTTTATTAAAACTAATTTGTGAATACAATGCAAAACACCTTACAAAAACATTTGAATAAATGATGTCTCAATTAAACCATTATGTCGTAAAAATCTCATACATGGTTTAACCATTGTTTGGTATTTTAAATACCATTATTATTCTAGAACCACGTTTTACTTGATTTGATTAATTAATGATGCATTTAAATTATTATATTATAATGACCTTAATTGATCATCTTTTGCTTAAAACAATTTATAGGGTAAAACTCACAAAATTAGGCCAAAACAAAACCAAAATCATTTTATAACTCCTAGAACATCATTAGATGCACATTCTTGCAAAGTTTTTGAAACACATTTAATTGAACATATATTTTTGGAAAAATTTAAAATAAAGCTGAAGTGGCTTGTTGGCCACACAATGCACCTAGTCTTACATATTGCATATAAAGGCTAGTATGACATATGGATCCCATGTCTAGTCCATAACAAGGTATTCATCATTAAGAGATTTCTTAGGGTGACCTTATTGCCAAAACTTTTGAAGACATTTATTGCAAGCTCAAAGGAGTCACAAACTTCTATTATTGCATTTACCAAAACACATGACTTGTTGCTTCATTATTAGAAATATCCTTTCTTTAGTCTTTTTGTTGAGTTTCTTTGTACTTTTATTAATCTTTAGGATTAGATTATACTTTAAATTTTATTTGTAATCTTTTATAAGAATAATCCCCTTGGCTTGTTTTATGAATTGGGGTGAGACTCAAGATTTTATATTGAAAAGTTTTGTTTGAGTGGTATTGTTAAGAAAATTGGATTTAGAAATACTAAACAAAAGTGTATTTTTTCTTGGAGAATTTAGAGCATAGGATCATAGCTTTAAGAGAGATGAGAGCTTGAACTTTATAAATTACGAATAGCTTTGAAAAATGAGAGAAAAAATGTGTAAGTAAAATAAGGCTAGGGCTTATCTTAAGGGATTGACCTCTCCCTTCAACTAGTCTCTTCGAGGTATTTTATAATTGTTGCAGTGATGAATGTGCCTTTGTTTTTCTCAGATTGTGTGAAATATTTCTACATTGATAGCTTAATTGTACATATATTGTGGAAAGAGTTATCACTATTTGTTAGGAAATTATCACCATCTCCCAAATAGTTATCACTAGTGTGGTTTAAATGCTTGAGCCATTGGCATTAGAATAAGAGTTATTGGCATTGTTGGTTACTCCAGGAATCACCTTGATGTTTGTCAAGCCTCCACCCAACCAAGTACCATTATATAACAATATTATCATAAATTTGCTTAGCTGTTACATCAAGTGAGGACAAATAACCAAAAATCAAGGGTGGGGACCCGACGGTAAGACAAACACACACTCCAAAATTTCGCAATATATATAAACACGAACATGTTTTTATAATAATCACACCAACCCCTCCCTTTGTTTTACACATCTCGTGAAAAAGGTTCTTTTGTAGCAGTACCATTCCCATCTCTTGGTGCAGTGGTTTCATGACCTGTGATGTAAGCACTAAATTAGATTTTATACATCTCAGTAGATAATTCCACATAGTTAACCAAGTAAATAAAAAGACATAACAAAATACCATAAACAATAAAGATGAATCATATGCATCAAGCTAAAATCATACCATATGTCATCTATATAAGGTAATGCCAAATGAAAACCATAAAGAAATGCAAGCTCCTTATATAGTGTGTTATTACCGGGCCCAATTTCCTTTGACACATTATCCTCTGGATCCAATCATCAATGACTGTCCTCTAGCCGACATCCAACCAAGCACATAACACTAGGCAGATATCTGATCCGAAGATCAATACCCTGCGATCCAACACGCCGAGCCTAGTGCCACTAGGTAGGTATGGTACCTGTAACAGCCCTAGTTTTCTCTTATTTGTATTTTTATATGCTTAAACGAAAGAGCTTTGTGAGACGAATCCAACGATGTTAAATTTGTAATTTTCGGAGCTCTAATGAATAAATTATGAATTTTTGAAGATTTGGGATAAATTTGTAACATTGAGGATAGATTTGTAATTTTTAAATGTCGGTTTAGTTCAAATCCGATTGGCAGAGGGTATATTTGCAAATATAAAATTTAGAGGGGGTTTTCTGCAAACATGCGTTTCACGAACGTCCCTTTAGTCGGTTTCGGCCGCGGCTATAAAAGCCAATTTTTGCGCGTTTAAAACAGCCGACTTTGTGCGTTTGAAACGCTTTTCTGCGAACACGGCAGCGAGGCACGGCGGTGAGGAATTTTCGTGATTTTCAGCACGCGACGACGACGGTCAACGAAAGTTAGAAATTTATTTGCTTTGTTGTTTTTATAAGCTTTTTGGGAAGCGACGGTCAGTTGGCCGGCGAGAGACGCAAGAAATTTCTAGGTTCGCCGGCGAAATATTTCGGTTTCGCCGGACGCGAGAGAGAGAGAGAGAGAGAGAGAGAGAGAGAGAGAGAGAGAGGTGGCGGCGTGAACCGGTCCAGGCTTTGGACCGGGTTACGCTGCTGAACCGGATGCCGAGCGCGCGCGGTCCAGCGTGCCGAGCACGCCCGGTCCAGCGCCGAGAGCACGCGCGGTCCAGCGCCGAGCGGGCGGTCCAGCGACGGCGTAAGAAATTTGGGAATTTAGAAAGCTGTTTGGAAAAGCTTTTAGAAAGTTTTTCTGCGCGGGCGGTCCAGCGCAGACCGTGGCCGGTCCAGCGTCTTTTGGGATTTATTTTGGGGTGTGTTTGGGAAAGCTTTTAGAAAGCGCTGTTTGGCTATAATTATTTTTGTATTTTATGGGCTTGTAGGACATCAAGAAGAATCAGAAGTGAGTAAGACGGGTGGTACAACAAATTCAGGTAAATAAATTCGTAACCTGTGATATAGCACAATAGTATTTATTTATATTTCGATACATGGTTTCTTATGGGCTGCATTACAGTTTTTCTTTACATGACTTTTATCTCATGGCTTGATATATGTTTTATGGTGTTATTTTCTGATTGAACTGAAAGCATAAAAGATGACAAAAAGGAAATTGAAACAGAAAGCATAATATGAGATAAAATATAATTGGTTGGACATATTGATATGGTTTTGGCATATTTATCACATGTGTGACATGGTTGGAAAATAAAAATGAAAATTGGATTCCTGGAGACATTATCCTCACCACTAGGCCTAGCAGATGAGATTGCAGGGTATCGATCTTCGGATTAGATATCTGCCTAGTGTGTATGTGTACCATGACCTCCGTATATATTGATGACACCAGGCCTAGCGGATGTGATCGCAGGGTATCAGTACTATACCTGCCTGGTGGCACTAGGCCTAGCGGATGAGATCGCAGGGTATCGGTCTTCGGATCAGATATCTGCCTAGTGTTATGTACTGGATGGATGCCGGCTGGAGGGTCATTTGATATGATGATTGGATCCAGAGGATGATGATTCAAAGGGAATCGGGCCCAGTAAGTATATAACATATAAAATAATGGAAATGGAAATTTGGTATACATGTTTATCTGGTTTACTTTTGATACTGCATGACATTTGATATGAAGGTATTCATATGGTTTATTTTTCACCGCTTATGAGATGGATTTTGTTTTATCATGTTTCACGGCTTGTCTTTTATATCTGGAGATTTATTTTACTTGGTTACATAATGGATTTATCTGCTGAGATATATATGTCTCATTAGTGCTTCATCACAGGTCATGTATCCACTACACCGAGAGCTGGGAATTATAATGGTACAGGAGAGGACTATACTCCTGACATGTGAGAGGGGATAGATTTTTGGTGGGAGTGGATTTGGTTTCATTTTGGTACTTTTTGGTACTTCAGTTTTGTGGTTTATTGTATATATATACAGTTTAATATACACATGTTTTCATTTCAGCTCCATGGTTTGGATTTGGTTAAAATGTTTTAAAAATATATGAGATTGGTTAGAGGGTTAGAATTGTCTCACCGTCGGGTCCCCACCTAGGCATGGTTTGTCCTCACTCGAGATTATTTCTTATGCAGCATCCTTAATTTACTGTAGTTGGTAAGGTGGGGTGCCTGACAGTACCATACCCTGCGATCCAACACGTTGAGCCTGGTGTAATCATCATGGAGTCGTAGCACACAACACTAGGCAGATATCTGATACGAAGATCGATACCCTGCGATCCCACACGCTGAGCCTAGTGGTGAGGACAATTTTCTCTGGAAATCCATTTTTTTATATTTGTCATTTCCCAAACATCAATCCATGCCATATCAAAAGACGTTTCATGCCTATTTGTTTCGTCTCTTTCTTTATCATATTGTACCATATTATTTCTTTCTTTTTTAGTTGTCATGCAAATGAAAGAAACATCAACATATAGAACAACCAAACATCATGTAACTGAAAAAAAATCATGTAAAGCAAATACATAATAATGTGCTACATCACAGGGTTAGGAATCTATCTACCTGAATTTGTTGTACCAACTGTCTTACTCACTTCTGCTTCTTCTTGATGTCCTACAAGCCCGTAAAATACAAAAATAATTAATTTAAATATGCTTATTAGTCAAAAATGGCTTTCTAAAAGCTTTCCCAAACACACCCCAAAATAATCCCAAAAGATGGGCTTACGCGGCACTGAACCGCCCGCTGGACCGCGCGCGCTCGGCGCGCTGGACCGCGCGCGCTCGGCATCCGGTTCAGCAGCGTAACCCGGTCCAAGCCTGGACCGGTTCACGCCGCTCTCTCTCTCTCTCTCTCTCGCGTCCGGCGAAACCGAAATCTTTCGCCGGCGCTGGATCGGTCGTTTCACGTGCTGAATCGATCGAATCCGGCTCGGCTTCCGCCTCTCGGTCTCCCCCGCTCACCGGAAAACTTTACACAACTCCGACGACAAAAAAATTTATTTCTTACCTTATGGAACCTTCGCCGGCCGTCACTGTCGCGTGCCAACGCTCACGGAAATCCTCGTTGGATGTTACTATAGCGTCTACGCAAAAACAACAGCTGTCGGAAACCTCATCGTCGCACTCTGCAACCCCTTCGCCGGTTCGTGAACCGCGGTCGGCTTTTGTAGACGCGGTCGAAACGGATAAGCCGTCGCCTTGAGCACTTAGGTCTTAAGGAACTAACCTTGAGAGCCTTATCATCAATGCTTGACTCATGACTATTTCTTGGATTGATGGACAAAATTGACTTGAGCAAATTTTTAAATATTTATTTTGTTCCCAAACTCTTAATGTCATTATTTATATTACAATACGAAGTTTTATAAACCTTTACAAAAAAGTTAAAATTACAATGGTTAACATATAATTTTAAATATGCTAATATAATATAGATGACATTTGATGAGTTCATTTTATCTACTTGCTCTTGAAATTAAGCCAAGAAATTCTCACTGACATGTTATTCATCTGGAGTAAGGGGCTGTTGTCATGGGTGGTTGATTTGACACCATGTTGAACATCTTGGAGAAACTTTTAACAAGGGAAGTGAAACACTTAAGAGGAAGTGAGGTTGGAGTGACATTTATGAATATTTTGGACCTTTCAATAGTTGCCCCTATTGGGCTTGAAAATTCTACAAAGGTAGAGGTAACTATGCTTGAAAAATTGCCACAAAACATGTGGTTGTTGGCTTAGGGAACCCCTTGATTGTGTTTATGCATCTCCAACTATCATTAAGGGAGATAATCCCTTAGATGCTTGACATTATGGAGGTCCTAATATTGTTAAAAAAGTAGAAGAAAAAATGGAATGGAAAAGAGGTTTTTGGTAGAGGCTTGGTTTGTAGATCTTTTGTCACAAACTAAAAAGTGCTTAGGATGGTTATGAAGAACAATTAAACTTTAGCAAAAGACCTTCTAGATCATATTGAGGTTCCTAGCTGTTATCTAAATGATGTGAATTTATTGCTTAGTGGTAGTAATTTGACTTTGACAATTGATATTTAGAAAATGTGATAATAATTTTGGAGACTTGAAGTGGACAATGATATATCCTTGATAGGTTTCAAGGCATGTCTCCAAACTTGGAGGTGGTGAGTGCAAAGTAGTCAACTTCTCAAAAGCTCTAAATCCCAAGGTTATGTAGATGAATTTAATTTATAATTTAATATTTATTTTGAAATTTTATTTACTTGATATTATTTTAAAAAATTGTAGTGATCATGGTATGGAATGAGTCATAAAAAGAAGGAGACAAATATCAAAATGATATTTAAAATATTAAACAAAGTTAAAAAAAATTATGGGACATATATAACCAAAAATTTGATGAATCACTAATTTTAGAATTTTTTTTTATTAAGTTTGGGAATCAATTAAAATAATAAATGTGAAAAAATTAGTTCTCTATAAAATTTTAATCAAAAGAATATATAAATTCTCAAATAAATAAATCCCTAATTAATTTTCTAAAAACTCTAAACTAATTTTACTGAACCTCTAAAATCTACTCATGGTTATAAGGGAGAGAGATGCATTGTTAAGGGCAAGACATAACTTGTAAGAGATATGTAGTTGGAGAGGGAAAGGTACAAGGGGGAATGTTATGAAATGCTGTGGGAGAAAATGATTTTCATAAGAGATTTAGGAAAAAAAATTCACAAAGAAGCATGGTATCATTTCCCTCATGAATTTATTTTGGTATTTAATAAATTTATTAAATTTCTTACTTTTTAATTATGCATTGAGTTGTATACGAGACCTTAGTGAAGATTAGTAAATGAAGAGCACTGAGGAAAGAATTGGAATGAGAATCAGCATTCTTAGGTTAGGAACTTGATATTCTTAGTACATATTAAACAATTTGATTATTGATTAGGAAAGAGATTAAGTCTTTATTAGAAATGATTGGATGATTTGTAGTTAATCCAATGAATCTCTTCAACTAGGATTGGGTACATCACTTATTTATGAAGACCTTATGCGTACAATAATAATTGGTTACTCTAGAAATACAAAAGAATATTTTAAAAATATCAAATGACATATTTTGAAATTCTAAAAGGCATTTTAGAATTCTAAAATTAAACATAAATTATAAAAGAAATATTTTGATTAAAAATTAACTTAAAAAACTCTAAAATTAATTAAATTAAGTAGTTCTCAAACAAAATATGTATTTTGCACAGTGGTAATAGTAGTCATTGAAATGTCTAGGCATGATTGATGCTGCACAAGTGGAGGTCTCGATACATATGGTCTAGGTTTTAGATAGGCATTGATCGGGTGAAAAAGAATGGGTCGGTGAGACTGACTTGTTGGCATGGGTCATCGCGATTCATCATGGGTAACAGTTTGTGTGGCTCAAATAGTGTTCCCAGGTCAATTGGGTCACATGAGCATGCGGGTTAGTTCTGATGGTTGTAGTGCCTACTAACGATAGTGGTGATGACGACATATTATAACAAATGGTGGGGTGAGAAAAAATCAATAAAACATTCATTTTTTTTAGAATTTTTAAAGATATTTTCAACCATATTTTGTATCGATAGACTTGTAGAACTAGTGCAATGACAAGGGATGTGTGTTTGTGAGCTAATGTTGCTCTTACGTTATCCTCCCTAGGTGAGAAAAAGCTTGGCATGATGGTATTAAGGTGATAAGAAAAATAGTGTTTTAACATGTGTGACGTATATGGCATTGGTCATCATAGGTAAACTAGGAGTTCTTGATCAGAAGTTTGCTCTTCAACAAATTAAAATTTTTTTAGGTTTGCAATCGTTGGTTAGACTTATCTCGTGATCTGAAATTTCCTTCATATTGTCCTTATTCTCAAGTCAAATGTAGTGGTAAGAATAAGTTCACTCATCATAAGAGAATTAGGCTCATATAGCTTACTAGGTTTTAGACATGATGTCTTGTAAGGGACTAAATCTTTAATATTAAAAGTTATATTAATCTCATACTCTTCTAGTAAATTCAACACATATACATTAGCTCTCAGTTATTGAATATTCCTAAAAATTTTAGCTTCACAAACTTATAATTTCTTGTAAGCTTTGAGAAGAAATTATTATGACCTAACTCTAATTATAATATAATCTCTTTTATAATTTTTTCTAACATTTTTTTGAGTATTTACTAATTTTTTGTATCTTTTGTTACATGGATTAATTTTTTTAGATATTTTTTATGAGAAGTAAAGGATAAAGTAATAACAGAAGTCTAAAAATTCACTGGTAAGAAAATAGGATCAATATGAGACGTTAGCTTATTATCATAAGCTTGTATAATAGATGATGGATCTAGTAAGGTGATGATTAACTCTTTAATTATAAGAAATCAAACTAAGTCTCTTTAATCATGAGCCTTCCTAACTTGGGATGATCTCATCACTATGCTTACCTAATTTTAAAAGTACATAATAATATTGCTTAATAGGTATAAAGGTTTTATCTATCCATGACACAAAATAAGGGTTTGAATATTTGAATAAAAACTTCTATTTACTTAACAGCTTTAAGAGGTATTATAGTAATGTAACTATTATTATCTATGATCATTTTATATGATTATTTTTTAATTTTTATGTTGGTGTTGAAGATATTGGTATGCTTTTAGTAGTCTTGTAATTATGGGATTGTAAGGGCACACCTAATTTTGAAATGTTTCATATTTTTTAATTTTTACTCAATTTTCTCATTAGTCATTATGTTTTCTTCTTATTCTAACTTTTTTGTTCATTAATACTTTTTAGGTTAATAGTCATAAATCTTTTTAGACAGATTGTAGTTACATTTTCTCTATGGTAGTAAAATTTATCAAGTTAAGTTTTGCCTATATGTATTCCTTTAAATCTGTCATAAACTAAAAAAGTACTATTTTCTTAGGTTCATCGATGTTACATTTAAGTTTATAATCCTCAAATTTGTTGTTATACTTCTTAGTAGATCTACGACATTATGAAGACTTTTACCATTTATTTAATATTTTGTCATTATAAGTTATTGGAACAAACTTATTGTATCACATATCCTTAAGGTTTCTCTAAGTTTGAGGTATCGCTTCATCATTATAGCATATTGTCATTTTGCGTTTCTAAGAAACCTATGGATAATACCAGTGAGTTAGTCTTAATAAATTGATATTTTTTAATCACTTATTTGATATCAATCAAATTAATCATCTATACTAGTTTTTAAATTAAACTCTTTAAGATCATATCTACTATAAAAAATTGGTGCATCTAGTTTCACAGTAGGGATCTGCTTTATATCTCGATACTTTTAGGCCTTTTCTCCTCACTAGACATTCTAGATCATCATTTTGGTTTGACTCATCTAAAGGTTCATTTTTATTATAGTTATGATTTCTCTTATGGATATCTTAATTGGACTCATTGAAAGAATCAACATGTCTTCTATGGTGTCTACGCCTTTTAAGGTATTTTTTCTTTTAAATCATTAGGTGTGACACTTCTTTTCTTATTATCCTTTTCTCTTCTAAAATTTGGTTCACAATATTAGTTTAGGAGAATTTGTTCTACAATTTAGGTGAGTTGGATTATTGATTAAGATATTTCTAGTATACGATCTTGGTTTAAATTTTGTCTTTGGTTTCAAGCTAATTCTTGACTTTGATTTGTTATTTGATAAGGTATACTAAATCTTGTGATCATTCAAAGATTTGTCACATAAAAAGATAACAAGAAAAATAACATGGAAAATCTTTTTTTATAAAAAAAATTATGAAAGCAAAACAATCATATCTATAGATCAACAAAGTGAGCTATGGTGCACTTCCAAAAAAATGATGAGTGATTAGAGTCCCATTTTTACCAAATCACTTCCTAGATAGAATCAAATAGATTCGAAGAAAGATGATAGTGAGTCATATAACTATTTTTGTATCACCTCCTAAGACAGTTTATCTTAGACTAGTTAAGAGTTTTTTAGTGGATAAACTAAGCAAAGTTTATTTTATTTTAATAATAAAAAATAATATTATCTAATACCAAAATTGATGTAAAATAAAAAATCATATATTCTAATAATAAAGTTAAAAAAACTAAACAAAAATAGTTTAAGAAAAAACTATAATCTCTAATACCAAAGTTGGATATATTAAAATGAGAATTTGTTTAGTAGAAAACCATAACCTTTTATATCAAAGTTGATATAGGATAGATTTAGATTTATACTAAAGTCTAAATTAGAACTTACAATATTAGAGATGCTAAATAGATTATTAAAAAATATGAAAAGATACTATAAAATAATTAGGGTTAAGTGATATTTTTGGTATTTTAAAACTATTCAAATATTATTATTCTAATTTTGTAGTATGGATTATTAAGTTGAGTAGGTAGCTACACCTTAAATATTAAGTATAAAATATTATAAAATAATTTTTAACACATTTAATTTCACATATATAAAATAATAAATTTAAGACAAAACTCTATCTGGAGTATTTTAATAAAAAAAATAACTCTAATTTTATATTATTATCTAAAAAATAAAAATTGTTGAAAGATGTGCACCTTTATAGTGATGATGTTTTGTAGTTTCGTAGACATTAGTATTTGGAGTAATAAAGATAAAAAATGACAGTGTGGTAGCGATTTGGGTTAGTAAGAAAATTTAGGATATTGGTAGAAGCAAAAATTTGTGTTGTTATTGGTTCTTACAATGGAGGGTCTCTTACTTTCAATCATTCTCTCTAATAAGGGATTTAGTTGTCGGCTCTCCCGATGGAAGGTCACTCACTTTCAATCTATGTCTTTCATAATGGAAGTTGGAATATCTTTAATTAGGGTTTGGTACACACACTTTGTTCATAAAAGGTAGAATCACACAAATAAAATAATTTTTTATTTCATAATTTTTCTACAACCTGATGAGCATTCCTGTTTATAAAAATATCAATGATACAATAATAATTAGCTAACTTAAAAAATATAAAAATATATTTTAAAAATATCAATTACATTTTTTGGAATTTTAAAAGATATTTTAGAATTCCAAAATTAAACATAAAAATAAAAGAAACATTATGAATAAAAATTAACTTAAAAGTTCTAAAATTAATTAAATTAAGTAATTCCCAAACAAATTATGTGTCTCGAGTGATGATAAATGTGGCCAATGAAACGACGCGTGACAAAATGACTTGATGTAATAAGTGCAACTTGGGTGAAGATCTCAGCTCATTCGATCTTGGTTTCGGGTAGGCACAGGTCTGACAAAATAGAACAAGTTGACTGGAATGGCCGATTATTATGGGTCAACACGAGTTAAATAGCGTTGCCTAGTCTACAGAGTCATGTAGGCACTTGGGTCATTTCAGGATGTGGCAGTAGCTGCTTATGATGATGGTGATTGTGATAGATGATGGTTGACAATGATAGGTGGTAAATCAATAAAAAGAAATTCAATTTTAAATATTTTTAAAAGTAATTTTCAACAACATTTTTTTTTGATGGACCTATAAAACTGGTGCAATGCTAGTGGATGTGTGTTTGTGAGCTACTGTTAGATGCTCCTATGTCAGCTATTCTCTTAAATTAAGGAAATTTTTTATTTGTTTATTTGTCTTGCTAGTGGTTGAATAAACTTAGATTGTTGAATATCCTTTCTTAGTAGACAAAATGCCTTATTTGTGGCCTCAACAATGAAAGAGTCATTAAGATTTTCCACATAAATATTTAAATACATTAAATTGGTTTTACTACTAATATCCTGAATGCTCATAATCATGAGGTCAGAAGAATTTAGCTAAGTTGAGATATAACCTTTCTTAATCTTTAGGTAGAGGAAATAACATTGACAAGAAGGGATAGAAGTTGATTAATTTTAAGAGGAATTGATCTCTCTGGGTCTCCTAATGTAGGAGATACCATTAAGGTGGAGATAACGAAGTAAGGTTAATATTCTTAAGACCTTCATTCAATAGGAAAAATGTGAAAGAATAAGTTAAGAGTAAGATTAGATTTTTCACAACCTTTGTGTGATTTAGTAGTGATAAAATGTGATACTCGGGACTAAAAAGGGACTAAAAAGGGTGCTAAATCTTGATGGGTTCAAAAGACAAAGATTCCTTCCATTGCACTTCACAATAAGGACAAAAGAAAATTCCCTATTAGTGAAATAGGTAGCACTATTGAAATTTCTTGCATGGATTATAAAGTGTACTTAACTAGATGTTTTTGAAAGTTTTTGGCTAGAGTGACCTGTTGAGTACTACTAGATTAAGGTGTTAGTCTTCTTTGTCTACTTCCTTAATAGCATCCTTAAACTGTTGGAGGAAGCCTTGAAGTAACCTAAACAAACTCTACTTCAAATCAAGGAAGCAATCATAGATCTTTTTGGTTGTACGAAAAAACAAATGGATTTGGGACATAGTTTTCAAAATCATTCAAAGGTTACATTCTAGAAAAACATGAAGCATTCCTTGCCTTTTATAAGCCTAGAAATGACATGTAAGGAGACAATGGTTTGAAATTCTCTAAAAAAAACATAGGCGTTCCATGTTTTGATACAAAAAAGAGTTGTTTACTTGAATTTCGAAAGGAGAATTCAGAAAGTGAGATAATATTGTTAAGAAAACTAAATCCAAGAATATTAAACAAAGCCATACTTTTAATAGAGAATTTAGAGAGATAGAAAGAGATCATGATGTTATGAATAGATTAGGGTTTGATCCTCATAAGTTAAGGATAATTTTGAGAGATGAGAAAAAAATAAAATAAATATAACTAAGAACTTTTCTCAAGGAATTAACCTCTTCTTAAATTGGATTATTGGAGGCCCTTTTATTGTTGTGTGATGAGCATGCCCTTGTTTGCCCCGGGTCATGGGAATCGTTTTTATCTTGATAGATTAACTACACTTGTATACAGGATGTGTTATTAGTATTTATTAGGAAGTGACTACCATTGTGGTTTAAATGCACAAGCCAATGACAATGGAGTATATGTTACTAGCATTATTAGTAACTCTAGGGTTCTCTTTGATGATAGTCTATTTACTAAGTGTATTAGAGTTTGAGGTAAACTCCATGACTGGTCAACTAAAGATAATTGTGACCTAAGTATTTTCAACTCCAATAATTTGAATATTAGTTTTTTTATTTTATTTACTAAATCTTGAGTGTTTATGTCATGAGCTGTTTGGCATCGTGGGCTTAACGTCAAGCAGCTCGTTGTAAGAATTTGGCCTTAGTCATTAAAGTCCCTAGGATATGATTTTTAGTGACCTTTTATTGATACTTGTTGTATGACTACTTCTTGAATTGATAATTGGGATTGATTTAGCAAAGTTCTGCATCATAAAGTGGCTTAACACTAAAAAATTTTTTGTGAAGATTTTAGTGCCTCATTAGGACATTACGTTAGTTTGAATTATGTAATCAGTTTCAAAGTTTGGTATTGAATTACATTGTAAGGGCTTCTTTGCATACATGAGCAAATAAATGTTTGCAACATTTTTAGAATGTAGTGAGTGTTTGGTAATATATGTGTTTGTAAGAGAACTATATAAAAATTGTTTGTACTTCTTATTTATTTGTACTTATTTTTCCATATTTGTTTGTTATCTTTAACTTGAATAACAATAAAAATTAATGAAATTTCAAATTAATAAAAATTTGATGAAGTTTAATTCAAACTCTCGTGGACATCCTTAGAGGCCAACTTAGTGAGATCATAAGTGATCTAATATTCATGTTCGACCACATGACATTATATTTAATAAACTTAAAAAATATTTTCAAACATATATTCTATATGAACAAAAAAGAAAAATCGGTGAACAAATGTTTGCTGTAATTTTGGGATATTTTTATTCGAAATAAAAAGAATACTTTTTGAAAAGTATTATCAAACACAGCCAATGAAAAATGAACGTACATAATATTTAAAATGTATTATTAATCGACCAAACCACACCACAAACAGACAAAACATTCGAGGAGCATAAAAACAATTCCATGAGCAGCTTAATTGTTCACCCAAAACTTGGCCTGAAGCTGGTCGACGATGCTCTTGTCGAGCTGAAATGCCTTTGCCAACACCTCGTCGGAGACGGACGTGTTGGATCCAAACAGCGAGTTTGCGACGGTGATCACCCCCGGGTTGTGGCTGCTGAGCCCGGCGAACGCGACTGCTTTCTGATTCCCCGTGTTCCACTGGAAATGAATGAGCCCCTGCGGGAAGACGAAGACGTCCCCCGCATTCAACATCTTGGCGAAGAGCCTATTCTCCGGATTTGACGTGACGAAACCAACGGCTAAGGTGCCTTCCAAAACAAACAAAACCTCCGTGGCCCTCGGGTGGGTGTGGGGCGGGTTGAGGCCACCGTTGGGGGCGAAGTCGATTCGAGCAAGGGAGATGCCGAGGGTGTTCAGCCCAGGGAGGTTCCCGGCGTTCACAGCTGTCACCTTCGACCCTATCCGGTTCGAGGTGTTTCCGGGGACATTGATGCCTTGGAAGAAGAAGTCGTTCTCGGTGACCTGCTTCGAATTCTTGCAGACCAACCCGTTGATGAAAACTGCGGGAACAACCAAATGTTATAATGTTAAGTTTCAGCGAAGGTTTTAAATAAGAGAGTGAGAAGTGCACGCTTACGGTTTGATGAATTGTCTGAGACGCAGAAGTCTTGAAGCTGGTTGGGATCGGTGGCCGTTATGTGGGAGATGGCGGCGAAGGCAAGGATGAGGGCAAAAGGGAGGTGGAAGGCCATGGATTCTGCTTCTGAAAGTGGGAAGTTTAGCTGCGATTCTGAATTGGGTTTGTGATGCAATCAAACGAATGTGTGATGTCTATTTATAGGGAGAACCGATGGTGTGGTTTTATCTTTTAATGATTTCATTTATTTACCTTAATATTTTTTTCTAAAGGCGGAGCACCAGACCGCGTGCCCGACGGCAGCGACGGAAGCTGCCAAATGGCAGCGGTGGCTCCGGGGATAATGTTTTATGGTTTTTCAAAAGTTTATGATGACATGGTCAAAATTTTGACCGCAACGTGTTCAGTGACAGATTTTCTTATGTTATCCTCACCCTTAGGATTAGTGTTAATCACTCTAATTTGTCACATGTAAGTTACAATCAGATTTGATGTTAAACCCAATGTTAGGGTTTGTTACAGTCGTATAAATTGGGTTGTTTAAGTGTTAATAAAATTTGTGAATAATATTATTCTTAGAAAATAAGTTAATTGATTTAGACGTTAAAATATAAAGATTTGAGGAAAAGAAATTTTATTTATTATAATATTTAAATAAAATAATTTAGTATATTAATTTCATAATTGAATAAAACTTGATATTTTTAATTTATTAGATTTCTCTTTTCTCATGTAAGGTGTTAATCCTATCACCTATAAAAACAATTTTTAGACATAAAATTTGCAAAACCCAGACTTGAATTATTTCTAATTCTTACATAATGCTCACCCAATAATTAGCTATAATAAATAAAAGGGTGGTTTGGTAAATCAAAAAGTTATTGTAATGAACAAGTGGTTTATATATAATGTGTTTTTTTGTCTCTTTTAATTGTGACAAAAGCCTCTCTTTTATGGAAAACAATCACGAAGGATTTTAGGCTTGTGATTAATAGAACAACAAATATTGGCATTTTGTATATTATGCCTTGCCAAGCAATTTTTGCTTGATCTTTTCAAAGAATCACCACTTTGTAGTTAGCTTTATGATTCATTCAAATCTAGTAATTATTGTAAAAAAATTAAAAACATTTTAGCAATACCTTCTTTTTCATATCCTAGCAAACAAATCTTTTAGATTGTTTTTGGGTTCAAAGCTATGACAAACTAAATGCTTGTGAATTCTATGTTGAGATCATCCTTCTCCAAATAGATTAGTTGGATATATGCCCTTCAATTATATAAAGATTTTAAGTTGTGCTAGCGTTAAGGATGCACAATAGAAAATTTAGATGTAAATTTCATTTGCATAAGAAATTGATGAGTTGTGTGAAAATGTTTATGCAAGTTATATTTTTTTATAATTAATGTATGATATGTAATTTTTAGTTCATGCTGGTTACTTAAATTGAGAAATTTTGATCACATCCCAAATAATGGGGAAAGAAATATGATTTTTCATATTATTGTTTTGCTTAGATCTAAGTGTATCATAGCATAGATATGTTGGATTGGCTATTTTTGTTTCCAATGTAATGTAAAATTCTTATAAATTTAATTTCCTAGTTGATCCACGATATAAAACCTGTTTCTTAATAATAGAAACACACTCAAATTTCAAATTTTGAATTTGTCACATAGTCAATTAGACAACAAGGATGTTATTATTATTATTATGCTTTAAGGCATAGTCTCTTAATTGCATATGATATTACAAACAATTTGTGTAGGGATTATTTTTCAAAAGTCAGACATGTCACATATGACTTATGTTAAGTACTAAATAAAGCAAAATATGTTTCTCATTAAGAATCACCAAAATATTTGGTTAGAATAGACATTCCTCCAACTCAAAGAAATTTGCCAAAAATCATCATTTGGGAAAAATATTCAGCTCTTATTATTCGGCCTTACAAACATGTATAATAAAATCATAAAAAAATGAAGAAGAAAGATAAAGAAATCCATCATGATATTAGAAACAACCCAAAAAAGTTTAAAATGCATTTACATAATGCCAAAAGAGTGTCCATCTTAAGCTAGAGACCACAAACCCTGATTGTTCATGTAATGGCAAAAATGATAACATCTTAGGCTACTCTCATCTTAGCTAGCTAAGCTAAAACATACACCACGTAGACTTCCAGTAACCCAACGAAGCTTACAACACTCTTTAATAATTGTTGATGTTGATTTTGGAGTCATAAAAATGTAATATTTTTCTGTTAAGATCTAAAGAAAGCTTGTTAATCACCAAGTGTATGATGAGTTAAGCTAAAAATATTTAATATTTTATTCTAATAGGCTTGTTTAAGATGAATCAAGTTTAATTGTGACGAATAAGCTATCTACTTTTAAAGATGGTAAATTAATAGTCGTCAAAACGCCTAAAAATATTGAATAAGTTTTAAGAATTGAAAGCATACACATCAACTTTAAATATTTTTTTGCTATTAAAATAAAATTTTAGTTTTTTTATTATTAATTATAAGACACATCACTTCATTCATATCACTTTTAAATCCAAATTAAGCATTTTTATTATTTAATCTTTTTTCTTGATTTAAGAAACTTCTAAGATTTTATTTTCGCTCATTTATCCAACCCTATCTAACTCTCTCAATCATCATACTTAAGTTAATTATTAACTTTTGGTTAAATTAAAAAAATAAAATCTAACAAAAATAATTTTGTTAAATTTTCATAATTAAAAAAGAATAAAAATATCTTAAGCTACAGCTCCAAGTATGGCTCAAGAGTAAAGCACTCCGACTAACCAAGCCTAAGCATGCCTGAGAAGCACTCATTTACCTTAATATTTTTTTCTAAAACGCGGAGCACCAGACCGCGTGCCCGACGGCAGCGACGGAAGCTGCCAAATGGCGGCGGGTGGTGTTTAGGACTATTTAGGTTTTTCAATTTTTTGTGACGTGAAACGGTCAACATTGTGTCCGCGAGGTCATCTTAGCTATTCAAAGCCCAGATTTTATTATTTTATGTTAACCCTTAAGATTAGTATTGATCATTCGAACTTGTCACATGTGAACTACAATCGAACTTGGTATTGATACCCGTGGTTTGGGCTTTGTTAGAAAATAGGTTAATTAATTTCGAGGTTAAAATATAAAGATTTGAAAAACATTATTTATTATAATATTTAAATAAAATAATTTAGCATGTTAATTTGATTATGGAATAAAACTTGGTAATTTTAATACTTTTTTTTTTCAATTTCATCATATTTTTTTCTTGCTCATGTGTGGTGTTAATTCTATCACCTATGAAAGTAATTTCTTGGCATAAGATATACAAGATTTGACTCGAATTATATAGTTCCAATAGATCTAAGCTTTTAAACTTGATTATCATATGAATGATTTCTTTATCCTAAACCCACTCAAAAGATTGAAAGATTTTTTAGAATATTCTTCCAATAATTAGCTTTAATCAATAAAAAGGTGGTTTAGTAAATCAACAAGTTATTTGCGATGGGTTGATTCTTTTTTTTATAATGTATTTTTTTTTATCTCTTTTGATTAACCTCTTAAAAAATATCAAAATGAGTACTATCCTTGTGACAAATAATACAATAGGAGCTGGTATACTTTGTGCACTATATCGTACCAAACAATTTTTGTGTGATCTTTTCAAAGAATCGTCACTTCATGGTAAGTTTTGTAATTCATTCAAATAAAGCAATTGCTATAGAAAAATTAAAAATATTTTAATAATACCTTTTTATTATATCCCTTCGAATAATATTTGTTTTTGGTTTTTTGTTTTATTTAGTTAAAAATCACGACAAACCAAATGGTTTGAATTCTATATTGAGATCTTCCTTTCCAAAATATTTAGTTGAATTTATGCACTTACATTTGATAAAGATTTTAGTGGTGTTGAAAAAAAACATGGGCTCGAGAGGAAATGAGAAAAAGTTGGATAATCTTAATATTAGAAAATGGGTTGTCCCCCTCAAAAAAGGACATTATATGAATTTTAATAAAAAATAATTTATGGTTTTTATGAATTCACAAAAATTGTTAAACATTCATTGAAATAGGATGGGCTTGCTTAAAAAAATATTGGACTCTTATGAATTAATTTTCTACAAAAATAAATAAATGATATAACATTAATCGACCTAATAAATAACTAAGTTTTTAAGCCAAACTCTCGAGTAAGTATATATTATATTGGTACAATAGTAATATCGTATTAGTAAGACAAAAATTGGTCAAAAAGTTGTCTAAATTTTGCGAAAGGATTCATTTGCTAGATTGATCTATGCTAGTCTAAAGGTAGATCACCATTGTACGATACATATTTTTGCGAAAGATAATATCTTAAAAAAATGTCATATATTGTGATTGTAAAATATGAATACTTATATAATTCATATATTAATTAGTTGAAATAATTGTATGCATATGATAAACCTTATCATATTAACATTATGAAAAGTGTTGTAAAATGGACCATCATACAAGTTCTATGCATAAATATCTTAGCATAGCGTGTAGCATATACTGAGTAATGAATCTACTCTTATGACATCATTATCATATTTATACGATATCAAGCTTATGCTTTTTATATTTAATTATAATCACATAAGTTTGAACAATTAAAATTCTTATACATGAAATAATTTTATATATTGGTTCACATACTCATACGACACAAATATCATGTCTTTATGATATGGTAAGTATGCTTATTGATAAATTTACAATTATAAAACAAACACTTCATACTTGTATGATGTATGAAATAATAACAAAATGAAGGTGTACTTGTACGATGTTATAATCATATTAATCAACATTTTAAGCACATTTATAAAATTTTTCACTCAAAAGTACAATTACAACATAGAGACTTTATGCTTTACCATATATAATGCATGTTGATTTACTCATAATAAAATATGGTCATATTAATACGACATAGAATTTGTATTTGCCTAACCACTACTTATCTTATGCACATAAAAAACTTGAGTGGAAATAAAAAGGTGAACTCGTATAAAGAAATCTATGATGCTATCGAAAACCCTATTCTCAGAGATCAATCAACACACGTATGAGATTGTTATCTTGTATGACCCTATTCATATCTTTAACAATTGTTTAGATGGTAGTCATAGCTCTAAGATGAAGGCATTGTGCCATATGAAGCCATGATAACTTTAAATTTCAATTGAGTTTTTAAGTCAAAATGTAGATCTTTTAGGTATAATATTAAACATCGTATCATATGACCAATATATAGTAAACAACATAACTTGAATTAAACATATTTTAAGTTTAAGTTTAATATCTTAAGACCTGAGATGAACTTAGAACAATATGTAGTGATATTTTAGGCATCCCAATATAGTTATACTGAACTTGATAACTCAAGAAATGATTTAATAAAAGAACACATGAGTTAAATATGTAATATAATCCTAATTATATCATATATAAATCAAGTGATAGGATAACCAATCAAACTAAAATAAAATATGTATGATAAATTCATAATTTGTAGCCACTCTATTAATAGTAGAAACAAATGACTATGAGTTATAGTTGATCTAAGCTTGAGCAAAGCTACTAACAATACTTGAGATAACAAGAGGTACAATAACTAAGGTACAACACTTCTTAGCTTTCAAATGTACTAAATGGACCATCCCTTAACTTATAATTTTATTTTGAAAAGGGTCTACATAAATTATTACTAAGTTTGATGAAGATTCATTTATATTATAATTTAGTAGGAGAAAGTGTTTCAAGATGGGTTACATTAAAGCAGAATAAGTTATATTAATGGATAAGACTAAGCTAATTTAGTAGGAAATATAGAACTTCTCTTATATCTTTCATATTTTTTGTTAATTATAGCTTATAATGTCATTTACAAGGTCTTTAAGAGCTTTTAGCTATTTGTGCATATTTTTAAATTTTTTGTATTAAGTAGGAGTACTTTTTAAATTTTTTTCTACTAAGATATTATAGTTTATATTTATAAATATGTTCTATATAATGAAAAAGTAAAGAAGGAACTTTTTCTTGGCATTGACTAAAATTATGGTTTTCTTCATTTTGCATGCATGCATGAATATTTTTAAGTTATGATCTAGGTTATTTTGGGTTGTGATATGAATATATCTGAATTGTATCTACCTCCACTAATATTGTTATTCTATTATTACCAACTTTCACTTTGAATCATTTTATAGGAGTTCATCCTATCCATTGTTTGTCAACTTTTGTATCAAAGCTTAATTGAGATCTAATTATAAAAATTCTCCCTTCCATTTTCTATCAATATTACTTTTAGAACCCTTGATAAAAATGTAACTAAATTTAACTCCTAAAAAAATTCACTTTTCCATTTTCAAACCTCTTGCTAAGATTCAAATATAATTGATCTTGTTCAATTATTCTTGCAATCTTTGACTTTGTATAGTTTGTTGTTGCTAAAATGATTAAAGTAGATTTAATTAAATTTCTTAATCTTCATCAAAACATAAAATACCTATATTATTCTAGGCGTACGATGTCTAGTGCATATCTAGATGTGGTTGTGAATCAATGATCATATTCTATCACAGTTCTGTTCCTTTTTAGAAGACGTACAAGTTCCTTGCACAACTTTCTCCTAATAGATAAGGGAATGATCCATCTCTCAAAATCTTACACAAACTACTCTTAGTTGATATCCTATGTAGGCCATCCTTTAAACTATATAAGGTGGTAAAGGCTCCCACCTAAATTCAATAATATAACCTAAAACTAAGATTGCCGATAATACTTCTTGTCCTCTAGATAGTCCATCCCATTAAAATTTTTATTCATTTGTTTGAGCTAAGTATTAGTTAAAATAGGATTAAGTTTTGTTGACAATGTTAATGCATTTTTAAAGTTGATCAATTATTTAGCAAAGAAATATAATATTGTAATGACAAATGATCTAAACATTAAACCAAGGAGAAATGTATAGTAAGTTGAGATTGATCGTATAATATGATGATTAGCAAAGAAATATAATATTGATGGTTCGTTAGGGATAAACTCAAATGGAACGTATGGTACATCAATCACAAAATATAATACATTAAGTATAAAAAAAAGGAAGTATGAGAATGAGTTTTGTAGATTCAATTCAATGATGTTAGAAAATGATGTTTGGGAAAATAATAAAGAATACATTATATTGTTTTAATACTTATTAACTAGCCAGTGGGACTTAGTTTTAAAAGAAGGATAATATTTATTTGAAATTCAAATTGATTAAGATACAAGACATCTTATACAAATAAATTAATACAGAAATAGAGCAAGATGCAAATGAAAAAAAAATTATAAAAAAACAGTTCTTGTAATATTTCAAAAAAATGTAATGTTAAGGAAATTATTAATAGAAATGACTATGAAAATTTAGGGGATTTGAAAAGTTAAAAATGTAGAATAAATTTTTAAATGAATTTTGGGAGCTATATGTTGGAAACCAATGCAATGGAACAAATTGTCAACAACTTGATAATGAAGGACATGAACTAGATTTTTAAAATGGGATATTTACTACTTTGAGAATAATTTTATAATTTGAGTTTAGCATATGTGATATATAAGGATTTTCAAAAAAATAAAATAAAATAAAGATCCTGACTCTATTGTGGTTAAATTATAAACATAGAATTTGGAAATCTTATTCAATATGAGGAGGATGTAGCAAGCTCCAAAAAAGGAATGGTGTGAGACAAATCTTCTAGAGAAGAGAAGAAGTAATGAAAAAGAGAATAATAGTTGGGGTACAAGACCAACAAGTTATAACAACTACTACAAACAAGGAGCAAGTGGAACGGTATCAAGCCAACCAATTAATAGAACAATTTTTTAGAATTGATCTTTTTCAAGTAGAAGATTAGCTTAAGAGAGTATAAATACTATACGATTGTATGGCTTGTGTAGAGCACATGAAGGGCTCCATAATGAACACGATCATAAGTAGTGATGCAAGCTAGTGGTGGCAAAAATAATAAAAACTATGTTTAGCAGAGATGCTAGATCTAAAAATATATTGGGAAGAATTCTACAAAATATTATTAACATGGTATGTTCAAAAATCAACAAAAGAAATGAGACAAATAATTCCATCAATGTGGTATCAGAGGTGGACAACAACTATTGACTTTTTTAGTTATTATTCAAATGTGTTATGTATAATTTATAGCTTATTTTATTGAAGAAGTAGAAATGCTATAAATTTAAAAAAAAGTTGAGGAACTCCATTAAAAATGATATGTAATTCCTTACATATAAGGAGATAACAATAGATACAAAATAAAATCAAACTATTAAGGAGAATTAAGAAGTAGGAGAAAAACAAAAAGAAACAATTCTATCACAAAATAGATCTAAATATGAGAAGATTAGGATGATAGAATTAGGATCTTAAACTATAATGTTTAAGATAAGAGAGAAACTAAAGAAAGAGAAATGTAGGAAAATTCATAAAGATAAATGTAAGAAAAAGTCTATTAGGTGTTTAGGTTGTAACAAACTCAAAGTTAAACTAAGAAATGTTGAAGTCAATCAAAGCTAAAGAGACCAAGAGGCAAGTTTAGGAGCTACTTAGGATAGGCGCTTTAAAGTCTAGTATTCCATTGTGTAGAGTGATGGCTCCAGAAAAGGATAGAAGATGATGGATTTGTATTGATTATTGTGCTCTTAATAAATTTATTATAAAAAAAACAAGCATCCATTGTTTGGAATTGGTGATTTTCTAGACTAATTGAAGCACACTCATATATTTTCAAAGTTTGTTTTGATGTAAGAATTTTGCTAAGTTCAAATCCTTATCCAAGAGATATAAAAGGCAACCTTCAAAATTTGATAAGGTTTATATGAGTGGCTAATATGGCTTCGAATTTTGAAATTTGTCAATAACATGACATTAATGAATCTTATTTTATGATCATATATTGACTAATGTGTTATGACATATATGGATTACTTCCTAATTGATAAGAGAAATTTTGTTGAGCTTCAAGAACATGTGCATAAGACCTTGAATCTAGTATATTAGCAAGATAAACTTATAAATATAGGAATTCAAGTTATCTTATTGATTTATCCCCTATTTGAGTTGGGAAAAGGAAAAGTAAAGATTTACACAACCAAGTCAATATCAACAAAGGATTGGTCAAAGCCTATAAATGTTATAAAGATTCAAAGCTTTGTGGAAGCTTATCAATTCTTGAAGAATCTCATTAAAAACAATTTTGTATAGCTATGCCACTAGACATCCTTAATCTAGTAAATAAGTAATATGAGTAAAAAGAATAGCATGAGAGGAATTGTTTTTCTTATTAAAGTTGAACATAAAGCATCAACAGTGATAGTACATGATTGATAACAATACATTAAATAAACATTAATTCTTTGTTATATGCAATTGATGCATTCCTTATACAACAAGAGAGGCCTATTATTGCTCAAAACTTTTATTAGGATTTTAAAATGCTTACTTGACCTATGATGAAAACTTGCTAATATTATACATGGCTATGGGAACTTTAAGGCTTGTGTTAGATAAGAAAGGTGACAATAGTGAATTCGATCACTAATCACTCTAGTACTTACAAATGCATATTAGTGTAGTAAGTGTGACCCTGGGAGTGGATGATCTAATTGTAGTAACATAATCTCATTGTGACATACAAAAGAGGAGGCCATAACAAGCTTGCTAATATTCTTTGAGACCTTTAGTAAACATTTTGTGATTATCTACAATTATATAGATGTATAAAGAAAAATTTGAGTAGTATGTGTCGAGTTATGTTGAAGATTCCTCATAGCATTATTAAAAAATTGAAGGGATGCATTCTTAATTCATTATATGAGAAAGGCCACTTTATTGAGAAAATCATATCTACATATTTTGAAACAAAGATAAGTTAAGATAAAATTGAGGGCATATGCTTTGAAAGTTTCAAGACTCTTTAATGTAATAAATCTAATGTGGTGGTGCCTATGACATTTTAGACTATCTTCTAATATCACATTTGAATGCCTAAGAGCCACATTATTTTTGTACATACATATTTTAAATTATGTGTGTTTATATGTGTGGTGGTGGTGCATGTGGCATTTTAAACAATCTTTCAACATAACATATGACATTTAGATGCCTAGAGGTCACATATTGTTGTATATATATACTTTCAATTATGTGTGTGTGTATTTGAGATGCCATACTTATGAATTTATTTTGCTTAGATGGATACGATCAAGTTTATTGGCTATTATAAGAATTTAATTGAGCATGCACGTGTTTAGTACATCTTTGGATGTTTTAGGTGCGTTCAAGCACATCATTCCAAGCACAAATGAACTTATCTAAGCTTTTGCCATAGTTTTAGGACTAAGTTAGATAGATCCATATGATTCTCAAATTGCTCCATGTGATCGCTAGATCACTTCAAATGAGTTTGGATGGTTATGGAATTGTGGGCTTATCTACATGTGTAGTTGAATAAATCAAATCATCTATAGGTGATTGACTAACGACATTGGATAGTATAAGGTAATGATATAAGATGGTTCAATTAAACTCCCTCGAGTGGTCCTTGGTCAAATTACTTTTTCTTTTTTACTTTATTTTCATTTTTGGGTTGTAATATGAACCCTATTTAGGACCTGCTATGTGATTTTTTTATCATGGATTTAAAAGATCTTTTTTTTTCTGTTATTCTTTGTGAAACTTGAGCAATTCTCTTTGCAACAACAATTCAAAAAGCATTGAGCTAAACCAAAGGTAGTGCAACATCCCCAAGTGCTCATTGTTGCTATGAAGGTACAATGCCAACTCTTGCTAGTGAGTATAGTGAAACCAAGCTCCTATGATCTCCCACTCGCAACACTATTGACGTCATCTCTAAGCTCTCCCTTAGTTTGAAGAAATGTTTTGTCACATAAAAAAAATCTTCATTTCATAAAATTTAATAAATATATGAGTATAAAGTGTTTGTAGTGTCTCTTTTCTTTTGGAGTGCTTGACATATTCTTAGCAATTTCACATCCATTTTTTCTATTGTTTTTTTGTCTTTTCCATCTCACTCTTTACATATGTTGAATCTGTAATTTTTTCAGTCTTTTTGATTTTTTTATCCTTTCATTCACCAAACGGTCACCAAATCTCATTGGACTTTAGGGCATGAATGCGTCAGAAGTTCCCCACAATCAAGTTTCGAGAGGGGGCAGGTGGCCATTTAGGTGTGCACTAAGAATAGAAATCATTGACCTAACGGAAGAGCAATTCATTTTCTTATATCGATGTCTAAGTACGTATAGCCAACGGCTTCTTTTTTTAGACAGAAACTAATTAATTGCCGGTATGAAGGACACATCAATCCAGAATTTGAGACCATTTCCTTGGATTGGAAAAAAAAAATAACTATGATTAATTTTCTAATGAAAGGAATCCTGATCACGCTTGTCTTGAGAGCAGGTAATTCGAATACTAACTCAACCTCTTAGTATGAAGGGCACATCAATCCTGCTCGCTCTCCTTTCAGTATATATAGATATTACTCATTCAAAAGAAACTCAGAATCAAGTGAACTCTTCCAATTTCAGAAGCAGGAACCATGGCCGTCCACCTTTTGCTTGCCATTATTCTTGCCTTTGCTACCTCTCATACAACTGCCACTGATCCAACCCAACTTCAGGACTTCTGCGTAGCAGACAATACATCAAACAGTTTGCATGCACATCTTATACTCTCTTATCTTCTTGCCTGCTTACTACTGAACTGAACTTAAAATGATGCAATTGGTTCATTTCTGCAGTTTTCATCAACGGGGTGGTCTGCAAGAATCCACAAGAGGTGACCGAGAAGGACTTCTTCTTCCCAGGCCTCAACGTGCCCAGGAGCACCGTTAACCAGCTGGGGTCGGCGGTGACCGCCGTAAACGTCATGAACCTCCCGGGTTTGAACACCCTCGGCATCTCCCTAGCACGCATTGACTACGCCCCCAACGGCGGCCAGAACCCACCCCACACCCACCCGAGGGGTACCGAGATCTTGGTGGTGCTAGAAGGCACCCTGGCCGTAGGCTTCGTCACGTCCAACAATAACAACAAACTCTTCGCCAAGGTACTCTATCCGGGCGACGTCTTCGTCTTCCCGCAGGGTCTTATTCACTTTCAGGTCAACATTGGGCACCAGAGCGCCGTCGCACTTGCTGGGCTTAGTAGCCAAAACCCAGGGGTGATCACCATCGCAAAAGCGGTATTTGGATCGAAGCCACCCATATCCGACGAAGTTTTGGCAAAGGCCTTTCAACTCGACAAGGATATCGTTGACAAACTTCAGGCCAAGTTCTGGATGAACAGTAACTAATCTACGTCAGGGTGTACTCTGTTGTATTTCATGCTAAATAAGACGGCATGCGTACGCATATAATTAATAACATGCTGTTTGTGCTTGTATTTGTGGGTGAATGGCTCTTTATTTACGCGTAATACTTATCTATTAATATATTTGTATATCATATCTTTTCATTGACATCTAAAGTTGTTGTTAACATATACTGTTAAAATATATAAATTTTTAAAAAGAAAAAATATATATTTTTAATTTTTTAAACATATTAATTAGGTGAAGGAAGAAACACTGAGGTGGCAGTTTGCTTGGTTGGAAGAAAGAAAAAAAAAAAAAAATAGAGAAAAAGTTAAGAAGGAAGTTGTGAGAGACCATGAAATGAAGAATAATAGAGCTTTGAAGTAAGAGTGTGGATGATTTAGAATAGAGGAGCAGCTATAAGAGATTCAAACAAGAATTGAAAGATCGAATTGCAAATAGAATTAAGAGAAATAGAGGAACAAAGAGTAAAGCAAGGGTGGGTGCTACTTTGAGAAGAAATTGTTTCTTGAAGAATCATTTGAAAATCACTCTTTAAAACATGAGAACAAATAATAAATTAGTGTACCTCTATTTTATATATCAAGTTGGTTTTAAAGCTGAAATTCGTGAGAGTTTGTTTATATTAGTGTGTTTATTTAATAATAAAATAATATAAAACTAAAAGGGAATTATTTTAGATGAAATTTGAAATGAGATTGAGCATGAAATAGAGAAATTCAATAATTTTTTCATCTATTTTGCTTAGGAGCATACTATATGCATTCCATAAAATACATATATGTACATGAATGTGGTGGCTAGTATGTCAAGTGATAATATGCATAGCTAGTTTGCAAAACACCAAAGTGCAATGCACACTACATCGATTCTTGTTTACCATTAGTGTAACTATTTAAATTTGACGATAAAAGGCTTTGTCAAATAGAAAAAGGTGAGTTTTATTCTTACAAAATTAGAAACCTTATAATATTTTTAAAGTGCTCAAATTATAATGAATTGTTTATGCCTTTTTGTTGTAAAAAATTAAAGAAAATAGGAATGAGATCCAAATAATTCTTAAAAACTAAGATAAGAGAATTTAAATTAATTATAACATAATAATATGTTATTTAATTGAACAGCCTAATATGGCATTCTTTTTTTATGCACATATCTTGATACCAATTAGTAGTTGATATATATGAGACATTCTAAGTATAATAAATTATACATATATATATATATATATATATATATATATATATATATATATATATATATATATATATATATATATATATATATATATATATCTGTGTGTGTGATGCAATTAATAAGATAAAATTATTAAAACATAAGAAAAGAGAAGAATAACTTAAAATAAAAGAAAAGAGTAAATACTATAATTGATTATTAAAGTTCAGGATATCTATATGAGAAGAATAAAATATCTATTTGTATATATGTGATTTAGAGCATATTACTTATTATTAATTGTGATATAGTTGTTTATGAGTATTATAGAGAAATCATATTTTTATTGCTATTATTTATTATCATTTTATATTAAGACGCTATTAAACATATAGTTTAACCCACTAAGTTTTATAAAATTATTTTTCTAACTTACATTATAAATGTCACAAATGTGTAGAAAGATAATTAATAAGTTGACATGAGGGTTAAATTATCCAATATAGAGAGATATTTATGAGAAATGATATATCATGCATATTTTGGTATTATATCTTGTACAGTGGTTGAGATATTATTTTTGTATGCATGCATACAATATTTTGTGAGAAATAATACTGAAAATGTTATATCAACCTTAGTAGATGATTGGTTTTGTATCCTATGGAGGATTTAATTAAACCTAATTTATTGTTATTATATGTATTATTAGATAGAAAGAATAAGCGAGACATAACATAAACTATAGAGATTGATCGCTCGAGGCTAATCTTTTAATATGTACTATTTGAGACCATTCTTTTAATGCAAATATAGAACTTTCTTCAAATTATGAGGAATGTACTAGTTGTGCTAGAAAGAGTTTCAATAAAAATTTGAACAATATTTTTAGATATATCACTCAAAATAATTTACATAATACACCTACTCAATTAGAATTTCTAAAATATGGTTGTTATTGTAAAAAGTATACAATTCATGAGGAAATAAAAAAATAAATGAAAAATGGTTATAAGGGTTTTACTAGATCATTTTGAAAAGCATAAGCTAATTAGCTTTTTGTCAATATAAAACAACTCATATATTTTATCATTCATATAGTAGAATATAAAAAAACAAACTACCTATTTTATTATAAAATAAATAAATCAAATAATTATCAAGTTCTTGTAATGGAATTGTTATAAATAAAAATCATGCTATGAGTCATGCTAAATATTTTGCTTTTACATTTATCATAAACCAAGTATGAAAATCATAATACATTATCTATAATGTAATGTTAGAAGAAGTAAATAAACTAGTGATAATCTCTACTCACTATTTCTATGGAGTTTTATAAAATATATTAATGTTACATATAATTGTTAAGTTAAAAATAAACTAAGTCAATTAACATTAACCAAATAGATAAAAACTATATGGTTTAAATACAAAACAATACACAATTAAGATCAATTTTATTTTCATAACACATCCACGTGATATTATAAAATAATATTCTTTACAAATATATTAAAAAACTTATGTACCAAGAATGTAATATAATAAATTATTTAGAATACTTATTCTATATTTCTCTAAATTTATTTTCATTTGTATCTTGACCTTTTCTAAATTTATAAAATACATATTCTTATTTAATATTGGGTCTTTATTATTAGTAATTGGGTTTAACAAATCTATTATCTCACCTTTTAGTGCATCTTTGATGACCTCTACTATTTTTAGGACTACACTTATGATTATATTTGATTAAATCAATTATCTCATCTCTAAGTACATCTTTTATATGCCTTACCTAACTTAAGATATTAAGGAAAGGCATACCCCAACCCTAACCAAAATCGGAACAGCAAGCAACGCGCGCAGCCCAGTCTCTTATAATATTTCTTAATCTAAATTCTTATTTATCATTGTTTTAATTATTAAAGATTAGAACATATGCCATTTTAAGTCTCTTACATTCACTGCCATTAGAGTAAGGATATAAGAAATTAAAAAACTATGATTTTAATAAAAATTTTGATTAAAATCTTATAATTTTTTATTTTTCTTAAAGTTTTCTATCCAAATAGTTTTCAAGGATTTGTTGTTTAATTTCACAATAATTTATTCCATGAGCACTACAAGTCTTATAAAAATTTATAATTTTTTAAGACAATTTGATATTTTTTAATAATTATATATATAAATATATTTAAAATGATATCATCTTTTTATAAGTTTAAACTTCTCATTTCATAACTGACACACATTCAAAGTTTATAAAATTAATATAAATTAGTTCTTAATAATTTGTATTTCAATATTTAAAACTTTATCCCATCTTTTAGGAGTTGTGGCTCATTTTTTTTACCAATATTATGAATTTTAATAAATTAAATAAATCAATAAAATTAATAGAAATCATGAAAACTAAAAATGAATAAATTTGCTTATCTTCAAAGGAATTTATATTTTTCTCTCCTTATGAACTTCAATATACCATATGATCATTATACTTTGTCATATTATATACTAAATCTTTCAATTTCTAAAATAATTATTTAAATAATTTTTCTTATCATCATGTTGTAATAGTTAATTGCTAAGATTCCATATTCATTTTGCTCATTAGTTAGTAACCAATTCTAGAGATAGCTTTTCAATGTTACCTCTCTTCCCTTATGGAAGGTCCTTTTTCATTTCTCTTTTCATTTTTTATGGTTATCCTCAAAGTGAGAGTTGCAAGCTTTCTTCTTCTTTCCTACCTCCAAAACGTTCTTTTAGCTCTTGATAAAGTATGCTTTTGTTATATGTTTGTGAATCTAAAATCAATATTAACAATTATTAGGATAGTGTTAGAGGCTTTCTTGGAGCACAAGGAATTTGTGTGTTGCATGTCGTAGTTGGTGAGAAGAGAGTATCCTAGGACATTGCCAAATTTCCCACCTTTTGAGTGACCAAGGTTGCTGGCCCTTAGCTTGATGTGGAATATCTTATGACTAGAGCTCATCATTTTTGTTCCTCACTTTTTTGTAATTTTCTTATAGATATTTATATGCCCTTATAATAGGGGTTAAAATTTTATCATATAGTTTGCTTTTATATTGTTACAGCCCATTTTTTTTTTTTTTTTTTTACATATAGACAGCTCAGATCGTCCCATACCAACCTGAGTAGCCTACGAAAAACATAGGATATAACACATCATTACACACCTACTTTCCTTAACTATGTGGATCTCATCTCTCGGGCACACCGTCAAATCAGGTTCATGACTCCTGAATTAACTAATGAACTCGCGCAATGTTACTTCTACTAGACCCAATACTCCTAACCCATACCGGTAGAAGAACCGATCTAATAGAAGTCTGAACCCCCAAGGTTAAGTTTCATAGTCATGTAATGACCTCACCATCAACAAAAAAATATATAACATCCACCGATATGAAATGGCGCTCCACACACCATACCGTCAAGATAGAAAATAAGATAGTGTATAAAAATGTAACTCATATGAAAAATCACAGTCCATCAAATACCACATCATCCATCTGAGTACATGAGTCAGAATCACTCTCACATAATACAAGACATAAGAATAACAGTCTCACTGAATACATCCAACAGCAACAATCAACTAACCAGAATGTCTCAGAAAATCACAGATCAGATCTCCTCCACTAGCCTACTGATCACGATCCCACCTAAAGCTGGGTGGCGTCAAGTCTGCCGAGCCACTGGAAAAATATAGATAATAAAGGAATGAGCTACGCCCAGTAGGAAAGACAGCTAGTAAAAAAAACTCTCATGCAAGAGAAGGATAATAGCAAGAGTATAGAAATACAGCATAACAATGTAGGGTAGAAAGGCACTCTCAGTCCCAGACTCTGACCAACCACAGTCACCCCCAGTCACACCAGAGTAGCTCTCCTCTGTGCTCCTAGGCAGCATGCCAGCGGGACACGCCCATCTCTGCGCACGCATGGCGCCTAAGCAAGCATGCCAGCGGGACACGCCCATCTCTGCGCACGCATGGCACCCGACACCGCAGTGTCTCTCGTCAATCAATCTCCTGGAGACTATAGACAGAACCAGTCCCATAAATCTCTAGCCAACGTGAGACACCCCTGCCACCCTCAGGCACGCAGGCCTACACACTTGGCTAGCCACGGCGAGACACCCCTGCCACCCTCAGGCGCGCAGGCCTACACTCATGGACCAGAAGAGATCGACTCAGCCACCGTCCCAAGAAGTCCTCTCCCAACAATTTCCATAGAAGCTCACGCCCCTACAGTCATTGCCAAGCTCTAACTCCAAGATTCGGCAACATGTGTCCAGATACAACAAGGCGCATACCAGTCCACATGTATACTGTGGAAGCTAAGTCTGTACCGCACAGTTACCTACCACAACTACCCTAAAACATCATATAGGGCCTATAGTAGTCCGGTCCAATATGCCAATCCATGAAATATGCCAACATTGAGTAAACTGACTCAATCCATGTCATTGTCATCCAAGCAACACAAACTGTACCAAAGTTCTGACTATTCTGGTAGTACCCAAGTGTCACACTTCCTTCCAACTAATCCAGCTACACTGAATTTATGGGTAATTTCCAACAGTCAATTTCAACTTGGCTACGTGATTTCCAAAAATCACCTCTTCCTCACTTCAGGAAATTTTAAATTCCAAAATCAATTTCCGCCCTTTATCCATTTTCCGAAATTCGAAATAAATTTCCGAATTTAAAATCCGCATATCCTTTTTCCGAAAATTCGGATTAATTTCCGAATTAATTTTTTTTTTCTTCCGCTTCTCTCTCATCCGCGCCGCACTTCCCCTGAACCGGTTCTCGTCGCCGGTTCGGAACCCTTACGCCCTGAGCCGAGAACCCCGCCGGCCGAAGTTAATAATCCGAATTCGGGCCGACGCTTAACGTATAAATATTAATAATTAATATAATTATTCACTTAATAATCAGACTAATCCTTAATTAGCCCTAATTCATCCCCTTCCTTCGCCCGTCGCCCGCGAAATCTTAACCGTCGACTTTCCGAAAATCTCCGTTTTTCCCGTCGATTTCCGGCGACCGAACGCAAGGGGACGCTAGCCTAAAGCTCGTACTAGCCTAAAAATTCCATATAATCAAGTCGCGAAGCTAGATGTCCATGCAAAAATTTTCGCCGAAGTGTTGTCCGATCCGACTATGCCAATTCATGAAATTAAAATCATTCTAGCATTCAGATAACCTGAATAATGGCAATATGATAATATCAAAACCTAAGGCATGCTTCTATGCACAGAAATTCTAATTCGGCGGAATATATATATATTCTTCTTCATAAAAAAAAAACCCTAAAATGCTAAAATCAATAAATTGCATTAATCAATTCCAAAAACCCATATCCGCATGCTCAAGTAGCTATTTGCAAAATAATCCATATTTTTAATTTGCTAAATAACTGATTTAAATCTGAATTTCCTACCTTTGCTCGCCGGCAACGGTGAAGCTCGCACGCGATCAACCGCAGCTCCTCGCCGAACGAAACCGGTACCAAAATGCTCGCCTCTGTCCCGCGAACCTCCGGTTACCAAAAGCCCCTTGGAAGGCTGCCGGAAAGTACCGCCGTTCGCCGCGAACACTTCGCCTCTAGCCGCCGTTCGAAACCCTAACAGCCGAACAGTTTAGGTTAAATACCCAGCTTAAACCAGTAATACCCCGTTAAGACCAATTAAGCGCCGGTTGACCTTCCAAAAACGCCGCTTAACACCCGATCAGCCGGTTAATCTCCACCGCTGATCTCGCCCGTCCGATCCGCTTATCCGCGGCTTATCCAAAGGCACGCGCAAACGCACCTCGGCGAACCGCCCCGCCTTCGCTGAACCGCTCCGGTCCGGTTCACGCGCGGTAAAAAAAAAAACCAAATTCCGGTTTTAAAAAAAAATCTCGGTGCTCCGAAAAATCCCCAGAAAATTTCAGAAATTTCAATAGCCTCCAATTGAGCTTCTGGCTCATCCTACTGTCGATCTGAAATCATCCAAGCCACAATTGAATTATTGAAGATTAAACATATAATATTTTACCGGGTATAACATATATGACTTTTGTCCATTGAAGGAATGCCTCTCCCAAATAATATTTTAGTGATTCTTAATGAGTATTACAAAAAACAATTCCTACACAATATCAGTTGTGGTGTATCATATGCAGGTAGGAGACTATGTTTAATGGCATAACAAGAAAAACATTATTGTCAAGTTGATAATTTGGGAAATTCATAATTTATAATTTGAGTATGTTTTTATTAAAGAGAAACCTAGTTCTATGTCATGGAACAACTAGAAAACTAAATTAAAAAGAAACTTAAATATCATTGGAAATAGAATTGATCCACCTAACATATTATCTTTATATGAGAAAAAAAAAGATAAAAATATCATAAGAGCCTCATATGTAATTCATTTTAACTTAAATTAAACATAAATATATCAAATCAAGCAAAATTTTCTATAATCATATTAAATCATATGAACACCGTCATTCTATTATAATGTATATTACATGATGAAAGAGAAGATGTTGTCTTGTCTTTAAGATGAGCAAGAGTAAAAAAAAATGACACTCTTCATCAACAAGTGGAATTATTGAGAAGCCATTGAGTTCACCATAGAGCAAGATAGTTAGATGTAGAATGATAATGTGAAAATAGTATTTTATACTTCATTCTTTCCCATGTAATAGAAATTTCTCGATTTAAACAAGTATTAAAAAGACATTTTATCTTATATCAATTATAAAAAAGAATATGACATGCAATCATTGCATTTCAATAATCTCTTATACAAGTTAATTTCATATGCAAACTATCTATTATACATCTTTAACTCTAGAACTTTGATCTAATTCAAAGAAGGACTTGTTCTATAGCATGTTAGCTCACTCAAAATTCTTTAATTTCTTTTTGTAATATTTAATACCTAGGAGACATACATTTGTTAAACAAAACCATGCACTTCAATCAATACCTTAAAAAAAGTTTAGTGTGTTCATAAAATATTTTAAATATATTTTTTTAATAAAAAGTCCTCTGCCCATGTCCTTTTTGAGGGGAGCAGTTGACCTTTGACCAAAATGGACCATTTTTTTTTTTTTTTTGCCATAACTTAAAATCACTAACCAATGAAAGCGAAGATGTTCAACAAATTAGTTGGCAAAACGAATCCATGACCACTTGGTTTTCAACTCAAGAAATTTTAAAAGGAGTTGTTTGAATGGGATTTTAAAAAGCAATGTTTGGTACAATATGATGGACAAGTTATTGTTAAAAAATATTTTTATTTTATATAACAACTGCTTGATTTGAATAAATCATAAAGCTGAGCCTATAGTTTTAATTCTATTCTATAATCGTACAAAATTGATATTCCTTTACAAGAGAGAAATTTTAACCCAATTAAAAGAGTTAAAATGCATGTTATGAACAAAACAGCCTCTTCATGGTAACTATCTTGCAAGGTTACTATTGGAGGAGATGCCCTTAATCCACGAGCTTGCTGCCTTGAGCTGGATTAAGTGAATTAATTGAGTTGGATTGGGAGACAAATGATCCTTAAGCTTTAATTAATGAAGTTTAATCAACTTGTTATAGCTTCTAGCTGCCTTAAATGTGAGGATAATTTTTTGAGTTGAACGAGTAGGTTGTGAACGAAATAGGAAAAAACTTTGAAAGCTTTAGGAATTCTTGAAGGAGGTTTGGAAAGTTATAATTAGAGATGAGAAAGTATAAAAGAAATATTTTCAATAGTTTTGAAAGAGATGAGAAAGCAAGAATGGGAAGCTCTTCCATGAGAAGTAGTTTTGAATTAGTTAAATTGTAATCCTCATGCTTGTGCTAAAAAAGAAAAAAAATATATGGATAAATGCTTAAGTTAAATGTTAAAATTATAAAATGGGTTTTAGAATGATTTGTGACCCAAAAAAAAAAAAAAAAAGAGAGAGAAAAGATAGAGTTTGATTTCTATACTTCTTTCCAAGATTAGATAAGCATATTGAATGGTCTAAGTACTTGCTCAATTAATTATGAAATAAGTCAATTTATATCAAATAGACCAATAGAATAATTGAATACTCTGTTTGATGACAAGATGACTAGAGCTTGAAGGTGACCCATCAAACAGTTTGTGGTGCTCTTCACTTGTCTTTCTTAGGTTCAATGTCACATCATCTCTTTTTTTTTTAATATTTTCCTTTTGGTTTTAAAAGTACATCTCTTTTTTTATAAACACATGAATCAATTAATAAAATTAAAATCTATTTTATGTCTAATTTTTAAAAATCTATTTAAAAAATTTGAAAAACATAGCTATCACTTTTTTTTAAAATAAAGTTTGTACATTACATTGGACTAAAGTTCTAATGCATATCTATATCATTACATGTGCATCACTAAAGCAAAAAATGTAACTACCCTAATAGCTTATACAAAAATGTAACATCACTTCTCCCCTGTAGTCTTATGTTACATTTTAACTTAATTTGAAATTATTAAGTCATGAAATAGGTTAAGTTGATTATTTGTTACTCGCAAAATCATTTACATATATGTAAAATGAGTAAAATTTGGCTTTGCAACATTCTAGGTTAATCTTAACAATAAACATAAATAAAATATATGATAAGAATTAAAATAAAAATGTCATTTAAGATTTTATCTTTCACCCATTATTCATGTAAGTTCCTTCAATTTTTTTTTCATCTTTTTCTTGAAACACTTTTCTTTTATTTTAATTAAAGAAAAGATTTTCATATTGTATAAAATAGATTGGGCATATTCCAAATAAGAAAAACTTTAAATGAGTGCTCATTTAACTCATCTTTGAACTTATAATTCTTGAATAATATTCATCATTTTGGACAACCAATATGAAATTATTATTTTAAAATGATTGCTCTTTTTAACTCATCTGTAAAACACATTATTATGGAATGATAGTCGTTAATTTTAACCATAAACATTTATAAACTTTTAAAATCGCCTCAATCCTTTACCAATCTTTGTTCCTACCTTCTTTTCTTTTTGTTTTCTTCTTCTATTGTAGTAGGAATAACTACTTCTTTTGTTCATTATCATTTTAGCACATTTTACTAAGACACTTTATACGCAATATCATATTAAAATAACAAATATATCATACTAAGTAAAACTTAGAAAAACAAAGCAATTCAAGAATGCATGACAAACATCATCAAAATTTTTAATTTTAATTCATTTTTTCTATTGGGGTTCCTAAGTCACATATAACATTACATTTATCATATATACAAATGTATAAACCTACCCATCTTAATCATTGATTATAATAGACTCACATTGGAATGAATCTTGAAATTTGTGCCTTTGCTCTATTCCTTTAACCTTCTCCTCTGATGTTGCATGACTTATTATAATACTTTCTAAAGTACTTCTTCTAATCCCTCTCTATTCTTTCTTAGTTTCTCAATAATTTTCTCTAGTGCCTTGTTAGCATCCCCGCTTTCTCTAGTTCTCTCTAAGCACTCGATCAAAGTCTGACATCTCATGAATTTCAAATACCTCTTCATTGATTTTGGATTCCCTTGTCGTTCCCTCTTCCCAACACTTCATTTTTACCTGAATGGTTGCACGTCATCATACAAATAACTCCTCACCTTCCTACCTCATTATTGCTAATGATTCTTAGTTGATTAAGTTTTTCTTTACGTACAATCATCCATTGGTTCATTACGTTAGGGCTTAGAGATTTTGGGAATTAATTAAACTATTAATTTAATTAAAATTAGAATATTCTATTATTTCTTGTATTTTTCAATTGTTTTGATCTCCAAACAATTATCAAATAATTTTGTTTAAATCTTCTCCATGAGCTCCACCAGTCAATTAAATTTTATTTTTTTATATTTCATTCTTTTTAGCATTTTTAAGCCTAAAAATGCTAAGAACATTATTATTTAATAAAATTTTATTAATCACAAGTTAATAACACATTTTTATATCCAAAAAAGTAATTAATCTAATTATTTTAGATTTTATATCTATAATTCTTTTTATAATTTGTTGAATCCATTTAATATTTTCAATAAATTTTGAATTTTTTAAGCTTGTAAATAAATTTCCTTTTAACCTTATGTCCCTTTTTTTATAAAGACTTACTTTTTATATTCTTTGATTAAATTTAAAATCATTATTTTTTATTGATTTGAATACTTAATAATTTGAAATCTTCAATATAGATATTTTAATAATCATCCCTATGTTTGGGATGTTACAATTCTTCTTCTTTTTTATAAAACTTTTACCCTCAAAATTCAAATCTATCAAAATATTATTTTATGTTTTTTTATTTTTTCTCTCAATTATTTTCTTTTTCAATTCACCAATCCACTTAACTTTGGTCATTGTCTTATTTTCTCATCCAAATACTTTTCATATCAATTTGGCAACTTTTCTTGCATAATCACTTAGATACATAAGACCCTCTTCAAACATTCCCTTTTTCAAGTAGTTATAATGCTTCACCATTTTGCTTTTAAATCTATTTGAATTTATTTAATTGTCATATTAAAATAATCTACTATTCTTCTTAATATTTAATTTTTCTCAATCATCACCTGTTCATTAATCTGTCAATTGTAATTAGGATCATTACATTAATAGATCATTTAATCATTAGTATTCTATTATTAGCATCCTTTTTTCTAGTGAAATAATTCCTAATACTCTTAATTTGAATGCATTTATACAAGGATGTGATAAAGTTTCTTTATAGTAAAGGATGATTCTCTTTTCAATATATATACTTAATAATGAGTTCACATTATATAATCAAATAAGAAAGATTAGAGAGTTTGACAGTGTTAATGGATGTTCAACTAGAGTAAATATGCTTAGGTTTAATGGATCCCCTAAGGCTCAAATAGTGAAACAAGCATACTAGAGCATCTTAATTATAAGTACAATAAAAAATAATATATTCTCTATGCATAATAGTAGGAAAAGAATGAGTAAAAAAAGAGAAATTAAATAGTTAAATCTTTGACATTCAGTTAGGCTATTTTGCACTAATGTAATATGTTTTTGAATATTTTTTATATTTCCAATTACTTGAATGTGATTTTTATGCTAAATAGAGAAACAAGATGAGTAATATTATTTACATAATATAGTAATACGTCTTTAAGTAATAACGATTTCATGATGAGGTGTAAAATAATATTAAGTCATAATGATGTCATAAGCTGTAATATAATCCATAGTGGTTTTAATGTCAAAATGAGATATAATGTAATTTTGAATGATGATGATGTTATCTCAAGAGTGAAATAATCTTAGGCATTGATGACTACACAATGAATATAATGTGATATGGAGTTGTGAAAATGCTATGATGAGATGTGAAATAACCTTTACTTGATGATACAACAATGAGAAGTGATATAATCTTGATAGTAAAGATAACACTAGGAGATATGACATGGCCTTGAGAGGTGATGATACTACGATAAGGTGTGATATGGTTAAAGTGGTGATAATGCCACTAAAAGTGTGATATAACCATATTGGAATAAATTAAGAATGACCTGTGTAAGAGATATTTCAATAATTTTTAATTATTCATTAGTTTACATATATATATATATATATCTATATGTATGTGTCTGTGTGCATATTGTATATGATGTCTTATTTATTATAATATTACATATGATATTATAGTAATTTTTCCAACTAAGCTTATCATGTTAGCTCAACATATGTTGATTAACATGTGTATTACAAATAGTGCACATTATGAGACATAAGAAAAATATTAAAGAGAAGTTATGCTATAAGAGAAAATATTAAGTTTTGAAAAACAAAACTACTATAGCTAAAAAATGTTGTGATACTTTGAATAAGATATATAACATTGAATGCCAGGTCAACCAACTTTCAAATGTCAATGACAAGATAAGATCAAAGAATATATAATAGATAAATATTATCCATAAATAAAAATGCATAAACCATGTTTTTATTCCACCAGCATGTTCATAATTATTATACGCAACGCAACACACACACCGGCTTATTTGGAGGCCAAAACAACAAAACCAGACGTGGTTTAGTTGCTGTTCATCCAAAACTTGGCCTGAAGTTGGTCAACGATACTCTTGTCAAGCTGAAATGCCTTTGCTAAAACTTGGTCGGATATGGGCGGCTTCGCTCCAAATATCGCTTTTGCGATGGTGATCACCCCTGGGTTTTGGCTGCTGAGCCCAGCAAGCGCGGCGGCGCTCTGGTGCCCAATGTTGATCTGGAAGTGAATGAGGCCCTGGGGGAAGACGAAGACGTCGCCCGGATAGAGTATTTTAGCGAACAGCTTGTTGTCATTGTTGGACGTGACGAAGCCTACGGCCAGGGTGCCTTCTAACACCACCAAGAACTCGGTACCCCTCGGGTGGGTGTGGGGTGGGTTCAGGCCGCCGTTGGGGGCGAAGTCAATACGTGCTAGGGAGATGCCGAGGGTGTTTAAACCTGGGAGGTTCATGACGTTCACGGCCGTCACCGTCGACCCCTGCTGGTTAACGGTGCTCCTGGGCACGTTGAGGCCCGGGAAGAAGAAGTCGTTCTCGGTCACCACCTGTGGGTTCTTGCAGACCACCCCGTTGACGAAAACTGAAGAAATCAACCAATTGGAGCATGTTTAGTTCAGTTCAATCATAAGAAGGCAAGAATATAAGAGAGCATAAGATGTGCATGCAAACCGTTTGATGTGTTGTCTGCTACGCAGAAGTCCTGAAGTTGGGTTGGATCAGTGGCAATTGTATGGGAGGCAGCCAAGGCAAGAATAAGGGTAAGCAAAAGGTGGAAGGCCATGGATCCTTCTTCTAAAAATTGGACAAGTTTACTTAACTTTGCGTTGCTTCTATGCTATCATATATTGGGTAATGTATATATAGAGAAAGGACAGGGAGAAGGTCCTTTTGCGCTTCTCTAATAGCTTGAATATGTCTTCGAATTACCTGCTCCAAAGATAAGCGTGATCAGGATTTCTTTCATTAGAAAATTAACCTTAGAGATTTTTCTTTTTCTAATCCAAGGAAATGGTCTCGAATCCTGGATTGATGTGTCCATCATACTGGCAACTAATTAGTTTATGGCAAAACTTGAAGCTGTTGGTTATACAAATTAGATATCGATATAAGAAAATGTTTTGCTCTTCCATTCGGTCAATGATTTCTATTCTTACTGTACGCCTAAATAGCCAACTGCCCCCTCTTGAAAAGTCATTCCAGATCAAAAGCTTGGAATGCAACATTAAGAAAAAGCTTCATCACACCAAAAGCTAACAGCTCCCTCTTGAAAAGTCGTTCTAAACCAGCAAAAACTTCCATGAAAATTTCATTCAATAATTTAAGTAATTAAGTTAGTGTCATTAGAATGGGTCACCTACGAAAGTTCCACGACAATGTTTCCCTGAGAGTTATGTGCTCTGGAACAAGCTCTTCATTATGCTAAATAGTATCTCGATGATGGTCTTCATGTAATCCAAGGTCCGTCAAACTTTTTTTGTTCCATATTCTTCCTCTATTGCGACTTATCTATGCTCTCTATTGTGCGATGTATGATGTTTTGAAAGAATGTTTTATGTTTAAATACATATTTTTACTTCCCAATCTTATCATGATGAACAATTATCTAATATATGTATATAGATCTATTTAACATAGGTGATCATTTTAAAGATAGATGAATTTAAATGCTTGAAAATCATAATAAAACCAATGTACAACACAATAGAAGAAAAACATGAATGAGAAATAGAAGAGAATATGTTTAGTCAGGGGTGTGATTGTTTGAGATTGACATAATAGAGTTGGCTCAATTATATTGTATGATTTTCAAATAATCTTTACATCATTTTCAAAATTTAGAAATGAGTTTTGCATATCTTGAAAATTATATTACATAAAAAGATTTTCAAAGCATTATACACTTAAGGCACTTTATAATTTAGCAATGTTATAATGTTGACTCCTAGTCTTGGTACTTTTTTTTATAATAACAAATTTTATGTATTTTTAATAAATTTAGTTAAGTGAATTTTTAAATTTTAGATTATTAATACTTATATTTTTAAGAAAACTTAAAAAAGAAAATAAGCAAACTTTAGATTCCATATAGTCATCTTAGTTGAAGTTGTACACTACCAAGAGATTTATTTTCAATTTAATTTTTGCTATTTCATTTTTATGTTGATTAAAACGTTAAGTTTGATAGAAATTATTTTTATATGACTTAAAAATTAAACTCCACCATCTCCAAGATCTTTATTTAAATTAATAATCTTAAAAAATATAAGGATTTTGAAACTATGATCATCTAAGGAATCATCTCACCTTGATCAAATCTATTGCATCCTCTTTCTAATGAGGTTTTACAAAATAATAATAATAATAATAACATAGTTCTAATTGACATAACCCTAAACCTTCCTAAATATCAACTCAACGTATTATTCTCGAACTCTTTTGCGACAATATCTGGTTCAAGAATCACTCCAAAACTTATTATGTGCTTACCAAAAAACAAGGATACTAATCTCCTAACTGAACAAGGAGGCAACCAACACCACTATTTATCTGATATCAGGTGCGTAGTTAAACCCTTTTAAACAATTACTTTTAGCAAAAATAAAAAAAAAACGTAGGAGTAAATTTCACTATTATTTTCACATGGATCACTTCCAAAATGTGGAAGAGAGTTGTCGTTGTTTGAATGAACAATTTTTGTGATTAAACGACTAACAGTTACTTTGCTTTTCTAAAACATGTTAGTTCGAATATATCCATCTAAGCATGTTGTGATTTAATAATCAGAATTAACCCTGACTTTTTAAATCATGTTTATTCAAATCTAGTCGTCTTATCGCACAAGCTTTGTGATCTAATGGTCCAGATTAACCATAATCCTAAACTAATCGTGCAACTCTCAATCACATCAAGAGTTGGACAATTTTAATTTTTTCTAATAAACCATAACAGACCGACCAACTATTATTTAGCCATTACTAAAATAAAAAAAACTTACCTATTATTAAAATAATTGCTACAACAACCTACCATTTAATTAAATTAAGAAGTTTTGACATGTAATGACTACCTAAACTATTTGTGGTAACTACTTGTAGCAATTTTAAAATATCTAAAAATACTAGATTTTTTGACATAATTAATTGATGAAAATTTGAAGAAAATTTTTGAGCTATGAAATTTAAGCCTTTGCATTTAGTGTTCATTGTTACTTTCATTTTTTATGTCCATTATTCTTCGAGCTCCAACTCTTCCTTTTTACTTCGATCAAATAAGCTCTCATTTCTTAATTTTCTAATTGATTCAAGAAACAATATAATATAATCGTGTATTATTAAACAATTCATCAAATATAGTATTGTTGTATGCATCAAATTCTGACTTCTCATCGCAATGGTTCTTTTGCTTATTTTATTTCGTTATACGGGTGGTTATATCCTATTTATTTTATATTCTTTGTTATGAAAGTTTAGCTTACTTGTCTTTTGGTCAAAGACTTATATTATTTAGTTTAGTTTTTTCTTAGCTTTAGTACTGGGTAGATGTGGACTTGATTTAAGTAAAAGTAGCTAAAAACAAAAGTCAAAATTTTCACAAAATCACTTGCAAAAATTTTCTCGAGCTTAGTAGATAGTCTAAAATAATTATTTTAATATATTTTTAAAATACATTTTCAAAAAAATCAAGAATTTTATTCCTAATAATTTGCCATCCTTTTACTAAACCACACTTCGAGTTATACAATATGAAAATTAGAATCAATTAAAAAATGCTTTTTGTTAGATGGACTCATTAAACTAACTAACTAGATGTCTAATAGATATTGTAACCATATGCAAGAAGAACCTATTAGTTAAAATCCAGCCATCATTGGATCATAAAGTTATCTTATCTTTTGAAAATCATCCGATGTCTAATTCAGTAAAGATTGGATCATCGAACATCTTACCCAATTGAATGTCAAATAAGGACACCAAAATTAAATTCTTTAGGATAATCATCTAATAATTAAATAGGAATCCAATGATCAATCAATTTTTCACACCTACATATATTATATTAATAATTATTACATTAAGTAATCAAATAAATTGGAGTAATCACGTAAAAATGAAGGACATCAATGAAACCTAAAACGACTAATGATAATATATTAAATTCTCATTTTCCTATTTGTATGTATATATAGAGAAAGGACAGGGAGAAGGTCCTTTTGCGCTTCTCTAATAGCTTGAGTATGTCTTCGAATTACCTGCTCCAAAGATAAGCGTGATCAGGATTTCTTTCATTAGAAAATTAACCTTAGAGATTTTTCTTTTTCTAATCCAAGGAAATGGTCTCGAATCCTGGATTGATGTGTCCATCATACTGGCAACTAATTAGTTTATGGCAAAACTTGAAGCTGTTGGTTATAAAAATTACATATCGATATAAGAAAATGATTTGCTCTTCCATTCGGTCAATGATTTCTATTCTTACTGTACGCCTAAATAGCCAACTGCCCGCTCTTGAAAAGTCATTCCAGATCGAAAGCTGGGAATGCAACATTAAGAAATGCTTCATCACACCAACTTAATCTAATTTCACCGTTTGCGTTGGATTAAGAATTAGTCTATCCTCATTAAACAAAACATTAGGTGGATGAAAAAAGTCAAGTGACTGGATTTCTTTATATAAAAAATTGGATTACAATTCTGCTTTTTTGGAATGGTTTCTTTTCTAACAGCATGCCCAAAGGCTAGCTGCTCCCTCTTGAAAAGTCATTCTACACCACAGATCATTCATAGAAAGTGATATCATGTGAGCTGTTTTATAATTCATAGAGGGCTTAAATTGTTTTAAATTCTTGATATTAAGCACTAATATCAATAAATCATGGCATAGATTAAATTACATCTAATAAGTAGAGCACAAAGCTTACAGGTAGTATGTATTAGAGTCAAGATTTACTTTAACACGATAGACGACCCTCTAAATGTTATTTCAGACTAGAAATGACTTCCATTTATACTACTTTGCAATCAATGACATCATCCCTTCCACTTAGTGCAAAGTGAAACTCAGTTGAATGTTTTATGAATGCTTCGATCTTTACAAGAATGATATTTTTCGAAAGCTTCATTTTGATTCCCAACACAACATCATCATGGAAGATGGTACTTTGTGAGGTTCTTCATCGTTCTTGAAAGGCTTGAATTGCTTCAAATTATAGACATTCAGTATCAAATAGATCGCTATGCATGATTTGTAATTGAGCTTATATTACATTATCATTAATCTTCTTTAAGATTCAGAGTAAACTATACCTAGGAAATTTTAACTTTGCCATCTAGTCATTCTTTTCCAATATGTAGTCATGCTAGATTCTCACCTTCATTTTGCTTTTTGAGATGATGTATGTCATGACATTTTTTAAACTTATTCGGATCTTCTCAAGAAACATTTGAGCCTTCTTTTATGCTTATTCTTTTTACTCCTTTGTAATGAGAATCCACCCATGAATTGAGCAAAAGGGCAAAGCAAAAGTCAATAATTCACGATTTATTTATACATCTTGTTGCACCTCTCTTTCGATTAGTTAAGCATGTTATTTTTCTCCTAATTTATTAATTAAAATGCTTATAAATTTGATTAATTATGAGGATCGTATAATAATATAGTAGAAGATCATATAGTACGATCAAAGAAATCAGAAATTGCGATACAATGTGAATAGTTATGTAAATGCACTTATGATCGTATAATACAATCAAGGTTGATCGTACAAGACAATTAGTCAAAGCACTCTCTGAAGAGAAATAAGTTCAAGTTGGGCATGTTATTATAGAAGTATTATATAGTGATCATATAATTACAATAATGTAGAGTCTCACAATATAACATTTCCATACTAATATAAGAGAATTTTATCATGCAAAACGATCAAATAAGGAGAGAGAGTAAACTCGAGCACAAGACTTAGTGATCCTACCATATTGACCATTATATCGTACAAAAACATCAATGTAAAAAATGAAGAATTGATTCAAGTAATACTATGATCACATAGATACGAAATCATGGATCATTCTAGTACAATAATATTAGGTGACAAATTTCTAAGTTGATGAACTAGATATTTGGAGAGTCAGTATATCATCAAAATATTATTAACACAATCATATCAATACGATCAAGCCAAGGATAACATCAGACACAAGACTCGTCAGATTATGATGGGCCATTATGGTGTATAATACATCATTCTTGTATATGTTGTATCCTTTAATGTAATGATCACAAAATCAAACAAAATATTATTAATATTTTATTGAGCGTATAATTATTTAGTTAAATTTTAAGATATACTATAATAATTTAAAAACTAATTTATTTTATAGCGATGCTCATATAAAAGAAAAGCAAAATGTATTATACGAGACCAATTCATATTACAAAAAATAACTTTTGTTCTGATTACCTAGAGGTAACTTCAAATGGTAGTTGTTGCGTGATTGAAAAAGAACAAAATACTATGTATTTTTATTTAAAAAAACTTAAGATAAATATATAATAAATTAGACTAATAAGAATTCATATGTAAAAAAATATTAATACTATTTGCTAAGATAAAAGAAACATATCTTAAAATAATCTCAACTCAATGAAGACATCATGATTCCAAAAATCATTTTTCATAAGTTAGAAATACAATTATTAAATAACTCAATATTATTTTAATACATGACATCAATATGAGTAAATAAAATAATTTATAGTCATCAATCTGAAAAAAGGTTACACAAAAAAACATGAAAAATAAGGGATCAGCACCTTTCAACCACTGCTCGACAAAATTCGTCACCGCATTGCCTCTTGGCAGAACAAACTTCTCTCCATGAGTGGCAGACAGGTACTCATCAACTCGGTCCTTACTTCTATGTCTGCTTACATCTCCGCCGCCCGGTCGCCTCCCTTGAAGACAGTCTCCGCCATTAACAACCTACTCGCCAACTTCTTCTGGGGCAAATCATCCAATGGCCCCCGCCATCACTGGGCGGCATGGAACAAGCTTGCAAGGCCAATAACCAACCAGGGCATCGGCATTATTAACCTCGAGGCGCAAATTCGAGCCCAAACGGCGAAACTCTGGTGGAGGCTGCTTCACACGGTCTCCCTTTGGTCTAGCTTTCTCACCCAAGCATACATGACCCGCGACGACAACATCAGGGCTACCAGACGAGACTCTCACAGTTGGCGTCGCCTTGTCAAGTTTTGTGATAATCTGCTCTTCGTCCACGAAATGGAAGAAGATGGTTCGGGATTATCCGGCTCGCCCAGCTCGTCCGGTTCTGCCGACTCGGTCTGTACTCGCCCCAACCACTGCCGGTTCAGGCCCAGCCAACTTGACTTGGCCAGCCACCTTAAATGGCTCGGTTGCTGCTCCGACAACCGCGGTTCCTTTTCCTCCGCCTCCGCTTATGGTATATTTTGCTCAACATCTCTCCCCCCGGTTCCCAAGCGATATGACCACAACAAACTTATTTGGCACAAAAGAATTCTGCCAAAAGTCACCATCTTGGTGTGGAGATTACTCAACAACGCACTGCCATTACCACACAAAATTCAATCTATTGGCATCTCTCTTGCTCCAAAGTGCCCCTTCTGTCCGCAGATTGATACATTGGAGCACATCTTCTGGCACTGCTCGATCACCAAACCCACATGGACTTGGTTCGAACGCCGCCTCGACATCAACATAAAGAGGCCATCTCTTCTCCGGATATTCAGCTGGTGGTCCCACAAATCAACTATCAACTTATTAGCCTACTCAATCCCAGCATCTATATGCTGGATGGCCTGGAAAAATTGGAATTCAGCACTCCATGAGGGTACAGTGGCAACTCCTGATCGCTTCCTATGGGAGACACAAAAGTTCATAGTCAATCTTTACTTACTCCGACCGTCGGGTCAGCTACTCAGTTCAGAAATTCTCTCCCTTGCTAAACTTGGACTCATGTAGTTCCTAGCTCCCCGTAGCTTGGAAAACTCTTGTACCTTTTAGCTTTATCAATAAATCTACTTAACCTAAAAAAAAAAAATAAATAAAAAAAACTTTAGGACCTTGGACTCCAAAGCAGAACTAATTGAATTAAGCACCAAACTTAATTTATTTGTATTATAATCTTCTTCAAAATTTTAAAAATATTATTTTTTTCATTTTCAAAATTTTTATAATTTAAGAATACGTGTTAACCGTAGTACTTTCAAATGTGAATGACAATATATGAGGTACAATTATATTAGTAAATAAATATTATATGTAAATAAAAATGCATAAACCCTGTTTTTATTCCACCAACTTGTGCATAATTATTCGCGGACACATGCCGGTTTATTTGGAAGGCAAAGCAACAGAGAACATCCCGACGTAGATTAGTTGCTGTTCATCCAGAACTTGGCCTGAAGTTGGTCAACGATACTCTTGTCAAGCTGAAATGCCTTAGCCAAAACTTCGTCGGATATAGGCGGCTTCGATCCAAATATTGCTTTTGCGATGGTGATCACCCCTGGGTTTTGGCTGCTGAGCCCAGCAAGCGCGGCGGCGCTCTGGTGCCCAATGTTGATCTGGAAGTGAATGAGACCCTGCGGGAAGACGAAGACGTCGCCTGGATAGAGTATCTTGGCGAAGAGCTTGTTGTTATTGTTGGACGTGACGAAGCCTACGGCCAGGGTGCCTTCTAACACCACCAAGAACTCGGTACCCCTCGGGTGGGTGTGGGGTGGGTTCAGGCCGCCGTTGGGGGCGAAATCAATGCGTGCTAGGGAAATGCCGAGGGTGTTCAACCCCGGCAAATTCATCACGTTCACGGGAGTCACCGTCGATCCCATCTGGTTAACAGTGCTCCTTGGCACGTTGAGGCCCGGGAAGAAGAAGTCGTTCTCAGTCACCACCTGTGGGTTCTTGCAGACCACCCCGTTGATGAAAACTGCAGAAGTGAACCAATTACGGCATTTTCAGTTAAGTTCAACAATAAGCAACCAAGAAGATAAGAGAGCATAAGATGTGCATGCAAACTGTTTGATGTATTGTCTGCTACGCAGAAGTCCTGAAGTTGGGTTGGATCAGTCGCAGTTGTGTGGGAGGCAGCCAAGGCAAGAATAACGGCAAGCAGAAGGTGGACGGCCATGGATCCTGCTTCTGAAATTGGAGAAGTGTACTTGATTCTAAGTTTCTTTTGTGCTGCCATCGAATGGGTAATATCTATATATAGAGAAAGGAGAGCAAGAAGATCCTTTTGGTGCTTCTCTAAGAGGTTGAGTTTGTGTTCCAATTACCTGCTCCCAAAACGGGCATGATCAGGATTTCATTCAATTAGAAAATTAAACGTAGGGATTATTTTTTCTAAGCCAAGGAAATGGTCTCGAGTTGTGGATCGACGCAACTTATTACTTTATGGAAAAAGTTGAAGCTGTTGGTTATACAAATTAGATATCGATATAAGAAAATGATTTGCTCTTCCATTCGGTCAATGATTTATATTCTTACTGTACGCCTAAATAGCCAACTGCCCGCTCTTGAAAAGTCATTCCAGATCAAAAGCTTGGAATGCAAGATTAAGAAACGCTTCATCACACCAAAAGCTAACAGCTCCCTGTTGAAAAGTCATTCTAAACCACTGATGTAAGTAATTAAGTTAGTGTCATTAGAATGGATCACCTATGAAAGATCAACGACAATGTTTTCCTGAGAATAATGTGCTCTGAAACAAGTTCTTCGTTATGCTACATAATATCTCGATGAAGGTCTTCATTTAATCCGAGGTCCATCAAACTTTTTTTTGTTCCATATTCTTTTTCTAGTGCAACTTATCCATCATCTCTATTGTTCGACGTTCTTCTTGTGTAAGAAGTTTTGAAAGAATTTTTGAAGGGTTAAATACATGTTTTTATTTCCCAATCTTATGAGGATGAATAATTATCTAGTATCTAGTATATGCATATAGAACTACCTCAGATAGGTGATCATTTGAAAGATAGATGAATTTAAACTACTTGATGTCATAATAAAACCAATGTACAACACAATGAAAGAAAAACATGAATAAGAAAAAGAAGAGAATATGCTTAGTTAGGGGTGTGATTTTTTGAGATTGATATGAGATGCCCTAATAGAGTTGGCTCAATTACATTATATGATTTTTAAATAATCTTTACATAATTTTCAAAATTTTAAAATAAGTTTTGCATATCTTGAAAATTTGATTACATAAAAAGATTTTCATAAGCATTATACACTTAACGCACTTTATAATTTAGCAACGTTATAGTATTGAGTTCTAATCTTAATATTTTATTTGATAATAACAAATTTTAAATATTTTTAATAAATTTAGTTAAGCGACTTTTTAAGTTTTAGATTATCAATTCTTATATTTTTAAGAGAGCCTAAAAAAGAAAATAAGCAAATTTTAAATTCCATGAAGGTCTTCTTAGTTGGAGTGGTAAACCATCAAGAGATTTATTTTGAATTTAATTTTGGCTATTTCATCTTTATGTTGCTTAAAATGTTAGGTTTGATTGAAATTATTTTTATATAACATAAAAATTAAATTACATTATCTCCAAGATCTTTATCTAAATTTATAATCTTAAAAATATAAGGATTTTGAAACTGTGATCATCTAAGAAATCATCTCACCTTGATCGCATCTATTGCATCCTCCTTCTAATGAGGTTTTACAAAATAATAATAATAATAATAACTTAGTTCTAATTGATATAGCCCTACACCTTCCTAAATATCAACTCATGGTATTATTCTCGAACTCATTTGCTACAATATTGGGTTCAAGAATCGCTTTTAAATATATTATGTGCTTACCAACAAAAATAAAAATTTAGTTATAAAGGTTTGCTTACTTTTCTTTTGGTCAAAGACTTATATTATTTAGTTTAGTTTTTTCTTAGCTTTAGTTTTGGGTAGATGTGGACTTGATTTAAGTAAAAGTACCTAAAAACAAAAGTCAAAATTTTCACAAAATCACTTGCAAAAATTTTCTCGAGCTTAGTAGATAGTCTAAAATAATTATTTTAATATATTTTTAAAATACATTTTCAAAAAAATCAAGAATTTTATTCCTAATAATTTGCCATCCTTTTACTAAACCACGCTTCGAGTTATACAATGTGAAAATTAGAATCAATTAAAAAATGCTTTTTGTTAGATGGACTCATTAAACTAACTAACTAGATGTCTAATAGATATTGTAACCATATGTAAGAAGAACCTATTAGTTAAAATCCAGCCATCATTGGATCATAAAGTTATCTTATCTTTTGATAATCATCCGATGTCTAATTCAGTAAAGATTGGATCATCGAACATCTTACCCAATTGAATGTCAAATAAGGACACCAAAATTTAATTATTTAGGATAATCATCAAATAATTAAATAGGAATCCAAGGATCAATCAATTTTTCACACCTACATATATTATATTAATAATTATTACATTAAGTAATCAAATAATTGGAGTAATCACGTAAAAATGAAGGACATCAATGATACCTAAAACGAGGACTAATGATAATATATTAATTTCTCATTTTCTTATTTGTATGTATATATGTGTTTATATATATATATATATATATATATATATATATATATATATATATATATATATATATATATATAATTACAACTCTGTTTTCTCATAAAATAAGATGTTCTATTAATATCTAAATTTCCTTTATATGAGAGAGTTTAAAAACATAATATAAAACATCTACGAGTTTAACAAATAACTACTCATCATCATTTTCACTTAAGTTTACCACTTTTGATGTTCTAATATCATGCCTGATAATATAAATAAAATGAATAATGAGCATAAAACTCAATAGAAAAATCTAATTATTAGAGTATTAAAACAAGAAACGAGTAATTTAGAAATGCTAAGTTTAACTTGTTAATAAAATATCATGGTATAAATTGTATAATACAGTCACCATGCTTGCATTAAAAAAATATTTCTTTACCTAACAAAAGTAGAATAAAATGCCAATTATTTTCACATATTTGCAATCATCAATTTATGGATATAGCCATTTCTTTTTCTACTCAAGTATGAGTTTATTTGTTAGTTTTGTTTACTCTTTTTTTTCCTCATCTATACATGAATTAATTTTTTTCACTATTTCAGCCTTATTTCCACTATACCACAATCCTAATGACGAAGACTCAATAATATAACATAACAAACCAAATGACTTTCAAGATTAATTCATATGCTCCAAATTGTAGCAAATAAAGTTAACTTTAATCACATTTGAATGGTAGGTGTGTGAGCCTCGAATGGCTTGTCATTCTAGCTCGAAATAATAATAATAATGTCACTTTGAACTATAAGCTTCAAAAAACTCCCTTTGGTTCACAGGATCAGTAATGTCTTTCAACTCATAATATTACTATAGGGTCAACAATCTCTCAATTTTAATGATGACAACATCACGTGCATATTTTTAATTAAAATAAAAAAATATAATGAGTACAACTTAAGCATAAAAAGACATTTACATCATATGAGGATAAGTTGGTACAAAAACTCACCTAAAATAAACATAAATAGTGAACATGTTGTTCCATGCATTATCTTTTCCTTTAGCATCCATTAAAAAGATGGCCAATACACTTAAACTACTTTTGCATATCACTTGTTAAAAATATGCCAATTTGTCATTCACATTGGATGAGAAATTTTGAATAATAATAATAAGGATGCAAATTTCAAATAAGAATAAGATTTCAAATGCAAATTTCATTAAGAATGCAAACTTCAAATAAAATTATAAATATAAACTTAACATATTATACATTAAATTCAGCATATAATATATGTCGGTCAACATATTGTACAACCATCCAAAATGATTATGCACAGCCCTCTATACATTTTCCATAAATCAAATATTACACATTGAAGTTAACAAATAATGCATCTAGTTCAACACACCGTATTCTAGCCTAAAAGTAACATATGTAAACCTTCTTCCCTACTGTACCTTAACCTTAATGTAACATATGTTATGACTATGCTCACTTCCTAGATGGAAAGAAGACCCTCAAAAATCTTGATTGTCTTTCGTATTCTCATCCCAAACTTGCTCGAACCTTTAATCGGATTTTCCAACATAGTTTCGTAAGATCCATGCAAAGGTAAAATAAAATTCATAAGTTTTGGGTTTTTGGATAGCGAATGATCTGATGCGAAGAGGCAATTGTTTAATAGGAACTTGGTGATTATGGTGCATCTATATTACTTTGTTTTTAGCTCAATATGTTCTCTATTTTTCTCTTTCTCTCTCTCTCTCATTTCATCTAATTCAATCATTGTGTTGTGTGATTGCTATGCTTTCTTACTTTACTTGATTGGTCTTAATTACTTTAAAAAATATTTTACATATATTTGTCTAAAACCTTTTTCATATAACTTACATTTCAACCTTTTATGTCCATCACCTAAAATGACATATAAAACTCGATTGGAAAGGTTGAATTTTTTTTTAAAAAATAGTTGTTTAAATTATTTCATTTGATAAAGATTTTCACCATCCATGTGGAACTCATCTTAAACATCATAATTAAGACATTTGTTATGGACATCAAATTTTTTCTTTATCATATACGAGAACTATGATTTCAAAATTATATCATTGAATTGTGCCGTAAAACCATGCAATTAACGTCCACAATTGACTTTTAAACATGTTGAAGTTGAAAAGTTGAGCTCTTGCATCAAGTTTTAGGTACCTTCTTGTTCTTCTCTTAACTGTTGCTTAACATGCAATATATTTTGTGATGGCATATTTGTCCATGTGTCCTTAATAGTTGTATGAATGGTGGGCAAGCACAAATGCATAGAAACTTAAATTGTGCTTTTGGAAATAATCATCATGAGAAAACATTGGCAAAAGTTGGTATCACCTTGTTTGCAAACAAATTTATTACAATAAATAACTATTGTTTTGATTGGCTAGAGATAATCTCAAATCATGCTTGTTGCTTGATTTATAAAAGCAATAAAATGCTAAATTTTATTTACGAAAATTTAAGATAAATACACAAAAAGTTAACAAGATCAATAAAAACCTCTATGTCAAAATATATTAATATTATTTGTTAAGATAAGAACAACAAATCTCAAAGTAATCTAAACGCAATGAGTACCTCATAGCTCTTAGAATAGTTGATCACATGCCAAAAGTACAACTATCAAACAACTCCATATTATTCTAAATCATGAGAGGTCAATGCCTAAAATATATATCTTTAGAACTTCCAACTCCCTTTAAAAAAGCTGAACTAATTTATTTAAAAATCATAGTTAATCTATGTGTATTATAATATCCATCAAAATATTAAAAAAATCCTTTCTAAATATTTATATATTTTAACAACACATGTTAACGACCGTACTTTCAAATGTCAATGACAAGATAAGATGCACAAATATATTTATCTCATAAATAAAAATGCATAAACCATGTTTTTATTCCACCAGCATGTTCATAATTATTATACGCAACGCAACACACACACCGGCTTATTTGGAGGCCAAAACAACAAAACCAGACGTGGTTTAGTTGCTGTTCATCCAAAACTTGGCCTGAAGTTGGTCAACGATACTCTTGTCAAGCTGAAATGCCTTTGCTAAAACTTGGTCGGATATGGGCGGCTTCGCTCCAAATATCGCTTTTGCGATGGTGATCACCCCTGGGTTTTGGCTGCTGAGCCCAGCAAGCGCGGCGGCGCTCTGGTGCCCAATGTTGATCTGGAAGTGAATGAGGCCCTGGGGGAAGACGAAGACGTCGCCCGGATAGAGTATTTTAGCGAACAGCTTGTTGTCATTGTTGGACGTGACGAAGCCTACGGCCAGGGTGCCTTCTAACACCACCAAGAACTCGGTACCCCTCGGGTGGGTGTGGGGTGGGTTCAGGCCGCCGTTGGGGGCGAAGTCAATACGTGCTAGGGAGATGCCGAGGGTGTTTAAACCTGGGAGGTTCATGACGTTCACGGCCGTCACCGTCGACCCCTGCTGGTTAACGGTGCTCCTGGGCACGTTGAGGCCCGGGAAGAAGAAGTCGTTCTCGGTCACCACCTGTGGGTTCTTGCAGACCACCCCGTTGACGAAAACTGAAGAAATCAACCAATTGGAGCATGTTTAGTTCAGTTCAATCATAAGAAGGCAAGAATATAAGAGAGCATAAGATGTGCATGCAAACCGTTTGATGTGTTGTCTGCTACGCAGAAGTCCTGAAGTTGGGTTGGATCAGTGGCAATTGTATGGGAGGCAGCCAAGGCAAGAATAAGGGTAAGCAAAAGGTGGAAGGCCATGGATCCTTCTTCTAAAAATTATACAAGTTTACTTAACTTTGCGTTGCTTCTATGCTATCATATATTGGGTAATGTATATATAGAGAAAGGACAGGGAGAAGGTCCTTTTGCGCTTCTCTAATAGCTTGAGTATGTCTTCGAATTACCTGCTCCAAAGATAAGCGTGATCAGGATTTCTTTCATTAGAAAATTAACCTTAGAGATTTTTCTTTTTCTAATCCAAGGAAATGGTCTCGAATCCTGGATTGATGTGTCCATCATACTGGCAACTAATTAGTTTATGGCAAAACTTGAAGCTGTTGGTTATAAAAATTACATATCGATATAAGAAAATGATTTGCTCTTCCATTCGGTCAATGATTTCTATTCTTACTGTACGCCTAAATAGCCAACTGCCCGCTCTTGAAAAGTCATTCCAGATCGAAAGCTGGGAATGCAACATTAAGAAATGCTTCATCACACCAACTTAATCTAATTTCACCGTTTGCGTTGGATTAAGAATTAGTCTATCCTCATTAAACAAAACATTAGGTGGATGAAAAAAGTCAAGTGACTGGATTTCTTTATATAAAAAATTGGATTACAATTCTGCTTTTTTGGAATGGTTTCTTTTCTAACAGCATGCCCAAAGGCTAGCTGCTCCCTCTTGAAAAGTCATTCTACACCACAGATCATTCATAGAAAGTGATATCATGTGAGCTGTTTTATAATTCATAGAGGGCTTAAATTGTTTTAAATTCTTGATATTAAGCACTAATATCAATAAATCATGGCATAGATTAAATTACATCTAATAAGTAGAGCACAAAGCTTACAGGTAGTATGTATTAGAGTCAAGATTTACTTTAACACGATAGACGACCCTCTAAATGTTATTTCAGACTAGAAATGACTTCCATTTATACTACTTTGCAATCAATGACATCATCCCTTCCACTTAGTGCAAAGTGAAACTCAGTTGAATGTTTTATGAATGCTTCGATCTTTACAAGAATGATATTTTTCGAAAGCTTCATTTTGATTCCCAACACAACATCATCATGGAAGATGGTACTTTGTGAGGTTCTTCATCGTTCTTGAAAGGCTTGAATTGCTTCAAATTATAGACATTCAGTATCAAATAGATCGCTATGCATGATTTGTAATTGAGCTTATATTACATTATCATTAATCTTCTTTAAGATTCAGAGTAAACTATACCTAGGAAATTTTAACTTTGCCATCTAGTCATTCTTTTCCAATATGTAGTCATGCTAGATTCTCACCTTCATTTTGCTTTTTGAGATGATGTATGTCATGACATTTTTTAAACTTATTCGGATCTTCTCAAGAAACATTTGAGCCTTCTTTTATGCTTATTCTTTTTACTCCTTTGTAATGAGAATCCACCCATGAATTGAGCAAAAGGGCAAAGCAAAAGTCAATAATTCACGATTTATTTATACATCTTGTTGCACCTCTCTTTCGATTAGTTAAGCATGTTATTTTTCTCCTAATTTATTAATTAAAATGCTTATAAATTTGATTAATTATGAGGATCGTATAATAATATAGTAGAAGATCATATAGTACGATCAAAGAAATCAGAAATTGCGATACAATGTGAATAGTTATGTAAATGCACTTATGATCGTATAATACAATCAAGGTTGATCGTACAGGACAATTAGTCAAAGCACTCTCTGAAGAGAAATAAGTTCAAGTTGGGCATGTTATTATAGAAGTATTATATAGTGATCATATAATTACAATAATGTAGAGTCTCACAATATAACATTTCCATACTAATATAAGAGAATTTTATCATGCAAAACGATCAAATAAGGAGAGAGAGTAAACTCGAGCACAAGACTTAGTGATCCTACCATATTGACCATTATATCGTACAAAAACATCAATGTAAAAAATGAAGAATTGATTCAAGTAATACTATGATCACATAGATACGAAATCATGGATCATTCTAGTACAATAATATTAGGTGACAAATTTCTAAGTTGATGAACTAGATATTTGGAGAGTCAGTATATCATCAAAATATTATTAACACAATCATATCAATACGATCAAGCCAAGGATAACATCAGACACAAGACTCGTCAGATTATGATGGGCCATTATGGTGTATAATACATCATTCTTGTATATGTTGTATCCTTTAATGTAATGATCACAAAATCAAACAAAATATTATTAATATTTTATTGAGCGTATAATTATTTAGTTAAATTTTAAGATATACTATAATAATTTAAAAACTAATTTATTTTATAGCGATGCTCATATAAAAGAAAAGCAAAATGTATTATACGAGACCAATTCATATTACAAAAAATAACTTTTGTTCTGATTACCTAGAGGTAACTTCAAATGGTAGTTGTTGCGTGATTGAAAAAGAACAAAATACTATGTATTTTTATTTAAAAAAACTTAAGATAAATATATAATAAATTAGACTAATAAGAATTCATATGTAAAAAAATATTAATACTATTTGCTAAGATAAAAGAAACATATCTTAAAATAATCTCAACTCAATGAAGACATCATGATTCCAAAAATCATTTTTCATAAGTTAGAAATACAATTATTAAATAACTCAATATTATTTTAATACATGACATCAATATGAGTAAATAAAATAATTTATAGTCATCAATCTGAAAAAAGGTTACACAAAAAAACATGAAAAATAAGGGATCAGCACCTTTCAACCACTGCTCGACAAAATTCGTCACCGCATTGCCTCTTGGCAGAACAAACTTCTCTCCATGAGTGGCAGACAGGTACTCATCAACTCGGTCCTTACTTCTATGTCTGCTTACATCTCCGCCGCCCGGTCGCCTCCCTTGAAGACAGTCTCTGCCATTAACAACCTACTCGCCAACTTCTTCTGGGGCAAATCATCCAATGGCCCCCGCCATCACTGGGCGGCATGGAACAAGCTTGCAAGGCCAATAACCAACCAGGGCATCGGCATTATTAACCTCGAGGCGCAAATTCGAGCCCAAACGGCGAAACTCTGGTGGAGGCTGCTTCACACGGTCTCCCTTTGGTCTAGCTTTCTCACCCAAGCATACATGACCCGCGACGACAACATCAGGGCTACCAGACGAGACTCTCACAGTTGGCGTCGCCTTGTCAAGTTTTGTGATAATCTGCTCTTCGTCCACGAAATGGAAGAAGATGGTTCGGGATTATCCGGCTCGCCCAGCTCGTCCGGTTCTGCCGACTCGGTCTGTACTCGCCCCAACCACTGCCGGTTCAGGCCCAGCCAACTTGACTTGGCCAGCCACCTTAAATGGCTCGGTTGCTGCTCCGACAACCGCGGTTCCTTTTCCTCCGCCTCCGCTTATGGTATATTTTGCTCAACATCTCTCCCCCCGGTTCCCAAGCGATATGACCACAACAAACTTATTTGGCACAAAAGAATTCTGCCAAAAGTCACCATCTTGGTGTGGAGATTACTCAACAACGCACTGCCATTACCACACAAAATTCAATCTATTGGCATCTCTCTTGCTCCAAAGTGCCCCTTCTGTCCGCAGATTGATACATTGGAGCACATCTTCTGGCACTGCTCGATCACCAAACCCACATGGACTTGGTTCGAACGCCGCCTCGACATCAACATAAAGAGGCCATCTCTTCTCCGGATATTCAGCTGGTGGTCCCACAAATCAACTATCAACTCATTAGCCTACTCAATCCCAGCATCTATATGCTGGATGGCCTGGAAAAATTGGAATTCAGCACTCCATGAGGGTACAGTGGCAACTCCTGATCGCTTCCTATGGGAGACACAAAAGTTCATAGTCAATCTTTACTTACTCCGACCGTCGGGTCAGCTACTCAGTTCAGAAATTCTCTCCCTTGCTAAACTTGGACTCATGTAGTTCCTAGCTCCCCGTAGCTTGGAAAACTCTTGTACCTTTTAGCTTTATCAATAAATCTACTTAACCTAAAAAAAAAAAATAAATAAAAAAAACTTTAGGACCTTGGACTCCAAAGCAGAACTAATTGAATTAAGCACCAAACTTAATTTATTTGTATTATAATCTTCTTCAAAATTTTAAAAATATTATTTTTTTCATTTTCAAAATTTTTATAATTTAAGAATACGTGTTAACCGTAGTACTTTCAAATGTGAATGACAATATATGAGGTACAATTATATTAGTAAATAAATATTATATGTAAATAAAAATGCATAAACCCTGTTTTTATTCCACCAACTTGTGCATAATTATTCGCGGACACATGCCGGTTTATTTGGAAGGCAAAGCAACAGAGAACATCCCGACGTAGATTAGTTGCTGTTCATCCAGAACTTGGCCTGAAGTTGGTCAACGATACTCTTGTCAAGCTGAAATGCCTTAGCCAAAACTTCGTCGGATATAGGCGGCTTCGATCCAAATATTGCTTTTGCGATGGTGATCACCCCTGGGTTTTGGCTGCTGAGCCCAGCAAGCGCGGCGGCGCTCTGGTGCCCAATGTTGATCTGGAAGTGAATGAGACCCTGCGGGAAGACGAAGACGTCGCCTGGATAGAGTATCTTGGCGAAGAGCTTGTTGTTATTGTTGGACGTGACGAAGCCTACGGCCAGGGTGCCTTCTAACACCACCAAGAACTCGGTACCCCTCGGGTGGGTGTGGGGTGGGTTCAGGCCGCCGTTGGGGGCGAAATCAATGCGTGCTAGGGAAATGCCGAGGGTGTTCAACCCCGGCAAATTCATCACGTTCACGGGAGTCACCGTCGATCCCATCTGGTTAACAGTGCTCCTTGGCACGTTGAGGCCCGGGAAGAAGAAGTCGTTCTCAGTCACCACCTGTGGGTTCTTGCAGACCACCCCGTTGATGAAAACTGCAGAAGTGAACCAATTACGGCATTTTCAGTTAAGTTCAACAATAAGCAACCAAGAAGATAAGAGAGCATAAGATGTGCATGCAAACTGTTTGATGTATTGTCTGCTACGCAGAAGTCCTGAAGTTGGGTTGGATCAGTCGCAGTTGTGTGGGAGGCAGCCAAGGCAAGAATAACGGCAAGCAGAAGGTGGACGGCCATGGATCCTGCTTCTGAAATTGGAGAAGTGTACTTGATTCTAAGTTTCTTTTGTGCTGCCATCGAATGGGTAATATCTATATATAGAGAAAGGAGAGCAAGAAGATCCTTTTGGTGCTTCTCTAAGAGGTTGAGTTTGTGTTCCAATTACCTGCTCCCAAAACGGGCATGATCAGGATTTCATTCAATTAGAAAATTAAACGTAGGGATTATTTTTTCTAAGCCAAGGAAATGGTCTCGAGTTGTGGATCGACGCAACTTATTACTTTATGGAAAAAGTTGAAGCTGTTGGTTATACAAATTAGATATCGATATAAGAAAATGATTTGCTCTTCCATTCGGTCAATGATTTATATTCTTACTGTACGCCTAAATAGCCAACTGCCCGCTCTTGAAAAGTCATTCCAGATCAAAAGCTTGGAATGCAAGATTAAGAAACGCTTCATCACACCAAAAGCTAACAGCTCCCTGTTGAAAAGTCATTCTAAACCACTGATGTAAGTAATTAAGTTAGTGTCATTAGAATGGATCACCTATGAAAGATCAACGACAATGTTTTCCTGAGAATAATGTGCTCTGAAACAAGTTCTTCGTTATGCTACATAATATCTCGATGAAGGTCTTCATTTAATCCGAGGTCCATCAAACTTTTTTTTGTTCCATATTCTTTTTCTAGTGCAACTTATCCATCATCTCTATTGTTCGACGTTCTTCTTGTGTAAGAAGTTTTGAAAGAATTTTTGAAGGGTTAAATACATGTTTTTATTTCCCAATCTTATGAGGATGAATAATTATCTAGTATCTAGTATATGCATATAGAACTACCTCAGATAGGTGATCATTTGAAAGATAGATGAATTTAAACTACTTGATGTCATAATAAAACCAATGTACAACACAATGAAAGAAAAACATGAATAAGAAAAAGAAGAGAATATGCTTAGTTAGGGGTGTGATTTTTTGAGATTGATATGAGATGCCCTAATAGAGTTGGCTCAATTACATTATATGATTTTTAAATAATCTTTACATAATTTTCAAAATTTTAAAATAAGTTTTGCATATCTTGAAAATTTGATTACATAAAAAGATTTTCATAAGCATTATACACTTAACGCACTTTATAATTTAGCAACGTTATAGTATTGAGTTCTAATCTTAATATTTTATTTGATAATAACAAATTTTAAATATTTTTAATAAATTTAGTTAAGCGACTTTTTAAGTTTTAGATTATCAATTCTTATATTTTTAAGAGAGCCTAAAAAAGAAAATAAGCAAATTTTAAATTCCATGAAGGTCTTCTTAGTTGGAGTGGTAAACCATCAAGAGATTTATTTTGAATTTAATTTTGGCTATTTCATCTTTATGTTGCTTAAAATGTTAGGTTTGATTGAAATTATTTTTATATAACATAAAAATTAAATTACATTATCTCCAAGATCTTTATCTAAATTTATAATCTTAAAAATATAAGGATTTTGAAACTGTGATCATCTAAGAAATCATCTCACCTTGATCGCATCTATTGCATCCTCCTTCTAATGAGGTTTTACAAAATAATAATAATAATAATAACTTAGTTCTAATTGATATAGCCCTACACCTTCCTAAATATCAACTCATGGTATTATTCTCGAACTCATTTGCTACAATATTGGGTTCAAGAATCGCTTTTAAATATATTATGTGCTTACCAACAAAAATAAAAATTTAGTTATAAAGGTTTGCTTACTTTTCTTTTGGTCAAAGACTTATATTATTTAGTTTAGTTTTTTCTTAGCTTTAGTTTTGGGTAGATGTGGACTTGATTTAAGTAAAAGTACCTAAAAACAAAAGTCAAAATTTTCACAAAATCACTTGCAAAAATTTTCTCGAGCTTAGTAGATAGTCTAAAATAATTATTTTAATATATTTTTAAAATACATTTTCAAAAAAATCAAGAATTTTATTCCTAATAATTTGCCATCCTTTTACTAAACCACGCTTCGAGTTATACAATGTGAAAATTAGAATCAATTAAAAAATGCTTTTTGTTAGATGGACTCATTAAACTAACTAACTAGATGTCTAATAGATATTGTAACCATATGCAAGAAGAACCTATTAGTTAAAATCCAGCCATCATTGGATCATAAAGTTATCTTATCTTTTGATAATCATCCGATGTCTAATTCAGTAAAGATTGGATCATCGAACATCTTACCCAATTGAATGTCAAATAAGGACACCAAAATTTAATTATTTAGGATAATCATCAAATAATTAAATAGGAATCCAAGGATCAATCAATTTTTCACACCTACATATATTATATTAATAATTATTACATTAAGTAATCAAATAATTGGAGTAATCACGTAAAAATGAAGGACATCAATGATACCTAAAACGAGGACTAATGATAATATATTAATTTCTCATTTTCTTATTTGTATGTATATATGTGTTTATATATATATATATATATATATATATATATATATAATTACAACTCTGTTTTCTCATAAAATAAGATGTTCTATTAATATCTAAATTTCCTTTATATGAGAGAGTTTAAAAACATAATATAAAACATCTACGAGTTTAACAAATAACTACTCATCATCATTTTCACTTAAGTTTACCACTTTTGATGTTCTAATATCATGCCTGATAATATAAATAAAATGAATAATGAGCATAAAACTCAATAGAAAAATCTAATTATTAGAGTATTAAAACAAGAAACGAGTAATTTAGAAATGCTAAGTTTAACTTGTTAATAAAATATCATGGTATAAATTGTATAATACAGTCACCATGCTTGCATTAAAAAAATATTTCTTTACCTAACAAAAGTAGAATAAAATGCCAATTATTTTCACATATTTGCAATCATCAATTTATGGATATAGCCATTTCTTTTTCTACTCAAGTATGAGTTTATTTGTTAGTTTTGTTTACTCTTTTTTTTCCTCATCTATACATGAATTAATTTTTTTCACTATTTCAGCCTTATTTCCACTATACCACAATCCTAATGACGAAGACTCAATAATATAACATAACAAACCAAATGACTTTCAAGATTAATTCATATGCTCCAAATTGTAGCAAATAAAGTTAACTTTAATCACATTTGAATGGTAGGTGTGTGAGCCTCGAATGGCTTGTCATTCTAGCTCGAAATAATAATAATAATGTCACTTTGAACTATAAGCTTCAAAAAACTCCCTTTGGTTCACAGGATCAGTAATGTCTTTCAACTCATAATATTACTATAGGGTCAACAATCTCTCAATTTTAATGATGACAACATCACGTGCATATTTTTAATTAAAATAAAAAAATATAATGAGTACAACTTAAGCATAAAAAGACATTTACATCATATGAGGATAAGTTGGTACAAAAACTCACCTAAAATAAACATAAATAGTGAACATGTTGTTCCATGCATTATCTTTTCCTTTAGCATCCATTAAAAAGATGGCCAATACACTTAAACTACTTTTGCATATCACTTGTTAAAAATATGCCAATTTGTCATTCACATTGGATGAGAAATTTTGAATAATAATAATAAGGATGCAAATTTCAAATAAGAATAAGATTTCAAATGCAAATTTCATTAAGAATGCAAACTTCAAATAAAATTATAAATATAAACTTAACATATTATACATTAAATTCAGCATATAATATATGTCGGTCAACATATTGTACAACCATCCAAAATGATTATGCACAGCCCTCTATACATTTTCCATAAATCAAATATTACACATAGAAGTTAACAAATAATGCATCTAGTTCAACACACCGTATTCTAGCCTAAAAGTAACATATGTAAACCTTCTTCCCTACTGTACCTTAACCTTAATGTAACATATGTTATGACTATGCTCACTTCCTAGATGGAAAGAAGACCCTCAAAAATCTTGATTGTCTTTCGTATTCTCATCCCAAACTTGCTCGAACCTTTAATCGGATTTTCCAACATAGTTTCGTAAGATCCATGCAAAGGTAAAATAAAATTCATAAGTTTTGGGTTTTTGGATAGCGAATGATCTGATGCGAAGAGGCAATTGTTTAATAGGAACTTGGTGATTATGGTGCATCTATATTACTTTGTTTTTAGCTCAATATGTTCTCTATTTTTCTCTTTCTCTCTCTCTCTCATTCCATCTAATTCAATCATTGTGTTGTGTGATTGCTATGCTTTCTTACTTTACTTGATTGGTCTTAATTACTTTAAAAAATATTTTACATATATTTGTCTAAAACCTTTTTCATATAACTTACATTTCAACCTTTTATGTCCATCACCTAAAATGACATATAAAACTCGATTGGAAAGGTTGAATTTTTTTTTAAAAAATAGTTGTTTAAATTATTTCATTTGATAAAGATTTTCACCATCCATGTGGAACTCATCTTAAACATCATAATTAAGACATTTGTTATGGACATCAAATTTTTTCTTTATCATATACGAGAACTATGATTTCAAAATTATATCATTGAATTGTGCCGTAAAACCATGCAATTAACGTCCACAATTGACTTTTAAACATGTTGAAGTTGAAAAGTTGAGCTCTTGCATCAAGTTTTAGGTACCTTCTTGTTCTTCTCTTAACTGTTGCTTAACATGCAATATATTTTGTGATGGCATATTTGTCCATGTGTCCTTAATAGTTGTATGAATGGTGGGCAAGCACAAATGCATAGAAACTTAAATTGTGCTTTTGGAAATAATCATCATGAGAAAACATTGGCAAAGTTGGTATCACCTTGTTTGCAAACAAATTTATTACAATAAATAACTATTGTTTTGATTGGCTAGAGATAATCTCAAATCATGCTTGTTGCTTGATTTATAAAAGCAATAAAATGCTAAATTTTATTTACGAAATTTTAAGATAAATACACAAAAAGTTAACAAGATCAATAAAAACCTCTATGTCAAAATATATTAATATTATTTGTTAAGATAAGAACAACAAATCTCAAAGTAATCTAAACGCAATGAGTACCTCATAGCTCTTAGAATAGTTGATCACATGCCAAAAGTACAACTATCAAACAACTCCATATTATTCTAAATCATGAGAGGTCAATGCCTAAAATATATATCTTTAGAACTTCCAACTCCCTTTAAAAAAGCTGAACTAATTTATTTAAAAATCATAGTTAATCTATGTGTATTATAATATCCATCAAAATATTAAAAAAATCCTTTCTAAATATTTATATATTTTAACAACACATGTTAACGACCGTACTTTCAAATGTCAATGACAAGATAAGATGCACAAATATATTTATCTCATAAATAAAAATGCATAAACCATGTTTTTATTCCACCAGCATGTTCATAATTATTATACGCAACGCAACACACACACCGGCTTATTTGGAGGCCAAAACAACAAAACCAGACGTGGTTTAGTTGCTGTTCATCCAAAACTTGGCCTGAAGTTGGTCAACGATACTCTTGTCAAGCTGAAATGCCTTTGCTAAAACTTGGTCGGATATGGGCGGCTTCGCTCCAAATATCGCTTTTGCGATGGTGATCACCCCTGGGTTTTGGCTGCTGAGCCCAGCAAGCGCGGCGGCGCTCTGGTGCCCAATGTTGATCTGGAAGTGAATGAGGCCCTGGGGGAAGACGAAGACGTCGCCCGGATAGAGTATTTTAGCGAACAGCTTGTTGTCATTGTTGGACGTGACGAAGCCTACGGCCAGGGTGCCTTCTAACACCACCAAGAACTCGGTACCCCTCGGGTGGGTGTGGGGTGGGTTCAGGCCGCCGTTGGGGGCGAAGTCAATACGTGCTAGGGAGATGCCGAGGGTGTTTAAACCTGGGAGGTTCATGACGTTCACGGCCGTCACCGTCGACCCCTGCTGGTTAACGGTGCTCCTGGGCACGTTGAGGCCCGGGAAGAAGAAGTCGTTCTCGGTCACCACCTGTGGGTTCTTGCAGACCACCCCGTTGACGAAAACTGAAGAAATCAACCAATTGGAGCATGTTTAGTTCAGTTCAATCATAAGAAGGCAAGAATATAAGAGAGCATAAGATGTGCATGCAAACCGTTTGATGTGTTGTCTGCTACGCAGAAGTCCTGAAGTTGGGTTGGATCAGTGGCAATTGTATGGGAGGCAGCCAAGGCAAGAATAAGGGTAAGCAAAAGGTGGAAGGCCATGGATCCTTCTTCTAAAAATTATACAAGTTTACTTAACTTTGCGTTGCTTCTATGCTATCATATATTGGGTAATGTATATATAGAGAAAGGACAGGGAGAAGGTCCTTTTGCGCTTCTCTAATAGCTTGAGTATGTCTTCGAATTACCTGCTCCAAAGATAAGCGTGATCAGGATTTCTTTCATTAGAAAATTAACCTTAGAGATTTTTCTTTTTCTAATCCAAGGAAATGGTCTCGAATCCTGGATTGATGTGTCCATCATACTGGCAACTAATTAGTTTATGGCAAAACTTGAAGCTGTTGGTTATAAAAATTACATATCGATATAAGAAAATGATTTGCTCTTCCATTCGGTCAATGATTTCTATTCTTACTGTACGCCTAAATAGCCAACTGCCCGCTCTTGAAAAGTCATTCCAGATCGAAAGCTGGGAATGCAACATTAAGAAATGCTTCATCACACCAACTTAATCTAATTTCACCGTTTGCGTTGGATTAAGAATTAGTCTATCCTCATTAAACAAAACATTAGGTGGATGAAAAAAGTCAAGTGACTGGATTTCTTTATATAAAAAATTGGATTACAATTCTGCTTTTTTGGAATGGTTTCTTTTCTAACAGCATGCCCAAAGGCTAGCTGCTCCCTCTTGAAAAGTCATTCTACACCACAGATCATTCATAGAAAGTGATATCATGTGAGCTGTTTTATAATTCATAGAGGGCTTAAATTGTTTTAAATTCTTGATATTAAGCACTAATATCAATAAATCATGGCATAGATTAAATTACATCTAATAAGTAGAGCACAAAGCTTACAGGTAGTATGTATTAGAGTCAAGATTTACTTTAACACGATAGACGACCCTCTAAATGTTATTTCAGACTAGAAATGACTTCCATTTATACTACTTTGCAATCAATGACATCATCCCTTCCACTTAGTGCAAAGTGAAACTCAGTTGAATGTTTTATGAATGCTTCGATCTTTACAAGAATGATATTTTTCGAAAGCTTCATTTTGATTCCCAACACAACATCATCATGGAAGATGGTACTTTGTGAGGTTCTTCATCGTTCTTGAAAGGCTTGAATTGCTTCAAATTATAGACATTCAGTATCAAATAGATCGCTATGCATGATTTGTAATTGAGCTTATATTACATTATCATTAATCTTCTTTAAGATTCAGAGTAAACTATACCTAGGAAATTTTAACTTTGCCATCTAGTCATTCTTTTCCAATATGTAGTCATGCTAGATTCTCACCTTCATTTTGCTTTTTGAGATGATGTATGTCATGACATTTTTTAAACTTATTCGGATCTTCTCAAGAAACATTTGAGCCTTCTTTTATGCTTATTCTTTTTACTCCTTTGTAATGAGAATCCACCCATGAATTGAGCAAAAGGGCAAAGCAAAAGTCAATAATTAACGATTTATTTATACATCTTGTTGCACCTCTCTTTCGATTAGTTAAGCATGTTATTTTTCTCCTAATTTATTAATTAAAATGCTTATAAATTTGATTAATTATGAGGATCGTATAATAATATAGTAGAAGATCATATAGTACGATCAAAGAAATCAGAAATTGCGATACAATGTGAATAGTTATGTAAATGCACTTATGATCGTATAATACAATCAAGGTTGATCGTACAGGACAATTAGTCAAAGCACTCTCTGAAGAGAAATAAGTTCAAGTTGGGCATGTTATTATAGAAGTATTATATAGTGATCATATAATTACAATAATGTAGAGTCTCACAATATAACATTTCCATACTAATATAAGAGAATTTTATCATGCAAAACGATCAAATAAGGAGAGAGAGTAAACTCGAGCACAAGACTTAGTGATCCTACCATATTGACCATTATATCGTACAAAAACATCAATGTAAAAAATGAAGAATTGATTCAAGTAATACTATGATCACATAGATACGAAATCATGGATCATTCTAGTACAATAATATTAGGTGACAAATTTCTAAGTTGATGAACTAGATATTTGGAGAGTCAGTATATCATCAAAATATTATTAACACAATCATATCAATACGATCAAGCCAAGGATAACATCAGACACAAGACTCGTCAGATTATGATGGGCCATTATGGTGTATAATACATCATTCTTGTATATGTTGTATCCTTTAATGTAATGATCACAAAATCAAACAAAATATTATTAATATTTTATTGAGCGTATAATTATTTAGTTAAATTTTAAGATATACTATAATAATTTAAAAACTAATTTATTTTATAGCGATGCTCATATAAAAGAAAAGCAAAATGTATTATACGAGACCAATTCATATTACAAAAAATAACTTTTGTTCTGATTACCTAGAGGTAACTTCAAATGGTAGTTGTTGCGTGATTGAAAAAGAACAAAATACTATGTATTTTTATTTAAAAAAACTTAAGATAAATATATAATAAATTAGACTAATAAGAATTCATATGTAAAAAAATATTAATACTATTTGCTAAGATAAAAGAAACATATCTTAAAATAATCTCAACTCAATGAAGACATCATGATTCCAAAAATCATTTTTCATAAGTTAGAAATACAATTATTAAATAACTCAATATTATTTTAATACATGACATCAATATGAGTAAATAAAATAATTTATAGTCATCAATCTGAAAAAAGGTTACACAAAAAAACATGAAAAATAAGGGATCAGCACCTTTCAACCACTGCTCGACAAAATTCGTCACCGCATTGCCTCTTGGCAGAACAAACTTCTCTCCATGAGTGGCAGACAGGTACTCATCAACTCGGTCCTTACTTCTATGTCTGCTTACATCTCCGCCGCCCGGTCGCCTCCCTTGAAGACAGTCTCTGCCATTAACAACCTACTCGCCAACTTCTTCTGGGGCAAATCATCCAATGGCCCCCGCCATCACTGGGCGGCATGGAACAAGCTTGCAAGGCCAATAACCAACCAGGGCATCGGCATTATTAACCTCGAGGCGCAAATTCGAGCCCAAACGGCGAAACTCTGGTGGAGGCTGCTTCACACGGTCTCCCTTTGGTCTAGCTTTCTCACCCAAGCATACATGACCCGCGACGACAACATCAGGGCTACCAGACGAGACTCTCACAGTTGGCGTCGCCTTGTCAAGTTTTGTGATAATCTGCTCTTCGTCCACGAAATGGAAGAAGATGGTTCGGGATTATCCGGCTCGCCCAGCTCGTCCGGTTCTGCCGACTCGGTCTGTACTCGCCCCAACCACTGCCGGTTCAGGCCCAGCCAACTTGACTTGGCCAGCCACCTTAAATGGCTCGGTTGCTGCTCCGACAACCGCGGTTCCTTTTCCTCCGCCTCCGCTTATGGTATATTTTGCTCAACATCTCTCCCCCCGGTTCCCAAGCGATATGACCACAACAAACTTATTTGGCACAAAAGAATTCTGCCAAAAGTCACCATCTTGGTGTGGAGATTACTCAACAACGCACTGCCATTACCACACAAAATTCAATCTATTGGCATCTCTCTTGCTCCAAAGTGCCCCTTCTGTCCGCAGATTGATACATTGGAGCACATCTTCTGGCACTGCTCGATCACCAAACCCACATGGACTTGGTTCGAACGCCGCCTCGACATCAACATAAAGAGGCCATCTCTTCTCCGGATATTCAGCTGGTGGTCCCACAAATCAACTATCAACTCATTAGCCTACTCAATCCCAGCATCTATATGCTGGATGGCCTGGAAAAATTGGAATTCAGCACTCCATGAGGGTACAGTGGCAACTCCTGATCGCTTCCTATGGGAGACACAAAAGTTCATAGTCAATCTTTACTTACTCCGACCGTCGGGTCAGCTACTCAGTTCAGAAATTCTCTCCCTTGCTAAACTTGGACTCATGTAGTTCCTAGCTCCCCGTAGCTTGGAAAACTCTTGTACCTTTTAGCTTTATCAATAAATCTACTTAACCTAAAAAAAAAAAATAAATAAAAAAAACTTTAGGACCTTGGACTCCAAAGCAGAACTAATTGAATTAAGCACCAAACTTAATTTATTTGTATTATAATCTTCTTCAAAATTTTAAAAATATTATTTTTTTCATTTTCAAAATTTTTATAATTTAAGAATACGTGTTAACCGTAGTACTTTCAAATGTGAATGACAATATATGAGGTACAATTATATTAGTAAATAAATATTATATGTAAATAAAAATGCATAAACCCTGTTTTTATTCCACCAACTTGTGCATAATTATTCGCGGACACATGCCGGTTTATTTGGAAGGCAAAGCAACAGAGAACATCCCGACGTAGATTAGTTGCTGTTCATCCAGAACTTGGCCTGAAGTTGGTCAACGATACTCTTGTCAAGCTGAAATGCCTTAGCCAAAACTTCGTCGGATATAGGCGGCTTCGATCCAAATATTGCTTTTGCGATGGTGATCACCCCTGGGTTTTGGCTGCTGAGCCCAGCAAGCGCGGCGGCGCTCTGGTGCCCAATGTTGATCTGGAAGTGAATGAGACCCTGCGGGAAGACGAAGACGTCGCCTGGATAGAGTATCTTGGCGAAGAGCTTGTTGTTATTGTTGGACGTGACGAAGCCTACGGCCAGGGTGCCTTCTAACACCACCAAGAACTCGGTACCCCTCGGGTGGGTGTGGGGTGGGTTCAGGCCGCCGTTGGGGGCGAAATCAATGCGTGCTAGGGAAATGCCGAGGGTGTTCAACCCCGGCAAATTCATCACGTTCACGGGAGTCACCGTCGATCCCATCTGGTTAACAGTGCTCCTTGGCACGTTGAGGCCCGGGAAGAAGAAGTCGTTCTCAGTCACCACCTGTGGGTTCTTGCAGACCACCCCGTTGATGAAAACTGCAGAAGTGAACCAATTACGGCATTTTCAGTTAAGTTCAACAATAAGCAACCAAGAAGATAAGAGAGCATAAGATGTGCATGCAAACTGTTTGATGTATTGTCTGCTACGCAGAAGTCCTGAAGTTGGGTTGGATCAGTCGCAGTTGTGTGGGAGGCAGCCAAGGCAAGAATAACGGCAAGCAGAAGGTGGACGGCCATGGATCCTGCTTCTGAAATTGGAGAAGTGTACTTGATTCTAAGTTTCTTTTGTGCTGCCATCGAATGGGTAATATCTATATATAGAGAAAGGAGAGCAAGAAGATCCTTTTGGTGCTTCTCTAAGAGGTTGAGTTTGTGTTCCAATTACCTGCTCCCAAAACGGGCATGATCAGGATTTCATTCAATTAGAAAATTAAACGTAGGGATTATTTTTTCTAAGCCAAGGAAATGGTCTCGAGTTGTGGATCGACGCAACTTATTACTTTATGGAAAAAGTTGAAGCTGTTGGTTATACAAATTAGATATCGATATAAGAAAATGATTTGCTCTTCCATTCGGTCAATGATTTATATTCTTACTGTACGCCTAAATAGCCAACTGCCCGCTCTTGAAAAGTCATTCCAGATCAAAAGCTTGGAATGCAAGATTAAGAAACGCTTCATCACACCAAAAGCTAACAGCTCCCTGTTGAAAAGTCATTCTAAACCACTGATGTAAGTAATTAAGTTAGTGTCATTAGAATGGATCACCTATGAAAGATCAACGACAATGTTTTCCTGAGAATAATGTGCTCTGAAACAAGTTCTTCGTTATGCTACATAATATCTCGATGAAGGTCTTCATTTAATCCGAGGTCCATCAAACTTTTTTTTGTTCCATATTCTTTTTCTAGTGCAACTTATCCATCATCTCTATTGTTCGACGTTCTTCTTGTGTAAGAAGTTTTGAAAGAATTTTTGAAGGGTTAAATACATGTTTTTATTTCCCAATCTTATGAGGATGAATAATTATCTAGTATCTAGTATATGCATATAGAACTACCTTAGATAGGTGATCATTTGAAAGATAGATGAATTTAAACTACTTGATGTCATAATAAAACCAATGTACAACACAATGAAAGAAAAACATGAATAAGAAAAAGAAGAGAATATGCTTAGTTAGGGGTGTGATTTTTTGAGATTGATATGAGATGCCCTAATAGAGTTGGCTCAATTACATTATATGATTTTTAAATAATCTTTACATAATTTTCAAAATTTTAAAATAAGTTTTGCATATCTTGAAAATTTGATTACATAAAAAGATTTTCATAAGCATTATACACTTAACGCACTTTATAATTTAGCAACGTTATAGTATTGAGTTCTAATCTTAATATTTTATTTGATAATAACAAATTTTAAATATTTTTAATAAATTTAGTTAAGCGACTTTTTAAGTTTTAGATTATCAATTCTTATATTTTTAAGAGAGCCTAAAAAAGAAAATAAGCAAATTTTAAATTCCATGAAGGTCTTCTTAGTTGGAGTGGTAAACCATCAAGAGATTTATTTTGAATTTAATTTTGGCTATTTCATCTTTATGTTGCTTAAAATGTTAGGTTTGATTGAAATTATTTTTATATAACATAAAAATTAAATTACATTATCTCCAAGATCTTTATCTAAATTTATAATCTTAAAAATATAAGGATTTTGAAACTGTGATCATCTAAGAAATCATCTCACCTTGATCGCATCTATTGCATCCTCCTTCTAATGAGGTTTTACAAAATAATAATAATAATAATAACTTAGTTCTAATTGATATAGCCCTACACCTTCCTAAATATCAACTCATGGTATTATTCTCGAACTCATTTGCTACAATATTGGGTTCAAGAATCGCTTTTAAATATATTATGTGCTTACCAACAAAAATAAAAATTTAGTTATAAAGGTTTGCTTACTTTTCTTTTGGTCAAAGACTTATATTATTTAGTTTAGTTTTTTCTTAGCTTTAGTTTTGGGTAGATGTGGACTTGATTTAAGTAAAAGTACCTAAAAACAAAAGTCAAAATTTTCACAAAATCACTTGCAAAAATTTTCTCGAGCTTAGTAGATAGTCTAAAATAATTATTTTAATATATTTTTAAAATACATTTTCAAAAAAATCAAGAATTTTATTCCTAATAATTTGCCATCCTTTTACTAAACCACGCTTCGAGTTATACAATGTGAAAATTAGAATCAATTAAAAAATGCTTTTTGTTAGATGGACTCATTAAACTAACTAACTAGATGTCTAATAGATATTGTAACCATATGCAAGAAGAACCTATTAGTTAAAATCCAGCCATCATTGGATCATAAAGTTATCTTATCTTTTGATAATCATCCGATGTCTAATTCAGTAAAGATTGGATCATCGAACATCTTACCCAATTGAATGTCAAATAAGGACACCAAAATTTAATTATTTAGGATAATCATCAAATAATTAAATAGGAATCCAAGGATCAATCAATTTTTCACACCTACATATATTATATTAATAATTATTACATTAAGTAATCAAATAATTGGAGTAATCACGTAAAAATGAAGGACATCAATGATACCTAAAACGAGGACTAATGATAATATATTAATTTCTCATTTTCTTATTTGTATGTATATATGTGTTTATATATATATATATATATATATATATATAATTACAACTCTGTTTTCTCATAAAATAAGATGTTCTATTAATATCTAAATTTCCTTTATATGAGAGAGTTTAAAAACATAATATAAAACATCTACGAGTTTAACAAATAACTACTCATCATCATTTTCACTTAAGTTTACCACTTTTGATGTTCTAATATCATGCCTGATAATATAAATAAAATGAATAATGAGCATAAAACTCAATAGAAAAATCTAATTATTAGAGTATTAAAACAAGAAACGAGTAATTTAGAAATGCTAAGTTTAACTTGTTAATAAAATATCATGGTATAAATTGTATAATACAGTCACCATGCTTGCATTAAAAAAATATTTCTTTACCTAACAAAAGTAGAATAAAATGCCAATTATTTTCACATATTTGCAATCATCAATTTATGGATATAGCCATTTCTTTTTCTACTCAAGTATGAGTTTATTTGTTAGTTTTGTTTACTCTTTTTTTTTCCTCATCTATACATGAATTAATTTTTTTCACTATTTCAGCCTTATTTCCACTATACCACAATCCTAATGACGAAGACTCAATAATATAACATAACAAACCAAATGACTTTCAAGATTAATTCATATGCTCCAAATTGTAGCAAATAAAGTTAACTTTAATCACATTTGAATGGTAGGTGTGTGAGCCTCGAATGGCTTGTCATTCTAGCTCGAAATAATAATAATAATGTCACTTTGAACTATAAGCTTCAAAAAACTCCCTTTGGTTCACAGGATCAGTAATGTCTTTCAACTCATAATATTACTATAGGGTCAACAATCTCTCAATTTTAATGATGACAACATCACGTGCATATTTTTAATTAAAATAAAAAAATATAATGAGTACAACTTAAGCATAAAAAGACATTTACATCATATGAGGATAAGTTGGTACAAAAACTCACCTAAAATAAACATAAATAGTGAACATGTTGTTCCATGCATTATCTTTTCCTTTAGCATCCATTAAAAAGATGGCCAATACACTTAAACTACTTTTGCATATCACTTGTTAAAAATATGCCAATTTGTCATTCACATTGGATGAGAAATTTTGAATAATAATAATAAGGATGCAAATTTCAAATAAGAATAAGATTTCAAATGCAAATTTCATTAAGAATGCAAACTTCAAATAAAATTATAAATATAAACTTAACATATTATACATTAAATTCAGCATATAATATATGTCGGTCAACATATTGTACAACCATCCAAAATGATTATGCACAGCCCTCTATACATTTTCCATAAATCAAATATTACACATAGAAGTTAACAAATAATGCATCTAGTTCAACACACCGTATTCTAGCCTAAAAGTAACATATGTAAACCTTCTTCCCTACTGTACCTTAACCTTAATGTAACATATGTTATGACTATGCTCACTTCCTAGATGGAAAGAAGACCCTCAAAAATCTTGATTGTCTTTCGTATTCTCATCCCAAACTTGCTCGAACCTTTAATCGGATTTTCCAACATAGTTTCGTAAGATCCATGCAAAGGTAAAATAAAATTCATAAGTTTTGGGTTTTTGGATAGCGAATGATCTGATGCGAAGAGGCAATTGTTTAATAGGAACTTGGTGATTATGGTGCATCTATATTACTTTGTTTTTAGCTCAATATGTTCTCTATTTTTCTCTTTCTCTCTCTCTCTCATTCCATCTAATTCAATCATTGTGTTGTGTGATTGCTATGCTTTCTTACTTTACTTGATTGGTCTTAATTACTTTAAAAAATATTTTACATATATTTGTCTAAAACCTTTTTCATATAACTTACATTTCAACCTTTTATGTCCATCACCTAAAATGACATATAAAACTCGATTGGAAAGGTTGAATTTTTTTTTAAAAAATAGTTGTTTAAATTATTTCATTTGATAAAGATTTTCACCATCCATGTGGAACTCATCTTAAACATCATAATTAAGACATTTGTTATGGACATCAAATTTTTTCTTTATCATATACGAGAACTATGATTTCAAAATTATATCATTGAATTGTGCCGTAAAACCATGCAATTAACGTCCACAATTGACTTTTAAACATGTTGAAGTTGAAAAGTTGAGCTCTTGCATCAAGTTTTAGGTACCTTCTTGTTCTTCTCTTAACTGTTGCTTAACATGCAATATATTTTGTGATGGCATATTTGTCCATGTGTCCTTAATAGTTGTATGAATGGTGGGCAAGCACAAATGCATAGAAACTTAAATTGTGCTTTTGGAAATAATCATCATGAGAAAACATTGGCAAAGTTGGTATCACCTTGTTTGCAAACAAATTTATTACAATAAATAACTATTGTTTTGATTGGCTAGAGATAATCTCAAATCATGCTTGTTGCTTGATTTATAAAAGCAATAAAATGCTAAATTTTATTTACGAAATTTTAAGATAAATACACAAAAAGTTAACAAGATCAATAAAAACCTCTATGTCAAAATATATTAATATTATTTGTTAAGATAAGAACAACAAATCTCAAAGTAATCTAAACGCAATGAGTACCTCATAGCTCTTAGAATAGTTGATCACATGCCAAAAGTACAACTATCAAACAACTCCATATTATTCTAAATCATGAGAGGTCAATGCCTAAAATATATATCTTTAGAACTTCCAACTCCCTTTAAAAAAGCTGAACTAATTTATTTAAAAATCATAGTTAATCTATGTGTATTATAATATCCATCAAAATATTAAAAAAATCCTTTCTAAATATTTATATATTTTAACAACACATGTTAACGACCGTACTTTCAAATGTCAATGACAAGATAAGATGCACAAATATATTTATCTCATAAATAAAAATGCATAAACCATGTTTTTATTCCACCAGCATGTTCATAATTATTATACGCAACGCAACACACACACCGGCTTATTTGGAGGCCAAAACAACAAAACCAGACGTGGTTTAGTTGCTGTTCATCCAAAACTTGGCCTGAAGTTGGTCAACGATACTCTTGTCAAGCTGAAATGCCTTTGCTAAAACTTGGTCGGATATGGGCGGCTTCGCTCCAAATATCGCTTTTGCGATGGTGATCACCCCTGGGTTTTGGCTGCTGAGCCCAGCAAGCGCGGCGGCGCTCTGGTGCCCAATGTTGATCTGGAAGTGAATGAGGCCCTGGGGGAAGACGAAGACGTCGCCCGGATAGAGTATTTTAGCGAACAGCTTGTTGTCATTGTTGGACGTGACGAAGCCTACGGCCAGGGTGCCTTCTAACACCACCAAGAACTCGGTACCCCTCGGGTGGGTGTGGGGTGGGTTCAGGCCGCCGTTGGGGGCGAAGTCAATACGTGCTAGGGAGATGCCGAGGGTGTTTAAACCTGGGAGGTTCATGACGTTCACGGCCGTCACCGTCGACCCCTGCTGGTTAACGGTGCTCCTGGGCACGTTGAGGCCCGGGAAGAAGAAGTCGTTCTCGGTCACCACCTGTGGGTTCTTGCAGACCACCCCGTTGACGAAAACTGAAGAAATCAACCAATTGGAGCATGTTTAGTTCAGTTCAATCATAAGAAGGCAAGAATATAAGAGAGCATAAGATGTGCATGCAAACCGTTTGATGTGTTGTCTGCTACGCAGAAGTCCTGAAGTTGGGTTGGATCAGTGGCAATTGTATGGGAGGCAGCCAAGGCAAGAATAAGGGTAAGCAAAAGGTGGAAGGCCATGGATCCTTCTTCTAAAAATTATACAAGTTTACTTAACTTTGCGTTGCTTCTATGCTATCATATATTGGGTAATGTATATATAGAGAAAGGACAGGGAGAAGGTCCTTTTGCGCTTCTCTAATAGCTTGAGTATGTCTTCGAATTACCTGCTCCAAAGATAAGCGTGATCAGGATTTCTTTCATTAGAAAATTAACCTTAGAGATTTTTCTTTTTCTAATCCAAGGAAATGGTCTCGAATCCTGGATTGATGTGTCCATCATACTGGCAACTAATTAGTTTATGGCAAAACTTGAAGCTGTTGGTTATAAAAATTACATATCGATATAAGAAAATGATTTGCTCTTCCATTCGGTCAATGATTTCTATTCTTACTGTACGCCTAAATAGCCAACTGCCCGCTCTTGAAAAGTCATTCCAGATCGAAAGCTGGGAATGCAACATTAAGAAATGCTTCATCACACCAACTTAATCTAATTTCACCGTTTGCGTTGGATTAAGAATTAGTCTATCCTCATTAAACAAAACATTAGGTGGATGAAAAAAGTCAAGTGACTGGATTTCTTTATATAAAAAATTGGATTACAATTCTGCTTTTTTGGAATGGTTTCTTTTCTAACAGCATGCCCAAAGGCTAGCTGCTCCCTCTTGAAAAGTCATTCTACACCACAGATCATTCATAGAAAGTGATATCATGTGAGCTGTTTTATAATTCATAGAGGGCTTAAATTGTTTTAAATTCTTGATATTAAGCACTAATATCAATAAATCATGGCATAGATTAAATTACATCTAATAAGTAGAGCACAAAGCTTACAGGTAGTATGTATTAGAGTCAAGATTTACTTTAACACGATAGACGACCCTCTAAATGTTATTTCAGACTAGAAATGACTTCCATTTATACTACTTTGCAATCAATGACATCATCCCTTCCACTTAGTGCAAAGTGAAACTCAGTTGAATGTTTTATGAATGCTTCGATCTTTACAAGAATGATATTTTTCGAAAGCTTCATTTTGATTCCCAACACAACATCATCATGGAAGATGGTACTTTGTGAGGTTCTTCATCGTTCTTGAAAGGCTTGAATTGCTTCAAATTATAGACATTCAGTATCAAATAGATCGCTATGCATGATTTGTAATTGAGCTTATATTACATTATCATTAATCTTCTTTAAGATTCAGAGTAAACTATACCTAGGAAATTTTAACTTTGCCATCTAGTCATTCTTTTCCAATATGTAGTCATGCTAGATTCTCACCTTCATTTTGCTTTTTGAGATGATGTATGTCATGACATTTTTTAAACTTATTCGGATCTTCTCAAGAAACATTTGAGCCTTCTTTTATGCTTATTCTTTTTACTCCTTTGTAATGAGAATCCACCCATGAATTGAGCAAAAGGGCAAAGCAAAAGTCAATAATTCACGATTTATTTATACATCTTGTTGCACCTCTCTTTCGATTAGTTAAGCATGTTATTTTTCTCCTAATTTATTAATTAAAATGCTTATAAATTTGATTAATTATGAGGATCGTATAATAATATAGTAGAAGATCATATAGTACGATCAAAGAAATCAGAAATTGCGATACAATGTGAATAGTTATGTAAATGCACTTATGATCGTATAATACAATCAAGGTTGATCGTACAGGACAATTAGTCAAAGCACTCTCTGAAGAGAAATAAGTTCAAGTTGGGCATGTTATTATAGAAGTATTATATAGTGATCATATAATTACAATAATGTAGAGTCTCACAATATAACATTTCCATACTAATATAAGAGAATTTTATCATGCAAAACGATCAAATAAGGAGAGAGAGTAAACTCGAGCACAAGACTTAGTGATCCTACCATATTGACCATTATATCGTACAAAAACATCAATGTAAAAAATGAAGAATTGATTCAAGTAATACTATGATCACATAGATACGAAATCATGGATCATTCTAGTACAATAATATTAGGTGACAAATTTCTAAGTTGATGAACTAGATATTTGGAGAGTCAGTATATCATCAAAATATTATTAACACAATCATATCAATACGATCAAGCCAAGGATAACATCAGACACAAGACTCGTCAGATTATGATGGGCCATTATGGTGTATAATACATCATTCTTGTATATGTTGTATCCTTTAATGTAATGATCACAAAATCAAACAAAATATTATTAATATTTTATTGAGCGTATAATTATTTAGTTAAATTTTAAGATATACTATAATAATTTAGGTTTATTGAAGCAAAGACTTTAGCATCTAAAGTGAATGGAGATTGAATGCTCAATTTGTTGATTTTAGAGTCAAAAATCAAACTCTTTGTGGAGTGACTAATCTAAACAGAATTATATTTTTAAATATCTATATGATTAATATATTAAATCTTTATTTTTATTATAATTGTGACATATTGGATTATCATGATTCATACATATTTGAGTATTTTTTTAAATTATTAGATTATATTTGGTCTTTAAATTAAGTCTTCTTAAGTTTAAAATTTTATAATAAAAAAATATTTTAATATGTATATATATATATATATATAAAAAGTAAAAAAAATTTCAGTCTAAGCACCAAACTTCTTGTCCAAGCCCGAAGACTCGAGAAAAAGTGGTCTGCAATGCTAGGTATTAGGCCTTAAGGAGCCATATGTCAGGAGACCAACTGAATCCAAGTTGAGTCGAGCTCGAGTCTTGGCCATGGTACGAATCCTACAACAACTTGGGTTAATCGAGTCAAGGCATCACTCCCGAACCTGGCTTAGGCATAATAAGTTGAGTCGAACTCATGAATGGTAAGTAATTGGATCGGGTCAAGCACCTATTTAAATATGCTCACAGGTGCCTTAGGTCATCACCTTCCAAGAGCACCAAAAGGTAGATAACCACATTAGGTTGACTAATATGCACCAAGGAGGTAATATGATGTCAAATTACATGCGAAGCTTTGCAATATCGGACTAAAAAAAGACACCTTTTGTTTTTGAATTGGAGTAAATCATTGTCGTCCAATTGCATGTTTTCGCAATCGAATGATCATTTGTCTGCCTTTTTGAATAGTGAACTTCATTTAGTCGTTCATTCAAAATGCTTGATCTAACCACTAAGATCTTCTCTGCATTTGTGAATAGTGTTTTTTTATCTAACTATTCATCCAGAAAGCTTGATCAAACGGCTAAGAGCTTCTTCACCTTCATGAACAATATCTTGATCATGATCAACGTATGTTCGCCTTTTGGATCTAACGATTTAAATCAAATTACACTGTGATTAGATTTGACCCTTTAACTATTATTCTAATTGGACAGTGCCTATTTAGTCTGCTTAGATCGAATAGCAGCTGCTTTTTGCCTTCTTTCCTTTTCTGTAATGACTAACTTTTGAAAAAGCTAATTCTAACTGTTAAGGGAGATATTTTAATATATTTTTCTTTGGATTATAAATAGTTCTTTGGATTATAAATAGAGATCGTTATCAATATTTAAATTATTGATTCAACTCGAAAATTTAAAAAACGCTCAAGGAAAGTTTAAAACCGAGAGCATCAATTTCAATGTGTTTGTGGGTTCTTTCAATTCTTATTTCTATTGCTCTCTTCAACAATCATTTTACATCATCCTGATAACATTTACGTCAATAATTTGTGGTGCCGCTTTTGCTTGAAGGATTTAAAGGTGTAGGAATTTTCATATATGCCAATTTTTATAAAACTTTCGATTTTTCATGTGAACAATATGATAATAAGCTTACTAATTTTGTTTAATATGTAATTTAATGTTGACCTACTGAGGGTAAAAAAAAAATGACATGAAAAATGTCAAAATTGTTAATGACATAACATGCTTATACAAGATAAATGAGAATGAATATTAGTTTCTTTTACACATTCTCATCCGCTCACAACCATATGCTATGATAATAAGACTAAATAAAGCTAAGATGAGTTAGTTCCCTTAATCATTATTAGGACGAGTTAATTCTCCCACTGTTGCTGATGACAATGAGATTAAGGTGAGTTGGTTCCCTTAATTGCCATTAGGATGAGCTCATTCTCCTAGTGGTTGTAATGACAGTGATAAGATTTAAGTGAGTTGATTCCCTTAATTTCCATTAGGTTGGGTTGGGTTGGTTTCTTTTATCGCCATTATGGTTAGTTTGCTCCCTCAATGGTTTGGATAACATTATCTGAAGCATCTTAGTTCTTACAAAGCCCAATATGAGTTGGTTCTCTTGAAGGAGGGTTTTATAGATACTTGGTAAGAAAACATGGCCTAAGAGTGTATGACATAATTATATAACTTAAATGAATAATGAAGAATGTTATTACATGTCATGCACTCCATGATATACTATTCGATTATTATTATTATTATTGTTATCATTATTTAATTATCTATTTTATTATCTTAACATTGTTGTCACGCTAAATATTATATTGTTTTGATTTGCTTATTGAGTCTGTGGTTAGCTTAGGCTTATTTTACTAATACATTTGTTAAGTACATCAGATTTATAACACAAGATAAAGAGTAAAAATAGATCTTGCAATAATATGATAACACTAATATCTAAACAATTATAAGATCAATATAGAGACCAACTGCCATTATAACTTCCATTTTGATGTTACTTATCAAATTTCAATCAAGAATAAAGTTGTAATGATTTTCTTCTATTTATAAAATTTATTGATTTGGACTTTATTAGATATATGTTTTCTTGATAATGTATTGTGAATAATATAGATTATAATTGTTTTAAAAATGTATAGAAAAAAACGAAAAAATTATAATAGATACTTATATCGATTAAAAATGTAGTAATTATTTGAAATAAAAAGAAATTACACAACTCATCTAGTTAGATTAGGTCTCCATTTTACCCTTTTATCTTACTCCCCTTTTGGCTTTTGTGAACTAGTACATTATATTACAAGAGACTTGTTGTGACGAAGGTAATCATGGCAGTTGCTATGATTCTTTATCACTTGTTGCTATGCCATCTCACGAAACCTTTGGTTGTGATTTATTATCATGACCTAGCTCTTAATTATGAATATGATAGCTTCCTTGGCCTTGAGCCATCCAATAGATGCATGCTCTAGATCTTAAAGTATAACTAAGAAGAAAAAATCTCATTAAAAATCCTCCTTTTTTCCATTAATTTAGTTAATTATGATTCAAAGTTAAGATTCAATCAATTTTCAAATCATAGATCTCATTTTACTTGTTTACTTTAATAGAATCTAACGAACATATAGATAGATGATTTGAACTTATTTAATCTTGGTCATCATTAAATCTAAATTAAGTTAAATGGTTATATAGCATACCCATGAACCACTAGTTCTACTTTAGAAAGATTAAGGCTTTAACCATCATTAAGGTCATAAAAGAATACATAACAATTATTAAAATTACTTGGAAATAACATCTCCAAATCATTATTACTTCATAAAGAATGACATCAACTTTCACATTATTCACAATAACATCAACTTTCACATTATCCACAATAACACCATGTTTATTTCTCTTTTGTTCATACTCCAATCTTAAAGGTTGAACCCTAAAATATCAATTTCTCTTTCCATTGACACCTAAAGTCAATTAGCTTATAGAAGGGGAAAAATACTATCCTCATATGAATCATGATATCCACTCATAACTCAATCAACATATACATAAAAAATCAAATTGAAAATCAAACCTAAAATAAAAAACCAAGTCTGGCTTTATTACTTTACATATATCAACTTTCACACTATTCACAATAACATCAACTTTATCTCACTTTTGTTCATACTTAAGCCTTAAAAGTTCAACCCTAAAAAAAATAATCCTCATATAAATCATGAGGTCTACTCATAACTCCAATATATGTGCCAAAAATCCATATTCTAAAATCAAACATAATATCAATAATAGGATATCACTTCATTACTAAAGTAAAAACTAGCATGCGAATCCTACAGGAGGGAGACGAATTGTGGATTTTAAAATAATTTTTGCTAAGAAAAAATATATTTATTTTTTAAAATATTTTTTATAAAAATAATTTAATGTTAGTTCAAAATTTTGACTTATACATATATTAATTTATAATTTTTTTTATTAAGAAAAATGAAAATGAAAGTTGAAATAATACACCGAAATTTTTAGGTTGTTTGATTCAAACTAGAACCTACGTCCACCCCAGTTGAGGTCAAGAAAAAACTCCAATAATAAAAGGGTTTACAACTGGAGGTTTTTCTTTATGTTTCGTCTCCAACTTAATTTTTTTTTCCTACGATTCACCTACAACCTACTAGCTTTTACTGGTTCAAATATAACCCAGACTTTTACGAGCTCAACCCCAACTCGATGTTTTGACATCAAATCAAACTCGGGCTTTCGCAAAGCCGGACTACCCAACCCAAAAGAAAAACCAAAATACAACAAGCAATAAATTTTCAATAAAATAGTACAAATTCTTCTATGCTTGTTGATAAATATAAAAAATCACAAAGAGTTCAAAATCATAAAGAGAAATGAGAAAATGAAAGCTTGAAAGAATTAGGTTTAATTGGAAGAATTTGGAATTTTCAGTAGTCGTAAGCTGTAAGTTTTACTAAGGAAAATTTATGTCAGTAGAATATGATGCAGCCCTTCTTTGAAGTGCTAAAATCTTGTTCATGTTCATTAGTCATTTTATTCACAATAATTAGATATTTATAAAAAACGTTTTGTCATAGTCATTAGAAAGTCAAGCAAAAGCTATTTGAAAAACTACTACCAAAAAACCTAAAAAATCTTAAAATATTCTTCCAAAATGACTAACTGCAATGGCAAGTGTAATGGCTAGTAAATAAGCCGTTAGACGTAATTGATTAGAGCCATTAGATTGGATTGATTGAGCCATTGGATTGGCACAGAGGAGATCTCACCATACGATCAAATGCTGTAAAAGCGGATGAGTTTTGGACGATTGGATTAAGCTAGATTAGATCCATTCAATCAAGTTTGATGAGATTTTGATCGTTTGATTAATCAATGATAAAATCAGGATTAAATATGGATCGTAAGATTCAAACAGGAGAGATATGAGTCATCAGAACAATGATAGATTATTTCAAATGGTGGAAATAAAAATAGGAGTCTGATGAAGTCGGACGAGATCACAACTGTTGGATGGATCAATTCATTACATCGGATGAAGCAATAATCGTTCGATCAGCTTATCAAATTGACGATTCGATCGATTAAGATCAGTGTTTAAAAGCAGAGTAATCTCCAACGTGCGATCGCAAATATGCTCAATTGGACGAGTGAGTGCTCCCAGTTTTGGATGTAGATAGGCACAAGAGATATAGTCCCACATTGCAAAAATGGAAACTTATTTGGTTTTTATAGACATTCGCTCGAGAATAACAATTGAGCCTAATTAGGTCTGCCTCCCTCTTGTGCTCTCGATATTTAATCACCTGGGCATACTCATAACATATAAGTTTATATAGGTCATACTTGACCCATAAGTATATTTGGTTCGAATGCTACTTGGTTCGATCTAATGCCTTACCTTATTCAGTTCAGAAATTTGCTGTGAACTTAAACGGGTCGACCCAATTTAATTTCGAATGTGTTTCCAAACCCGATGCTCCGGCTTAAGCTTGGCCTAAGACCTTTGCATTCAGGCACAGCTTAAGATGTCATAAATTTTTTTTATATTTATTTAATTATAAAAATTTTAATAGAATTATTTTTTGATATAATCAAGATTTAACAATAAACCTAACATAAAATTTGAAAAAAAATATAAAAATATGATTTAACCAAGGAAAGAATAATTTAAAAATAAAATTATGTTATTTAAATCAATGAATAATTTAAGATTTGAACAAAGAAAAGAATTGAGAAATTGAAAAATTGAATCCTATTTATTTGCTAAATCAAGGAGATGATTGAATAATTTAGATGCCTGAATATGATTTGAAATTAATACGAAATGAAAGTATCTTAAAATCAACAAGCTAACATTTTATTTCATAGTAAAAAAAATTATTAAAACTGATACACATGTCTTTAGTCCTTGAAGCTTGCTGAAACACTTCAAGATATTTGGAAGACTACTGCTTTGTCATCTTCAAAAGTACATGACTTGTTCTTTATGTGTAAATTTGTTTCACACTAAATAAGTCCATTAAAATAAAATACTAAATATTTAAGACGACTCACTCTCCCTTTTGAAAATGACAATACATAGATATTTAGAGAAAAATATGACAAATAAAAATATATATTTAATAAATGATAAGAGGTATTAAAAATAAAATATATGTACTCTCTTACTTCATGCTTTCTTTTGCTACATACTCTCCCTTTATGACTAATCTAAATTTTATCTAAACCATATTTATTCTCCCCTTTGACACCATCAAAAGAGAAGTACAATTTATACAATTTTTATTTTACCAAATTATCCTATACATTATTTTCTTACCTTTGCTCCTTATAATCCCCTTCTTTAATTCAAGATTCATCAATACTTTTATCATATCATTTAAATTTTTATTAAATATTTTTATGATTGACTCATCAAACAATATATATATATATATATATATATTTCTAATCCTCAAATCAAATTAACAAGATTTTTAATGATTTCTTTTTATTCCAAAAAAAAACTAATTAAATCAAATAAATTTTCTCATAAACTATAAACATTTCAATTCTTAATAAGAAATTATAAGAGAATACAATCATATTTTCTCAAAAAATCTTATGAAAGAATTAAGATATTAACTTTTTTACAATTATTTAATTTCTCATGCCACAATTGTATACAATGTCTACCTTATTTTAAGAAATTAAAATTAACACTAAGTCTAATAAATTCTCATCCTAAAAACTTTCTCGTATAAATTGTATCTCCACACTATGATTGTAGAGACATCTTACATTAAGTTCTCTATTCTCTAACCTTAGGAACCTAAGAAAGCATGGGTTGGCTACTAACATTTATTATGAGAGCATTTATAATGTCATTCTTAATTACTCATTCGAAACAAGGTTTTGAACTAGAAATATTTTTCTTAATTTTGTAATCTTATAGTATTGTCAATTTTCGTTGTTTTGTTTCTTGATTTCATTAATTAATTATGGACTCAATGAGCTTGAAAGTGATATCCTGATAATAGATTCCTTCTTTTTGAGACGCAAGTCTTTTCTAAACTGATTCTCTAGAAAATGTAATTTGATTATCTCTTTCGATAGGTTGAGACTTACATTGGTCCCACCATGTGGATTATTTTATTTTGTCAGTAGCACATGTCTTTGACAAGTGTTCAGTAGTCTCTTCATTTGGTCAGTAATAATAACGTTTTTTGTCAATGTTTCTTTGTCTCAGTTAGAAAGAAGTGGTGTCTATTCTTCATAAATTGACACCATTGTGCTCGCCAATTATAAATCGCATCTTGATCCCATAAGTATGGATTCTCCAGTATAATTTGATAGACATCTAGATATAGTAATTCACAAATAACCTCATCAATATAGTCATTGGTGATAACAAACTTCACTTTACACTATTTTTCATCTCTCGCCTTAAAGTTTTTATAAATTCATCCCAAAAAATAGGACTATAGATGTGGTGTAGTCTTTAACTTCAGTCTTTTTGCAAGACATTTTGATATAAGGTTTTTCTCACTTTTAATGTTAATAATTGCACTGATAAGCTCTTTCTTCACTTGTATTTGAATAGTGAAGAGTCCTTTTTGCTTTGCTTCATTAGCAATATCCTTTGGACTCATCATAAATGACAAGCTGTCATCAATTTGAAGAATTTTGAGTAGTTTTTCATTATCCATTGTATCCATTGTAAAAAGTACTTGATCCTTGAACTTTTTTGGGTGGGGCGTGATAGGAACCAGACATAATGAACCCAAGAGCAGCCTCAAGATCTCTTGTATCAAAACCTCTAAACAACCCCTAGTAAAATTTCACAACTCTCAGTACTCCAAAGAGATAATGATCTTTAGAGTATCATGATTTTCTACACTTCAGGCTTTTTTTTTTTCAATTCTAGTCTATTTCTCTTTCTCTCCTACCAAATTGTTTTGAATCTCACAACAACAAAGACTAAAAGAAATTCAACTGGTGCATCAACAAACTAATTGTTAAACTGGTGTGATGGGTATTTAAGTTCACTCAAAAAATAAGTATTTCTTTTGGTTACGTTCATGATTCTAATTATCAAATAGAGAGATTATAAACCTCATTAGTTCACAAGGCTTATGATTCTCATGAATATTTGTTTGATGATTGCCTAAGTTTTTTCAGAATTATATAAATTGGAGACAAGCAAGGTGCCAACAAAAGACATGTTAGCATATGATTTAGGGTCTATGGTTGTGGAAAGGCTCAAAGAGTGTTCAAGTTGGTCTTTAATAATAAGAAAACAAAGCAAATTCTTAGGCTGCTCAAAGAATCTTTCTTTGAATCAACTCAACATTTAGAATGCATATCTTTAGCCTTAATATGCTTACAATGTTTACTCATTTTCAAGGCTAAACATCTACGTAAATAAACGGTGTCTTGGGGAGCTCTTTGTAGCATTGTTTTTCCAATATATCAAATTACCGTGTTCAAATTTTCACTTTTCATGAAATTTATATTTCAAACACATTCAAGTGGACTAAAATCTATATTTTCTGGCTTAAATCAATCAGTTGTGCCTCTATGTACACACCATCTAGTATCATCAACAATCTAATGCCACCAAAGAGGACTGTAACATATAACATCTAAATTCAAAACAGCTTTTCTAGCAGTTGAATTTTAAACAATTTGAGGCTGGCCTAATAAATATTCAGCTTGATTATACAATAAAAAAATGCTCTAAGGCATGAGAAATCAAAGCCTATTTTTGGGCGTAACTAAAATATTACACTTGCATATTTGAGAAGCATTGGAGCAGTGATGAGAAGGACAACCATGTGAAAAAAGAACTCTGGTCAAGTATTTGTGCATAATATGCTAGCTTTATGAAACAAATTACACAATAAGAATGACAAAATTTCATGCTTGTTCACTTTTTTCAGTGTAACTTCATAGAATGGTAATCAAAATTCACTTGTCGATTTAAACATTCATCCATCTGAATAAAAGTTAGATATTGACAGTAAACTCCATATGAGACATGCCAAACAAATCCGGTTCTACCCACAAGATTAAGACATCATGATAAGGCATTCATAAAGAAATATTAGGTATAACATCAACTAGAACAAAGATTGATATAAGCAATGTTCAGGAGAAGTTTTATGAAAAACAATATAAAAACCAACTTCACCTGTACCGGACGAGGGATGAAAGAAACATATTTTGTGGCAGGAAAAACTGTAACATCTCCTACTAAACCCCTTCTTTTACAGTGTACATTCTTAACGCATGCCGTGCCAATAGAAATCTCACAGAAATTTCTGCAGGTAACTCATCAATAACAAAAACCAAAACAATTATCAATTCAGCGTAAAGGGACTAACGAAAAAAGGAAATTTTACTTGCACCAATGGTGACAGTCAAAGTGATTGGATTTGATTACATCTATGTTGAATCCATATCAGACTGGATAACAACCCTAACCTTCCGGGCACATCACTTTACCCTAAGAGCTTGAGTGCTTACTGCTTGGACAGTATGGTTCATGCAAATTGTTTCTTGAGGTGATTTCCCAAAGAGGACGATGAGGAAACCAGACCAGTGGCTCTCCATGACAGCGATGCCTTCCAAGGACACAAGTTTATTTTTATTTTTAGCACTATACATCCAGTGGACTGCGCAGATAAAAAGTTTAAACGTTTTCTACTTGCATGGAATCAAAAAGAACCTTAAATCAAATGTCACTACAAATGAAATATAATGACGAAAGACAGCAGACAATGCTGATAAAATTCATATTCCAATAAATCTCTTGTCGCAGGTTTCAAAGCCTTATTCAAACGAAAACAAGAATGAAGTGCTAAAATGTATTTTGTGTACCGAGCACAATGAAACAGGTTTGCTTGAGAGGTGTTTATGTGAAACTTGTCAATAAGAAATCTAAGAAATAATAATTTAAAAGAGATTAATAATCAAAATCCGCAAAGAACATGTAAAACCTAATAAACAGCCCGATACAAAAAATAAACACAGATGTTTACAAAGAAGGGCAGCATCATTGAAAAATATTTCAAGGAGAAAGTTCATTCCAACTTTCTTGAGCTATCATGGACACGAGAAGCCAATGGCTTGAAGATGGGTGAGTAGACATGATGTTGAATCAGCATTAGCAGAACATAGGTATTTGCAAATAAAAACACTATGCTTGCCAACCATAGCTGTAAAAGGGTATTCCAACCCTTGAATTCCAGCAGATAAGCCCACATAAGCCAGTGTACTTGTGATCCCATCCATATAGAGATGCAGAGTAAGCCTTTCCACTTAATTTTCATTCTGCTCCAAGGAAGAACGAGTGGCAAAAGACAGAAGAACCATACAAAATATTGAGCAGTAATGACCTGCAAAATAAATGTTCAAATTGAAAAAAATCAAATTGAAAAAAAATATTGTAAGACATTATTCAATTCAGAATTCGATAAACAGAATGAAAGCAACCAAAAACGCACAACTTGGGATTTGTTAGAGCATATGAAAATTAGCATGCTGACCTTGTTAAATGAAACAAATGCAACTGTTTGCAGAAGTAGGCAGAACGGGAGATCTCTAGCAAAACGCAAGACTAGACAAAGCTGCACCATCAATTGAGGCAGAAAGGAAGCTAGCTTCTCCAAAACAGAGAAACCTTGCTGGTGTCGAAGATAGATATGGTAGAAATATATCGAAAAGTTATGCCTTGGATCTGTTCGGGTAAGATGATATAGTAGGGCCTCATTCAAAAAATCCCATCCATATAAATGAAAGAAAAGAGCAGTCCATGTGAAAAACACAGACCCAGAAAAAAACCCAAAAAATACAGCATCTTTGGTGATGATGGTCCTTAGGGAAACCCAAGCACATGATATATTATGCGACAATAAAGATGCCCTGCTCACTTTTGAAGAGGACCTTTCTCTAGGAATGTTTTGCAAAGGGGCCCACTGGCTTAGGATTGGCTTTCTAGAAGTCCCGACATTCTTTGTGTTAAGAACAATCACAAAGGGAAGGGCATAGATGATAGGATAGATCCGGAAGTGAACAACAAGTCCATACCAAAATGCTGCTTGAAACACCTTCCCTGAGAGAAAAGCAGAGGATCATCCTACACGTCAGAAGTGATCCATAGATAGCAAAAACATGATCAAAGTTGCTCATAAAATATCTAATAATACAAATCTCCATGATAGTAAGAAAAGAAGAAAAAGTAATGTTTCATGTAACAACGATTAGCATTTCTTTATGAAAAGAAAAATTTTGAGAGTTCATAGACAGCAAAAAAATTATCAAAGATTTGCTCATAAAACATTTAATAAGTGAATCGCCATGACATTAAGAAATACAAAAGAAAAGGTAATGTTTCATGAAAGCAAAATTCTCAGTAGTTTCTGGTATGGTTATTTACTAGGAACTTGTTACATCCCAAGGGAAGTAGCAAATGCTAAAGTTTCACAGGAAAAAAGCGAGGTGATCAGTGATTCATAATAAAATAGAAGAGAAGGAACACAAGAATTAGAACAAGCACCATTCATGAGGCATATGATTATCCATAAAACAACTGCACAGACTATAGGCTCGCAGTTTCCTCTTGTGCCAATAGTAAATGTAAATGGATTGAAAAGCCAAGCAGCTACACACCAAAGACGAGATTTCTCGGGGACACAACGCTCCTTCAAGATTCTATAGATGAATACTCCAACAAACAAATCTGAAAAAAGGTAGAATTCAAATTAGATCCGTTAAATTTCATGTAAAATAGCAGATCAAATTCATTTGTGCAACAACAAAAACAAAGAAGCTGTCAGTTCAACATGCATACTGGTTCACATACTACACCAAGTCATATATGACAAAATTCTATCTCTACAAATTTGGACTATAATTATCCACTCAAGTTTTTTAACATTTAAAACCAAGTTCTTGATACCACCAATAATTGATAAAGAAAAATAAATCACAATTCAGTTATTTACATTTTGCAAAACCTATCATGGTCAGTGATTATCCTATTTGATTAGAATTACAATTTCAGTGAGATTGCTGATTAAGTTATATGCTAGAACAATGAATGATTCAACATTGAGTGATATAGTGTAGGCGTGAGAATTAGTTGGATAAAATTGTGTAATCGAACAAAACCAAACTTGATTTGGCCAATTAGGCTTTGTAGGAGAAAAAGTGCCATTAATCAAGTTTGGTTCAGTCTTGCAAGAAGGAAAAGTGTTGTCGATCAATTGTTAAAGAGCCTTGTGAAGATTTTCTTATTAAGAATCATGTGTTCTTCATCAAGAAATCCTCACAAATGTGGGGCTAATCATATATGGACATGGGATTTAAGAATATTCAATTATAAGATTTACCACTAACATCGATTGAATGATATCATTGTCCACATTGAACACACACAATAGATCCATGACAAGGGTTACTTTGACTAACATACCCATAATGTTAATGATATGTGTCATTCTTGGATATGCCTTCAGAATTAAAGGAAATTATTTAGTTCTTTATATTATAAACTTTATTAAAATCTTATTGTTGAAGTGATCATGGAGAGGGGATGATCTAAGCACTTATGGCTTGGTGGAATTTGCATCCACTAAGGGAATGACCAATGCCAAGTTTTAGATTTGGCTGGAGAATGTCCCAAGCTAGAAGATAAATTGGTATTGAGAGTTTGGCCCAAGACAAGATTTAGAATTTGACATCTAGTATGAGAATTTGCAAAGCCAAGAAGAGATATACAATAGGAATTTACTCCATGTCGAAAATTGAATTTGACTTCAAAATTTGGCCCAAGCCCAAATTAGGTTTCTTTTGGGAATTTGACCTAAGCCAGAGTTGGGTGTAGTTTAAGAATTTTACCCACATTAAGCTTTAGATTTGACTTGAAAATTTCTCCTAAGTCAAAGGATGACATCTAGTTTGGGAATTTGGCCCAAGCTCGAATATTGAAAATCTTTAGTGGGCATTCGACTCGCATTAGGCCTTGGATTTGTCTTTGGAATTTGTCCTAAACTACATGGTGAAATTTATTTTAGGAATTTGATGAAGTTAGGAATTTAGCAAAGTGGTGTATGAATTTGACTTACATCAAGGATTGGAATTAACCTAAAAATGTAGCCCAAAATCAAAGAATGAAACATGGTTTGACAAATTCTTAAGACAATTTGGTAATTTTGGAAGAAGCACAATAAACTAAAAATAAAAATTCCTTAGCCATGCATTGCCCTTTGAGATGATTTGTGAGATTTGAGGCATTTCAATGATTATTATATCGGTAAAAATTTCGATCATTTTCACTAACCAGGTAGTTCGATAAATTAGAAAAGATTAGAAGCTCGAGAGCTATATTCATAAGTTTTAGTTAAACCCTAACATGATACTATAAAGTTGTGGAAAATTTTGACAAATTTTATACCCAACAAACATTATGGTAATTTGGTAAGTCAAAAGCAAATTGGGAATTTTAAAAAGCTTCAAAGCATAAAAAGGATGAATAATAACTCCAAATATTTAAGGAAATACATCTAACTCATTAAGGTAGTTTAAGTGGTTTCAATGCTTCAAGCATGTTTTGGTAGGTTGATAGATCAAGCCACCTATCCAAATTGACAATATTGAACAACCAAGTAGGCAAAAAAATTTCAAAAACTTTGAAAACTTTCTTGATAATTTGGTTCGATTTTGACTTGAATTTTAGTTTGATGGTATTCTGAAAATTTCAAAATTATGACAAGTTGGCAATTTTAAAGAAATTGAAGACCTCAAAATTTTCTAATAACCTAATTATTCTCCATAGAATGTACATGGAACGTTTAACGTCAATTCAATTTCAATTTTAACTTGATTTACAAATCAAAGAATATTTTGAAACTTTTGAAGAATTTTTTTATCCTAAAGTTATCTTCATAATTTTGTACCCTTTAAATAATTATATGAAATTTTAACAATGATTGATGTTTTGAGAAATATGTCCAAAAACTCAAAGATCTTTAAGACTAATTTCAAAATATTTTAGAATTCTTCTAATATTGAGAGTTATTTCGATAATTTTGTTATAAAAAGAAAGTATTTTAATAATTTTGAGTTAATATATCTCAATGCCTTCTTCAAATTGCAAAAACAATTACAAGTTTTTTTTTCTCATTTTTTCTCAAAATTCTTGAAAAAATTCAACAACATTTTAACAGTCATAGCACAAACTAGGTATTTGTACTTTAGCTAAGATGTTGTCAGTCATTAGCTTGCACACAATAAAAGAGGTATTGACGAAACATTCTTCTATACACAATGATATACTATTGGCTTTTGCAAGGATTACCCTTCAACTAGGTGTTGTGCTGATTAATTTAATCTCCTCTCATTTTGGTGTAATCACCCATTTGTTCATGATTTGGCCAAAATTTGACTTAATTTAGAATTGAATTATCATTTTGGCTCAATAAGGCTCTAATCAGGTTCTAATTAGGCTTTATTTTGCTAAATTTGACTTGGCATTACTTCAAATTGGATGAGCAAATTGATGTGAGCTCATTCAAGTGCAAATTGGGCTTAGTTTGGGTACCATTTGAGTTAGTTGTCTTGATCAAGCCAAATTTGGGCTCGAATGGGCACGCTGAGTGCGATTAAGGTCTCATCTTGGTTCAACGCAGCGGTGTAGACAGGACAAAGTAGAATTAAACTAGGTGACCAAATCTCTTTTTTTTTTTCTTTTTGATTTCCATCCTAATCTTGGGCATCTCTTGGATCCATCTATATAGGTGTCAAACAATAATGGAAGGAGGTAATGAAATAGTGATAAACAAAAGAAGATCAAAAGTGATCGATGACGGACCTCTCAATTATCGATGATGGCCAAAAATCCATGAGAAGGGAGGGACTACAAGGAGGCTAAAGTTTAGCTGTTAAGGTGGTTAAAAACTCAAATAAATTTAAGTTTCGAGTGGGGCAATCGGATGGGAGGAAGGAGGTTTGATAGAGGAATATGGAAGATGCAAAGGATTAGAGAAATATGTGAAATAATTAAAGGGAAATAAGGGATTATTTGAAATAAATTGTCATTAAATCTTTAAGAACTATAGCATAAGAAATTACAAGTACAACAATTAGTTTCTTGCATTGCTCATTAACCCTTTTTTAGTTTTAAGGAAAAATATTAAAGCAAATCAAGAAAAATAAGATGTTAAAGGCCCAAAGATGCATAGTGCCTGATGTTGTAGAAACCACAACAAAATTGGAGGCCAAAGCAAGAAATGTAGGTGATAGAACTGATTAGAAATAGAGGCCTAAGCAAACAAGAGACAATAGTTAAAATAGCAATCTTGTCTTAAACCTAGACAGAGAAAGGGAAAAGCCAAACACAATGATAACAATGGAATATCCTAAAACCCTGAACATCAAAATTGGCCCTTATTTAAGTATAAAGGAGACAAAATTTCAAAGGGGTCTAAAATCATTTGATTGAATTTCTGATACAAAGAGTAAGCAAATAAAAACATTACTATTTTCTAATAATAGAGAGTTCAAGTAACTAAGATTTCCAAATAAGAACTTCAAATCACAAAGTTTGAATATGAAGTTGTTAAGAAGCTTCTAATCTATTACTTATAAAATTTTATTGTATTGGGAAATTATTCTATATTGTAAAAATTCAAAATATAAAGAATTTGGTAATTTTTTATTTTTCTGCTAAATGGGAAAGGGAGAAAGGTTTTAAGACCAAAAATCATCAAATCTTGTGGTTTTTTTTTTTTCATTGAGTATTCTCAAAGTAGAAAAAGACTATGCAAAAACAAATAAGCGTTTTCATTGTAGATATTATGAAAATGGATCAAATTAGTAAGGTGAAAAGAGATTCCAACAAGTTAAGAAAGTTATTTGTGGAGGGATTCGGATGAAAATGGATACAAAATTCTCATCATAACTTGAGCTTGATCTCCAACAGTACAGTAGCTACTCATCATAAGAACTGATCAACCTCAAAGCAGCCATGAGATGCTTGACCAATGCCATTACCAAGCTACTACTAACCTAACTGGGGCTAGGGCTATGCGATGCCTTTCGTTCCAAAGTGGAAAAACTCCTTTACATCCCATTCTTAGACCTTCATAAAAGCATTACAAGATGTAAGCTACATGCAACCATTCAAAATGTAAAGAAAAAGTAACACACAAAATCGTTTACTTAGGACAAACTACCTATGCATTTTATTGTAGCACAAGGTGTGATTTAGTAGGAATTGCAGGAGTTGTCTAAAACAACAGTGAGTATGCACAAGTAAAATCATACAATGTGGCTTGGATTCATGTGGCTATATAGGATAATCAAAGAAACACACGTAGCAATTAAGTCGATCATGAATACCCCAAGAAAATCCTAGATATCCACCATAATGCTCATACATGACCTATTAACAAATTCAATACCCCCAAGAACTCTCAAACACAAGTAAAATGGTAGGATACTCAAATATAACTCTAGATATACACTAGTATATCACAAAGAGAGCATTGGTACAAAACACAGAATAAGAAAATAGTTACAATAGACTATCATTTTATGGGCATCTATAAAAAATGAAGATTCAAATTAGAAAATTTAAAAATTATCTCCAATGGCTAGCAGTAAACCCTAAACATTTTAGAAACATTTGGATTAAATCAAACTACGTTAGAATGACAAATATAGCATCCTCTAGGATCCAGACAAATGAAACCCTAAAGACTCTAAAATATAACATAAGTATTCCTAATGCTCTTCTTATATCCAGATAGTAGTACATACATTTAGATATATGTCAAGTACATGTAGTACAAATACATATATAATGCAAACATGTTACAAATACAATAAAAATTCTAAAAAAAAATTAAGGGCTCTCTCATAACCCTAATATCAATGTAATAGATCTAAATGAAAGATGCGAAGTATCAAATGCCCTTGAAGAGATCATGCTAAAGAAAAGCACAATCTACTAAGAGACCATGCTAACTATATTAGTATTACATACAGCAACAAGTATATGATACTAATGACTACATATTTAAATAGTAAACAATTTAAAATGATTACATCAAGGTATTCATCATAAATAAAGCTAATGAAACTTAAATGCTCATTCAATGTTTTCCTTTTTTGATCTTCATAAATAGAACAGGGTGATCCAAAGAAATTGTATTCTCACTTACTGATTGTTCATAATTCCAAGTTTTTAAAGCTCTAATAGGTCTAAAAGTGGCAGGATATAAGTATCCCATGGTCACTTCGAGTAGGCAAGACTTAAAAGCAGTAAAATATAACTTAATAACAAAAGTAAAATAAATTCTACAAGCAAATAGCACTACCTTCTAACCAAGCAAGCAACTAACACTCCATCACAGAAACACCAAAGGGCAGTTATAACAAATCTCCAAAGGCTTCTAACTACCATAAGGTATGTTAAAAACAGTAAGAACACCATAACAGCAAATAAATGTCATCATAAGTTCAAACAATCACAGACAGAATTACAGTTCTTACAGTTTTTATAATAAGAATGGTAATAGATATCCTTTTTTGCACGAAATAAAATTCAAACAGTTTTGAAATAATGTTCCAACAATTTAACAGCAGTCCCCTTAAAAAATACAAATGCCCTCCAGCAAGAACACATGCCTTTTAGCAAGAAAGTAGACAAGGGCGGTGGTGCATAACGAAAATGAAGGTTATGCGAGAAGATGATATTTGGAGCAAAGATGATCGAGACAATATTTCAAAAAACCCTGAACATCAAAGTTGCTCTATAAGTGTAAAAAAGACTTCAAACAATTCAGAGTCTTACGTGATTTAATAAGGTTTCTGATCCATGCAGTAAACACACACAAAATAAGCCTAACTTTTGACAATAAAAAATTCAAACAACTAAAACACCCAAACAACAGCTTCAAATTACAAAGTATTGAACACAAAAGCTGTTGACAATCTTCTAATCTATCATCTTATAAAATTTCATTGGATTTAGAAATCATTTGACAGGGCAAAAATTAAAATACAAAGAATCTGGGAATTTTGAAGTTTTTGCTTGCTGAGAATAGATCATGTGCAAGCTTCAAAGTAACTCAATAAGCAATAGATATTTTTCATAGTCAATTAGTTCATTGTAGAAGTCAACCTAGAAATTGTCCTTGATCTATGGCATTATGCAATTGTGAAAGAGCTCATTGAAGTATTCAAAATCAAAAGTCATTAAATTCTTAACAATTAATCAGCCAAAAAATAGCAACTGCAATGGTCTAGCAAAACTATCATAGCCAATCCTAAGCTTTATTTTAGATACAGTAGAGGATTGTATTAACTAGTAAATAATCAACAAAAAAAATATTCAAAAAATATAACATGAATGCTTTACAAAATTGCATTAATGATAAGGCATACACTGGAAGCAACATGCCATATTGCCTAAGAAAAATGAAAAGTGAGTAGGATCTAAATAATATGTATTTCAACTAATAAGAAAATAAATTATATATATATATATATATATATTCAAGGAACTAAATTGAAAAGTGAGAAGATCAAGGAGATCGTTCCTCTAGGATTAATGTTTTCATAACAACATAAGAATTCAAATACAAAATTAGTCTTAGTATAATGTTAGGTAAGAATTTAAAAGATAATGCAATAGATGTTTCAAGGATAACCATTGTCACACCACATGGATATATTTTGACTACTACTAATCATCATGGTTTTTACATGAAAGTACTTAGACAATTGTGTTTTATTTATACAATTCCATACCAACCTAAATATGCAAACAACATAAAAGCTTTAGTCCACAAACATCACTCATACTTTAGATACAAGCTTACACCAAGAAATATTAAAAAACAAAAGCTAATGAAAAAATTTAAGAGTCATTGTTTTCTTATGCATGAAAAAACAAATAGAATTGAGGATTCAAATTCAATAGAAACATTGTCAAGTTTGCATCACCAAATGCTATAGCCTAAATTGATATGTCATATAAACATTGAAGTAATGTTGAGTCCAATAAAATGAGAAACATGGACTAAAGGATTTAATGATTTGTTTCCAAAAAAAATTATTGAATTTACATCTCTGATTGCTTAATTCTAACTTGAGTTTATTGAATAGGACAAAAAAAATGAAAATGTAAGTACATGATTGAAGGTGCAAAGGAGGATTATTTACCAGCAGCAGAGAATAAAAGCTTTCCCCAGGAACGGTGAACTATGGAATTTGGCACAAGTAAGAAGGCCAAAATTGGAGAGTAACGGTACGTCGACCTCTCAAATGGAGACCTTGCAGCAGAAACCAAAGCAGCTGCATCGGAAAAAACGAGGTAGTCAACATCTGTATACCGAACTTCCATATGAGAATCTTGCCATTCACCATAGAGCAACAAGAGCAGCCTCAATATCACAGAGAAACAAAGCATCCGTCCAAGATCCATTGAACCAATTTCAAAATTCTGATTTTCCTTTCAATTTCAAGCTTCTCCTCTTTAGGTGGTAATCACAGCTAAAGTCTCTTGCCTTCTGAAGGAGAAGTCAAAAGAAAAAATTAACAAAGGTGACTGATATTTGGTTGCAAGAATGTTAATGATTCCTTAAAAAATAAAGAGAGAGCTCCTCATTTTTTATTGTTTAGTTGGTTGGTAACTAAATGCCATTAAAATTGCTGGTTTGGTTGGTTGCTAGCTAAATGCAATTAAATTGTTTTTCTAGCTAGTTTAAAGTATAAAGATATCTACTCAGAGAAAGAAGTGGTAAGTTTACATCTTATTCAAATCATTAACAATCATATGTAATTAAATTTCTATGAAAAACAAAAGACTTTAATAAGATCTTAAATGCAGTATAGAAATAGGCATAGTGTAATCAACAAATTCAATGAAGTAATAAACCAAAATCAAGGCATAAAATACAACATACATAAGCAAAAACAGGAATGCTAATACCAATGCAATGAGAGAGGTTACTTTCAATGGACCCTTTAATTCACCTTAATTATCTGAAGAATCCAAAACACAGATTTATTTGTTTTATGAACTAACCACATTTTAGAAAACTTGATATTGCCCATGCCTCAAACAGCTCTGTGGGAAAAACAATGCCTCCAGTTCCCACGTCACAGTTGAGAGATTCCAAACAAAGCTTAAATTGGTGTGCATCTAAAGAAAAAAAAAATAGTATTAGATCAGTGCATAAGCAAATTTCAATGACAATACCATGGAGCATGTGGGTTATCACGTCATATGAATGATATAAGTTCCCATTTTCTTAATTCCCTTTTAACCTCCCTTTTATTTTCTGTGAACATTAATTTGAATCTAATTGAACCGTATAAAGTAGGACGTTTTCATTATAATCCACTTCCAGAGGGATATAACAAGGGCTTTATAACCATATCAAAAACTTACAAAACTTTTGTTCTAATATGAACTTTTAAATTCTGCTATTTATAAAGATAAATGCCAATTGCAGTTGTGTAATTTTGCTTTTCCATCTGTATTTCTTATTGTTGTGGAGATAATCTTTATTAGATTTTATATGAACAAATTTTTTATAATATATTTGCCATCCGTGGATCACTTTCAACCTACAAGGTCTTCCTTCATTTGTTTTTCTTCCAGAGATGGTGTTTTGGGCTGCATCATGGTGTGGATGTGCTATGGCCCAAAAAACATTTTTCTTAATATCTGGGTATGTATCTTGTAGTTAGGCAATGCAACATTATTTAAGTAGGATTAGTAATGCATCATATGTACCTAGGTTCACAGTTTACTAGAAGCCAAGCTTCAATATCTTTTTCTACATAATTCCTGTAACATCCAACTTCCTGATTAAGAAATTCTGATTGGAACAATTTTCGCATTTCTTTCCAAATTGCCACATTTTACAGGTCATCACTGCTCAATATTTTGTTTAGTTCTTCTTTCTTCTGCCACTTGTTATTCGTTTGAGCAGAATGAAACTTAGATGTAAAGGTTTCCTGTGCATCTATATTCGGATGGGATCACAAGTACATTGGCTTACGTGGACTTATCTGCTGGAATTCAAGGTTAGAATATACCTTTTTATGGCTAGGCAAACACAGTGTTCTTATTTCACAAATAGCTAGGTTCTGCACATATTGATTCAACACCATATCTAATCACCTGTCATTAAACCATTGGCCCAACTGATCCACAATAGCCCAAGAACGTTGGGCTGATCTTTCTCCATGAAATATTTTAAATAGTGCCTACCAAGTGTTTATTGGTAGTCAGATGCATGTTATCTATGCATAGAGAGTGCTATTGGCTACTACAGATTTTTTGAAGAGTTTGGGGGATTAAACTCTGTAAAGCTATCATTCCTTAAACTTCTTATTAATAAACTTCACATACTGTCAAACGAACCAGTATTGTTGTGCATGGTATAAATTTCTTCTTTTCTATGAAAATTTTTTTTTTTCAAATGTCTTCATCTTTAATCTAGCTTTGAATATACTTATTCAAATGCAAACTTCGATATCATTTTTTGCTAGATAATGTTACCATTATATTCCATTTCCTGTGACTTTTTAAGAAAAATACAAAGCTAAAAGATTATGAATTTGTAATTGTATGTTGCTACTTTGATGTAAGGTTCTTTTGATTGCACGCAAGCAGAAAAATAGTTGGGACTCCCTATCTGTGTTGTCAACTAGGTGAATAAAGTGGCAAAAAATCTTCTGTTACCTTTATGACATGATTGTTCAGCTTTTGAATCAATCACATATGAGAAAAAATAAACTAATTTTCTTTTTCATTCTTGTTCCTTCAATAATCTTGGTTTTCTTCAAATTTCTGGTTACTGATTGTGCACTGTCTAGTATCAACTGTTCAATTATATAGAAGTAAATTGTTATATAGCTTTAGGCCCATTTGTTTTCATTGCTGCAGTTGGACACAAGGTTAGAACTTCGAAGATAATAGGATTTGATAAACTGTGGTTGAAATATGTTATTGGAAGAATTGAAACGTATAAAAATAGAACTCTCATTTAACTTCTTTAGGGTATGCTAAAATAAAAGAAATAAATATATAGAAAAATGGTTAAAAGAAAGTTTAAAATTTTTTTAGTATATCAATCAAACACTACTCTAGGAGATCCCCCATAACGGGTGGATCCATTATCTAAACAAAACCTCCATTTTTTTTTTTTTTTTTTTTTTTTTTTTTTTTTGAGACAATAGGTGATTTAAAGGGAAAACCAACAAAATCTTGCAATTTATGTTTAACAAACAAAAAAAAGGGAACTAATGGCTAGGTATCCCTTAGTAGCAATCATTTCCAATGAGAACAAAACCAGTTCACCCCACAAATTTAACTTAAAATCTGTTTCAACTCCATGAGAACCTCAAGAAGCTACGAAGGCTTTCTTTGCCTTGGATCCACCAATAGACCCAGGAGGGATAATCTCCAGCACATTGAATCTCAGTCTTTTACAATGGCCTGCATTGTCCGATGATGACATGATCGCCTTCCTTAACTAGGAAGCAAGGAGATGTGTGCTGGAATGTTTTGAGTGCCTCCTCACATAGCTATGATACTTCTTGACATAATGAAGGTAGTTCTTCCGCACAGCAACGGTCCTGTTCATCTTAGCACTGACATGCGCCTGCTAGGATGCGCCCTCTGATCAAAAAAGTTCCAGTGAATGGGCATTTCTTGTCAATATAATTTCCTTCAATGGCCTCCATGGGAATCTTGAAGCCAATGTTCTTCCAGAAACGGTTATCACCCTTACCAAGTCTCTTGCCCTTACCAGACTTCTTTGAGCATAAGAACACCTTTGGTTACAAGAATCCAAATTTCTTAGTAAGTAATTGATGAAGATTTCCAAATTAATGGCCCATAATTTACAAACCATGTCTATTTTGGGTCTCCTTAAGATGCTCTTGGTATCTTTTCATCTTTAAACAAGTCCAATGCTGTGATCACCACTTCAACATTGTAGATCAGAGAGAGTAGGATCTCCCCCACCTTAGCTAATGATGTGGTCGGGTATGCCCAACAAATGGTCACAAGATCAACAACCCACTTCCCTTTCCTCTCATCCAAACACATGGCTAGAGGATGTTTAGGAGGTTCTTGCTTGTAGCAAATTCTGGTCCATTCGTCCTCAAGGGTGACCAAATGATGCCACACCAACAGCAAAATTCATAGAAGAACTTTAGCGTGAACTTCACCCTTGGACTTTCCTTTGATATGTTCTCCATTACAAGGCTCAATATGCACCTCATGCCGCCACAACCATGGGCATCACATGCCATGATCAACTTCAGCATTGCTAACAACGAGGTCAACCTCATGCCAACCAAGACTAAGACCATAGTCCTGATTTATATAATATGACTACCATATCGTCGACTTCAATACTAGAGTCATGAAACGGCAGGCTAACTCTGTGACCATTCTGCGAAGCAAATTCTGCGGCCTACCCCAGTTGTGCCTAGACTCAACCTCAATAGAAACCTATTCAGCATGTAGCTCTTGTACTCTTTTCTTCAAGTGCTTCCAAGACATGCACCTACTTAAATGCTAAATAGTTTGTCTTAAAGGCTTTGTAGTCTCTCATTCCCAATGCCCTTTGACCACTCAATTTCACTCCTATGATGTTGTGCATGCCTTTCCTAGCTTCTCCATCAATGCTTTGCAAAAACTTAAGACCATTGTAGCTCTCAAGGCCATTATTGTTGTTTCCCTTTGAGAAATTGTAGCTCCAAATATTGTTGTAGTTCATCGTCCTCACAATACTCATCTTCACTTCCAGAAACTCTCAAGATCCTTATGGCCATCCTTCATTATATTGAGAGTAACTTTGGACAAACCATCACGACACCTATATGCAATATAGGTAGCCTTTGTTGTCACTTCAATCCTAATTGAGTCAACCCAAAATAGTCACATAATATGCCAAGTAACACCTATTAATAGCAACTTCTAAAAGACATTATTGATCAGTTATACCACTCTGTAACTAATCCCAACAACCACATCAAATTCATATTTCCTCCAATGCATGTATCCTTTAGAAGGGCACCTTTTCAATCAAATGCCAAACCCTTTTTGTATTTGTTTCTCTTTTTTTTTCATGTCTAGGTTGTAGCCTTGCACATGAAGAATTCTACACACTATTGTTTGTTCTCTTTAGTTCAAGTAGCCTCTATATAAAGTAACGCCAAACCTCTTTGTCTCTTTGACAAAGCCCATGAGAAGCACAAGGGGCTATGAAATCCTCAAGGGGTAAAATTCATGCTAACTTCTTGGGTGGATTCTTAGAAAACTTCACTAGAGAATAAGGCAGAAGTCTCAAAGGGGGGCATCCTCAATTTTAGTCATCTTTCACATCTCTGACCATCATCATTCCATTATGTTATAGCTCTTCCTCTCTTTTTAGTTCAAGATTTCTTGACCTCTCTCTCATTTGTGACCTTATCTAGCAGGTTTGTCCCACGTGTTTCGACTTGAGCCTCTATCTCAAAGATTGTCTTCATGGCACCTAAAAACTCGTGCAACCTCTCTTCGAGTGCATTCTTGTGTTCGTTATCTTGACACCATACATTCAGCATCAGAAATGTGTCATCAGTTGTTCCCTTGACTTGGTTGCTTGACTCGCTTTAGCTTTATTGGCCAATTCAATGGCATACCCAATAGGGGTTACTAAGTCATATCCATTCACATAATAAAATATGATTATATCATCTACAGCTCAACTTTTAGCTCTTCTACTAAACTAACAATCAAGATACTTAAAGACATTTTCTCATCATTTGCCAATACACTTCCGAGTTTTTTTCATCTATGAAAGCCATAAATCTTTATCTCCACAACCCCAGCCCTAAAATGTAGCTTCAATTTCAGGCCATCTTTGGTTGAAATTTTGTTTTCAACATTCTCACTTTCATTTCAAGCTTGACTTGTTCTTTGTTAGACATTTTGGATTATGACTCTCACCCCGTGGAACTCAAGTATGACCTGATTATCACCTCAAGTTATGACATTGCTCTCCTTCAAAAAGTATGATCCACATTGCTCTCCTTCAACATGTAAGATCCACATTGCTCTCCATGAAAGAGCATGATCTACGTAGTGTTTCTTGTACCGATTCATGTCCATCAAGATGTGCTTTGTAGACGAATCACTCCTCGATTTACATGTTAGATAGCTCAAACAAGAATTGAATAAAAACAAATCTAATTCACAAGTCTAAATAAATCTAAACAATAGAACTGAAAAATTTTGGATTCAATAAAAAATTATACTTATTAAGATGCAAATTATAAAAAAAACTTACATGAGATCAATTGAATTGTTGACTTCTCATTCTCCAAATATTTTAATGAACATTTGCATCCTTGGCAAACATGATTTTTATTTTTTTTTAATTAAAAATATGTTAATAACTACATTAACATGGCAACAAATTGAAAGAGGAATTAGTGACAACTATCATATCCTAGTTTAGAAACATAAAGTATTAGTTAAAATAGCATTAGTCACGTTTTGATTGAACATTGCTTCAAGAAAACTCTCATTTTCCCACTTTTAATATTATTTTTTTATTTTATGGCTTTATTTTTTCCAAATTTACACAATGGAATGGTGTTCATGTTCTACTAAAATTCAAATCTAGTTGGCTCAACTCTAATAAATATTTGGTTAACCCAATTACACTTGGGTTAAGTACTAATAAAAGGAAACACAAACTTATTTCAAGCTTCAAATAAAGTTTGGCTAGCTCAACATTACTAGATCGCTCCTAGATTTACAAAGCATTTTTTGCAAATTCACACAAGATGGTGTTCATGTTCTACTAAAATTCAAATCAAGATGGCTTAAACTCTATTTAATATTTACTCAACCCAAGTACACTTGATCTGCATACCACTAGAAGGAAACTCAAACATATTTCAAGTTCCAAGTAAAATCAAGCTAGCTCAACATGACCAGATAACATTCTTAGTCTTCAACACACTCCTAGATTGCAAAAGGAATGCATTTTACTCACAAGTAAAACGTCCATAATATAAATTAAGAAAAAAAATGAAATTTAATTGAAATTTTGTTTAAACCTTGGCTTCAGTTGACAAATCAATGTGAATTTACTTTGGAAAAAGGCACGCAAGTTATGCCTAAGAAAAAGGACAAACAGTGGTGATAAACCTAAACAAAGGTCAAGCATTGTTGAAACAAAGTTTTCCATATAATGAAGAAACTCAGTCTAATGAAAACAATACAAACAGAAAAAGGCAGCAAAAAAAGTTTTTGGATTAAGAATGATAGATTGAACCAATAAATGAGCCTCGTACCAGATCAACAATAGGAATTGGTAACAAAGATGAACGTCCTGACTTAAGATAAGAGAAAAGTGAGCAATCACCAAGAACACTAGGATGATAAGTGAGGGAGGTTGAAGAGGCTTCCATATTTTCTTTCAATATACTAGGATATTATTAGAGGAAGAGAGAGGGCATATCTTGAGGTATGAAACAAACAAAGAGATCAACATCAAGTCACTCGAATCCCATCAATGAGTTCCAGCATAGAGATATGATGTATTACACAAGCTAAGTCACCTTTGTCATTTTTTAAAATGCATATAAACCTGAAACAAATGAGTTTCTATTGTCCAATTTATTTGAACCAGCAAAATAGACAACCAATACTAACCTATGCCTCCCTTTAATTTTCTGGAAAGATGAATAACCTTTATCCATGGATAGCTTCTATACAATTTTCTTCTGAACAACATTAGGTAAGCATCAATATGCTACTACATTCGAGAGCACTTGCAAAAACTTTTCAATTAAGAAGAGAATAACAGATCATACATATTTCCACCATGACAACCACGACTGGCAAGTATTTATTGTTTTTAGTTGCAAAATAATAAAGGAATTTAATATGTCAAATTGCTCTGTTGTAATAGAAATTGATAGCTAATAGTTTTGTTTAACTTTAACGCATGCTATCACATTAACAAGGAAACATTGAGTGGAAAAATTTTGAACAAACCAGAACAAATGCATACTTTGAAAAAAACAAATGTCATTCTTGTCCACGATTTGAATTACACGACAGGTGAACAACCAGCATTAAAGTTGCTTCATGCTACAGCATAACCTAATCCAGGAGCTTTAATCATAATCAGTGCTCAATGAAGTGTCAAATAACCTTCAGTGATGCAAACAGTAAGTAGACATCTGCAATCATGCAAAAATCAAAATAAGCAACACTTCCTGTAAAGCACCATATGCACTATGCTGTATCCTATTATAAATAATAATAAAATACCAGCAATTCACAATGCACAAATATCAGGTGTCAAGTAAGAAATATAGCAAAAGATGAAAGAAACTGCCTACCCTCAATTTGATGCAAATCGTGAAGGTGACCACAAGATTGAATGAGTATATGGCAAGTATCCCTTGGAAAACAAGCAAGCCATTAGCAAGGAGAAATAAGGACCTGCAAGGCAAGTAAAACAATTCCTATTTAGCTTTCTAAATGGAAAACTAAATCTAAATCCAAAGCAAAATAATGAGATCTATAAACAAACATTTAACCAAATGAGTATCAAAAAAAAACAAGACATAGTTTAGGTGACAGTATAAAGGTGAATGAACCAAATGAGGCTTAAACATTTAAGAAATACCATGACAAGGGCCAATGTAGCAAAATATCAATACTTTAGCCAAATATTCCTTGACTTTTGTTATCAATGGCACTAAGCAGACTAAGCTAAAATAATCCACAAATATCAAAGGTATAATCTGATGGAAAAAAAACAAGAAAATAAATTTTGGCAAAACTAGTCCTGAAGTCAAAACTCAAGATAGGGGGCTTTGACATAGAGAAATCTGCCATTGATTAGGCAACAATCTTTTTGAGGTACATCACAGCTAAAGCATAAGAAATGCAAAAACAGCAATTGAGGAAACTCGCACATTATTTATTGGGTCACCAATTGGATTGTTGAAGCATGCAGCCTATGGCAAAGATGTCTCCACCTCCCCATATCTTTTCATTCTCTGCTCAAAGCACCCCTTGCTTACAATTCATCAAAGAATGGAAGTAGGAGCCCTACAGGGCATTCGTATTGCCACTTCTACTACTTACATTTCTCATCTCTTTTAAGTGACCAGCGTTCTACTTAGCCCATCCTCTTGCAAGGAAGCATGTGAATTTTCCTCCATTCTAAGCTCTCATTGTGCTATTTCAGGCCAAAAGGTTAATATAACCTCGTCGCCACTTTTCTTCAGGAATGGATTGTGCCCAAACATAAGAGCATGCTTGCAAATAAACTTCACTATAAGCAAGGAAAGGAGGGTAAGCATCTAAGCATTCCCCTTACTAACTATCAAGTCAAATCTTCTAATTTATAATTTATCATTAAGGCCATGGAACTCAATTGCTTTCTTTAGAATTCGTATGAACTTTATGAACTCTTTGGCTGTCCATGTGATAACATACACCTTCAATCCTAGTGGTGTTCTTGATTACATTAAGAAAATAATTTGGGGTTTCCTAAGTAGCAAAAAAAATTGATTTTCGCTCCATTAATCAGCTAGCATATGACAATGTGTGCAAGCCACAATTCCTATAAGGTCTAGGCATTCATCATCTCAAATAGTGGCATCATGTCCATGTATCAAAATTTGCTACCCTTTTTATGGATAAGGACTCTTCTTGCCATGCCCAACCTATCATTCCACCTAGTAATACACAAAATACCAAATATATCAGGTGTTGATATCAGAGTGCAGACATCAAATTGAGAACATGATCACTAATCAGATGAGAGTGACAAAGAAACAATTACAATTCCCGAATACATCCACTCAAATTATATAAATGAACTAAAAATAATTCACTTTCAAAATTCAAATTGATAATTTCTCTTGAACATGTTTATTTATATATCATAATTTGTATCAACTATCTCAATAACAATATTATCATTCTTAACTCAGAATAGTTATAAAGAGTACTACAACCACATTCCAGTCCATAATACATTCACATATCTAGAAAATAACAACAACAATTATAACTATCACTAATTCCAACTATGCATCACAAAAATCACAACGCAGAATCATAATTCTACGTCTCAACTAGCATAGCAAAATAGGTATTATACATACCTACTCTCAACATATACCACATATAAGAACATGCCATCTCAAGCTTACCATAGACTCTAAATCTCAAGAACCTAACTCATATACATCTATTGTATATTCTATAATATAAATAAGTAAAAGCATAATAAACTCAACAAATAAATTATTAACTACCAAATTATAAAATAATGTAAAATACAATGAAAAAAAAGAGCTCACTATACCAAAAGTAGTAACAAACGCATTATGTCTATGAAATACTCAAATAAAAGCATATTATTGATGTAAAAAGAATCATACTCTATCTTATGCATGTATATATATACCTATAAACATATCATGCTTTTCATAATATATTATTTCGTTTACTAATTATTCTTTTAATCATTTCTCATTCATCTTTATACTTCTCATATTACTTATAATTTTCATATTTTATATATTTCTCATATTTCACATATTTTACATATTATTAGTATTAAATAGCTCAAGTTTTTTAGATGATTATTATCTCAACCTTATATCTGATCTCACCTCATCTCTAATTAGCATCTTATCACATTATATCTCAACCTTAGCTCGTAAGCATATCATAGCTAGACAGTTAAATCAATCATATCACTCATGCATATCACATTCATAATATATCAAGCTTTACACAAAATATTAGTGATAACTATGAACATTCTAGTCATGTAATTTGTACACATCATATCCTCAATACATCAAATTGTACACAAGATATTAACAATAGCTAAGAATATTTCAATCATATTATCTTCGCACATCAAACATGTACAAAATACTAATAGTAATAGAGAATGAGGCATTTGATACCATCTCATAACACGACATATAACAAGGTCTATAAAGCCCAGTATCAGGCGCTAGTGGCTCATCACAAATCTTAGAGGTTGGATAAGGTCTTAAGAAGAAATTCACATTTCATTTTTCCTTCCTTTCATATCACAGTATTTAACCAAAGCATATTTCATATCATATCATAACATCATTATAAATGATATGCAATATGACTTATTATATCATACACTTTTTCTTTTATTATTCAGCGTTCTTCTCTTTTCATATATACTGAAAGTTCTTTCTCATGAAATACAACAAGTGTACATATATAGTTGTTATGTTTATAACATACATCATATAATCTCATCTCAAAAATATAAGACTCATTTAGTTTTTCATATTTCACCTTTTTTTTTCTTTAGCATTTCAAAAGACACAAAGCCTTCTTTACCTTAGTTTCACTTTTCTCATTTATTTTCTTTTATTTTTTATTTTTTTTTTTCTTTTATCATGCTCTGATACACAGTCAAATGCATTATCTAAATCCCGATGCCGCATGCTTAATTCACACAGCACAGGATGCTAATAAGCATGCTATTTCATTTCACTTAATCACATGCAAATTTCATTTCTTTGGTTCTATCCTAATCTCATGCTTCGATACACATAATATCATGCATTATCTAAACGCAAATATCGCATGCTTAATTAATATAGTACAAAATGCTCATAAACATGTTATTTACTATCAAAAAATATACGCATATAACATGTCTTTACTTCGCTTTGTCAATCTATCAGTTTGGGACAAAAAGTTGTACTGAATCTAAGATGGATAACAAAAGCTCTAAGAACATTCTTTTAATAAAGATGATGGTTATCTCTATAAATCGTGATAATCTGATTGTATAAGTTGTTGATCCAATAATCACAATCAATAAAAAGAGATTCGATTATCAGTCCCCTAAATTTCACTACGATCATCACGATGACTAAATTTCCATTTTTGCTTCACTTCACTTTGTTTTTATATCCTTTTTAACATTCATTTATCCTTAAATCCAATCTTTATAGGTCATATCGTTATAAGATGTCCTTATAATTCTCTTTCATAATCTATAATGTTTACTTTCCAAAATCTATCAATTACAACATTTGGCATTCACTTACCTATTTACTTTCCTCCTTTGGCACTTTATACACTAACCACTTCCATTTGTGATATAATAAACTCTTTTCTACTTTTTCATCTTTTATCTTTAATACTCCAACTTAGATAATTTTATTTCTCATTAATTGCTTGCGTAATACAACACCATGATATATAAGCTTCTCATATGTTACAAGAGATTCAAATCATCAAATAAGATAAACGCCACACATTTTTATACCAAATTTTTGCTATTGCCAGTGTATGAACAATCCATTAGTAGTCTCATGATCTAGTATCCTATATTATTGAAAATTGATATGTTTAGTCATTTACTCTTACTCTATCACACTATTATTTCATTTATCACTTCTAATTTTATTTTAAGCGAATCACATTTCTTTAAACCCCACCTTTCTTTAGCAAGCCCTAATAACTTAATTGCTACCAATCCATTGGAATTAGTAATATCAATTGAACCTTTTTACATTTATTCTTTCACAATCTCTATTCACAACATACAAAATCACAACGTACCCACCAAAGATGCATCTAAATATACTCAACTTAGAGAATTTTACATCATATACTCAATAAATTTGGGTCTTTAAATTCTTTGCCTATCACTCAAAGGCTTACACTTATTTCCAAGATTCTTTCGAGCATACCTATCTAAGCATAACAAAATTTTTTCTCAAATTACTTCTAAGCTTTACTTAAATAATTTTCATTACTCACACCCAACATATAAAATTGGGTTCAAAATAACTTATCTCCTAAAAGCAATTCTATATAGAGCTCTAACTGAATTTTTATACTCCAAAATAATAATGCATTTTGTTATCTGAAGAGTAATTATTTCCCATCCTTACATCACACAAAACAATTCTCAAAATATATTGAAAGTAAGGATTCTAAACAAAATATCATACTAGTTTAAATATTTCTTTAATTACCAAAATGAATTCTCTATTCGTACGAATAGACCATCCTAATCATATGTTCCATCTAAATGTCTCAACAATTTTCTAGTTATGACTAAATTAATCTCATTCTTAAGATCATAATTGCTAAAGCATCCACTATGCTTTATACATATATATGTATATATAAATATGTATATCTAAATATATGTGAATATATACATATATATATATATATATATACTTTTTGATCTCATAATAAAATCATATCTACAGTATTCATAAAAAATAATTTTAAAATCACATCTAATTTCAATTTCTTATGATATCAAAACATCTTTAACATTATGTAATGCTAATCTATTAAATTAATTCAATTTCTTAACCATCTCCTTTTCATAATTCTTTACTCGATTTTTTCTTTTTTCAGATTCCACATTCCAAATCTTCATTGACCACTATTTTCATAACAATTCAACACAACTGGTTATGACACAAGCAATAATATTATATATATACATAAATATCTTTCTAGAAAAGTATGACTTCTCTCCATCATCCATCAATCTTGTCCTCCCTTCACTACAAGAGTTTTTTTTCTTTGTCCCCCACTATTTGGTATCAAAGACTTAGTCATCTGATCGCTGTCAATTTGGTATCAGAGATTTGTTCATCTCCACTATCATTTGGTATCAAAGTCATCTTTGTGGTGTTCTATCAATAATGATAATCTACCATTGCTAACCAAGATTTTCTCCTTGATTTTCAAATCTTTAGTCAACACCATCCCACTAATACTGGGCCATCCGTCATGCCTACATTGCCCTTCTTGGCCTCAAGTCTACACATGTCCTAAGCCAAGTGCAACGTTTGTGTGACAATCAAATTTTTGTCACAAAACTCCATTATTTTCTAATTTAATTCATGCACTAATACCATTATTATGGCAAACTTATTCTCATCACCAACTCAAATTGTTTTTAATTTAATTCATTCTTTTTATTAAGCTCTTACTTTCTCTTAAATTTTAGAATTTTAATAGAAAAAACCTCCTTAAGATTTTTTTTGCTTTCTAATTTATAAATATATCAATATATCATACATATCCACAATTATAACAATCACATAATTTATATCTATAATTATCAGTTATAAACAATTGAAGCCATCACTGTATCACATTTTATAGTTTCATAATTTTTTTAACTATTACATCCAATTTTTAACATACAGATACAATACTAAATAATCATATGATTAACAAGTCATTTAGTACAACTCTTGTAGTACAAACCTTTGTAGCTTCAATTCTTTCTAACAGACAGCTCTTATAGATAATTTTCTTTTTATTGTGGTTCTAATATCTAAAATATTGTACTAAATAAAGATGAAACCAATCATCACTAATTCAACAAGATATTTTTAATAATAAATAAATATAAAAAATAAAAAATAATTTAGAACAATCACATATAAAGTCTAATCACAGGTATCTACTATAGCATATAAATAAGTAGAACATCATTTAATTTGAAACATAATCTAAAAATACAATATGCTATAAAAATAATACTATAACCTTTAAAAGAAAAAACAAACACATGCAATTCTCTATAATAATTTCAATTCTTTTTTAATATAATCTTATTTATCAATGCCTGTTTCTACTTAACTAAATAAATTTTACGATTTTCAATGCTACTTCTCCCTCTCTTTCTCAGGATAATCAGTTACTATCCTCTTTTTAGTCTACTTAATTATGATAAAAATCTTATTTATCATACAATATTCTCATGCATAATCACGTTCAACAATTTCATATTACCAATGGTCATATATTTGCAACAAATCTCAATAGGGTGGCCCACTGATCACTATCCACGTCAAGACGATAAATTTAAATCTTGTTGCACAATAGCTACTAACAGCAAAAAAGAACACATTTTAATATTAGATCATTCGTTTTTTATTGACACCATTTTATAATATCAATTATTATCCCCTTAATTTATTTTAACAACAATCCTCATTTTTCATAGTATTTAACTAGATATATGTTTTTGAATCAACACATCAAATGTTATGTTTACACAATTAATCATACAATGTAATTTTACATCACAATTTATCAAAATTAAAAAATACATATCTAGTTACAAATATAAATTTTCATACAATTACATATAATAGTATTGCATAAATACATCAATATCACATGCTCTATAAAGAATTCACATGTAATATTTTAATTTCAATGATCAACAATGTATCAGACATACACATATCATATTTATATTAAATTACTTATATTTAATTACAAATACAAATTCTCATATAATTATATAAAATAATCTTATATCAGTTCATTAATGTCACACGCTCTATACAGAATTCACATGAAATATTAATTTTAATAATCAATAAATATATCAGGCATACGCATATAATATTTATATTAGAGTACATAAGTTGTAATTTTTCTCATTGTTCAAGGTTAATCTGTAATTATTTGATTTCTCTTATTTGTTAATTTTAGCATGTCAATTATAATTTTGTCAACACAAGTAACAGATTTTTATATAAATTAAAACTTTTAAATTATCAATATAAAATTACATAATTCCTTTAATTACAAAAATGACCTCTTCCTTTTCTTTCTTTCTCGATTTTTCTTTTCGAAACCCTAATTTTCGTCGCTACGGGTGTTTTTTCACCAATCATCCAAACAACAAAATAATACTTTAATTGGGATGTCATATAATGATTATTGCTTAAACTCTCAGGAATTCCAAGTTAAATAACGCGAAAATAAAAGAATTTTAGGTTTCTGCTTTTCCGACTTACGACAAGTTTCCCGACGGTGCAAATCGGTCTCGAGCCTTGATTGCCTCAAAAGGATGATGGCAATCGACGTCCTCACGGTCAACGAAGAGATTCGCAGGTGAAATTCCGGCCGGCGAGCGCAAACATCCTCTCACGGGTAAGCGTCGGGCACGAATTAAGGGAGAGTCTGCCTTGCGGCAAATGAAATAAGCTCCATATTTTAATTAAATTAATAACATTTTATTATTTATGCTTAGACAATTAAGAAATTTGTAGTAATTTCAAAGAATTTCAATCAAACAAAAAAAACGTCACTAAACTCTTTTTTATGAGTTTTTTTATTTATATATTCACTTTTATATTTTAAAATATATTATTTTTTAAAACTTTAGCATTTTTATAAGATAAGTTAATTTATACTTTAACGATTGGATATGTTACGAATTCTTCCCTTTTTATAAAAATTTTGTACTTGAAATTAAAAATAACTTAAAATATTTCTTCTTGTCTCATCTTCAAGTTTTTAGGTAACTTCACATTTTATTTGATTTTAATAATATATTTTAATCATAGAAATTATTTTCTATTTCAATTGTTTGATATCTTTGGCTAAAATTCATATTCTTTTCTTCGTAACTCGGTTTTGGTTGTGCTTTTATAGTGTTTGAATCATATTACATTATATGTGACAAATTAGTAATGTATTTTCTTATAACTAAAATATGAAGTACATTATATATGTCTATCAATGCTCTAATAATATTATTTGGTATACAACATCTTTAACTCTTTTTAATATTTAGAAAAGTCTAATATACATTAGCTTCAGCTCTCTCTATCAAATCAAGTTCTACTATTCATTAGGCTCACTTTTAAAAATACATATTCTCCTTTTGGAACTCTATCTTTTTGTGTTTTGTGTCAAAGTATTTATTTTGATGATTTTATTTTTTTTTTTTTTTGAATCATTTAAATCTTTTATTATCTAACATTTTTTCCTTAATTAAGCTTTTTCACCTATTTCATGCCAACATAGTGATGACTAGTATTTCATATCATATAATGCCTTATACAATGTCATTCCTATGTTTAACTAATAATTATTATAATAAATGAATTTAATCAATGTCAAATGAGTATTATAACCTCTACCAAAATCTAGTACACTTAATCATAACATATCTTTCAAAGTCTTTATAATTTTTTCTATTTATCTGTTTATTTAAGGATAAAATATTATGCTAAATATTTTTTGAGTATCAAATACTTTATATACGTTTTTCTAAAAATACAAAGCAAATTTAGAATCTTGATCATATATAATTTCCTTTGACATTCTATATAATCTCATAATTTGATCAACATAAATCTGTACTAGTCTTTTAGTTAAACAAATAGTTCTAATGGATAAAAAAATTAACTAATTCTATTAATTTATCAATAATTACTTAAAATCATATCCTTGACTTGTTCTGATAACTTAACTATAAAATCCATTGATCTCTTCCCATTTCTACATAGAAATAAGAAGAATGCAACAACTCACTTGGTCTTTATTACTCTTTTTTCACATGTTGAGATATCATATATCTGCTCATATAGTCATAAACATATTTCTTCATATCATTTTATCAAAATCTCTATTTTAAGTCATAGTAATTTTTATGATTTCCTAATGTACTGTATACCTTGTTTATAAGAATAAATATTTTTTATTAAAATAAAACTCTTTTTTATTTAAATTAATATTTATTTCTTTATCTTCAGCAATTCTAACCTTGATTTATTAGTGTTTTTGTTTATTACTTAACTAACTTTCAAAGTTTACAACTATGTTATAATAGTTAATTAAGAAATGTTTTTATAATAGTTACTAATATTATATTCAATTCTAGTTAATTTATTTCTGCTATTAATTATAATTCCTATAAACTTGATACCATACTATGAAGACTAGCCCTCTAGCTCAATGCATTAGCTATAATATTAGTTTACTTAGATGATAATCAATCTCAAGTCATAATCTTTAAGTAGCTCCATCCAATTTCGTTATCTTAAATTTAATTATTTCTATGTAAAAATATATTTCAAACTTTGATGATTAATAAAAAAACAACTTTCACACTACAAAGGTAACATCTTCAAATCATTAAAATAAACACAATTGCAATAAGCTTGAGATCATATATAGGATAATTTTTTTCACAAAATCGTAACTACTTTGAAGCATATACTACAACTCTATTATTTTGTATTAATACACACCCAAGTTCTTATAGAGATACATTAATATATACCTAAAATTTAGATTTTCTCTCAAGTAATGTTAAGACAAGTGCTAAAATCAATCTCCTTTAAAATTTGAAAACTTCTTTCACTTTTTGAATTTCTCTAAAGTCATTATCTTTTTAATTAATCTAGTGAATGGTACTATAATCAGAGAAAATTATTTTATAAATTTTTTATAATACCCAACCAAATCTAGAAAACTTTGCATTTTAGTTACATTGCTAGACCCTAAGCCATTCAATAATAGCTATTATTTTTTGGAAATCTACAAAAATTTCTCTTACATAGATTACATGTCATAAGAAAGATATAATAGATAATTAAAAATTATATTTTAAAAACTTTGCATACAATTAGTACTCTCATAACTCTATAATACTACATACAAGTGCCTTTATGTTTTGCTTCATCTATAGAGTAGATCAAGGTATCATTAATAAAATAATAACAAAAGAATTTAATCATTACCTATACATCTTATTCATTAAATTAATAAAAGCTATTGAAGTATTTTTTAAACCAAAAGATAACAAGAAAAATTCAAAATGGCATATCTTGTTCTAAAAAAGTTTTCAAAATATTTTTTTTGTAATTTTTAGTTAATGATAATTAGATTTTAAGTCAATCTTAAAAAATGCTTTAGCTTTTTACAACTAATCAAACAATTCAAATATTCTAAACAAAAGATATCTATTATTGATTATGATTTTGTTCAATCTTTATAATCAATATATATCCTTAAACTTTTATTATTCTTCTTCACAAACAATACAGGTACACTCGATGATGATATGCTAAGTTTCATAAACCTTTTATCAATAAGTATTATACTTATAGTTTTAGTTTTCATAATTCAAGTGGCACCATTCTATAGGGTGCTCTTAAGATTAGTTCTACTCTCGATACAAAGTTATTCATAAATTCAATTCTCTTATGAGGTGGTATTTCGTGTAAATCTTCAAGAAAAATATCTAAATATTCATATGCCATTGGAACTTCTTATAGTTGTAATTTTTTTTTCAAATAGCACTTACAACCTTTTTTATCGATCTTTTAGCTCTCAAAATAGATATTATAGACACTTTCTACCCTTACCAAAATAAACCAGATTAGTGATATCTATCATGTGAATCTTTAATTTTTTCTCTCAACAGCTAATAATGATCTAGTGGGATGTTAATCAATCAATTCTAAGAATAACATCAAATGATAGTTTCATATTAATCAATTGAGACTTAAAAGATATGTTATTGATTTTCACATCCTTTTTAACATATTTATTTACTTTAACCTCCTCTTTTATAGGTAATTTTTCTAAAGAAGAGTTTCTAATGTATGCATTTCAACTGACAATCATTAATCAAATCAACTAATATAAAGGAATGTGATACACCATAATTCGAATAAAATTACTTCAGGTATATCTTGTAATATAAGAGTACTTATGATAATATCAAGATGCAAGAGTCTCTTTTATATGATGGCATATATGCGAGTTGTGTATTCTACTGTGATGTTATAAAAGCATGCTCTTGACTGGTACCATATGCACCCTGAAGTGCATTATTGAGTCTTATTATTATAGATCACCTAATAGCTTTTTATTTCATCACTAGCCTACTAACTTACTTCTTCTTCAACATTTAGAAGATAATGTATAGTAATGTGGTTGACTTATTAAAACTTTTAGCATTTAATTGGCTTTGAGTTATGACACTCTTCTTAGTGAAACTTGGCATGAATTTTACATTATAACTTTTGGCTGATTTTTTATTCAATATGAGTTATAGGAGATTGTGGCCTAAATTTATTTGCAATTGGTTTCTTAAAATTATATTCTTTCTCTTATGTAAAATTGGATCAACTATTAAAACATTGGTCCTTAGAATTTCAACTGCTCTGATACCACAAATATGATAACTGTATGTTGCCACCTACTCAAATTATTTTTTAATTAAATTTTTCTTTGATACCACTAATATGATAATGTATTTTTACCACAAAATTCTATTATTTTTTAATTCATGCTTTGATATCATCATTGTGATGACCCTATTCTCACTATCAACTTATTTTTTTAATTTAATTTAATTATTTTCATTAAGCTCTTTTTTTCACCTAAATTTCTAATAGACAAAATCTCTCATAGATTTTATATATTTTTTAATTTATAAATATATTAATATATTATATTTATATATATCTATAATTATAATAATCATGTAATGTATATCCATAATTATCAATTATAAATAACTAAGATCATCATAACAATCATACTTCATAATTATATATTTTTTTATTTATTACATCTAATTTTTTATATACATATATAATACTAAATAATTAGTGATTAATAAGTCATTTAGTACAACTCTTGTAACATAAATCTACGTAGTTTTAATTCTTTCTTATAAATAGTTCTCATAGATAATCCTCTTTTTATTGTGGTTCCAATATATTTAAAATATTAAAGCCAAAGAAATGCTAAACCAACCATCACTAGCTTAACAAGTTATCTCTAACAATAAATACAAATATAAAATCAATAATAACTTGAGACAATCATATACAAAGCTTAATCACATGTATCAATAATAACCTGTAATCAAATAAAATATTATTCAATTTAAAACATAATCAAGAAACATAATATGTTATAAAAAAATATTATAATCTTTAAAAAAAACAAAAACATGCAATTCTCTATTACAATTTGAATCCTTTCTTAATATAGTCTTATTAATCAGTGTCTATTTCTATTTAATTAAGTAAATATTTATGATGTCCAGTGTTGTTGCTTCCTTTATTTCTTAAGATAATTAATCAATATCAATTTTTAGTTTACTTAATTATAATAAAAATCTTATTTATTTATTTATTATATTATATTTTTATATACCATCATGTTCAATCTTTTCATATTACCAACGCTCATATCTTTACAACAAATTTCAATAGTGTGGATAATTGACCACTTGTCATACTATGATAGCAATTTTAAATTTTGTGAGACACTAAGCACTAGCTACCTCATGACAAAAAATCTCAATCTTATGACACATAAACTACTAGCCACCTTATGGTGTTAAATATCAACCATGTACCAAACTTGCCACTATCTCACACACTAGTCATTAGTCACCCTACAATGTCAAAAACTAAATCTTGTGGTACACTCACAACTATCTTCAAAGAACAACACATTTTAATTTTAAAGAAATCACTATTTATTTATGTCAATTTATTAATTTGAATCATTATTTATTTAATTTATTTTCATATTTATAGTTATTATTTTTATAATATTTAATTAGATGTATGTTTTTATATAAGCTCATCAAGTGTCTTTCTTACATAGTTAATCATACCAAATAATTTTACACAGTAATTTATCAAAATTAAAAAATATACATATAATTATAAGTATAAATGTTTGTATAGGTACATATAATAGTACTAAATAAGTATATCAATATCATATATTTAGTATAAAATTCACATGCAAGATTTTAATTTTAACAATCAATAATATATCAGGTATATGTATATCATATTTATATTAGAGTACTTATATCTAGTTACAAGTACAAATTCTTATATAATTACATAAAATGATTCTGCATTGATTCATCAATATCACATGCTCTGTATAAAATTTACATATAAAGTCTTATTTTAATAATCAATAAACACATCAGATATACACATATAATATGTATGTTATAGTACCTACTTTTATAATTTTTCTTATTATTCAAGACTAATCTGTAACTGTTCAACTTCTCTTATTTGTTAATTTCAACTTGTCAATTGTAATATCTATAACATAATTTATAGATTTTTTTATAAATTAAGAAATTTTAAATTATCAATGTAGAATTATATAACTCACTTTTTAAATCATAAAAATGACGTCTTTTTCTCTACCTTTTAGATTTTCCCTTTTTTAAAATACTAATTTTCTTTATTACTAGTGGTTTTTTTCTTTAATATTTTAAACAACAACATAATACTCTAATTGAAATATCAAATAATGATTTTTACTTAAAAATCTCATAAATTATAATTAAATATTTCAAAAATTAAAGAATTTTGGGTTTTAGCTTTTTCACTCGAGTGAGTTTCTCGATGGAGCAAATCAGCCTTCAAGTCTGTGATTCCCTTGAAAGGATGATTGTAGTCGATGTCTTCACTATCAATGAAGCGACTCTCTAATAAAATTTTGGTCGACAAGCTCAACAATCCTCTCTTAAGGCACAGAAAAGCATTATGCATGAGTGTTATGGAGAGACTATTTCAAGAAAAGTGAAATGAATTATATATTTTAGTTAAATTAATTATTTTATTATTTATGCTTATCTAATTCAAAAATTTATAGTAATTCCAAACAAAACTTTGATAGAGATAAAACAAACATCATTATACTCATCTTGATGAATTTTATATAATTTTGAAGAAGATAATTTTTTAGTCTCTTTATTTATTTTAAGTTATAAGTCTTATAATAATACTTATGAGTATGAGTAAGCAAAAAATTTTACAAACTTTCTTACAAATGATATAAGTTGTCTAGGTATGCATTTCACATATGTTTATTTATTTATAAAAATACTTTTTAAATCTTAAAAAATTAGTTTTTATTAATTAAACTTGCTTAAAACATCTATAACACAAAACTTGAAAAATGCCCCAAATTAAAATTGCCGAGCAATATAATATCTTTATTGTACAATATGTTTAGTTAAACATGGGTAGTATATAAGGTTAAGTAAGCTTATGATTGAGTGAAAAATGTTTTCATTAATGTTTCATATGTTATGATAGAATTATAATATAGTAAGTTCAGTTCAAATACTTAGTACGTTAGTAGATCAAACAATGTGCTAATTGAATATCCTAAACTTGAGACTTTTATATGGTATGATAATATTATCATATAGTACAATTATCTCATATAGGTGTAAGTTTTATAGAGTGAGCCAAACTCAAGAATTTTGTATGATACATGTTTATTCATCATATGATACATGTAATAGTAATTAGTGAATAATATATAGTACAATACTTGGATTGTAAGGTGTGATTATTTTAGTTAAAGTGAGTAACAACTAATTTGACTAAATTTTAGAATTATAAAATATAGTTATAAAGATTATTAGTAAGTGATTAAGAGCCATTGAGCACCTTCACAAAACTCTATAAATTTCCTCTAAATAATTAGAACAGGATAATGATCATTTACATATCATTTAGAAACAATATATCTTCAAAATCATTCTTAATCTTAAGGAATTTGATAAAATGCAACGTTACTATAATTGAAGTAAGCTCATATTTTCAATATTCAATAAAATTTATATTGCATTAAGCTAAGTTGAAATTTATTCTATAGTATTTTATAACATTTTTAATGTCTCCTAACTATAGTATGGGTTATAGGAGTTTTGTATATGTGAGCTTTCACTATATATTTTGTTCCTTTATTAAGACCCTAGTTTTTGCTTTTACTTAATCTTTTGGTCACTTATAGAATTTTTTACTACGACAATTGTAGGTTCATTTTTCTTAGAGATTTATAAGCTCCTTTGGGTTGATATTATAAGGTCTTTTTTGCACTACTTTGTAATGTCTTTTTGCCTGGTATGTAAGGTCATTTAGTTTTATGATTTGTAAGCTTTTATAGATCAATTTTGTTACAACCATTATTTTTACGTAAATCAGGAAAATATAGCTCCTATAATCAAGCCAATAAGGTTGTGATCAACTATGTTTAAACTCAATCAAGTCAATTTCTTAAAATATATTATTTATATTTAAAAATATTAAAATGATGATGAAATTTTAAAAAACATGTCATAATTTTAAATCTAATCAAACATAATATTTGATTATATTAATGAAAATAATTTTTAATGAGTCTTGTAGAATTTAGTTTATAATTTTTGGATGAGTAATTAATTTATCATAAATTTTCATAATTTTAGGATATATTTTAATCCATTTGTGCTTGTGATAGATTTATGATTCTATAAATTTTGGATTATATCTAATTCATTTGGTAGATGATAAATTTGTGAATAAGTTGTGCTTAGGATGATTTATAATTGTAAAATTTTAATACAATTGTAACTAATTTGGTGGAGGAATATTACAAATAACTAAATATAAGGGGGTTTTATGCAAAGTGTGTGTCATGTATAAATAGCTGTGTACGACACATGTTTGAATAATAAAATAATAATAATAATAAATTAAAATAAAGATTACAACAAATAAATTATCATTAATAATTATATATAGGTTAAACATTTGTGGGAAACATGGGGTTACTCCTGGCTAGTGAGTGGTTTGTTGAAAAGCTAAATGTGGTGAGTGAAACAAGGTGTTGTTGTCCGCATCTAGGTTTTTGTGAGTTTGGGTATTCTCATTACCATGCTTCAATCGAGACGAAAGTATTTTGACTAGTTGATTCAACATTCTTAGTGAGGTTTTGATGAGGTGAGTTTTTATTTGTAGTGTTATATTTTAAAAGAGGAGAGGAGAGAGAGAGAGGTTATGAGAAAACTTGGTTTGGGCTATGAGAGACTTGAATTTGTATTAGGACAGAGGAAAGAGGAGGAAGCTGATATAGTTGTAAGAGAATAAGAGAGTGAGAGAAAATTAGAGCTTTTGGCCAATTTGGTTCACAATATAATTAAATATATTAAGTATTAACATGCAAGATTAGACCAATAGGCATATGTGTGTGGGGTTCTCTTAAGATTGCTACTAATTCAATAAACCCATGCCAACTAGGTGTGAAATCAGGTCACAATTCAGGCAAAAAAACTAAGAAAAGAGAAAATAGTGGAATTAGTAATCAAATAAATATGTTTAAAATAAAAATAAAAATAAAATAAAATAAGGGTAAAATGTGAACAAAATTAAATAAAAATAGAAATATAACAAAAGCATAATAAAATAATATAACAAGAAAATAAATAAAGATAAAAAAGAAATAAAAATATATAAAATAATAAAATAATAATATCAGAAAATAGGAATAAAATATATAAAAAAGATGTAAATGTTAAATTAAAGAGGGAAGTTAAAGAAAAATAAATAAATGTTAAATAAAAGTAGAATAAAATAATAGTATAGAATGAAGTGAAGTATGAAGAAGAGAAAAATAATTAAAAAATAAAGAACTGATAATAAAAATAAAATAATAATAAATAAATAATAAAATATAATACTATTATAATAATAAACAATAATAAAAATATAAATAATGATAAAATATAAAAGTATAACAAAGAATTAAAATTGAAGAAAAAGTTAAGTTAAAATTTGGCAAGTGCTTGAAAAAGGTTATGAAAATAATTAAAGTATATTAATTGATATAAGATAGAGTGTATCAAGATGAGAAAGTATTAGGTATTTTACAAATCAAGAATTATACAATAATTTATGCGCATACGTGGTATTATAAGGAACCAAAATGATAGAGAGATCAAACTTGGAAACTACATCTTGGATTTAAGTAAGTAAATTTTATAACTATGATATAGATAAGTTAAAAATTAATTCTTAATTTATCTATAAAATGGTATACTTTTTATGTTATTTTGTAATAATTAGTGATGTAATGCATTATTGTTATATTTGATATATTGTCTTGGTTTATTTTGGTATTCTTACTTCAATAGTGTGACTAATTTATCTGGCATTGGTTGCATTGGTGATACTACAATGATATTATCATAACATTCTTTTGTCATGATATGCAAATAACATAAAATATATTATAAAAAATAGAAATGTTTAAACATTGGTTATGACATAACTGAATATGGTAATATAATAAGATCATTATATATATATTTAGGATTTAGATATCTAGCTTCCTTAATTATAAATAAAAGAAAATTAATAAAAAATTAGTGTACTCTTTAAGACATTATCCGAAACTATGTTATGACTTCATATGATACATGACAAAGATAATCCATCTATATTTACAATATACTACATGATACAAGGTAATAATAGCTATATATATTTAAGTGATATAGGACAAGGATAACCCATCTTTATCTACTTGATATAAATCTAAATGATATAAGATAGAATAGCCAATCTATACTACATGATATAAGGTATGGATAATTGGTTTACATGTATGTTGAAAGAGGATTACTTGTATATGATGTAAGGTGAGGATACCTTAATATAAGGTTTATGATACTGATATTGACTCTAAATGATAATGATCTAAAGGGAGTAAGATTTGGGATATATTTAAATATGTTCATCATAAAATAAATTGAAAATAATTGACTTAATTGTATGTCATTGATAGTTATTGGTTTTTTTATTCATCCATTTTTTATATTATAATGTTATAGTTGTAGGTTATTACATTATTATTCCAATATCATGTCATTCTATATCATGTTTTTATTTTATTGTCTTATTAGTTTATCTATTAAACTATTTAGAGTTTTACTAGTATTTATATTACAAATAAAATATCTACTATATCGAGAGATGGGGATACAAATGTTATGGATGGGGATGCTACTTATTGGATGAGATAGTAATAGTTTGATATGGGGTGAATTTTGTGATATTTTGTAGACTATTGAATTAGATTTACATGGATAATAACTATATAGTTATATTAGTATTTGTAATCAATTAATGTTACGTTAGTATTATAGCAAGGTATTTTACGATCCTTTATACTGAACGCGTGTTGATTTAGATTAATTTGTTTTGTCTTATCATCAAGTCCTTATCTAGGATTTTAGTAACTTCACTTGTCAATATAATTATGCATTATCTTTAATTTATTTAAGTTATTAAGCATATTGTTAAGTGGGGGCTTAACAAGTGATGTAAGGCCTTTTAACCCAATGCTTGTAGGGTCATATGGTTTGATGTTTTTTGGATCATTTGGCTTAATGTAGGCTTTTCTTACCACTTATGAGAAAGGCATTTTAGTGTTTTTGTCTAGTCTTTTGGTTAAAGGTGAATGTAGATCTTGTTTTGAATTAAGCTATTTAAAAATATGTTGTGCACCTTCATTATTGCACCCTTATACAAAGTGTTTTAAAAGCTAACTAAAGTTTTTAAAACAAATTTATAATAACAATTAAGAAACATAGAAGACTTTCATTATTGTTGTATTTATTTAAGATTAAACTTTTCATAATTCACCCTATTTTGTGTCAACATCATGCTCCTATTACTTAAAAAATGGTATCATCGAGTAGTTGTTTCTAGTGACTAATAATCTTAGAAAAGATCCTTGTGATATCATAATTACAATGCTTATAACCATCTCATATGAACTCCTATCAACCAAATAATAATAGTATGTTTTTCATATCGTCCCATTACTAATCAATAGAGCAATATTTCATACCTCGTATGACGAATGAATGCATGAAATTTGAGTTCTATCCATCTTAATCAAAGCTTTGCATAATTTAGAAAAGGCATACTTTATGCCATGTTTCAGAGTTAGCTAATTTTGTTATTATTTTTATTAAGAAAAAGACAACTTTGTGAACCTCTTCATATATATAACTCTAGTTGATATAGATTGAATCAATTTGTTGTTTGATCTGATGAATTAAGTGAGACAATTGTTATTGTATTTTTACTCGATCTTGCATCAATTTAATCATTTCATTGTAATCCAGCTCAATAACTATTTTGTTGATTTTTTTTTAATTTTTTTACATAATTGCAAACCTTCCAACAATTAACTCCATTGAAGATTTGAATCGTAACAATGAAAAAGAATTTCATAGTTTTGCTTTAATGATTGTGGACAATTTCTCCATAATATACAATGCTCTTTTGGCAATTTGAGTAACCATGAATGCTAAGCTTGTACATCTAGAATGGAGGTGGGATTCATAAATAATGTCGCAACATCTATATCTTTTTTATCATGAATGATAGAACTAATCCAAGTTAAACCATACAAGTGCCTCCTATGCAAATTGTATAAGTGAGAAGTTTTAAGAAATGGTGTCTAAAAAAGTGACCTTGTCACTAATATCAAGCATTTGAGACATCAATATGACAAACTAAAAATATCTCTCTAAACACGTTTTTGATTCTATCCATTATAATGATACCTAATACTATTGAAATAATTCAGATATTAAGCTTAATAATATTTTAAATAAATTATAAAAAATACAATTTTCATGTGAAAAAAGGACATTTGAATATCATCCTAATCTAGAGACATCAAAGCGTAAAATATCTTGATAATAAGAATTAAATAAAATTTTTAATCTTTGGGCTGACCAAAAAAATATCTTTTACTTAGCAAAAAAAATATCGTGAAAATATTAAAATTTAAATATCAGCTAACAGTCGACTAAACTCACTTTACTGTCAAAGATGGCTTCAACCATGTGAATAATGAAGAACAAAAAACAAAAATTAGAATAATGTAAAAAACAGTACATTAGCCTTTTATATCTCACAAAGATGCTCAACAGCAATCACCATTGTTATTCCAACAATTAGTATTATTCAACCAATCTTGCAAACTCTACCAAAACAATCCTTTGATTGGTTTCTATAACTCAAAATGTTTCCAAAGCTTGGCTTCAATGTTCAATCCAACTTTCTCCTCACCAATCCCTTGAAGAAGTCAAAGCTGCAATAGCAAACAAGGAGAACGTTCAATAAGACGATTCTTCACTCTAAAAGACTCCAAATTATTCTTTAAAGAGCTCCTGTTGCTTAGAAAAGAGGGAATAATATCATTAGAAAATGAGATTTACCTGTTTCCATTAGGATGTAGCTCGTACCTTCTATTCTCCTCATCCACGGCCAATAAATAACCAGAAGAAGTTAAACCCTACATCATGAAACAAGCATCTCCAACTCATTACATGTTTGATCAAGATTAGAACCAGTACATGAGTTTGTTTGCAAATAACTTTTCAAGATGAACAATTGCTTCGACCCAGTAAAGAGAAATCAGCTTTGAACAATTACTACTCACCTTTATAGTTACAGGCACATTTTCCACTTGTCCTTCCTGCTGTTCTTCAATGACAACTTTCTGCTCACTGCAGAAGACGTAAAAAGTTATCTCAGATAACAAGATTTTCCTACAGGTCAGGTGGTTTAGATTGCTGCATTTGAAACGAAAGTAAAGTCCTTTCCAGTCAGTTATGTGTATCAAAATGCCATTAGAAAGAAACTTGAAAATAGTAAGTACAACAAGCCCAGGATTCAAATATAGACGACTTATTATAAACACAATTTTTCCAGTAAGTTATACATATATATATCAAAAAGACAAAGAACCGAACTTAGAAAGAGTGTTTAACGACTGCATGAGTCCAAGATCGATGACCCAATAATGAACTGAAACAAGCAGTCAACTTGATACATTCACAATAACAGTGCAGCTCAGGCTCCAATTGTCAAATTATGTCAAGGAATCGATGTTAAAATAAATAAAAATAATATTGTGTAGTGATCAGCCAATAGAGGATTGTGGTCAATCCCCTCGCATCAATCGGGTTAGTTATTGTGTCAAACAGAGAAACTGAATTTTCACAGGTTAACTTGAAATCATAAATATGCTGAAAGTTTGGTGTGAATTTTTCAATGAACATTAAAGAGTAATTAAAACAAGTAATCAGCCACAGTAAGTAAAAAGGCAGTGATAGAGTAAAACAAGAAAAGCTAAAAAAGGAAAACCAAGATTCATAGAAGTTGTAACATGAATCTAGATATTACAATTCATTCAAAGTTTGATTAAAAAAACAACAAATTAAAAGAAAGGATATGTACGGAAGTAAATAAAAGAGTATATAAATAGGTCGTACCTATGAAGCCAGGTTTTATAATATAGCTCCTCAAGCACTTGAAAGCCTGAAACATTGAAGTAAAAAAGATGCACATCATTTTTCTAATCTCATAATGAGCACCATCGTAGCACAAACTCCGCAAAAATCATTTTATTAGAAAAATCCATGCGAGGTTTTATAGTTTATACAAGGCTCTCGCAATACTGCTTATGATGGTATGAGCTCACATCACCCCAACATTTTGAGGTCTCAAGACCTGCTATCTCTGCACCACACAGGTATTACTATAAATTGGCCATCAGCAACAGGTACCACATATAAGTGACAATATCAGAACTTTGAGGTATAATTCTTGAGGGGTACCTCAAACCAATACCCTTCCCTGACAAGATGTTTCCCGCAAGTGACAGCTAATAACAAACTTTCAATTCAGGTCTAACTAAAACAGAAATTGTTAAATCCTTTTACAGGACAACACAAACAATGAGGTAAATGTAAAAGCAGATGCAAACAAGAGCCTGAAATAATGAGGGAGAATTTCATAAAGAAAGGATATTGCTAGCACTTTAGAAGAAATAAGGTCAGCAATATGAGTGCATCACCTCTATTAAAACTGATGAAAGCAAATGAAAAGAAATGCAGAATTACAACAGTAGTAGTTCATTAGCAGTGTAGAAGGCAAAAGTTAAACAATTTAGAGTATAACTGTGACACAGAAAAAAGAAATGCCATCACACGAAAATGGGTACAATGATACTATATCAAATAGTAGAGACATAATAACATAATAAAATATGATATCAAATGTCATAGTGACAAACCCTAAAAGCAAAGCTATTTGTACAACAGGAATTTTGTAAGCATAAATAAATGAATATATAATGACACACGAGCCATGAAAACAAAAATATTTGACATGGAGATGTACTTGTTTGAATTCTTGATATGAAATTAGATAAAGGTGGAATTATATGTATTCTTTAAAATTCAATTATTCCACAGTTTCAAAAAATACCATTAAATTGTAGATCAATACAGAATTTATTCTTTAAAATTCAATTGTTGTGAATTGTCTAAACATATCATCGAATTGCAGATCCATATCAGGACCTAGGTACGGAGTTGCAATGGTCTCTTGAATTTCTCTTATATCCTTCTTTTAGATTTTTCCTTCTCCAGTTTTAATTATTTACATAAATATTTTATTCTAAATCTTAAAAAATTAAATAGGAAAAATAATACTTTTCCACCAAGTAGTTTACAAGAAAATCAACACTCCAACAAATGTGTGATAAGCTCATACACTAAACCTACAATTCACTAGTTTGTTCATAATTCCAATGGAGTTCTATGACATCTCGAAGAACAAAGATTTCATTAAATTTAAAAATTTTTGTTTGTACCTTGACATGAGTAGTGTATAATATGTCAATAAAAAAGTCAAGTATGATTTCTTTACAAATTGTTTACTTTGAATGGAATATAAATTTACCAACTCTTAAATTTTTTTATAAGAATTAATATGGTTTTAAAGACATATGGTAAAACCACAAAACTCTAGGTTGACTAGAAAAATTTTAATCTTGATAATACACAAAAAAATCCTCCAAGATATCAAGCATTGAAGTCTATTTATGCTCTTAATAAAAAAGATATAACCCTTGGACATTTGGAAGCATTGAAATTGTGTGGAAAGATAAGCACTTTGCAAGGGCAGGCAACTCTAGGTAAGCATTTGCTTTATATGTCAGATAGTCAAGTAAAAGTTAATAACAAGAATGACAAAAGCTTGTGCGAGTTCACTTTGTGTAAGTTCAATATCTTCAAAAGTTAATCAGAACCCACTTGTTCAAATCCATCTATCCGCATAAAGATTAGGCAATTGAAGAACTTCCTAAAGAGAAATGCTCATTATATCCATGTACAGCCACAAGATTAAGGCTAGCACCTCTATGCAGAATAGGTTTCAATGCAAAACCTTAAATCCAAAATCCAGAACAAATAGTACAAATAAACCATTGGCATCATAATGATTTTGCATTCAAAAAGTAATACAAGGTATAATATCAACTAGAAGCAATGTTTAGAAGAAGATTTATTAAGGACACTATAAAAAATTAACTATAACAGACCATTACCATTACTTAAGAAATCTCTAAACAACTTCTCAAAATTGTTGAAAAATGCAGCAATAATTTCTTCTCTTCCAAGTTGATGTGACACAGAAGTCAACTCTTGAAGCACAACATTTAAGCATGTGGTTGGTTCCTCATTATCCAAGTTCAAGCCAACACCTGCACAAACAAAAAAGCAATTACAAGTAGAATAGGCATAAAGGATCAAGTGGATAAATTTGGATATAGATAAGCAATAGTGACTATCCTTAAAACTAGTTCAAATGCCCTCTCAACATCACCTGGCATATAACAAGGACAGCACATAAGCAAAGAAGTGTGGTTCAAGGGTTCCTTACCAGCACAAACATTGAAATTCTTTGATGAATATGTGGAGGTGCAAAGAACACCTCCCACTTTAAGTCCATTCAGATAAAGATCATTAGGCCATTTTATTCTTACATGAATGTCCGGTAGTCCCTGATTGGATGATAACTTGATCATGTAAGCAACGCATTAAAGAGAGAACGACAACCACAAGCAGTGAACTTACTTTAGCTTGACAAGACTCCTTAATTGCTTCAGTAACCGCGAGAGAGACAACATACTGTAAAAGAGGGACTTTACGCCCATCTTCCATCTGCAACGTGAAAGAGAATAGAAGGCAACCAAGAGGAGACTCCCATACATTCCTTGCCCGACCTATACCAGAGGGGAAGAAAAAAGCAAATTTTATTGTAAAAACGTTACTCCAGCAATGAAATTAGGAAAAACTGTAACAATTCCATCTTAACCTCTTCCTTTACACTGGACATCCGTAATGCAAACTGTGCCGATGGGAAACTCGCCAAAATTTCTGTAGACGATTCATCAATTATCGAGCAAGCATTATGATAACGATTCAGCAGCAAGGGATTGACAAAAGGAGGAAACTTTCGCACTTGGAAACAACGTCATGGGTGGAAGGGAGCAGCGGAGACCAAATTAGAAGACGGCCGAATTGGTCGGTTTTGAGTGCATCCAAGTAGCGTTCCATGCGAAAGGTCGGAGATCCTACTGAGCCTATATCAGACTGGAGAAAAACCTTAATTTCTCCTTGCGCTTCGCCCTCTCCCAAGATCTTGAGTGCATCCTTCTTGACTAGGATGCATCGTGCGAATTGTTCTTCTTGTTGTGATTTTCCACAGAGGACGAGGAGAGAACCGCCGCAGTGGTCGTCCATGGCAGCGATGCCTTCCAAGGGTGAGGGGATCGACGGATAGGATGAAGATGCTATTGATAAGAACTTAAAACACGAGGAGATACACGTAGAAGAACGATTTCGGCGGCGGAAGAAGAAGAATACGGCGATGGCTGTAGCAGCAGCGGTCACTGCAGTGGAGGCGGCGGAGGGGGAGGAAAGATGGCGAACAGCGACTGGCATACCCCAGGTGCAGGCCCACTGAAGAGTCCGTTGGTTAAGCGGCGCAAGCGGGAGCGGGAGACCTGTTCACATTATGCCTCCATGGTATTGAGTCACCTTAGAAATTTAGACCTCCCCCACGCCTCAAAATTCTGACAGGTGTAGAAGATTTTTATCTTCGATTCATGCCCAACGCATCTATGTGGTCGCTCAAGAATTTGCCATTGATGGCCCTTGTCGTCGGCTGAATTAGAAGTCACACTTCGTGTCGTTTTCAATAAAATGACATTGTTTATATAAAGAGCCTTCGATGCAGGTGCATATGTTGATCCTATGTACAATATAAAAATATGATGACAATTGAGTATTTCATAAATGAGTAGGACTGAGAGAAGTTGAAATATGACACAAAACAATCAATAAAAAATAAAAAGTATGCAAAAAAGAAAAAAAAAAAAAACCTAATGAAGAAAACCCAAAAACAATGACAAAAAAGGTCAATTATTTTATGTTAGGGGACTCTTTGTTCTAAGATGCTTTGTAAAAGATGACTTCATTAAAGATCTAGGGATTTTATGAACAAAAAAAGACAAATGAATTGATTTTTTTTAAAATAAAAGAAAAAGAGAAAATTAAAAGTGATCATGTAAGTTGATATGTGTGTCCTTTATCCTAATATAAAGTGAGGCTTTTATTATGAAAATATAGTTTAATTATTCTCACATGGTGAATTGCCAAATGATGGATGTACATTAGTTCTATATCTAAAGTAAAGCATGATTGCAGTCTGATTTATTAAAAATATTAAGCCCCAACCAACTTAATTTAAATAAAACTTGATTTCTTATGCAAAATAATAATTTGTCAGGTTAAAAAGACTAGATAGCAAAACTAGAGGACACTAAAATCAACTTAAAATATCTTAAATTCATATATCATCTTAAATAAAATAATTAAATAAAAGTAATACACATGTCTCAAAACTGTCAAACAAAACAAGAGTTGAAATAGAATATCGATACTTCATCTATCAAAATAGTACAACAAATTTGTTATATACAAGATACTATTTAAGAATCTTTAACTTTATGCATATCTACATTATTACTTATAATAGAAAGTCTCTTAATTAAGCAATACATAGCTTTATCATGTTGTATGATTTTTATTTCTTGTTAGTATAATCCTCAACATCCACTCATTGGCTAAACATATGGTTCTCACTAAATCTTTCCATACATGGAATAATCTTGCTCTTATTAAAGAATAATATTAGTATGATGCTATATTGAATACCCAAAATTTATAAGCCAAAAGCTCCTTATCAACTCTTATTATAAGTTCATCTCAGATGATATGATAAGCCATTTGGTATGATTAACGTAACTAGAATTTGCAATAAGCTCCGACCATCACAACCAATAATCGAAATTTGTCAAATCTATTCCTAAAGTAATTCAAACAAACTATACATAAAAATGGTAGAAAATTGAGACAATGTCTTACCTTATGATGAGGGTTTTAAAACCAAATATAAACGCTTGCTCTTTTCATTAAGCCCTTCATTTTTTTATCTCAATAAAACAATACAAAAACAACTATAACAAAACAAAAATAACAACAATTTAGACTGCTTCCTTATGTAAACACCACAATCAATTTTTTGATACAGGAGTAAGAGCTTATCCTCTTATAAATAAGAGGATTAGTTGATAATTTTATTAAACTTCTTTTTATTATTCCAAACTTTAATAATTTATAGTATAATGATAGATTTGTTATGATGAGAACTTAACAATATTATTCTCAAATATAAAATATAGCTATTAATATTCTAAAACATTTTTCATGACACTCATAACTCAATATATTTTCAAATTCTAGATCTATAGTATTACATTTGATATATAAAATATATTTTAAGAGAACATATAATTTTAATTATATGAATTGTCACATCTATAACTACATTTGGTATCAACTACCTTATATACATATATTATTAATCATTCTTAATTTAATTATCTCTAATATATTCTATTAAGACCAATTTGACATGATACATATGGTAGCACTTCATGTGATTAGTTGACACATTATGTGTAATGAAAATGTATACATGCTTTGCATAATGCTTCATATGTTATGCAATATGCAACTTATGGCATATGTCAAACAACATTCATCACTATCACATTTATTTCATTTTTTTGTTGTATTATCATTATCAATCATATTTTTTATATTTGTTTACATGTTTTTTTTATGTTTTGCAATGCTAACATGATGTTTGTTAATGATTTTTACAAATATTCTATATATAAGTCATGCTTTGTAAGGGATTATGTAGACAACCCTAAGACCTTATCTTTAACAACAACTACGAGAGTGACAATAAGAGTTTTAGGATCATGAACTATAGTAGGTTTTGACATAGTCAGACATGATGGTGGCATGCATATTGCCACCAATATATAAATATAAATTTTATTTGTATTAGAATAAAATAATATAATGCATATTTTACTTTGATCCAAATTAAGTAAATCAAAGAAAAACCCCAAGATTGATCATGGCTCAATTATCATTGACAAAACAATAACTTCCCAATAACCACTATCAAATATCAACAATTTTGTCACCGAGTTTCCAGATACTAATCGAATAGCATCATAGCAATGATTGAAATTCTAATAACCAATAGAATACCATGAACTCAATGACTTATTTGTGTTTCAAATTAGACAACAATGTAGATTGTATTATGCCAATAAAGATCATCTAAAGAATAAAAGCATTCAAAAATCTTATTTGTAATGGAATTACTTAAACCATCATACTATTGAAATGTAGTTGAATTTCCATTGATATTTTAGCAACAAAATTGTTGTTAGACATTAATAAAATTGGTAACTAGGGATTTGTAGAACAAATTGTTAGCTTAAAAGTTTGATCAATGAAAATTTTTAGTGCACAATTTGTTGATTGTTAAAGGCTTTGACTTTTATACTGGAATCAACATATAGAACAAAGTGAATACTAGATATGAAGAACTCAAAATACCCATTGCTTTTGATAGAGTTGTTGAAAACACTATTAAAAAACACCAAATCTAGCACAAATTTGTTCAAATTGATATAACTAATAGTAAATTTGTGTTCACTCCATATTTCTATATGAAATGCCTTGATGATTATTATGGAATAACCAATGCTATTGATGTGACAATGAAACGTGTGAAAAGAATATTCCATTTTAAAACATTTTATTTATAATTTCAGTTAGTCAAAATAATAAATTTGCACCACTTGCATTCTTAGTAATTAAGAATTTAAAATGTAAACAAATGTATCCTAAGTAATGCATTTTGTAGCTATAAATATCATTTTATCCATGCTATTTCCAGTTGATATTTAATATAAGGTATTATAATATACTTATTTTATGTCGTCACTTGTCATTATCCGGCGATCTCAAATAATTTTCTTGAAATAATTTTACAAAAATAAATATTTAATAATTGGTGGATAATAATAAACTCCCATTTTTTCATGAGGCGTGCCGACCCAGGCACATGGATGCTCTTCTGTCACAAATATTTTTCCTTTTTTTTTTTCTTTCAGACATTAATCAACAAAAATAATTTTTATCAAAATAAAATTCCAAAATAATTTTTATTGCCAAACCCATCAAGTTCTAAAGATAAAGAAATGCAAAGATAAAATCTTAATTAAATCATTTATTGTAATATTTATTAATATTAATATTACGTTTTTAAGTTTTAATCTTTGTGGTAAGCGAAAGGCTGCCACGTAATAATATGTGGTCTTATTTTTTTATTATTAGTATGGATATGGTCGGTGCCTAACATGTTTGTCTACGCGTTATAAAACACCAGCACCCTAATTTACCTTTGAAATCCTCAATTAATGTTTAAATGCTATTTAAAAATTATATATTTTAATCTATTTGCCAAGAACATCGTCCTTACTTTTTTTTTCCACTAATATAAAATCTTAAAAAATTATTAGAGTATTTTATTTGCTCATATTATGAATTTTATTCTCAAAATTTAGAAAAATGCACATAATATATTTTAGTAGTCTTTTTTATAAATTTATTTATAATTTTAATAATATTCAAATTATTTAATTGAACTTGGGTGTATTGTATAAGTTTTTAAGTACTTATCGAACTGTGAGTACTTTTGTCTTAAACATTGTGTTTTGATTTGCTACATTGATCATAATATTTCATGAAGATTAGACAATTTAATTAAATATTTTTTTAAGAAACAACTAATTATTATATATACATAAATAAGTCGTTACTAATAGAAAGGAATCAAGTAGAAATCATTCATTTCCAATACAAAATTTTATACTATTTTAATTAGTTATTATTCATATGCACATGTTAGAAAAAATATATAAATAAATTATTATTATATTTAATTACTTTTCTTTCAAAAAGTTGTCAATGAGTAAGTATAATTGATGAAGCATGACTTTTATTTCAAATTCATAATTTAGACATTCTTTTTTCAATATTATACATAACGGTAAATACTATGTTTAGGAGATTTAAGATTTTTTAAGATAATTTATCATATGACTTATTTATATTTGAGTAGTTATCATTTATTGATATCTATTATAATACAAGTTATGATTCTTCTTATAATGCGATCAATTATGTTATTTTAACTATTCGTGAAAATTCCTTGATATTATGTGAGTGCTCATTCGATTGTTAACTCTCAATAAAAAAAGTTGTAACCACATCGAAAAGGTTGAGTTTATTTGTTATGTCTATTTTCCTAATAAAATGATCATTTTCTTGCTCACAAGAGAGGTCTTATTCAAGTTTATTACTATACTTTGTGAAGTTTTTTTTATCTTGTGATTATTATGTTAACTATTTGTCTTTACTATCACATGTTAATTTTAACAATATCATTAACATTTTTGTAACAGTCTACATATTATTTACAATATGATTTATTATCTTATATTCATTTTCATTTCACTAGAAGATTTTATATAATTTCTTTTTAAACAAAACTATGTTTTGATAATAAAAATAAAAAAAAAATCTATAAATCAAGATTTATTTTGCAATGTTTATTATAAAAAAACAGATTAGAAATATATAATAAAATTCTAACTCTATGAAAGTAAAGTGAAAAATATATATTATTTGATAATATTGATCTTTAAATCAATAGAAACATATGGTATCACAAACTCAGTTTTAATATTAGTAAAATAAAAAAGATTTGTTTGTCCTTAATTTTCACTATCACTTTTGAAGATAAGTTTATAATTTTTTTTTAAAAAAAATTATTTGCATAAATGAGAGCAAACTTTATGGTGGAATTCGAGAAAAAGGATAATAAGAATTTTTAAAAATATTTAACAAAGAAAGCCTTATTTTTGTTTTTTTTTTTTTTTATTAGCCACAATAACTAAGGGAAAAGATGTCGACCAAGCGCTCGAGCTGCCCAAAGACGGCAGCAATACTAATCTCAAACGCGGCGGACTTTTACAAGAGAAAAGTATGCGCTATATATGCTCTTTATGCGTCACGCACTCACGAAGAGAGGGTTGGAGAAGAGAGAGAGAGAGAGAGAGAGAGAGGACTTTCGTTCACGGAGAGCGGGGTTGAGAGGAGAGAGAGAGAGGATTTTCGGGAGGGGAGGAAACGAATTGATTTTATAAAAGATCCTGACATTTTCCCGTCGGCGTACCTAATTCCTCTTATTTAAGTTTCTTTTTCTTTTAGGGTTCCGTTTCGATCATTTGATCTCCCTCTGTAGTTAGAATTATAACACCCATAGGAAAATATTCATCTCAAAGCAGTTCTTTTTATCACAGATTTCTTGTTCATTCCTTTTACTTATCGGATCTGGATTTTAGGGATATATTTGGTGCTGGAATCGGGTTTCCAGTTTCTTCTAAATCGATGAGTTTATACTCCATTCTGTTTTTCGTCTGCTGAATGTTGTTGTGGTTCTTGCTTCGTTTTAGCTGGATTAAAAGGGATACTAGTGTTTTTTAGGGGTGAGGGGAAGGATGGTGGTTGTTGAGGACGATAGTGGGTTATCGGAGAATACTCCGCCAAAGGGAGAGCTTGAAGGCCATGGCTGCATCGCAGGTAGGGGTTATTGTACTTTTCTGGAACTATTCGACGATTGTATGGTTTCTTTCAGCAATTATATTGATCTCCGGTTGTTTTTCTCTGGGCCTTGATTCTGGATAATTTTTTGCTGCAGTGTAACTCTTTGTGTTGTTTGTGAACCTTCTTTTCAAAGGTTTTTTTTTTCCTCTTATTGAAATAAATCTGTATTGATATGCCTATCTTTTAAGTGAAAAATCAGTTTATTTATTGTAACAGACGAGTTAACCAAAAACTGCTGATAGGTGTGGTATCTCTAGAAGTTTTAAAGGGGGAATTCAATTTTTGTGCTGAATTCTTATCGCAGTATGTATATTTTACTTGACTGTAGAATCAAATTTTGGCTTCAACATCATATCGGTTCTTTTTTATTTTAAAGAAAATTTTGAATTGTTGAACTACTTTTCCTTGTTAATGTGGATTTGAGTTAGCTTTCTCTATTGTTCATTGATATAGTTGTGAAGCAGCTCATTAGTTTGAGTAATTCCATGCAGCGCATGATGACCCAAGCGATGGTTGCTATGCTGCATGCTTTTTTGTTATTTTCCTTCATCATGTTGTTGTGATTGCATTTTGCTTTTGAAAGTTCTTGTGCACATAATTGATTCCAAATTGGTCATTTGATTCATTCTTTTGGGCATCTTTTGTTTTACAGGTGATACTAGATTTGATGCTTCTCAGTATGAATTTTTTGGTAAGGGTGTTATGGAGGAAGTAGAGCTAGGTGGCCTAGAAGATGATGGTGATGGTTATTGTTTTGTGGGAGCTCAAGATGGGGATAGTTCATTTTCTGTTCCCAAGAATGTTGAAAAGGTACTTTTTAATTGGAAACATGATTATATTGCAACATTATTAGTTCCCGTACCAGGATTATTTTATATTTTTTTTCATAGTTTCATATTCCTTTGTTGGCTTTGTTTATCTGATCTAATAACTATATAGGTCAAGTTATTGCATCGAATATGGAATTTCTAACAATAGGCTTTTTTATGGGTATTCATCATAGAATTTAAACAATTGTTGTTAACTGTTATTGACTTTGATTAAGAACTTAATTTAATTTGAATCCCCTGTGCAGTTGTATGTGTCCAGATAACCTGGTGCATTTATTATCTGATTTTCAAAGCACTGTGGCTTCTGCATACTGTGCCAATATCTTAGTCTGGTGTTGATATAGCTAACCATGCCTGCTTTTGGAGAAAAGTTTTGTTTGGAGATGCTGATATTTTTCACTTAGAATAAAGAACAAGGGTTTTGGATAGAAGTTTATGGCTCCATATACCATTGTTATGACAAGTCTTTACAGGCAGCATGATTGAGTAAACATGTCAGGTGGCCTGACCCAGTTCAGGGGTTCAGCCAGTGCCTCTCAGCTCAACAAGGCCTAGATTATTCTAAGTTTTTTTTGTCTGTGTTATATGTCTGTATTTGTATGAAACCATTAACAGTTAACAAATTGCCCATTATAATTCTAGATTACTTTTCTAGACATGTTTAAGAGGGAGGATTTTGAACTTTTATGGATCTATTTAGGATTTTCATGTGCCTATGCATAAAAGTTGTCACTAGTTTCCAAGGTGGGAGTCTTTGCTGTTTTCTGGTAGACTGATTCTATTAGTTGAACCAGAGTCATCTTTAAATTTTTGATATCATTATGTAGAGGTTGTTTTGGCAGTTTGGTACACCTTTTGGATTTGTGCATGAAATTCAAAAAACTTCCTTTATATGGGCACTTCAGGCTGTGTTATTTTTGTCTTCCATTTGTGGCATTCTACAGGCAAGAAATGTCATTGAATTGTATATTAATAATATTAGTTATTGCAATTTGCTTTGGCTGGGTTTCTAGTTATTTGGATTGGACCGCCAAGTTATGTCATGGTACCTACTTATTGACTTTCTTTCTATATGTTGCTTCTTCTTGGTAGCAAAGACGGAGGGTCCTATTTTTCGTACTGCTTTTTGAGTTTTTCTTATGCTTGTTCGTACTTGGTAATTAGTGAATCTGTAAATAGTCTCCCTTGAAAAGTAGCTGTGCAAAGTAGGTGTTGCTGATTAGTTTGCATGTATCCTACAACTAGAAGATACTGGTTTCTTAGTTTGGGGGAAATTCAAAATAGCTGGCAGGCTATCCATCATAATATTAGAGAACTGAGATTATGTATCTATATATTGAAGGCTTTTTTCTTAAATAGGTTAATAATCAATAAAGATTGTTTATATTATACAGCTCAAAAAATCTTTAATACAAAACAATGAAGTCTCACATTTTTTAGATAATTTGCTATGATAATCAAACTGCTTATGTGGACTTGCTTTGTTCCTTTGCATGTGCTTGCCCTTTTTTACATGATGTGATGTGATGTGCTGCTTCTCGAAATATTTCTTTGATTTTTGTTTCATCTAACCTCATTATGTTTATTTTCAGGGTGAATGCTTGGGTTTTTCTTCTGAAAAAAATGATGTTGGAAACAGCTGCTTGATGGTTCGTACTGTTTATGTGGATATTCATTTATTTCTAGTTTGCCCTAATTTTTTGGTTTTAAACTTTTGGCTCCATGTTTGGATACTTTTTTGTTGCATTAGTTTTGAAGCCTAGCTTATAACAATTTAGTTTGCTGCTATAACCCAAGAGTATAAGCCCTATACTTGGTTTGTTTGCATGCACCTTCATCATTGCTTCATATTGCTTGATGTTGAACTTTAACAGTACGTTCATATTTGTGATGATTGTAATAATTTTTCTCCATAAAGCATTGGAAAACATGGTGCTAATGTAGCACACCGTTCTTGTACAAAGCATGTAACATTTTCTGGCTTTTGTTTGCGTTAAAATGATGTTTGTGTAGCTGTAATGTTTTATCTTCTCTAACATAATTTTGACTGATAACTGTTAAGAGGATCATTTTCTTCATTGTTGTGCTTAACTATCATAAGTTCATATACTGATAGAGAGTGCAGGCTTGATCAGGCTAATGTTGCGCATCAGTCTAGTATGAAGCATGCAACATTTTATGGCTTTTGTTTGCTTTAAAATAATGTTTGTGTGGCAGTAATGTGTAATATTTTCTAACATAATGTTGTCTGCTGGCTAACTGTAAGAGGATCATTTTCTCCATGGTTGTGCTTAACTATCGGAACTTCTCCTTATACTGGAGAGAGAGAGAAGTCTTGATCAGGATGCCTTTATGCATTGCTTCGTTGTTCACATTATGATTGTCTTCTTTTGTGTGAAAATTATGCCTTCTGTCTTGGTCCAAGCTATAATTTTAGGAACGTGATCAGTGGTACAGAGATTTATATATAATGTGGTTCAATAATATGGTTCTGCCTTGGTTCAACATCAATGGGAATGGTTCAATAATATGGTTCTGCCTTCTGTTCTTTTCTACATTGTGATACATGGAAAAAAAAAAAAAAAAACTTGCTTGACATTTGAATTGAATATTCGATATAGTTTATTTGTGAAGATGCATAGGAATCTGCCATTGTAAGCTAATAAATTTTATTTGTGAGATCTAAAGTATTAGCCGTCATGTTTTTGACACAGCTTGCTTTGTAGGATCTACTAGCAATTAAATTGACAGTGGCCTCATATGAGGTTTGACTCAATTCTGCACGTGGACAAAATTTTTAAATTGAGATAATAACATAGTGATTCTCAGGAAGTCGTACATTGTGTTGAAACATTTTAAAGTTTGTTTATCTTTTATTTCCAATAATTACAGTTTTTTGATATTGAATTGGCATCTTTTGCTTGACTTCTGAAATTGCATATTTCCCTTCGAAGAGTTTTTAATCAATTAGTTGACATTGTGATTATGGTTTGTATTCCTATATTGTGTCTTTATGACAGAACTAGATTACTTTTCCTCGTAAGTTTGATTTTTATATTGTTCGAACTAGGTAATAAGGTTCTCCTTCAGGTCCTAGTTTGTTTTCCTGGCAATTGGACATGAATTATATAGTATTGGGTTGTCAGCTAAGCTTGGATTTCTGTATTGATATTTATTGTCTTTATCTTCTGTTAACAATGGAGAAGTGAAATTCTATATTTCACTTGATAAGAATGACCAATTTAAAGGCTTTTAAAAGGAAAGAAAACAAGTATATTTTAAACGAGGGAACAAATAGCGTGCGACATAGTTTGAGCAGCTTTTGATCTAGTTTCTCCTTGTGTGCTAATTTACAAAGGAAATTAAGCCCACAATAAATTTGGAATTATACCACTTGATTGTTCTAGAATTTGGAATAAAGTGAAATAAGAAACAATGATGATTTTTAAACCCTTATTCAAGGGGAAACAATTGATGTTGTGATCTTTCATGCCTTGTATGGGAGTTTTGGCTTGGTGGATAACACAGTTGTTTTGGTGGTTAAGACATACTTTGCTTGCTGTAAAAATTATTTTAAGTTTCATTAGTCTTTTTGTTATGCCCAGCCAATGTCATGCTTTTCTATGTATCAGACTCCTTTGTTAGCTAGCATATATGCAGTTGATGATCATAGTTGTTTTTTTTGTTCACAGTTGAAAAAAGATACTTCGCATCCAAGGAACACAGTAGTTATGTCCGAGAGAGGATCATTCTCTAGAGAAAGTGAGTCTCATTTGACATTCAGCAGAAATTCTGTATTAAATTTGTACTTTATGAAAATAGTGTTAAGTATTTTATTTATTTTGGCAAGAAATGATGGCGATGCTTTTATGCTTCGTGAATAATAAATGTTCAAACAAATTAGTTCTCTTATTTTTTTTTTCCAGGGACAATGGGTATTACATTTGTGGGTTAACATAAAAAAAAAAAAACTTTACCATAATGCCTTGTGTATTGGTGATATAATGGCGTTAGTATAATAATGGATGTCCTAGAATTCTTCTTCGCTCTTCATCAATGGAAGGTTTAACCATTTTACTAGCTAAACGAGGACATGTTGCTTCCATTTGTGAGGTTCCTTTTGGCAAAAGCATTTCCTTACCTATTCTCTCTAAATTCTAATGTATATTGATTGTTGTGTTTTTTGCCAAACATGCTGTTAAACGTTCAGAATTGGGCATGCACACCCTCTTTCTCTATTGTTTTACTGCGGTAGGCAATGTTTGTAATGCAACCGAAGCAATTCCTTCGTGTTTTGTAAAAGCTATCGTCTATTTTAGACTGCACAACCAATCCAAAAAATCTATGATCACTGTAGCAATTTGGTTTAGGCTGATCATAAATTTCATGGGAATTCCTTTTCTGTGAGTGCTTGTAAAATGAGGTTCTGATTATATAAGTTCATTTAGGTTGAAGTGCTTGTTATAAGACATTATGATATTCGGTTCCCTGGATTGGTAGCGTCCCCATTCAAATTCATGGTATGTGCTTTGCATTTTACTTGTTTAATGAACAAAACTGTTATCTGATTCAGGTTACTGTAGCATTTACTTTTTGCTGCTTTGAGAGGATAGAATATCTCTGTCTTGGTTTTGTTTATTCTCATTGATGGGCATTTTTTTCTTGAATGTTAATCTTGCTGGTTGACCATTGTGCATTCATGGTTGACTATGTTTTTTTTTTCAAGTAAATGTTTCTTTTTATGTGGAATGAGGTTTTAGCTTCTGTGTGCAGTAACAATACTATTTAATGTTTAGATTTTATGTTATTTCACAGACTAAGATTCTTGCATGGTTTGAACCAGGTTCTTTTGCTTCTGCAGACTGCTCAGGGGAGTTGGACTTGTCGTGTTGGCCGGATCAGTATTCAGTAGATGCTGAATATTCTCTGGATGGTAAGAGGTGGTGTTCACATCCACAGCCTTCTCCTTCTCACTTGGGAGAGTCAAGACCGTTGTCCAGAGCATCTTCATTTCCTTATGAACAACAACAACAACAACAACAACAACAACAACAAAATGTGTTTGTTGAACAAGTTCCCCTTGGCAAGTCAGCTTCTACTTCTTACCCTTCTCGTACTGGACTGTGCCAAGATTCTGCAATTATATCCCACAATACAAACCCTTTAGCTTCAAATGCCGAGTTTGTTGGACGTTTCCCTGCACATAATGTCACCTCATTCTCCGGTTCTCGCCCTCATCTCTCAGACCTGCATCTTGGGCCGAATTATGTTGGAAATTTGCCACAATTTCTGCCCCCAGGTCTGACTCCATCTTCTAATAGCCAAGAGGAGAAATGGTTGAGACAATCTGGGATTATGTCTGCCGATACTAACAATCTTTTACCGGGCTTATTCAAGCATAATTTATCTCATCTGAATGGTCCTGTGCAGTCTCATCATGGCAGATTTCATAATGTTCAGTTCTCGGATTTGTCAGCCCAACACTTTGGTCAACCTCCTTCAGCACATATGATGAGCAAACTTGAAGCAATGCTTGGAATGACTGACTTGAGGGATCAGGGTATGAAGACTGGGCAAAGGGGAATGCAGAACACGAGGTTCCCCCATCAAGCTCCGGATGTAGTTGATAATAAGAGTGGTGGTCGATGGCCTCAATTTCGTTCCAAGTACATGTCGTCCGACGAGATAATAGGACTTGTTCGGATGCAGCATGCTGCAACACACAGTAGTGATCCCTACACAGATGATTACTACCATCAAGCTTGTCTTGCAAAAAGAAGTTCGGGAGCAAAGCTAAGACACCATTTCTGTCCAAATTCCATCAAAGATTTGCCTCCGAGGTCTCGAGCAATTACCGAGCAACATGCATTTCTTCAGGTGGATGCCCTTGGAAGGATTCCCTTCTCTTCAGTTCGAAGGCCTCGACCTCTACTTGATGTGGATTCGCCGACATCTTCCGCTGAAGAAAGCAATTTTGAGCAGAAATCTTCAGTTAAGCCATTAGAGCAAGAGCCAATGCTGGATGCTAGAGTAACTGTTGAGGATGGACTTTGCCATCTCATTGATGTCGATGATATCGATCGTTTCTTGCAGTTCAGCCCACAACAAGATACCGACTCCCAGCTGAAGAGGAAAAGGCAGGTCTATTTAGAACAGATTGCTGCATCTCTTCAGTTAGTTGACCCACTAGATCCGGATAAAGCTGGTCAATCTGTAAGTATAGCTCCCAAAGATGACATTTTCTTTCTTCGCATCGTCTCTCTTCCAAAGGGTCGAAAGCTGTTGTCCCGCTATCTTCTCCTGCTTCATCCTGGCAATGTGCTCGCTCGGATTGTTTGCATGGCAATTTTTCGCCACCTCAGGTTTTTGTTTGGTGGTCTGCCAGCCGATGGAGAGGCATCGGAGACGACATCGATTCTTGCTGCGTCCGTCTCCTCCTGTGTTCGCGGGATGGATCTCGGCTCGCTCAGCGCTTGTCTTGCAGCAGTCGTTTGTTCTTCAGAGCAACCTCCTTTGCGTCCCATCGGAAGTTCTGCCGGTTATGGAGCCTCCGTCATCGTGCAGTCGGTCATTGAGAGAGCCACCGAGATTTTGAAGGATGACAATGCCGTGGGTTCCTACAGCATCCGGAATCGGGCATTGTGGCAGGAGTCATTCAATGCGTTTTTCGAACTTCTTTTCAGATATTGCTCGACTAAATACGAGAGCATCGCAAAGTCGTTGGTGATCAACTCCGAGGATTGTTCCGTCGGCGTCAGAGAGGAGGCCACCCGTGCGATACGGAACGAGATGCCCGTCGAATTATTGCGTGCAAGCCTCCCCCATACCGATGAGCAACAGCGCAAGCTTTTGCTCGAGCTGGCTCGTCGAGCAATGCCGGTTGGTTGAAATACTTTTCTGGAATGATGGATTCAGCTTCAGAAACTTCAATGGGTAAGTCATACCCTTCTATGTCAGCTAGGAAAAGTGTTCGCAGTTTCTCTTCATTCCTCCAAAAGGCCTTTTTTTATGTTGCCTATCTGTTGAAGAACTTGAAGAACCTGTAGTAGTTTTATTTAGGGCGTTAGGATGCGTGGAAGTGATGCTTGGAATGATTCCTCAGTGGCGCTTAGGTTTTTTGGCTCCTTGTAGGAACACCATTTCAAGGATAGAGATGTACATTTTTCCTTCTTTGGGCTCTTCTTAGTTGGAGCTCGGGTGTGATGATAACCTATTTCTGGATCTGGTTGGGGCTTTTGGGATTTTTGCCTCCTTTCTCATATGGTGTAGCATGAAAGACCTAATTGTATTTCATATGTGGGGTTTTTTTTTTTTTATGATGAAGAATGCTTTGTTGACTGTTATTTAAATTATATTTGGTATTTTAAATATTATCTGAAAATTCTGTTTCACTAGATATTATTTTTGTTTGGCTCAAAACATTTGAAATAGTCATTTTATTTTATTTTATTTTTAATAGTAAGATCTGGGCATCTATTTCTTTAATTTCGATGTAATTTTTGAATAATAATTTTAAATTATAACTTTTAACGATATTTTTTAAAGCTGTTATATTTCTAATTTTGAAATTGTAATTAATATTATATATTGTTATTGAATTAAGAATTATTTGAACACAAATTTGTTTGAGAATAAGTTTATTATTAAAAATTAATTTGAAGTTTGTTGTTGTTAAATGTTAACTAAAAATCATGCTTATAGGTGTTCAAAATAGAAAGATCAGATCGTACGACTTTATTCAGAATGGTTGTTCGTAGTGGAGTTGGAGCAACAAATCTTGATGGTTTTTGGGAGCAGCATGAGAGTAGATGGTTTTTGTGTGATCAAGATTTTCTGTTTAAGATTAAAATTAGTTCTATAAAGTTATAACAAATTTTATCAATATTATATGGTACAACATATTAGTTTATGAAATCTAAATAAACAAATAAAATTGTTGCTCTAAAGATGTTGATATTAAGATGGGAGAATTTTTTCTTATGAATCCAAGAAGAGAATGACATGATCAAAATCTTTTAGAAAATATTTTTTGTCTATGAACATAAAAAAAGAATGTTGATAACTATGATATACTAATATTAAAGAGGTAATATAGTTGACTCCATATAACAAAATTAAAATTTCTTGTTACCTTGTCATGAATAATAATATAATTAATGCATTGATCATAATGTCACATCATTAATCTATAATAAATATTTTGGTAAATGAGATTGTTCTTTGTAACTTTCTTATAATAATAAAAAATATTTTGTTATTGATATCGACATTCTATTATTGTATTTAAGATCTCCCGTATGTGGCTTATTTTGTCACGTTTTTTAATATTTAGCTCATTTGTAACATTTTTAAATGTTTAGTTTATTGTGCAACGCTTTTGAGCATCTATCCCGTCTATCACTTAATCTTAAAATTGTTTGAATACTTTGAAAAGTAGTCATCTCAAAAGTATTAAGAGAATAGATGTGAAATTGTTAGGAAAGGGACAATAATAATTTTCTTTGTTGGGCCTAACACCAATTCTTTAAAAATGAAGTTTTAACTAAATCCCCTAATGTTAATCTTGCATTCATCATGTTATTTCTCTCAAACCATTTTCTCGGGTGTTCCATCTTGTTTGCTCCATATTCATCATAAGTAGCAAATTTTGATGATGTCGTGAAATCAATCTCCCTTTTATCTCTAATTATATCTCAAAAATATATATTCTCATCTCTTAATGATAACAATTCATCAAAATCTTAATTAAGAAAATAATAATTTAAAATTTATATGGACTCATGATAGGTTATGTGAAGAATAAAAATCCATGTTATTAAAATATTTTGAGTGTTTTTATGACAATATTTTTATGCAAGTATTATTTCATAATATTTTTACACAAATATTTAGAAATTAATGATAGTGCTATAATATTGTGTGATTGATTTATGCTGATTTTAATAATTGTAAACAAGTAGGCCTTCATTTGGTGAAAAGAAAATTAAATGGTGCGAAGTGGGGTGAGCAGGTGGACAGGAGAGGCTACCATTTGGTCGTTTTTCTGTAGAGAAAGGTCGCGCTTGAAACCGGAAGAAGCGTAGACTGTGACGAAGAACATGGGAGAGAGCATTCAGATATTGGAGGTCTCTTCTTTTCTGCCGTTGCCTTCATCTTTACCTGTCCTCCCCACCTTCGTGCTTATCTATCTTCAAACGCTTCGAGTCGCCGTCGACTGGGTCCAAGGTTGCCCAAGTCAATTTTTTGCCCTCCTTTTCCTCTGCCGGCCATACCTCGCTTCACTATGGTCGTCCTCTTCATCTTTCGTTGCCACGGTTGCATCTGGAATATGCACCGTCTTTTTTTTCCCTTGATACGCACATAGTATGTGTGCTTTCTCTGTCGATGTTCTCCAATCTAATATCGGATCGCTAAGTAATTTGGATCCGGTTCCGAAAAGATAGTTTATTTCCCCCGCTCTTTAATTTTTCTGTTATCGAGGTGGTGCTGAATTCTTGGTGAGTTTTTTTAGTCATCAAGCTTCTTTTCTCTTCGATTTCTGGTTTTATTATTTCGAGCCGTAAAAACTTTTTTTTTTTTTTTTTTGGCCTTTGTGGCTAGCGTTTGAAGAATGATTTGAGTCGATGGGGAATAATTAATTATTGAACTCGATTGTTATAGGTCTATAGGATCTCTTAGGGCAAAGTACTTGAAATATATTAAGAAGACAGTCTTTGATGGTTGCAGTTTGTCCTTGTGCTCGCTTGCTATTGAAATACTTAGCGTCACTTGGCAACTAATAGGAGGAACAGAAATCAGCATAGAGCTGGTAGGTCTTTGTTCATTCCGGGATTCTTTTATGGTTTACTGGAGTAATACTGTGCAGCTATTTCTCATCGTGTTTAAGGAAACCCAATTGGAATTGCTAATTAGGGATTTTTTCTGAACGTTATGGACCACTAGTTCGCTAATTCATGTTTTTGTTTTGAGTTTTCACCATTCACTCTATTGACCTGGTTATCAGTTATTCCTTGTTTGGAGATTTGTTACGGTTTAAGTCTTAAAACTAGTTTTAGCGTCAAAGCTAGAGTTCCTGGGAGGTTCATTATTTTAGTTCTGTGTTAGCATTACTGTTGGTTAAAATGTATGTTAGTTTTCAAAAATTAAGTTGTTTTATATGATTTTCCTTTTTCAGGCATGGATTTTTCTTGTTTAAGGAAGAAGCAGCATGTGCTGGGAAAAATCCTCATAGCTACTTTTTTCGCTGCTGTTTGTGTGTTTATGCTTAAACTGTCTCCTCGATTCAGCAGCAGAAGTGTCGTGAGTATTTGACCATCTTTCTAAATTCATTTGTTATGACAAATTCTCTTGTTGAAATGTTAATCAAATGTTTTTTGGAACTTATTCTTTTTACTAGTTAGTAATGTAAGGTTTTCTTATTGAATTTTATATTTTGATCAATTCACTAAGCCTAATTGTAGAGTTGGCTTGAGATTTTTGATCATATCTGTAGTGCATGCTTTAGTTGTTTGTAAGACTATGAAACTATAATGATATGTGCATGATTTTAATATTAGTATGCTTTAGTCAATGATAGCCTAGTTTCTATTGAAATAATTTCAAGATTTCTTTTTTTCTTTCTTTTGAAATTCTAGCTCGGATTCTAATTCTTTATATACACAATACAGTGAAAGATTATACCCAAGAACAATATCTCCCTATTTCTCTAAACCCTGAGGGTTTCTAATACATAATTCAATATTAAAGTTGTTTTCTTTGGAAGTCTATGTGGGAAGTGACTTCAATGTAATTTCCATTTTACCTTCAATTCTTGGCTATTTCTGGTCCATCTTGCTTTTGCTTTTGAGAGTTTGGACCCATGCAGATGCAATTATGTGGTTGGAGCTTCGGCCCATTTAAAATAGGACAGGTGGTTTTTGATGAAGAAGTTTATCAGTTCGCCTTCAAGTTAAACGGCACTTCTACAGATAAAAATTATCATATCAAATACTGGAGGAAAGGTTTGTGATACCTAAGGTGCTTTGGGTGTGGTCTGTGAGGTTGTCAATGTGGTACATCTCAACAACTTCAAAGCATAGACACATCATGAGTTAATGACACAGCACATTGGTTGTAAACTGACAACATACTTGCATATCTATACAAATATTACTAAGTTTAAGAAGCATGAAAGCAAACATTCTAACAATTATACAAAAAAGCTGGCATGAACTAGCTGCACATTATTTGAGGACATATATATGTGTGTGTGTGTGTGTGCTTTTACTTGTATATGACTTCTGTGAGAGGCATTACATTATGGACATTCCAAAATCTTTGTTACTACTTGAAAGTTATTGTTATTGTTTCAAAGCTTATTCATTCAGTACCTATGTCAAAAAATCATTGTCACATTTAAATATAAATGGGACATATCATTTGGTTTGTCAGTTGTGGTTCTGGGGTGAAAGGTGCATTGTTGCTCCTCCAAGAAATGGATTCTGATTTGTTATGATATTCTTGTTGGTCAATGAAATCGATCTCCTTTGCCAATTTGTCGATTAGAATAGTTGCTGAATGCATTGAGATCATTCTTTTATTTTTGATGTTGGGGTTTATGCACTTTTTTTTTTTTCTAGGCTGACCTGATGTTTTCTCTATGGCCTTGTGCAGTTTGCCAAACATGAGTCAGGGGTCACACATGTCTTAGTTACCGGAGGAGCTGGCTATATTGGGTCGCATGCTGTGCTTCGGCTATTGAAGGACTCTTATCGAGTCACTATAGTTGTATGTGATGGAAAGTAGTGCAAATCTGTAGGTTCTTCTTTTCTGTGTTAACACTGACCTTTTGAGCATTAGTTCACAGGATAATCTTTCTAGAGGGAATATTGGTGCTGTTAAAATACTCCAAAAACTGTTTCCACAGCCAGGGAGACTTCATTTTGTGTGTGCTGACCTAGGTGATGCTAGAGCAGTATCCTTTCTTTTTGTACTAATGGATGCCAATATAAATGGTTTATCATTCTGGAAATGTTGTATCTTCCTTAGCAACATTTAGATTGATCAAATATTTACTCAAAATGCATTTGATGCGGTGATGCACTTTGCTGCAGTGGCTTATGTTGGGGAGAGTACTCTTGAGCCTCTCAGGTATGCTTTATGTTTTGTGTGCGGACAAGTTAGGAATCCTGTTTCTTGCATCACTTCACCTCTTTTCTTTTTGGTTCACTACTTAGATTTTAAGCTGTGTAATGGAATTTCATCACATTGATACCTTGTTTCAAGATTTATACTTTTTTTAAGTAATTACAGGTGAAGATGCATAGGGAAAGACTTGAAGTTGGATCATTTGACTTTATGTGTGATTTGTGGTGTACTTTGTTGTTGATTCAAAGTTCACTGGAATTTCAAACATAACTTATGTGCAACTCTATCTTTATTCTTTTTGGTTAAACATAATTATTCTATGAAATTGAAACTTATTATTTGTTTTGTTGTATTTGAAATTTAGCTTTCTAAATTTGACGTTTTTATTCTGAGTTGGCATGTTATATATGGTTTAAATTGTTTGTCACTCATCTGCGTTAAAGTTTGAGGACTGTAAGGTGTTGTTAAAATGGACTTCATATAAATACCAATTGTTTCAATTGGTTTATTTATCAAAAGGACTTTCTGTAGTAAATGCTTCCAACTGAAATATAGGTGCTTTTGCAAGTAAGGATTGGATATAACAACCCGTCCTCGCATTCTTTGTTTGTCTTAGTTTTTTTATGGTATTATTTTTCTACAGTTCAAATGTTCATGTCTACCATCCCATTGTGCTTTCTAAACATTTCAAGTTCTTCTCTTAATTTAGTTGCATTTGCCAATTTATAACAGGTACTATCACAATATTACGGCAAATACTTTAGTCGTTTTGGAGGCCATGGCAAAACATCGTGTTAAAACCCTGATATATTCCAGTACATGTGCCACATATGGAGAACCTGAGACAATGCCCATAACTGAGAAAACTCCTCAGGTTAGCATGCAGTTTGATGAAAATATTAAATTTATACTATAGTTGAACAAACTAATTTTAATTTGTTGATCAAGAATTATAGCTTTTTAAGCACATATACATTTGATTCATGACTTGGAAATTTTTACTGAAAAGCATAGAATAATTAATTACTGACGTTTCTCGATTGCAATTGCAGTTTCCTATCAACCCATATGGGAAAGCAAAGAAAATGGCTGAGGATATGATTCTTGACTTTTCCAGGACAACAAACATGGCTGTCATGATTCTAAGGTTTATTACTTGACAGAAAGGCAATTTGTTGATTAGATATAATTCAGAAAACTGATTTATTTCTATTGAACGATTTCACAATTTTTAGATACTTCAATGTGATTGGCTCCGATCCAGAGGGCAGGCTCGGTGAAGCGCCAAGGCCTGAGCTGCGTGAGCATGGACGGATCTCTGGTGCTTGCTTTGATGCTGCAAGAGGAATCATACCGGGGTTGAAGGTGGGAAACTATTTTGTTTGTGGAATAATAACATTAGTGTTTTTTAATGCAAGGCCCTCTTTTGAAAACCGAGTATCAAATTGCTTTGCTTATTTTTTTGTTCAAATTTTATTTATATCAAATATTTTTTATTAATTAAAATTATTTTTCCTCATAATTATTTTTGGGTAACCTTTTTTTAAATTCACAGGTGAAAGGAACAGACTACCCAACTCCTGATGGAACCTGTATAAGAGACTATATTGATGTCACTGACCTTGTAGATGCTCATGTGAAAGCTCTTGACAAGGCAAGGCCTAAAAATGTTGGAATCTATAATGTTGGCACAGGAAAAGGTTAGGGGATTTCTTCAAATGCTACATAATCAATGCTTGCTCCATAACTTTATAGTTTTGATGATCTTGGCACATAAGAAATTTGTAGCCATGTGATTAGGCCTGTAGATGGATCAGATTATGACCCAACTCAATTCAAGATTCATTCTGCTAAATATAGCCAAGTTCACTTTTATTTTGAACTGTTTAGCTATTTTGAAATTTGACGAATCTGTTTTAGATGACCGAATCAAGTCATAGATCAACCCTGATTTGATCGTACAAACTCGAGCACACATACACACACAAATACCCATTTTTATGAAGCAATGTATTTGGGCATATGAAATAATTAGAATGTCTGTCATTGAATTGGTGTCCTAAGTTTGACTTGATTAATCGAAATTCAGTAAATCTTGGATTGAGTCTAAATAATTTCCAATTTGATCCAATCTGACCATCAATTAGATCCAATATCGTTTTGGGTCTGTTCCAAATTGGGTTCACGCTGATCCAAATCTGACCTGTTTTAAGCTTACATGTAATTTAGAGATTGCAAGATGATAGCTTTTCTTGTCTTTTTTTTTTTTTTTTTTGGATTCTATGCATGCAACAGCTGATTTACCCTTGATGATGATTCATGTGTTCTTAAACAACAATTTGACCAAATTCTGTCATCAGGTAGATCAGTGAAGGAGTTTGTAGAAGCTTGCAAAAAGGCTACTGGGGTGAACATAAAAGTGGAGCATCTTGCAAGAAGACCTGGGGATTATGCTGAAGTTTACAGTGATCCTTCCAAGATTCATCATGAGCTAAACTGGACTGCCAAGTACACCGATCTGGAGAAGAGCCTTAGGGTTGCATGGAGATGGCAGAAGACGCATAGAAATGGATACGCCTCTTAAAGCCCTCAAATCTTGCCATCAGACTTGAAAATATTAGATTTTCGGTAGTTTTGAGCTGCAGAATTAAAGGTTTCTCAATGAAGCAGTTTAGGAATGTTCAGGAGAGATCTTTTATTTGTGCATTGAATCTGTTCAGGAAGGGAGTTATTACAACAAGCAATATAGTTTTGGTTTCTATGATTCAATGCTGTGTGGTAACTACAAGAAAAGGTCATATTCAGTTCCCCTTTGCTGAGTGATGAACAAATGTTTTCTTTAGGCATCAAATTTTGTTTTGATTTTATGTTTTCTAAAATGGATTTAGCAAAAATATTCTTGGGTTTCAATTAATGTTTGTTTTTTAAATTAGAATAAAAAAATTCAAGAGTTGGTTTTAGTTGACTCAGTTTTTTTTTCATTTAGTCAAACTTCTAAGAATGAATAAATCTATAATTAATTTCTCACTTATGTATAGCAATGAATTTTTTTTAGGTCTCCAATTCTTTGGTAGAGAATATACGTTATATTATTTAATGCAACTTTTATCAACACATATACCTTAATGCATAGTAGAGGGAATTGAAGGTTATACACCCATTTCTTTGCCAATGTAGGAGACTATGTTTGATCTAAGTCATTAACTTTTTCCTTTTTTAGTTCAATGTTTAGATATAATTAGGGGTTCTTTATTATTTATGTAATATCTCAAAAAAAAAGAGTAAATAATTTTATAAATATAAAGTTATGAGAAGTTGCAATAAAGAATATGAGAAATGATTGATGACTTCAAATAAGAAAGAGTAATGAAATTGAGAAAATAATATTGATTTTTTTATTAAGAAATATTTTTTTGGATTTTTAAATTTTTTTGGATGTTTTCATGAAAATACTAATTTTCATAAAACATTATATGATATGATTACAAGTATTGAATAATACGATAGAAGGTGTAGTCAAATAATCTTAGCCAAATAAGATTATATATTATAATATGGATCATCATATCGGTGTGATCGATTTTTTTTTTGAAGAGGATATAATATCTATTATATCAAGGCAAATGCCAAATTACAAATAGGATCCTCAAGGGGGATCGAAAGTGAAATCAGATAATAAGGTCAAGCAGGGGCTTCGGAATAGGGTCCTCAAGGCCCCAGACGAAGTCGTTAGAGCACGTAGCCCGAGCAGCCCAATCAGCAGGCTTGTTCCCGTCTCTGAGAATGTGTAAAAAGCGAACGGCCTCAAGACCCGAAGCGTACTGGATGGTAGCAGCAAAGACACCCGATCCCGGGGGTAAAGACATCAATTCGCGTACCTCCTGAATGGCCATCATAGAGTCAGATTGGAGTTCCACAGCCTGGTGCAGGGGAAGAAGATCCCTAATCATGTCAAGCGCCATAAGCAAAGCCTGGGTCTCCATCATATCAACAGCCTGGGACAACAACCGTTTACCAGCCACCAGGAGAGGTCTACCCAAACAATCCCGCACAACCACCCCCAACCCGGCCACCGAATCACCAACCGCCACATCGCAGTTCACTCTAATCCAACCTGTAGGGGGGGGAATCCAACTATGCGTAACAAGCAAGTCCGTGGACTTGCCAGGGTTCCACAGGACAGAGAGGAGAGAGAGAGAGATGTCGGTTGAGAGATGAGTGAACCTCAAGTAAGATGGTCCGAATAGTAGAGCCGGGGAAAGGCATCGGGATGTTGTGTCTAGCTGCATTCCTCCTCGACCAAATATAGTACAACGTAGTCGCAATAGTGGCCGCAACCAATTGCCCAGCACCCTGGCGAGCAGCAGGAGATCCGACGAACCGGAGGATCCGGTCAATGAACAGTAAATCGGTGCCCGTAGACTGGTCAAACCTGGAGTGCTGGTCCAAGCAGGTCAACGCTGCCCGAATAGTGCGGTCAGCCCAAATTTCTTGGGCTTTCGAGCAGCGCCAGAAAATGTGCTGCAAGGACTCGTCTTCCTCACAGCCCTGTTGGCAGGTGGGAGAATTGCAAAGCTTATGGCTAGTCAACCACACCGCCGACGGAAGGTGATCACCGGCGACCCTCCACATGAAGAGGCGGACCCTGGGAGTAACCCTAAGCTTCCAGATGCCACGAAATTCCTCCAAGGGCCTGCAACCATTTCCTCCCTTTCGAGCATTGCAGACGATGCTCGAGTAAATCTTGCCGCTGGCCGCCCGGGGCTTCTCCGTGAGGGAGAAAAGCAATGCGTCATGTGAGGACCGCACGGCTCTCGGAAGATGCGAGATGCGGTCCTGAAGCTCCCCATCTGCCTAAGTGCTGATAAGATCCCAATTCCAATTCCAGTCGGGCAGGAGACATTCGGCGACGCTGGCTGGCCAGTAGGTGTGCACATTGATGAAAGTGGGCCAGCAACTCAGCGGAAGGACCCCCAGCCAATTATCTTCCAAAAATCTTGTCGTCCGCCCATCCCCAATACGCCAAACAAAGAGGGAAATGGCCTCCGGCATAGCCCCAAGCACCATTTTGCAGACCGGGGACGAATTGCGGGGGGCCTTCATCCGTGGATCCTCCAAATCATATCTTCTCCGCATCAAATCCACCCATAGACTAGGCTCCCGATTAAGAATACGTCGGCATCCCTCCATGTGGAGAACACGGTGCCAAACGCGGAGGTCCCGGAGGCCCAGGCCACCCGTAGATTTAGGCAGCGTGATGCACTCCCAAGCCGCATAATGAATGGCCCTCGCACTATTAGTCCCTCCCCACAGAAATCTTCTGATGCGCATCTCCATGGCCTCAATAATCCTTGCCGGCACAACACAATGCCTCAGCACGTGGCAGGGGATGGCAGTAAGGACCGACAAAGCCAAAATGGCCCTGCCCGCCAGTGAAAGAGGCCTGACTCTCTAATTGAGCAGCATGGCATCCAACCGCTGAAGCAAGAAGCTGAGGTCAGTCTTGGACAGGCGCTTGGCAGTGATGGGGATCCCCAAATATGTAAAAGAACTTCCCTCCTCCATGCTGAGCTTCCTGAGAATTAACCTGGACTTCTTCCTACAAAGGTTAGTGCTAAAGAAGACCCTGGATTTCGCAAGATTTACCTGCAAACCAGCGGCCTTCCCGAACTCACGGATAATCCTCATGATAAGACGGGCAGCGATGCGGGAGGTAGGAGCAAAAAGGATGACATCGTCGGCGAAGAGGAGGTGCGAGATGCAAGGCGCATGCCTCCCTGGCCGGAACCCCAAAAGCTGTCGGGATTCATGATTCCTTACCAAGCAAGAGAGATATTCAGAAGCCATGACATAAAGATACGATGAGAGCGGGCAGCCCTGCCGTACCTAAGCCTCCACCCACGGGAGGCGATTACCATTGAAGAGGACGCTGAATCTAGGGCTTCTGATGCAAGCAGCAATCCAGTCCCGCCAGATGGGAGGGAAACCCATAGCCATCAACATCTCCTGAAGAAAGTCCCAACAGACACGGTCATAGGCCTGTTCCATATCGAGCTTCACTGCCATAAGTCCAACCGCGCCCTTGCAAGTCCGCATCCTAGCAACCATCTCCTGCGCGATGTTGATATTGTTAGAAATACTACGGCCGGGAATGAAAGCCGCCTGCTCCCGCGAAATGAGGTCCGACAAGACGGGCTTCAGTCTCCCGACAAGGACCCGTGCTACCACCTTGTACACAGTGTTGCAGAGACTAATAGGTCTATAATGCTCCGGCTTGCTCACGCCATGCTTCTTTGGAATCAGGATGATAAGGGTGTCCTTCCACTCATTCGGGAGCCTGCAGTCCTCAAAAAAATCCAGCACAGCATTAATGACATCATGGCGCGCAATGGTCCAGTAGCCGTGCAAGAATTCAGCTGAGATCCCGTCACATCCCGGTGCCCTATTCCTTCTGATGCCCCGCAAAGCCTCGATGATCTCATCCTCGGTGACCCTAGCTCCCAGCCTGGAAGCCACATCAGCGTTAATAACCACCGGAGGGGAGATGACTTGCGGCATTACCCTGGAGATGCCGCCACGCCACTTACTCTCAAAGTACTCAGTTAAGACCTGTCCGATGCTGTCCGGGGAATCCACCACCCGATCATCAATGCCCTAGATCATGGAGATGCGGTTCATGCGTGTTATAACCGGTAAAATATTATATGTTTAATCTTCAATAATTCAATTGTGGCTTGGATGATTTCAGATCGACAGTAGGATGAGCCAGGAGCTCAATTGGAGACTATTGGAATTTCTGAAATTTTCTGGGGATTTTTCGGAGCACCGAGGAAATTTTTAAGTAATTTTCTCTGTTTAATTGGATTTATTGGATTTTTGGAAATTCGAAAATCTAGTTAAATCGGTCTATTAGATTTTAAACCGGAATTTGGTTTTTACCGCGCGTGAACTGGACCGGAGCGGTTCAGCGAAGGCGGGGGACGGTTCGCCGAGTGCGTTTGCGCGTGCGGTTGGATAAGCCACGGATAAGAGGATCGGACGGACGAGATCAGCGGTGGAGATTAACCGGCTGATCGGGTTTAAGCGGCATTATTAGAAGGTCAACCGGCGCTTAATGGGTTCTTAACGGGTTATTACCGATTTAAGCGGGGTATTTAACTGAAACTGTTCGGCTGTTAGGGTTTCGAGCTGTGGCCGGAGACGAGGTGTTCGCGGCGAATGACGATACTTTCCGGCAGCCTTTCAAGGGGCTTTTTGTACCTGGAGGTTCGCGGGACCGAGGAGAATCGATTGGTACCAGTTTCGTTCGGCGAGGAGTAGCGGTTGGTCGCGTGCGAGCTTCACCGTCGCCGGAGAAGAAAGGTAGGAAATTCAGATTTTAAATTAGTTATTTAGCAAATTAAAAATATGATTATTTTGCAAATAGCTACCGGAGCATGCGGATTGTGTTTTTGGAATTGATTAATGCAAATTATTGATTTTAGCATTTTAGGGTTTTTCTTCGGAAAATTATAACCGCCGAATTTGGAAATTTTACCAAGCATGTGTTGATTCGATTATGTGCTTTAATCATGTTAGGATAGTATCAAATGCTGAAATTTGTTTAATTTCATAGATTGTTAAAATGGGGATCGGATGAAACTTCGGCGGAAATTTTGATTGAACCTTAGAAATTAGTGGCATTAATGAAACATTAGGATAGTATGAACATCGGATTTTGTTTCTCTTTGATCTCGGTCGCCGGAAATCGACGGGGGAAACGGAATTTTCCCGGAGGAATCGTCGGCTAGGGTTTCGCGGGCGCCGGGCGGAGGAAGGAGATGGATTAGATTAATTTCGGTTTAGTTAATTAAGTAATTGTAATTATTCAATATTTATTAATAATTTAAATGTTAAACGTCGGCTGGAAATTGGATTAATTATTCGGCCGGTGGGTTCTCGGTTCTGCGCGAAGGCCGAACCGGCAGCGAAAAAACCGGTTCAGCGGGATTAGGCCCGGACGAAAGGCGCGAAGGCCCGAACCGGCAGCGAAAACCGGTTCAGCGGGATTCGGTGCGGACGAACGGCGCGAAAGCCGAACCGGCAGCGAAAACCGGTTCAGCGGGATTCGGCGCGGACGAACGGCGCGGAGGAAATTTAATTCGGAAATTAATCCGAATTTTCGGAAAAAGGATATATATGGAATTTAAAAATTAATTCGGAAATTAATCCGAATTTTCGGAAAAAGGATATATGTGAATTTAAATTTTTAATTCGGAAATTTATTCCGAATTTCGGAAAATTGAGAAAGGGCAGAATTTGATTTTTTTGGAATTTGAAAAAAATGCAGTAATTAGAATTTCGGGATTTTAAATTCTGAAAAAATTCAGAAAAAGAGAAATTGGGATTTGAGCGATCTCGAAAATTCTGGAGATCCGTATGTAGAGAAAAATTTCCTGAAGTAGGGAAAAATGTTATCAGTGATGACAGTACAGTTGAAACAGTCAGACAGAGGTATGGTACATGGATGCTACCAAAACAGTCAGTAACTGGTACAGTTGTGTTGCTTGGACGACAATGGCATGGATTGAGTCAGTTTACTCAATGTTGGCATATTTCACGGATTGGCATAATGGACCGGACTACTATAGGCCCTATATGATGTTTTAGGGTGGTTGTGGTAGGTAACTGTGCGGTACAGACTTAGCTTCCACAGTATACATGTGGACTGGTATGTGCCTTGTTGTATCTGGACACATGTTGCCGAATCTTGGAGTTATAGCTTGGCAATGACTGTAGGGGCGTGGCTTCTATGGAAATTGTTGGGAGAGGACTTCTTGGGACGGTGGCTGAGTCGATCTCTTCTGGTCCATGAGTGTAGGCTTGCGCGCCTGAGAGTGACAGTGACAGGGGTGACTCGCCGTGGCTAGCCAAGTGTGTAATCCTGCGTGCCTGAGGGTGGCAGGGGTGTCTTACGTTAGCTAGAGATCTATGTGACTGGTTCTGTCTATAGTCTCCAGAAGATTGATTGACGAGAGACGCTGCGGTGTCGGGTGCTAGGCGTTGTGATGCGTGCGCAGAGATGGGCATGTCCCGCTGGCATGCTTTGCCTAGGCACCATGCGTGCGCAGAGATGGGCGTGTCCCGCTGGCATGCTACCTGGAACCCCAGAGGAGAGCTACTCTGGTGTGACTAGGGGTGACTGTGGTTGGTCGGAGTCTGGGACTGAGAGTGCCTTTCCACCATACATTGTTATGCTGTATTCCTATACTCTTGCTATTATCCTTCTCTTGCATGTGAGTTTTACTAGCTGTCTTTCCTACTGGGCGTAGCTCATTCCTTTATTATCTATATTTTTCCAGCGGCTCGGCAGACTTGACGCCACCCAGATTAGGTGGGATCGTGGTCAGCAGGCTAGTGGAGGATATCTGATCTGTGATTTCTAAGACATTTTGGTTAGTGTGATTGATGCTATTGGATGTATTCAGTGTGACTATTATTCTTATGTCAGGTATTGTGTGAGGATGAATCTGACTTATGTATCTGGCTGGATGATGTTGCACTTGTTGGACTTAGATCTTATTCTTGTAATGTAGTTTCCATTCACTGTCTTACTTATTGTTTTGGTGCTATGGTGTGTGGAGTGCCATATTTATATATTTATTCTGTGGATGTTATATATCTTTTTTTGATGGTGAGGTCATTACATGACTATGGAACTTACCATGGGGGTTCAGACTTCTATTAGATCGGTTCTCCTATCGGTATGGGATAGGAGTATTGGGTCTAGTAGGAGTAACATTGCGCGAGTCCATCTGTTAATTCAGGAGTCATGAATCCTGATTTGACGGTGTACCCGGGAGATGGGATCCACATTGTTAAGGAAAGTAGGTGTGTAATGATGTGTTATATCCTATGTTTTTCGTAGGCTACTCAGGTTGGTATGGGACGATCTGAGCTGTTTATATGTAAAAAAAAAATGTATGCCAAAAATCAGCCTAGGAAAAATGGGGTGTAACAATGCGGGCCCAAGACGAAGCCATGTTGTGGAAAAAGCGCGTGTTGGTGTCCCCGACCTGTGCCCAGTGGACCTTGGCACGCTGCCACCACCACTGCTCCTCATGGGCACAACCCCTGTGAAAGACAGTGATCGATTGATGAATAGTGCATCATCTTAAGAAATTTTATGAGTTTGAGAGGCTGAAGAAAGGTCTAGTAAGATGTATTGTATGATAGTGATAATGTATAAAATGATCAAGTAAGAGAAAAAAACAAGATTAGGAGAACTATTACAAAAGAAGATGAGGATTGTATAATATAATAAAAACATATCATTTATATGACTATTCACTTAATTAAACTCTCAAATCCTCTTAAAATATATTTTATGTGTCAAATATAAATACTATAAATCTAAAATTTGAAAATAAATTGAGTTATAAGTGCTTTGAGAAGTATGCCAAAATATCAGTAGTCAGATTTTATGTTTGAACTTACTATTGTAAACATTTTGTAATAAATGATCTTCTAATATGTGATTTGTAATTTTTTAAAGTGAACTAAAATTTGTTAAAATTTGGAATAATAAAAGAAGTTTAATAAAATAATTCAATAATCCTCTTATTTATAATAAGATAAGCTTTTACTCATATATCATTAATTATGGTGTTTGCTTTTGTGAGTAAAGTAGGGAGGTAAGGAGAGGAGAAGTTTAGAGAGAGAAGGGAAATTGAAGCAATTACTTTTTTTGCATTATATCGATGAGATCATAAAAGAAAAGGGAAAGGTTCAAGAAAAAAAGAAAGTGTTTGACTTTGGTTTCAAAAAATACTAATACAAGTTCAGATCTCTCCTTAACTTTGCTTTATGATTGGTTTGAATTACTTTGGAAATAGATTGGCAAACTTTGATTGTTCGTCTTGATGGTCAATGGTTATCGTAGGTTCCAATTACATTGATCGTACTTGATAATTGCTCAAATCATTGGGTATGGCCTTATAGTGGAGGGATCTTAAGGAGCTTTTAGCCCATCTATGTTTGAGTATGCTACATGGTCTTGTTCTAGTATTATTCTATGATCAAAAAATATGATTTGGTGTTTGAAGGATGTATCATGATTCATATGTCCAATCCATATATGGATGTTAGGAATTGTACTAATACATAAAGAAAACTAGGCAATATAATGAGCTATGTACTACTTAATCAAGTAATAATCTTATCTAATTTTTGTTTGATCATATTTGTACACACACACACATATATATATTGGTATAAATTTTATTAGTATGATGCATATATCAAATGAGTATGCTATACATAGTATGTTAATTATGAATCTAATTTTTACAACTCCTTTATCTAATTAATACAATCAGGTTATGATGTTGTATGCATATATTATGGGTCATACAAGTACAAAAGATGAATTAGACTTGTATGATTAATTGCTAAAACTTTCATGCCATTGTACTAGTATAAGGATTGGACTAGACTTATATGATTTGTTCTCATCTGCTTAACAAAGATTGGCTATACGAACCATTGTACAATTTGATGTGTGTTACCTATGATTACCCCCTTCTTTATTATTCTTAGATTTGGTTCTATGACATTTATTTCTTTTTTATTTCTAAATATTTTTAAAACATATAAAATTATTTTTTTTAAAAAAAGTATAACATAAGCAAACATTTATCTTTTTAAGATCAAGTAGTGAAAGCATCTTTTACAATAAAATAAAGCTATCATATTTTTCATATTTTTTTAAATATACATGCATATATAATATCAATATTAATAAATATTTTTTTACTCAAATAAAATAAACATAAAAATCACATATTTAATGATCATTAGAGCATATTCTAAATTATTAGGTGTTAACTGTCACTTATTCTTAATAGTTTTATAAAATGTCTTCTTTTGACATAAGTATAAGGCCAAAAGAGGCATGAGTTAATTGGCATTTGTTCAATAACAAATAACTATGTATATATGTAAAGCATTGTAATATTTGGGTAACGTTATGTAAGAGTCATTTGAAACAATACAATATAATAAAGTATATGACCATTTAAAGTAAAGTAATAATACATGAATAACTTTTATATACATGAATCTTTTGTACCTTTACATATTAGTTTTTTTTACTTTGTTATCTCTTTTAGAATTTTGTTTAAGGAAATATCTTTTTTATTAACAAATTGGCCACATTTAGAAACATGTTATTTAACACTTAAATAGCTTAAATGGAGACACTTTTGGCTTAAATTAGAATATGTTATTCTGAAATAAAATTTGTCACTTTAAGTAACTTCTCATCATTTTTTTGAATATTACATTCCCCTCACTATTTTTTTTTCTTTTTCTCATGTAACTTTGATTTTTTTATCTTTTTAACTATTGTCATAAAATAACTTATCTTACATGTTCATTATTGCACAATTTATAAATAATTGAATGTATTGAAAATAACATATTATTTATGCTCAAGTATTACATACATAAATAAATCAAGATATACAGAGTACTTATTTTTTTACCATCATTTAGAAATTTAATTTTTGATCATCTCTTAAACATATAAATTTTAATAAGTATCATATGTCAATATAATCATTTTTTATGTATACCATGATCATTTCATTAATCTTCAATTTGTAACCTTTTTAATCAATGAACCAAAGAATATATCTTCACATATATATTATAAAAAAAGAATTTACACAACATAAGTATAGGTTTTTACCTACATTTTATAACCAAGTTATGGTCTTACAAAGGATCAAACTTAGTCCCTTCGATTGCTACAAACTAAAGCCTTTTTTTTTCTTAGATTTGCCTTAGCTGTGAGTTTAACTTGCATAGTTTCTTTGAAATCCTCTTGAAATCACTTTCTTCCTTCTCTTTTCTCTCTCATAAGTACCTTTGGTAGTCACTAAAACTTTCTTCCCAAAAAATTTTGCACCATTCAACGTGTGTTAATAAGACAAAAAAAAACTTAGAAGAAAGGTGAAAGAATTTGGTTTTAGAGTTTAAAACATATAATTACCTTGTTTGAAATAATGGCTAAGGATGGAATTAAGAATTAAGCCTAAATAATTTAATAACAAATCATAACAAATGGGGGTTTAGGATATAGTTGACATATTATATAATCCTAATTATACTAAAGTCTATTCATAATTTATAAGAAGATTTTATAATAACCAGATGTAATAATCTTTAAAATAAATGACAATAGATTTTATCGATGTCCTAAAGCTCCCATTTTATATAAGATAACATTCAAATTCATTATAGGAAAGGTAAAAAATAATCAAAATCCCAATTTTAGTCACCCAATGCTTTTATGCATCCACAAAATAATGTGCAAAGTTATCCCATTGTGATATCATAAACTTTGATATCCAATGTTCTAAAGTTAAAATATAGACAATTATCAAATCTAATAGATATCATAAATTAGCATAATTCATTACAATCTAGGCTAAAACAAACATAGAGATTTATGACCAACACCTAAACTAGAATTGCAAGAATTTCCAAGATGATTCATCACCAAGCAAATAAATGTATGGGTAAAGTTAGCAATACATAGTGAAATTAATGAAATGAAAGCATCAATAAAACATTTCAAATGCAACAAATAACTACGATTTTATTTGTATCTTGCCATTTATCTAATCCATATGATAAGAAAAAAGAAAAAAGTTATAATATATTTTAATTGCTTAATGATCTAAAAATAAGGCTCTTCGATAAGATTAAAAAGAAGACAAGAAGATGGCTACCCAAATTAAGAGCAAACATGTACGTGTAAGGAATGAGATTAACAAATAGATGAAAAAAAAAAAGCATTAATAAAATCTATGAGAAACAAATTTTATCTTTACTCTTTTCAATGTTAACTCCTTGTTGATTATTCTTCTTCTAATTTTGGTATCTTATGTTTGTGCTTATTAAAAAAATTATAATTTTGATCCTCACTAAATAGTTGTAGTACAAATTGAACAAAATTATTAAAGGATAAAGTTGTCATTTTGATGAAAATCAATGTTTTGTCAATTTTACTTGACAAATATATTTAGGAAAATATTCATATTGCATTATGAATATATCATTAGATATACAAAGCATCTTATTTTATTTATTTTATTAATTTCTGATAAAAGAAATGGTAATATTTACAACTAAGTTTTTTATTCAAAATTTCAAACCAAAATATATTGGGAAATCGATGGTCAAGATTAAGTAGATTTGATATCCATAAAAATTATAGACAAAATATAATTTTATAATAATTACTTCTAACTCATTATTTCGATTTGTTTAAAAACGTTTTTTTTTCCAAGGCGTGTATTTCTCTCGCTCGATTTCTCTGTGCTCTGGGAGGTGGAAGATGAAGTCGCCGATTTCAGACATGCACGGCGAAGAGGATTCCACCTCTCATGTGGTAATCGGAAGCGAGGCTGTCGCCGCAGCGGTGGATTCAAAGCTTGGGCAGATGATTTCAGATGAGGAGGCGCAGTCCACCAGCCGGCGCGAGAGCCTGGGTTGTGAAGCCCTCGCGAGGGCCATATCTTCAATGCTAGGTTCCGTGATGAGTGAGTTTGATTCAAGAGCTGAGGGGGTATCTCGGAGTCAGGACGAGTTGTGTTCGGCGATTGATCGGCTCACAGGAGGTTGGTAGTTTCTATTCAATTCTCTATGAAATTTATTTGAAATTAGGTATATTTTGGAAAATAAAGTTTTATTCGTTTCCATTTATGTTTTATACCTTCGGAATTTTTCTATTGTAAGCGTTTGCTTATGGTGGATTTAGGAATTAGGTTAACCGAAGATATGCTATTGGCTAAAGAAAGAATCGCTTTCTTTTGATCAAATCAATAATCAGCTGTTGGTGTTTTTGGAGCTGCAGCAAGATCCACCATATACATTCAAATCACTTTGCCACTTATTTCATCAAGTATATCTGCCTATATGCAGCTTGTGGTTCATTTAATAATTTTCTTACTTCTTGATTCAACAGCGTTGAGCTACGTTCTGTAATACTTTTAAGATAAATCATTTGCATTTCATTGTTCCGTTGACGCCTTCTATGAATGAAAATATTGCTTCTTGTATAATCACTAAAAATCAACGATAAATTAATGTGATTAATACTTGATTTAGGATTAGTTTGGCATCTTATACCTTAGCTTTCCCATGCACTTTCTACTTTGGAAACACTGTTGATTTAATTTCTTTGGAATAACTAAGTTTCATAATTCTTGCAGAGCTGGACAAATTACTTGAAGATGCACCCCAGCCATTCATTATGCAACATGCTGCCAAGATTTCATCTATTCATACGAGAGTCTCGTCATTAAATTTATTGTTGAAATCAATACAGAGACGCATTGATAATATTGATCGAATGATATCTACTGGTTTACCTGAGGGGACTCTATGATCCTTAATTGCCTGCATTTCTGTTTCACTATCAAGATGTGTCTAAGCAGATAAGTCCAGTAATTTTTATGGAACTTGAATGTTCAAGTGGTAAACTTAACAGATCATGATGTCATTTCATTAACATGATGTGGTTTTGTTACCATTAATTTTTTTGCTTTTCCTTGTTTTCCTTCCATTATCTTAAAATTGTTGCATTGATGTCGTTTAAGCATCCCATGCTGCACCAATTCAACTTACACACACAAAACAAATGTTGCACTATCTTAAGTATTAATTCTTTGTGCTTTAACACTGTCTTTATGAATTTTCTATTACATATGAGTTCATGGTTCTTTTGCATAGTCTTGTTCACAGAACCTCTGCGAGAAAGCATTTTAAGTGCACTTCAACTTCCTATATGATATAGCCCCCATTTTGTTATTTGAGTACATGCAAAGGAATCTGGTTTGTTAAGTTTCCTGCATTGTGAAGTTTCTTGTTGCAGGTGCTAAAACATGTTTTGCATTAATTTATGGGATAATAACTAATGTATTAGAGATGGTTGACATTTCTTCTCCAACTTAATTCGCTGTTTACATAAGGTCATTTCTGAGCTTTAGTTCTGTATTTCATGTATTTGAGTGGTAATATTCTACCATCAATCCGTGTCTTTACATAGAATTTAACATGTACTGGTTGGAAACCTTACATAGTCGAAGAGTATTTATCTTTAAAATGAATGCAATTGTAAGTTTATATCATAAGATTTAGATTTTTCAACTGGCTTTTAAACCTTTTTTCTGGATGGATATAACTTATAAGGAAAGCTGCAATTTTAATAGTGATGACTTGACTTTGATGTAGTTGTCCTTTTCTTCACTGTGTAGACTTGGATAACATATACAATATTGACTAAATTTGTTTATTACTGCTTTACTTGCAACTGTTTGGTTGATGGCAATTAGAATTAACTTTTATCGCAAAATTTGGCATGTATCTTTTGCATTTTACTGCAAAAAGCTACTCTAATTTTCTTCAGATAAGGGCGTTGCCATACACCATAAATCAAGCCATAGAAACAACCTAACATATGATGGTTAGAGATCCTGAACTATTTCTGTATTCATTCCTGTTCCCTTGAATTTTTCTTTCCCTTCTCTTTTTTCTGTTATTGAGCAATTAATTTGCTGTACCGAGCTAAATCATTACTACTAAAGTAATTAGGAACTGTGATGCATATGCTTGTATATGATCATTTTTTGTGCATACTTTACACAAGCTAACTTGAGATGCTTTAGAAATTTTATGAAGTTTGGGTGATAAGAAAGTGTTATGAGTTGTTTTATAAAATATTTTATCATTTTTTTGGCTAAGAGAAAAATGATATTTTCAAGTGGGGCACTTCAAAGTCATGCTTAAGGTTCCATTGTTCATTTCTACATTTCAAACCGAAAGGTATGACAACCAATCACAAAGGCTACATAGCTAACCTCTTGTAAAATATGTCAAATGGACTTCATGGTAGATCACCTTACCAACCCTATATAAATAAAATAACCATTCTTTCCGATTTACAGCACAAAACTACACAGAAAGCTGCAAACTGCATTCTTATACCACACCATGGATAATCCCACCCTCATGTCTCTTCTACCTTTGTTCTGCTAATGTATTCTGATTGTTTAGCATTCTGTGCTGCTCGCCTGATGCTAAACCATAGCATGAACTAAATTTGAAGTCTTAAGGTGCCCAAAAGGCCAATACTTCCTGGCTCCAACCTCCTCAAAATTTAACTGAACTAATTTTCATCAACCATGAACTACCACGAAAGCCAGGATGCCCTAAACCAAAATTGCCACAAGGTCCAGAATAATCAAACTTTTGCAAACCATAATTGCAAACAAGACACAACAAGCACACTTTAGCAAAGCTTGCATTTCCCTCCACTCCATCAATGGTTGCCCTTCCCCTTGCCTCAGTTGCCAATGCTCAGTTGGCAAACCCCAAAGGGGCAGATCTTTCCAAGTCTGCATTGCTTCCATTTTTCAAGCTCCAAAGTGGAAACATCTAAGCTGCCCCATAAGGTTGAAGAACTCGCACTTCCAATGTCTCAGCTTCCTCCAAAGATTAAAGAGCCAACACTGTGAACACCTCAATCATAACTGAAAAATGAAGAGCTGTAGCTGTCCAAAACACCACAACCTGAAGAGTCACTGTTGTCTAAGCCATGGGTGTTGAGGACCAGTTTGCCAAAGGCTTGACAGAACATAGTACCCAAGTGTGGGCTATCTACAAAACCTGAAGAATAGGCCATGCGTTTTCATGAACTCCTACATAATTCTGAAGAACCAGCTCCAGCCAAGAATTAAGGTTTATGCCAAGGTATACATCCTTAGTTAATTCCTATGTCAGAGAATTTATTCTTAAGTTGATGTGACGTGTTTGTTATGTAATTCTGCTCAGCAGTAGTCATGCTTTTCTGTTTTTGTGATATCATTATGATGAAATAATAAATTTGGTAAAATGTTGCTTTCAAAAAGCACCTGTTCCAAAAGCTTTGCCAAATGACATGTTTGGTATATATATTATGTATGTGTTGTATGTATATACATAAATACATTTTAAAAAATTTCTTAACATCATGCCAAACAAATTCTAGTAGACTTGCATGGATTAATATTAACAACAGGTTAACAAAACTATGCTGTTGCAAAATGTTTTATAGTTAGATTTATATGGACTGAAAAAAATGAAGTCTCATTTGTGGAGCAGCTCTAGGGATGAACTGGTTTGTGTATGATTTGGCATGATTGTCCCAAGAGTAGCAGAAATAGGGTTAAATAGAACCAGAAAAATGCCAAATCATGCACTAAATGAACCAGAAGAACCCAAAGGTTTTAACCTGAATTGGCAAGGGCTTGAATAGGTTGAACCATTTTGAGCCAATGAAAACTGAGTGATCGGTTTACTTTTCATCACTCTTGAATAGAGTTATTAAAGGTCCTATTTCTATTGGAGGCTAGTCATGTTCAAAATTGGATTGAAGCCCATCAAAACGAACCCATAGGCTGTACTTGATTGACTTTGGATGGCTTGGCTTGAACTAGGTTCATTTTGAGGCTAAGAATTTTTTTATTATTTTATATTCAACTTCTGATTACATTTATATGCAAATGTATTATACACTGTTATATTCATGCTATAATATTACTTATGAATATTTTGAGCTAATCCCTGGTTAGATCAGTTCAAGTAAATGTTTGCTTGAGGTCACCTAGTAATCTAGATCAATTCAGAAATTTTGTTTGTAGATTTGAGCACCATTTGATTTTAGAGTGACATACTAGGCTAGGTTTTCTCGTCGTTCTAGGGGGTGGATTTTTGAGTTCATTTGGGCATCCATTGTCATCCTAAACAACGATGATGAACTTCTCTATGTAGATAACATTCACCTTTTTTGAGTGTAGTGTATTAACTAACTTCGACAAAAAATATGGTGGGGTAAGTTCCTAATTTTGTGTACATCAGGATTTGTAGCTGGATTTGGCATATCGGCCTCATTGGTAGGTTTTTGTAAGAGCCACACATATGTCCTTTTCAAAAAGGCCAGTTTAAGATTAGGTAAAAACCAAACTCCGAAAGGACCGATTTTATGGTGTCGTGATTTATGTGATATAAGAAGCTATTTTCATAATTTGTATCTGTTACCGCCCAAGCTTCATAAAGTAAACCATTTATGCTTTTGAGTTCATGATGTGAAGTTCTTCCCTACTATGCTAATTAGGTTTTGCTTAGTAATTTGCATTGTTTTGGATTACCAAACATGTCTTTATATTAAGAAAATCCTACATGCTTTACAATACAGTACTAAATATTCTTGCAAAACCAGACTTGATACACTAATCCCACTCTGAAATTGTGGACCATTCAAAATCTGGAGTTCTAATTCCAATTAGCAATGTATTAATTTATGTTGTGCGAAGTGTTTTTTTTGACAACTTATATAATAGCCTTATTAAAACATATGCAATGAAATCATGTAACCATTAGTTAGGAACTTTAAAAATCCATGCTTGCTTCTTCTTATATTTTTTCCCTGATAGAAGTATAAAACAAGTTGGAGATAGAGCTGCATTTTAACAAATTTTTTGCTGCAACTTTCAACTACTGCATTTTAGTTGTAACAGTCAACCAAACAAAAGTAGAAGAGAGCAAAACATAGGTAGTACATCATAACATCTTTCATACGGATTATATTTGCAAGATTGAAACTTAAGAAGGAATCCACCTTTCCATCCTTATTTTTGTAGGTTGTCACTGTTATCTAAAGTTTTCTTATCTGATATGAGCATTTTGAAACGTTCATCTCATATCAAGTGACTTCTAAAACTTTCTTTAACTGCAACAAATTGAGTTACGACAACAGAAGTCAGTTTCGATCCTTCAACAATCATGAAGTATATTACAGAAAGTGAAATTTATATTCTTCAACAATTAAAAAGATTACTTCGGAAGATGATGACCATCATCATGTCTCTAGTAGTCTTAAGCTGCTTTAGCTGCTATACTAAATATTTAACATTATTATTTCTTTAAACTTCTCTCTTCATGTGAAGTTCCTTATAATATCCACGAAGTTGAGCTCTATTTCATGAAGTTTATTTTACTCTGCATTTGGAAAACTGGCATAAAATGGTGCTAAGGGTTTTGCACAATTAAAAACATGGTAACTGTTATAGTTGGTGAAATTTATAATTATGATGCGAATCATCTCAATTTATGCATTTATCTCTTTTTCCATTTGAAATATGAATTTTTTGTGGTTTATTTTGATTCATTGTTTAGTGTTTGGCTTTTGTGAACAAAAAATTAAAACAATATGAAATATTTGCATTTGTTAGCTTCAGTTTATGTACTAAAACTCAATATGTTATAGCGAAACTATTTAAAAAATAGAAGATAGGGAGACTGAGGCATAGGCAGAGAGATGGGTTTGAGCATTGCCATGCGAGTGGATTGGGATCATAACATATTGATGTAAGTTTGCATTTGATCCATTTATTTTTGAATCCGATTGAGTTAGGTTGAAGGTGAGCAGAAATTGATATTGAGTGTGATAGATTTGTGCCTTTGGTCAAGTTTATGTTATGTTTGAAAATATAAATTAGGTAAAAATAATAAAAATATATAATATTGAACTAATTTTTAATTAAATAGTTTATATTATATATATATATATATATATATATATAATGTAAATATTAATATAATAATGATTAATAGGTATTAATATATGTAAGTATTGTGTCATATTTTGTTTGGATTTTGATGATAAACAAATAGGATTATTAATTGAATCTTCAAGAAAAAATCGACTAGGTTTTATATAGATTAGGCTTGATTTGGAGGGTCAATAGCATAGGTTTTGTATCAAACATTGTGCATATTGTATCACGTTGAATGAATCCTCTTGTGCATGGCATGAAGGACCATGAATGTGGAAAATGTGAGTAAAGGTTTTATTTATTGTTTAGTTTGAACGACTACAATCTTCCCAAAATTTTTGTGAAATGTAAGACAATTTGGGGATTGCATTTGCACATAAGGTAATAGGTTTTATTTAGGATTTTTACTTAAATTTTAGGAAACGTTTTTATTGTTTTATATAATTATTATTTAAATTTTTTTATTTTGATCTCTAAATGTCAAATGATAATTTGGCTTTTATATGACAATTTTATTTTTTAATATTATATTACAAATATAATATATAATACATTAAGGATAAGATAATAGTTTATGAAAAGTGTTTATGTAAATTGGTCCAACTAAATTTTCTAATGACATTGTTTTTAAGCATTTTAAATAAATTTAGTCAATTGTAGTATCTTATATTGAATTTTAGTTTCTCTAGAATAATATACATTAGACAACTAATCAAGCCTATAAATAATAGCATTGCATTTGGTAAAAAGAGGTGAAGGGCATGGCATAACTATTAATAGGCTTTAAAAGAAGTTATGTGGCTGTAGAATTTGATCAAAACCTTTCTCGTTGTTCGTCAAAATATCCAACAAGTCTTGCTCATTAAGCTCTAGACCTTGGTTCTTAGTCCTTCATTAGAACTAAGATCCAACCTTATTTTAATGAGCAATCTAGCCACTAAGATCGAACCTTAGTTCCTTGATCTCACTTCTATCCCATTGGTATTTACTTGGATTGTCCAATCCTCAACATCATTTAAGACTAGTCTTCCCTCTTCGTCAAATCAACCAAAACAATGAGCAAACTAAGAGCTACATATGAATGATTAGTAGTATAGGTCACAACAAATTTTGTTAGCATTGGATAAGTCCATCGGTTGGATTAGATTGCAAGAAAAATACCAAATTTCCTAGTTTACAATATCGATGTGTTGGAGATTCTCTTTATAGATGATATTTTTACTTAGATAAGCAAATTAGGGTGCTCCTTGATGGTTATAAATGGTCACAATTAAAAAGAATGATTGTTGTTTAAATATCCATAAAAATACTTCTACGGAATAAAAAGAGTTTACAAGTTACAACTTATGAGATCCAACACTCATAAGCCATAACTTACAGTATATCACTCATCCATTTGTCTTTTAACTGTTTTTAACTTTTTTTTCTAAAGTTTATGGGTTTGTTATCTATGACATGATTCATTGACCTTCTTTCAAAAATCTTATTAACATGAGATGTGTCACCTATTGTACCCAAAATGGATGAAAAAAATCGAGAAAATGATAAAAATTGACGATGCAGCATAGAGCAGTAGGCTGTGTGTGAAGATGTGGGAGTGCATGCAGATAGGCTTGGAGTATGCACTCATACAGGGCCTAGCACACATTAGCTTTATCGATCATAGACTACACTGTCGTGGTCAACATGCACATAGAGGGTTGTCTATGCGTAGGAACATCCCCATGGTGCAACCATATAGGTCCAAGGGCACAGGTGTGCACTGACAATTAAGCGAAATTTGTGAAATTTAGACAATTTTTATATTTTTGATCAAAATCATATGTTTTTTATAATTAAGTATTATATCTAAATCTTTATATAAAATAGTGAGAATGATGTATGAAGCAAGTTAAAACTTGTAGCATTTCAAAAATGGAGAAATTCAAAATTCTATGAATCAAAACTTTGTACATTCAGAATCCCTTGAAGAAAATCTTCTTAAAAAATTTAATCTTATCATGACAAAAATCCTCGTCTCATTATTATTCTTTTATTGCTCATTGTCTTTTTCACACTTCTATTTCTGTTACTAATACTCTAAAAGGAATGTTTCTTATTGAGGGCTCAGGGTGAGAAAACCTCATTGACATATATTATTTTTAGTATCATAATGCTTCAGTTCAACATTGATGACAAGTGTAAAGAAGAAGATAGTTTAAAAGTCATAAAAGGAAACCAAGAGATTGAAGAGACTTCAGACTAGGAGATTGCATCAACTATTTTAGTATCAAGAACAGAGGCAGAGGTAGTTATGTTAATCTAACAAATATAAGTGTTAATAAAGGTGATGCTAAAATATTAATCCCTTCTTACGATGGATCTGAAAGATAATCCATAAAAAAAATACTCTAAATCAAAAGAATTTTTGATTAAGTAGTAATTCTAAGATAGTTAAAGATAAAGATAACATTAATCTCCTTTTTCAATGCATGAGAATCGACAACATCCTTTCATGATTTATGCTATATTTGATTTATCAAGTTTTGATGATATAGTAGATGCAATGAAATTAGATACTTGATTGGAGCAACTTGAGATATATTTTTCTTTATATGATTATTCATTAACTAATAAAATAGTGTATACTCGATTGAAAATGATGAGTCATGCATTGGCCTAGTGGAATACTCTAAGAAATGACTTAATTATAAAAGTGACATGAAGTAATTTATGTAATTAATTTAAATCTTTTTATCCCATAGATTATATGGAGGAAAGATAGAGAAAGTGGTATAGTCTATGACATTAAAAAGGACAAATAGTGTAAGAATATACCACAGAATTTTGACGACAAGTTGTGAGTTTGGGAATACCTATTGAAGATGCAAACTTTATCAAAGCATATTATATGTCTATATTATTCTATTATTATTAAATCATCTCTTTTTTTATTCAATCTTTAAAACATGATAATATATATATGTAATTTATAAAGTAAGATAATATAAAGGGATAAAACAAGAATTATAAAATACCAAAAAGTCTAAGTATATGTCTAAAAATTGGCAACAAAAATAAGAATATTTTCTAACATAATATATTACAATCACAACTAATGATATTCTTTCTATTAGTAGAATTCAAAAATATTGTGATCACTGTAACAAGACATGACACATGACAAAAATACTAAAAATTGTATCCATAACTAATTCCAAAAAAAGTTCAAGGACAAAATATTTATTATAGTGAAGAATAAAAATATACTTCAAGCTCTTCTTCAAGTTAATAAAAATTTATCCCTTATAATGATTCCAAAAGATATCTCTTATGAAATAAAGCAAAAAAGAACTTTTCACTATTAAATTGCAAGTAAAGAAAAAGCTTATTAGTATTATTATTGACATTAAAAATGAGAAAAGCTTAATATCATAAAGTCTTCTAAAATGACTAAAGTTAGTTACCGCACCACATCTCTTTGGGTGGATTAAAAGTCTTAGACGAGAGTTGAAAAAATAATGTAAGGTGAAGTTTGTTATTATGGAAGACTATAGTGATGAGATTAAAGTTGATACATTTAGATATCTGTCAAATTATATTAGAGAATCCATATTTATGAGATTGAGGTGACATCTACTATTGACGAGCATAATAATATTGATTCACGAAAGATAGATAACACTTTTCTAACTCGAGACAAAGATGCATTGAAAAAAAACATTATTAGTGCTAACCAAATGAAGAGGCTAGTGAATATTTACCAAAGATATATACTATTAATAAAATAAAAAAAACTATATAGTGGGATCGATGTAAGTTTTAACTTTCTAAAGAAGACAACAAAACTAGATATACTAAAGAATCATTTTAATAAAGAAGATTTGATGGAACTTGAATATAAAAAATAAAGGACATATGATCAGGAGATCACTTTCAATCTCATTCATTCCAAAATGAATGAAAAAACTTAAGAGAGATGACAAAATGATGAAAATCATTGTCATAGCATAAAGCAACAAAGCCAAGCACTAGGCTGTGGGCAGAGACTCATTGTAGGCTCACTGAAGTGTGCATTATAGAGTGCTAATCAAGAATCACTTGTGGAGGCATAGGTGCATATGTGAAATGGCAAAACTCATGGATCACTTGGAGTCGAGTGCACATGTGCCTTGTTGATCATCGATGGCATGCATGTTCTCGCAGGTGTTGCAGGTACACCTATTTCACCACGGTCAACATGTGCATGGGGGGTTGTTCGCGCACATGAACAACCCCCTTGGTGCAGCCATGTAGGTGCGAGGGCACGAGCTCATGTGCACACAAACAAGATTGGATCAAGCAAAATTTGTAGAATTCAAGGAATTTTTTTATCAAAATAACATATTTTTATTTTATAATTAAATATTATGTTTAAATCTCTATATAAAGGGATGAGAATAATGTATTAAATAAGTCCAAACTTGTATCAATTCAAAATTAGAGAAATTTAGAGCTGTCAGAATCAAAACTTCATGAATTTACAATCCCTTGAAGTGAATTTTCATGAAAAATTCAATCTTCTTATGACAAAAATTTTCTTCTCTCTCTCCTTCTTTTGTTCATTGTCATCTTCACGCTTCTATTTCCATTGCTACAATACTAGAAAGAATGTCTACTGTCAAAGGCTCGAGAGAGAATACCTTATAAATAGATTACACAATTTTTTTTTTCATTCAAGAAAGTTTCAATGTGGACAAATCAATGTTTGAAATTTCAATTTTAATCTTGCTCTCCAACTTGATTTTTTAAAGTTTTGATTCAAAATTTTAATTAATATTTTGGATTAATATATCAAATAATAACTTGAAAAAATAAAAAAAAAATTGTACATTGAAAATGTGTTGACTTTTGTGCAATGCTCTAAGTTATTTTGATGATAATATCCTAATTAAGTAGTTTAATAATTAATCATTTACTTTTGTTTGTACATAAAACAAGAGATCAAGGTTGAAAAATAACTAATTCCTTTTGAGAGAGCGTTTTTTCTTTATTTGTAAATTCAAGCAACTTGTGATTCAATTGCATTGTATTAAATTTATGTATGATTTCAAAATCTTCATATTTTAAAAAGTTGAATTGCATAAATGAATGTATCATATATTCGTACATTATATAGTATGATTATTTCTTTTTGAAGTGGATAATTTTGAAAAATAGATTACTCAATCTAGGTTATCAATTGTATTTGCTATGATTGAACGATACAATAGTATTTGATATAATCATATTATCAAATAGTATATTATATTCGCTATGTTTGAATTTAATCAATCAAACTGTTCAGTAAAGGGAGAGGGTCAGTGTCATAGAGGGATATAAAAAACCTAAAGAATTTACAATAAAATTCTATCTTATACAAAGAGAAGTTTTGGATTCTTTTGGAAATTTAAAATTGAAATAACTAACTATGGAAAGGGAGAACAATTACTATTATACAATGCAATATATTGTACCAAACGTTATGACAAAACTAATGATCAATCTCTCAAGTTAATAGAGTTGTCTCAAGAAAACAATGCAACACAAATATTATAACAGACTATACAATCAACTCATCTAACTAACTTGAGTAAAAGCGAGATAATTGTATTTTTTATGACAATATTATTTTATACTAACCAAAGTATATAAAATATAAATATTGGACTATATGATCATCATTTCAAACCATATGATTTAGTTTAGTTCTGAAAATCATAGTGGCTTGATTGTGGTGAAATCATCAAAATAAAATTGTTAAAAGGTGCTAGTTGATTGTTAAAGGCCCTAATCAGTTATATATTGAAATAATGAGTCCAAATGAATTATAAATAGTGAGCTTTTGTTTAGGTGTTCTCTATTTCTATTTACCTTTTCTTGGACTAAATTTGGGCTATGTTGTGTAGCGGTTGGCCTTATCCAAGACAATAAATGTAGGATTGGTTGGGTTGTGGTTAATCCTATGAAAAATCATGGTCGTCGAGCATTTGTCCACTTAGCTATGACAAAAAAAGTGATTTGATAGTGGTGCTAAAGAAGACTTGGGTTTAAGTCAAATCATTTAAAAATATTAGCCTCATAAATTTTTTTTATTCATTGGATTTGGTTTTGATTGAACTACTTGCAAAAAAAAACTCATGTTCGATAATTTGCTTTTGTGAAATTAGTTTTGTTTAATATAATAAATGATCTAATAAGAAGTTTTAAAATCTTGATTTCAATTTTTAATTGCATCACTAATTCAATCTCCCTTCTTTTGGTGTGCCTTAGACCCAACAAAATAAATATTATAGGAAATTTTATCACTTTTATTAACTTTGATTAAAGTGTTATATCACATAAATTTTGTTCTAAAATCTAAAATTAGAAGTCATAAAAATATTTAAGCTACAAATATATTTTCAAAAAGTTAAAAAGTTGATTTTGCTTCATGCATACATCTTAAAATTATGATTAAGTAAAACAATACAATCCTTCCAAAAAAAAAAAAAAAAAATCAAATTTCTGTGTTTAGAACAAGCTTACACTTCTCTTTTCTAAGAATGAATTATACTACATAAGTTACAAAAGCTTTACAATAGTTTAGTTAAAAAATCAAATAAAAACAAGGCTCTAAGAAATAAAACATAGAGGTCCTTGGTTCAACCCAACAGCTAGCAATAAAGCATTCACCTAGTGAGATATACAAGTTTATCATTACATTTAATTAAAAATATTGAAAAATAAGAATGAATGGGGTATTCGAACTTGAACCCAACACTATCATGCTCGATAGAGAATCTAAGTTATTTAAAAATTAAAAAAAAAATCTATTTGAAAGAAATCCAAACCAACATGATTTTGGCTAAATTCAATTTTCATAGATAATTTTATATATGTTTCTAATGAAATTGATCCAAAATTGGCATAAAACTGATGATTCAAACTATTTTAAGGAAAACTTTGAAAAAAAGAAACAAACTTTGTCTTGTCTTTTCTCTCATTTTTTTCATTCTATTCTCTCTTCTCATTGTTTTGAATTATACACTAATTTATAAGATTAGTTCTTCTATGCATATCCAAAATTCACATTTGGATGTTAATAAAACAATTGACAACCTATTCATTAGCAAGATTTTTAATATTGTTTTATTTTATTCATTTGATCATTTTTTTTAATGCTTCTCCCTTCTTCTACAAAAGGATTTGAATAAATTATAGTTGCTTAGGTCATGTGGAATATTGACCTCTGGTGTTTCACACCTCTGCATAGCAATATTGTAAGCTAAAACTCTTCCTATAGAGCATTGGTTGGAAAAGAATGGTTTGGGTTATGGCTGGGGTAGTTGAAGAAGAAAAACAACTGTGACGAGAGATTGATCTTGTCAAGAAAATTATAGAATAGTTTTCTATATTTGAATGCTTGGTTTTGATGAAACAAATGTGTAGTTTTCTATTGCAACTGCTCCACTTATATGCTTTTAATATGTTTGACGAAATGCTTGAGCATAATATAATATGTACTGCTGAACACTGGAATAATTTGATGACATGACATGAAAGCAGGTAGATTAACAATTGCTTCTGTATGACAGCTACAGGTAGTTTACCAATGAAATTCTCTTGTTCATATAATTTATTTGTTTTCTTCAGCACTTTTAGCCTTGTAATTCTCCAAATCTTATAGAAAACTAGATATTGAGCTCAACTGCTTGCAGAGGCAGGTTTGGATTATTCTCTGTGCATCAACTAATCATACCCATCAGTCTATTTTCCATCAGTTGATATGAACTTGTTAATTTTCTTTTTGAAAGAGTTGGTATTAATAGAATATAATAAGGAAAATAAAAGTAAGAAACTAGTTAAATGTGTGGATAATTTATTAATTTATTTGCTTTGATTGTGAAGAAAAATACTAATAATTTTTTTTAATGTATTTTACAAAATCAAAGTTAAAAATCAAGATGTTAAAAATATTAATCTTCATAGTGATAGATGTTATATGATCTTAGGACTAGCCTTGTGTGAAGAGGGATGAAGATAGATTAACGGCAATGACGAGAGAGTTGATTGACTATGAAGAAGATGAGAGTTGGTTCGAGTATGTTGTATTTAGGTAGATGGTATGACTTAATTCTAAAAAATATTTAATTATTTAGAAAATCATAGAGTTAGATTTATAAGTATCTTAAAATTTACAAGTAAGTCAATTTGTAATAGGAACTTAAAGTTCAAGATATTCATAATTTTCTTGTTTTATTTCTAGTGTAGAGAAATTCTAAACATTTTGTAAAATTGGAGTTCATCCACACTATTGAAGGGGGATGAAGACACACTAGGGTTTAATGACTTTAAGTAAGATGAAAAAAGTTTGGCTTTCAATTAGACAAAATTGTTTAAATTGTAGTTACAAATTAATAAATTCAAACTCATTAGTTATTAGATATGTTCTAGAGTTTCATTCATTATATTTAAAACTTGTTAAATTATTTTTAATAGTAACTAAATCTTGGAAAGTCTTTTTCAAACTCTAACAATTGATTTTTTATCAAATTTTTACAACAAAATTAAATATTAAGATTATTATTAATATTTATAGCTATTATATTTTTATTTTATCTATTTTATTCTAATATTTTTAATTCTCAGTTAGCTGTTCTTATGATATTCTGATCACTATCATCAAAACAATTAAGGTGTAAATTAATAGAAAACTTAGAAAATAGGTCTTATATTAGAGTTTATAAAAACAGCTTTTAAAAATCAATTTAAAATTGCTTTTTTAATGCAAATTACTAAGATTAGGAAAGTGCTTTATGATGGTGGTTATTTGATGTGATATTACAACCAAACACATATAAACAAGAAATTTTTTGTTTATTATTATATACTAATTCATAAGATGATTTGTTTAATTTGAGCCTAGTGAATACTCTATTGAAACATAATAAGCTATCAGTACAGTTTTTCCCCAAAACAATTTGATTATTTTATATTCATTTAATATAGTTCTAATTAAATCTAATAAAATTCTATTTTCTTTTATTACATTTTGTTGTGGAGTCTTAGTACAAAAAATGTATATAAGATTCTATTGTTATCATAATCTTTAATAAATTCTTTGTTTTTAAATTCTATTATATTATCATTTCTAATGACAATTAAGTTATGACTTAATTCATTTTATAATTTAGTTATTAAGATCTAAAATTGTCTATATGATTTACATTTTTTTTCTTAAGAATATTACCCGTGTATACATTAAATGGTCATCTATTACAACTAATCTATATTTTTTAGCTCATAAGTTATAGGTCCAAACAAATCTATGCGTAAGTTCTAAGAGTATTGTAAAAGTTGTACACATTTTTGTTTTAAAACAAAATTTTGTTGTTTCACCTAAACTAACTAAATGGTTTACATACATGATTATTAATAAATGTCAATTTAGATAAACCTCTTACTAAGTTATGTTTAATTAGTTTTCTTAAAGTTTGTATACTAGCATAATGAAGTCTTTTATGTCACAAATTGAAATCACTAGCAAGTGATGTAAAATATTTTATTTAAAAAATATTTATTATTTTAAAACCAAGTAAATAAGTATTAATTCTTTTAAGTATAATAACTACTATATTTTCATATTTACTAATTTTACATGCTAAAATTTAGTAATAGAAGATATAGAGTTTCTAATGATACTTATTTTATTGATGAACTTCATTGAGTTGCCACCCAGTATTACTTTTTTTCCATTGTAGGTCTTTAGTTGGAAAAATAGATAGATATTTCTAGTCAAGTATTTTGAACGTACACACTATCCAAGAACCAAGTCTTTCTTGGTCTTGAAAAGAAAACATACCCAAATTCATAAATTAATTATTAGATTTGGAAACTCTTTGAATTTTGGGTCTTACATATTTAAGAGTAGTTGAACTACTAGCTACCTTAACTACCCTTATACATGTAGGAAATTTAGAATAAATATTGACATAATCCTACATGCATATGATGTAAAACTAGATAGCATGTAATAATGGCATGTAAAGTTTTTATTGTAACCATGTAAAATTTTAACATTATCATTATGCCTATGCATATAAAATCTTCAAGCATTTGTAACAAAAAATTTTCTAATAATAGGTTTTTCATTTGATAATGAACAATAGAGTGCAAGGATTTGAAATCATTAAATTCATTAACTAGGTATGCTTTTTCCTTAATTTGTTTTGCTAATCTATCATTAACCTTTTACCTATTCGTTGAAAACATGTTAGCTTTATCTCTAATATGTTAACAAAGACCTAAATAGTCATTATATTCTTCTTTTACTCTCTTATAGTTTTTACACAAACTTTCTTATTTATTACAAACATAAAATAATTATTGAACTAATTATTCATTAGAGTAAATTATCTCTTCTACTCCATCCTCTTTAACCATTATACAAAATATCCATTCATTATTCTTTTGCTCTTCACTTGTGTTAGGCTCATTTAGGTTACTCAAAGTAACTTTCAATGCTTTCTTCTTCTTCTTACTCTCCTTCATTTTATTATTCTTTTTATTTCAATTCTTTCTTGCACTAAATGGCATGCTAATGTGGTATGTCCTAATGTGCTACATTCATGATAATTAGTCTTTTCTTTTCTTCTTACTCTCTGCTTAGATCCTTGACTCTTATATCTTCTAGTAATATCAAAAACTTTAGATAAACCATTTGAGATTAGAGCTATGCCATCCTCATTTATAGACACCTTTTATAACGTGTCTTCCTCTATTTTTAGTGCTATTATTACCCTAATCTTATACTCTTCTATATATCCAACACATATGCATTAATTTTTTATTTTTTGAATAATCCTAAAATGTCTAGCTTCATGTACTTGTAATTTCTTATAAGTTCTAGCAGAAAATTATTCTGATCTAACTCTAATTATAACATAGATCTTTTTTATGAAATTCTATAATATTTCTTTAAGCATCTATTAGTTTCTTATATCTTTTATTACTTAGATTAAGTTTTTAAAATATTATTTTTTGAGAGATAAAAGAAAAGATAGAGATAAAAATCAAAAAGTCTACTAGTAAGAGAATAAGATTAATAAGACACCTTGGTTTATTATCATGACAAATTTTAAAAGGACTTAGACCAATACAATGATTCATGGAATTATTATATGTAAATTTAATTCATGATAATAGTTGATCCCAAAGCATTGGTTGGTCACCTATCAAGATATAAAGAAGGTTTTTTATGATTTACTACTATTTGTTTGTCCATTTTTAGGTGGTAGGCTAAAGAAAATTTTAGATTAGTTCTTAGTAAATTTCATAATTTCTTTTAAAAATAATTAATTAATTCTACTACTTAATCAAATATTATTGTCATCTTACATGGTTATTCTTTATGTTGGTGCTAAAGATGTTGGTGCACTTCTAGTCATCTTATAGTTGTGGAGTTACAGGTGGTGCTCCTAACCACTGAAACTATTAATTTTTTTATGTTTCTAATTCTTACTCAATTTTCTTGTTAGACATCATGTTTTCTCCTCATTTTGAATCTTCTTATTTATTAATATTTTCTAGGTTCATAGTCATACATCTCTTTGGATAGTTTGTAGTTACATGTTTATTTTCATTGCACTTAAAATAAGTAAGTCTAGGTTATTTGGGTTGGCTTGAAGAAGAGTGTGAAGAAGTGGATGATAAAATAGATTTAGGAGGTTTAAAAACTATAGTAAATGGGGTAGATAAAGCACGAGTATGAGTGGCTTGAGAAATTATGGTGTGGGGCTTTAAAAGGATTGACTTGTCATTTCTCTTAAAACGTGAAGTTTTACTTTTGTTCACATTTCCAGCCATGCGATAAACTTTCTTTAAAATAGAAATATTTCTTAAGTTAAGCTTAGCTCGTATTGATTCTTTTAAACATGTCATAAAATAGGAAAGTACTACTTGCTTGGGTTCATCTATCTTACATCTAAGTTTATAATTTTTAAATTTATTATTATACTTCTCAATGGATCTATCATCTTAAGAAAACTATTTTCATTTATTTGATATTTTGATATTATAAGTTCTTGCAACAAATGTATTGTACAATTTAATCTTTAGATTTTATTAAGTTTAGGATACCTCTTCATCATTATTAATATATTATTATTCTAAGTTTTTAAAAAATTTATAAATAGTTCTAGTGAGTTTAGTTTAAATAAATTGATACTTTTTTCTCACTCATTTGGTGCCAATTGATGTAATCATCCATACTAATTTATCAATCTATGTATTCTTTAAGATCAAAACTATCATAAAAAATCAAGACTAGTTTCACATTAAGGATACATTCTTTATCTTGATATCTCTTATGTCATTCTTCCTTACTAGACATATCTAAATCATCATTTTGGTTTGACTCATCTAAAGATTTATTTCTTTTTTTATGATCATGATTCTTCTAATAAATATCTTGATTATATTTATCAAAAGAATTATTATATCTTCTAGAGTTCTTATATCTCTTGGAATTTTTTTCCTAAATCATTGGGTGTGATACTTCTTCTCCTGTGATCCTTTTCTTTTCTAAGATTTGGTTCACACTATTGGTTTAGGAGAATTTCTCTAACTATTTTGATGAATTATACTATTGCTTAGGATATTTTTAGCATGAGATCTTGATTTACATTTTATCTTAATTTTGAATTGATTCTTAACTTTGATTTATCATTTGATAAGACTTACCAAATCTTAAAGTCATTCAAAGGTTTGTCACATAGAGAGATATAAATAAAAGAAACTAATTTGGGAAATCTTATTTTTTTTAATAGAAAAATTATAAAAGCAAAGCAATCATAGTTATAAATCACTAAAGCTAAGATAGGGTATGCTTTTAAAAAAATGATGAGTGATCAGAGTCCCACTTTTATGAGACTACCTTCTAGATATAACCAAATAGTTTCCAAGAAAGATGGTGGGGAGTCGTATCACTGCTTTTGTATCACCTCTTAAGATAAAGTTTATCAAAAACTAGCTAAGAGTTTTTTAGTGAATAAACTAAAGAAAAAATATTATTTTTTAATAAAAAATAATATTATCTAATATCAAAATTAATGTAGAATACTAAACCATGTTCTCTAATACTAAAGTGAATACACTAAATAAAAGAAATTTTTTTCATAAAAATCATTTGCTCTTATACCAAATTTGATGTAGTGTAGATTTAAACATTTTATCATAACCTAAATTAGAGACTACGATACTAGAGATACTCAATACATTATTAAAGAATATGAAAAGATATTATGTATTAATTTAGGTTAAATATCATATGTGGTATTTTAGAGTTATTAAAAGATTAGCATTCCAAATCTAAAGCATAGATTATTAAGTTGAGTTGGTGGCAACACATTAAATATTAAGCATAAAATCCTACAAAGTGATTTTTGTCGTATCTAATTTTACACATATAAAATAGAGAATTTAAGACAAATTTATATTGAGTATTTTAATAGAAAAGAGCAATTCAAACTTTAGATTACTACTTAGAAAATAATAGTTGCTGAAATGATACATCTTTTTTGCAATGATATCTTGTAATTTCATATGTGTTGGTGCTTGAAGCACCAAAGGATAGAAGAGCAACATATTGGTGATTTGGGTTAGTAAGAAAGCTTGGTGATGTTGATAGAAATGAGAATTTGTTTAGTTATCGACTCACGTGATGGAAGGTATCTCCTATTTGATCATTATCTCTGATAAAATATTTGGTTGCCAACTCTTCTGGTGAAAAGTCTTTTATCTTTGATCCTTATCTCTCATAAAAAAAGTTAAAATCTCTCCAACTAAAATTTAATATCATTATTTGGTTTATAATGATAGAATCACATAAATGAAATAAATTTTTATTTCATAATTTTTATCTTTTATAACTTAGTGAGTATCCCTATTCATAGAGACCTAAAAAATTCATCAATAATATTTAAAAAAATAAAAAAAATAATTAAAAAAAACTAAACAATTAATTAAATTATGAAGCTCTTAAATTGGTTGTGCATTTTTGGAAGTGGGAATGGCAAGCGACAAAATGACAGGTGGCAAAATGGTGGGGCGAATAGCATAGTGAAGTTGTTGTTTTGATTTCATGTAAGTGCGGGTCTAGTGGGCCATAATAGGATGGTTGGACTAACAGATTGGCATGAGTCATCACAAGTAATGGGTCAAATATATTGAGTGTTAGTCAAACAATGTTCTTCGGTCAATTCGGGTCACGCCAGTGCACAGTTAGCTCAGGTGGCGACAATGGCTGCTAACAACAGTAGTGATGATGATAGATGGTGACAGATGGCGGTAGGTGACAAGATCAATAAAAACTTCAATGGTTGCTTGATAATAATTTTTTTATTATTCAATGGTTTTTCAAATCATAAACTTAAAAAATTATGCACCTAAATAAAGGAACACCAAGAATTGCTAAAAGTAATAACTATAATGAGAATGACACCCTCGCTTCCACACCCACACATATTTACCTAACTATATTCCAGTCATGCCTTCTTCAAGTGAGCTAGAAAATACTCATCTAATTTTTCAAAAACAAATAAAAATACCCTTTAAATGGAGGTGGAAGAAGGGTTGAAGCATGTTCTTCCAAAATAATATGATTGGTTACCATTGTGTGAGACATCAACAGGATCTTGTTTAAGATGGCTGGTTGTTAAAAATAATCACTCTTTGATATCACTTGTTAGTAATATGGGAATGTAATGTCCATGCAAGGGGGTGGTGAATTATATAAATTTTAATATAATATAACAAAAGTGAAAATAATAAAAGTTTTTTTAGATTTTTTAATTATTCTTATATACTTATTTTAGAAACTCTAGTTAGCTTTTAAAACGCTTTTTATGAGGAGTGTGATAAACTAAATTTGATATCATATTTTTAAGTGGTTTGATCTAAACTTAGATTTATGTCTATTTTGATAAAAAAGAAAACAAAAAGACTAAAATAACTTGCATAAATGGATAGGTAAAACCCTATAATAGAAAAAAAAAAGACTCTACAAATATTAGGCCAAATGACCCTTTTCATTGGATTGAAACATTGAGAAAAAAGACTTTACAAACATTAGCTCAAAAGTGCCTATAAATTATTAGGCCAATGGACCCTACAAAGTCACATAAAATCAAAAACTAAAATACACTAGTTAAGAAGTAAACTAAAATATTATAAAATTGTTTAGAGATGATTTATAACTTAGTTCAATAGAATATGAGTTTGAAAGAAGGCCAAGGAAGAAAAGAAAAACTTCTAATTGCTATAGACTTAATTTTCTTTCTTATTTCTTCATCAAAGATAAGATCTTCAAGTGCTAAATTTTCAAAATGATAGGTAAATATTCAATAAATTTTTCTTATTGTTTGAAAATATTTGAAAGAGTTTTGAGATCTCTAATGGCTCTAATCACCTCTAAGGGCTCTCTAATAACTATATTATATAATCCAAAAATCTAATCAAATTAGTTATTATTCATATAAAATAAACTAGTCATACTATGCAATCAAAACAGCATACTATAAGTTATTCACCAATTTATATTACTTATAGTATTTAATAAATAAAAACATATTATACAAAATCATTAAGTTGTCTTTCATCATATAAAATTTCTCCCAAATGGCTATTATACAATATGATTAAAATGACATATCATACACACCTCTTGGGTTATCTCTCTTATTGCACCATTTGACTCATATTACCATGTCTATTAGAACTTATCCTATTGTATATTAGTTATCATCTCACTACACAAAATTTAAGACACGAGTTATAATACCTAAATGAATAGTACTCTCATCTCTTCATGCTTACTTAATTGAATTAATCCTATTATAGATCCATGTGAACATATTGTATAATCTACTTATTTTTTGTAATTTTAATATTTTTTGTATTATAAGTATTTTAAATATGTTTTGTAAATGTGAACTATATTTTCAAATTTTAATAGGTCATATTTATAGATAGACTAAATTTATGCCTAGGTGAGTGGAAAGAAAGTTTTAAAAGCTTTTTGTTCACTCTCACACAAAAACTCATTGAATGACTTTAATGGTTCAATAATATTGTTATAAGTATTATATTCTAAAAAAATAAAGATACTCTAAAATTATCTTTTTTAAGTTTGTTCAAACTTTATATTTGATTTCAGTTACATTCTTATTAAACATTGTTATTAAAACTTTTTAGTTTATACCAAATTTTCTAATTTGTTTACCAAAATAAACTTGAGTTGTAGATCTAAAATACTTTAAAGGACAAGTAGTAGTAAACTAGAGAATGGTTTTTTGTTCATCAAATAATCACATATGGACCAAAAGTTCAACAATCTAAATCTATTTTGTAAGGAGAGGAGCTTGAAGGTTGCTAACTAAGGAATTTAAGGGAAAAGGTTGTGTTTGAGGAAAGATTTCTATGGAGAGTGATGTTTCATTAAAGGCTTAGAATTCTCTTTTTTTACCTTTTTGTTAGTTGTAGGTGTTCTATATTTTTCAATGAGAAAGAGAGAATTGTAGTGTGAAAGTGCTAAAAAGGTTCATGTGCAAGAAGGAAACATAGTTTTCGTTTGGAAGCTACCACAAGAATGGAGAACAGAAGAAATGACTTATTGTTGTTTGTAAGGTTTGGAATTCTTTCTTCCACTCTTTTGTTTGTTGCAGGTGCTTTTTGGTTTTCAAGGACAAAGAGAGAATTGTAGTAAAGAAGTGTTGGAAAGATTGTTGTGGAAGAAAGAGTCATAGCTTTCATTTGAAGCTACCAGCACAATAGGGAATAAAAGAGATGACTTATTATTGAGCAAAAGGAAACATTTAAGAAGTCATGTTTTGTTGTTCCAATCACATGATCAAATATTGAAATCTAATAAAAGTCAAATAAAAATTATTATATTACTTTGAAAATTAAGTTCATATAATAACCATCACAATAAAAATAAAATTAAAATTTTTTAAAAAATAGAATAACACCCATGCCCCCATTGCCATAAAAATGATGTATAATTTTTTAATATTCATATACATGATTTCTACGATAAAATAAAAGAAAATAACCAAGTGAGTTAATATCCATGTCCCCTCAATGCTCCCCTAGATTCTCGTGTAGTACATCAGTTTTACCTCTAATTGCTAATGCCAAGAAAAGGCTAAGCCACTAACACAATCTTAAGAGGCAAGCTACCCATGCAAACATGAGAGTCAGTACAAGTTTTGGGTTATACCCCATGTTTGGTCAACATAATCATGAGAAATAAATAAAACAAGTAAAAGATGTCAATAAAGATTTATTGCATAATGGAAAAGTTGGAAATGCTAATAAAGATTTTTGGAGTTTTAAGGAAAATAATGTATGACCAAATTAAGTATTTAAATGTATAATTTGAAGAAAAAGATTCATAATGTTTTGAGTAATATTGAGCTATTTATATTACAGAGGAAGAAAAAGGCAAAAAATACATAAAAAGATAATCATCTAAAAAGATCTGAGTAGATAAATTAAAATAAATATGATGAAAATAGCTATTATTATATATATTATGAATTAAATAAACTAGATCATAACATTACATCATTAACTTATGTATAGATATGAAATAATCGACATGTACATTATCATTATGTGTGGCATGATACGAAACCGATGGCAATGCATGGACATATAAAAGATTTCATATCAATGTATGTATATAGAAGATGTGATGACAAAGTATATGCATGTGTTATATATATATATATATATATATATATATATATATATATATATATATATATATATATATATATATATATATATATATATATATATATATATATATATATATATATATATATATATATATATATATATATATATATATATATATATATTATATATGAGTATGAAGTAAGAACAATGTAAAATATGAAAAGAAGAAATGCATGAAAGATAACTAGGTGAGTCTTATGAAATGATATAGAAAAAAAGAATTTGAAAGAATCTATACTTATTGACCATATCTTATATGATATGTATGAATTGAAAAGAAAATATAGATTTTTGTATAATTGTATTCTATAATAATCATTTCTAATTGTTGGTGTAGATGAGATAAGATGATATGATATAATACCACAAATATTAGACCTTAGTATCAACCACTGCTTATTAGGCGTAAAGGCAAAGTTGATATGAGATGATTGTTGATTGCTAGGTGTTGGTTGAACATGAGGTCTAATGATATGATATGATGAGATTCCAACTAAGATGAGATTAGGATCTAAAATATAATGGCATTTTAAGAAAATAGAATCTAATATTTTGAGAAAGATAAGACTATATGAATAATATGTAATTGGTATAGTAAGTACATGCAAGAAAACAAATTAATGAGAAAGAAAAATATTATAATATGTTGGTATAAAATACAAGTATATGCATATACATAAGAATGATCTCATAATATTAATATAGTACTTGAGAGACATGATTTAATATAAGTATTTCATAAATTTCATTTGCTTTTATGGTTCCTATATACCATGATTTATTTCTTTTATTGTATTTATATTGGTTTACTTGCATATAATTATCAGTTTATCTACTAAGCTTGTTATACTCATTCTCTTACATTACAAGGTATGGCATAGACACTTACCAAGCAAAGGAATCTCATAGTGCTTGAGATAGGTTCCTAAGAGTGGTATTGTGGTACTTTGGATCTTGATTGTATAATATTATATAAGTTGATCTACATGTTGGATGTTTGGATTTTATTATTAAAAACAGTCACTGGATGAATTGAATATAAAATAAGGAAATAAAGAAAAAAAAAGTAGTCAAGATAAAAATTCAAGGCAATGCATTTGGCATATGCATTATTACTGATTTTATCATAGGAATGATTGTTATTTGCATTTCACATAAATTTATTATAGATCCAACATGCGACATACCCAAATTGTGTATTACGGACTTACATGCATGCCTATGTAACTTTGCTTATTAAGCCTATGAGGATTAACATAGCCTATGTTTGGCTTATAAATTATTCATTTAATTTGGATATACAATGAAACTCCAAAGGAGTAGAAAATGGAGATGGCACAACTAGCATAACAGGCTTGATTTGCTTTTGTTTATTTATTTATTATTCCACACAAATAATTATAATAAAATGGTTTGGCCTATTTCAATAACTCTTTTGTCTGGTCTTCTTACAAATAAAGCTATTGTTTTTAGTTCTTTAAAAATATTTGGTTGTATATTTTAAAAGAAAAAATAATTTGAGACAACATATTTTAGTTAATAGAGGTTAAAATAAGGAATAAAATGGATAGCATGTACCAATGGGTTCTAGATTTTTCTCATAGTCTTTGAGTGATTACCTTTTTTAAATCATCCCCCAAGAATTAAGAACTTCATTGACATTATCCTACTCTCTATTAATTCAATTTTCTATCATATCCATACATGATAGGTTTGAATAAGGAATATGAGGATAGGCTTCCACATTTTTCTTAGATCTAGAAAGGTTGGAAATAAGATAACTAGAAAAGAAAAAAAATCTCTTTCATAGGAAATAATGAGAAAGCCAGATTTGAGTTTTTTCTTGCCTCAAATGAAAATTCCTAGTTTTCGGAAAATAGGGATTTTAGTTTAGGTTTAATTAAATAATAACTTAATGATTTAATAATTCCTTTTAGTTAAAACCATATAAAAATTATTTTTTTGACAATTTTTATACCCTTGGACCTACCAAAGTTGTCAAAACAAATTCTAAAATTATTATATCACATTTTGTTGCTTTTAAAATTCTATCATTTTTTTTTACTTTGCTTGATAATCTAAGTACTTTATTTTTTATTTACCTCTCTCCCTTTAATATTCATCTCATTTTGTAAATATTATAATTTTCATTGAGTACTATATAAAATATCAAAATAAAGTTTAAGTTCGTTAATGTCTTTTGGGATGTTACACTGTGAGGTGGTGTCACAATGTTGATGGAGCCAAAGATGGGGATTAAAACACCACAATAAGAAATTACAACATCGATGATGCTAGATTAGGAGTTAGTTTTTGGGGGGTGCATATGCTAAAGTAGTGGAAGATTGCTAGAGATTGATAAAAATGACACAATTGAATAAAATATGAAACAATTTTTGTGGATGTATGGTCTAAAGAAAACTTGAAAGAGATTAACAAAAAGATAGACTTAAACAATTTACATGAGATATGTGTAGGTGCTTTATGTTGCTGAATAAGCAATGGATAAAAAAGGTAGGAAACTAGATGCAATTTGTAAGAAGAGTAGGATGAAACTAAGAATAAAAAAGTCACCTAAAACTATGTAATTATCTATTATTTGGAGATGTACCAAAAAGTTTAGTACATGACTATATAAATAAATTGTAAAAGCAAAAGGCAATTAATTAGATATACAATAGTGGCAAAGACATAACACCCAATAAATGGGAGCATAAAAGCATGAGATTGAAGTGGTAGACCTCTTTTAACAATGTCATAGCATGCATTTTGTTGTGATGCATAAGGAGGAATTGTCGATGAGAGATGCCATGAAAGTAAGAAATAAGACATGATCTTGATATTCCTTTTATTAGTAGGATAAAGGTAATAATATTCTTTTTGACAAGTTCTTATCCAAGGAAATAAGTGGAACCATTATGTTATGCGCATGAGATTTTTGTTTAAAAGGATAAAAATAGATATACTTTGTAAAGTAATCTAAAAATAACATACTATTTGATATCATGACGAGAGTAAATTAGAGAAATATAAAAAAAATATAATTTCAAGTGGAGATATAGAGACAAGAGAAGAAATTGATAATTTATGACTTTAATGCCATCAAAACAATATGATTATAGATAGAAAAAAATAAATGTCATGAATAGTTGTATCATACATAGGAAATGGGGGTTACATTTAACATTTGAGAAAGACATTTATCAAGGATGACTTGTAAGAAGGAATCCTCCACTCATATACTATATTCCTAATCTATCCTGACAAAATACTTACCCTCAGGTTAAGATAAGAAGACAAATAATTTATTATTAAACTAGCAAAAATGTGAAATAAAAATAAATTCTCATTTTATGCTAACATGTAAAAATATTAATTACAATAAAACCATGACATACATAACGAGTATGCAAGTGTCATCGCCATCACACTATAGTTGGATGCTTCGAAAATAATATAAATGACGAGATAACTCAGGTTAGCGGTAACATAAATAGGATAGGGGCAATTATCTTGGGTGATGATAGTATTGTTGGATTATAATTTTTTTATTATTCTTTGATTTTTCATATCAAAACCTTAAAAAAGCATACAAACAAATAAAATAAATCTAAGAATTGACAAAAAGTAGTGGTCATAGTGAGGATGACACTCCCTTCTACATCTCCACATATTTACCTAACTATATTTGACTCATGCTTTCTTCAGGTGAGCTTCCCTTTAGCCTCGTCAACCTGTCATCCACTTCCTTTGCAGAAATTCCCTGTCACGCTTTCTCTCACAAATTATGACACCAACCGCATGCTTTGCTGCTTTATTTCGAGATTATCCCTCAACAGCCTTCTTTTAGCCGATGATCGAATTTTTGGGTGAGATTTCTTTTTTTTTTTTTTTTTTTTTTGGGTGCTGCTCCACACGTGTGGTTTCCTCTGTGGTCTATTCAATCGTGGAGTGATTCTATTGGCTGTTGACTGATTAATTCCATGGGCACGTGTCGGCTGAGGATTAGCTTGACAAGATTTTTTTAAAAGCGCTTATTTTGTTAGTTTTTTCACCGAAAAAAATGCTTATTGTTTTTGGATATATTTTCAAAAAATTGTTTTTCTTTCATCAACATAGAAAAGCTCATTTTTTCAATGTAAAAAAAATCCTAGAGAGATGCATGGAGCCAATGTTCATCTTATAGTTATACTTTACACCAATTGATGATATTTATTAGAAGAATATTTAGAAATTTATTTTCAATAAAGATTTTTTCATTATAAAAAAGTTTTGTAAGTTAAGTTTTAAGATTATTCTTGAATCACATTTCAATTCAATCATTTAATTTTTTCTTTTAAAATTTAATTTCAATAAATATTATTTTTATCAAAAATTTATTTTTATTAGTATAAAATAATATTTGTGAAAATATTTTTTATAATATTCTTATTAAACTCATAAATCATTTGTAAACAAAGATAGTGGCACATGATTATAGAAAATATTATGATTAAATTGTATTATACGAGTCAATTCAAATTAGTTTTGTATTTTTGTCTTGAAAAAATCGTGCCAATAACTTAAGAGATTGACTTGACATATACGGATAAATAAATTTTTTCTTTTGATGTAATTGATGATTTATTGTCGTTGTTTCTTGTTCAATGAATTCTCTTTTGATAATTTATTCGATGATAACTCCCTCTCTTATCTTTCTTAGAATGCAAGCTCATGATACACGTAATCTTGGCAATGATCAGGACCTTTGTAGGGAAAACAGTGGCGAATCGGACGGCAGAATTGCTGCCAAGTGGAAATCGCCATGGACCACCACACTTCCAACTAGCTTATCAGCCAAAGTTCTATCCATCGCAAACGAAACCTTTCATCAAGAAGCGTGCTGGGGCATCGATCGGATGGAAGGCATGACTCCGTCTTGTTGTCAGTGCAACTCTGAAGAAAGCTTCTCGCTTGAGAAAAATATTTTTATTTTAAGAATATTTTTTCTTAAAATTGTTGGGTGACTTGGCTGTCCTCACCGCCCGCGTGATGGTTCTGTCACCACTAATAAAGAATGTCGGTGAGTAGGTTTTTGTTTACTGTTGGTGACCACACTCGACGGTCGACGGTTCGGACTTCTCTTCCCGTAACTCGCTGGATGGCCAAACATCGCTGTCCCGATGGAACAGCAAACAGGTTTTTCCAGTGGAGAATGGCGGCGGGTAAACAGCACTCAAAGTGTGCCACGTGTGCAGGGCCATTCATGGGTATTTGACTCGACTGATTGGTCCATGCCTTCCTATTTATATCACGTCATACGAAATGGAGAACTGAACACCTCCATTAGAGTCTGGTCACTGCCTCCCTCTCCTCTATGTTTGGCTCGAGGGAGATGAGCATCCTGAGCATGGTGGAGGCAGGGATGCCTCCCGGTTTCCGGTTTCATCCGAGGGACGAGGAACTGGTCTGCGACTACCTCCAGAAGCGTGTCTTCGGTGGCGGCCGCCATGGCTGCTCCATGATGGTCGACGTTGACCTCAACAAGTGCGAGCCATGGGAACTTCCCGGTGAGAATTCACTTAAACCACAATCGCCCCTTTCTCATGCTGAGACTCCGTTTCACTGCCAGAATATTTCTCTTCATCCTATTCTTCTTCTTTCTTGTTTGCTTATGTCACATATTAAATGATTCGGATAACTTATTATTAAAAAATATTATACAAATGACATCTTAAATCAGACTAAGCTTAACAAAAAACTTAATCTTATAAATAAGATTATATTAATTATATATCAAGAATTCAATTCTATGTTTAACAACAATCTTTTATAACACAACTATCTTGTATATAATAATCACTATACGTTCATATAAAATTAGCATATCAATTTATCAAAATTTTATTCAATAATGAAAGAAACTATCAAACTCTTATGACAATCACAATAATATAAAATATACTTAAAAGAATTATATCAAATAACATATTTATTAATAAAAATTATATAATATATATAATAACTTATAATATAAAATAAAAAAATCTTATTATACTATATGAATCATTCTTTCATGAATAATATTTCCTTAGACAGTGGTGGTCCTCCATCAACTTTGCTTTCACGATTTCTTTCTATAACCGCAATCTAACTTTTAAGTGCACCATTCTTCAATTAGCCATATCATATAAAAAATATAATAATAAAAACATGCCAATCTATTATTACCTTTTTAATCCAATAAAAAAAACCTTAAATTCCAAAACACGATGATTTATCTAAAAGAAGAATAGTCTGTTGTCTATCCAAAACTATATATTCGCCACGTGTAGAAAACCCATTGGCTCGAGTTGTGGGTTTTAAAATGATGAGGTGTCGTTATTAATTGTATTGTTTTAATGGTGACCGGGTATCAGCGATGGCTTGCGTGGGTGGGAAGCAATGGTATTTCTTCAGCCTACGAGACCGAAAGTATGCCACGGGGCAGCGCACGAATCGCGCAACGCGATCGGGATATTGGAAGGCGACGGGGAAGGATCGGCCCGTGACGAGGAGGAGGTCGCTGGTTGGGATGAGGAAGACGTTGGTGTTCTACCAAGGAAGAGCGCCGAGAGGGAAGAAGACGGATTGGGTCATGCACGAGTTCAGATTGGAGAGGAATGAGCGAACCAAAGATCCCATCCAGGTTCACTTTTTTTATCAGAGTTTTTTTTTTTTTTAATGCAAGTATTATGTATTTGGGATACATTATACGAATATAAATAGAATTTTTGATAAAAAATAATTGCTAATAATGAACTTATAACAATAAAAATAAAATTAAATTGTGAAGAACGAAGTTTCAGAAGGATAAATTTTTTATTTTTATTTTTTTTGAAAAATGAGTTTATGTCGAAGGCACAATGGGCTTACTATCATAGTTTGTTTGAATAATAAAAGGCTATTTTATTCATGCAATGCTTCTTATAGTTGCTTATCATTTGTACAAGTTTTTAATAACATTTTTTTTTATTTATTTTTTAAATTTTGTTTCAAAAGTTTTTGTTCAGAGAAGAATTTGTTAATTTAAAAGTTATTTTGATTTACATCATTATTATGTAATGTAATTTTATTTAAAATTATTATGTTTCTGATTTGATAATATGTTTCAATAATATTATTATTCTTTTTTTTGAAAAAATAGCATTCAAATATCATTCACTGAATTTCAATGATTTCAAAATCATAGACAAAAAATTATTTAAATAAATCAAATTAAATAATAAAAAAATATAAACAATTTTTAAATAACAGTATCAGGTAACGTCGTGATGACCACACGGTGACTAAATATTACTGACTGTATGTTGGTGCAGGACAATTGGGTCCTCTGCAGAGTGTTCTTCAAGACCAGAGGCCTATCACCAAATCCACCACCGGCGGCAACAGGAACAGCCTCCTTCGACCCCCTTCACAACCACGACGGCGGCTCCGTCTCCCTTCCTCCTCCCACCGACACCCTTCACGGCTACGACCATTCTCACGGCGGCCCCCACCACCGAAACCAGAGTCCTGTAATGATCTTGCAAGGGTATGATGAGCAGGTGCCCTGCTTCTCCAACCTTCCTCTTGCTGCTTCTCCAAACCGGCCGACCCCACCTCCACAATCCTCCCGGCCCCCCATCGGCTGGCCGGCTGCCGGCATAAGAGGCATCCTCGGCGAACACTAGTTTGGTTGAAGTAGGGAGCTACCTTTGTTTGTACACCATGGTCCGAAGAAAATGTGGTAGACTGATTTAATAAGTTTTGAGAGAGAAAGCAGGGCAATGGATATGTTGTTACACCATTAATTATCCATTAAATTTATTTTTGCTTTGCAAGCTTGTGGGTAGTATTAATATGTACATGATGAAGCAAAGGCATGTCATTTGGATGAAACAGTTGACAAACTTGATTTACAACATAAGATAGGATGTTCGATTGACTTGTAGCAGAGCATCGATCAAATGGATTTCGAGTCCTCAGAGTCACAAAAATAGTACGAAGGGATACTCCATGATAGATAGTACCAGTTATATCAAAAGATATATTTAACAGCTTGTCAAACAGCGATGAAGTTGGTCCGTGAAGCAATTAACTAACTTGATTTATGACATAAGATGATTTGTGGGTTAGGTTAGATATGTGATGCACTAACTTTGCTATGATTATTACTTTATAGGAATAATGTTTGCTCGCATGTATTTAGGAAGTAAATGAAATACAAAATTTGAAAAAAAAAATATATTCTTCTTATAATTGTTTGAGATGAAAATAAGAAATAAAATGATTTTTCTAATATTTTAATATGGTTGTTGGTAAAATAGGGATGACTCAAAAAATTTAAAATCTTAAAAAAAAAATTATTCATTAGACATATCATATGTAGATAATATGTTGGTTTATTACTTGTTGATATGGAATTAATTTATAAAATTAACAAAAAATAATAATTTATCCTATAACACTCTTTTGGTTTCTAAAATCCGTTTATGAACACCATAAATTAATTATTTTAAACATAAAGTTATTCAACTAACATGCTTTCAACACATACAAAAATATAATCTATATGGTCTGGATGATGTGCTTTTTTAAATATTTTTTCCTAAGTTAAAATTAATAATCAAATGATTTGTTATTTATAATAAAATACAATTAAAAAGATATTAAAGATACACTTGTTATATATAAAAAATAAATCTTCAATTTTTTGTAAACCGAAGTATATAAAAATTATATAAAAATAAATAAAAACTTCATAAAACTTGAATAGATGGGATCTAAGGGAGACCGAATCAAGATGTTTGGAGTCCAAAATACTACGACATTTATGTATATAATATACATATTTTAATAAATACTTAAAATGAATTATGTTTAAAAGAAAAAACTGTAATTTTTAAATAATTCTTTAAACTAATACGCATTTATTTTATGTATTTGTATTTTTTTTATCAGAATTTCTAACAGCAGCCGCTCCCATGATATTGTTCTTATTATGGAGAATATAATATAATGATAAATAATAAAGAGGTGTTGGGGGAATCCATGAGTGTTCAAAGAAAGAACAAAGCGTGAGATGGAATGAAAAAATATATTAATCTTATATGGGTTCTGTAGGAGAAAGTGGGGTTTGGCCCAGGGAATCCGAGCTCTTCCAAACGCTGCCGACAAACCCTTCTCGTCAGTAAAGCAGAAAAAGAAAAGCAATGTCTCTATGGCGGATGTATGGGAAATTAAAGCAACAACCTTTCCCCTCTCTTTCTCTTTCATTCCCTTCCCTTTCTCTCTCTAGATTAGGGTTTCAGCAGGGGCTGTCCTTGTTGAGGATATAAACCCTCGACACGACCTCAACTCGCACTTGCCCTTTCTTCTTCCTCTCCATGCTTCGTATCAGGGTTTTGTAGAAGCTGCCCATCTCTGTCTTTCTATCTCTAGGTTTCTGTTGCAGAGAAGAGGGAGCCTTCATCTTCTTGAGGTAAGGAAAGAGAACGGAGAGTGATTCCTCTGTGCCTGGCTCCCTGTATGCCACACACGTGTGGCTGTATCCGTTGAGATTGGCTATTGTGGGTGGCGTGCGTGGAGTCAAGCATGCGCCTCTCTCTGTCTCTCTCTCCTATCTCTCTATTTCCCCCTCTCTCTCTATCTGCTTTTGTTTCTCTCTCTGTGTTCATGTGATAATTTTACAGGCAAAGCATGCATGAGAGGAGAGGCACATAATGGGTGTTCTATGTTTATTTCCTACTTCGATTAACAAAAAAATCAAGACTAAATATAAGAAAGTTTAATTTTGACAAAAGTTAGCTCGATTAATGCTTTCAAACAGTGTTCTGTTCAACTGGGTTGGCTAACACAATATCTAACTCGGAAGCAGATTTCTCTTTCTAGACTTCTGTTTTTCATTAACCATCTCTTGCAGTCGTATGCTAAGTTCTAGCTGAAGGCATTTATATGTTAGGGATCTTGATTCCAAATAAACATATAAAATAAAAAATCGAAATAAGAAAAAATTTAAGGGCAATGATCCATGCTAACTACAAGTTGATGAAGTTTTCTGAATCATCCACGATGTTTTTTGCCTTCTATAAATGATAACATAAAGGTATTACAGATTACTTCTAGGGTTCATCACAAGAAAAGTCACTAAGCAATTGTTTTTCCTTAGTCCTTTATAAAATAGATCTTCTTGCACTATAATTATTTGAACTCTACCATTTCTATCGATTTCACTTAATTTCTCTTTAGCCCCTTCGATTTGTGGTATTTTTTTTTTCTCATGATTCTGTGAGAGTGATATTTGTTTTTTCATTTTTAATTTTTTTATTGTTTGATTTTTTTAATTTTTTGTTTTCTCTATGTCTTTTGTTCTCTTGCAATCGTCAAATTCTTTTCCTATCACTAGTCACATTTGCAAGGTGAAAGACTATTTTTGACATTATAAAACGATGACATTGCTAGTATATTGAAAGTTCAATTACAATTTTCATTGGATTGTACTTTGTCATCTACAAAATTGAAAATGTTAAATGTGTATGTCTATAAAGAGTAATGCGCATGAAAAAAGAACTTTAAAAACGAATAGAAAAGACTTTATATCAAGCAACAAATAGAAATCATAATAAACCTTAATAACATTACCAAATATCACTAAGTGGAATCAGAACATTGCTTCTTGTCATTGATAAAATATGTTTTGCCCTCATCAAAAATATAAAAATAATATTGTATTACCCATTTTTTGCATAAATTGGTTTAAACACTTATCCTAATTTTGTTCTCAAATAGAGATGACCTCTAACATTCAATTGGATCGGTTTGATGTGCAGAGGGATGCTGTTTTTACTCTACCATTAGGTGTGATCATAGTTTATGGAGATGTTTTTATGGTTAGCCTTGTATTCACTTTGTGTCTCTAAGACTTGTGTTGTTGTTACTTCGTTATTTTGAGTTTTATTGAGCAACTTGGTAAAGGGTACCTAGGAAAACTACATTCATTCTAAGCATGTCATTAACACATGGCAAACTTAGTTGAGCTTCTTTAACGAGTGGCATGTAACATGTATTTGTTCTTTATATATGATACACACACTTTTAAGAAATATACTATTCAAGTAATTAATTTGTTAATTAAGATTGTAAGATTCTTTAGCTTTCATATTTTTGTTTCTTCTAATGAAATCCCACCAAAAAATTCTGTATTACTCAAATTTCCAATAGAAAAGGAAACATGCAATGATCTTATTTTTTTGAAAAAAAGTTTCAATTAATTTTATTGCAAACCAACTTTTAGTTTTATTGTTCATAAGACTTTGTTTTACTTGTTCAAATTTGTTATTATTCTAGTAAGACATCAATTAAGTTTTACTATAAGAAATCACAATAGAAATAATAACATGATGCTCTTAAAATTGATTTATGTGACTCATTGTAATTACAACTATAATGTTTTATAGATATCAAAATAATTGTAATTTATGAGTTTATTGGTTAATGTAATTAAGTGAACTAAAAAATTATTGTTACTTAATATATAATAACTATTGAGAACTCCTACAATAAATTTTATCCTAACTTATAAATCATAATTTATCAGTTATTCTATTTTAAATCTTACAATTTGAAATGATCTTGTAACACACCATTTATTGAATATTAACCAATTATTTTTTAAAAAATTTACATTAAAAGGTAACCATATAAGTAGTTTTCTATATGAGAGTATTTTAATTTTTTTATTATGATGATCTGTTATAACTTTTATTATGTTACAAAATGGTATGATAAAATAATATATGTTTTATTAAAATTTGATAAAAAGGTAATTATTTGGACCTTGGGAAGAAACTTTGCCATCTCATATATATGTATAAATCTTATTATTGTGTATGATGAATGTTGTTTCTCAGTTTTGAATACATCATTATTGTTTTAACTTTAAAGTAACAGCTTTATCACAATTTTGAGCAAGTGATGATATCTCTAAAATTAACTCTCAAGTTTTTCCTATTTTTGATGACCTTAATATCTTCTTCTCTTTCTAAACATTGGCCAACAAATTCCATTATGGCTTTATTAGCATTACCTTAAAGTAAGCCACAAAATTAAGTCTTAATCCTTCTCATCAATAATCTTAATTCAATAACAAGAATAGCTTTTAGGTCTCAATTTTTAAATTTTGTTTTGTTGGAAATAGATCTCTTGCTCTTGTTGGCCTCATTTGGCATTCTCAACCTTTAACTCTTATGATATATTTGTCATTTCTACAAAGAAATAAAAAATAATTTACATGTTATTTTCTTAATAGGTTTCTCACAAGAGATATATGTATGAAACTTTAAATAAATTTTTTCTACATAATTATAATAATTTAAATTATATTTGATTAAAAATGTCCTTTCAACTCAAATATCATTGTAAATCTAACTAAATTTTTGTAAGCTACATGATATGTATTGTAACCTTAAATGTTCTATTAACAATGAAAACTTCAATACCCTTAATCAGAGGAATGCCATGGTACACAACATGGAAGTTGCTTCCATCTTATAAGCTCATTGCAAATCATTATTGATAGGATTTGTGGTGGTTATAATGCAACTTAATCAGATTTACTAATTTTTAATCCCATTAGTAAGGCATTAGAATAAATTAAAACATTCTTTGATACCATTCTTTTGTGATAGTATCATAAATTATTCAATTTCTATTTAGAGATATTTATCATTAAATAAGAAAATTATCAAGTAACATTGTTATTGTATTAAAAAAATAAGAAAATTGTAATGTCTCAAAATTTTGTTTTGTATAAGAGCTGTAAATATTGAGGTTTAGCTAATAGTATTGTAAATATGAGAATTACAATGAAATAAAGTTTTTATTTTTTTGAAATATTTATGTTATTAAGTAAAATATTATTATGTTAAGATTATCTTGAGAAGTGTACCAAGTTTTTAAATGAAATGAATATATATATATATATATATATATATATATTTGAGTATAAGAAAAAGGTTTTTATAAATAACTTAGTGATATGAGATTTGTAATTTTTTAAAGTTTAGATAATTAGTTATGAATTTTTTAAAGAAAAGAATGCAAATGTTATTTTGATTGGGATGAAGAGGTGGCAAGAGGCTTAGTTGAAAATAATTTGAGAAAGGAAAGAAAGGAGAAGAGGGAAAAGAGAGGAAGGAGTATGAAAGTGGTTACTAAACTTAAAAAGGGAAGCATAAGAATAGCATAAGGAAAGAAAGGATATATGGATGAAGCTTAAAAAGAGGGATTAGAATCAAGAAGAAGAGGAGGAAGCTATTGGAAATCATTTGAGCATTTTTATAGTACTTTGGAATAACGATAAAGAAGAAATTTAGTGTTTTTGTAATAACACACTTTAATTAATAATAAAATTTATTTTTAATAATGTTTTTTTATTAAGTATGAGTCAAGTAGATATGAAATTTGAGAGTTATTAAAATTATAGGTAGCTTAAAAAGCATTTCAATCTAACAATAGTCAAATACAGGTTTTTAGCACACCATTATTAGGATCCTAACCTAAGAAATCTTTAAGTATTTAGTTTGTCATGTTTATAAGTCTTTTAAAATTCCAACAAATTTTTAAAGCAAAAAAAAAGAGAAAAGAAATAATATTAAATAATTATACTATAAAGGATACCTACCTTATTTTTATCCCTTAAGCTCAATTTGGTCTCAAATGATGTGCAAAGGAAGATGATAAGAGATGAGAGCTTAGGGAGAGGAAGAGAGGAATTTTAAGATGGTTTAGATTAGATCTCCATGGGATAAAAGAGTTAAGTTGAGGAGTAGGAACTTAGGAAAAATTGAATTCAAATCATGTTCTTTCCAAAAGATTTTGCAAAAAATATGTTTTTAGTTAAGTATTCTTTTCAATGAATAATACAAGATAAATGCTATGACCTAACTCTTCCCTTTTTCAATATAATGAAGATTTTCAAGTGATATTTTTCATAAAGTTGTGCAATTGAACATTAGTCATTTCTTCAATGTTTAGATTCCTTTTTGTAATCCATAGGATTTCATCAAATGATTCCAAACCATGCTCTAATGGCTATAATTAATTTCCTAAAAATCTAATCAAGTTAATTATTACTCATACTCTTGGACTTACTATACTATTCATTCCAAAGGATCCTACTAGTATGATTCAATACTAAGTGATTAGTTCATTTACGCAACGCAAATGGATCGTACACTTATGGTTAGTACATCTATGGTACAATTAGAACAAAATCATGCAATAAAAATTCTATGCTCACGAGAAGGTCTTGTAAGATGCATGATCATATAAAATGATGAGTGTTAAGACAAAAATTACGAACTCATCGTATTGGATTTCTCTCAAAAAGATCTTCATAGTAATATGCCAAATAAAAGTTTTGACTACAATATAACACTCCATAAAATCATATAAATTTATCATTTTTTTAATATTTAAACTTCTATTTCAAAAAATCAACTTTAACACATCAAAACATCCATAATTATAACTTTACTAGATTAATTATATGATTTATTGTATATAATATAAATTAAAATTTTGGGTTATTACATCCACCTCTATGAGTTTCTGCATTCTAATCTATAATATATATAGGAAATAAACATGATATACTTAGTAAGCAACTACCAGTGATAAGAATAAAGATAGCATAGATGTGTAAATATGATATCAACAATAAAGAATGAGTAGTAAGTAAATAATGCATGACAATTTGTATAACATTTGCACACATAAGATTAAAGAATGAGTCACTTCAAACTATTCTATACATGTATATAGAACTTATGCTCACACATCTTCTTAGGCAAAGTTTTGACATTAATAAGTCGATATGATTTTGTTCTGAGTTGTGAGAGACCCCAAAAGTGATAATTCCAACTTAATTGATGAGGCTTGTCACTTTAAAACCTTCAAGACTTCCCCCTTTATTGCTTCCCCACCCTAAAAAAAATAGTTCATGTACAATTAGTTAATCTTTAAAGCTCATATAGAAAAAATACATCAGATTATAAGAAACAAAGGAGATGACAATAAATGTTACACTTGGATATGTAACTATCATAAGAAACCACCAGATTCTTTTGTTGACATGATAGTTTCTCTTCTCAACTCGATGGGAATTGTTGTATCACATAACAAGCCAAGTGGGTAGAGGGCATCAGTTGGGATTATGATGGTTTTACATGAGGTGAGCTAAATGGTCTCGAGGATTAGACATAATGGAGGAGAGCAATATTGAATTGATGCAATTGAGACAACACAAGGATAGCATTTGAAATAAGGTAGACAATAAAAGCCAATGTTCGAAAGTTGGGTGGCACAAGCATAGAGCAATTAAATGCATCTAGTAATAAAAATTCAATAGTTAACAAAGTTGGCATGAGACCTAAAAGATTAACTTAGAAAAGTTCTCAAATTTTATAAAAACAAAAAAATATCATATTTAATTATTTTATTTGAGAGATCAAATAAGCTACAAAACAACCCTAATTGTAAATAAAAAGAGTAAAATGACCATTTACCTAAACTACTAACAAACATAAAATTATAAAAGAATGGAAGAAAATCCAAATAGTAGGCACTTGATGTTTAGAGTAGAAGCAAAAAATGTTCTCATATGTCCTAAATGAATCATTATAATCTATTATTCAAATTGGCACTGTAAAGCTCACTTGCATGCTTTTTTGGGCTCTTGTTTCTTATCTAGTCTACTATCAATGACGAATTTATGCATTATATATCATAAGATCTTTTGGATCCCATCACGAAATGTGTCATTTATTGTCATGATAATGCCAAAATAAGGCCAAACCAATAAGTTATTAAAAACCCTCTTAAATTTATGTAATAAATCATATCATTTATGATTTATATTTCCTTGTTGATTACAATTTCAACCACTTGCACAAGATCAAAAATTTAAGGGACCATTGCTACATAATGTAAGAAAGTTTGCTATACCTAAGGAAAAGAACACCTTCAAAGACATCAATTTTCAACATCTTAATTTTAACTTTGACAACCTCTATCCTCTTTTATGTAATCCATAATCGCCTTCGTCCCCCATATGACACCAAGAGATATTTATATGTTCTTAGAAAGACGACATGTAACTAATTGATCTTTAACTTCTAAAGAAGTCATAACATGTTTTCCCCCTTCCTCTCTCTCTCTCTCTCTCTCTCTCTCTCTCTCTCTCTCTCTTTCTCTCTTCTTTCTCTTTTCACATTCCCCTGCATAACATGCCTAGCTAAATCAATAAAATATACTATATTTTTTATAAATATTTTTATTATAGTTGTCCATCAGGAATGAAAGATTAAGGAATATTGATTTGTTGTTTTTTTTTTCTTTATTTTGCTATTATTATTCTCATTAATCTCATCTCTGTTGAGATACCTTACAGTTGATATTATCGATTGCTTTGCCACACATGAAAGCCTTTTGCATACTTCCCTCCATAAAGAACACTTGCAGGATTAGCTGGGCAATGGACAGGACCACCATGATCCTCAACAGTAGAAAAGAATAGACTGCACAGTTCACAATGAAGCCTTCAAAGAAAGAAAGCAACAACCCTGGAGAGAATATTTCTGCTTGAATTTTCTTCACCTGAAGCAGGCGCACGGTACAAACAGTACAATTTACAAAGCTGCACCAAGTTCCAAAAAAAGTTGCAGCTGCCAAACAAGCACATGAGAAAGAGATAAGAACCTCAGCTGCAGCTGATTCACAGCAAAAGGACAACCACACAACACCATTTGGTATTTAGAATGAACCCTCTCTTTTATATTTCTGTAGCTACAGTGTGAAATCGTGGGAAGTAGAGCAGAAGGTGAACATCAAATTATTCACTGCTGTGGTCCATAGAAGCTTTTTTGTGCACAGTTCAACTTTACCTGAAAAAACAATGCCTATGTGTTCCAGCTAACACATGCTCTCTCTTTAGGAAAAGTATGCTCAGCTCAAGCAGCTTTCAACTCTTTCTGATGGCACTATTTGGGTTACATTTGTGTGCAGCTTTACAAAGCTGATTATTTTATTACAACTTGCAAAAGCAATGCCAATAAATTTATGTCAAAAAGGGCTTTTTTTTCTCCCAGCAACCTTTTAACATTTCCTTGGTTTCCAAAAATTAGGGTTGCCTAGAGAATATTTGGAAACTTAGGTCATGTTTTGACTTTGTCTTCTAAAACTCAATTTTTATACAGGTGTTCTTCGAAATACTTGCAATCATTTATCTGATCATGACTCAAAACTTAACTTTTCAACTCAAAAAATAAAATAATTAAAAAACCCAAAAACAATCTTATTCTTTCAAAAAGTTAGAACATAGTTTACTCATCAATTATTTCAACACTCATTAACAACACTTATAAACTAATTTATTCATAGAAACAATCAGTTTAGCAATTATGGCCAAATCAAGGATGCATCAATTGTTCAAACTTGTATGTTCACTATACGCAAAAGAGAGTTGAAATGGCTCTCTATCCACTTTACCCAATGTAAAATTGGCGAAAAAGGGAAAGCTATGCTAAAGAACCAATACCCACATCATGAATGGAAAATCGAAAATGTTTGCTTGCTTGCCCTTGTTGTCATCTAATCTTCACCTGCATGTAGTCTGTAAGAAGGCCGGGTTGGGTTATCTTCTCGGATGAGACGTCTCTTTCGCGGGTCAGCATCTTTACCACCATGGACATTGAGGGGCGTAGCTTCGACGCATCCTGGGTGCACAAAAGTCCAACCTTCAAGAATTTGCAAGCCTCCTTGGTGTCCAGATCGTCCGTAATGGTTGAATCAATCATCTTCTCCAGTTCGCCCCGCTTGTAATGTGCCCAGATCTGCAAGAAGGAAATCCCATCCATATGGGTTAGTGCACCATAGACCAGTTTCCACAATTCAGGCCCAGAAACCAGCGAAGTAAGAACAATGTATGCTCTTTGGTAAAGATTTTGTGGAGAGGGGGAGAGTAGCCTCATAAAACAAAGACTTTGGTCACGTTTTCTAAATTCCCATCTTAAAATTTTCTTTTATAATATTTTTTTATCAAGATCTCTTACTTATGCGTATTAAATTCATTTTTCAAAGACTCTTTTTCAAAAATCTCTTTTTTTCAAACTGTCTTTATAATCTCACAAGTTTCCAATAATACTTTCGATTGCACATAGAATTTCCAAATATACAAAAAGGAATACATTTCGTGAAATTAAACACTCGTACAATCTTTCCAGAAAATTATTTTCTATGATTATATCTGTGTTGATTGCAATTGAAGAAGGAAAGTACAAAGCAAACTAAAAATGAAAATGGAAATGAAAATCGAATAAAACTAGGTTTGCAAGCTTGCTTGGTTGACATGAAAGTCGATTGGTTTACCAATTTTAAGCAATATTATACTCCTATATTATAGATAAAAGATCTTTTATTTACATTTTCTATATAATATGGTATGATTTGTTGAAATAAAATTTATATACAACTCAATTTTCTAGTTGATGGAAATTCTGCGTATGTTTATTTCATCCAACCTATAAAAATAATACTATGCTAAAAAATAATTTTCAATAACACAGCATATATGTCTAACCAAACGTCTTTGAAAATGTCACATTTCATTGCACGTGAATTGTTCTTTTCTTTTTGTCCAATTCAAGAACTACTTTTTATATGATTCTAAGTTGCAATATACAGATAAAAACAACAAAAACGCTTCTCTAGTTGAGTCAATGTATCGATATGACATCTAAGAAACTTTGACTATGTCAGCATTTTATTCTCTGATTATTATTATCTCAGTTTTCTAAGATGTTTGGTTTGAGTCAAATAGGAAACAAAGAGTAAAAAAGAAACGAAATCAAATGAAATATTTGATTGACATGACTAATAAAATGAATCTATTTCTTATATAAATTTTATTTAGCAGATTTATATGAATGTTACAGTCGATTTCGTAGATTATTAAAATGTTTCATGAATTCATTTAATGAACAAACAAGACTAAAAAAATGGTAAAAAAGCAAACTCAATTACCTCAAGAAACAGAACCTAAATGTTTATTGCTGTGTAAACGATAATAACTAGGATTTAGTAACAGGGTGCAATCACATCACATTTCAGTTCTTAAAGAAACAGTTGGAAAATCATCTAAAACATTTAGCAAGAATGACATGTCCAGGCCAACGTTCGATGAAGGAAATGGCAGCTACCATGTCCATAATAAAGCTAATGACTTTATTAGAAAAAAGGTTATTCAAAACCACCCATCCTTGATGTATTTTGAAAAATATGCTGCATTACAGCTTTTGTTGCTGTAAGAACACCACACAAAAAAAAAAAAATCCTAAGCTGGGCATTCGCACCTCTCAACTTAACAGTCATGACAAAGCAGTTGTTAGCTTATGCATCAAAGAAAATTGCATGGATATCCATGACCATTGATGGGTTCTCTGCCACTTTATAGTAAGCACATGCAACGACAATTCCTAGTAACATCCTAATGCATTTCAGATGTTATCATCATAAAATCTACCCTAGAGTCAACTGATCAAGAACAGTAATTTAAAATTTCAAAGCAGACACTTCTATCTAAATGGGTAGAGATAGAGAGAAACAAAATCATGAACAAATGCAAAGTTAGTTTCAATCTTCAGAAAACTTCTTACCCGGGCAACAAGAAACTGTTCTTCGCATGGAAGCCCTTTGTCTGAGTTACAGCACCCGGTAACTATTTCCAAGAGAAGAACACCAAAACTGTAAACATCCGACTTTCGTGTCACCTGTCCGCGAATGGCATACTCGGGTGCCAAGTATCCTCTAAAAAGGTATAGCAGGAGAATACCTTCGATAAGTAAACAACATATACATTTCTCTCTAACTATTATACAGTTAAATTTATAACCTACTATATAAACAAGAACAAGCACATTGTACTACCACAAAAATAAAGTTAAGCCTTTGTAAACCCCATATTCTCTAATTGATCTCACTAGGCTTGTATAATAAAGTAGAACTGCATTAAAAACAATTTCATATCAGCAAAATAACTCACAATGTTCCTGCAACTCGTGTGCTAATGTGGGTTGCATTTGATGGCAAGAGTCTTGCTAAACCAAAATCTGATATCTTTGGTATGAGATCCTTGTCAAGAAGAATGTTGCTTGCTTTTATATCTCGATGAAGAACATGGGGGTGCATATCCTCGTGAAGAAAAACAAGTCCACGTGCTATGCCAATGCATATTTTACTTCTGGTTCTCCAGCTAAACTTTATGTTCCTGTGATTTGCACCTGTTTAAGCAAGGAACAAACCACCTGAACGATAAATTCAAGAAGTTTTCAAAGCAAAAGAAGATCTTGCTATTCAAATTCACCTAGAAGTGTTTGTGCCAGGCTATTGTTCTTGAGATAATTGTAGACAAGTATCCTGTGGTTCCCTTCCATACAACATCCATACAGCTTAACAAGGTTCTGATGTATTATATTAGAAATTGCAGTAATCTCTGTCAAGAACTGCTTTGCTCCTTGTGTTGATTGGTTGGAGAGCACCTTTATGGCAACAACAGTCCCATCTTTTAGCGTTCCCTGAAGTAATCATCAAAACTAATAAATTAACACTCTAAATACTAGAGTTTGTCATTCTATAAGAAACTATTTAGTTACCTTATAGACAATTCCAAATCCACCTTCACCAATTCTATTACTAGAATTGAAATCCCCAGTAGCATCCCTTAATTCTTTGTATGAGTATAACTTCACTTTTCCAACACCTTAAGTTTTCAAAATAAAAAATGTATGAAAAGCATATAAATGAAAATATTCATTACCAAAGAAGCAAGATGATAGTAAACAAAATTGGAAATATTGATATGGCAGTGGGCGTTCACTAAAGTAACATTCTCACCTTCATGGAGAAGCGGAATTTGTATCCTTGAAGACACTTTTGTACGTTGTCTAAATAAGCAAAAACTCATCACTTTCTCAGTTGAAAACCAAATTTAAATTGTCAGCTTGCAGCTCCTGTTAAGTGAATTATAGCTACAATATGGCAAAAATTCTAATCAATAGCTGAAGATGTTAAAATAAAAGCAGATTGGCATAAATTGTGAAGGGCTTATGAAATCTGGTTATGCAAATTTTTTTGAGAATCATAGTTTTTGAAAAAGGGAGACTAATCAAGCTACAATGAATATGTACTACATATATCCTCCATTACGTGCAAAAAGATGTAGATAGAATTTATTTATATAATTCAAAAATACTTGCCTAGAGATCTGCAAGATTCTATCATTCCTATAGGAAAGTATATCACATGAACTAGATTTGACATAAGTTTGCAGTGAGGTATGGACTAGATCTACTGTAATACTATTAAAGTGAATGAGATTAATGTGATAATTGGCTGATAAAAGTTTAATTCATTCCCATGTGATCAAAAGGGAAGAAAAAGCTATGGTGCATTAAACCAAGACAAAATTAACAAAGTTGTATGAAGAAATTTGGTTAATTAATGTCCCCGATAAATACAAAATTCTGCATTAGTAGCTCCAAACATGTCGACATAAAACCTTAAGTAACATTGCTAAAGATGTGTTCTACCATGCATATGTGTGAGAGTCCCACATGCACGCGAACAACTTTCGAGAATTTTGACATCTCAGGAATAGAGAAGAGAGAGAATTTAGACTAAAAAAGAAACCCAAGGAGAATCCCATCATGAAAGAAATAAAACATAAAATAACAAAAGCTAGTTTGGAGGTACAAAAATCCTAACTGGGGACGTGGAGTATTGGGTAGGGAAATGAGGTTTCACTATTTTTCTGGACATGTATAGAAGATAAATTTTCCTTGAGTTACAAGCCTTTGTTAGCAGAGGAGGTAGAGGGAGACGAGGTTTGAAAAGGAAGCTAGAACACCCGTAAAGAATTTCTCAATCAAAAAATCTCCATTGAAGAGGACCAAACACCTTGGTCAATCGTGGGGTACAACGAATAGGTTTTTGATTAGGATAGAAGATTGCACTCCCCTATAGACTGGAACCATCATAGAAAGATTGTTCTGAAAATTTAGGCAAACTTAATTCCACTCGATCAATAACATCATGAAATATTACATAGTAATGCACCAACTATAAGAGCATGGCTTATAGCTCATTTTTCAACTGCTTTTCCATGGCAGGCCACAAAACTACAAAAGGCAGTCCAACTGGTTTATTAAAAAAGGTGCTTATCTTCTAATCATATTTTCAATAAACCGTTTTCCAACAAAAGTTCATAGAAAGTTCCTTTCCCGATCACAAAAACCGCACAAACCAGCCCTTAAGCAGAACTATGCCATCATCCTACTCCCATTAAGCTACTGAAACATGGTAGTTCTGATGATACATCATTGACAGTTTCTGGCAAAGAGACTGCCAAAGTCAGGGTAGACCCAATTAACGAACAAGCAAAAAACGCTACAAGCAGGAAAAAAAAAAAAAAGAAAGCCACTGTAATTCATGCAGATAAACAGGAGAATGCCTTAATTTATAAGATCAAAATTTTATCTTTTTCATTTTCCATTTGGTTTGGGGTAAGGTTAGGCTACCCCATTCGTAAATCTTCTCAACTCGGGTAAGCAATTTATCCCCAAATTACGATCGATTGTTATCCCAGAAAAAGTTAACCGAGAGGCCACCTACAGTGGCTTATAAACTAATACTAAAATTGAGCATTTCACTTCCAGTTCCGGCATAAAAAACTGAAGAGCAATGGACAGTTCATAACTAGGCGGAGGTAAAAAAAACTTGACAAAAGTGTGCATCCCTACAACAAAAATCCAGCACAAATCACCTGGGGGATAATACGAAACTCCGATTAATCCCTGGGAACGATCATTTGTCGCCAAAAACCAAGCCAAATCACCACACCACCATCCTCCAGCAACAGAACGAAGAAGACCAATAACGTAGAGGGAAATGTAGCTCTAACGACCGCCGAAGTGCGATAGAGATCGAACAAACAAAGTTTTATCGATGATGTCCAAAGCGACCCGACTCGAACCGAGCCAATTCGACCCGATTATCATCCATGTAGTTGCAAACTTTTTTTATACTTTCTTAAATATTTTAAAGAAGTTGACAATTATATTTAGATTTAAATATTGAAAATTTTTTTATCCATAATCTGTCAACTCAATAAACTAAATCAATGGAACAAAGGCCGGTGTTTAATTTTTGCTGTGTTCTCAATTCTGTTAACAAATGGAAGCAACGGAGTTAATTAATCCTTAAACAAATTAACTTATATTAACAAAACTGTAAGCCGTTTGTCACATATATATATATCATAATTGGGAATCTCAGGGGTCCATTGTTATGAATGAAGCCGGCCTGCATCATAAACTTAATTAAGATTAAACTAAAGAGGTTACATCAAACATAAAAGAATCATTTACCTTAACGACGATGCATTAACGTGGTGACCAAAGCTGCCGATGTAGAGGAGAAAACAAGATGGTTTAAAATATATCATTAGCTTGAAGTTGTCTTATATACCGTTTTTAAATTTAGTATTTTATAAAAATGTTTTTTTAAATATAATAATATGTCTGTATGATGATACTTTGAAAGCCATTTTTTAATAAATAAATATTAAAAAAATGATTTTATTTTTTAAAAATAATATTAAAAACGCTTGATTCTTTTACAAAGAAAATTAAATATTATTTTAGTTATTTTAAAATATCAATTTTATTAAAGATTTATCAATAACATGCTCATTAAATGTATATATTTTTTTATAACATTTAATAATATTTTTTTTTAACTTATACTTTTTATTGATCAACATAATGTTAATGGAAGTTTTGGCAAACATGACCTTAGGGTTGGTTTGTGCCAATGTTTTGAACATTCTTTTTAGAGCTAAAAAACTATGTTTTTTATTAATTCTATTTGAATAAATATATTATAATTATTGGTGGTGAAATTCGTGTCTTTAAAATATTATTTAATATTTATAATAATTATTTATTTTATTTTATTTTACTTTTAAAAATCAAAATAAAATTTAATCTATATATATTTATTTTCGTTTAAAACCATATTGTGATCGTTATTTATTAAGTTTTTTTACAATGTATGACATATAGCAAAAATGTTTTGTCATGTACAAATTGATCTACACAAGTTATAAAGAAATAAAATGTAGAAAATGAACACGATAAAATCTGTGAAAGGCAACACACAAGAGGTAACATTTAAGAAATATTAACTAAAAGAGAACTAAAAGCCATATAGAAGTCGCTTCATATGCTAGGCTCATAATCTCTTCAATTACACAAAAATGAGATATTTAAAAAAGGCTTAATAAATCGTTGTTGCAATAAAAATAAGAATGAAGTAAATATCATGCAAGTGTAGATTAAAAGCATCCAAAAACTTTACTAAACATTGTGAAAAAGTCAAAATAATGAAATAACTTACTCGTTAAAGTGACCTAAACACTTACAAAAAACTAATTCAAAATAACAACAAAAGTGTCGACAAAAGGAAGTGACATCCCATGGCATTATGAGAAAAAACTACAAATGAATGGGAGAAGTGAAGGAACCATCAAGCAGGGATGGCAGCATAACAATATCATAGAGTCCTAGATAAATTGTCTAACACCTCACTGCTTAAGCCTCTTACCCTTCTTATGAAATGGGAATCTCAACGAATCAATACGTCACAATTCTTATCTTGATCATACTAGACCCAATGAGATGTAATGTAAAAGTGAAAATTTTATTTATCCAATATTATAATTCCAAATGACAAGCCTCTATAGCTTAAGCACAAAAGATAAAATAAAAAAATATATAAAAATTATAGTTAGGAACTATTGCCAAATAACTTTTTAAAAAATTACATCTCCAATTTTTTACATTTTTAGTGAAAATCAATTGCAAAAGTTGTGACTGAAGCTGGTGCGAACAACTTTTTGAAAAGCTGTCGTTTTGGTCCAAAAGTATTGCACTCAAAGCTATTACTAAACAACATTCTAAAAAGTTGTGTTTTCATTCTTCATCAACTTAGTTTGCGCAAGTTAGATCCGGGTCATCATGTGATGAGTGGGTTGGTGCAACATCGACTAATCACAGGTCGACATGTCATGGAAAGGGTTGGTAGGTCATTAGGTCAAGTCCGCATAGCATTAGTAGTGATATGAGTTGGTATGTCACAAACTTTATTAATGGGTTAGTGTGATGCAGCGGATCCCTTGTAGGTCATGAGTACCTACAATTCAAATCAAACTTGAGAGATCTATTCACTAAACTAATACGACCAAATGCAATCCAAGTTGGCTGGTCGAGTCGGGCCATGCAGGCGACAATCAACAAAGTTGATAAAATAAGGCCCAATAAGCCATTTTTTTTACTTTTTTATGCTTTTCATCGCGAATGTTGAGCTCAGAATGTAATTTTATGTCTCATTTGAACTCTGTAATCAAAAGTAAATATCTTAATTATCCAAAAATATTAACGAGTGTCTGTCAAGCTCATGGGTATTAAAAATATTGAACGATGTCCTCACCAAATCCCTTAAAGTAGGAAAAACTCATTTCTAATGAGTCAACTACTCTATATTGGCTCTCGTAAGCCTCTAATGCATCTAAGGTTAGTTTTTATAACTCTTCTCTTATGATCGAAGTATCTTTAGTTTTTTATCAACTTTTCCAATGAACTAGCATCTCTTATAACCTTAGTTTTTGTTAGCATGATCTGGTCGTCCACTATTCTTACAATCTACTCGTTTTTATCATATAATAGGTTGGTGGGCATTCAAGTAACTCTTAAATTGTGTGGATGACTTAAATGACTTACTGGGAATCATGATCAACTCATTGTAAACTACAAAATCTTAGACATTGAAGGTGTTAATGATGTTGTAGTTATTTGTTAGCTCCACAGTATAAACATTTGGTCTAACCTTTTTTATGATTTGGAATAGATTGAATCCTTTTATATATAGCTTTTACGAAGTTCATTGTGGAAAATTTTCAGATCTTATCCAGATCATGTAATCTCCTTTTGAAAATTCTTTATTTTTGCTGTGTGCATCGATGAATATCTTGCACTACTCATTATTGAGATTTATTTTTTCTTTAATATGCTCATGAATCTCTTTTATATGTTGTGCAAACACTTATGTAGTATTAGATATGCTTTTTCTAAATAAGTGATAGGATTAAGTCAACAAGACTATTAGATTTATATTCATTATAGGCTTCAAAAGGGCCGATTCCTATGGACTTTGGACTTATTGACAAAACTTTATAGACATGTTCTACATGTGGTAAGAGTATATATCAATTCTTTATATTTTCTTTTACTAAACATTATAATAGATTTTTAAACTACGATTTATTACATCGGTTTGACTATAGATATTAAGTAGGTAAGTTAACAAGAATTTCAATTTCGTTCCCATAAGATGCTAAAAGGTTTTTTAAAAGTATGAAATGAGACAGACCTACCTATTGGTGACAATAGTCTTAGGTAACTCATGAAGTTTTACTACTTCATTAAAGAATAATTGACCAATATACGAGGCATCAAATGTTTTGAAGCATGGGACAAATCTAATCATTTTTGTGAATCAATATTCCACCATAAGATGGAGTAATTATTCAAAGGGTTTGGGTAATCATAGACAAAATCTATACGATGGTCTTCCCATAGGTTGTGATGATACTAACAATGGGGTGTAGAGTTTAGTGTTTTGGGCATAATGTTCGACGATTACACAAGTCTTACACCCAAAAACTATTGAGTTGCATATCATTTTAATCCTAGCAAATAGAAGATATCTTCAATGTCCATGATGATTTTGTCTCCTCTAAAATGACGTGCTTGTATCTCCTAAACTAAGAAATACTAAAGTGATGTTCATGATGTGCAAAATTGGTTATCACAAAAAAGATAATCATATTTAATCATACAATCATATATAGCCTTAATTGGATTGGTAATTAATTTCTTATATATAGGTCCAAAAATCCATAAAATGTGGATGTAAGCCTAGTAGAGTTTCAAAGCCAATGATAGAGATAGACATTGTGTTAATAGTTTCACTCTACTACTAAAGCATTAATGACTTTGTTTTTTACCTCTAGCTTATGTTTAAGAATGAATGTGTAGTTCTGAAAAAATTCAACCCACTTAGCATGTTGTGGCTTTAACTTGTTTTATAAATTAAAGTATCTTAAGAGCTTGCGATCAAAATAAAGTACAGATCCTTTATGACAAGAGATAATACCTCTAATTCTTTAGTGTTTGGATTATCATATAATTTTTTTATCATAAACAATGTATTTCTTTTACAAGACTCATTCATGTTTTTATTGAAGTACATTAGCAATCATCTTTACTGGCTAAGGACTCTTATTCTTACTTTTGAGGTATCATAAGAAACTTAAAAAATGATAAAAAGTTAGGAAGTTATAGTATAAGTGCTTGAGTCATGATTTTTCTCAAATGCTTTCTCATTTGCAAAGGTCCATTCAAAATTTCTTTTTCTAATATGATAGATTATAAGGGCAATGATGGTACTAAAACCTTTAATAAACCTTCTATAAAAGCTCACTAAGTTGTGAAAACTTTTAACATTATGGACAGATTAAGGTGTTGGATAGTCAACTATAACTTTAATCTTGTTAGGGTTGACTGATACATCATCTTTCAAGACTATAAATTTAAAAAGTTTATATAATTGGTAATAAAGATATATTTTTTTAGGTTAACATAAAAGTAATTCTCCCTAAGTATTAAGAATTTTTTAAGTGTTTTAAATAGTGTTCGAAGTTGTGACTAAGATTAAGATATTTTCAAAATAAGATATTACAAATTTTCCCAAGTAGAGTCGACATATTTAGGTCATTATTCTCATAATATACTAGGTGCATTAGATAGAACAAATGGGATGACTAACATATAACTCATACCTTATTTTATAAGTAGTTTTTCACTCATCTTCTAGTCAAATCTTAACTTAATGGTATCTACTTTTTGAATTGATTTTTTATCATATAATAACTATACTCATGTGGCCCAACAAGTCATTTAAGCATGGGTTAAGGAATCTATACTTTATCATTATTTTATTAATAACCCTATTATCGACACACATTCTCCATAAAAATTGTCTTTCTCAGGGACTATAATGGTAAGGATGACACAAAAGGCTAAGGTTTTCTCGTATGAATCCACTATCTAATAACTCTTGCACCTGTTAGGCGAGTTCTTAATGTTTAGAAAAACTCATCATATAGTGTGATAGATTTGCTAAACTAGTTCCAGCATTGGGGTCCATGTAATGTTGGATGTTTTAGAAGGGTGTCAAACCTTAAGGTTCCGATGAAAACATTAGAAAAAATAGAAATAATAAGTTATATTGAGAGAGTCATGGTTATGTCAGGTACCTTACTTAGGATCTCTCTTACAACAACCCAAATGATAGTATTGTCGATAAATTCCCTATCTACCTCATAATAGAAAATAAATTGGTTGTTTTTATCTGGGGTGACAACTAGCTTCTTTTTAATGTATTGGATATACCCTTAAGTGGTGATGAATGTAGCTTAGATTTCTAGTCTTAATATATGAATGTACAGATGTTGGTCTTGTCGATAAAGAAGGTATTATGGTCATACAACTAATGTTGCCTTAAGATGATACTTCTTTCCTATATAGGAACAACATCACAAAAAATATCATCAAAGAATTTGCTGAATTTAAGTAGTACAACATATTGTTTCTTGATAAGAATGAATGTTCTATTGATTTAAGAAACAATATATAGGTTTAGGTGATGAGTGGTGGTGAGTTTGAGACATGCTTATTGATAGAAATAACATTGATGTTGTTGTACCCTTTGATGTGATAATTACAAAACCAAGTTATTTATTATTGAAGGCTTGTTTTATTTAAGTAAAATTGTTAATAATTAATTAAATCAAGCCATGTATTTTAGATGTCTAAAATAATGGTCTCTAAGGGCCTTGAGGTCATGACATACTTCAAGGAATTTTTGAGACATGCGCAAGATTTTTTATAATTAAATTTCTTTTTATTTCTCTTGAATTTGATATGTCAAAACCTTGAGATTATGAGGCACACTAGTAGTATTAACATTTAAAAATATTATAAAATTATTTAATGATGAATTTTCATTTTTGGACCAAGTATATTTGACAAAATGTATAGACATGGGTATTTGATTTTTAATATTATTATGGAATCGTTTTTTACAAATTTCTTTTCATAGCCACTTAATTAACTTATAATACTATAAGAATATAAAATTATTTTTATTCACTTATATTCAAATTTGTGGCTAAAAAATTCGTCAAAAATACCCTAAAACTGCAAAAGTCTCGGGAAAAAGCACTGTAGCATGGGCGGGTCGACCCGGCGTCAAAACAGCCCGTCCAGGCCTTTTAGGAATAAAAAAAGAGAGAAAAATAAAAACTTGGTTGACCCAAAAGGGGCGAGCAAAGCCCGCCCAAAGACCGCCGAGAGCAGCTCGGCTGGCGCTGGTCAACGGTCAACCGAACAGTGCCTGGCTAAGCCAAGCCTGCCGAAAGGAGCTCGGCTAAGTCTAACTTTAGCGCTGGTCAATGGTCAAAGAACAGTGCATGGCTAAGTCAACCTGAACCGGGTGATGAAATCCCGGCCAAGGAAGGGGGGAGCCGGCCCCAAAGTGGCTCGCAGGTTAATAGGCGAAAATCTATTATAAAGCAGTGTGCGAAGTTTCATTCTGCAGTGTGGGACTAAAAATCCCATCTTATAACTTCGGCAGGATCCAAAGGCGCAGATCAAGCCGGCCCAGATCCAACGGGCGAGAGTAATTTCGAACGGCTGTTTAATCAGCGCCGTTCGTTCAGCGCGTGGGATCCAATGGTTCAGATCAAGCGCGCCAAGATCCAACGGGCGAGAGTAATTTCGAACGGCTGTTTAATCAGCGCCGTTCGTTCAGCGCGTGGGATCCAATGGTTCAGATCAAGTCCGCCCGGATCAGACGGTCTAGAGATGATCAAGCCGTGAAGTCCATCCAGCCGTCCATTCTTGAAGTGGGATCGGACGGCAGCTGCTCTTCTTCTTCCTTTTCGGGCTTCCGGCAACGGCTATTTTCTGATTTCTTTTTTCTTAGCCGTTTGGAACTGCTTTTTGGTGGACTATATATATAGGACACTTTACAATTTATTGGTTGATGAATCCACTTGCAAACTTCTTCAAAAACTAAGAAAAAAGGCCAAAACCGAGAGCAACAATTGGCATACTCGTGGGAGCTACGAGCTCAACTTTCTTCTCCAATTTCGACAGCTTTCTTTTACATTTCATTGCATCATTCTGTAACATTTTGTTCGGATTTTTGGTGTCTCGTTGGAGCACCGGTTGTACTTGGTTTACCCCTACCGGCTTCGGCAAAAGGGAGTGGTTAGTGGAAGCCTGATCAGGTTGATCGGGGGTGGATGTAGGCACGGGTTTGGCCGAACCATCTAAAAATCTTTGTCTTCTCTTTGCTTGTCTTATTATTGCATTTTTCGTTTTCACAATTTATTTACAAACGTTTTTTTATTGAAAGAATTTTTCTTAATCTAAATTTTAGTGAAAAACACAATTCACCCCTCCCCTCTTGTGCGTTGTTCTCACACGATTTACATCAGATGTTACTACCACTGTTTATGATAACTTTATAAAACTTTTCTTCTAATTTAATAAATGTATGAAAGATGGTGGCATATCTATAATCTTCATTAGCCTCAAGGTTAGGTGAAGGTATATCTCATAACTATAATAGGTTCAGTATCCTAAATAATATTATCTCATTTCTCCTCAGAGTATTCATTATTTAGGTTGAAATGAAAAGTATATTCTTTGATATATATTTTTCTCTTCGTATTAAATTCCTCACACCTCTTTTTCTCAATATAGCTCATTGGTCATGTTGGGCATTAAGTTGGCATATGACATTGCCCTTTGTAACAGAAATAAGTTTTTTTGGATGTTTGGTTAATTGGTTTATTAGGTTTTATAGTGAGTTTATGGATTGGGCTTCAAAAGGGAAGTGCAGGTTGGAAACTAATAGATGGTCTAGGATTGATGGGTCATAAGATCAACTTAGGTGTCGATTCAACTCTTTTGGCTAGGTAAAACTTTTGGAGGTGCTCTCACTAACAATCTTATAAGTCTCTTCTAAGGTGTGAATGTTATGCATTAAAAAATACATTCGCACATCTTCTCTAAACCTAGCTTAAAATTAGGAGAGGATGATGAAAAGGTCTTTATTGATACCACAACATAAATGATACTCATCAAAATGAGAAATATACTTATTAACCAACTTTCCTCCTTAAGTTGGGTATTATCATTAGTTAAGTAGTTGGTTTTTGTATGAAAGGAGTTGTATTAGTTCTTTAGGATTTTCTTAAACTCATTATAAGTTTCTATGCATGGCAATCCTCTCTGTTGATAATGGTCTATTATGGTTTTCACACACTATTGAGCTTGTTTAGCCTACTTCATTCAAGCAAACAATACCTTTTGCTTTTCATTGAGTTTAAACCATTATAATGGTCCAAGGCTACTTCTACTCTAAGTAGTCCTTAGGGTTTATAATGCCTTCAAAGATTAAAAAGACTTGCTTTAGCTGGATATTTGATTTGGTGGATTTGTGTTTAATTGGGTGATCCTAACCCATATTTTCTAGCTTGGCTTTCATGGATTTTAGTCGAGTTAAGAGGTCTTAGAGGGTCATTTGTGCTTGGTTGATTGTAGGAGCCCTATGTAAGATCTATGCAGAGCAAGTTGGAGGGTTAACATGGCATCAATGTAGTCGCGAGTCAAAGTCAAGACAATGCATTGTGATCTCTATCAATGGGTCGATGTAGTGCAACGAATTGTCTTATGGGTTACGTGAACTTGTGATTTGGATTGTACACAAAAGACCTATTCACTGAAGTGATACGACCAAACGTGGTCCAAGTTGGCTAGTAAGGTGGGGTTTTGGTCGACTGTGAACAACAAAGTCGATTGAATAGGGCCCAATGAGCTAATTTTTTGGCCATTTTTGCTTTTTCGTGGCAAACGTTAAGCTCATAGTATAATTTTGTGCTCAATGTGGGTTTGGTACATAAAAAACATGTACTCTAATTGTCCTCCATAAGAAGTTACAATCCCCATTGCCTTATTCCATTCAAAGAGAAAGAGGAGTACGAGGGGTTCTCTGCTTTTTGGGTTCCTTCTTTTCTTCCCCCTGTTCTTGCAGTGGGGGATTCTATCCTATGGCCCTGTAGCTGCCGACCAAGGTATTGTTCACTACTCCTCTGTTGGGAACTTGTACGAGTATATAATTATACGTTTAGTAAAGTATTCGGCTGGTTTGTCTATCTAACTTGGCAAAAATATTAATCAACATTGTCATCATATTGTATTTCAAACAAGCATTTTTATTTCATTAATCTCATTACTTTCAGCAATTATAATCAAAATAAATTAAATTAATCATATTTTTTTATAAATAAAATTTATCTTAATTTACATAATTTTTAATTTATTTTTGAAGATCTTCCAACTATAATAAATATGGTCCGTGTAAAACTTCATTTTCTACTCATATCTAGACTTATCGTTTTTTATTTTTTTGTTTTGAACTTTATTAGATTAATGATAAACTATCATTATCTTAACAAGCAAGATTTACACTTTTTTATTTTCCAAAAACACTTTGTAAACTCGCCAGGCATCACTAATAAAATCTTAATATTTATTTTGTGTATCAAATAAATCTTTTATTTTTTTTATTTTTTATGTTTTATCTTGTATTTTTTTTAATCATTTTATAAGCTAATTATTGTTTAAGCTTCCTTGTTTTAGGCCCGTTGGTATAGCCATTACCAGGCCGGGCTCGTGCTAATGAAAGAGGTTCAACGGGCTTAGAGAACATCCAAAGGTCAGACGGTCGGCCGCCTGTGTTCTGAAGTTAGGGCTGTTCGGTGTTCTTGACTGTTGTGATCTTCTCTTCTTCCATTTCACTCTGATTTGCATCCTCCAATATGGATACGGCGAAAGGAGAGGAGGACAATTCCGGCCAAGAGCTCGTGCCGAGTCCCATTGAAAGAAATAAGGAACCTCGTGAACAGATGCTCGCAAGACACAGGTTGTAGCTTCTTTTGTCCTTTCCATCTTTTTTAGGACTATGATCTTCTTCTTTGGATGCTTCTTCTTGTCTGCACTTTGCGCACTTATCATGTTTTCGTTGCGGTGATTTGATCTGTGTTATTTTAAGCAATGTTAATAGGTTAAGAAGAAAAGAAATTTGTTTATCAGTATGGGTGAGCAATCCAGGGGTTCTGTGCAACCTACTAGCTAAATTAGGTTAAGGATAGGATACGGTTAAGCTGAAACTCGTGGTCATCTTTAACTCTCTGTGTAAACCTTTCATGGTACATAGGGTGCATCGAAGATGATATTTATGGAATTCTTATTGAGTATGCGTTGCGTAGTTAAGTCGAAGTATGCATTATTTGGGTTCTGGTAGGGTTGGGTAACGTCTGGATAACTCGACTTACCCTAGTTATCTAAGTGTTGGAACCAAATGTCCCCTTACACTCGTTGATCCTCCAGGTAAGAGTTACTCTAAGTGTCATCCTTTGGACGATTGGTGGCATATTGTTGTGCTTGCATCTGGTAGGCTGTCAGCGCTTGTTCTCCAGTCCATTGGCACGCTTCGATGGTGAATTTTGTTAGGTTGTCACTGTAGGAGGAACCAAACCTCATTTTTCCACAAGTTAATTACCAAACTGAAATCTATGTGAAGTAAAGCAACCTCAGTTGGCAGTTGGATCGAAATCTAGGCCAAACCACTTATTCCAGTTCAGTTAACTTCTTTATGGGTGGCCAGCCGGTGCTAACTTCCTTTCATGGGCCTAGGGATTGTTTGGAGTGCGTTGAAACCATGGTTAACTTATTTAGACTTGGTAACCCTTTATAATCTGAATGAGATTAAATTTATTCAAGTACCATTAATCAAACCATAATTTTAATTTGACCTTGGTTAAGATATTTCCAACCCAACTCTTGCTTTAAATTTAACTCAAGTTAAATTCTCTAATCTTACTTAATTTAGCTTACTTTCAAGCCAAAAAGAAATTGAATTACCTAACACTTCTGGCCATTTTCTTGTGAGCTGAACAAATTTTGGGCTAATCTAGGCTAACCCATGGCTAACTTGTTAGTTTTAAATAATTCAATCTCATCTCAAGCAAGCCCTCAATATTGGCTGTACAATTGACAATCATTTGTGTATTAATCAATTATGATACAAACAAAACTTTCAAGCCAATATGTGATCCTAATGTTGAATATGAAGTTATTTGTATTCAATGAAAAAAACCAAATTCTTTGTTTGTGTGGATTTTAATTGAATTATGTAACATATATCAATTATTATTAATCATTTCAATATATTTTAAGGATTATGTTTTCTCATCAAATTTAACTTTAACATGTATTTCACTTTTAAGCAATATGTTAGTTCATCGGCTTAACTTGTATGCTCAAATTTCTTTGGTTTCCTGTTCGTATTGTGCGCTTAAGAACTGCTGGTATACAACTTAGAAATAATATTTTGTGCACGTAGGTTTTTCATTTTTGTGTTGTTGAACTTTCCAGAGATGTTTCACCATGCATATATGTTATGGTTTTATTTTCTTAGCTTGATTAAATATTTCTAAGATAATAAAACATTCAATGGGACATTCCTACTTTAAGCAAGTTATGAGCTCATGATTAATTGATCAACGAGTTATTAAGGAGCTGTTTCACAATTGACTCGTATTTTTTTTTATATAATGCCGTGCTTGCCCATCAACAATATCACAATTTTCTGCCTGAATAATAGGAATGTTGTTGTCTATAATAATGCAGTTTGCTTTGTAATTGTTAGAATTCACAAGGAAATTGTAAAAACTACAAATTTCAATTGATTATTTTTGTTCTTTTGCTCTAAAATAAATATAGAATGGGGAGTGAAGGATACCTGCACTAGTTATGTGAAAGTATGGATCATTATATGTTAATATGTTAAACCCTGTTTGCATGATGGGAGTTATTCGGGAGAAATTTCTGGACGGCTAGAATATTCAGAGGTGTCACATTCTTGTCTTAAGGTAGCGTAATTCCTGTGTCGAACAAGGTCATTATTTTTAAGAATTCCAAGAAATTTTTCTTGCCTGTTAGCATACTGTTTAACTGATTTACTTAAATTTGTCTACTTTGGTTGAGTCATTGTTTTAGTTTGCTAACAATATCATGGTGCTGTGTTATAGTGGACAGTCATTCCATAAGCTACTCCTATACAATAATGTAGTAATAAAAAGTATGTAAGCATGGTAAAGGATATTTATGTTTTCAATGCAAATCTTAATTTTGTTTTGGCAAGTTGTGAAGAGAACAAGCAGCAATTTTTACCAAAATAATTCACTTTATGAAATGAGTTATTATTCTTTCATATTTCTAATATTCTTTAACTTATTTTTTTTAATCAAGAACTTACCAACCGAGTTGGTTTTATGTTGTCCAGCCCTCCTTTGATGGTTTAAAGCATTGATTTGGATTACAGGGGAGGGTTTGGTAAAATTTTCTGTCTTGAAGAATACCTCAGTCTAGGGCCTTTTCCTTGAATAACACCTCATGGTGGAACCTTTTGGTCTTTGTTAGTTTCCCTTGATCCTCTCTTTCAATTCTTTATTGAAGGCTCATTGGAATTTCGACTGATCTATTCTGTAAATTCTGCAGAAAATTTCTACAGGTGTGCAATTCAATAAGCTTAATTAGCCAAGGCAATCTAAAGTTTGTTGGTGTTGAAGTTGATTACTGCTAGTTGGAATGAACTTATGTGTTGGTTGAAGGAGGGCTTCAATGTTTGTGGAAGGGAGGACAAGGACCTCATTTCAGTTAGAGAGGCCATGGGCCTTTTGGGAAGGAGGGTTGGTGAACGTCGATAATGAGAAATATCCGAGGAAATTCCTTGCAACCTTGTCACTTCATGAATCTTAATTTTAGTTATTTTCTAGTCATCTAAAATTTAAGAGCTAACTTAGATGTTAAAATAATCCTTTTGCTACTCGAGAATGTGTTTTATGCAAATTGACCTTATATAATCTAGTTCTCCAAAATTTGCATCCATTTTACAAATCGTAATTATCTTCGTTTTGATGTCCCTGACACCACCACTTTTGGTGGTGATCCAATTGTGGAAGCTCTAGAGCCTTAAGTTTTTACTATCAGGATTATGATAATTCATTAGTGCTCCATGGGTTCATCCTGACAAGGATTTTTTCTCATAGATTTGATTTTGAGACATTCAATAATGTGATTGGAAGATCAATTCGTTGGGTCATTCAGCATGATATCTTTGCCCTTTCATTACTTACTATTCAATTCATATTTGGGGTTTTCTCATGATTTTATCCTTGAATTTAATTTTTTTACTGCCATTTTTATTACTTTTTGGGTGCAATATGATAGATCATTTTATGCATTTGTAGTGGATTTAATTTCATTTGGTTCATAAAATCCTTGTTTTATTATTGGGAATAAAAATGTCAAACTCAAAGTTGCTGAAGTTTGCTAAGTATATATGGGTAAGATGAAGCTTTAACGTTATATTTTGTTTTACTTTTTTCCTTGGCTAAATTGGAGCAAGATTTACATGGTTTTGAAGGCTGTTTTCTTTCCTGTGATGTCAATCTTTTTATTTATATGGCCAAAATAAAAATTTTATTCCTCTGAAATCCTGCTGTGGGATAGAAAGACTTTTCAATCCATGTTCTGTGAAGTAAGGTTGCTTACTGTTAAATAAGATTGCAGCGTGAAACCTGTGAATATTGCATGGAAGATATTGACAACCTTGGTATTGAGGAGAGGAGTATTTACAAGGAAGATGATCTTCTACTTTGGGCATCTATAAAAAAATGATTGTTGATATTTAGCGGTGAAATATGTGGTCCTTGAAATCAAATATTTTACCGAGTCTGTAACTTCAAAGATATTGACAAGAAAAGAAGTTGATGAGGACTTGGATGTGGGGAGATTTTTGATAAATGAGGACTATTGCTTCCTTCAATGTGAAGATTTGTAATGAACGAGTGAAGATGAAGAGGTGATTGTGGACTTTGAAGAGGAGAGGAAAGTTGTCAAATAATCAGATAATGCAAGGATGAGAAAACTAGGATGACTAAGGCATGGATGAAGAGGGTGCTATTCATAAGATTCACATTAGTGGTGAAAGTGTGGAAAGCTGATTTGTAAATTGGTTTGTAGAGGGTTTCTTTTTTAAAGGAAGATGCCACTGATATGATAGGAGAAATCTGGGCGTCTTAGAATCATGTGGTAGTTCGAAATTGAGCCCATCTTATCAATAATTAATGTTGTTTGAAATTTGTGGATTCAAAAGTAGGAGTGATATTTTTCTCTAGCATATTCCAATCCCATGCTTTACCTTTAGAAGAGTGATTTGGAAGGGTTTGTCAAAAATTAGGAGCACTCCTGCAGGTCCATAGATGTTTTGTGCAAATTTAAATGAAATCATTGCGAAATTGGGAAGGAGGAGCTCCTTTTTACTATGAAAGATCCATGGAATTAAACTATTTCATCAATATCTATGAACGGATGCTTGGGGGCAAACAAATCGTGCTTCACTTGGCATGGCCTTCAATGAACCAACTGTAAAAAAGTGTATAATATTAGATAGATGCTTATGCACTATTAATTATAGGATTATCTTTCTGAAAGCTATTGTTAAGGTCCTTGCAAGGTTCAAGTCAGATTGTGATCTTCTTGAGTTTTGTTAAAAATAGATATAGTAATACTGTTGGCGTAGGTTTTTTTTTTTTTTTTTTGGTATGATATGGGATGCAGCACCTCAAGAGACTTTCTAGACTTGGTGTTATTTGGAAGACTGGGACAACATATTTAATAGGTTGATTGAGCTAAGTTGGATTACTTGTTTGGAATATACAAAAGTTAGGAAAAATCAAATAAAGTAGGCTTTTGCAGATGTTTGTGATATCCATAATGGAATCCAACATGGAATGAATCCTTTTTAGAAGGGCTGTAGAAGATTTAGTTTTGAATTAGAAAGTGTTCTCTTGCATCAGTAGCTCGTCGTTTTAGTAGGAGAAAATAGTTGTCTTTCCGAGATTGAAAAACAAAATATTTTTCCCTTTCCATGACTATCAGAAAGAGGAGGAAGATTTTTCCTTTAAACTCTATTTCATTGTCTTTGTGACTATGTCCATATTTATGGTTTCGAGTGTGCTAATTGAGCCTAGAAAGAAGAGGTTGCTTTTTTTAACTAAATGAGCATGAATGGTTGAGTAACAATGGAGAGGGTTGGGGTATTAGGCTGACCATTAAGAATGTCACTAATGGTGTTCAAGAGGGCTGTTGATCGAAAACGAAGTGAGATGTAGTGGTGAAAGATGCAGTAAATCTGGACTGATGTGGTCCAAAATTTGGAGTTTAAAAGGGAGGTGAAAAAGGAAGGGAAAATGGCCAAATTTGGAGATCAAAGGATCAAATTAGTAGCTGTAAAGGTCACAATAGTTTGGCCAAATTACGACTTAATAGTTTGTAGGGTTTAGAGGAATTATCCCATCGTCGAAGTGTACCTGGGTTGAAGATAGATTTTGAAAGATTCACACGAAGATCTAAGAACTTCACTTTAATGGTTGAACCAATGGTAACATGAAACTTTTAGGAGATTAGGTAAAGTATAGTTCTGTTAAGTTTCGTGAGGTTTGATAGTATTTTAGTGTGCAAAAGCAGAAACTCCTGTGAGCACAAAAAAACTCATATTTTGACGATATTTCTAATGGATAATGCTTTGAATCAAAGAGGTAAATTAATGGGGGAGTTAAAGGAAATGCTAAATGAGAGAATTGTTGCTAAACAATAGTTTCTAGTGTTCAAGTGTGTGAACAAACTCTTGAAGCTAATAAAGATCCCAACAAGGCAAAAAAAAAAACATGCATCCAATGCAAGTAACTTTGAATAGGAGAGTGGAAATATTTGGAGGTAGTCATAGAAGAATCACCTTGCAGCTCTATTATAATGCCACAGTTGCTAAATGTTGCATTGGAAACACCAAGTGAGGAAGAAGAGTATCCACCATCTACTTTGAAAACTTGGTTGCCACACTCCAAGCTAAGGAGGAATATGGATATCATTCCCTAACAAAGCAAGGGATATAAAATTAATCATGCTTTCTCTATCGATCAGTATGTGTAGTAGATGCATGTCCATGTGCATGGAAGTAGTGAACAACAAGTTCACAGTGTCACTAAGAGATTTTTGCTCATCAAATGTTCAATTGATTTTTTGAAGTTTTTTCTCCTCTAATGACCATGTTAAAGAACCCAAGGTAATTGTAGCAATTGAATTTCCAAGAATTTGACTTTAAGGGTTCAGTGGGATGCAACCAGGACTGTAAAAATGTAAGAGATATATTTAGATGTTTTAGGCCCTTAAACAACAAAATAAATGCACTAGCAAACTACTTAAAATCTACAACTTCAAATAGAGCTTATACCTTGTTTTGCTTGCTTGCTGTGCTGCTGTGATGAACCAATTTGCTGTATCAAATAAGCTGAGAAGCCCTCTAAATTGATTAGGGAACTTGGTAGGATGAAGGTGCAGAAAACTCCAGCAAAGGTCACTAAACGAGTGGACATTATGGGTAGCTAAAAGAGTTAGGATCATTGGTTGCTAAGCAGTGATATCATAAGTAGGATTTGATACCACCTCGGAGGTGTGTTGTATTGGGGTGATCAACAAATGTTGCTGACAGCAGCTAAGAAGATTGGTGATGGAAAAAGGAGTGAAATGTAGTGGTGAAATTGGAATGAATGTGGACTGTTGCGGTCCAGAATCTTGGGTCTTAAAAGGAGGGAAAAAAAGAAGGTAAAATGTCTAAAAATTTGGAAGAGGTTAAAGGAGATTTTATAGATCTAGGAGTCCTCTCTAAGATTGGTCAAATTTCAACTCAATAGGTTGTATGGCTTCAGAAGATTAGTTCCGATAGCAAGTTGTACTGGGATTGACAGATTTTGAAATGTTCCATTGGAGCTCTTAGAACTTCCCTTTAATGACCAAACAAATGGAATTTCATAACATTTAACTTTTAGCGGATGAGCTGAAGTATAGATCTATTTAGTTTCATGAGGTTTGGTGGTCTTTTATTGGGGCAAAAGTCCAAATTCTTGAGAGCACTAGAAAACTAAAATTTTGTTAGTGTTCCAAAGGGAGATGCCTGGGCTGAGCCGTTTACTTTAAACTAGAGATGGAAACATTTGGGGGAGTCAAGAGACTTGTTAGAAAAGATGATTCTTACAAAATATCATTTGTTCAAGCTCAAAGTTTTGCTTAAGCATTCAAAGTCAATATGGATCACAGCTGGACAAATAGAACATTAGGCATCCAAGCACAAGTGATTTTGATTACGACAATGGAAATATATGGAGGGTGAGTCATGGAAGAATCATTCCAACTACTCTATCATAGCGCTATGGCAATCTCAATGTCTCATTAGGATCAATGGAGGGAGAAGAACATCCCACATCTACTTCATGTCTTGAAAGCTTTGATACCACAAACCATGCAAAAGAGGAGGTGAGAAGTTTCCCTCCACAGCAAACCTAATGAGCAAATAAAAAAGAGCAAGTGGCATTAGATTGCCCTGAGCTGTGGTGGAGTACACTAGTTGGTCTTCTATGGACCATTGGACTGCATTGGGCAGTTCATTTGGCTTGCTTGGGAAGCCAAATGGGATAAGGTTATTGAGTTGACAATATCATCTTTGGATTATTTAGGGTGGTTCAGAAAAACTTTGGATCCTTTAAAAAAGCTAGATAATGCATTGATACCTCTAATAAAGTTGGCATCGTGTTTGAAATTCTAGCATACATCTATAAAATCTCGTGACTAGTTAGAAAAGTTATAGGTTGACGTGTGGTGTACTATAGCATTATAATATGATAAAACTGTAGAGTTCCCTAGGATGAAACCTCGTAAAAATTGTCAGGCACTTCAAATGCCTGATAACAGTAGTGGAAGCCTTGGGAAGTGGTGAAGGGAGCCTCGTCAGCCACCTTGTCACAAAGAAATGCATGAGTTGAACTACTAGAAACACCATCCATTGTTGCCTTACTGATATGTTTTTAGAATGTGTGGAGACGTGACCTTTGTTCTCCAAAAAAGAGCCAAGACTTGATAACTGGAGTTTTTTTTCCATGTTTGATAATTTTTAGAGTCTAGTCGGATCAAAGTAAATGTGGTCGCTGGTTTTTTTTCTTCACTGTAGTACTGCTTCAGTAGGTGTGTTGAAGGGCTTGAACTAGTTTTTCTTCCTGATTTTGGCCAGAAACGTGGTAAGTTATCTGTGATTCAGAGATGTTGGACATTAAAATGGTATTAGAAGTATTTGGTGAAAGGGTTCCATTATGGTGATTGTTGAATTTGACAGTAAAATAGCAGCATCTTTACTCGTGGGTGGTGGCAGTTAATTTTTGCTTGGCATATATTTTTAAAGGATATTTAATTTGACATTTTGAGGAACAACCTATGCCAGGTCTATCACGTCTATCACGAGCTATTGTACATGTAAAAAATGGCAAGAAATTACAAGAGAAAGGAGTTAAAGATGTATATGGTTCCACCTGAAGGGCTGATGAAAGGCTAAAGATGGCTCAATGCTTTTTGATTGTACTAAATGAATGTTTTGTTTTGGGTCTTTGACCTGGGGACATGTAGTATTTGAACATCATATTGTCTGTTTGACTAATATCCCTATTATATATGGTAGTAACATTTCATATTATACAATAATTGCTTCATAAATGAGTGAAATCAGTTAATTCCACCAATTCTTGGCTATTTAGCCCAGCATGAATGTCATGCCATTACAATAGGATTGTTGAGTAACTTAGCTTTACTTTCACTGATTTGGAGATGGTCGAACGTGAAGTGTCTATTCTACTCCTTACATGAATGCAAAATATTTGATTACAAGACTCAAATCCTTACATTTATTGTTAGCTTGGTTTGGCACGTCCAAGCTTTTAGCTTATTAATTTGTGGTAGGACTTGAGTGTTGATATTTTAGAAAACTGTAAGGATCATGTTGAGGATTTAGGGCCCAAACCTGTTGCGTGATCATGGAATTTCTCTTGGGTGTGTAGCTAGCTATATATTAATCTTGTTAGCGGTGCTGTGCTAACATTAGAGGATGATGGCCTTGATCAAATCTGTTTGATTGAGGCAACTTGAGTAACGTTGTTAATCCAGTTTTTTTTTCATATAAGCACTGTCCAATAGGATGCATCTTTGCTACCTGTCTTATTGTCTTTGAAATAGCATCAAAGAGAACTTACAGATCGCCAATGATAGACCTGGATATTGATAAATTCTTTAAGCATGGCAATTTAAGCAAAGCCAGTTGATTTAATCAATATTATGTCTCCATGGTTTTTAATATTGAATGCCTTCTCGAAGTTTTTGCGAAAAATTGTTGACATGAATCAAAGTGTTGCCAAGTTGAACATCAACAAGTCTGTTTATACCATAGGGATAATTGAATTTTCTTCATTATTAAAAATTCATGATTATTGTGGTTTTTTGTGACTAGTTGCTTGTCTTCTGTGTCCGCATTTCTAATCTTGCTTGTGTTTTCAGGGAAGAGGTGTCTGACCTACAAAACAAGGAAACTGAACTTAAGAAAGCTGCTGCTAAAGGTAGTAAAGCTGAACAAAAGGCCAAGAAGAAGAATGTAGAGGATGAAATCTCTCGGTTATTGTCCCAACTAAAAACAAGACAATCCGAGGAGCTTGCTTCTTTGGGCTATAAGAATGAAGATGCTCCAGGCAAAAGCAATCTTGATAACCTAGTAATGGCTATAGCTGGAGTGTCTGTAACAAGTCATGGTGAATCTGCAAAACCAAGCAAGGGAGTGAGGAGGAGGGAGAGAAGAGCTCAGCAAGAAGCTGAAAGAGAGCTAAGGATTCAGGAAGAACAAAGTAACTTGGTAAGCGATCGCATGATTGAAAATGAAAAACTGGAGAAGAAACTAATGCCCCTAGGACTGACTGTTAATGAGATCAAGCCAGATGGTCATTGTCTGTATAGAGCTGTTGAAGATCAGTTGTCACTTTCCCCAAATGAAAACAAAACGTACAATTACCTAGAATTACGGAAAATGGCTGCTTCTTACATGAGAGAACATGCAATAGATTTCCTGCCATTTTTTCTTGCTGAAGGAAAGATTGAGAAGGATTCTAGTGACTTGCCACTGGAGATTTTTGATAAATACTGTAAAGAGGTGGAATCCACTGCAGCTTGGGGAGGGCAGCTTGAGTTAGGCGCTTTAACGCATTGCCTCAAGAAACATATCATTATATTCTCTGGTTCTTTCCCTGATGTTGAGATGGGTAGAGAGTACAGAACTGAAAGCAGTGTGTCCAGCCCAAGCGTTATGTTGTCTTATCATAAGCATGCTTATGGACTTGGAGAGCACTACAATTCAGTTGTTCCTACAAAATAACCCTACACAATGCAAAGTAGATGTGTATGGATTAGCCTCTTGTTTCTTATATTAGTTTTGATCGTCTTACCTATCAGATCAATGAAAAAGAAAAACATGATGTTTGATGAGCAATCACGTTGACGCCAACAATGTGGAGTGCTTTAGCTCTATTTCAGGAATTTAGAATTCTGTTTTTTTTAATGCTCTTAAAGCTGACAGTTTGGTCATTTTGTAATGATATATTAATCTTGATGCTTATATTCAATGCATATATATTTCAACAATGATTAGCTAATGTATTTGTTTGTGGAAACTCTGAATTAAAAATGTACTGAAAATAGGCTTTTCTTTTCCTTGTTTAGTTTTGTGTGATCTTCCGCAGGGCTTGGGAGAGGCTAGAGATTTTTGCAGGCGGTGGCTTACTGATAATTCTGTAAAAATGATGTTCTACCATACTTTTGTCATGGTAAGTGGTGAATTCATTTGTTTTTATTGCATCGTATCTTCAAAATATTCTACCAATAAACCTTTCTTATTGCACTTGGCATGATGTATGATTGTTTTCTATGATGATGCTAAATGGCTGAAATGTCTGTGTGCTATCATTCTTACATATAATGAATTTTACTTAAGATATGATTTATAATGTCAAGAGGCTAGCAGGCTAGATGATTTTGTCATTAAAATTCATTATTGTTTACTCTGTTACTCGTGGAACGAGTGTTAAATATGCTTGATAGAACTGATTTTGGTAATATAGGCTTCATGTGGAATGACTTTATTTTGCTTTGCTTCTTGAAGTTTGGAATACAAGTGGAAATGCTAGAGTTTTCATCATAAAAACTTAGTGATACTTGAACATTTAGACGACCATATAACAAATAAATTAGCGTTTGACCTTTTGTCTTAAGGGCCATTGCAACAATTATTGTTTTGTTTATTTTCATTGTTACCTTTGGAACATAACGAATCTTAGAATATTTGGTTGGAACATAGTGATAATTGGATACTATAGTTGGAGAGTGATGTTGAGAATAAAGTAGATGTATATAGTTAATTTGTTTTTATTTTTAAGGAGTAATGTAAACGAATGATAATTGTGAGGGTTCGGAGTGTTTTAGGGTTTTTTTAATAAAAATCGGTCAAATGCCACCCTCCATCACTGTTTATGATGTAATTGTTGGCTTTTGTGACTTTTCCAAGAAATTAATTCTTATCTTAAGTTTAAAAATTGAAGTACAACAAATTATGACTAAAGCAAATAAAAGAAACAGAAGACAAACCAAATTTAGTTGGTTTGGCCCTCTATCCTTGGGCCCTATATCTACCCCCAAACAAACTTGCTTAGTTTTACACTCTTTACTCTATTGCAAATGCTGATGGAGAAATCCACAAGCCCAATCAGTCCAACACAAGGCTTTGGAGAGGGATCTCCTTGCATACTTGGGTTTAAGTGATACACATTCAATGAATAGCTTACAAACAAAAGTAAACTCTCAACAAGTGGTCAATACAATGAAGCCTAGGATTAAGAAGAAAGAAAATTGGCTCGATGAATGAAGATGAATGCACTTCAATTGTTGATTGTGTTTTAATGCCTCTTTTATAATGCAAAATCAAATCAAACAATAGTAGTTTTTGATCCCACATCTACATAAACATTGTAAAAAAATGCTTAAAAAGATCAACTATCTATTAACTGAACCAAATATTAGCACCTTTTCATGAACATGTAGGATTATCTATTTGTTGCATTGGATGGTTTGACTAGGGATAACCTAATCCTACTAATTTAGTGGTTTGTATGGTAGATTGAACGAAATGCTATCTGTTAACATTGAACCATCAATCAGACGGTCCGATGGTCTTCTGACATAACCCTTTTTTAGTTTTAGATTTTATCAAATGGTCCGACCATCATTGAACATATCATTAGAGATGTAGCATTGGACAATCCAATCATTACATTGGATAGTTTGATTTGATTTTTTTTGATTCATTAGATTGTTTGCTAGATTGAACCATATATCATTTGATGTCTATTGAATCAAATGGTCTTTTCATATAACTCCTTTTAACCTTAAATTTTGGTAGATGATTTGACCCACATTGAACATTGTCATTAGATGCACACAATAAATGGTTTGATAGTCATCCAATGAACATTTACATCACATGATTTCTTGTTTTTTATTGGACCAAGTTATCCTAATTATAAAAACTTAAAAGGTTATGTATTTATTAATTTTTACATCTATATTAATACGATGTAAGTTTAAGATTTTTGTTAAATATGCAATGATATGATGTGACCTTAATAGGAGTTGTACTTTTAAGATATTTCATCCCCAACATTTTAAGTAGCTCTTTTACCTACTTGATTTAAGAGGTGAAAATTTCATTTGCACTTTGCTTTATTTGAAGCCTAAGAAAAAAAAAAAAAATTAGTTCACTCATTATGCTCATTTAAAATTCTTTACATCTCATGTTAGAGGACTCTTCAAACAAATATTCATTTATTGACCCAATAACATTATCGAAATATATTTAGACAATGAGTAAGCTATCAATTCCTTTTTTTATGAATAAGGTATTGTCAATATTTTTTTCTACAAATTTATTAAATAAAACTTGCTGTATCAAGCCTTTGATGCTTGTTTTTACCTGTATGATGCCTTTTTTAAATTTATATATATAATTAGGATAAAGACGATCTTCAATTTAAAGTAGTTGTTCATATAAATATCTCCAATAATTTCATTTAAAAAGACACTTATCATTTACTTAAAACACTTTAAAGCCCTTATAACATGGAAATGCCAATAAAAATCTAATTGTTTCTAATCTTGTTATTAGTGCATAAGTTTTTTCAAGTTCATGCATTTAAGCTTATTGCATCATTTTTCTATTAATCATGTTTTATTTGAAACAATAACTCCAGCATCATCGAGTTATTGGAATGAAAGCAGAGTGGTCTAACCTTTTTCTTATTACATGATACATTTACTTGGTATTTTTTTCTTAACTAAGTTAGCTTTTAGTGTAAAAACTTTAGTGATCTCATGGATTGATTTATTTTACTATCTATAATAATGCAATGAGTTGATGCGAACCTTGAGCAAACATTTTCCTTCCAGTGCTGAAGGCATGTTATCTACCAAAGGTTTCAACTTGCTTAATGGATGGTAAAATAAAGCAGAATAATTTCTGGTGTTTTTATAAGTTTCGTTAATCATGGTTTAATTTTCTATTCAGGTTTGTTCAGTTAGCTGGAAAAGACCAAATTTAAAATTTCTTAAGAGAAGAGTGTTGGTAATGAAGACTAGGAAAAGGACATTTTTTTTTTTTATGACTCTTGAACAATAGAGATTAGATGACTTTTTTTTCATTAGAAAGCTGCCCAACTATTTGTTTAAGCTACAGTTTTAAAATTTAGAGTATATTTGCTCCAAGTGGTTAAAAAATTGTTATTAAAGTTAACTTAAAAAATAATGAAAAAGTTATTGAATGAGATGTTTTTATTACACTTGTTTTTGGTAAGAAAACGGTTTAAGCTTCAGCTTTATAAGAGGACAAGATCTAGACGTTGAAAAATAATCGACAAATAATAAAGCAAGAAAAAATGAGGAAAATAATATGACATAAATAATAAAATAATTGAATTTTTTTTTATGGCATTGTTTAGTGCATAAAATGCTTTTTTTTTTTTTTTTTTTTTTTTTGTACTGGTATTCACAAAGCGATCAGTTCGTTTCTATCTCCCAAACTTAAGCCCTTGTCATAATCAAGCATGTGTGATGCTTTGTTTTTGTTTCTGTTTTTGGTATCTTTTTGAGAAAATATTAATTTTTAACGCTTGATTCAAAATGTCCTTAATTAAGTGCTGGCTATTTAATACACGTGTCATATCAATTTAAGGTTATTTTCGCTGTTTGCTGTTCTATAAGAATTGCCCATGATCGTTAAAGAGTTCAAACAAGGCAAATAGTCAACAGCCTAGGATGGTGACAAACTGACAACAAGAATGGAAGGCATCTCTTACAGCCTTAATTTCACATTATTCTTTTCTAAGAATTTATCAGATGCCACGTGGAAAACAAGATACGTGTCATTGTCTGGTGAGGGATGGTAGACACCCCGACAGCCCTAAAAAACAAAACCCTAGCTTTAAAATCCCTTGGTTTCATCTCGGACTTCGTTCATTCAATATTGGTAAGCAAAGGAAATGTCTTTATGAATTCATTTCCACTGAATTTTGCGAATTGATTTGATTTATTCTCTCTCTCCTTGCAGATTGGATAATTATTTTGGATCAAAGACTTGAGGGAAAGACATGGGGAAAGGAGCGGGTTGCTTTCCGAGCAGGAGCCTGCCGCCGGGAGTGGCGGCGGAGAAACCATCGACCGATGTCAAAGCACCTCCAGTTTCCATAGAAGAGAGGAGCATCGAAAACGTAGTCGTGAATAATGGTGCGCTTTCTCCTCCGGCGGAGGTTAAGCTGAAGGTCTTTATCATATTCTACTCCATGTACGGGCACGTGGAGAGCTTGGCGAGGAGGATTAAGAAGGGAGTGGATGGGATTGATGGGGTCGAGGGTTTTCTTTACAGAGTTCCTGAAACGCTTCCTCAGGAAGTGCTGGAATTGATGAAGGCTCCACCCAAGGACGAAGAAATTCCCCTGATTACAGCGGCAGAGCTTACAGAGGCTGATGGGATTCTGTTTGGCTTTCCGACAAGGTTCGGAAGCATGGCTGCCCAAATGAAGGCTTTCTTTGATAGCACGGGTCAGTTGTGGAAGGAGCAGAAGTTGGCTGGGAAGCCGGCGGGGTTCTTTGTGAGCACCGGGACGCAGGGAGGAGGCCAAGAAACTACCGCGTAAGTCATCTTTGATTCCTTTTTCTTTTTGTATCCATCTGTAAACGAAATTTGAGCTTTGTCTCGAAATTATACTCATCTGTTTTAGTAGACTAGAGGTATATTGTGTAGTATGGGGAACATCTCTTGCAAGAGTTGTGATGGTCACGAATTTTTTTTTAGATGGCCGAGGATTAAATTTCATGAGCCTTTGTAGCAAGGTACAAAAACTATTGCCCCATCGAGGATAATACGAAATTCAGCTGGTAGGCACACCTCGATCCTACAAAAATCACCAAAATTCACCATATGGTTCTTATTCAACTTGGAGACTGTCAGTATTTGCATCATCTCTTGCACCAATAGAGAGTTGTGTTATGTTCCTTCTAGGGAAAAAGGCTCCTTGCTCTCAGAAAATAAATGGATCAAGATGAGTTTTCATTCTGTTGATTAGAATTTTAGCAACATTATTGTACATGGAAGTGTGAAGATTAATTGGGTTGACTTGCTAGGGCCCTAAACTCCATAGCAAGGACTACTAAAGTATCTTTCCATTTATAAGAACAGTCCCTTTCTCAATGATGTGAAGTATCGCTCTCTTGAAGTTCTAGGTAATAATAACATTGTAGCCATTCATTATAATCACATCAATCCAAAGATTTAAATTATTAACCTCCAAATATACAACTTTATTGATCTCCTTACAGATGATAGTAACAAGATTAGCAGCTTGAGAAGCAAAAATATTTGAGTTGGGAGGATGAAGAACCAATTACGAGCAAGGAGAAAGAGACAAGTAACACTTCATTGCTAAAGTGATAATGTAGTTGGGAACATATGCTAATATCATCCTCATTCTTCACTTTATTCTGGCCTGGCTAATAAGGGATGTGTTTGGGTCTTTCTTGCTAGCAGCTATCAGATGAAAAAGGTAATTTTTGTTGTCACAATGAGCAACTGTCTCACCTTGGCACATTGGCCCCACTATATCCAAATCCTTGTATGGTTGCTATTAAAGTTTGCAACCAACCTTAGAAGAACATAGTGCACCTCTAAAAAGGCGATGCTAACAATCTACTTGGCTTGCAGGTCACTTATCCAGCCCTTTACTTCATAGTCATAAGTAATCAAAGGCTTGAAGAGCAGGACCACACATATGGTTCAATATAATTGGCATGCTTTGCTTTTGACAATATTCAATGCTTAGAGGAATCTCATAGACAATCGACAGAATGCCAAACATGCTCATATTTGAGTTACATTGGGAATTGGAAGCCAGCTTTCTCAATCTAAATAAAAAAGGGTTAATGATATGTTTCAATACGTGTGAGATGACGAACTTAAGAACTTGTGAAAGCCATGAGTGCAACAAATTTAATGAAAATCTTATCTATGAGAACCCTTATATATGAGCTCTAACTCTTATTGTTAAACTAAGTGTATTTTGGGAAAAGAGAGATCGTGAAGATCATTGTAGGCCACAAAATAAATGAACTTTTAATCAGCCTAACTAGATTGGAATGGTTTGATGCATCTTTTCTTGTCTTGAATCAAGTTAAAGTCAAAGTTTCCACTGACAATCAAAAGTTTGGAATGCATCTTTTCTCGTCCTTGATATGGTAGTCATTGTGGACATAAATTGCACAAATGATCTAGTCAGGTTGATCCTAATAAGTCACATCAAACCATAGTGAACTTCTTTTGGTCCTATAAGATCTCGACATGATTGATATGAGTAGGCCGTAACATGAGCAAACCTAGCTTACTCACTAAAATAAAGTGTAATTCCCGCTAGAGACTAACAAGTCTTCCCCTCTTTTATCTTGAGCAAGTTTTCCCATGTTGGTCTCTAGTAAGAAACCAACAAAATGAGAATAAATTTTTATCTTCATAGGAAATTATACATGGTTGTTGTCAAACCCTACTTGTTCTATTATCTAATTTTTATCAATTATTCAATTTATCATAAAAAATCAAAATAAATCTATACATTAGAAGACATTATACAATCTATCAGACAAGAGTGACAACAAGACACATTTTGCAGTCTTATTTCCATCCATAAATTATATTCAAAATATTCTTTCATCACATTTTCATTTATTCCAAATTCATATTTATTTTTTATTTCTTAAAAGACTATTAATGATATTTTTATATCTAAAACCAATTTACAAAAGGTGTTACATCAGATAGACAACATTAAATATCATGTATCACAATATCATAGTTTGCAAGTATTGTATCTCATGTCTATTTATAGCAATCAAACCTAGCTAAGTGTTACTTAGATCCCCATCTTGTAGTGTAATAAGGTCAAAATTATAATGTATGTATAGGGTGAGTTATATATAGCTCAGTTGGTAAATTATTATCCATAAACAATATTATGATTGTTATATAATATAATAAAGTCCATAAAAGAATGGAATTGTAGCAAGTCATATGTCATTTGTGTACTGCTTATATGTAACATGTAAAAGCAAACAAATATGTGAAACATGTAAAATATATAATATATAAAAACATGTAAAGATGCATAAATGCACTTAAGATCATAACCAGTTTTTTTTCAACTTTAGAACCATTTCTTTTGTTTTATTTATTGTCTACATTCATTCCCAATTGGTATATTCATTCCTCAAAATATTTTTTTTATTATTTCTCTTTTTTTGGTTTTATCCTTTTTCCTTATTATTTATATATAACATATTTATTATTTTTCTCACATGCACTATTTTCACAAAGGTCCATATTTTTATGTTTTTTTTTCCAAATAATTTATTTTCAATGCCAAAGAATGCCACTATTTTTTCTATATCTATTTCTATTTTTTTTTTTACATTTTCATTTGGTATTAGGCCATCATATCGACATTTGCCTGTAGGCGTATCATGGTTGGTCAAAAGTTATACTATATTATGTTATACTTGCATATAAAATTTTGTAACAAGTACTAGCAATGTTAAGAGTTAGTATCATACCATGTAGTGTTATACCTATCTATTATGTCCTAAGTATGTGATAGTTGGCCAAAAATCATGTCACATCTACATTTTAATGCCTTGCACAAAGGGTTTGTGATGTCAGGACTCAATGCATCAAGTTATGTATAATATACTAACAACATCTAAGTAACTAAATCTCATCATTTTATATATCACAGTCTTGCACAAAGTGCTAGCAACTTAGGGAGAGGTCTCTGAGGCCAACTCATTGCTTGATGTCTATCCAGTGCCTATAATACTCAATATCATGTGTCGAGATCATAATGTAGTGTTTTCCTTTTTGGCTGATGATATCATTTTATTTCTTTTGAACTTGTCGTTATTAACAACTAATTTATTTTATATCTTTGAAGAAAAATTTATTTTTCGTATCCTATCACAATATCATATAATCAAATATCGATATTTCAATAATATAATGGGTGCAATTACTACAATAAGACCTATATATTGATATCACTTGTTATTCCACACTGTCTCTTCCATATTCTGTAATATTTCAAATTCTGTAGCAATTAACATCATACTTTTCTATGCCTATATTTCATTGTTAGACATGCAAGTATAGATACTAAGAGCGTAATACGTTATATTAGAATATAGACAATATGAAAAATTGATGTTATGATATTAGTTTATGTCAATATATTACTTCAACATAATAATATTAGTATACTTAACATTGCAGTTAAATAAATTTATCTGCCTATACATCTTGGGGTTGATCCAACTGCATTTTCTTTTCTTTTTTCTTTTGAATTTTTTACTTACAAACAATGCACTATTAATCATAATTTATTGAAATTTGTTGTTAATAAAAAAGTCTTATTTCTTCTTTTATTCTTACACTACAATTCCTTGAAGGATTCTTAAAACAATTGCTCAAAATACCACCCAGTTCCTTTGAATGTACAATACATTCGAGTCTGACATACATCGGCCCCGACATAACCTAGATTGAGCTTGGAACGCAACAAACATAATTTTTCCCCTTATCTCAGCTATTAAAATTGCATAACATACTGTATGACGGCTCTATCACACTGTACGTTAGCTTCAAAACAGTTCAGTGGTTCCTGCCCTCTTGGCTACCAAACTTCTCTAAACATCTCCCAAATAAGAATAACCATTAATAGGAGGAAGAAAACCCCTGTATTCTTGTATGAACAATAAATCTTTTGATAAACCTCAACTATATCTTTCACTATCCATGCAGGCACAAAACAGCAAACTAATTTAAAGAATTACCTCTTTAAAGAACTGTTGCTTTACTTTTCCTTTAAAACTTTCAAAAAGCTCTGTTGCAACCATCTGTATGCATCCTGATTCAGTTGCCATCTTATTATAGACCTGCTATTTCAACTCTCCTTCAACAGTAGAACCTTCCCTCTGCAGTACCCAGCCAGCCGATTAGTTACCCTTAAAAATTCTGGGAAAATCCAACAGCCAATTTCAGTTGTTATCCATATCTGAAGTTTAAGTTTTAAGTTTACCCTCTTCTCCCTCATTTAACTCAGCCGAACCACCAGAAAAGGATTAGAAAAACCTTATGAATTGAAAAACATTTTTAAATTCTTTTTTTCTCTCTTTGAATTCAACAATTCCAAGGATATTTATGTGAGCTCTTCAATTTAAGCACTGATGAATTCCTTTTGAAGAACTTTTTTTGGGTTTTATCCTTAATTTCAAATTTCAACAGACTTGCAAATTGGCAAATTTTCCAAAACACTGTTGAAGTTATCAATTTAATTCAATTGTGTCTATCATCAAATTAGTGATGATTTTTATTATCTTAATTGTGTTCTGATGAAATCAGGGTTGTCACATCTGTTTCTTCTCTTCATGTTAGTTCCAAAAGTTTGCCTTAATCATGAAACATATTATGGGGAGGGCGTCAGGACAGACTTCAACTCTACATTTTCGACTCCTTGTGTATGCACTTCGGGTTGTGAACCATGCAATCTAGATATTTAGTAACCTAGGCGCCAATGTGCCTTGAAATGCCTTTGGACTTGCCACCTTTCTTGGCCTTCCCATTGCCATGGTCATTAACATGCTGATCTTTGAGCCCTCTAAAGGAGGCTGAACTTGGGGTTGATGGGCTTCTCGAGTCCTTTTCGGGCTTTGAAAGACCTCCTGAATGGTGTCAAAGAAATGTTCTTTTTAGTTTTGCCTTCACCATCGCACTTCTAGAATCCTTACCCAATCCAAATTCTCCAAGCCAACTGAGAAATATATAGGTTTAGAGGATTTGACCTTACTCGCAAAATAACTGAAGCCTTGCTACCCTCCCTTGAGGCGTTCCCTGTGAAGTTGGCCATTCTCTTCTACCTAGGAGTACAAGGGTCCAAGGCCCATCCATGTGCTCATCCACCTTTCCTTGAGCAGCTACCCATTTTACTTCAACAAACCCAGAAGCCTCATTGCCTTTAACCAAGGTTCAGCCTTGGGTGCAAGTTCTGGCTTCTCTCCCAAATCACTACAGCTGTAGCATTCCTTTTAGCTCCATAGACGCAGTAGTTAGCCATGCATGCACTGCTGAGCTCACATAGTGCAAGCCCTTTAATTGAGTATCTCCAGCCCAAATTCCTACATGAGCAGACTATAAGAACCTTTGAAAGAACTTGCCATAGCATTTTTCCAACCCACCATGGATTCCTTGATTTCTATCCATTAGGCTGCTCAAAAATCAATTCATAACAAAGCTCCTTCATTTTTTAAATTGGCACCCCACCTTACAAGATGAGCAAGCAACTATAAGCTGTGTTCATGCTTGAGTTTTTGGAAGAACTTGCTGTAGTGTCCTTCAAGCCTTGCTCCCACATGAAGGTGGTTATGGAGGTCAACTTTAACATATTGTGGGCAAAGGCACCCCTTTTAAGTTCTATCATGAATAAGCCAATCTATTATGGAGAAGCTTCTGGCTATCTTATTATAACTAGTTTGACAGATCTCAAAATTTAGTAGCAAACTGAGGAAGCTAATCCACACCTAGAGTATCATAAGAACTAAAGATGAAGGGGTAGATTTCATATTCTATGCGTCTTGCCCAAGAACATAACCTATCATGTTTGGGTTGGTTCTGATATCATATTTTTGTCATCTCTGTTATTGAAGTAGAAAATAATTCATCATATCCAAATCAACTATTATGAATCAAACAGGATAACCCCACAACCTATAGAGTTCCATACGAGCAAATAATAAATACCACAAGTCTCAAAATAAATACCACATGTTATATTGATTAATTTAGATTAATAGTTCTATTTGTGCATCCATATCAGATCACGTTATTTTAAAATCTTGAATTTTCTTGTACTTATGATTAGCTTATAGTTTTCTTGAAGTTTACTATTAATGTTATTATTTACTTTAATATTAAAAGGAAGAATCCTAGAAACCTTGTTTCAATAGTTGTTTAATTTAGAGGGTAATCTTTATTCAAGAGGTGACTTGTTATAAATTGTAATTTTCTTTTGATCTCATCTATTTATGGCTTCCAAATTTGGATATAATGGGCTGTTATTGATATTTGCACTGAGGGATTCTCTGTGGACAAAAGGAATTCTCAAGAACAGTGTTTTCAACATTGATTAAACAACAGGTTATCTTCTATTGTTATTAGATTTTGCAGTGCTATTCCACATGTTCAAACATCAATTTTCCCTCATTTTCCTTTGGTTCATGAAATGTTTGAAGCCTGGAAATGCATCTTGTTACATTGTTTAGTCTTGTTGTACGTTGTTCATCCTTGGCAGAATGGCTGTCAAATATTTGAGTTAAATTATTTTGCTGTCTTCTTCATCAGATATTCCATTATTTTAGAGCATCTATCTTAAAATTCTCTTTTCAGTTGGACTGCAATTACACAGCTAGCCCACCATGGGATGCTCTACGTTCCTGTAGGATACACCTTCGGGGCCAACATGTTCAAAATGGAGGAGATCAGAGCCGGCTCCCCTTACGGTGCCGGAGTTTATGCCGGAGATGGCAGCAGATTGGCCAGCGAGGTGGAGCTCGGTTTTGCCGAACACCAAGGGAAGTATATGGCGTCGACCGTTAAGAGGCTTTTGTTGCCTTAGCCAAATCAATCCAATCCTGCATAGGACTCCACCATTGCACCTATTGATTTGAATCTCTTGTGTTTTTTTTTTCTAAGTTGTTTTCATTATGTGGATATTGAAGAAGTTCCATTGTCTCTCCTTTGGTCAGCTGTGTCCTTTCATGGGGAAGTGCTACGCAAATGAATAAGAAAAATAAAGCCAATTGCAGTTTCTGATGTCCTATTGTTCAATAACATAATGCATGTATGCTTTGTTGGTTGCATTACTGAATTGTTTTACAATATTATGTTAATTAATAAATAATGATTTAAAAAATATTATAATGTATTAATAAATATTTATTTATTTAATTATATACTTAGTAAAATTTTATTATAATGATTTTTGTTTTTTTTTTTTTTGATAAAAATTAGATATATTTGTTCATTATTTGTGTTTAGCGTTTATTTGAAAAAAAAATTGCAAAACGTTATGCTAACAAAAATAAAATTTTAATAAAAATGTTAAGAGTAAGCAAACCCTTGAGGATGTGTTTAATAGATTATCTTTAAATTTTAAAATCTTTATCAAAATGCATTTTGAAATGTAATTAAATGTTTTGACTTATTATATTAAAAATATTTTTTTAATCTAAAAATATAAGAAGTAAAAAACAAGTACAAAAACGATATTAAATTTAAAATATTATCAAATAATTAATTTTAAATTTTAATCGTTTTATTAAATACTTATTGATAAGATATTTCAATAATAATTACTAATAATCATATTTTTTAAAGCAGGCCATCAGCAGCTTTTGAGAAACTCTTTTTGCCACAGGTAATTTCATAAACGATTTCATCTTTGAAGAGCAGTCCACATTGGTAAGGGTAAAAAAGTAAAAAAATTGAGAAAGGACTAAAGATGAACTCTTATATAATCAAAGAAATAATCTTCTCTTTCCAGATGTCGCACGAAAGAGCAAGAACTGTATGGATGTTCACCAAATGATGGTGAGCTAAGCCAGCTTAATGCAGTTATCAAAACATGGATGTACATAAACAAAAACCATTTCATTGTTTAAATTAGGGATATCATTCAATATAGGATTAGATACAATTTCTTTTATTATGGGTTTATATTCCAAAATGGTTAAACAAAAATAAGAGAAATGATCATAACAAGAAGCCAATTTGTTGGATGAAAGGGAGGTTTTCTTGTGTTGTCAAAACATCTCATTTAATACTAAAGAAAAATTCTTTAAAACTACAACAAAACTAACAATAACAAATGACATTGAATTGACCATGTAGTTCAAGTATACAAATATAATAGGTCTTACAGAAAACTAGTTGTCAAGATAAATGAGTTTCTATATTAGAAAAGATGTGAATCTAAATGAGCACATTAAAAAGAACACAATGATTAAAAATGTGAATAAGGAGATGTTTTAGACACATTAAACAAAAGACACTCAAAATCCCTTTTAAGAAAGGTGTGTCATTGAGCTTTTTATTTGTCAATAGAAAATGCAAAACAGACTGCAATTAAGGACTTGGCAATCTTGAATATTAAGAAAGAGTAACTAATACATAGGTATAATCTTATTTGAGAATTCATATAGTTGACACTAAGGCTTTATTTTCATTGAAGTTTTTAAAGACACTTCATTCCAAACTCAAAAACACCAAAAGCCAAATAAAAGTATTCTACAACTCATTTTCTACTCTTAAATAGATGATGCCTTTACAAAACAAATTTTAGTTTCCTTTTTCAAAAACAAAATTGTGACAACATAAGTTATATGCAACAAAAGAGTCTTTGTTGAATTTAGGTTTGTTGTTTTTGTAGAGTAAGACAGGTTGTGTTTGGGACCTTTTCCACAACCCAAATTGACTGAATTGTCTCCTTCCCACTACATAGAAAGCTGCTTGGTGAACAAGTTTTCTACATGTTAGAAGATCTTGAATTGTTTTTCATAAGTAAATCATCTAAAACTTCAATTAAGACTACCAAGCAAGTTGGTAGGGAACCTATATCACAACTTTATAAACAAGTGGCATGGACACCTTGCATTGTTGTTCTCTACACATCTACAACATGAACCATGACATATAAGCAAGTTCACAAGGAAGAGGGTCCATGAAAACTTATCAAATAACCACGCTCCTATAGAAATCATGCAAAATCCAAAGAACCAAAAATATATCACGGCAAATGGTAATTTCACCACCAACTTTCATGGCATCCGAATTATGGACCAAGATGAACTATTTACAAACATAATGAAAAGGTTAGCATTCATGTTAAAGCAGCTTGGAACAATAGATTTCATTTTCAATATTAGGTGTCGATTAACAAATTCAAACTAATTTTTTTGATCCAGATAAAATCAAATAACACTAACCAATTTTATATTTACTTCAAATCATTGCCATTGAAACTAGTTTGAAATTATCATGTTTTTGAGTTCCCACCCATCAGCAGAGAATGGAAACAAAGTCAACTGATAGAAAAATGGATACAATATTAAAGCTTAGGTTATGCTGGTGCTAAATTATCGTACAAAAATTAGATTTTCTACATGACACGATACTTGTATTAATTGCCTCCAATAGTGAAGTCGGTTTGGTAATTGACCTCCAACAGTGAAATTTATTTGATAATTCAGCTTTTCTAGATAATATTTTTGTTTTATAGAAGAATAAACTTCTTTTCCGAGAAAAAAAAATTTAAAAAGTTTTCCATAAAGTTGTTTTTCAAGAAATCAATTGTTAATGAAAGAAGTGACAATAACATCCTAATTCAATGCAGTTAATCTGAGAAAATTCCCTCTGTCCTTTATGACTTGAAAAACTTATGATCAATAACAGATTACAAATCAGTTCTAAGTCATTGTCCTTCAAGGGTAGCTGATCTACAATAATAGCTTGTATCATAAGTATCAACGAATAACTAACTTTACATCATCATGTGCGATATCTCTCTGCAGAATTCAAGAGATACCACGGGATAAATTTTCAACAATAGTCCACCGTTATGAAGTAAAAGAGGCAAAGATGAACAAAATAAAAGAAGAATTTCTTCATTTCTGTATATCATTGAAAGACCTATACGTATTTTGGGTAACAAATTGGACGAACAAAAAGTTCCAAGTACTGAAATGGTGGTCGAATAGGAATTCTTCAAAAATCATCTTTCTTGCTTCTGGTGGTTCGAGCTCCAGCCTTTTTGGTTTTCAGGAACTAGCTTAGAAGTTCCCCAAAGGTCTCACGGGAATTAGTGGATAGTAGCATTGCAATCTTTCCAGTTGGGATCAGACTAGGATAGATAGAGACGTTGCCTTCAACACTATCTCTATATTAAAAGAGGAGTGGCAGTAGGCGTCCCCTTCTAGGGATCTTATTTTAATTTTGGGGATTGCTAATGAAGAGTTTGCTTTATATAAAAAAAAATGTATAAATAAAGTATCGGGCAAACCCCAAATTCTTGTTTGAGTGTGAGCCAGAGCATTGTTAAATGACACAAAAAGCAGAGCAAAGTATACATTACCCAGCATAACAATTACAAAAAGACAGTAAACTTGAACAAGGATCAAAATCAAGCGACAACAACACAAACAGGTTGCAAGGCATGCAAACAAGATGCAGAAAAGAAATGAAAGATTTGATACAATGAATCACCATCGTGCTCACGGATGCCTTGCCTGAAAATCCTTCATGAAAGCAACCAGATTCTCCACACCGGCGAGTGGCATAGCATTATAGATCGATGCGCGAACTCCACCTACTGATCTATGTCCCTTGAGCTGAACCATCCTCTCCTTTGCAGCCTCCTCGATAAACGTCTTCTCAAGCTCTGACCTTGCCAAAGTGAAGGGCACATTCATATGGGACCTCACTGATTTCTCAACAGGGCAGATGTAGAATCCTGCACTGCCATCAATGGCATCATAGAGAATACCAGCCTTCTTAGCATTCCTCTCCTCCACGGCCTTAATCCCTCCCTGGTCTAGTAGATCTTCGAACACCAGACCACAAATATAGATCGCATAACATGGCGGGGTGTTGTATAGAGAAGCGTTATCAGCATGGATCTTGTAATCAAGCATCACCGGGGTTATTGGCTGTGAATCACTGACAAGATCTCGCCGGACAATGACAATGGTAACACCTGAAGGGCCAACGTTCTTCTGTGCACCGGCATAGATCAGACCAAACTTAGAGACGTCGACAGGCTTCGAACAAAAATTCGAGGACATGTCGGCAACCAAAATGGATGTTTTATTCTTGGGTACTGGGTAATCCTTAAACTCGACGCCATGGATGGTCTCATTCCCGCAGAAATGGAGGTATTTGGCATCTGGATTTTGTTTGATCACATCGAAAGAAGGGATCTTCGTATACTTCTCGGATTTCCCTGACCATACGACGTTAGGTTTGCAGAATTTCTGGGATTCTTTGAAGGCCTTATCACTCCAAGAACCGGTCACGATATAGTCGGCGGGCTCGTCGATCTTGCAGAGGTTAAGCGGAACGGCGGCGAACTGGGTGGTGGCGCCGCCCTGGAGGAAGAGAACGTAGAAGTCATCGGAGATGGAGAGAAGGCGGCGGAGATCAGATTCGGCCTTCTTGATGACGAAGTCGAACTCCTTGCCGCGGTGGCTCATCTCCATGATGCTCATGCCAGATCCGCGGTAGTTGTAGAGTTCGGATTGGGCTTTGAGGAGGACGGATTCGGGAAGGGTGGCGGGGCCCGCGGCGAAGTTGTATACGCCACGGTCGCCCGCGGCAACGGTGGAGGGGAAGGGAGAGGGACTGATGGCGGTACATGTGACGGAGAGGCGATGAGGGGAGCGCGAGGAGAAAGGAAGGGAGGAGAGGGAAGGGGAGAGGAGGCGAGAGAGTGAAGAGGAGGGGACAATGGTGGCCATCGCAGAAGCGGCGGCTGTTATTAGAGAAGAAAGGGAGATCAATGAGGAAAGACTTTGGCGAAGGAAATATAAAATGGGAAGGTCAGAAGGGAAATGGCATCTTCCTTTTTATATATAAGAATTGACTAAAAACTCCTTATTTAGGAGTACTTTTTGTCTGAATTTTATTTAGATGTTAAAATATTATGATAAAAACATTTACATAACCCACGCTCACAACAAAATTATAAATATTTTACAAAAAATGAAGATTATTTAAAAACCAAAACATTATTTATTAAGTATTATTTAAAAATTATTATTTAATAATAGGCTATTTGGTATTTATAGAAGTGATTGATATTATAAAATAATAAAAATATCTTTATTTATTTATAGAAAACAAATATTTTGATGCTACTTTAAAGTAAAAATAATCTTTTACTTTGCTCATTTTGTTTTGCTTTTTTAGGATTAAAAAATTATCTCAATGCATGACAAACATGTAATAGCATTTCAAAACTTATTTTTTTTATGAATAGTTGAATTTGTAAAAATTAATAACATGACTAGAATTATCCAATTTTGATAAAGAATTTATTTAATGAAATATTAATTTTTTAAAATCTTTGTTTTTGCTGAAGTCACTCAAGAGGGGGTGTGAATTTAATGAAATAAATATTTTTAAACAAAATTAATTTTATGTCTCAAAAAGAATACTTGAGATTATAATAGATTAAACTCATAACTCTAAACAATAAATATTAAAAAATGAGAATGTGAAGCCCAACAAGAAGAGTTGAATTATGAAAAATTCAAACTTAATTATTATAAGAAAAACAATAGAAGTCTTTATAAGTTTCTTAATTATTTTTAAAATTTTATTTTAAAAATCTTATTTATTTTGAAAATATTATGCTTATGACCACCCATGAGGTTTGGGACTTTTGAATTAGTTAAGGAGTCAAAAATAAACTTGCTTGTGCATGACTTATTTTTTTAGTGCAAGAATAAAAAAAAGATTTATTAATATTATTAATGTTTTTTTAAATCTAAATAGAGTGAAGTCAAATGTTAAATAGATGAGAAAAATATTATGGATATTACCTAATGAGTTTGATCTATTGGTGGTAAAACCTCTAAGAATTTGTATCATCTCTCACTTCATAAGATACTTAGAGATCTCATGACCAATGAGATAGAGATGATAAGAAAAAAAAAAGTGCAACCCAAGTAGCATAAGGAGAAAGACATTAACTTAAAGGTTGCTACAATCTCATTCGATGTCGAGTTTTCTTGCAATAGTGTAGTAGAACTTCTTTCTAAAAGTTTAACAAAAGTTTTTAAAAAAATGACTGTAGGTAATTGTGAAAAGAAAAAAGAGAAGAGCTACAAGTATAAAAGAAGATAAAAGTATGCAAATAAGCTAGGATATTTTCATCTCAATTTTGCAAATTTGATGGGGATGAAAAACAAAAAGAAGAACAACTACAAGAAAAATAAGAAGAAAAGAAGGCTATGATGACCTCATGAAGCGAATAGAAGTCAATTACATCCTTCTCTAGTATTAAGAAAAGTGAAGAAGAAAACTTTTTTTATATCTTTTAGCTAAATAAAAAAACTTTCTCAAGTAGTAAGAAAAGTGACGAAGGACCTATATACCTCAAGACACATCATCAATCATTTGGGAGTGAGGATAATAAGGTAAGTTATCTCTCCCACAAAAAGTTAGAAAATATTTTATTTGAATTAATGAATATTTTGTATTTAAAGTTTTTTTTTTTTGAGAAATATAAAAGCTAAAAATAAAACATAATGAATGCCTTGACTTGTGTAAGATTTATATAAAAAAAATACAAGATATTTATAAAAATTAAAAACTATTAGAGATGTACTTGGTTAAATCATTTGTTTGAATGCAAAAGTACTTATTATAAATTTAAAAGGTTGCATTCAAATTATGTTGCATCACATTACATTCATAAAAATATTACTTTTCATAATATCAAATCCATAAATATTGATGTGTTTTCATGTGCATCTTCACTTGCATGTCATTATTGCATAAACTTTATTTATTACAATTACAACATAACTACTTTAAAGTTAACAAGATTTTTTAAAAAAGATTCTAAAATAATTATAAGACTCATAAAACTTTTGTTATTTTACTTATAATAATTTTGGCATTTTCACAAGATATTCCCTTTTTGTGGTTTAAACATTTTATAATAAAGAGAAAAATAAAACTATAAAAATAATAAATCATATTAAGTCTTTTTAGGTGATTTAATTTCTACCTAAATTGTAATATTTTGGCTTTCATTAGTGAAGTATGTTTTGAACCAATTGAGTTTTACTTTTATTTAGAAGATCTCTTCTTGCTTTGTCACCAATTCTAAAATTTTTTCAACTCCAACATGCTAAACCAAGGAGCTCTTATAAGATCCAATCTCAGGTTACCCTCAAAAAAGGCTCCATTAATTCAAAGCTTTTGCTTTTTCTTATAAAACTTATGATCTATCCTCTTATTGTTCATATGAGATATATTCATCTATGTATCTCTCAACTTAAAAGCTTGTTATGATTCATTCATTATTCAATAATTTTTCTCTCTAAGACATCACCTAATAATCACATTTTATCTTTTTTAGTCCCAAGTTTTAAATAAATGAACTTACTTCCATGCTCAATCCTAATAGATATCGGCCTAATATTTTGCTTTTTTACTCTTTTTGTCATAGATAATGGAAAAGCTATCACAAATGTGTCTTTTTTAAGGTTAAAATAAAACCTTTTAAGTCTTTTTTGGGGCTAAAACTAAACCCAAATCTTTACATTTTTACAATCTAAAACTCAACCTAAATGGATCTTTTCACTAACTCAAATACAAGCACTCCTTAAATCCTTTTTGGCTGAGATTTAACCTCTCATTTGGTTCTTTTTTATGAGTAAAAGCTAAGTTTTACAAGTTCTTACAAATAAGAAAAACTATCAATTCTCGACTCTCTTTCTCTTAGAGTACATTATAGAATTCATATAATTGATTGCATATGTTTGCTCAATGAATGAATGTATGCAATACAACATTATTATAGATTTTTAAAACTTAAGAAAGGATGCATTAATTTGATGCAAGATGCTTCTTTTGAGAGTTCAACAAGGCTTTCATCAAAATTCAACTTCTTTGGAAATAGGTTGTGGAATTTTCTTGATATTGAAAGTAAAAGTATGAAGGCATCTAATGAAGCATAATTAAATTAATTGTATTAAATATTGATTAGTTCCAAATTTTATATTTAATCCCCATTTATAGTTAGGTTTCCTAGTCTTCATTAAAGTGATTCGATGTGTCAAAGATTTGTTAAGTTAGTTAAGAAACACTCCAAATGTCATTTAGTATGTGTAGGAATAACTAATAGATAATCTTCCTAAAGCAAATCATAAAATGGATTAGCTATTAGCTAACACTTGTGAATTAGACATACTATATATCAATAAAATGATTCTATAAGCAATTTTTTATTTTAGTCTAACAATGATGGATATTGTTTATTTGCCACACATACTGCACACTTTGAACTATACTCAAATTACATTAATAATCGCATACCATCCATTAGTCTTGGGTTGGCATTCTCTAATTAATTTCTCGTCATGTATCATATATTCTAAGAGACATATAGCATGTCACACTTAAAAATTCATATTTTAAAAATATTTGTGATTTAAAACACTCTTGTTTGAGTGCATGTAAAAACATAATTTTTGACTTATTTTAAAATTATAATACATACAAAACTTGAGTCATATAAGATCAATTTTAACAAAACTTTACTAAAAAAAACTCCCTCTCAAAAATTGATCTTTTCTTGATGAAGTAATCTCCATCCATCCTCACAAGCTTCATGAATCTTCTTTAATTTCATCTTCAAGCCTTTTTGCAAGCTTAATATGTCTTCACACCAAGTGATCTTAAGCTCCTCTTTACATAAGTATTTCAAAGCTTCTTGAACCTTGTTAAGTGAATCTTCAAGCCACTAAAATGTTTTTCTTTAAATATTTAAGCCTTTTATATTTTGAGCACTAAATAATTTTATTAATAACTCATTTAATTATGATATCATCACAAAATTTAACATTGAGCTATTAGACTCATGGGATTAACAATCCAAAATAAAAATATTTTTACAGTTTTACACATTTTTTAATTTTGTAAATCTATTTTTATATATTTTTTTAACATTTGAAACCAAATTAATTAGTTTTAAATAGAATAAAACATATAAACGTCATCAATTTTTAGATTAGTTTTTAAAAATAATTTTTTGAAATCTTCTTTTAACCCTTTTTTTAATTCGTAATCTATAAACAAACTATTTATTAATCAGTAAAGCAAGAAGTCACGCAATCATAGTCACCAAAAATAAAAATAAAAGTTTGGTGAAGTTTAGGTAAAGGTCAATAAAGTAATATTGCAAGCCGTTAACTTTGAACCGATTCAACAAAAACATAAGGAACCATTTTAAACGTGGGTTTAGCCCATGGTTTACGCTTCAGCGGATATGCCTTTTTTTTTTTTTTTTGAAGGATATATCATTATATCAAAAGTGGCAAAGCCACACAGGTTTTATAGTTAGATCCTTAAGGGGGATCAAACAGAAAATCAGACAGCATAAGTTTGATGAGAGACTGAGGAAGGGATTCCCCAGGACCCCAAATGAACTTATGGGTGCATGCTCTACGGGCAGCCCAGTCAGCAGGCTCATTTCCCTCCCTGTAGATGTGAGAAAACCGGAGAGCCTCCATGGCCTTAACATACTGCAAAGTAACAGCAAGCACCCCCTTCCCACTGGGTTTGGTAACCATATCTCGAGCCACCTGAAGTGCAGTCATCGAATCAGACTGGAACTCAACTGCACGATACTGGGGAAGAAACTCCCTCAGAAGGTCGAAGGCCATAATGATAGCCTGGACCTCCATCATATCAGCAGCCACTGAGAACATCCTCTTACCAGCCACCATGAGAGGTTTGCCCGAGCAATCTCTAACAACGACACCAAGACCAGCTATGGAGTCATCAACTGCGGATATGTAATGTATTATTCGGTTCTCGTTGTAATTGTTACCTTTCCCTTGTCTCCTTGTTTTATTGTGATATTATCGATGCAAAAATATTTTAATTAATAGCCAAAACGTCAAGCTAATTATGTTCTTATTAAAAAAAATTAATGTTTAATGAATTGAAATGTTAAAATTACAAACTTAAGAGAAAACTCATTTTTATAATTATTAGAATGAGACTTCATTATATTGAACTGATGATGATTCAAATCATAAAATATTTAATAGCATTATTATTATTTAATTGGATGTGGAAGTTGTTATAAAGAACAAAGCCAAGATAAACTACATCTGTTCTAAAATAAATCTTATATAACAAATTTTTATAATTAGTGCAATACTCAAGTGACACATTAGATATGAATATGTGACAAAGTTATCAAGAAAATATTAAACAAATGTAGAAAGATTGAGTGAATAATAGCTTCAATAAGAACTCTTGAAGGTCTAAAATGATTAAGATTTTTCATATAATAATGATAATAAAATTGATCTATTTGATTGAAATATTTTTTCATTAAATTTTTCTCTTATGGGTTAATTCTTTATTTATAGGCGAAAGCTTCTCAATAGTTAAATATAATAAAGCTAATGACCAAACAATGGACACAATCCATTTCTCAAAAAGGTCAACTATTACAAGTTTTCAACATTAATCATACTTTAACATGAAGATAAAATTTTAAAATTATACAATAAATAGTAATGGAGTTTCCAAAATTAGAAAGTATAGTTATAACAATGGTAATTTATATACTTGACTTGATTGTATTATATAATTTTTAATTATCAAATTATACAAAATTCTTAAATTTTCTCTTTTTTAGTCTAATCATATACTATATTAATTTATTTATACCATTTTTTAAACTCTCTCATTATCCATTTAAGAGTGCATTGGTAATACAAATTATACGATGAATTGAAACTTCTTTGAACATACCTAATTCGAATGTTCTATTTTCTTTTATAAAGTTTTTTTAATATTGATTATATTGTATGATAATTCTATCGTATTATCAAAAAGTGAAACATGCTTATTTGAAAATTCATATTTTTTCTTGATACTCACTGGCACAATTAAGTCTTTAAATAATATGAAGATACCAAAGAATACAAGATTTGAGATATAATCATGTATATAGGGTTACTTAAAATAACTTTAAAGATAATTTGATTATGATTAAGTAATATCTCAAAAATTGAAATATTATAATAAAATTTATTTAGTTTTGTAACATGTATTTAATATGTTAAATATTGTTATTTTATTAGTTTAATAATGTGCATATGAGATGTATGTTAAATAAAGATCTAAATAATATTTTCAAAATATCTCATAATATGTGTCACAAAAAAAAAATTTCAAGATTTTATAATAAAAATATTTTTGAATAAAAATTTGCAAGACAAATCTAACAATGCTTGTTTCATGTCAAGCAGAGTATGTTTGGAATTTATAATCATTTTTTAAGTTATTATATAATTAACTAATATATTATAATTAAATATTTAAATATAAGTACATATAAATTGATATAATAATTAAATAATAGTATAATTAAACATAAATCTAACATAAGCGATCAAAATTGGCAAAAATCGACCACCATGAGCTAAAATCAGTGTTGATTTTGCACGAAAAGCTTAAGTAAATTTGAGTCGTTAATTCAAGAAAGCAGAAGCATGCATCTTTAATCAATTTCTCCATTGCAACCCTCATTGTAAGAGATTTTGTTGTCGAAATGGAAACTATGAGCTACGATCGAAAAAAATTTTCCATGCATGAATGATGGCAAATTGAAGGTAAAACTTCAATTTTTTTTAGAAGAATAGGCATCTTTTTGTGTTTACTTTGTAAAATTTTGAGTAGTCCTAATCTTACATGGTTGCTCATCATAACAACAAAAATTGAGGTATACATGTTGGTTTCTATTAGCAATAAATTAATATTTCAAAAAAATTATGACAATAATCACTTTCGATAAAATTCAGAAATTTGAAATTCCCAATTATAAGCACAAAAATAGGAAGGAAATGTTAAGATCGAAAAGATAACTCAATTTAGGAAATAGATTTTCAGCATAACGATTAGGTGAGTAAATCAACTAATTGTGATATAAGTATGTTTATTTATTTATATTTCTAAAGCATTTTAAAATAAAGTTGTATTTCTTGTTTATGATCATGAAATTAAATTAGTTCATGCATTTGAATTTGAATAAAAATATTTGTATAGCTTATTATTAATAAGTAATATTCGTATGTCAATAAAAATGAAAGAAATAAAATATGTAAAAAACTAAAAAATAAATAATTATGTATATGATATGGTGTATGAGAATAATACATTAAATGGAAATGATAAGAAATATGTTTTTTTTTTCTTATGATGTTATCTTTTGATTCAATGTGGAACCTAAGATTATATTACATTTTACTACTAGTATGCCATGTAGGATAACTATGTATGGTTATAGATGATATTATGATAAGAGATGACACTAATGATATGATGATTAGCTTCCTAAGGGGTTGTCATTAACTGTTTTTGAACTAACATGGTAGTTAAGTGTAAGTGTGTGGCCCATGCCATTGATATTATCATTAGCTTTCTTTTAGATTTGTAAGATGGCTAAGTGTGGTTTCTAGAATCATACTAGTGAGGATTAATGTGATGTCGACTGATTGATATGCCTACGAGTGAAAACTTACCCATTATACTTCTAATGGATATTGATATAAATATGATATGATATGTAAGTAAGAGATAACAGTCAAACAAAAATAATGTCCAAATTGAATAATGAAATGAATTGAGAAACAAAATTGAATAAATAAATATAAAAATGCATAAGTAAAAGACAATATAAATCAATCAAATAAGTTATTTCTTTATTACTATTGTTTTAAATTAATATAATTATTTTTTTACTTATATAATTTATTATTTGGTTTATAGTTTTGTTCTTTATTTATTATATTATATAATCTTACTATTTATGATTTATCAATTGAGTTTTTTGAAACTTATTTCTTATACTATATCATAAGTCAGTCATGTTCAAAATAGAAATAATGATTTTAGTAGGATTGAAGATTCAGATATACAGTGAGTGTGTTTAAAAAATTTATATTGTGATTGTGATATATTTAAATTTTATTACTAGTTGTTGTTGTATTATCAGAATAATTATGATATAGATTTTATATGTTTTATAAATTATTAATGATTTTATAGTTTTGATTGATAAGATATATAATATGAATGTAAGTTTTAGTTATATATATTATGTAGATAATATATTTTAATATTTTTTTGATATAATTATCAATATATATATTGTGATAGATATTATATATAAAAATAGATAATTTGTAAGAGATATGTTATCTATTTGCTTTCTAGATTTAAGAATAATTTAATTAGTTTTTAATATTATAAAAACATTAGATTTAAAATTTGTCTTATTCGTCAATCTCTACCTATAAGTTTAGGTGGGGTGCAACATATTAAGTTCCTAAGTATCACATATAAAGATTATATAAGTTTTAACTTTCTAAGTATACATAAAGTAAATAAATAATACTAATTATAACTGTTATATTAACAAGAATAAGTTTTTTCATGGGTTGATTATTTATATGAATTACATCCTTGATTAAGTCTCATGGTGTCATAATATCATCACATCTTAAATGATCGTCATCTTTTACTTTTCTTGAGATATCAAACAAAAATAATATATTAGTAAACTTTATCATATTATTTTATTAATAAAACTCTCACATATAATTAAGGGATTAACATTATAAACGCATTAAATATAATTTTTAAGCCAGATGAAATTTCTTGCATTATAACTCAAGTAGTTAAAGGTAATATTGGAAATAATTTCTAAAATAAAACTAAAGTTTGCTATAAATGTAAAAGGCCTAGACATATAAGTTATAAATGAATGGTTATCTTAAGCATTTAGGAAGAAAAGCCAAAGAAGTTATAAGAATTAGAGTATAACAAAGTAAAAAAAAATATATTTTTCTTAATGATAAAAAAATAGAAGATAAAAACATTGATTTTAAAAAAATTAAAACTTCTTATTGATAAAGATGAAGAGATAGTGAAAAACATTGACTTAAAACAAAACAAAATTAACATATCATACTTGACCTTTTTAGTAGTACTTTTTTATGTAACTAGACCAATATATTTGAATAGTCATCTTTCACTTATTGGGCTTGACATTTAAATAAGAAACAAAGATCCCCATTATGATCATCATGTTTGCAATATTCTGCTCAAAATAAACCATGTGTCTGCACCAATTGGTTACCAAATTCACTTAAAAATTAGTTCACTCCAAGTTAGGTAACCCATTAATATAAATTAATGTGTACATAGTATTAAACAAACCTAATATCATAATAAAACTATATTTATATAAATTCATAATATCAAATATATTATCATATGACTCACAAGCCATTTAAAAGTTCAAATCTATCATATAAAATAATATAAAAATATAAATATCATAGTCCATCATTAAATATCCTATTGAATCAAAAGTTTAACAAATGAAAATATCAACGTTGTGCATGAAATAAGAAGATATAACTAAACATCATCAAATACAAATTAGATGAATAGTTTATTATAAGTATTAACTTTGATGCCCTCATAACAACTCTTATGTTAGCTTCTAACTCTTTGAACTTACATATAATATAAGGAAGAAGGTGAGTCATGATTAATAAAGAATCTTCAAATCATGCTATAAAAAAAAGTCATATAATAATATAATAGCATATATAACAAAGTAAGATCATTAATATAAATAATAATATCACATAAGATATCTTAACTTACCAAGCTAATCGAAAACAAAATAATAATCATTAATCTTATCTCATAAGTCTATATGACATCAAGATCATAAAGTGTATCAAATTAGATGTTCAGTGACCCAACAATCTGACACGCCCTTTAAACTTGAGAAATCCATGGCATTAGATCAAGCACTTGTATCTCATCAGATAAATTAACACTCTCTCATAAGAAAATTTATTCACATGGGGTGCCCCATTGGGCTTTAGTAGTCTTTAACAATTATGCAACACTTTATCAAGTGATTCGACATATTTATGGCCTCCTACAACGTCTTATACTCAATCTCCCTAAAATCTATAGCACATGATATGGTACACCTCTCTTGAATCTGCCAATCATGTGGACCAAGTCCCTCAAGACTCTAAGAATCTTAAACAATACATGACACTCTACCACCATATATGCTATGGCACATCAATAGTCCTCCTATAATGTCTTAAGAAATAAGACACATAACCCTATAATGTCTCCTACCAATTGCTTTTCCTTACCTCCCAACTCTATCAATCATGTAAAATAATTACCTCCATGCTTAGAGACATTCCTACTATCTAGTATATCTAACTTATCTCTAGATAAGGCACCAACATTTGGAGTTTATTAAAATCTAATCTATGTCAATATCAATATATAATTGCTTATCATATTAAATTATTTCATATAGTTTATTAGCTACTATTTAAAGTTATCTAAATCAATCTTAATTTATCATCTAAATAATCTCAATATTTTCTTAAAACTTTAATCAATTATTTCAAATATCTAGGTTTTCTCAAAAACTTACTTTGTTATTTAACTAATGATTTCTTTTAAACTCTAATTAGCCTATCAAGAGAAATCTTCTCTTATCTCTAAATTTTTATATCTATATCTAGTTCATGCCCAAACCTTTGTTTAGGGTCTTTATTAAAACCTTTTAACTTATTTGGATTATCATTTGAATACTTAATCAAGTTTCAAATCCTTAGTTCAAACCTTTGAAATCATAACCTTATTTTCGAACCTGGGTTCACAATAATTATATTAGTTAATTATGCATCGTAGACAAACCTAAGTCATTAAACCTTTTCAAAGGTCTCTCGTGAGCTATATACCCTTCGCAAATCAATATAACGCTTTAATTCATAGCCTAAAAGCCTAATTTAAGGCTACTTATGATATAGAAATAACTAAACTAAATCATGGTAGAAAATTTATCATATTATCGTTCAAGTCACATTTAGAAAAAAATCCATAACATTATATGATAAACTTGGTTTCATGTAAAACATAATTGCAGCTTTAGTAATTTGTTTCATCAAAACAAGATTTGGTGATAGAAGAAATCACCTCAACATGAATCAAATTTTTGGAAAAGCTCAAGTTGTAGTATCTAAGATATGTATCAATTTTTTTTCCACATGTAGCATAATTGAAATATTCTTTCAACGTGAAATCTAAGATATAACTTAAAATTTTCTAATTTTAAGCATGGTAGGACATGTATGAAATCATGAAAAAAAATCAAGTTCATATCATCCCTCAGCTAATCTAGGTTTCCAATCATATGCATAATTTCAATTTTCATAAGAAAACTTAAGAATTAAGAGCATGCGTTCGTAACAAAGTAGATTGTTTTTAATCCCAAGCATGCTTCCAAATTTAAATGTAGTACAAGAGGTTCATCCTACCTCAAAAACGAAGTAATGGACTACACAAAAAAGTCTTCTTCTCTTCCTTAAACAAAGCTTTAGACGTTCCTTTCTTCCTAGCTTATATCTTCATTTCTTCTTTAGCTTCCCTTGGTAGATCTCCTTGGAAGGGGTTAAGGCTAGTTTTTTTTTACTAAAACTCTAGCTTTAAGAGCTTAAATAGTTGGCCAACCTATCCTTTAATTATGAGATATCTAGTTAGATTGATTAGGATATCTCCACTTTATATTTATACTAATAATTCATGCAATCAACTAGTTAGTTGAACTTTTAAATTTCTTCCCCTTATTTGGCTCTTTGATTTCTTCTTTTAAGGAATCTCACATTAGATAACTTGTGGTTAATGGTAAATCTAGATAAGAATTACCTAAATTAAACTTTTCAAGGTATTAAATCAAAGTTTCTTTATCTCATAATAAGATATATAAGATAAGATTCAATCTCATAACTTTTTCATTCAAATTTAAAAATTTAAATTTTCTTGAGATTCAAAATTTAAATATATTTAAATTTTAAAGAATCTTTTAAAATCTAGATAATCAACTAAAGAAAAAATCACATAATCAAGAAGATCATAAATTAAGCTAATCAATTTGATGGGTGTAACATAACCTATGACCTAGGTTTAAAAAATTTTGAAAATATTTTAGACATATCTATGCATATTTTTACTTCTTCTTTATATACATCTTAAAATAATTTTTTAGTATATACTTAATTTTATTAAGCAATAGATTGATAATTCTATGTATGTTGAATCGATGAAACAAATTTAGTTTTTAAAGAAATTTAATGAGTGACCAATCATTAAATGATATTTATTTAGAGAGTTATATCCTTTTATAATTTAAAATTTTATTATAATATTATTTGAATTATTTAGAAATATGAGTATTTCTACATATGTTTTATAATTATTATTATAAATGATCCATAAAAATATCTTTGATATTTTTATCTATTTTATGAAAGTCTAACATATGAAAAAGAATAATAGATAAACTTCACTAATAACAAATCTGATTAATAATTTTTTAATATATTTTTTATTTAAGTATCTTGATTACTATTATTTGATAGTTCTCACAAGTTGCTTTGTTTTTCTTAATTTTTAAATGCATTGAAAATATTTTGGTTGATTTGATGTCTTGGTTTATAAGAAGGATTTATATAGATTTATGTTGAGTTTGATTAAGATTTACTAAGAGTAAAATTTTATTGGATGAAGTTTCTTTATAGTGGGGTGGATTAATATAGAATAAGTTACATTAATGAAAGATAATAAGATAGTTTAATAGGAAATACAAGATTTATTTATTTATTTAATATTTTTTTAATTAAGTATAGGTTATAATGAATCGTTTATAAACCTGTTAAAGAGTTATTTTTTTTTGCATATTTTTATATTTTTTTTATTATTTCATTAGAAAAGAGTATTTCTTATAATTTAGTTTTTTAGATAAAGCTTGTCATTTACATCTATAAATATTCTTTATAATATAAAAAATATGAGAGTTGTTTGCATAGTATTACTTAAAATTATGATTTCTTTTTAACATGCATATATGTACATCCCTAAGTTATGAATTATATTTTTTTGGGTTATGATATTAAAATATTTAAATTATGATTTATTTAGATTTATGTGTATTATTATCATCATTTTTGTAATCTTCATCTTTCACTTCAACATTTACTATAAGAGTTTCTTTTGTTTATCTTTTATTAATTTTGATATCAAAGTTTAATTAATATTTTGTTGTAGGAGTTCTTTCTATCCATTTTTTATTAATAAAGATTCACGTTTCTTGATAGTGATCACAACCTTATAAGTTAATATGTTGAAATTTGTACATATTTAAATTTTATGTTAAATATGTACTTATTTATATTTCTTTTATTCCTATTTGTTACTATGATTTCATACATATTCATAAATTATATAAATAATCACAATAACTTGGCCTTTTACTTTGAATGCCCTAAAGACACACAATGCTTTACTTTTAAGTTATTCGATAATATGTTACACCTCAATTTATTAGTACAACACAATTCATTTTCTTTAACACATATTAACATCTCATATTTTAAACCAATTATACATATTATAATTATTATTCAATTTTATTAAGCGAGAAGAAGCAAATTTAGTTTTCTATGAATCATTACCATTTTAATTAGAACTTGTTGTCATTGACTACAAGTTACTAGATTTCAAAACTTTGCTTATCACTTACACTTAAAAGGTTTTCCTTCCCATGATCATGATAGCTTGTAACCAAGACTATTTATTGATATTTATTGTTATCGTTATCATTGATTGACAATAAGTTATACAAGTTATTAGTAGTTTAATATTAACAATCTTAATCATTAACAAAATAAGTCAATTAATAAATTTTTATTTATTACAATAAATGAATTTAATCAAATGCCAAACATTAATTTTAATTTTAATTGTTATAATTTTATTAATTTAAAATTCATATAATTTTTAAATTTTGTTATAGTCATTTTTAGGTTAATATAGACAAGTAAATCAACTGTAGCTGTACTTAGAAAAATAAAAAGAGAGAAATGGCAGTCATTTTTGCCAACTAAAATGATCTAAATCAAATGCAATAGGGGACCCTTAAATAATTTTTTATGGTTATCTAAATCAAATAATATTTTTTAATCATATTTTAATTATAATTTACAAAATATTGCTATGCACTTATGTCGAGGTACTATACTGAGAAGCAACGTGGCCATCGGCCGAGACGCGCGTCACACAAACGCGGTCTGCAACGTTACGCATCCTCTTCGTGTATCTTTTCCGGGAAAGAAGCTTCGCCTTTTCTCCGAAACACGCAATGCAGCATCGTCTCACTCGTCTTTTTGCCCGCTCTTGGACCCGATGGGCCGAGTTGACGTGGCGGCCGAGAACCATCACACAACGTCATCGCCGACTACTGGAGGGGTCTTGGTCGTCGGGAATTACTGCCACGACGTCATCTACCGTGACGGCATCGTCGTTGGTAAGGGTCTCGGCGGTGCTGCCTCGTTTCTCTCCAACCTACTCGATCCCCTCTGCTCGGCCTCCGCTTCCTACATCTCCAAGGTCGGCGCGGATTTCTCCGATTCCGTCTCCAATTCCCCTATCACTTCGAGCTCCTGTCCGACCACCCTCTTCCACGCCTACTTCCCATCCGCTGCGGCCGATGGCTACCACGGTGACCGCGTCCTTCGACGAGTCCGCGTCTGTGAGCCCATTTTTCCGTCCGACCTCCCGTCGGAGAATTTCGAGTTCGGTCTCGCCGCTGGCGTTGCCGGGGAGATCCTCCCAGAAACGCTTGCCTTCATGCTCGATTTGTGCCGCTTCATGTTCGTTGATGTACAAGGGTTGATTCGAGTGTTCGATCCGAATGATGGCGCCGTGGGGTTAGTACCACTGAGGAGCAGCGCCTTCTTCGATCTTATTCCTAGGATCAGATTCCTCAAGGCGTCCGCTGATGAGGCACCGTTCGTAGATATCGAAGAGGTGAGGAAGTTGTGCTGCGTGATTGTGACGGAGGGGAAGGATGGATGCAAGGTTTATTGTGGGGACGATGAGATAAAGGTGGCGCCTTTCCCGGCACTCCAGATCGATCCAACCGGAGCTGGAGATAGCTTCCTGGGAGGGTTTGTTGTGGGATTGAGCTGGGGCTTGACGGTTCCTGATGCTGCGCTTCTGGGGAACTTCTTTGGCGCACTCACCGTTGGTCAGGTTGGGATTCCCAAGTTCGAAAAAAGCTTGCTCAAGGTTAGTTACGATTCTTTTTCTGTAACAGTATTCAGATCATTTTCGATTGCTGTGAACTATCGCATTCTTGTCAGATGCTCGTATGGGTACATGATATTAGTAAACATCTATCTAGTATTCATTATGCATAGCTGAAGTGGCTATCTTAACCGAATGCTGATTCTCTAAGATAGTAGTACACATTGGTTGTGCCCTGTGAACCACAGGTGTACCTCAAAAGTTAGCAGTTGTTGAGTGTCTTTAGATCACGTATCAAAGTTTCCTTTTGAAGATTCTCTAGAGCTCAGGATTCTCATTTTTGCAATTTTTTTTTATAGTAGTGTTGTGATACAAGCGAACACAAATTTACCTTTTAGAGCTTTGATAAAAAGAATGGCTTTTCTTTTGACATGTTTATATTTCTTTTGCATGTGTTACTTGTTGAGGATCTTTTCAATATTTGTTAACGTGGAAAATGATCTTTATTGATTGTGGAACTTGTGGAATGGTAGATAGGGATTTAGTGATCATGGGGGACAATATAGTTGCAGTGGAGGAAGGAAAGTTAAAAAGAGGAGTATGTCCACTTAGGAATTTTATCTTTGAAGTAAAAAATCCTGATGGGCTGAATCCATTTGTACCAATAAAAAATTACTCACTAGTTTGAAGAGTGAACAGAGAAGTAGTGTAGGATCGAGAGGATGCACTTGGCTTAGCAAAGACAGAAAAAATAAACTTGTGAGAAAGGTTGAGCTGTGAGCATGTGATGCTTCTCCTTCAAGCTACTATCTTCATTTATAGGAAACTAACTAAACAATGGAAGAGCCTTCACTATGGTGGAGAAATCTTTTTAATTGATCGTAGACTTGAGCATGCAATAATGAAGAGAGCATCCGTTTACACATGATTCATGCCTTTTGTACCCTAATCACAAATTTGGATATGATGAGCGTTATGCTATGTCTGCGGGAAGTTTTAGCGCTCTCGACAGTGCTTGTAGCTCTTACGAAACCATAAAGAGTGAGGTGCATAGTAAGCCATAAGATTGCACCATATCACGTGGTAGTCTGGAAATTTAGCACACCTACAATAAATCTATTTGAGTGAATATTGTCAATGACTGGACCAAGGGCATGCTGCTTTTAAGTCGACCCAAGATGTGTTGGGTAATGTTGGTCTGCTTTAGATTGATGTTTTAAACTGAATGGGATAGACATTTTCCTAAATAATTATTAAATAAAAATTTTATTTTATTTTCTTATTTTGCTTGTGGGGCTTATTCAGTGCCTTTTTGCTCGCTGTTTTGTTTATGTTTCCCATGTTATTAGCTCAAAACATGGTTCTATCTCATTTTCTTGTACTGCTATTATTCATGAAATATTTGTTACCTATCATGAGTTAACTTGAAAAGTGCATGGTGTAAACTACTCTACATAAATATGCAACAAATATGAACGTCTTTAAGCAGAGAAAGCATATAACATTTCTCTGGTGAGCAATATTATAGGGGTTGGAACAAAAAAAATGAATTGGTGTTATGTAGAATTGGTAACTTTGCTTAAATGTTGAAAACCTATGGGATATTGATTTTTGTTTGAGCTCTGATAAAATTTTTATGGGTTAATACTGATTATGAGCTTGGTTTGACTTGGATCATAATCAAAATTTCCCAGGCACTGGTCTGGCTAATTTAAGTTTATAATTGTGTGCACTTAGCTTTATGTGCATTTGCATGCATTCATGCAATAATATTCTCACGTAGGTGCACTCTTTTGTTTGTGATTGTAATAAATTTTTTAGTTATTATAGTTCTAAGAGCAAATAAATACTCTTGCAGCAAATTTATACCACTATAGCAGCCACAAAAATATTTGTCAGAATTCCATTAAGTAAAATATATGTTGTTACACTGAAAGGTAAGCAAGAATATGATCAGGAAACAATAGAGATGTGCTGTCCGACAATAGGACAACCTGTCAAGGTAACAGATAAGCAATCACAAACTTTTTGTATATTCTTATGCAACGTTTAGGAAGTTCTTGCTGTTGAATCTTATTTTGTAACCAGAAAAATTGCCTGTGGTTACAGACCTACTTCTTTGTGAACAACCAATAGGTGTCATCATTGTCTACTTGCATTTGTCATCAACATAATCATGGTTCCTTGCTGTAGGTCCATCAGCATTTATTCTATAAACTCCAGTCTGATGTACACAATTCAGCCTTCCTTCATACTCCTAGAACTGCCAGATTTTTCACATCTCTGCCCTTTAAGTAGGCTTCAGGTTCTCATTACCAAACTATTTACCCTCTTCCTTGCATTTCGTGTCTTCTCAGACTATTGTTGGATAAGATGACCAACAAATTTTTTGAAGTAAGATGCAATTTTGTAATCTGATTCAATATAAGTCTTCTTAGCTATATTCCATATCACACAGAACATGATTGCAGTTCATATGGTAGAATGCTAGATTATATAACTGGAACAGTGAGCTATATTTGATTAGTCATTATACCTTGTCTAGATTTGGCATATCAGTATATATTGCTATCAACCCAAAAAAAAAAATCAATGGTCTCCTACAGAATGTCTATTATTGCAAAAGACATGGAAATGTTTAAGTTAAAAGAAACTTTATCAATAACCAAATCAATATGAATGATGGATTAAATTGCCATAATTTTTTAGCATACAATAATCAGGCATTATATAAATTTCTGTTAGAATGAGTGAGCTACAAGAGGGAGAGTGACTTAATGAATTTTAGAAAAACTCCTATTTAATTTTGAAAAGTTTCTTTGTGATATTCAAGCAAAAACAAATATTGAAGGTAAAGAATACAAGCTATTTTTAAATAGTTTTAGCCACAACCAAGGCCAACATCGACCCCTAATCAGATGGTTTGGCTTGTATTAAACAATTATCTTTGTTTTGTCAAATTATTGGTAAGATTAAACGTTACACAAGTGATCCATAAAAGAATATATAGAATGCTAAGACGAGTCATAAAAACTAAAATAGAAAAATAATTTCAGTACTTATACAAGCAATTCTTATAATAATCTATAATTGACCACTTGTAACATAAGGGGCATAATTAAAGTATGAGTATGGAAAGATGTTATGAACATGTGTGCAAAGTTATGCTGAGAATGAAGATTAAAATAATAATATAAAAATAACTCATTGTTCTTCAATGCAAAGCACAAATAAATATATTGCAGTTTTAATATTAGGATGAAACTTGATATACCTTAAAAACGATGTAACATTTTTTATTAGTTAATTCTCAAGTATCTTTTTATCCTTTTTATACTCTCCAATAGAATAAGTAATATTTTAAAAAGCTCATAATGTCTAAAATTAAGTATCTAATAAGATTAATTAGTTGTTATTCTTCATGTGTTGCGTAATACTTGGACGATCTAAATATCATATCAAGGCAATACAAAGAATGAACTGATTGTCTAGGCAATCAATCTTTCTGACTAGCTTATCTTGCATGCTTAAGCCTAGGCTCAATTCTTATTACTTGTTATAACATTTCAGCTATAGAATACTTAAGTTTTAGCATAATTTAGCTGTTAAACACACCATGGACTTATAGATGATGAATATGTCGTTAATGCTTGCATGAGTAAATTAAGTAATGTTGATGTATGCATTCTTAGGTGTCACTTGATTTTAAATAAATGGTTTTGATATTCTAACGATTAAGATAATGGATGATGAGCTCTAGATAGGTAGCCAATTCAATAATTACTTAGTTCTCATGACTCCAAGATATGAAAGTTGAGTCACCATTTTTTGAACAATGATATTAACAATCTTGAAAATTTTTGCATGCAAATTATTATCTTCTTAAACTTTCATCTATGTATCAATAGATACACAATATATTAATCATCAAATACTTGGTTTTGTTATCATCAAACTAGTCAAAAGTATAAGACCAACAATTTCAATTATATGGGATTAGTTATATTAAAGCACTCTCTATGGAGAACCAGTAATTTATAGGGAGCATCAGACTCATTGAACTTTAGTCTTTTAACCTATGTATCACAACACCAATAGAATTAGCATGTTTGTAGGTAAGCTGATTTTAGCACTATTCTGTCTAATGATCACTTGTATGAATCACCTTAAAACTATTTAATATAATACCTCAAACGAAAAGGTATTGGGTGTCATGCAAATGAATTCGGAAAATACATGTTTGATAGGTATGCAATACATTCATGGTGTCTTAGGATGTATATATATTCCATAGCTGAGAACATTATAGAGTGAAAGGTTTATAAGAGGTTTTATTCCCTGTCTGGCATCATCTAACATTTATAAAAAAAATGTTTTAGTTCGTTTTTAGAGATTTTTGTAGCAACTACATGCTTGTCCTGGTCCAGTTTGATTTTTGCTCTTAAAACATCATTTCAAAAACCTTTGTTTATCAAAGTTTGCTTCAAACAATTTTTTTTTACCAAAACTTTATTTTCACTTGTACAAAACTCTTATCCAAACCTCATTTTCAAATGTCTTTTTTCAATTTTGTAAGCTGCTATCAAACAAACAGGCAAGCAACGTACAAGTTCCATGTATACTCTTACAATCAGCTTGGAAAGTTCCAGAAAAAAACAAATTTTTTTTTAGAATTTAATTGCTGATCCGGATTAAGCTTCACTTATGATTCCTGAGGTGAATGACATTCCAAATAAAATATACTTCATCTCAGAAAGAGTCCCAGGATTGGCTTGAGGTTTTGGTCAAAGAAATCTAGTTATGAAAAGAGTAGGATATAAAGGTACAAGGTAAATTCATTTGAGGTTGGCTATGAAGTAAAGTTTTTTTTGTTTTTCATCCCTTTGATACAGGCAGTAAGACAAGAACTGGAAAGGAGAAGAAGCTATGATGCAGTTCCTTGTCAAACAAAATTTTCACTTAATTATCAGGAGTCTGTTGCACATCAAGAATTCAGGGAATCCCTCCTTAGAGCAGCTGAGCTATCTTGCATCGGTGGGCTGACTGAGATCAAGGATGAGAATAGGAAGAAGAATTGATGAAAGCTTGGTCGAATTTGGACTACCAAGTGACTGACTGAAACAATATTTTACCAATATAGTTGGAACTGCAGGAATTGATCTTTAGAATAGAATAATCGTTCTTGCCTTAAGATTCGTTCATAACAAAGGTTCAGAAAACCTTTGTTGACTTGATGCATTCTACAGGAGACTTACTTGAAACATTGCTAATTTCTCTAGTGATTCAATTTTTGGCTGATTCTTGGTGCTATACTTTCTGATAGAATAAAAGCTTTTTGATGATGGATGTTGAATATTGTTTATTGAAAATGTATCCTATGTTAGTAGAAATGGCCTTTTTTGAAGAACCATTTAGTGTTGTGTTAAGGGATTGTGTAATGCAAAATAAAATAGGCATTTTTTAGAAGAAGTGGAAAAGCTAAAGTCTTAAAAAATGATCTTGATACTAAATTTACTTTAAATTTCTGAATAATTTATTTAATATTGTGTAGAAGTTTAATGTTTTCTTTTTTTTTTTCTTCAAATATATTGTCATACTCAAAGAACAATACAAATTGTGAAAAATTTGTTGAGGTTATGCATGTAATTTTTCTTTTTTTTTTTTTTTGGAGATGATTGACAAAGTTGTTTTTTGTATATTTAGATAGTATATAATAATAATTATTAATATGATGTTAGAATTCTTATAGATAAGATTTATATAAAAGAAAATGTTACTTATTTTAAATGAAGGTATGAAGAGTAGGAAAGAGAAAATTTTGATTCACAACTTGTAAATGGTTTTAAACAAATTTAAAAAATCTTGTGAAATTTTTTGGGTTATATAAAATTGTCAAAAGAAATATTTTAAATGTTTAATACAATAATTTATAGTTTTAAGAGGAATCGAATGTTTGTTAAAATAAGTTTAATGAAAGGTGTTACTACTTTGGCATAATAGGAAAGTTGAAATTAATAGATATTGGGCCTTTTTGGATTTTGGAAATAATAGATAGCATTGTTTGTCGTCTAGTTTTGCCTTTATAAATGATGAGAATGTATGATGTATTTCTTTATTATAAAGTATTTTTAATATATATGAATTTCATATAATTCATTATGTCTTAAAGATAATGAAAATATAATCACATATAAACTATAAAGAAAATTCGATAAATATTTTGACTAAGTAGGTAAAAAGAAATAAGAAGATTTAATTAGTTAAATTTTAATTGTATAATTAAATTGAAAGAAAAATAAATTAAGAGACAAAAGAAAAATATTTTGATAAAATATCTCGAATTATTCAAAATTTTAAGAAAAGGAAAATTGTAAAATTATAAGAGTTAAGTTTGAACAATAATGTAAAATTAACATTCTAATATGTGTAACTAATTTTTAGATATATGAAATTATTTAAATATTTAGGAGTTTTATGTGATTTAGATAACTTTATCTGTTTTGCATGTCAAAGAGAGGTTTTAGTGGAATTCTTTGAAGAGAACATTAGTTAGGTTGCCGTTGGAATCAAAGAGGAAACAAGAGAGAGATTTAGGAGAGAAGATAAATAATTGAGATGAGTTATGCTTTTAAGAAATATTGGTTTATATATGTTTCAAAAAAGATAATTAGGTATTTGAATTAAATTTTAGAAATTTGTCATAATAAATATTAGCGATTACTATTGAAAAAGCATATTATAGATGCTTTGTGGACTTTGATTGTTATTAAAAGGCGTAGATGATCTTTTAATGTTTGGTCAAATGATTCAATCAATTGGACCACACTACAAATCCAATTAGTTTGGTTTAAGTAGATAAACCAATTGAAGGTGACTAATCAAATATTTGATCCATTGATAATTAGATGGCATGATCAATCATATAGCTGACCGACAAAGAGAAAGTTCTAATTATAAAAAATAAAATAAAAATATATTAACATATATATATATATATTATAATTAATATTTAGTTCAATAATATAAATAAGGTGAAATTTAAAATAAATGAAAGATATTTAATTGTTAAAGTAGAAGATCAAGAGGAGTATAGGCTCATTAAATTAATATAATTTTAAATAATTGATCAAAGGAGAAACAATATTTGATTGATACCATTGAAATAGATAATCTTGGCTCAATATTATTTGTGAAAATAAGATAAATTGACCTCATACTATTTGATGTATTATTATTTTTGTTTCTCAGTAAGTAGAATGGTTGTATTATTTTCTTATGATGCTTTTAGATGGACATGGTTACATATTAATTTCATAGCATAATTTTAAAATATGGACTTGTGAAATATAAGTGATTATGATATACAACGAAATAAAAATATTATAACTAAAAAGTAACATTCATAGTAAAATAGAAATAAGAAATTAAAATTGAAAACTTAAATGATTACATGTTTTTATGACAAAAATATGCAATAATAAAAAATATAAACTCCTCTTATGATTGTACCCACCATAGCTATATATATATATATATATATATATATATATATATATATATATATATATATATATATATATATAATCTTTTACGCTTTTAACATATATTATATCATCTTATCTTATAAAATATAAGACTCATTTAGCCAATCATTTTTCACATTTATTTTTTTCTTTAGTATTTAAAAAAGTGCATTGATTATGAGATTACTTAAAAGTTCATTGAATAAAAAATGAGTTAAAAAAATTAAAGAATGAGACAAAATAATGAAAATATTGATTTAGCACAAAACAGTGGGATCAGGTGTTGGACCATGCATAGAGACTTGCTGCAAGTGCACTAGTCCAATGTACGTGGAAGGGTGTGGCATGCCAATCAACCATGCATGCATTTCTATAGAATGGGCGCACGTCCGCCATATAAACCATTATCGCATGCATTCAACAAGCTATCATGGTCAATGCAAGTGTAGAAGGAGGTTTGAGCACCAAAGGCTATCTGTACATGAGAATAGTGCCCATGTGCACGAATAGCCTCCCCTAGCACGATTGTGCAAAATCAAGGACACGAATAGGTGTGTTTTGTAGAATTTATAGAATTTGGAGATTTTTTAAATTTTTTGTCAGAATCACATGTTTTTTGTTTTATTATTAAATATTGTATTCAAATTGCCATATAAATAAATAGAAAAGATATATGAAAAAATTCAGATAGTGAATTTCAAGAAGAATTTTAGAGAGCTTTGATAATCAAAATCTCATGAATTTAGAATCCCTTAATGAAAAAACTTTTAGAAGAATTTAGTCTCCTTGTAGAAAAAATTATCTCCTTTTTTCTTCTGTTGTTTCTCACTGTTATCATGCTTCCACTTTCGTTGCTACAACTTTGAAAAGAACATCTATTATCGATGTCTCGAGACGAGAATATCTGCAAATAGATATGCATATAGTTTTCTTTTACTTTTATTTCACTTTTCTTGTTTTTTTTTAGTGTTCACTATTTTTCTCTTATCATGTTCTAATATTTTACTCAAATGTATTGTCTAAATGTAGATGTCACATGCTTAATTCAAAATAAATTGGAAAGCACTACCAATATAAAGCTCATTAATTATCATCCTTCTACATCCAACGGGAAGTTCAATCCCTTGGGGTCCCTGGTAACCAGTGTTTGGCTTCCCCCTCCAACGGGTTGGATAATGATCAATTGTGATGCTGCAGTGAAGAATGAGACGACTGATATCGGTCTTATTGTCCGTGACCATCAGGGGAGGCCCATGCACGTTGTGGGGAAAGGATTCATTTCGCAGGCAAGTAACGCTTCTAAGCTTTAGGCTATCATGGAAGCCATGGTGTTTATCATGACAAAACTCGAGGATTACCTTGCTGTTGAGATCTAGACTTACTCTACCTATGCATTACATGAGGGGATGCAATGGGTTTGCTGTCCTTTGGAGGGTGGAACTGTTTCTGATGCTCTCCATTATGTGAGGAAGTTGTTAGCTTTTCGCCTCACACATGTTCTGAGGGAAGGCAATGCCCCTGCGGATTGGGTCGCAAAAAACCCATGTTCATCTGATATGGTATGAGAAAGGGGAATGCCCCTGCTCAAGCCTTTACTTAAACTTCTGTTAGCTGACTTTGTATCTAATCCCCCGTAGTGGAAGTCCTTTTTGTAGGCTTTGGCCACTTTTGAATAAAAAATAAATGAGGAAATCTGAAAAAAAAAAGAACAGGGAAAAAAGGAAAACATTGTAATGTAGCACTTATCATGGTAATTGGGAGACCCGTGAACGCAATTGGATCCACTGATGTCGCGTCAACTCGTGATGTGCCGACCCATATTTGACCTTTTGAAAAAACACAGGTCTGTCGATGTCGCACTGACTTAGCAGTTGGACTCGTCAGCAAAATGATTCACATGACCCAACAAGGCACATAGATTTGTTGATGTCACGCTTACCCATTGACACAAACTGTGACATGTCGATCTGATCTGACCAGTGACAATTGGCGCAAACCTGACCACGCTGAACTGAAAAAATACGACTATTCAGAAAATTGTTTAGCAATAGTTTTGAATGTAAAATTTTTGGACTAAAATAATACATAAAATTATTTAAGAATAGTTTTAATCAAATCTTTTAAAAAATTGTTTTTGAAATAAAAATGGTAATTTTTTAGAAAACTATTTGACAATAATTTTTTAACATAGATTTTATATACTTTTTAAAGTTTTTTTTTATATTTTATATTTATGCTATCTATAAAAAAGAATACTTATCTTTTGTAAATGATGATCTCTGCAATAAGTAATTTTTTTTATCAATTGTTTCTTGTTTTATGTAAAACATTGATCATAGCAAGAATTTTGAGGTGTTGATTCATTAGGCCTATGATATTACAAGGAGAGGCGTGAGACTCAAGCAATGAGACATTGTGCTGGTTTACATACAATTCTATGACAACAATTTCCTGTCATCATCACTTAATAGTTCCCTTTCATCTTATTGTTTCTTTCATTTTGTTGATTTTTTTACTTTATTGTTTCCCTTTCATTATGTTATTCTCTTTTCACTTTATCACTTAAAGTTTACTCGGATTTGTCACCTTTGTTTATTATCACCTTCATTATTTTTTGTGTTTAAGTTTACTTAAGTATTTTAGATTGTCTTTACATGCAAATTACTTCGTTACTCAGATTTTTCAAAAGATTTAATAAAGTCTTTCAATACTTTCAATCTACACTTGTGTAAACTTTACCATGTTCTTTCTTTATCGATATCAATTTTATCAAACTTTTTTTGAGCACTCCATCTCTACACCATTGAAGAGGTTTTTGGTTTAGTATGAGAAGTAACCCCTATATTGCTCCTGGTTCACTTTTAGATAAGATTGTCTTAAATAGGTGTCTATTATATGTTACTTTTTTGGTTTTGTCATATATATCTTTCATATTTTCTTTATTTCTAATGAATGCAAATTATCTCAAAGTTTTTTATTACAGATTGCATCACCCATCCAGTATCATATTACTTTACTTTTTGAATACTTTTTTAGTATTATAATTTATGTTAAAAATTCTTTTTCTATTGTTTATTGGTTTAAGATGACTTAATAGATTAAATGTGTCTTAGATCAATAGAAAATCATTTAAAAGAGTTGATAAAACATTGCTAAATGCTTTTTTAATAGCGCCACTTTTGTAAGAGTTGGATATGTTCAAAGTTTTGGTGTTAAAAGAAAGCCTTATCTTTAAGAAAATTCATAGTTGCTTTAAAATTAAATTAAAAAAATATCAAAATAATTTCTTTATATATATATATATATATATTGTTTTAAATCTAATTTAATTTAAGATTAGATTTTTTTAATTTTAAATAAATTTTAAACTTTAGATTATCATCTTTTTAGTTGTCTTTGAAAATCTCTTTAATTTTTAGAGATATATTAAAAATTATAAAATTATTTAATCTTTTTATGAAATTAATAAATAATAGATTGTTTTGAATAAAATTTTAGATTATATGCATGTAAGTTATCTCCCCTAAAACTATTGAGAGAAGATAAATACCCTTCAGTCTCTGTCTTTATATTAGTTCACTTGGCCTTTGTCATTTTTTCTCTCTAAAATCATTGCCAATTTCTCTCTTTAGGCCACTAATGTAACCTGTTTCTCATCATGACATTTAACTTTTCTTATTAGGTGTCTATCTTCTTGTCTTTTTAAAATTGCATCCAATTTCTCCTTAGGTCATTGCTCATCTCTGCTTTCTTTAAGCCACCAGTTCTCTCTTTTTTTCTTCATTGCCATTTGCTCATTGTAAAACACCGACCATCTTTTTTTCACTCTCTCTAGTAACAATGCTTTTTGTCATTCCCAATAACATACTAGCATAATCTTTTGGTATTAAATATAAATTCACTTATCATCATAAGTTCTCATAGTAATACATTATATTTGTTGGATATTAATTAGGTTTCTATACTATATGAGCTCATAGCAAAAACATCCTTGAACGTGGAGATGTATTGCATAGGTCATTTGATGCTTCAAAGAATATGCACGATCTTTCGGTGATTTCTCGGGTAAGACAATAAAATATATGGAACCCATACACATGTTTCAAGATGGGAAGAATACTACTAAATATAAAAAAATACATATTTAAACTTATACATTGTAACTTTTATTGATGTGTAAAATAAAATAAACATCATTCTTGAGTATTAATTTCTTCTAATTATAGACTATCAATCAACAATCTCATTAACATTACTTTTAAAATATACTTTTTTCATTTTTTTTAATAGCAAATATTGTTTACAATAACAATTTCAAAAGAAACAAATTATTTAAATTGACTAATTTTGACAAATCTTCACTTTTTTTAATATTACTTGTACTTGTAGCAAGAAATATTTGAAAAACATTTTCGAAAAGAAAATTTTTGGAAAAATAATGTACCTATGTCAAAAATATTTTGAAGAGAAATATATTTAAAAAAATCTCAAAAAGAAAAAATTAAAATAAAGATTTGCAAAGGACTTAATTCTGAGAGGTTTTAAGACCTGTAAACAGAATAGCACTTAAAAAAATATATATATATATATATATATAAACTTATGAGTTCTGTTGTTTTGTCACAAAGCAAGTTGTTTTGGGGGGAAAAAAATGCTCGTGAAGTTCCGGCGAGGACAACCTAGGGTTCAGGCGTTTTATGACGGTGCCAGAAAACTTTATATTGGCATGGATCACTTGCTTTGCTCGCTTGTTCCTGTGGTATTTTTGGATTGCTTCTTCATTCTTGATCCGTCGTAGGTTTACTAATTTCTAAAATATTGTTAAACCTCGTTTTCTCTGGATGGATGATTTAACATATGCTTTTGATTGGAGGCATGTAGCCGTTGAATTGTGTCACCGTTGTGATTTTATTCAGCGTAGCCTGTTAGTTTTGTTGAATTCTTTTTTGCTTGATTTCGCTTCCAAACGTTGAACTATACTGATGTAGCGTAGTTCTCCAACTTATCTCTTTCTTAATCACCTTCTGTGGGTAGCTATTTTTCATATCCCCATCCTTTTGCAGCGTCCAATTCTGAAAATGAAAGAACTAATGCTGGCTGCTGCAAATTTTCTTTTATGGCTGAATGCTATCAATCTTTTACAATACCTTTCTCATATAGTCCTTATTTTTCATTACTGCAGCTGATGTTAGGGAAGGTTTATTGATTGGTTCCGGGCCCTTAATTGTTGACGTTTTGGTGGAGTGTTTGGGGTTCGTGCATTGTTTTGGGTCTGGGGCCAATATGGTGAGTCAGCTGTTACGCAAATATTTTTCCTCCTTTGTTCTTCTTCCTTGTTGTCTTGCAAGGGTTGCTTTAATTTCCATCATTTGTTCATAAACTCTGTGTTGGATTGATGCGTGTTGGAATTCAGTCTTCAGATATAAGGAAATGGTTCATAAAGCAACATGACAAAGGGAAAGAGGGTTCAGGAAAGCACGTGACATCACAAAAGTCTTCTCCTAATGTGTCAGGCAGTGTGGTAATGTTTGCCTTATTAATCTTTTGCTCATTATTAAACAAAAGCAATTTTTTGGTAGAAGAATCTCTAGATTTTTGGCAGATTAAATTGAATGAAGTTGGACAAATTTTCTTGACAAGAAGTATAACACTTTTTTAGTATTTTGCCATTGTTTGTTTATTTAGGGAAATAGTTAATCCATGCTACTGGGCCTTTTTTTTATAATTGCACTAGATGATATGATGAATAAAAATTTGTATCTAGTGTATGAGATTCATACCTGTTTGAGTTTCAATTGTCGGGGTTGGTTTATGCATCCTTATTCATTGAACACATCCAATTTTGTTTTGATAAAACAAGCCCATGATATCTTGAGCTTGATGGCTCTAAACATTTTTCTTAGTTCCACATCAACCATTATTGCAATTTGTGCTGGCACAGTGCTCCAAATTTTCTGGCATGCTGTTAATATTTGTAAGAAATTAGATATTTAGCTTGATATTTCTCTAAAACAAGTTACAAAATGTTGTATTTATGTTCAGAATTTTATGAATAACTCCTTATAATGCATACTCGAAAGTTTTCTTTTTGGTTGTTTGCTAACTTGAATATGTCAAATGAATGTAGATGCTTATTATTAAGCCATATGAACATTTTCATCTCTCTCTCTCTCACTTTCATGTACAAACACGCACATAAACATATATCCTATAATGCCACTAAGGCCAAAATAATTGTCTTTAGAAGCTGGAGCCAATACAAATGCATCACTCAAAATCCTTCATTCATTATGTGCACAAGCAGTGGAAAGGTTTAGAAGTTGCTTAATTTGAATTTCATATTTAAACAGTAGTGATGATTTTCAATTGTTTTCTTTTTTTGAGGAAAAGCAGCTCAGCATTCCCATAGGTTTGGCTTAAATAAGTGGCATTGCATTTTTGGAATAGTTTAATGCTTTGTTTTTTAGAGATTTTTGGCACAACAACTTTTGCTATTACAAGTGTTGAAGAAAGCTATTTTTCCAGCTAACAGAGGCGTATTTAATATAAGCATACTACAACTTTATTGTTTATCATAGATACTCTACCAAAGAACTCGTTCTTGAAAAAATGGCAAAAACTGTACCAAACAGAATCTTAGGTCATTTGTTGAATCACAATGGAAAACTTATATTTATCATGCATTTTGTATCTACTCAGAATATGTTGTTGAGAAAGCCTGATGTTGCACATGCAACCCTCTTTGACTTTATAACTATGGGAACCAAACTCAGTGGTTTGTTTTCCCTTGATAGTTTGATTTCATTCCATAGTGGATTCACTACAATGGCTGCAGTGCATGGTTTAGAAAAGATTTAGTGTTAGCTAACTCCTTTTTGAACTTAAAATTCAAACCAGTATGAAGAGATGGTGTTTTATATGTTTATTTGTTGTTGTATGTTTTTTTGAAATACATCACATGCTAGAATTGTGCTTTTTCTCCAGTAGCTTTAACAGTAGCAGTTGTGGATTATTGAAACTAATACCTGAAAAGCATCTCAAGCCTAATGTTATTGAGCTAAATTTCCATAGCTCTAGCACACGATCTGTTTTTTTTTGCATGGCCTTTGTTTTTCTGGTTTTGTTGGTGGAAAAAAGGTTCTCTTGATGTGGATGAGATTATATTCTTATCCAATATGTTACCAGTGTACAGCCTGGCACTTGGATTACTATTGACTATATGCTATGGAACAACAGGTGAAAGACGATGCAGGAAACTCAGAGAGGAGGAAAACTAGCAAATATTTTCCCATTTCTTCTGATTCAGAAAGAAATTCTCGGTCTACAGTGACAGATGAAACTGTGGTTGAAAAGGTTCTTCCGAAAAGGAAGAGCGAAACAGATAATTGTAATACAAAGGATGATGTCAAGCCATCTCCAGCAAAAAAGTTTCGAGTGGTAGACGTGGATGATGATGATGAATTTGCTCCATCTTCTAAGAAGAAAATTTCAATTGATACCAAATCTGGGAAGAAATCTAATAATGTCTCTGGCGTTAGGCTTAAGAAAAAATCAGTTGATGCTGATGGAAGTGATGAAGACGACCACAATGTTAAAGTTGTTGGTACACCCCAAAAGGATGGGGGACGAGGTAGAGGTGGAAGAGGGCATGCTAGTGCAGCTGGAGGAAGAGGTGGACGTGGTGGTTTTATCAATTTTGGTGAAAGGAAAGATCCCCCACACAAAGGAGAAAAGGTGCTTAATCAAGAATTTAGGGAATCTAATGTATGAATAAAAACAATTTACTTCTTGGTCTTACACTTATTTTTCTATGTGGTCACCTTAGGAAGTCCCTGAGGGTGCTCCTGACTGTTTGGCTGGTTTAACTTTTGTCATAAGTGGGACACTTGACAGGTAGCTGGAAAAAGTGTTGAAATATTCTATTGTCATGCTTAACTTGGAATTATGTCCTTATGGTGATCTTTTTTTTAATAGAACTTAAAAAGATCTTTTCTGTATATATTTGATGTGTTGATACTAGTTTCTAATTGTTCTCACACATTTTGTTAATGTTTAGTGTCGTTTCATTGAAGAAATGTCTATTTGTGATATTGTTTAAGAAAAAGGTGTTCTAGACATGTGATTTTCTTTTCAGTTTAGAAAGGGAAGAAGCAGAAGATCTCATAAAGCGTCATGGTGGTCGCGTCACGGGATCAGTTAGCAAGAAAACAGTTAGTTTGCCCTAATATTAGCTTGTTGGTTTTTTGTAAATTTAGGCTTTAATCGAGTATTCCATTACGCAGAATTATCTTTTGGCCGATGAAGATATTGGTGGAAAGAAATCTAGCAAAGCAAAAGAACTAGGGTATAAGCTTTAGACTTCAGCTTTAATGAATTTCTATTTTCTATCTAGTATTCTACCTCTAATGCCTCCCTCTTATGCAATTGCAGCACTGCCTTTTTAACGGAGGATGGACTGTTTGATATGATCCGTAAGTCCAAGCCTGCAAAATCCTCTAATCAGGAAGGTGCAAAGAGTAAAACTCCTGAGAGGAAAGATAAATCTCTTCAAAAAGATAGTCATGTAAAGTTTGATTTGAAAGGTATATTAGACTTGGTCATTTTGTTTTGTAGATTGTCTGTCATGTTATTAATTGGATGAGATGGTAAATGATTTTTTTTAATATGGTATCGTCCATGTGTTATTGAGTCTGATAAACTGATTTTCTACTGAAGTATTTTTACTATTAACTTTGAGGGTATTTTCTTCAATATGTGCAGTTATTAATTTCATATTTTTGAAGAATTTCTGATATTTTGAACTAATTTATTTTAAATATTCTTCATCCATGATTTGTTTATTCACCGAGAATTATTTTTCAATTTTTAGCAAGTGGGAATGGATTCTTGATATAGGTATGAGCAATTCCATTTTTCTCAAATAATCAGAAATATTGTTTGACTAGAACCGTTTTTTGGTTTTGGAATATGTTTGATTTTCTTGTGCATTTTACTTCTTCAGAGAATTGCCTTGGGTAGGAAAAACCAGAAATAATGTTAGGTAGAACAGATGAAAATTTATTGGATGAAAACTACATATTAGGTATCCAAGTAAAGTATAGGGATCACTGGTGTGCCAAACATTGAGCACTTTGCTCCCTCCTCCCCCTTCTTTTCTTTTTTCCTTCCTTCCTCCTTTTTATTTGTTGGCATGGATATTGGTCTATCACTTTCATTCTTTTTCTGCAGCTTCTTCATGTCTATGCAAAACATTGAAGCATCTTAATAATTTCTGCATTATTTAAAAATTTGAGCTACTGCAAAATTATTTTTGATGTATGCATATCTAATGCTACCCCATTTTCATATTCTTATCGATCTTGTCAAACTAATTTCATATCTTATTTTAGAAGATGGAGAATCTTTGACTTGACCAGCTCCTTGTACTCTTCAATTTGAATGGTATTTTGCCATAAGACAATATGCTGGATCTGATCTTTACGTAGACCCTACTCATACTGGAGTTTGCATTCGCATTAATCTGCCCTTAGAATAAGCTGTATGAAATTCTTTGTATAACCAACTTAATTGGATCTTTACCACTTATTTTTTGATTAATTTCTCATGTGAATATAAGGTAGATAAATTGGTTATTTTCAATAAGTACATGTTCATTGATAGTATTTTTATCTTTGTTATTAGCTTTTTATTTCTTTGGGCCAAAAACTTCTTGATGCAAGTTAGTTTACTATTCTTTAGCTTTATCTTCAAACAGAATATTCTTGCAAAGTTCATAAATTTGAACAATTTGTCTTTGAGTATGACATAAATATAATAGGAAAGTCTATATAACAAGTTACCCTTAAGTGTGAACACAAATGATTTTTCTATAGTACATGCACTTAGTAGTGTATGTAAATAATCGAGTGATTTAATGGACTTTTGATTAGCAAGACAAAGCTTGATCAATGTTTGAAAGGAGTTGTTGCTCAAGAAAACAATTTTAGGATCAAGGAGCATTTAAAGTTTTGGTCTCGCAAGATTATAATGGGGAGATATTACCTTATGAGCAGTTGTTGAGGCAAGATGTACCCTTGTGGATATATTCTTAAGAGATATTAGAATCTTGAGGAGGTGTCTTGAAATGGTTTGAACCCTCATGGTGTAGCCACAGTTGAATTCTATATGGCTTTGAGGATAATAACTATGCGGAGAATGGCTTCGAAGGAGAGAGCATCAAGAAGATTGGCTAGAGAGGTGTGGTTTTGAGATGTTCTTTAAAGTTGTTTGCAAGTCTTGAGAATTTTAAAACCTCTATGAGGGATCTCAAAGGGCTAAATAGTTGCAATAAGCAATTTACAGGGAAAACCTTACCGTGAGGGAGGGTTATTTTTTTTTTTTTTGGAAATAAGAGCTCTTTAGGGGCTTGTTATAGCTATTGGGAAGGAAGAATATGTTCTTGGTGGCATTGAGATGATTGAAATAGTAGTCAAGGGATGCCCTGAGTTGGGACAAGTGTAAACCCAAGTTAGATCATGCCATGCATTATGGGCAAATTTTTTGGGCTTGTTATAGTTTAATTTTTATGAATTGTTGTATCAGAAAGTTCTAAAGAATTTTGTCATCATTCTAATACACTTTGAATCATCAAATTTCAAGTTTGGTGAAAGTTGCTTTCAAATTACTGCAGCCATATATGAGCCAGCAAATGAGCACATATTTGGAGTCAAATCGAGATTTCTTTTTTTTATCTAAATTCAAATTCCTTTGATTAAATCTTTATTTCTTTTATAATTTATTAGGATTAGGTTTTTGATGTATATCTTTTTTTTTCTTTTGTTTCATGGCCTTCAGCTCATATGCGGGACCTTTGAAGGAGATTGTTAGGAGAGTGATGGAGAGATATAATTTTGGATTTGAATCTAGAAGATGTTTTTTGTAGAAGATAGTCATTTTATGTTCTTTAAAGATTTTATTAGGCCTCTAGGGAGTGTGTCCTAAGTTGGGGAAATATTGACAACATGGTGGTGCAAGGTGTTCGTCGTCAAGGGAGTTGTTGGGGGTTTTGGGAGCTACTTTGTAAGTAGACTGTTGGTTTTTTTCCAATAAAAGGTAGTGGAGTTTTCATACTAAATTTGATGCATTGCTTGTTGTGTTGCTTTTGTGGCTCATGCAAACCCATCTTGGGGAGGGGGGAGCAATTGTTCTATCTAAAGTAGCAAGCCAGGTACATAAGCAAAATGAACTATATGGTGTTCATTAGTTTTTTACTGTGTTGCACATTTTTTTCATGCAAAATAGGTTTTGGATTTTTCTAATGTATTATAATGTAATATGTTTTGCAATAATACTAGCAAAATTATGGAAATAGCTATTGGAGGTGCAAGTATGATGATAATATTTGGAAGTTTTTGGATTGAATGCAAGTTCTGCAAGATAAAGATGGATAGATGGTTATTTTTCATTGTTAGTTGTATTTGTCAGATAATTAATATTATTCTTGGAAAATTTAAATGAGGTAAATCACAAAGATGTCTAGTTTTGGAAAAGGTTAATGGGAAGAAGATTTAATATAAAAGATGGCTTAATTCTAAAAATATGTATAAACAGTGAGACATAAACAAGTGCAATGTAAGGCTTAAAATCATCTAGTGATGATAAGAAAGCAACGTTTGAAACTTTATATGAGAAATTGAATACTAAAGAAGGAGAAAAGACATGTTCATTAGTTTTTTTTTTACTATGTTCCACATTGTTGTCATGCAAATTAGGTTTTGGATTTTTCTAATGTGTTATAATGTAATATGTTTTGCAATAATGCAAGCAAAATGATAGAAATAGCTGTTGGAGGTGCGAGAATGATGATGATATTTGAAAGTTTTTGGATTGAATGCAAGTTCTGCAAGGTAAAGATTGATAAATGGTTATTTTTTTGTTTAGTTGTATTTGTCAGATAATTAATATTATTCTTGGAAAATTTAAATTAGGTATTGTAAATCACAAAGAGGCCTAGTTTTGGAAAAGATTAATGGGAAGAAGATTTACAATAAAAGATGGCTTAATTTTAAGAATATGGAACTTGATATGAGAAATTGAATACTAAAGAAGGAGCAAAGACATGTTTATAAGTTTGTTAAAATAAGGTAGAAGAAAAGTAAATCTCTATCTTAGATAAAATGTATTGTGGATGATCAACAAGTACTTGTCGATGGTAATGATATTATATTTAGATGGATGATTTACTTCCGTCCACTATTCAATCAAGATTGTTGTGAGATGATTGACTAAGGAGAGTTTAACTATCCAAAAGATGGAAGTGAGAAAATTTGGAAAAGAAGAAATGTGAATTAGGAAGTCAAGATGCTATTCTTAAAGATATGTAGAATTCTATAGGAGACAAAAGTGTATCTTGTCTTAGTATGGTATTCGTTGTTATCTTGAATAATGAAAAAGTGTTGGATGAGTAGAGGAATAGTGTTTTTAGTATCTTTTTATAAGAAAAAAAAGAGTTATCCACAATTGTGCTAGTTATAAGGAAACTATGTTTATGAGCCCTATTATGAAACTTCATTTTAGAGTAGTGAAGCTCATTTTACAATATAAAGCTAATATATTGTATGATTAATTTTGGTTTTATGCCATTAAGGTTGATTTTAAGTGCTAAGAATTGCTAAGAGGCTTAATGGTTAAATTTATGGTAAGGAAACAACATTTCACCTTCTTTATTGATTTGAAAAAAAGCATAATAAAAAGTTCCAAAAAATACTATGGAAGGTCTCATAGAAGAAAAGAGTTTGTTACATATATTGAAATTATAGAAGACATATAGAATAGATTGATGATGCGTGCGTGCAGTCAAGGAATTTAAACTAAAGATTTTTCAATGGTGAGTTTCATGATAACATGTTTTGCATTGTTTTTTCTTATGATGTTATTCTAATCGATAAAATTAAAGAAAAATTTTAAAAGAAAAGAGTTATAGAGAATGACCATTGGAACCTTTGGGATTTCACTTTAGTATGTGTAGAATTGTAAGTTTAGTTAAGATGATAATTCAAAGGAGGTATAGATTATTGGTGATCATAACATGTTGAATGGAAGAATTGTTTTTTTGAAGTCAATATTGTAGAATGATGGAGGAATGTCTAAGGTTGTCAATTAAAGGATCAAAGCAAGTTAGTTGAAATAGAGTTTTTTTATGTGTTGTGTGACGAAAGCACCCCACTTATGATTTATTATGTTTTTTATGTTTGCAATGAGACTTGCGATGTTACATGATGGTTCTAAATTTTGATCTCTAAAGTTCAAAAAGACAAATAAAATATATCGTTGAGATGGATTAGTGATTTTACTTTCATAAATGCTGTTAGAAGTGAGTGCATTTGCTATTTTCATGTATTACCAATAGAGCAAAAGCTCAAGGAGAGTCGTTGTACATGTTTTGGACACATTAGATGTAATACCATATGTAGAGATGAGTTTTGTTATTTTCAAATGCAAATGAGGAAGAAGAAGATGACGAAAGACATGATGACAGACTAATAGAAAGGACTTGTTTGTCATGGATATCAAGAAATAATTAATTGATAGGGTGCAGTGGCTCAAGAGAATTTGTCTTTTGTTTTCTTTCTTGTTCGCATTCACATTTGAAAATAACAAAACTCATCTTTTCATACAAAAGCATATGGTTTTACATTTGCTTAGTGGGATTAAGATTTGTCCAAATGTATTCAGAAGGATTTGGCATGTTTCTAGTGATTTGATTTAATAAATTTATTGTTATTATTATTATTACTATTATTTCTTGGACATGCTTAATGTAAAACTATTCAATGCTTTTGTCTGGATAGGAAGTCTTGTTATTTTCAATGGTGAATGAGGAAGGGTAAGACAAAAAAGACTTAATAATAGACTATTAGAAAAGATTTGTCAATCATGGATATTAAGGAGTAGCTATTTGATGGAGTACAACAACTAAAGAGAATTCTTTTAGTTGACCTCATTTGGTTTGATGAAGACTTCCTCAAATGTTTTTGAAAGGATTTGTCCCCTTTCTAGTGGTTACATCTAATAAATTCTTTGATATCCTTTTAATTCGGCATAATATTGAAAAGAACTGGGTGAATTGTTAGCGTATTTGCCTATTGCAGTTTTTTGGACTGCTGTTACACTCATTGCGAGCAATGGTTTTGCAACTTGACCACATCTGTATTGGTCTGAGCTTATGAATAGGGATTGATAATGAAACTAATTTATTGAATTTTACTCGACTAAGGTTAATGTGTAACCTATGAATTTTTGGAAATTTCATCTGGTAGTGCATTTTTAGGATGGTTTTTAAGGTATTTATTTTATCAATGAGTTGGCTGTCAAGTGAAGATGCTTTATTTATTTATGTATAAAATGTTGTGTGCTTTGGTGGGATTAGATATTTATTAATTATTGTCTGCCTTATCTTCCAGTTTGATATTTATTATGAAGATGAATTTATTTTATTCAACTGCCTGGATTTTGCAAATTTTCTTACTTTAGATGGAGTGATTCTGCTTCCATAAAAAATGGCATACTTGTCCTTCAGGTAATGAGGCTGACTCTGGACTAAAAAATAGTGCTACGAAAAATATTCAATCAAATTTATCTTCCAGGAAGAAAAAAATCAGCACCGTTGATTCATTAACATGGACTGAAAAGTACCGTCCGAGGGTTCCAAATGACATTGTTGGAAATCAATCAAATGTTGGTAGCTTGTTTTAATTATTTTGTATTACCATAAAGTCTGTTTCAATATGTCAACTTGTGTTGTTGTGCAGGTTAAGCAGCTTCATGACTGGCTTTCAAATTGGCATAAAGAATTTGTGCATGATGGAAAAAAGGTAAAGGGTAAAAAACAAAATGATAGTGCAACTAAAAAAGCTGTATTAATTAGTGGATCACCTGGCATTGGGAAGAGTACGTCGGCCATGCTTGTCAGCCAGATGCTTGGTTTCCAAGTCATTGAGGTGATTTTGCATTTATTTTTTCCTTATGAAGAAGTGGTTATTTTTCTCTTTCTAACGTTCACTTAAGGTTCGGTGTTTAACGTCCTGGGCAGGTCAATGCTAGTGATAGCCGAGGGAAGGCAGATTCTAAAATTGTCAAAGGAGTTGGAGGGAGCACATCAAATTCCATAAAAGAACTCATTAGAAATGAAGCTTTGAGTACAAGCAAGGATTGGTTAGCTACATCATCTATATATAAGTATTTACTCTGATAGTTCATGAAAACAACTTGTATTTCATATGTAATTTTAGGTCAAAGTATCCGAAATCAGTGTTAATCATGGATGAGGTTGATGGTATGTCTGCTGGAGATAGAGGGGGAGTAGCTGATCTTATTGCTAGTATAAAAGTCTCTAAGATTCCTATCATTTGCATTTGTAATGACCGGTACAGTCAAAAACTGAAGAGCCTTGTAAACTACTGCTTGCCTCTTAACTTCAGGAAGCCAACTAAACAGCAGGTTTTGTGCTGTGTTTTCTTTTAGATTGTGCAGTTTACTATTGTCATGTATTTTGAGAAGATTGTTTTGATTCCTCTTGTTGACAGAACTGTAGTGTACCCTTAATCTTGCATGCCTTTCTTTTTTTTCATGATCTTCACTGCTTTTCCTGTCTACTAGTTTGAGTCTTTGTTTATGTGGTTAGAAAGCTGTAAACCAGTAAGTGGTATTTGAAAAGATATTTTTAGTTCCTATATGGGTCTTGATGTCAATAAGTGACAGTTGCTTTAAATGTGATTATGCTATATGGATCCTTAATTTTATATGGTAACAGTTTGATATTTGCAATGGAGCACTAGCTCTATGTTTAGATTGTAGACTTGTCCATGGTTTGATTCTCACCATTGTGCTAGGCTGATGTTGAGCGGGCTGTACAAACTGTATGAAGAAATTTAGAGATTAACTTGCACGTGATAGGTAGAAATAAAATATTAAAAATAAACACGAGAAATTCGAAAAGACAACATACAAAAGATATCCTTTTCAAGGTAATCTTAGTCAAGAGGGGATTAAATGCAACATAGGGGTTACTTTGTATGCTAGGTTGACAACCTATCCAACAGTACAAAGATGGGATATTAAAAAAAATAAATCGATCTCAATAAAGAAAAGAACAAAGTAAATGTCACATAGATGCAGATTGAAAATACTGAAAATACTTTGCTAAGCTTTGCAAAAAATTAGAATAATAATGTAGTTGCACACAAAAGTGTTCCAAACATGTAAGGATACCAATTATTAGAGAATAGGGAAGGCGACGATAAGTAAGGTTCACGAATAAAGTTGGAAGAAGGCGGCAGTGGTAAATCCTAGTAAACTTTGAATGACAGTAAAGGGGTAACTACAACAAAATTATAAAGGAATGACAAAGTGGAAAGTAATTGCTATGCGTTGCGACACACGTCCAACGTTGTAGAGTTGGAGGTAAACTGGCCCTAGTACTGGAGCCCTGATGAATAAGTATGTCAAAGTTTTTGTTGCGATCAATCTTTAAACCACAACAAAGAACAATAATATAGTTGAAATTTTACTCATGTCAAGATCATCATTTTTAAAAGGTAGGCCTTTCTTTTCAAAAAAAAAAAAAAACACAAAATAAAATAACAAAATTTGTGGTAAAAAGCTGTTCTCAATAGTTTTCTTAAACCTATCGTTTCGGTTTTAAAAATTTGTTTTCTGAAAAATTGTTGCCAAAGCTGTGATTAAAGTTGTTGCCAAACTCGTGCAGTTTGTTGCAGGTTAGATTTGAGTTAGCGTATTGCGGCTTGGGTTAGATTGGCAGTTAGGCACAACATTCATGGATCTGTGTTCATCTATGGGTCAAATTTGGGTCAACGTGTTGGAGATCGGATTAGCACCGTGTTGACAGATTTGTATCTTTGTGGGTCGCACAAACTGTTATGTTGATAGGCCGGACTGGTTGATCGACATGGCATTAGTTGGTTCATGTGTGTTCACGGGTCGGCATGGAGTTGGCTAGTATGTTTTTGTTCGCATGTTGCGTGAACCTGTGAGCCAAAACAATGTCAAATTGTTTTGGCTGAACATGATCTAGGTGGTCGTCGACTTGGGTCAGAACGGTGGCGGTTAGTGGAGAGGGTGGGCAATGGGCCATTTTTTATCCTTTTTGTGTTTTGACCCAAATTTTAAGCTTGTAATGCAATTTTAGGCTCTGTTTTTACTTTTCACTTAAAAAATAAATACCTTGCTTGTTCGGAGGTGTTGGAGTGTGTCTGATTGGCGTTTGGGCATCGAAAATCTTGATAGCAACTGTTGTCTTCACCATAGGCCAAGTATAGACATTTGCATTTGTAGTCACGGTGTTACTAATGCTATGAATATCAATGTTGGTCATAGAGTTATTAGGATTAGTCTTGGAGGTAAATATTTTGAGCTTCTAATATAGGATTTTGAAGATCGATGTTGATGTCACCAATTGGACATTTTGGATGGGTTGATGATGCATATAATGGACAAGTACCACTCAAGCTGAAAGATGACTGTATTTAGCTACCAATGCACTCCTCTATAAATTGACTTCTAAAAAAAAGTTGACTCACATAGAATTGAGTGTTGCACGAGTGATTATGCTAAAATGGACTACTGGTTGTACATGAAAGGATGAAGTTACGTCTGTCCATTTGAGAAAGTTTTGAGCTACTCTGGAGAAGCGGAGGTGACTTTTTGAGCGTGTTATGCATTGTTTGGAGGATTCCATGTTTAGCAGAATTACTATTGGTTCCACCAATTATTAAGGGGAATTTTAAAAAGAAAATGAGAACTATATAATTATGAATGATGCTGGGTTCCCACAGCTTATGAAGGTAGATGTTTCATAGAGAATGTTGATATTAGAGGACTTTTGAATTGATAGCCCTTCTTATACAAGTCTTGTTGTTCTGCTTGTTGTCTATATCTTTTCACTGTAATTACTTTATGAATTCACTTTGGTGGCACTGGTCTTGTGGTAATTTCTAAAATTATTTGGTTGATGTATTTATTTCTGGTGCAGATGGCAAAAAGGCTATTGCAAATTTGCCAAACAGAAAGTCTTCAGGTCAATGAGGTATTTTTCAGGCTAATATAATGATGTTTCATCTAATAAACCCTTTTCACTGTGATGTTATATTAGTTTTACATCACGGTATTGAATTTATTGTTTTGAGAGTTGGATTCAATGTTGTTGGAGTATTTTGGTGGATGCCTTTTGGTTTACAATGATATTCTTCTTTTAGTTGAGATATCCATAGAAGTAAACATGAAGTTATAGCTGTTTGGAAAAATTCTAGAAAAAAAAAACATTCATACAGGACTGTGTCATGTTTTATGTTTTTGAGTTTTGGAAATGTGGAAGCAATAAACAAGCAAGCTAAGTGCAAAAAAAAAAAAAAAAAAAAAAAAAAAAAAAGAGTTGGTCATTGCAGACATTGGATGAAAAGCAGAATGTTAAAATATTAGTGTTGAGTTGATGGGTTTACCTAAAATGAACTAGAGAGAAGGCTTAGTACCAATATGGAGCTATGATTGTGCGAATATTTAGACAACGAAAGAAAGAACAAGCAAAGCTTATGTGCACAAGAATGTTTTGCTTAAACGCAGCCCTAAAGATTAACAAATAGTAAAGGTAAAGGTTTTGAAAACATCAATGAGTTGTAGCTCATATGGCATTGGTTATGTTTTCCTCAAGTTTAGGTGCAAAGTTTGAATCTATGCAACTGTCTTCATCCTTTAAAAAAAAAAAAAAAAAAAAACAAAAGCATCATTAATATTAGACCATTATCATTTTCTTTTTCATGGGACAATTTGATTATATATTATCTCGAGCATTTTAACACTGTTTTTCGTGAAGCTGAGCCATTCTATACCAGATTGTCATCCGCACCATGCCATCTTCCTCTATTCCTCTATTTGCATCCAAATTCAGTTGTGTATCTTTATTGAGATGGCAGATTGTTTTCTCTTAATAGATTGCACTTGAAGAACTTGCTGAAAGGGTTAATGGAGATATGCGGTTGGCATTAAATCAGTTACAATACATGGCCCTTTCACAATCGGTTATAAAATATGATGATGTAAGGGAGCGTTTTCTTAGCAGTGCCAAAGATGAAGACATTTCTCCATTTGCTGCAGTTGACAAGTATTCTTTGCTTACCACATTGTGTTTATACCGTCTCTACATGGCTATTCAGTTAACTAATGGACATTTTTGTTCTTTTTTGACCTTTTTCTCTGAATAAAATTTTGGCAAGTTATTGTAGCAGTGTGGTTGGAATTTTCATTTTTTTGGTTCTGTAAATGGGAATTATTACTGTGCCAAAGTACATTTTTGGCTTAATTTTATTATTTAATTTAGCACAAGAATTAATCTCGACAAAGTCTTATTTACTTCCAGTTTACTTTAGCATTTCTGCATGGATTTTATCTGATTAGTTTTCCCACTATGCACTCTCTAATGTGAACCATTAATACTTAATATGCTAAAAGTTACTTTATTTTGTGGTGGGTTGGATGTATGGGAAGGCATGTTTGCAGTTGATCAAAAAGCACTTTTATGTTGAGCAATGTATCTCCCATAAAATATGGTAATTGTGATGCTTAAATAAATGACATGATCTTTTTTTCTGTTGCTTTGTATGGCTGGGACCGAGCTTTTGTTTTTTAAAATAATTTCATGACTTACTTTCTTTGAAATGATTCTATCCACATTCAAAACTCCTTTTTAACTCCAAATACTTGCAATCTGCAGGCTGTTTGACATCAAAGGCGGTAAATTGCGTATGGATGAAAGGATTGATTTAAGTATGAGCGATCCTGACTTGGTGCCTCTAATTATTCAAGTATGGGTTTTTTTTTTATGAAAATCATGTTTCAAATGTTAAATTTGCTAGGATTATCAACTAATTTGCTTTGGGATTAGAAAATCTCTTTCTCATGCTTGGATTGATAGAGCATTTTTTAGATCCATAGATTCTAGAAACCATGCACAAGATTATTGATTGTTAATTCATATGCTAGGAAAACTATATCAATTATCGACCATCGTCGGTTGGAAAGGATGATAATGGAGTCAAAAGAATGCATTTGCTCGCTCAGGCGGCTGAGTCAATTGCTGATGGGGACATAGTTAATGTACAAATTAGACGTTATCGGCAGTGGCAGCTTTCTCAAGCCTGTTCATTTGCATCTAGCATAATTCCGTATGTTGATGATTTGTTCAATTTCTCAACTAGCAATGCTATTTATTTACTGAGCATTTTTTACTTAAAATTATGTGCTAATTACAGGGCTGCTTTACTGCATGGAAATCGTGAAACATTTGAACCTGTAAGATGAAGCTATGCATATCTTTGGTTATCCACAGATTATTATGTTTTTGTTATCTTTACAACTTCAAGATTTTCTTCTGAAGATTTGCTATTTTTCAATGTATTGTTATGCATTGCAAAATTTTGCTATTGCTTCATTTTTGTTTTTAAAAATGTTGATATACTTTCTAGAGTTACCTATCTTTTCACATCTTTTCTGTTTTCCAATGTCCTGTTTTTTCTGAGTTATTAAATACATCATGTTACATACTTGTGTACACATGGTATCATATAGGAAGTATTGTGTGAAACTGAAATGTATATTTAGATTTATTAAACAGACAAAAAGGCAGGAACACAACTTTAAACCAAGGTACGGTCATAGATCCTCTTAGAATATGCAAATGACTATAATTTGTTGGATCGCACACTAGATCTAAATTTAAGGTTGTTGTATGGAAAATGATTATTTCTACATAAATATCCTATGAAATAAGGAGAACACCATAATTTGATGGTTCAGCATTTGAATGGAAGTGCAATGATTCACTTTGTTTATGTAAGTTGTGATTTTAAAAATTTTATGATATAAAAATAATTTGTATGTATCAAATTAAAATGTACAACACTAGACTATATTAGAAAACATAATGGATTATTGATTATATGATCTATTGTCATAAATCTGCAATCATATCTAAAAGTGTACATTTTATCTTAAGTTGCAATCCAGAACATTTGTTTTAACTTATTCAGTGATGGCTGATTTTTGAATAGTGAAAGCTACAGCTCTATGACCGAAAAATTTAGTAATAGCAAATCAATGCTTAATACATTTGAGAAGATAATTCAACATTTTTAAATGTAACTTGTGAACTTGAGTAAAAACAAAATGATGGAGCTTTACTAAAATGTATCAATTTGAAGGTTAAATATAAATTTAAATAACTAGTGAACAATTTATAGTAGGATGTTTTTTCAGGCATCTTGTCGTAAAAAGTGCTAATTCTTTCCTTTCTTCTATATGGATGCCCTGGAAAAATTTGAGGAAATTATATTTTCTTGAGAAAGGAGAGCATTGGATGCAGATGATTTATACTTTATTAAATTCTTGTACATTTGGCTTATTAGTAGGATCCCATACAATGAAATGCACGTAAAATTAATTTACAAATCAAATCTTGCAGCACTTGTTTTGTGGTAAACAGAATTTTTGTTAAGCATATAATTCAAATTAATAATCACATTTATATTACGAAGTCAACATAAATTTGATCCAACTTATGCTGATGTTTCTTTTTTCAGATGGACCTGTACAGTAAGATATAATGCTACTTGTTTTATTGAAAATATAACTCATTGGGGTGTATTTATTAACAATTAAACAAATGAAAAAATATAAAATTATACTAAGATAATCACTTTTTTTAATGTTAAGATAAGTTTAATTATGTTTTGGATAGTTGAATTCAGTTTCACTGTTTTGTTGAAAATTGAGTTCATTTTAGCATTATCAATGAACAAGCAAACAAAATGAAAATTGATTTTGTTATATTACGATAATCACATGCATGTTTTTAAAATTGAACTTAATTTGATCAAAATATGATGGGTATTGCTCAAATGAGATGAATTCAATGCATCTGTTTTGCTGAAAATGAATCATTTGAGCATAGCCATCAACTTCTAAATAGCATAAAATAAATAGTGAATGATGATTATAAAGTCAACAGGTGCAAAATTGTTAAGGTCAACTTCCGGCCATGCTCACTCGTTTTTATTTATAGTTAAGATTCATATATGTATAACATTGTACATGTACTTGATAGAGCAATGAATCACTTGACCTATTTGGCTGTTTTATAGTTCCGCCACCATGGGATGAGGGTTTTTTTATTATGCCAAGAATAGAACTTTCTTGTGAATACTATTATGGCAATGACAACGTTTTTTTTAGGCAGCTTAGCATGCTATTTTATATTTTTTTGCAAGTAGTTTGCTTATTTTAGTTGTCTGCTATTTACTCTTTTGTATTTGGAAACTGTTCAATCTTACAAAACATCTTTGTTTTACCAACCAGATTCTTATTAATGATTACATGACAGGGAGAACGGAACTACAATAGGTTTGGCGGATGGTTGGGGAAGAATTCAACTACTGGAAAGAACTTGAGGTTGTTGGAGGATGTTCATATTCACGTCCTTGCTTCTCAAGCTTCTCTTGTTGAAAGGTAGTGATTTCTTTTACTTAATACTGATCAGTTCTTCAGAGTGTTGGATACTTCTTGTCCTTCCTGCTCAAGCTTTGAGTGTTAGTAAATTTCTACTTGACTGGAGATTCTAGTAATACATTGTTGACTGAAGATTTTTCGTATTTTCTAGTTTGATGCGTTAAATTTCTGTTGGCTCTGTGCATACATCTTATAATTCAACTTGTTATTTTAAAGAAACAAAGTTAAAGAGAATAAGAAGCATTCAGCTCTTTTATTAGTATTCATTTTCCTCAGGCAAACTTTGCGGGTTGACTACTTCTCGCTGTTCATAAAGAAATTGTGTGATCCACTTCACACATTGCCCAAGGTTAGAGTATTTGTACTCTCTCTCTCTGTTCTTCAGTATGATCAAGACCGGGCCATTTAAAAGGTCATTTGTTAATACTTACTATGATACCTTAATCAGGATGCTGCTGTTCAAATGGTCATTGAATTCATGAATACTTATTCATTAAGCCAAGAGGACTTTGAGACTATTTTGGAGCTATCCAAGTTCCAGGTTGGTATTGTTGGACAGCTAGTAATATTTCGTGCAGAAGCAGGATTAATGAATTGTTATGGACCACTATGGAATTGTCTTTTTATTTTCCGAGGATGTTATTTAAAACTATTTTAACAAATTTTATGAAAATAATTGAACTTATATGAAGGCAGAGATTTTTTTGAGAGGCTTATGAGAAATAAACACAACTTCGAAGGTGAAAGCCAAAATTTTTTATCCATGAGAAGTTACGTGGGACTTTGTTTTCAAAACTAGCAATTTTGTTTTGCTGGACAATCACCCTTCATTTACCTGATCAACTTCTTCGTTTGTCTATTTCTTTATTTACTGCATCATTTTCTAACTTGCTTGAATACGGATTTGTTTGCGTTGATTGATTCTTGGAGAAATTTGTTTTCTTAGAATAAAAACATTGTGTGCATTTTATAAGTATCATGCAGGATCAGTAGGAACTTTGCCCGGCATAAAAGGTTCTGTGGATGCCTAATATCTTCTAAAATGGCTCGTTAGAAACTCTTGAGTACATGCTCTTATTCTATGGAATGTTGCAAAAAGGAGGTTTCTATGTTTACCCGTAGTCTAACTTGCATATTTGAGCAATTGTTTAAATCCATAGTCACTGAAAGGTTCTATAGATGCCTACTAGCATATAGAAACGTGCGTTAGAAACTCTTGAACATATATGATTATTCTATTGAAAGTTGCAAAGAGGCTTCGAAAAACCTGTCATATTGTTACTTTATTATGTTGTGAAATTTACAAGCAACAGCACGACACATCTTGTAAATTCAAGGTTCCAATATTATGATTCATGAGTGACAAGCAATGTAGTTGTGAAGCCACTCATGCTTGTTGATATTTGGATGTCAATATTTTCTAAATAACCCCAAAGTAAATATCTCCTAGCTCTTGCATGTGCATTGGTTGATACATGTAACTTGTGTGAAGCTTCTCGTTTCATGTGCACTCTCTTTGTAGTTTGACAACAATTGGCAGGCAGCATACACCTTCAGTAGCTTGTCCATTTTTCTTAGACTGATGCTTTTATTTTTAGATAGCAAGTGAAAACTGAAGCGTAGCAGTATCCAAGAAACAATTTATGTGGGTTTATTGTCCATCTACATGTGGATACAGGGACATCCAAAGCCAATGGATGGTGTTCAACCTGCGGTTAAGGCTGCCTTGACGAAGGCATACAAACAAGATAGCTCACGGGTTGTGCGGACAGCAGACCTGATTTCCCTACCTGGCATAAAGAAGGCCCCGAAGAAGCGGATCGCAGCTTTGATAGATCCTTCGGTGAATGGCTCAACAGAGGAAAACGATTCTTTACTGGAAAATGAAGAGAGTTCTGATTTAGAAGAAGCTGGTGAGGGTTTCTTGCATAGCATTTACGTTAGTATACCCATTAAACTATTATTCACCAATAACGAAAAAACTTGTTAATTTTGCTAAAGCTAAAAGAACTCAATACACTGGCTCAAAAAGAAGAAACAAGATGGTATTGAGTAGACTGAATTGTTTGCTGTAATTGTCGTGCTACACTAGTTATATGTGATCTCATTCCCCTTTAATGGCAGTAAAATTCGTAGAATGGCTATATTTTCAAACACACAAGTTTAATTTGCTGTTTCCTTCATTGCTTTTTATTCAAGATGAGGTAATGGACCAAGGTGGGGATGCAATGCCGCAGCTTTATCTGCAGACTGATAGCCGCAAAGGTATGTTATCATCTCTTTTCCATCTTGGGTTGAGTCAGCTTAACTTAGCTTAGTTCTTGTGAATAGGAATTCAAGTAATGCTTGATCTAAAAGGTGAGGAAGGAAAGTCTAATGGTAGGAAAACGCCTGCTTCCAAGCCAAAGGGAACGGGATCCGCCTCGAAGGGTGGTCGTGGTGGTGCAGTCGGCGGCAAGAGGAAGAGGTGAGCGGCTTTTCTCCATGGTCTTTGCTACCTTTTCGTCCACATTTTGCCCTTATTTGTACAGGGGATCGTAGCCATCTTTTGTTCACTTCACACTTCCCTTTGGTAACTTTGTTCTGTAGAGGCTTATGGTGGCTGTGTTATCCTTTTACTGTTTCTGCGTTTCAGTTAAAGATGCCAATCTTGTATGTGTTTTTCTATTAGAGAAATGATATCAATTTTCTCTCTCTCTCTCTCTCTCTCTTAGAAGTTAATTGTTGTGCATTTCTAAGCTAAAGAGGTCTTCTGTTCTATTTTCAGACTAAGTTTTGGGTGATCAGAAATCATAATTTTTTTATTAATTATTTGAAGTTAAAAATAAAACATTTGCATTTTTTAAATACTATTGGGTGATATTTGATTTATTGGTGTTATTATGTTATGCAATATTTGAAGAAATTGAATGCTCAGTTTTATGACATCGATTAATATGATTGTTTATCATTATTTTTTGTTATTTAAAACACAATGTCTAGATATCTTTTTAGTTTTGGTGACATTTTACTGGTAGTTATTTTGACAGAACTATGCAGTTTTTGTTACGTTGTTATTTGAAAAATGTTCATATAATTAGAGTATTATTTAAATGTTAATTTTATTAAAATTTATTGATAAGTTTCTTATTGTTTGATTTAATGTTATTTAATTAATTATTTTATTGTGATAATGATTAAACTTGAGAGAATATCATTTTGAGTTGTTAAATCATAATAGTTAATAATATTATTTTAAAATATTTAAACTTTTTAAAAGTATCATATGACATGTTTAGTCAAATGTTTTTTTAAATATTATTTAACCAAAATAAAAATATTGATAATTATTTAGCAATTTTAATGTATAATATGTGTTAAGTTTTGTTGCATCAAGTTGTTCCTTTAAGGTCACTGAATTAAATGCCCTTAACTATCTTTAGTTGCAAAACAACAATTAAGTTTGATTAATCAAGAAAAGAGATTTGTTCTTTATTAGTGCCATTGAAGTATTTTAATTTGCACAAGAAGACAATGAGAATTGTGTTGAGTTGCCTACTTGATCTAGATTTTTTATTTAGACAAAAGAATTTTAAAAAAGATTTCAAAATTAATTTCAGAAAAAATGTTTATATTTATTTTATAAGACTTATTTAGTAAACACAAAATTGAGTTTTATATGGTGCATAAAGTTTCATTTTACATACAAAAAGAAATGTATCACATAAATAAGAGCTTAATTGAACTTAATATTTGGAATATATTTTTTTGGAAAAATTAAAAAAGATATTTTTGAAGGGATTAATGTTAGCAGAAAATTAAAGTTTGGGTTTATTGAGTGTTGTGAATTAAAACAGAGTTTTTATAAGAATGTTTTTTTAAATAGTTTGTCAGTAAAAAAAAAAAAAAAAAGCATCAATTCCCACTAAACAGAAAGCCTTCTTTTGTCTGAATGCCACCGAACTTCCTCATTCTCGCATCACTACCGGCACGCCAATAGCAGATTGACAAGGATGAGTACCATCTTCCCCTCTTCTGTTCCTCCTCCCAGTGGGCTCTTTCGGGATCTCAGTAACGAAGCTATGCTCAGCTCAGGCTTTCTCCCCGCTCTGGTTTGTCATTCATCAATCCGACACTCCGATTCTGGCCCCCGTAGAAGCTTGACTCCCTGGACGCGCTCTCGGTGCCGGACGAGTAAGCATGAAGGTGGAAACCGAGAGCTATTCCGAAGAGCCGTTTTGAGCACGGAGAGGGAGGCTGGGAGCGGTGCGGTGAAGGTTGAGGCGTACGATGCGATCGTAATTGGGGCCGGTATTGGTGGTTTGGTTGCCGCCACGCAGCTCGCCGTGAAGGGGGCTAGGGTTCTTGTGGTTGAGAAGTACGTTATTCCCGGGGGAAGCTCGGGCTTCTACCAGAGGGATGGATTCACTTTTGATGTCGGTTCATCCGTCATGTTTGGATTCAGCGACAAGGTCGTTCGCCAACTGTCATCCCTTGATTTAAGTTTATTTTTACTTGTTTTTTCGGTACTCGGTATGCTTTAATTATTACATATTTCTGAACTCGGTATACTTCAATATCACATATTTCTGGAGCCCGGCAAAGCTGTGGCTTGGCAGTATTCAATACAGTTAAGAGTAAATTGGAACTACTACGATAAAATGGGCAATCGCAATCGATCAAGCGTTGCTATCCTTATTTCTTATTTGACACCTGGTGGTTTTTTTTTTGGTGCATTGGTTGAGGATTGCTTCATGATTAGGGTAATCTGAACTTAATTACTCGGGCATTGGACGCCGTTAGTTGCAAAATGGAGGTTATACCTGATCCCACTACGGTTCACTTTCATCTTCCAAATAACCTTTCTGTTCAAGTGCATAAGGAGTATGACATGTTCATATCTGAGCTTGTAGACCATTTCCCCCATGAGAAGGAAGGAATCCACCAATTTTACAATGAGTGCTGGAAGGTATTCTTTAATAAATATTTCATCGTTGTTTTCATAGCATGCACTTTTCTGTTCAGAACTTAATCAACTACTTGTACTTGAGTAGGTCTTCAACTCTTTGAATTCATTGGAGCTAAAGTCACTTGAGGAGCCCATATACCTTTTTGGACAGTTTTTAAAGAAGCCTATTGAATGTCTTACACTTGGTAAGCCATCTATACTGTTTAACTTTGGTTATTTACATACAGGACCCTTAGGATTTGTCCTTCTAATCATCATTTATCTTAAATCTTCATTTCCCTTCTGTTCATCATGCTTGATTCCTCTTTACACTTAGCCATCCATTAACTGTTTTCTAGATGAAAAAAGTGCATGTAGTTATCGAACTTAGCAAATAATTGTCCAATGCTAACATGTAGCCACCTTTGGCTGTGCTTGTTTGTCTTCAATATTGTCATACTACTTGTTAGCTAATAGTTTGTTGATATTGTGAGGGCCTAAAGGAGATTAATATTAAAAACAAAGGACTATTAATGCAATTGAAATCTTGAGCACTCTATTCGTACTAGAACTGAATTTCAGGTACATAAATGCATTTTTTTTTTCAAGGAAATGTGGTTTATCCATCTTTAGCACTCCATTAACTGTTTTCTAGATTGAACAAGTGCATGTAGTTATCGAATTTAGCAAATAATTGTCCAATGCTAACAGGTAGCCACCTTTGGCTGTGCTTGTTTGTTCTTCAATATTGTCGCACTACTTGTTAGCTAATAGTTTGTTGATATTGCGAGTGCCTAAAGGAGATTAATATTAAAAACAAAGGACTATTAATGCAATTGAAATCTTGAGCACTCTATTCTAACTAGGACTGAATTTCAGGTACATAAATGCATTTTTTTTTCAAGGAAATGTGGTTTATCCATCTTTAGCACTCCATTAACTGTTTTCTAGATTGAACAAGTGCATGTAGTTATCGAATTTAGCAAATAATTGTCCAATGCTAACAGGTAGCCACCTTTGGCTGTGCTTGTTTGTCCTTCAATATTGTCGCACTACTTGTTAGCTAATAGTTTGTTGATATTGTGAGTGCCTAATGGAGATTAATATTAAAAACAAAGGACTATTAATGCAATTGAAACCTTGAGCACTCTATTCTTACTAGGACTGAATTTCAGGTACATAAATGCATTTTCTTTTTCAAGGAAATGTGGTTTATCCATCTTTAGCACTCCATTAACTGTTTTCTAGATTGCACAAGTGCATGTAGTTATCGAACTTAGCAAATAATTGTCCAATGCTAACAGGTAGCCACCTTTGGCTGTGCTTGTTTGTCCTTCAATATTGTCGCACTACTTGTTAGCTAATAGTTTGTTGATATTGTGAGTGCCTAAAGGAGATTAACATTAAAAACAAAGGACTATTAATGCAATTGAAATCTTGAGCACTCTATTCTTACTAGGACTGAATTTCAGGTACATATATGCATTTCTTTTTTAAGGAAATGTGGTTTATCCATCTTCAGCATATGGAATGTTTTACATTCTTTTAGCCTGTTGCTTTAAGTATTGCTCAAAAATGATGTGAATTTTGCAGCTTACTATTTTCCACAAAATGCTGGAGATATAGCTCGTAAATTCATAAAAGACCCTCAATTGTTGTCCTTCATCGATGCTGAGGTTGCATATCTTGCATTCACTAAGCACTTATTCTAAGTTGCCTGGTATTTTTATTGCTGCAAGGGACTTTATCTATACTCAGCAAATTGTATACTACTTTTCCACCAAAATTGACATTTTGGTATGTTTGCAGTGCTTCATTGTCAGTACAGTCAATGCTTTGCGAACACCCATGATAAATGCAAGCATGGTAGTAATGCTTCAATTAAATGTTTTGTACATACACTAATAAAATTCATTCTAAACTAATAAAAGCTCAGCTTATCTTCACTTATCTACTGTATATCTCAGGTTCTCTGCGATAGGCATTTTGGAGGAATCAACTACCCTGTTGGTGGTATTGGTGGGATAGCCAAGTCTTTGGCCAATGGCCTAGTTGATAAGGGCAGTAAAATACTGTACAAAGCAAACGTGAATAATATTGTGATTGAAGATGGAATAGCTGTAAGCACCATCTGAAATAAGTTGCAAAGTCAAATGTTGACATCGTCGTGAATCCTAGAGCTATTACTATGATGGTTGCTCAGTGAGATGCTGACTTTTTTACAGGTAGGAGTGAGGCTTACAGATGGAAGGGAGTTCTTTGGCAAAACTGTGATATCAAATGCAACTAGATGGGATACCTTTGGTATGACGTTTAAGAATTTTTTAGTTTCATACTTTTAAGAATGAGTTATTTATGATGACCATGTCGGTATTATTGATGCTCAAGCAACATTAGAAATGATGAAATGAATCAATAATCTTAGTATAAAAAAAGTTTAGCCAAAATTTGTTTCAGTTTCTATCTATTGAGCTGTGGTTCCCTGTGGAGCCCATTTATGCTGGCATGTATTGTGGTCTTCTACATGTAACTCTGGTGGCTTGGAAGTATGTGTAATTCTTTTTGTGATGAAGTGACTACTGCACAATTCATTATAAAATGATGAAAGCTCTATTTACTACTAGTTGAATCCTGGATCTATTGAACTTTATTTTTACATGTTAATCCGTAATGCTTGGAGTCTTCTATGAAGCTTGATAGGGATTATGTACAATAATTTCAGACCTTATTAACACGATTTTTGAAAATTCAGGTAAACTTTTGAAAGTTGATGACCTTCCAGAAGAGGAGAAAAACTTCCAAAAAATATATATGAAGGCACCATCATTTCTTTCCATTCACTTGGGAGTCAAAGCTGAGGTTTTACCTCCTAATACAGACTGCCACCACTTCATTTTGGAGGTACACAAGCTTTTTAACTTTCTACTTAGGGAGACTGAAAAAGTTAAGAAAACAGGGCAACAGTTGCATGCTGTATGCTTATATGCAGGATGACTGGCTCAGGTTAGAGATACCTTATGGAAGCATCTTTTTGAGTATTCCAACAGTCCTTGATCCATCTTTGGCTCCTGAGGGACATCATATTTTTCATATATTCACAACATCATATATTGAGGATTGGCAGGCAAGCATACAGACAAATTTGAGGATGCTTCACTATTTTAAGATTCCTTAAAAAGTCATTAAAATAATGATTGTGATGTATATTCTAACTTTTTTTCATCTGTCAATTTTCTGTGAAATTTAAATTCTAATTTCACTCTTCATTGTACCAGGGCCTTGCTCGGAAGGAGTATGAACAGAAGAAGGAACATGTGGCAGATAAAATCATTACTAGGCTTGAAAATAAGCTCTTTCCTGGGCTCAAGGAATCGATAGTGCTAAAGGAGGTATTTGAAATCCTTTGCAATACATATCTGCAATTTTTTTCCAAAATATTTCTTTTTTGGGATTTTTTACTGCATTGAAAAACTGAGATTTTGTTTCCAATAAGCAAACAATGGGTCAGACAAAATTTCTTGGCAAGGATATGAATCTTCTTGCCTACACTTGACCTATTCCCTTCATATGCTGGGGGCAAAAACCTACATGTTATCCTAAAGTTTGGGCAGAGAAATTACAACTTCTTTCTGCATTATTTCTGAACTGACGAATATGTTTGATAAATCAATTCTTGAATCAAAGCTACACCACTCTTGCACTTAAGAAATACTACGCCTGTGCCTTAGAATTAAAGACACATGGAGGCTCCATTGACTGTGTTGGACATGTCACGTAGTTTGTGAAATTTTAAAACAAGTATTCATTGCCATGTCTGACATGAATGACCTACTGAAAATCTTCAAAAATAATAAAAATGAGTTCTACTAAGTTTCACTTGATTTATGGTATTCATGGTATGTTACCAATCTCAAAGTGATTTTGTTCTTCATAAAGGTCAACAAATTCAAGAAACTTGTAATGATCTGGAATAGAAATCAAATGAAAATTTGGAAGACATTTGGGGTATAAAAATACAAAATTTTATTATTTGGATTGATTTGAGTTATTATAAGTAGGAATAATTAAGGTTATCACCTTCAGTTGGATGGAATAGAAGCGTGTGAAACAATCTAGAAGATCATATGAATTAGCTGGAGCATGGTAGTTTTGGCCTTGTGTTTTGTCTTACCATGCTTTACAATGGCCGGCTCCTTTTTGGGTTCCCGATAAATAAAGACTGATCTTTTATGAAGGTTCACTGATATTTCAATGTTGTGAGGTACCTTGAGTCTGACTGTTTATACCTTTTCGTATATAATACCATAGGTTCTGCTCCTTTTAGCCAACTAAGAAATACTTTTCTAGCTATAACTTGGGCATTCGTACCAATTCTCAATAACTGAAAGTATCAACATTTTTAGAATGCAAAATTGGAAATATAAGTTGATCCTCATAACAAATCACATGAACAGGTTGACCTAAAAATTAGCTTTGATTGCTTCCTGAGATTTCGTGGACTTGGCATTTTCTAAGAATTTGCTCCCAGGTGACTAGTTTTTTTTATATTTTTGTCCTTCACAGGTGGGTACACCCAAAACACACAGAAGATTTCTCGCCCGAGGCAGTGGTACCTATGGTCCAATTCCTCGTAACATACCCAAAGGTTTGCTTGGTATGCCTTTTAATACAACGGTGAGTGCTGTTTGCTCCTGCCTGTAAAAATCACATTCTGCTGGGATCTTGGTTTTGAAAGAGGCTTCACTGAGGTGATTTGTTGGTATTGCAGGCTATTAAGGCTCTTTACTGCGTTGGTGATAGTTGTTTCCCGGGACAAGGAGTTATTGCTGTTGCTTTTTCTGGAGTAATGTGTGCGCATAGAGTAGCCGCTGATCTTGGTAACTATACGCTCAACTCTTCTAGCATCTAAATTATTAGTACATCTAGAACAAGAATTTGAATTAATATGGGGCCTGACTTGACAATCTTTAAATTTGTCTAACTCTTAGCTTGTTTTTAGCTGCATCTCTTAGTTACCAATAATATTTGCCACTACGAATGTTTTGTTCAAAGCCTCGATGGTCAAAATGATATTCAAAGTATATAATCAATCAAATATTTTAGTTCCTCTATGGAGGGCTAAATGTTATTGGCGATGGATAGCTGGTCATTTGCAAGTAGCTCATGTAAATATTTTCATATTTGCCAAACATTTATCCTTTTTTGAAGTTCTTCATATTATTGCAACTAAGACTTATTGCAACTAAGAAAGCAAAAAGTAGAACTTACAATCCTTATCATGCAATTTGAGCTTCGACTAACATTGAAAAAACATAATAACAGATCTATTACCGATGCCAACCAAGACATCACATTCAACACTTCAAGCATATGGTTTTTTACTATATCAATTTGGTTTTTCCCATGGCTCATAGAGACTTCCATTATTGGTACCCAAACAAGATTAGAAAGAAGAGGGTAACCTTAGTGAGATAGAGCAGAATCTAAAACTTGTTGGAGTAATATGACGTAAATACGTAAGAAATTGTACTAGTACCTTGTAATTGGAGCTTAAAATGAAGTTGGTATTTCATATATCATGATGGATGCATAGGATTAATGTCAATCTTTGGGACCAAGACTTTTGCTTGTTTTGTTGGCTTCTCTACTCTTATCTATTATAAAAACAACTGTGACGTTTTTTTTCCTGAGTTGTCATTTGGTTTCCTCTAGACCTTTTTTTTTTTTCTGAATGATGATATGAAATTACAATAGCTCTTACAATTTGGTATGGTTCTATTGGTTTAGTCCTGTGTATTCTATTGGTAAGACACATCTTCATTAATAATGTCAAACCATGTAAAGTTTTCAAGAGATAAGCTACGCTACTATTAAGAGAATAGGTTATTGGGGTGATTAGTTACTCTGGATGAGGGTGTTATTTTAAGAGAGATGAGCATTTGATGCATTTATCTCGACCTTTCTCTTTTTATTGGTAGTGAAATTTAGGAATTCTCCTTCAACCTTTTTTAGAACATCCTCAAAATGGAAAGCATAAGAGTGCTAATGGGTACTTGACACGTCCAAATCATTCATCATTTGCTGAGATGACGATTTTGGTTATAGCAGATCTTTTGTAAAGTGGTTTGGCCCATTTTTCAGATGAGCATATGGCTTCCTCGGGAGCAAGCTATGTGGCTCAACTATCAATAAAAAGTTTAGTTTGTACTATGGATGACTCTAAAAGTACGAGACCCCTTAGCATGATGTCTCCTAGCTATGCCTCGTTGTGCAACGTTTTTTAACAAGCTATTTCTTACATGTCCTAAACATTGTGTTATATTCTATCAGATTTGAACAGAGTGATGGGCCCAATAGAAGCTACCCATGGATTTTGGGTATTGTGTTAGCAAATCATTGTTTCATCATTGACTTAAGGACTAATACGTGTGTTGAAATTTTTTTCCTTTTGTTCTTCACTTCTCTTATCCTTAGCAAAACCGTAGGTGGATGCTCTGTGCCTTAAAAGCTCAATAATGGATTTTCTTTCTGCTTCACAAATTCTTGCCTTAACATAGTCAAGGTGGTCTAGCATTTTAAGCAAATCAATGAACATATATATATATATATATTCAGGCATGAATTTAGTGAGCTAGTTCTCATATTGTAGCATTAATTTCTATTTTAGTTTGAAATTATCTTTCCTATGTTTTTTCATATGAATATGGCGTGTTTGCCAAATTCTCATTTTTTAGCATTTTTCACTTGAAATTGCAGGACTTGAAAAAAGAGCTCCTCTTTTGGATGCTGCTCTCCTACGTTTGCTTCGGTTTTTAAGGACAATTGCATGATCAAAAAGGTTGATTGATTATCTTAGTTGATGATTGCATTCAGTAGCTTTTAAATTGTGATGCAACATAAATTATGATAAAAAAACAGCTCGAGATGCAAAAAGATTTTTGTCATCGGCAACAAAAGTTCAAAAAAGGCTAGACGTAATATGTTTGAACTATTGGATTATAATAAATCATTTATGAGTTATGGATATGTTTTTTTTAATTTATTTTTTATTATTTTATTAGTTTTAAGTTAAGTGTATTGTTTGTTTTTTTATTTATAATTAAGACGTTTTTTTTTCAACTATTTAATATCTTATAATGATAAATAAAAGAATTCTCTTGATGTTACTCTGGTGCGTACTTGAAGGTGTTGGTTCCCCGGTGATCTCCTTGCTGCCATCGCCGTAGCCTTTTCCACCGTACCGCAATGCTGCATGCCCCCTCATGTCGCTGCATTTCCTGCGGCGTTACCCTGAACAATTACTCTTCTGGCTACTCTGCTTTCACGTGCCGCTTTGCCAACAGCGACCTCCGGTGCACCGCCTAGTGCGATCGCCCTTCCGCGTCGTCCTGTTTTCACACTTGTTGATTGATCGCCCGGAGCCTCCTTCGCGAGAGCCCTCCTCGTCGGTCCCTTTAGCACGCCACCGCTGCTGCACCCCCTTCAGTGTCTACGGCGCTGCCCATGTCTTGACGATCTTATCCGTGGCTGATCATCCCGTGTTGCCGAGCCTCGGCCGGTTTGTCGACGTCCTCCAGTTAACGCGATTCCCTTCTCGGAGAACATTCTCATGCCGTATCAAATTGTGAAAAAATCTTTGGAGAATGATTTGCTGCTGTATCATGATCCGTTCTGCTGGTTTGAATTTTTATTTAGAAAATGTACGTCTTTTTATACCGGAATGAAACTTTCCTGATGTTTATGTTTGGGGCTTGTAGTTTGAGTATGTGATGAGAATGCCTTCTTTAATTCTTTTTGCATTATGATGAACATTTATTAGCAATTCCGAATACCAAAAAAGGATTAAGAATTCTGTTCAAGCATTTATTGGCTTTGTTACTTGTTCTATTGTAGATCATTGTTATTATTAACAATCAATTAAGTATAATGTCCATTACTTATGGAATTTGATGTGGTTGGAGGAATCACGAGGATTCGGGCTCAATCGTTGAAAGAATTACATGGTTATTGCTCACTTTGCAAGGTACCAAGTGTGGTGTGTTGAGGTTGGTGGCATGTGGAGGTTGTTGCAAACTCTAGGTTTGATGTGTGGAAACTTGTATGGTTGTGTGCACAGAGGGTCAAGACAATTTGTATAGGCATGCATGAATGGGTGTTGCAAGCCCAGGTGCGACACCAGTGTGAGGTGGGCGTGGGAAGGGCAAGCTTTCACACATTGGCACTTCGTAGATGATCATGAGTGTTGCATGAATGTGGAGCAGGTAGACTTTAGGTTAAGCACACATGTGGACATGTGCGAAGTATATGAGCACGAGGGTGCATGGGTGTTTGGTAGATGGGCATGCATGGATGTGAGATGGGTGAGCATTTGCACTCAAGTACAATGGTTATGCATGTGGGTCTTATTGGATGCAAAATAGTTGGACTTCAGACAGGTGCTAGCCAGACAAATTGGTTGTGCACTATGGAAGCTATAACATTTTAAGAGCGGGAAAAGGGAAGAAATTAAAAGAAAAAGAAATGAAAAAAGCAACTGATTTGTGAACAATGAGGCTAGATAATGGGGCGAAATGATGAAGAGATGAGCAACACTCATCTAAATGTTACCAAGAGAAATAAACAACATTTATCAAAGTGTTATTATGAGAAAAAAGTAACACTCAAGTCTTATGGATTAGCTATTTTGTAGCTCTGTTGTGTCTCTCTCTACTATTTTTATTAACAAGATGTGCATTATTAAATTTGAATTAGAAACATGTTTTGGATGTTGAAATGTAGGCTCTCTTTGACCTTTATAAGTGGGATATTGTTTCAAGGATGTCTAAGATGCATTAGGTCTCCTGATAAATATCGTATGTAAGCACAAATATCTACAATTTAATGCCTATTTTAATGTTGACTATATTGGATCTAATGAAGTATACTTCTAGTATAAAATTTCTATTTTTATAGGAGAAAATCTTATGTTAAAAAGGAGTAATAATCCAAAAGGTTGTTGTTAGATTTAGTTTTGAAGTTGAATACAAAACAATAATATATATTACTTATTAAATGTATGTGAAAAAAAAAATCTTATTGAATAATTTAATTTTATGCATATTCAATAATTAACTTTTAATATGATAACTAGACAATCATCAATTTTATAGAAAATTATATTTTCATAAAATAAAGCACATCAATGTAGATTGTTATTTCATTAGAGTTGTTATTTCATCAAAAAAGGATTGTCACTTCTTGACTTTGTAATAAAGAAAAGCCAATAGATATTTTTGCAAAGACTTTATCTTCAATTCTTCACTTTTATACTTTAGTTTATGAATGAGTTTATTAATCAAACTAAAAAGATAACATTCTATTAGCTAGACAAAAAAATCTATGACATAAGTTTTTTTAATTATTAGATAGTACATTCTTTTTATTGAGAATATTCTTTTGTTTATTTATAAGCACTCTTTTGATAATAATATAATAAAAATCTTTCTCTCTGCAAAATTAACAATCAATAAAAATTAAAAGTAAAAATCATTCTCTATTAGCATTAAGTTTTCATTGACTTGAAATATAGAATTAGCAGTTTATTTCATTGTGACTAGTAAGTGCTAGTCTTTTACCTAATCAAGATAATTATTCATTTATTGTTTCTTTAGAATTTTTCTTATAGATCTAATGAATTAGTCTTTGTGTGTGTTAATGCATGAAACCGTACTAAATATTTTTAAGATGTAAATTTTGCCCTATTAGATAAAATGAGGTTTAGTTTACATATTTAATAATGATCCAAAATTTCTTAGAATAACTTATTCTTAAACACTATGAGGTACACAAAAGAAAATATTATGGATGGTATACACTATAGACTGCAATTCTTCAAGAACAAAATTCATAATATTTGTGGTCTATGGTTGGAACAGAGAAGCAAAAATTTTTTTTCATAACTTGAAATTGTATCAAATAAGTAATGTTCAAGCCCCTTTTGTAGGATTCATTTTCCTTAAAAAACCATATGCCAATAGTCGATAACCAAAAACCATGGCAATCATTATAACCACCTCTTTAAAACCATTGCCGATGTGAGGCACATGTAAGGAGGTTGGTATGTGGTCATATTGAACTTTTAGCAATAGCCTATAAGTATGGTAGTTGAATGACAGGTAACGAATCCATGATATGAATGTTGGAACTCTCTGCAAAGAACACACACATATATATATACACATAATAAGCTTCATCAATTCCTTTAGGTACAATGAAATAAGTGCAAGATTTAAAAGGAAAATATATCAGTAGAAAGATATTATGTTCTCCCAATTGGTGAAGCATGAGAAAAAATATGTAAAAACTATAGTTTAGTTATGCATCAATATAATAAGTAGTTTAAAAAAATCTAATTATATATTTGAAAAAAGTAACGGGAACTAGAAAAAAGAAGAAACATTAGTTCTTATAGTTTTGGCCTCCAATTTTTCTTGAAAGTTTCTATTTAGTATCAACTTTATTGGCAAACTATCAATAATTTGTATTAAAAATATTACATGTCCTATTATTCTTTAAGGAAAATTTGATATAATACTATTTAGATAAAATTGATATATAAAGGACAATATCAATTAGATGTAAGTGTTATATCAAACTAGTTAAAAAATTTTTATTGTTTGACCTAATATTATCTAATCAGTTATTTATTCTTATTTTTAATACCTAGATTTTTAGTATTCAGATGTTTTTTAAATGAAGTGATATTTTCATGTCATTTTTTATTGACAAAATTTTAATTTTTAATATTGTTATTTGATGATGTCATCAAGCCAAACATTTAATCTTTTAAAATTATATCACATTATATGATAATATTGCTAAAAAATGTTATTTTAATATTTTTAATCTGTTTTATTTTCATGTAGCAATTAACTTCGACAAAAAGTTGTCATTACTTTTCTTTTATCAAGAGTAATTGACATCTGATTTATTGTTTTTATTTTCTACCTCTATTTGAAAATGATTTTTTTCATTATATATTACACTTTGTTTTCTTTTGGAAGAGTATCCTTTTTGTCCATTGGCATGGGATTCTTGTCTCTAATGCATTTTGAAACTTCCTACAAGGTTATCTATTATAAATTTTTTTGATATTAGGTTTGGCCTAAGGTTTTAAAATTATAGCCTTTGTCATGTTTTGTTTCTCTCTCTCCTCTTTTAATTTTTGTTTTTGATCCCCTTAATATTTTTTTTTCATGTTCAGACTTACATAGCTTTAGATTCTTTTCCTCCCTTTCTAAGATGGAGTTAATGATTTCATGTTTGGAGACTTAGCTTTTGTAATCAACAATCACCCAGTTTGCTGCCGCAATTTTCTGTATTTCATAAATTAGCATGGTAGCCTATTCATAACTTGGAAAAGTATAGATAAAAATGTAATGAATTACCCGGCATGTAAAGTCTACACGAGAACTTAAAAACAATCTAGTTTAGATAACGGAAATGGGGTTTTTGAGACAAAAACTTTTGATGTTTTGAATAGTATTTTAAAAACTTAATAGGAAAGTGGAGCTTAGATGCTTAAAGTATTCTATGGATAATGACTGGTTAACCTTTTAGATGGTTAAATTTAGGTGTAAGGATAATTATAATGGAGAAACAGTGTGAAGATTAATGGAAAAGGGTGGTTTCATAAGGTTTGACTATGAATTTACTATTGTGCTGGACTAATCATTTTTAATAAGTGAATCATAGTTTAACATGATAAGGTTTTTATGTACCTTGAATTGGTGAAGTGGTGTTACAACAAATTTTTAGATTTCTCCAGGCGTTTGCTTGGTGTAGAAGCTAAGTCATTGACAGAGTAGCTTAGGACTATGAGGAGTTCAATAAGATCTGGAATCTTAGCTGATTTTGACTTAAAACGTTGATCAAGCCAATATTTGAGTAATTCAATTGATAGACAAATATATCAGGTTTGGTTATCCTAGCACTTGGTGCAAAAGATTGGAGAAATTGTGGAAGGCATAACCTATGTAACAAAGTCAGATCCATGTGGAGAAAATCCTTGGTGGTATTATGTGATTATTTGGTGATAAGTCTTATTAGAGACTATGATATTGGTCATCAGTGTATGATATCATAGTGTTTGGAAACAAAGAATCAGTAGCTTGATCTATTTTTGACAAAAATAAATACCACAAAAACAGTTAGGATAGAGTTAGAAAAAGTTTAACATAATAAGCTTGTCATGGAAAAGCTCTTTCTGTAAAAACAAAAGAAGAGACTTTGTTAAGATTTGACTATGATTTTTCATTCTTAAAGTACTGTGAATATTCTAAATTCCTTGTCTAGATTGCTATGTTGGTTACCTTCACGAAGAAACCACCAGCCAACATAAAAGTCATGACAGTTACTGAAGCCAAAGTTGTTGCCTTCTTTATGTCCATCAGACTAGCTCCAATTGCCAATCCAAGTCCCTGCATTTTTTAAATTAGCTCAGAAAACTGACTAGCTGAGATGTTTAAATTTGTGGCCTTGTAAAATACCTGTGCGGCTATAATGCTGAGGAAAACAGTAAGCATGCTTAGAAAAAATGGCTCTGGATTCTGTCTTAATCCTGCCATGAAGTAGACGATGGAAAGAAATATAATTGGCAAGAAAAGATCTAATGGGAGGTCGCTTGTAGTCCTGGCCATAAAATAAGCACTCAGCCTGTACATGTCAACTGCTCTTTCCTTGTTTAACATTGCTCTTTCTTGAGGAAATGTAAAGATTGCTGTGAAAACTGGAAAAAATCCCCAGAAAACAGCAATGAAGAAGAGTAATCCTGCCTGCAATGTGGAATTTCAATCTTAACATAGAGGATAATACGTGGTAAGATTTGTTAAAATGTTCATTTTGTTGGCATGGCATGAAAAATATATCAGAAATGCACTGATTTGGTATGAAGACTAGGAATTATTATGGGGATGTTTGGTTTGTTTTTCTGGGCTATATAGAGGTCAACTGATGATAATTATCCTCTTCTACTATCTTGCTCTTTTCATTATATTCCTGATAGCCTCTAACTGTGTGCGTGATTTAGGCTTTGCTTCATTCGGCATTCCAGTTTTCCGAGTTTTCTTTTTGCTGTCTTCCTGTGTTTGGACACGAAAGAGATTATTAGGAAATAGAAAGAATGCTGCGTTTGTAACATATACAGGATTTGTTATCTAATAGGGAGTAATGAGATAAAGAATTTATACAAACTAGGCTTAAAAATTATTTGGTTTAGATTTGAAAATCTAACCAAATTAAGCCGGAATTACATTAAGTTGATCAGAAAATATGACTCAATTATTGAATTATTCAGATCCAAGTGTTAAGTGACGTGCAATGGATCAATTTTGTTTATTTGTTGATGTAACTGAGGCATTTACATTGTTTAGCCTTAAAACAAATTCTATAAACAACATCAATATTTATCTTAATACTTTCTTAACATACTTAGGAACTAAAGGGATTTTATGTCAATTCACAAATCAAATCTTATACCTTTCTTTGAACTGAATTCAACTTATGCCTTACCCTATCCATCACAAACTTAGTCAACCTGACTTAGTTACGTTAATGCTTATAGTAATAGTTGTTCTGTCATGTTGGTTTTTTATTTGAAGAAATATGACAGTTAGAAGTTATGATTGTTCTGCTAAGGGTTCTAATGCTCATCATATTTTATAATGCATAAGATTAGTCCCCTCAATACTCCATGGTTGAGTTTGGATGCATGGACTTGCAATAGGTTCCACCCCCACTCAAAAGATATGTGGAGTGAATTAGACTATGCTTTTCCTTGCAGATATGGTTGTGACTGGATTAGAGGATAGAGATAATGAGGATATAAGGCAGTGGAGTTTGAACCTTTTGAAGTTTTGTGCATGTATCGAGTGATTCTAAGAAAATCCGATATAGAAGGGAACAAAACCAAACAAATGTTCATGTTATTTATGTATAAACCTTATGAAATAGCTAACAAGAAGACTGATAAAAGTCAAAAACATTGAGTTCAATATAGTTGGAATAAAACTTATGATGATGGTGGTTGTTTACCACTCACCTTGCACTTAATTTCAAGAGTGCTGAATCATTAGATGTTGATCCTAGAAGTTTTTTTTGGCTAATGGGGAATATGATGTTAGTTATGGTCATTTGACAAAATCATAATGTAATGCATTGAAGAAGCTGCTTAAAATTTTCTAAAAAGAAACTTTTAACAGTCAACAAACTTAAAATCATGTTGAAATGAACCATCAAGTTAATGAGATGGTCTCAATTTAAGAGATTTCAAATCATGGTGTTACATCATCTTTTCTTTGCACTGAATGAAGCAACTTTTCAAGAAAGTTGGAAAGACGAGGATTTGAAATCAAGCTAAGGATATCAAGCAATGCAAAAGGTTTTTGTTGGGTATTTCTGTTGCTAAATTCCTTGTGATCTATTGACTAAAGTTGCACATAAATAGACAAATTTCTTGGTAATTTAATTACTTGTGATAGTATAGCTACAGACATATAAATCTTTTTATTTCCTATTTCCCATGCAAGAAACAAATTATAAAATATTTGATATACATAGTCCAAATTTGAAGAACCGCTTTACAGGTTTTACAATATAGAGCTTAGATGAATTTAGATGCATTGAAGTAATCTTTGCACTAGCATTTCTTTTATTTGTCCTATTATTACCATCCTGCATATGTATAAACTTGCAACAAATGCACTTGAAATATTGTTAAAAAAATGTTAATTAGTACCTGATCTAGCAGTCCTTTTGCGGTGCTATTATCTGACTGCCACCAGAGTAACCCAAGAATGATTGCAGTTACAATAACTTGAGTAATTCTCATCCAACTTAGGTAATCATGTCTCCTTTCCTTGAGTCCTCTCCAAAATAGGATTGAATATTGTTGTCGCCAATTGGCTCCCCATTCCCTATGAGTAGAGGAAACTTTTGCCTTCAGAACTTCATCTATAGGAATTGGCATCAAAAGCCTTTTCTTTTCTTTGTGAGCAACTCGGGTCTCATAAGCTTCAACCAGGTACTGCTTCATTGATTTTAGTGAAAATTAGTGAATAAAGTTTTATAAATTACAGTGAAGTAATCAGCACTTGATTTTTTTGGTTGTCCTGATATTTGAATCATCCACCTTATAATAAAACCAAGGTTATGAAATTTGATGAGAATCCAAATGATTTCATGCTTCCATAAACACGATTGCCTCAACTATTGCTTGACAGATAAGTGATCTTGTAAATGCATGCTTTAAGCTAAGATGAGTGTTACCTCATGCACATCTTTTGGTGTTGGCTTTTCATTCCTGGTGTTACTTCCCAAATTCTCTGTTTGTACTCTATCATCTAATTCTGATGGTATGGAAACGTCGTTCATGTTACCATTGGCAAGATCTAGCAAGAATTCTGCAGGGTTCATTGCAATTTGTGGAGAGCATCCAATTGAATGGAAGTAAAGCATTGCTTCTGATGCCTTTCCAAAATATAATAAACTTCCCTTCCCAAGGAGAATTAGTCGATCAAATTTGTGAAATAATCTGCTGGATGGCTGATGAATTGTAGTAATCACCGTCTTACCAGCCTGCAATGGTAACATTGTCAGATAGGGTGCTAATATGGTAGTTCATAATACAATATATTGGTTATAAGTTGACCATTTAGAGTTATGGATGGATCCCAGTTCATTAGAAATTCTTTTTGTCAAATTTGAAGAATTAGACAAATGAGCTTAACAGTAAGTGCAAATTTAGAACCTCTCTTGAAAGGTAGTTGTTTTGTATGTTTGTCTCTCATTCCTGTCATGGAATTTTCAGTAGCAGGTTAAGTTTGGTTTCCCTATAAGTGGCCATTTTATTATTGTTCGTTTCTAATGTACTCTTCTTCAACATGATCTGTGGTATGGAACTAGTACAAACATGGTGGTCTGTTTATTTCCTATTTGGTGGTATATTAGAAGAAGGGAGTAGTACTTAGGCCAGAACTCAAAAAGAAAAGGGTTCTGGTTAAATAAAATTAATTTCACCCAACCTCTTGGAATCTTTTAACAGATCTTGGTGTTTATATGATTTTTGTTAGTTGTAGTTGACATACAGACATACAATAAGAAGCGCAGAGAGCAAAATGCCCATTAAAAAATTATAAACCTTTTGTCTTCTTGTTCTCACTTCTAAAGTATCTATGATTCTTATTATTGCTGAAATTAGGTAGATAGATCGTTCTTAACCAAGTTTTTTTTATTTGTATCTGGTTCAATTCTTGTTTCATGTAAATAGTACATGGAATTTTGATAAGTGCTTTCGTTGGCATATTTATATTAAGCATGACAGTCTTTATGCATTTATATCTGTTAGAAGAATTTAACGTATACTATTTTCATATATGATTTCTTCTGTTCTGCAATTTTGTATGTTTCTCTTTGAACCTTGTCATCCAAGGAGTTGGGATCTAAAGATGTTTAAACTCTACTCTTTCTTTTGTTAGCATATAAACCATTTATTCCTTAGATTTTCTTTCATTAGTCAATGACGAGGTATAGTTTTTCTGGTGAACCAGTGTGTCCTGTTCCATCTAGGATAGACTAAAACAAAATATAGTGTCCTTTAGCTCCACTTACCTTGGCCATGTCATATAGAACCTGAATAATCCGTAGAGCTGTTGTTGAGTCCAAACCCGAAGTAGGCTCATCAAGAAATAGCAGAGATGGATTAATTATGATTTCATTCCCTATGCAAACTCTTTTCCTCTCGCCTCCTGAAACTCCCCTCACAAAGGATCCTCCAATTATGGTATCTTGGCACCTGTAAAAAGAGATGAAGGCATCAGTTCGTTTAGATTATAGTTGTATATTCATCTCCTAAACCAAGTTTGTTTGTGTTTGATTGCAAAAGTAGTGTAAGTAATTGCTCTCTTGAGATGGGTAAGCTACCTTTCAAGCCCTAGCTCATTAATGACATCCAGAGCTCTTTCTTCCTTCTGCTTATTAGTCAGTTCCTTTGGAAGCCGAAGAAGAGCTGCATAGGTTAATGTTTCTCTGACGGTAAGATGTGCAAACAGAACATCATCCTGAGTCACGAATCCTATCCTGTTAATAAACATATTATTATGTTACCATGTTTCTATTCATTCATTTATTTATTTATTTGATTGCTGTTGAAAGCTCACTTAATGCTTAATACTAGTCAACTTGAAGTGATGGATCGTATTCATTCATTCATTTTTGTATGCAATAAACTTTTTCATTAAAAAAAGTTTCTTTGTCCAAAACATTTTACCGTTACCTGCGTTTTAATGATTTGTTGTAAGGTTCATCATTGTATGTGATCGAACCTTGCAGAATGTTTCCATTTATCCTTCCACCAAGCAGGCTGAGGAGTGTAGTTTTACCACTGCCTGAAGGACCCATCAGAGCTAGGACTTCCCCTGGGCTAGCCGAACCTGTAATTCCGTTAATTATATCTTTCTCAGTGCTGGTTGTTACTCCTTTGATGACTACCTTGTATTTAACCTCTGTAAACTGCAAAATTAACGAAAGAAATGTGGCAGCAAGTATACCTCTTTGAGTAGCTGTAAATCAAAGACTACTACTTGAGAGATCTCATGGTTGCCTAAGCTCACAATTTCCCACTGATCATTAAACTTTGAAACACATCAATTGTTATTTTCACTTTGTTCTGATCTGTTCTCTCTACAGCTATGGCTTCTTTATCCATACCTGGTCATTTGCTAAAAGTTTTAACACCTAAAGTAAGACAAATGGTTCCCATGGTTCTTCTTACCTTCAGGTAAATTGGTATTGTGGGCTCCATCATCATCCTTCCCTTCATTCCAGCCTCAATATCACCTGTTGCAAAGTTTAACAGTTAGTCATTTATTATTTATCACAAAAACCTGTGTTAATGTCATCCACACGAAGCATCTTATACCGTTGTCATCATCACTGAAGGATTTGATGTCGCCGATGATGTCGTCCGGCGGGGCAGTGAACCCGGTGAAGGAGAAGGAGAATCCCAAACTGGCACTTGAAGCCCTGCTGAGTGCAGCTCCACTGCTTACATCCTCCAGGTCGACCTTCAGCTGCGCGCTTCTCGACTTCCTTGTATGGTTACTGCTCCCCTTCTTCCCAGGTGAGCTACCAACCAACTTCTTCCCGAAGCTCGGCTTCCATGTGGACATGTTTTGCCCACCACCACTAGTTTCCGGCACAATTATTGCCTCCGCCGATGCCGTGCGGCTCAGAGACTTGTTTGCCGTAGTCTCCAGCTGCTCTGACTTTGTCCTCCCTATCCCTGACGTCGATGATTCCATCTCTACTATTGCAAGCTGCAGCAACACACGTATGTTTCATGCTTTACAAAGAACTCTTGTTTTCATATTTGTACTTTTAAAATATTACATCAGAAGCTAACAAAAAGGAATGAAAGCTTAGAAAAAAAAAAAAAAATGCATTAATGAATACCTTGATGAGGAGAAGAGTTGGATTAAAGAGAAGGCTCATTCAATGCCATTGGAGTTGGCCGCTGGAGAGCGCATCTTATAAAGCTGTCCGACAAACCAAGTGAGGCCAAGCAACGTCGTGTGAGCGAGGGAACTCGACCACATTTTACTTCCTTCTCCCTGACCGTCCTCCAAATAACGAACCAAGCCAGCTCAAAAGGTATATTTACCTGCATGTAAAGGTGATAAGGATAGCCATGTGAAAGTCCTAAACCTTAACCATATTAATTGGTACCACTCTTATGGTACAGCGCAACTGAATCACTGCTAATCTGAGATTGACTTCAAGAGCCAAATGTGGTGTGGTGGATGCCACGTGACTTATGCGACTCGTGCTTCTTAAGTTCTCATCGCCAAAAAAAAAATGTCAAGCTTTGATTGATCATTATTATTTAGATAATATTGGTATATAAATATTACTATTATTTAAAAAAAAAATTATATTTATTTGTTTAATTTATTTTATCTTAATATTCTTTCATTTTTATTTTTGATATCTATATATTCGTTATCAAGAACTCGTGTTGATTTGATTGATATTTAAAAGTTAATTTTTATGTCTTTCTAAATAGAGTTATATTTGGGTATTATTTTTAATTAATAATTATATGTTTAATAAAATATTGTATTTTGTTTTAAATAGGAACGAGTTTTAGATGGTAATTTTTGATATTAACATGTAAGTAGAATGCAAGCAAAGCTCATCTCACAATTTTACAAAAGATGGGGGGGTTCATTGATTATTTGCCTCCGACCTGTGGCGGCAAATAATTTAATGCGTTAATGTGAATGCAGCTGTTGTGGATTCTCTCGGCATTTAATGCATGCGATAAGAATGGCCTTTTTGCTGCTATGCGTCACGCAATGATCCGACGCGTGGCTTCTTTCCGGCATGGTTTAATGGTTTAATGAAGCTCTAATGACATTAGAATGTCGCTAATACTTGATTTGGGCATCACTGTCGAGAGGTCTTTAAAACGATGGACTTATTCCAACCCTAAAAAAGATTAAACTCGGCGTTTCTCTCCACAAATTAGGGATTGCAGAATTTCACAAATTTGTTCTCGTGATTGGTTTGGTAAATTTCACATCTTTTCAATCGTATTTCGGTCCAGATTAATACGTTCTAACTACTGATAATGATTTAGCTGTGATCAGTGGTTGAGCCTTCCCATTAATTATCTGTAAAATTTATCAAAATTATATTTTTTACTTATACAAAATTTACTTAGTTTCAAAGATTTTTAATATATTTTTTTAAATATGAGCTCCATTAAAATTTGAATATAATGTTCAATTTATATCATTGTTTATGATTGTGGGTTATCAGGTTTGATTCTTTGTGTAAAGGGTTATAAGATTATTTTTTTCTTTTTGATTAATTATAAAATTATAATAATTTTAAATTTGAAAATTAAAAAGAGAAAATAACTAGTATGTCAAGAAAGAATACCCTAAAGATGGTGAATAATTTCACCAAGTTGTAAGAGAATGTTATAGAAATAGATCAAATGAAGCTATTTTTCATCTTTTTTTTTTAGTGTTTTTCTCTTCCATGTTTGAACTCTTTATGGTTCGAAGTTTGATCATATGTTGATCACAAAAAAATCAAAAACTTTTTGTCTAAAGAGTTCCTTTCATCATTTGTTTCATCTCATATATCATAGCATAGCATCACCAAAAATGATGTATATCATAAGGCTCATATAGCTTAAATATGATCTAATAGGTTATATAATTTATTTATTTATTTATTAGTTTTAGTTGATTGTGTGAGTATAACCTTTCTACTAAGAAGTGGGTGAATTGTATTTAATAAAAATTTAAAGCAAATAAGTCAAGTAATATATGTAATAATGTAATTAATGTTATTTATCTTAAGAATTTATTTAGAGAAAAATCTTGATCATTCGGCTCTGCCTATAATCCTCCATGTTCTTCTACCCTAAAGCATTTAGGGATTCCATGTGAAGATTATGCAAATCTAAAGTGATCACAATCTATCAAATATTATGAAATGGTGCAAAAGAGGATAACTAAAACTCTAAGACAATATTATGCTAAAAAAAATAGATATTAAATTTTCAAAATTATGAATTAGAAAAAACAAAAAAGCAAAAATATAGATGAGGAAAATTACAAAAAAAAAAAAAAAAAAATCCATAATATACTTTTCTAATGAGCGAATCCAAAGATATTCAAGACTTGGTGGGCGAAGCATCAACGAAGCCTCTCTTCATGCACTAAGTTTGACACAAAAACAACGGCAAGCTTCCAAGTTTTTTTTATTCAAGCCAAGAAGTGTAATCCAAAACACAAGCAGATCAGAACCCTTGGTTCTCTCCTAATTTTAGCACACCCGATCACCCTCGAGCTTCGCGCATCTCGAGTATTAGAAGGTCGAGAAGCCGTTGCACCCATTCCCGTACAGATGGCTTCAACAAAGGGGTGCCGACCTGCAAAATGTGGTTCCCACCACAAAAATGCAGGTTGGTGCCGGTGAGAGGAGGCCTTCTGTCGCGTTCGAATACGTGTGAGTTTACTTTCGTCAACGTGTCGCTCGTCGACCATAAAAATACTTTTATAAAGTTATATCACTCGAAAATTAATTCGCATGCGTCAAACCTGAGAATGTTTTGCAGATTTTTATTCCGTGACGAAGAAAAAAATCAAGAAAAAAAAATCATTTTCTCAATTAATGCAGCAAGATATTTATTCGAGATTTCTTTAGAATCCACAAGATTTTATAAAATTATAAAATCATTCAACCACTATTGTGTGCCAAAGGAATCATAGGAAAAGCTGAAGTGAACTTTTATTATTATTTTCTGAAAAAAGGAACCAAAAATGAATTTACGTAGAATTGTTTGCCCTAATTTTTTTTAAAAGATTATTTTTTGTCTATTTTATAAAAAAAAAAAAACAATAATCACTTTTGCAAAATTAGCCATGATCAACCCCCAAAAAAATCATTGTGATTTATAACCAAACTTTCTCTGTTCATGTGCTGTAGAAGACGTAGTGTTTGGAAAATTACAAGTCAAAAAGACTAAAGTAGAGCTAAAAAATTGACCACCACTCAAAAAAGACGACCATAAAATGTCTTTAAACTGATTTGATAGAGTTGACTTCAACAAGTCAGATGGTAAATAATATAAGATAGTTAATTTCAAACAATAAAGAGGATCGAAGAGAACGGGGTTGAGAAGGTGGAGAGATACATCACACAACCAAGATTCCAGACAACAAGAGCACATGTAAGCTTCAGGTTGAACAACCAAAACAAGTGCAGACATCTCACATGTGCCTAATCAATTTGAATAAATGCTGGACGCTGTTCAAACCATAGATGGAACTAATCATACAAGTCTATTTAACTGTCACCATGTAAAAGTTATTCAAATTTTATTAACATATTTCATTATCAAAGAATATAATTTTAAATAATATTATATTATATGATAATATTGTTAAAAGGCATTTTAAATGAAAGATTATGCATGAAATTGAGATTGTACAATGATTGAACAGAGAAGCCCACACTCAATAGAGGAGAATAGCTAATTCTTTATACAGAACTAAACAAATGGTAATTTATTTGATAACAACTACGATATTATGCAAAAGCTCAGTAATAAATAAACAACTGCAAAGGAGCAGATGCAAGAATCAAATAGATGTTCCCATGGATCAAAGTATACCCAAAGCATACAACTCCTACGGCAAAATCTCCTTATGCACTAAATTACACCGGAAACGACAAGGTCATTACCAGGCCGGCGAAACCTTGTCGACGATCATGGTCTCTGAAATAAAGTTAATCAGGAAACCCAAAAGAAACCAACCCAAAACAAAATGGCACTCTAAAGATTTTTCGAAATCTCAGCCGCTACAACAACATAATGCACAGGAGAAGGGCAAGCTCAATACAGAGCAGCTATGTTACCTCTCTACATTTTCACTCTCAAAGATTGCGTTCTATAATGGTTACATAAACAGTAAATGACCCTGTGGAGTATCTGCATATTACCTAGTTGTAGATTTTTACAGGCTTCTCAAAAGCGTGGTGGCGATTCTGCAGAGAAGAACAATTGAAGTAAGCAAACCATAGAAGAAGAATAAATTTTGTTCTACAAACGAAATAATTAACTAAAAAACTAGTATTAACAGCATTTTTATGTAAAGGACAAACAGGAAAGCACCTGAGTTTTTTCTAGTTCATAAACCAAAAATGCTTGGGGCAATAGAGAAGTGGCTCTTTACCTGATTGGCTTGATAAGCTCTTTTTGGAGTAGTATCTGAATGCTCACACCCAAGGTACTGCTCCCAAGCTCCATAAACATCTCTTCGCTATATAGAAATCGTTGGTAGAAAACATGAAAACCGAAGGTAAAATAAATAGCAAATTCAATACGAAAGAAGAAAAGATAAGCATTGGAGCAGAAGTGAACCTGAAAACGGCTAGAAACTATGTCCGAATCTTGAAGATATTCGGGTCGGCCCAATGACAAAAATGCAAATTTCCACTGGTGAAAAACTAATAATTAGTTGCAATTACACAAGAGATAGCTTCTCCATAACCGGGTAGTAAACCATTAGTAAAACAAAAGGCTTTATCTCAAGTATAACATAAAGCTTTCTCTCAAGATAAATCTCTAAAAAATGCGAAAATAATATAGAAAATATGTGGGTGGTGCATTTGGTATTACAGAGGACATGCAAAATAAAAAAATAAAAAAAAAGAGCTTCAAGAAGTAGGAAGAAAAAGCAAAGAAAAGAAAATAGTGAACATTGATGATATGAATTGACTTGGGAAGCACAAGGTAAGAGGACATAAGATACCAAGAAGTACAAGAAAGGATAAGCCAACATATACAAAGTTCACATCTGTGCGATATAAGATTGCCATCGAAACTTTACCTTGGAAAAATCATCATCGGGAACCTGCAATTTCTTCTGGATGCGCAGCTTCACGTCAGCCAGAGTTTCACCATCATGAATGACCAAGAAGAATGGTTCCCCGAAATTCTGCACTTGCTGTTTAAGGATACAACAAAATGAACGCAAATTGTTACAAGAACTTAATTAGCTATCAATGCTCACAAATTATGAATCCATTTGCATAGGAATTCAATATTTTGACAATGTAACAAAGAAGAAGAAAGTTCTTGGTTGCCTAGCTAACGCAAGGACTATTAAACAATTCCAGGTTCAAAAACTGTGGCTCCATCTCATTTTGTCCTCACGCAATAGATTGGCAGTCACAATCCCCATCGATAGGATGGCAAGAAGAATAGATTTACCAAGTAATTTTAATCATTAATCCTAATAAGTAAATCAAGTTTGCAAGAGAATTAGCTTTCAATACAGAAGGAAAGCAAAATGTAAACGAAGTGTATGAACATTACATACTCCATTCTTTTCCATCTGCAACAAACTATACAATAAATTTAAAGCCCAAGCATTCTCTCATTACATATTCCACCAAATGTCTAACTTGCTACTCACCATTTGATTTGGATTAGGATCTTTCATGACGTTGATTTACTTATTATTTCATTACATATTCCACCAAATGTCTAAATTGCTACTCACCATTTGATTTGGATTAGGATCTTTCATGAAGTGGTAGACATGAATCAAGCGATCATGTGGACCAAGGTTTTTCTCCTCCTCCGGTATCTGCATAGTAGACAAAAACTATATCAATGTAGAGTAAACTATATTACGTGCATTTGCCAAAACCATTACTTAAGATTACAGCTAGTGAAAATCCTAGAAAGGTTTCAAAATTTTGTCGATGTCATAGATTAGGTGATAACAAGCTCAAAAACTCCAAGTAATATTGCTTGGAGACTAATAACGTTGTCTTTAGTTATATATATTAGTAGAAGATAAAAAGATTTATGGGAAAACGCATTAATGAACTAAATTGTTCTTACCTCTTCTGCACGCAGAGTCCAGTATTGATCATTTATGTTTTCAATCTTTTCACTGGGTGGAAAGATCTGACAAAAAGTTTTAAGCAAATCAAAAATAAAACAATGCCATCAATTATAAGGGCAACTGAGAAGGAACTAATGCAACCAGAAAGCCTTCTGTACACCAGCACTATAAAAATGGTAAGAGCACAAGAGCATTATTACAATGATAGAAATATCAAGTATTTACACAGGTTAGTACAAAAAATGTAATCGCTCTCCCAATGAATAGGTCACTTTTGGTGAACTTAAGCACTAATTTCAACTATTTAAAATGGAATTAGATTTGAGAATCAAACATATCAGAATGGAACTCACAATTTCAATCAAAGTACACCTTTTCTTTTTTCTTTTTATTATCTTCTTTACACCTCTGAAGCTAGGATGGACATTAGGCAAGTAAAAACTTGCAATGTGGTGGTCATCAAATTCACAAATTAGAAATAAGCAGTCATAAAAAAATTTTAAGAAAGGTGGATCATCTATTTACTCATTTATGTATGGCTATGGCAGCTGTGTGGCATTCATGGTCATGTTCATAACTTGGAACTGACGATTAAACATATGACACATTCCCGCAGTCACAGGGAAGGGACAATATTCCTGTTGATGCAAACCACAATTAACATGCTCGAACCACAACCAACTCAAAATATGCCACAGGTAAATGGCACCCTCTAAGCAGGAATCTTCTTGAAGACCTCATATATTTAGTATGTTGATTTTGTTTATTTATCCGAAAGTTTCTATATGCTTTTCAATGATATCATTGGCTTACCTATATTCTAATCGTTTGCTGGTTTCATATGTTACTGGTTTCATATAAAGACACCTCAAAAATAATACATCGATCATAAACAAAGTTTGTGCTGTGCTTTGGATACAATGTCCTGTTTTCCAAGTGAAAATTTCAAAAGAGAATTTGGTGAAGCTGCTTAACAATTCTGAATAATGCAACTTTATATTCATCACAAAGCCATCTCGTCGAGTATGTCAGTATACCCTACTTATCCTAAACCATTTATAGCAGCATAACATTCAACAAAAACTCTCATCAAGCAATTGTCAACTCAAAAATATATGGTTTTTCAACTTAAGTTCGTCAGTATTCCTTGAAATATTAAAAACACTGTTGGTTTAGAAGGCTAAACGCACCTGAATAAAGAGAAATCATAATATAACTAATATATGAATTAGTGGAGAAACAGAAAGGTTAATTAACAAGATCACCAATAGCTACCATGTCCATTACAAGTTAGATAGCAAACAAGGGTACTACCTTGTAGATCTTGTGATAGAACACCTCCAACAACCGGAGCTCAGCATTTGGATGAGATAATTCAACCTGATACATGATTGAACAAGGAAAAAAAATAAATGGGAACATAACCATCAGCGTTAAAATGGTTGACCCCTTCAAATAGAATAAGTGTGCACCCAGAAAAAAAAGGTTTCTCAATTGCTTTCCAAAGCATAATCTAAATTATATTTCAAAAAAATAGAACGAAATAGTCTTTATATCCTTCAAGAATATATATCTTACTAGTTTCAAACAACAGGTTAAAAATACCTTTGTTCTTAGGTCATTGATTACATCTCCTACGACACTGTTTTTAGGCAGTCTTATGCTATGAATTACAATCTGAAAAGAAGCACAAACATCAGAACAATTACCAGAAAGTTATCAAAATCCACAAAGAAATCGGGTATCACAAACCCACTTCATCTTTTGTAGCATGATGGAATGCAACTTTTAGAGTTTTTAGGCCTTGCAATTCAGGCAGAGGGATGTCCAAAACTTCGTAGTATAGTATATCAGACATCTACAACAATGAAAATGTATCACCATAAAAAACTCTCAAAATATTCAAGATCAAGTGACCCACATAAAAAGCAAGCACAACCTGATTGTAGTGAACCAACATGTCTGAGAGATGCTCTACTCCACGATATTTGATTGGCTGGGGCTTGGGTTGCTGAGAATAGCAGTTGTGGGATGTAAGCCGAATTTTTGATGGATCATCCAAACCAAGACGACCAGCAACTCTCTCAACCACGTCATCATAGGTATGAAGCTTTGACCTTTAGAGTAGAAAACCATGATTCAAAGAAATGAATTCAATAGCATAACTATAATTAAGTCAATTCACATAATTTTTAAATGCCAAACACCTACAGTTCCAAGCAAAAATCATCTTCTTTTGGCTTCTCTAACGAGCGAAAATGGACAACCTAAAACAACAAAGAAATAGCAATAAAATAAGTCTCAGATATGAGCATGTAATACATGATCTATAATGTACAAATTAAGTGTCGTTTTGAAAAAAAAAATAATAATTATATAAATAATGTAGCTGATGGTTGGTTTCCAAGGATGTGGAATGAAATAAAATAAATAAAAAATGAAAAAAGCTAGAAGTAAAAAAAAAAAAAAAAAAAAACTTCCCCATGAGAAGAACGAGTAATCACTTCAAATGGAAGGAAAAAAGAAATAGCATTTACTGCTGCGTCTCTCTTTTGAGGTTAAACATTATAACGTTATTCCTTCAGATAAGTTCTGATTATTTAAGTTTACTAGCTATCAACAATTCATAGCTTGGTCACTACCTATCCTAATTCAAGTTTCATAACATCTGTAACCATGTTTGAATATATGCAATATATGATGATCAGTGGATCCGACAAAAACCTATAACAGTATAATTATACGGCCCCACCAAGCCATGTGCTATGGAACTGATGTCAGGAATTTTCAAAGCAAAAATAGAATATCGAACTTAATTCCATCGACCAAAGAAATAATCATTTATAAGCCTGAGAAGTTCCAAAGCTAAATGGGAATGCATGAATAAAGCACTTGATATTCATGATTCAACAATCAAATCCCCAAAACAACCTAAGGCTCAAGTTAAATCAATAACCAAAATTAGATCTATTTCTATTTTTAAACCAAAAAGTAATAGGAAGATATATTTCACCAAAAGAACTCTCAAACTCCAAAGAAAGGCATCTACATAAGTCCATAATGACAATATTTATAATGACGAGTACATTCTCAACTTTAGTAGATGAGCCATTACAGAAACACCAAATCACAGTACAGCAATTAATAACACCACATTCAAATATAGCAAATTAGATTAGACAGCATTAAGAAAATCACATGGTCTATGCGTATCTCATTTCAAAAACTTAAGTCAATTCATTCATCTTCCTCGACCTCTTTCAAACAAGGAACATTTGCGAAGTATTTTATAAGTTCTTCAATAAAACTTCCAAACATATTTTAACATCTATACGGGCTCTTAAAGAATGATGCTGGACATAAAACCTTTTTATAAGAGATATTAATGCAAATAAGGGTCAGAAATAGCAACCATATAAGACTGTAATCCCCACAAAACTTCTAGCATGGCAGTAAAAGAAATTTCTTGGTTACCATATGCTTCTCCAATCAGTGATCCCCCTTCATCCTCCCTCCCCCCCTTTTCCTCAGCAGATGGCCAACTGCATATGGCTGCTAAGGCGGCCAAACTTGCATACTCATAAAGAGCTAGCAAAGTCTCATCTACTGTGCAACGTAGCACTGGAACCCCAACTCTACTAGACAAGTCACAAAGAATCGCATAATTGCCAATTGCCCATGGGACCTTTCGTGCATGCCTTATGTCTTTCTAGCACACTAAATGAGTTAACATAGAGTTGTATAGAATTTTTTATTTTTTTGGCAAAGGACAGGCATCTTGAAGTTATTAATCAACATAAAATGAAACGACCAGTCCTCGAAAACTCCTACCCGCGTATGGTTTCAAGAAAAGTTTGACTAGGGTTAATATAAACATAAATTTATATTGATAATAGCCTAGAAAAATTTCTTCATTGAGCATCAGGCATGACTTTAGGCAATAAAGTTCCAAGAACCGCCAAAATATAAACATCAATCCTCGAAAATCATATTTGAAACATGTTGATAAGGAAAATAGCCAATTGGAATTATTCTGCCTCTATCAGATTTGATGTTTACAAGTCAACTTAAAATAGAGCACGTTGCTTGTAGAATAAAAGTGAAGGAAAAAAAAAGATGCAGTAGAGGATAAGCTAGATCTATTCCATCAACCTATTTATTCAGTTGAATCTGTTATTGTCACCAAGCATCACTTGGAACACAATTTATCGACAAAATCAAAATCATTTATTAATTCACCAATACCACGACCTTCCATTAATAATGACTGCTATATCATTACAGTAACAAATTCATCAATAAAATGAATAATTACATAAAATATCAGCAGAACAAACTAACAAATAAAACATTAGTGGCTCATAAAAAAATAGAAACTGATAATAAACAGCTTAAACAATCCCGGAATGCCTGGAAAAATGGTTTCTAAGTCATAACAAATTCTAAAACAAAAAAATAAGGTGTGACCCAGTTGAATTTCCTAGAAAACCACCTCTGACTAAGACCATTATCATGCAATTGTGTAGACATATCAAAAAATAGCCAAAAAAACATCATTTTTGCCTAATTAAAACATGATATCATCCTTAACATTATCCAAACAATTCGAGTTCAACTTTCTTCACTTTACCTCATGTGTATTCAGAAAACAAAAGATATAAGTAAACAACAATTGCTATAATGCACGTTTCTGCCTAATAGACAATGCCTGAATTCAAACAACAGCCACACATACCTGCCGATTGTGAACATATTCTAGAAAGGAAGGAACATCAGGAAAGCGGCACTCAGGGTTGTTCTCAGGAGGACGTTTCTGATAACAAATAATATCACCATCCTCAAGCTGTTAAATGACACAAAACAGACCTATCAACCAGTGGATTATTTAGTATTATAGTAATTCTTGAAATAATATCCTTAAAATATTTAACCTGGCTGGATCTGAAATTGAGCTTCTTGTCGATCAGTTCACACATAATGCTAGGTTCAAACTTTATTTCCTGAAAAGTTACAAAGGGACATTTAAAAACAAGTAAATAGACAAAAGATAGGCATCTTAGTGGAAGTTTTCAGGAAATAACAAACTTAGTACCCTTTAAACGATAGGCTAACCTCATAGAGTTCAATTTCCTCATTAGGTGGAAAACCCGCCATTTCATTAAGTTTTGTAAGTATATCTGTGGGCTTCCCAAGTGCCTTAACAAACAATCTTCCTACGTACCTTAATATGTAAATGACAAAAAAAATAGAACCCATCAGCATCATAAATACCTTATCGAAACCACAAATGCAATAATAGATAAACACCTTAGCTCTTCCTTCATAGGATCATAAAGTTTGAAAAAAAGCAGTATATCTTCCTTGTTCTTGTCTGGTGGGAGAATGGGAATTAAATCCTGAATAATCAAATAAATAAAAGTTAAATTAAGATATTAGAGTATGTGATTGTATGTATGTTTATATGTATTATATAGGCTTGTGGATTAGATTCAAATGAGGTTGACCATGACCTAAGTCTGAACCAAAAGAGGTACGGATAAACTCAATGGTCAAATCAAACAGAATCAAACTGGGATCATTATGAATTTGGTCCAAGATCCATTCAAACAATCCGAATGCCAAAAAACCAAAACACATAATATTCACTTAACATGTATGTACGTATTTACAATATTCGAGACAGCTAATAACAGAATCATATGGTCCATGACTAATGCCTTTTCAATTAAATAGATCAAGTCGAATTGCTCATCAATTAATCAACTTAGAAAAATATCTACTTAGCTATAATTTGGAACCTAATTTTGAATAATATTGACTGAAAATTCTATGCAAAAGCAACAAATCTTAATCACACAAGTTGAACTCGGCTACATGAATCATTTAACATGATTTTGCTTTTCCCATTAGCAACACTTTCTTAATATCCCAACATACAAAGTTTTTTCAAATACTCTTTTCCCTTGTTTTTTTTTTGCATCTACCACTTTTTTTATTTAGAGTGAGAAATTCCAAAAAAAATCATCTCTTAACATAGTCATTAAAATGCCTCTATTTAACATACTCAAACCATACGTTTCTCGTCAATCAATATTACACAAATTTTCTTTTGAAGGTATTCATTTGTAATCATATTCTTTTAAAATATAGTTATATGATCCACATCAACAACAACCATTTTATTTTTATCTCCTCATAAGCCAACATTACCATATAACATTGTCGAGCTTAACGTAGTCTCATAATACTTATCTTTAATCTTAAGCTATTTTAAAAACACACAACATTAGAAATATTCCTCTATTTACTTTATTTAAATTTCATTATTAACATTCTCATTAATTTTATTATTAGTTTGAAATATAAAACCAACATAACTAAGTCCCTATCTTTTCAATATATTATGATCCCCAATTGTAATATTTAAGAAACTTGTATTTTAATTTTAACTAAACTGGCTTTTTATATGTTTGAATTTAGATCTATTATGATGAGATTCCTTGGACTCTAAAGTCATTCTCCATGGACCCAACTTGGCTTCAGTCTTAAATTTGCTCTCCAGAAAATTGTATCACACGAAATGGAAGCGATGTTATGAACAAGAAAAGCTTCACTCTTTTCATTAATAGTAGGGTAACCTTCAATTTGAATAATTAAGATTGTACTAAAATATTTATTGAATATTAAGTTGATTAATAAAAAATAAGTTTAAAAAATATTACTTTTTAAGTGTTATAAAAAATTACATATTTAATTAATACACTATTAATAAATAGTTAATAGAATAATTATATAATGTGACTAAATCGGTCATTAAATTTTCTGTGAAAGAGTAAAATAATTTTTTAATATTTCTTTAAACAATAAAATTATTTTTTGCTTTCTCATATTATTTTTTATTTCTTGATTTAAAAAAACGCATTTCAAAATGTGATCAAGCAAATACAAAGTTGTGTTTCGAGAAGCCTTTTTGTAAAAACCTAAGTTTGAAAACAATGTCTCAAACGAAGCCAAAGTATATGTCACACAATGCTTAGAGACGAGACCAACAATAATAGGTCAATTGCTCCAAGAGAATCATGAATCATTTATTTAAAATTATCAACAAATAAAATCTATAATGGTATTTTATATTGGATTTGACTAGTAAGAGCATCCATTATTAATGTAAACAAGAAGAGAATTGCATAAGAGACATGACAAATAAAAGTTATAAATAGGAAACCTTTAATCAATTTTGTTTGGACGTGCATATATGTCATTATTCATTATATGTCTTTTATCACTTCAATACATATAGTAGTAACATATTTCTTTACTAAGATCTTCAGAACAATTCTCTTGTCACTTTATCATATACGACATTGAGATAAATAAAAAGTAAAAATCTTTTTTGCTTGTCCTATACTCTCCATTAAATATCTAAAACAAGTGCATGACATCAACATTTGACCTTACTAAACATAGTTAAATTAAGTATTGGGCATATTAGTCTCAAATATAATCACTTTCTAAAGACTTCTAAGTATAACTCACAAAATATTTTCATTACTTACACAATTCTAAGTTTCTCTTTTGCTTTTATAAATAGGCATCAAAACCTTTTCATTTGTTCATCCACATATTTTTTGCATTTAATATCATATTAAACAAAATATTCACATCAACACGGAAAAAATTTAAAAAAAAAAAAGATGATATAGAAATATGAATGCTAAAAATGGAAAGTGAGCTAATTTGAAGAATTTTGCACCAAAAAAAAAATCTTTAGCAGAAGGAGAATCAAAGATATTTCAGTCACATTAGCTGCAAGTTGATGTTTACTCACTGCACGCTCTACTTCCAAAAATAGCTTGAGCTCAGCATTATGTCCTTTATTTGATACCTCCCTTAATTGTCCAACCTACATAGAGATAATAGATAATCATCACGCCACTGAGCAGTTGGAAAACCAATAAGCTCCAGTATACCATGAACTCAGCATATCATTAAACCACACGGATATACAACATAAATTGAAAATGGATGGTACGTGACAGACAAGCTAGTCATAAGACATTAATACAATAAGTGCCGATGAGTAAATGACATGAAAGTTTTCAATCTAAGAAAACAGTACATTAGTAAATTTTAGGTGCTGCATAAAGGTAAATTTAAACCAACATCTGATTAAGAAGTATGAAGAGCAAAGTCATGTTTGTCTTAGCATCTGGTTGTTGGTTGTGTGTGTGTTAGTGGTGGTTTTTGGTATATTTTCTTTTCTAAGAAAAAAGGGTGTGTGCGTGTGTTTTGCGGGGTTGGATGGGATGAGTAGGATTCAGCCATCAAACACAAAACAGAACTAAGCACATGAAGTAAATACATACAAAGCCTCCACAAAATATTTTGCACCTATAAATATCACCCTCCTAGCAGATATTAATGTGCATATAACTTACAGAAGACTGTGCTTCCTCCTGAGGGCTCAATGGTCTATTGGGACGGTATGTGTGATTTTGTCTCTTGGCCCACAGCCAAAATCGCTGAAATTGAACTGGAATGCCAAATACTTTGGCCACCTCCTCCTGCATATTGTAAAATGACATCACAGAAGGCCATAAGGTTACAAAACTGTGCCCATTAAACAAAACTGAAGGTGTCATAATAGGGGCAAACACACTATTCCAGTAATGCTAACGAAACGTACAAGGAATTGTCCAAAAGCAGGCAATGAAGCATAAAATAACGAATTTGAGTTGTGATATGTCAAAACAGATGAACTCAATGTTACATCAAAAAGATGGTGTACATGTGCATTTTCCACAAGGTCATGAAGTTACACATTTGCTTGTCTCAACACAAAAAAGTTTTAACTTTCGAGATTTACCGAAAAGAACCATAGTTTAATAAAATAGTATTTAGTACAATCCGAAATTCAAAACCATGCGAGATAAACCATGACTTCAAATGAATTTGTATTCAAACTCCTACCAACCAAACAATGATCTGTGTACCAGCCGCAATATACTTTTCTTCTACTGTAATACAACCAAAAATAAGGTCAGCATTGTGCTAATGCCTCAAGTGGAGCGCTAACAAGTATTAAAAATATCACATGGATCATCAATAAAGCAAAGGAGCAACAAAAGTCATTCCAGTATGTTCACAAGTCATTTAAACAAGATTCAGTACTACTTTGCAAAAAGATGATCTAAATAATTTCAAGAACTTTGGCAGAAATTACGACATTAAATGAAAACAATCATGCTACAACCCTTAGGAATGACTTCTCTTCATCGTGATAATAAGACAAATAAAAATAACAGCACAGGTGGCAGAAAACCCAGCTTAGAACGCAGCAAAGCAGCTAACTATGATCCAAAAAAGGCACACATGCGTGAAGCCAGAACTACAATAGCTTAGCAACAGCACCACACAACACAATGCGCATGATGTTTGACATGCCTTGCTTTTTTCCCAAAAAAATAAAACAAGCAATGTCTAGGGAACCTTGTGATGCTTTTATGCACTTCCTCCCTCCTTCCTATTTCTGCCCCCACACCCCTAACCCATCACTGGCTCCTAACATCTGCATCTAGCTAGGGTGAAACTTGGTTTCTGTTTTCTTCATCATTATTTCCCTCAACATTTATATGTTGATAAGAAGGATACAACCAAACTCTTATGCAACTCTACAGAATAAGTAGATTAGCAATGCAAAGGTTCAGATATAGTCGAAAGGTATGTGACAGTGCACTGGAGGAGAAGGAATATTTGCATAACGCAAAGGGGTCACAAATCCAAGGCAAAAATGTTAAAAACTGAAAACTATGCTATCAAAATGATGTTTGACAAGGTTATGTGCCCTGGACCAAAAGGAGTCCCCCCAAACCCTACATAAATGAGAGCTTTGAAACACACAACTAACCTTGATGCTCTTACAATCAAGCAGTAATTGTGTTTTCTATTTTGCAAACCAAAAAAGGAAATGGATGTGAAGTTAGACATGCATTTCTTCCAAGGTTTTAAAACAAAGCTCAACAAAAACAAGACAACACAAAACAAATGCCAAAGGTAGGAGTGAGGACGACTTGATTTTGAACTGATTCCTAATGAATATGAAATGAGATTGAGCATTTGGCATTTTTACAATACACACCACGTGTGAGTTATAAAATTTATATATAATATGTGCATAATTTATGCTAACAAATTAAATGATGAATGCATAATTTATACACAACTAATATACATAAGTATCATACACATACATAGAAATTAAATGATACACAAATAATTTTATATGCATTCTACCATCAAATGCAAACAAGTATAAAATTATAGACTAGTAAACTAAACGTGTGTAATTATTATATAAACTATATAAATATGTAGATGCATAGATATATATCAATTTCACGTCATGATGATCAAGCCTACCATGGCTTGGAATTGACTCAATTTTTAATATATTTATATAGTAAAAAAAAAAAAGAATCAATTTCAAAGTATGATGAACAAGCTATCCATTGCTTGAAATCAGCTTTGCCAAAAAGGCCAAGCCATATTTGTGGCTCGTAGTTAAGCTCAGCTTACTTCAATAGGAGCTTGCTTCAAGCTATAAAATGCAAAACTACAATTGATCATTGATCTTCAAGCCAAATTCTCGGCCAAACAAGTCCTTAACCCACATGGATATTTTGCCATTGAAAGACCATTACATAAATATAACAAAGTATGGATAGTCTACTATACCGTAGAAAATCATAGCAAACCCTGCTTTGAAGGGGTAAAATGGGAGTAGATCTAATGAGCTAGAAAAGTTAACTCCAATCACTGCATCGAAAAAGAAAACCATGCAACTTAATGTTTGTAATGATGACAAAAAAAGAATCTCAAAAAAATCTAACTAAGCACAAACATTAAATATGAGTTGAGTTAAACACGAGTACAATTGTGCAAAACTTATTCAACATCCGAGTTGCAGAGTATCAGTAAATAATACATTACCTTGAAAGCCTTAAAAGGCATTTGTTTTTGAATACGAAAGCTGCGAACTTTGTCATGGTCTACCAAATCAAAATAAATATCCCTTCCTATTTGCTCAGTCAGATCTTCATCTCGAGCAACCTGTATAAACAATTTAAGACATCAAATAAAGGCCTTAATGAATAAAAAGACAATGCTGTAAGATCAGCAGGACCAACTGATCTCAAACATATGGAGACCTTAATGATTGTATATAGATGAGCCTCTGCTTTTTCTTTTTTCTTGTGCTCTTTCTCTTCTTGTTCTTTCTTCAACCTAATCTGAAAAACAAATAAGATAGTGATTTTGATTCCTCCAATCATTTTAAGGGGATTTATGAACTTTACAACTTCCCTACCCGAAGGTGTTCTGCAATGTCTTTTTCATCCACACTGCATATTATTTTATCCTTGTCACTCTCACGAATGTAGACAAGCATGTAAGCATTTGAATACTTCGTAAATTTAAATGGTGTGTTGTTGAATCCAGGGTTCGTTTGTGGCAACTGTTGGATGAGTAAAAAAGTGAGGATGAAAACTAAAATTTACAAGATAAAAATTTCCATAAAAGGAAAACGTGTCACCTCTTCCTCTCCCCCATACTGTTCCTCCAATGCCCTCTTTATTTCTTCTTTTGTCACACGTTCATCATCAAATTTAAACCTGCAAAAAATTCCAATTAATTTATTACTCAACCATGACATTCATCATCAAATTTAAAACCTGAAAAAAATCTCCAATAGATTACAGTTCAATTGTGTCAACCATTCATACTTCAAACCAAAAAAATTGCAGAAACTGCAAATGACTCTAAGCCTGCAGATTTGAATGCAGCAAACACTTGCAACCCATTCTAAATTCCATATGAAAAAATAAACTTACCCAAACATGGATCAGATAGAACACTCCAATTTAACCAGTTTCTAGCCCAAATGAGAGCGTTGATCTCCTAGTTATTCAAATGAACGTGCATTATTGCACAGATTTTTCTTTTTCGATGATTTGTGGCAAGGTTTATTATTTATTACTCATTCAAAACATTTAATCTGTAAACTAAATCATTAGAAGAAATATTTTTTTGGATCCAAATGTTAGGCAAACAGAAAAATCATGGATAGCAAAGTTAAAGGTGTTAAAAACTGGGAAGAATAGAAATGGAAATGATTCTGCTGGAAGGAAAACAGGAGTAATCTCCACTGAATTTTAGGCTGTTAAAAGCAGAATTAGGAAGTTCTGAATATGAAAAACCTAAAAAACAGTGTCAAGAGAAGGTGTGCATCAATCTCATTATCTTTTGGCTATTCTTTGTCATGAATTTTGGGGCATTGTTGTTCAAGAGTCTGTATAACAAGAAATTTAACTCTAGTTGCACTATCAAGTATACCAATAATTACTTGCTTTTGTTTTTTAAAATACAAATATGATTATCTTTTTCCTCTTTTTTCAACCAACTATACACTGTTTTTATGGATATTTATTAGTATGTAGTTTAAAAAATAGCCACACAATCCTCCTAAGAACCAAATCTTTAAAATTACCATTATACACCCCCAAGGTTCTTTTCTAGACATATCTATAGCATAAGATTCAAGCAGATTCAGTATCTATAGATAATTTGACCAAGCCCTTTCTTGTCACAACAATTGCACATGTAGATGCAACAATACAATTATCAAGAGGCTTAGCCACCAAAGGTATTTATCTAGAACTAGAACCCTTGGATTCCACTTTAACTAAAATTCTAGTTCTAGTAAGCATTCCTATACTCTTCCAAATAGAGATTTATATATCCAGCCCTAAAATTAATTAAGTCTTTATTTCCAATTTAAACTTTATATACTTTATTGTTTATTTATGACTATGTAAATTACAAAAAAAATAGACATTATCCACCTAACAACAAATTTTTAATATTACTATTGCAATACCACAATAGCCTTTCCCCTTATTAATGGGTTCAGTTCTTTTCTAGAATGTCTTAGTAAAAACAAATTCTATAACTTTGATACAAGTAGTTTATGTACCAACCCTCCTACAAGACATTTGCACATTTAGAGCTACTACCAAGTCATAAAGAAGCTTAGCCACCAAATGTATTTATCAAGTAGTTGATCCTTTGGATTCAATATCAAGCATGGTGCAATCTCGAAGCTTTTTTGAGGAATAATATGAAATTGAGAAAAGAGTTAAGAAAACTTTATAAATTTACAAAGATCTTCAAGCTATTTCTTTCCTTGGAATAGACAAATTAAAAAAGAAGATGGCTTTTTTAATTATAATAAGCATGAAATGTTCAATAGTTCTTATCACAACTCTTGTAGCAAAAGCTTTTAATAATTCTCAAAGGAAATGTATTAATCTCAAACACGTATTATTGTTGCAGTTTAAGAAAATTTATCATTCTAGCTATAAATGAATTAGATATGCTTGTTCTCAAAGAACTCCATGATATTATCACTTTCCTTACATGCTTATTTCTCTCATTTCTGTCAGTTTATTTGAAGGCTAGTGGAGGGTGGCCATGAAGGAAACACCAGCAAGTAAGATTAGTTAAGCAGCGAGATACCTCTGTAGGTCTCTATAATGCTTCTAGATTCTAGTCATCAATGTAGATGACTACAAAAAAAAAGGGAACAATAAAGATGGGAGCTCATGAAAAGGTAACTATATGACCAATAAAGTACCAGATTTTAATAGATAGATTACTATATAGCTGATAAAGTACCAGATTTTAATAGATAGATTACAAGATCATTCATCATCATCTCAGACCTATCATGACCCACAATAGCATCAAATAATTATTGTCTTCAACCACTGCTGAAGTATAGACCCATTAGATGATTAAAATCTAATATATTTTGTTTTTCTTTTTTCTTTTTCAAGTGATCTTTACAAAAAACATTTTACACTTCCATTACAATATTCAAAAAATACTAGTGCATTAACTAGTTTTGAACTGAATAAGGACTATTATCCCAAATCTTAGTTTTCTCTTACAAAAAAGGTCATCTTGTTGTAGAAGATATCAATGGCTTTTGGAACGGATTTCACTTGATTCATAACATCCTCCTTGACTAGGTCCTATTTGGCCTTCTTACAGTGCAAGTAGATATCCTTGCTTAATTCTTTCTTGGATTTTCATTCCTTTTCTTTTTGCTAGATAAAACCTTAACAGTTCCAAGGTGCCATGGGGGTGTAAGACATGTTCGATTGGAAACACTTGTATCCTTGCTTCCTTATTTCCTTGAATTTTCATTTTTTTTATTTTTTGGCTAGATATAACCTTAACACTTCCAAGGTTCCATGGGGGTGTAAAACATGTTTGAATGGAAATTTGAAATTTGCACATGAAGAAATCATTTTTGCTAGTTTTGTTCTTACTAAATTCCATCTTAGCTTCCCTTTCATTTTTGATGAAGTTCTTGACCCATGTTCTCCATATTTAGAGTGGGATAGATCATGTACAGAGATGGTTCAGTCCATCTCGCAGAACTTATGGCTACTCATTTCTTCTGTATAGAACATGAGCTAGTCTTCTTCTCCCACAACGGGAAAATTTCAGAAGAGTTAGAGGAAAGTTGACAACCCTTTTGAGAACTTGGAGAGGCTGACCACTCCTTGCGTGCCTACTTTCTCTCTACTCACCACAGAAATAAAAATAAAAAAAGAAATTGCATTGGAATAAAACTTCTTCCCTCCACTTTATTTTTATTTCATCATTCTAGATCCTATCAAAGAAGAAACCTAGGTAAACCTAAGAAGTACATGGAGAATTTTTATAGCTGACTTTTCCTCCATCCATTCAATGGGCTAAATGATCAATAATTGGCATAGCTTTTCCCTCAATTTACATCATGAACCAATGGTTTGATTTTTATCATTCCAGTTCTGCCCATCTTTAGCCAAATCATCCTAACATCATGGGAATTCAAATTTAGGATAAATGGCTAAACTTGGAGGTCCATGACCTACAAATTAGCTTAATCATTCTTCTTAAGAGGTGTTGGTTTTGACCAAGTCAATTAAACCACCACGAAGTTTGGGATAGTTTAGACTTCCTAAAAGGCCATTTTTTGATATTTAATTAATTAAGTCTAGGTTAGGAACTAAACAGGTTGGATATGTTCTTAGGTTTAATTTAGTCCATACACAAATGATGTTACAGCCATAGAAAATCTTGTACATGAATTAGAATAATTCTCGTAAGCTATTTTCATTCTTCATAACCTACATGAACACTTGCATTTGTGGTTCTTTCCATAGTTTGATGCATTGTTTACCTTAGTATGGATCGCCAATGGTTTGACTTGAACAAACTTCAAGGATGAAATTGATGTTATCATGTGCATCATACATAATCAATTCTAGCTCTAACGAACAGCTCTCATGTCCATGGCTTTGTCTTTGTTTCTCATGCCTAAGATTTGATCACCCAATCACAATTGTCTTTTTTTGGAGGATTCATGCCCTTCGGATCATTTTTGGTGCCAAGAAACTTGTTACTTCGATACCAAACACCAATCCATCATTGCCTTGGACCTATCATTAAGTCTATAACAATTCCTTCTCAAGCCAATCCAACCTCAGCTCAAGATTGGATTGAAAACTTTTACTTTGATCTTGAAGAAACAAAATTAGAAAAAATAAAAATAAAAAGTACCCACAATACCTATCACACTTCCCTTAATTCCCCAAAAAATACCTTCATCCCAAAATAAAGAAGAGGAAGATGGGACCCGACAGGATTTGGCGCCATTCACCAAGCACCGCTATAAGGAGCAGCCTTCTCGTCGACTCAAGGGACATTGGAGCAAGGCAACTCCACTGAAGCCCTTTCCCTCAAACGTTTCTATAGTTTCTGTCTTCTCACGTTCCAAAGCTCACCCTCTTCGAGCCATCGAGCTTGATTCCTCTGCCCTTCCCCTCATTGGTCCATCCCCAGCTTCCCAAATTAGGTCTCTGAAACTCTTCCATCCTCCAATGTAGCTCCTTCCCAAGCTCTGAGATTCACCTTCTCCAAGTCTTCCAATCTCACTTGAACATCGTCGCGTTGCACCTCCCCCGAGTTATCCAAATTAAATCTCCCTTTTCCCAAACAGCCTCACTACCCTCACCACCATAAGCTAACCACGCTTCATGCACTTGCTTGTGTTTCGTAGAAGAATAGAAAAGATGCTTAATCAATGTCAACTGGTTTAGGTCTACATCAACCCGACCCAACCCACCAAATCAACCCAACTGCATTGATCTACTCTGACCTAGAAGAACACACGACCGCATCGACCCGACATATTGCATTGAATACAAGCTGACCCACTCTGACCTGGATATCACCAATCCTAGCCAAAACTTGCCTCTACGTTTGACCAAACCATTGCCATACCTGACAGCACCGTTGTTAGCCTATTTTATCGCCACTGTGCCTAGCTATGTCTCCTCACACCTAATCAGCACTCTTTGACCTGGACTGAGCCAATCCCGCACTAAATCGTGCCTTTACACTCGAACACGCTGCTGCCATACCCAACCGCACCGCACCACTGCCAACCTATTGGTCTCCATTGCACCCTACCTCCTTGTGCCCAATTAGGACTCCCAAACCACTAATGCCTATCTATGCTTGCCCGCGCTCATGCTACCCGTGTAAACTCTACAACCACAATCTCATCGCACTAGCTCGGGTCAACCTGGATCCAAACAATGCCAACAGCACCGAACCGACCCAAACCAAGCCAAATCCACACCAAATTGCAAAACACCCCAAACCGGGTCAAAGCGCACCAAACCAAGTCTGGGCTAAAACAAGACAACACGAGCTAAACCGCCCCAAAATGAGCCCAATTGCACCACTTCACTCAAACTTCCACAATAAGTTGCTCAAACATCTCAACAAGAAGCACAGAGACATGACATCCCTAACAAGATTAACTTGTTTTTGTCCCAGATAAACCTTTGTTTAAATTCCCTGAATCCTCTTTTTCGCATTTGGTGTCGTCTGTGGGCAAAACAAATAAGTTAAAATAGAAAATTAAAAGAAAGCCACACTCATTTTCAAAAAAGTGTTAAGGAGTCGTGGCCAAGAGGCAGTAGAGATTCCTACACCCCTATCTCAAATCTCACAAACTTTAAAACCTTCGTCTAATGGTAATTCTTTTTACTTGTTTTAACAACAAATGAAATATTTCACAAAATTTCTCTTCACTCTCTCCATACTCATAGGAAAACAAATTAAAATAAATTTAACCATCTTACCTAGGAGACACACTAAATATGCTAAGCACCTCTCCTTCCAACAAAGAGCCATTCGATGCCATACCCATTATACCCGAACCTTATTACATCACATCCACTTCTAAAAATCTCCCAATACACACCCCTCCAAAACAACATTCCATTCACCATCCATACCTTATAACACAAGGTCCTCCAGCGCTCACCTAACTAAAATCTTCTATACTCGACTTGATCTCGAAATGCCATAAGAACTTGTTTTTGATACAGCTTAAGAACAACCTTATCCCCCTAATGAGAAGTCTCATTTGTTTGGCAATATAAATATAACCCAAATATCATCGAAGAAACTTCTCTTTTCATAGAAGAGATATTTTTAATAGCCCTACCTCCTAAACCTAAACTACTTAACTCCACTTTTTATTAAGACAACTCTGACCCCTATATTTTTTCAAAAAATTTTGAGACAATCACCTCTTTATATATCATGACTAGGCTTGTCAAATGCAAAATTCTCTCTACCTATCTTTAAAATGTAGTCTCAGAGTAACTATGAAATTTGCCTCATAGATTGATTTCTTTATTTAACAAACAAAAGAGACTATTCTTGTAATCTTTCGCTAGCTTTATCAGGCCCAAAAAAATTTTTTGAGTTTCTTTTCTATCTAAAGCAATAACAATCTAAACTACTTCAAGCCTTCCTCCAATGCTTCAAAAAAGCTCTTAAGAAAGTAGATCAATAGGACTCTTGACTTACTTGAGCGGCTCTCATTAGGTTTCTTCAATTAGAGGATTCCCTAAAACACCTTCAAATGTCCACCAAGATCAATACAAGGAATCTTCAAAAGGGAAGGTGTCGCTACCTCCAAAACCCCTTGATCAAGGTCAGAAAAGGTTGTGAGACATCAAAGATTACTCTTAGTGGGCTTCTCCATACCGTCACCTACATAGATACCAAGCTCAACATTTCAGTACTCCCTTAAGTGCGCCACTTGAAAAAATTTTGGTAGCTATTAAAGAAGACAAACTGTATCAAAAGCCAATGTCACTCTCAAAAACAAATCGAGGCATGACGAAATTTTGCAAATATGACAAGGAACATGGCCATATAGCTTCTAAATGCAAGACTCTCAAAGCCTTAATAAAGGGACTACTAAAGAATTATTGCCTCTAAGAATAAATGGTAAAAATTTCTAAACCAAATTCTGAATCTAATAAACTTACAGAGCTAAGTGCTGTCAACATACATCAAACCGAGGACAACCTTAAAATTCCTTAAACGAACCGTGATCACTAATGTGACAAATCAAGCAACCAGTTCCAATATCCTTTGGACCCAAAGATATGCTGCCTTTTGGCAACCCTTATGAAAATGTTATAGTAGTTTCCAGAATAATTGCCAACATTGAAATCCACCAAATGCTCATTAACACTAAGAGTTCGATTAATATCATTTTCCTTAATTCTTTCGATAAATAAGTATTAGTCAAAACCTTATCCTCCCACTACAAGCTTCTGAAAAGAATCTTTGAAGTCCGAGGGAACCATCACACTGCTATTAAAAATAAAACATTCTTCTAGCTTAGCCGTGCATACGGTCAACCTCGTTGTCATCGCCACTCCTACCTACAACACTATTCTTCAGAGACCAATAATGAACGCAATCTGAATGATAGTCTCGATATCACATGAATGCATAAAATTCAATGCTTCATCAAAGGTGGTCAAAATATAAAGGAACTTGCAATCAAGGAGATGCTATCTAAATAATATGAAAACAACAACTGAGACAACAATCAAGCTTCCATGAACTTGGTGTGAGGATCACCTAAAAAATTTATCCTCTAAAAAGCAAATGTCGACAAAGGTATAGGTTAACATATTAGCTCAACAAAAAGTCTATTGAAATGCATAATCTATACGATACCACTTGAAGACCATCAAAGCATCCCAACATCACTCGTATCCTCACAATCATACAAAAGATATCCTGTCTTTTGGCAACCCTTATGACGATGTTATAATAATTTCTAGAATAATTACCAATATTGAAATCCATCGAATGCTCATTGACACTAAGAGTTCGGCTAATATCCTTTTCCTTAAAGCTTTTTGATAAAATTGGTATTAATCAAAACATTAACCTCTCGTTACAGGATTGCTTATGAGCTTCTCAAAAGAATCTTTGAAGCCCGACGGAACCATCACATTGCTACTATTAAAAATAGAATATTCTTCCAGCTTACCCATGCATACGGTCGACTTCATTGTCATCGCTACTCCAACCTACAACAATGTCCTTTGGAGACTAACAATGAACGTATTCTGAACAGTAGTCTCGATGTCACATCAGTGCATAAAAAACTCAATGCCTCATCAAAGGTGGTCAAAATATAAAGGGACTTGCAATCAAAAAGATGTTATCTAAATAATTTGAAAACAACAACTAAAACAACCATTAAGCTTCCATGAACTTGGTGTGGGGATCACCTAAAAAATTTTATCCTCTAAAAAGTGAATGTCGACAAAAATATGGATTAACATAGTAGCTCAACAAAAAGTCTATTACAATGCATAATCTATACAATACCACTTGAAGCCCATCAAAGCATCCCAACATCACTCGCATCCTCACAATCATACAAAAGCATGACTAGCTCACCCTCGATTTCTATGTTGCCACCCAAACGTTGAAAGGCACCGATAGAGATAGTCTCTCAAAACCTTTTTCCTCGCAACTCTAACACAAGGAATATGAGAGACAAGGTCTGAACTTCTCATCTTTCATCGTTGCTCCACCACATAAAGGCTTCGAGAGGCATGCTCTTGCCATCCTCACTTTCCTCTCAAGGTTTCAACGTTACATGACGAACTTTACAATCTTACTTCTTATCTCTCTTTTCCAACAATTTTCAGTAGCACAAAGACCTCAAAAAGAACTAGCCTTGCATCCTACCCCCAATTCATTATTGTCCAAAAAATGCTCTCCCTTTGCCACCTTTGACAAAGGCCTCAAAGAGCTTGACCATTGCCTTCTCTCACCACCATTTTTAAAAGCAATTCTACTTTTCCCTAAAGAATATTAGACCTCGAAGTGTAAAAATCCAACCTCACCACTGCCATCCTCAATTATTTTGCACTCGAGGATAGGATGAATATCCATAAGGATGCAAAACGTCATTGCTGGCTACTTCTGAGTAAAATCAAAGATGGCATCCCTTTAAAAAGTTAGCCATCTTTAAAAACCGCAAACACAAGAGCTCCATGAGTAAATCATCATTTTAAAAATATTAAATTGCATGCTGATCTCATTTGATCTTGGCTAAATTGTCAGCTGACTCTTCATTGTAACATAAATAATAATATAAAAAATTGAATGACTAAATTAAGAAATCGAATTAAAAAAATAAAACTTGACCTACAATACCTAACACACTTCCTCAAATTTCCCAAAAATGCTTTCACACTAGAATAAAGAAGAAGAGGAACCCAAGTAGGATTTGGCAATATTCATTGAGCATCGCTAGAAAAAGTCCATCTCGCATCAGCTTAGGGAGTGGTGTTTCTCATATTTTACAAGAGATGCTTACTTACAAATCTGATCATATTATAGCTCGTCAAGAAGTATTTAGTGCTATGATTATGGGAGGAACAATACCTAAACCAGAGGGTGCTCCAGAATCCTTTCGGTTGCTCGTTCGAGAACTACGATCTTTGGCTCTCGAACTGAATCATTTCCTTATATCTGAAAAGAACTTCCAGATAAATAGGAAGGAAGTTTGATCGAAATTAATAAATTAATCAGAATTTATATTCTTTATTATATGATAGACCAGTATAAACATCAACAACTTCGAATTGGACTAGTTTCCCCTCAACAAATCAGGGCTTGGGTAGATAGAATTCTACCCAATGGAGAGATAGTTGGAGAGGTGACAAAACCCTATACTTTTCATTATCAAACCAATAAACCGGAGAAAGACGGATTGTTTTGTCCCATTGGACCATTTGTATCTATATACATCAGGATCCCGATTCATGGATCTCTCAATTCGAGAAATAAGAGGATCAAACCATTTCTTCTGATTCTTTTTCAAATTCGATAAATGTTGGTTGATCATATATTTCATTATAGTTATATGATTCAGAGTCTCATTTCCTATTTGATCCCTTTGAATTCCATATTCGAAGTTGCGATCGGATCTATTCATTAAAAAGAAAAAGAATCGATTCGATACATTTCTGATGTACCCATAGGTACTATATTGGATTTGAATCAGATTTCGGATCAATCTATATTGATTGATTGCCTCCATGATGTTGTTGCTAGCAAATACCGCTCCCAAATCATTCCCGCAGTAGATCCGGACCAATTTTTTTCTGATCCTTCGGGAAAAAGATTCACTCTCCTCATAAAAAAGAGGAGGTAAAACCAATAAAGATCTCTTTTTCGATTCATCTCTGGAGTTGAATACCTCATTCAAGAATTTTTGTTGATCCAACCCGTAGGAATCCATAGAAAAGGAAAATCCCCTATAATACACCAGATCCGGCTCAGTTATTGATAGAGTGAATAGATCCGCCATTTCTGGGAATCTCTCTTCTGATTCCAAAAAATCCATTTTTGGATTTCTTTCATCTATTCCATGACCGGAACAAAGGGGGATACGCGTTACGCCACGATTTTTTGGAAAGAATGAAATCTTACCGGAACTGTCCATATCCGGGATGTGATATGGTTCCGAAGGATGAATTGAGACGGTATTTTGTAAATACGTAATGATCTTGAATATATCAACCATTTCTTTCTTTTCCGCTCGCCTGGAAGGGACAAAAGAAATATCTTGTTTTCTCTTCAACCATTTCTGATCTCTAGTGGACCTCTCGGTAGGATTCGAACCCATATAAAATTCTGACCATCTGTCAGAGAAAAAAGAACGAATTGATCTTGTAGGATTCCCAAGAAATTCTTCGATTTCTTCCGGAAATCGATCTGATTCTATCTTTGTTCGTTCCGTTTGAAGAACAGAAGGATCCCAAAGAATCGATCTCTCTTTGAATTGCTGAATCTGTGTTTGATCGATCAATGTGTGATATTCTGAATCCTCATTTCTAACGGAATCAAAATGATCTCTGGATTGATCAGAAGAAGATCCTTTCCATTGGCTGGAATCCGTTACTCGAATGAAAATAGATCTTGCGGAATCATATTGAATATTTGACAATACATTCCGTACCTTACTAAAAAACCGATCCTTGTTTACCAACCACACATTGTCTAACCCAATCCAATTCTCTCTCGAGACGTTCCTCAAAAAATCCGATTCGTGCTGATTCTTTCCCCAACTAACAAAGAGATCTTGGCGGAATTGCCACATATGAAATTGAGCACAATTCTGCAAAGAAATACCCCACTTGTTTCTCGAGAAGAGATGGGAAACATGCTCAATATCATTATCATTGGATTGCATAGTTGCCCCAGCTCCTTGTTGTTTGAAGAAACTATCCCCCTCAATTGGTCTTTTTTCACGAAGACCAGACATGAGATAACAAATCAAGTCTTTCCCTAAGATTTCGAATAGCTGTCCCGAATTCAAGTTGATTATGTTTCGTTTCTTCCTCGGAGAAAGACGAAGCAGACACACGACAACTACCCCGAAGCCCTTACCCTCGGATGTTTCTGCGATCTGCCTTCCTGGGTTCCCAAGCTCGCCCTCTCCAAGCCACCAAGCTCAAATCGTCCATCCCTGCCGTCAGCAGTCCATCCCTGGGTTTCTCGAATCGAGTCTCCAAGACTTCTATTCTTCAATGCAGCTTCTTCCCAAGCTTTAGAATTCATATTCTCTAAGCCATCCATCGCATTCAAACATCATTGCATCGTGCCTCCCCCTAGCTTCCCAAATTAAATCTGCCCTTTACCAAACAACCTCACTGCCCAAAGCTAACTACACTTCACACACCTATTCATGCTACCTAGAAGAATCTAGAAGTTGGTTAACCCATGCCAACCCATTTCAGTCAATGACGACCCAGTCCAACTAGTAGATCACCCCAACCGCATGGACTTGCCCCGACCCAAAAGATTAGCCGACCTACATCGACACAACATATTGCATAAAAAAAAACTAACAATTTCCAACCCGGATAGAGAAAATCTATCGCTGAATCTTGCCTCTGTGCCCAACTGTGGCACTATTGTACTCGAATTTCGTTGCCACCACAACTTGTTATGTTTCCTCGCTCATAATCAGAACTAACTGAGCCAATCCCGCACCGAATTGCACCTTTATGTCCAATCGTCTAGTTGTCGTATCCAACAGCATCGTTGTCGTCCTATTTTGTCACCACCGCGACATGGTATGCCTCCTCACACCCAATCGGGACTCTCCAAACAGCCAAAACTTTTCTGCACCTGACTAAATTGATGTTTCCTTCATAAACCCTACAACTATGCTCCAATCGCACTAGGTCGGGTCGACCTCAATCCGAACTGCACCAATAGCACCAAACAGAACAAAACTAAGCCAAAACCATTCCAAATCAGGTCAAAACACCCCGAACCAGGTCTAAGCAAACTAAACCATGTTTTGAAGGGCCGAACTAAGACAAAAAGAGCTGAACCTCCCCAAAAGAGCCAAATTGTGTCATTTCACTCCAACTTCCACAATCAATTACTCAGAGGTCTCAACAAGGAGCTCAAAGACACAACATTGCCAACAAGACCAACCTTCTCACCTTTGCCTTAACTAAGCCTTTGCTCAAATTCCTCAAACCCCTTTTTCCCCAAAAATTCAATCCGCTCTATAATCAAGTATGACATGGCTCATTGTTTATCGATTCAAGCTTAATTCAAGAAAAAGCATATCCAACTTTTACTTAATTTTCAATATTTTAGCCTCTTAATCATAAATAATTTTGTTCATTCAATCATGTTCAATGAGCAACCTATATTATAATTATTTATAAATGCATTTCCTAATTTGTTTAAATATATTTCAATTTATAAAAACAAAACTATATTCATAGATATAAAATAATTTTACTCTAATTTTAGTTAGTTTGATCTAGTCTAGGCTAGACAAGTAATCAACTCATAACATTTTGATTTAAACCAAGCAAAACACAGTTGACTAATTGCATATCAACTTGAATTCGAATCAAGCAAAAATTCCATCAAATTTCGAGTGATTTACAAACCTCAAGCCAATTTAATAGCCCTACCTATCATGAAACATGGCAACATTGGTTCATCATCGCCTTCGACCACACTCAAGTTGCAGACATGCAAGATGATCACTTCATCCATCTCATCATTTTAGTGGGCCCAATACATTGGCTAGCTATGAAATGATTTAATAATTCTCTATTGATCCTCTATATGGAAGTAAGGAATTGAGGTTGGGTGAAAAGTCTCCACCACATGGCCACTAACCAATGAGTCACTGAATCTCTCCATATGTAAAGCAACCAAAAGAGATTGCACATTCTTGGTCCATATCCACAAATGCATTCATGCTATAAAACTCCCTTGAAAACTCAAGAATCCTATTTGCCAAGATAAGGCCAAAGAATAGCTAAACCTAACATTCATTTATGAGTGGTTTAGTTCCCTAGACTAGCTTTGTTCTTTAGGAACAGCATAAAGACCATTTGCACCTATATTTTCTTCCATTAAATCATTGCACCTGCATGGGTCTGGATCACCAATGACTTGATCTAAATGCCCTTTTATGTATTGAATAGATCTCCCAATCAGCAATGGTTGCAACTCAATATCAGTAGAAATCCAACAAATGGCTTGATGGTGATGGACAAAGAAGGATGGATAAATGACCATCGCAAAGGCATACATAAATGCATTAAAACTGAGACTTCAGATAACTCAATCATAGATGAAAAGTATCACCTTTATTAATAAAAAGCTATAACATTACGAATGGATCAATTGGGAGTTATAACTACAAAAATAATTACATGGGCAATATATGTACGAAATATGCCTCTCATCAATTCATATTATAAACAGATATTCAGAATTCATTAAGATTTTAGCTCAAATTCTGCCTCTTAACATGCTGATCAAACTTTACTTCATATCAACAGCAACACTAGGAAATAGACAATTCATGATTGACTCAGCTTAGTTGAGTGCTTAACCAGAACAAAATAATTTTTCAATCATAAACTAAAAAAAAATTTGAAACATAAAAAATTGAGGAAATAACAGGAAAATTCTAGAAGGTAAAAATGAAAGCAAAACCAACAAGTTTTGCAAATTAAAAAAGAAAAGCGTATATTGCAATTAGCTGCCTACCACTGATCAGAGAGAGTTGGCCTAATAAAAGCATAGTAATGTCCACCATGCACACCACCACTGTGAACAAGAACGCTGCAAACAAGCAAAGATAAAAGTGAAAAAGCCTTCTCAGGCAACCAACCACAGAAATGTTTAAGTAAAAGCTGCAATATCGAAAACCTTACAATCTCCATTATCATGCAAGAATAGTGGCGGCTTGTTACAATATTACTAAGTAAAGAAAATAAATATCCTTAGATGATGAATTGTTATTTCTTTTTTACATAATTCAATATGATTTCATTAACAAAATTTATACAAAACCAATGTGACACACAATTGAGACATGAATTACATATTCAAACTCTAGAGCAAAAGAAAATCAGTATTAACAAAAGAAAAAAACAATTTGGCCAAGTATTAGCATCAGCCCCTACCATGTCATCAAGATGGAAAAAAAAATGAATCAACAATGCATATATGCTATAACACTTGAACAAAGCTTGCATAGTAAAATTCCAGATAGCCCAGTTAGGTTAAAATGTATCAACCTTCTACTTGAGAATGACTTATGGCCTACAGATTTAAACACCCCCCCCCAAAACTCAAACAATGCCGAGTATTAACAAAAATACGTAATCCTAAAAATAATATTTTACCAAGTTTATTTGGCTACATAAACATAAAACAGAAGTTACTTCGATTCCTGGAACATGCCATGTCATATACTAATTCAGTGAATACAATTGCCAGCAACTAAAAGTACCTCAGTTTTTAACACCATAAGCCACCTAAAAACTGAAAATAAGATATTATAAACAAATGAACAACAAAGCTCAGGAATCACTTAATTTCACAAGTCTTGCTTCTAATGAGAAATTAATTATAAAACATTAAAATATTATAGAACAATAAATGGAGCAGCTGTCAATTTTCAGAACTACCCCTTCCAAGAGTTTCTAGCAAGTAGAGAGCCAGGCAAGATCTGACTGCATTAGCCCAATTCTTGGAATCTGAACCTCATCTCTTTCAAAACACCACTAAATTCACAAGTGAATTTCACAATTGTAAAGAGGACTCCACAACCATTCAAAGTTGGGGTACTATGCAATATAAAAGAATATCCCATGACAATGTATTACATAAAAAAATCCAACTAATTTAAGAGTTAGCATGCAGAATCATTAAATATATCAGGCAAACCATTATGCATGTTTATGGAATACTGAAGAATCAGCAACCAAAGGCATCAAAAGATCATACAAAAAACAAATATGAATAATTAGATTGTAGGTTGATAGGGGCAGGCAAGGTCAACATTGCCATCATTAGTACAAGGAGTTAATGTATCATCCTTCAATATTTTAGTTTCAGGTTTTAGTTCATGTAGTGATGTTGATATTTTAAGTATCAAACTGTGTGTTTTTGTATTTGCATTGTGTTGTATTGGGGTGGGTCATTTGTGTTACTAGGTGTGTGAAGACAAGGTTCCATCAGGTGGTGTAGAAGGCACAAGACTCATTTTTTGGCTATAGCTCAGATATGCCAGTCCCTAATGCAAATCAATTCTACATCTGGAATTGACCAACATCAACTAAAACGTGATTCTAGAGGCAGATTTTTCAGTTTTAGAAAATTTCAAAGTTCCACTACTTTGGAGGGGTCCACGGGGATTATGGCTAAGGTGGCAAGCAATTGTAGGAAAGTGTCCTAAGGGCTTAAAAGCAAGATTGCAAAACAGATTAGGGCTTTTGATAAAGTTGTATCAGATAGTTACTGAATTTTCTGAACTGGAGAAACTGGAAGGCAACTGATTGAACCTTGATGAGTGTATGATTTCCTTGGCCTTGGATGGGAAAAGCTATATCATGTTGTAATATCTCTTTTCCTTAGTTTCAACCTTTACTGCATGTACCTCAATGATTTCCTAGAACTACATGCAGTTGTTTCCATTATAACAATACTTCATTCACCATCAGTTTGATGTACTGATTTGTTTTTCAAATAGTCATCTCTTGATGTTTCTCCACTGTGGTTCTCAAACAAAAAACTCAAAAGAAAAAACAAAAGACAAACTTAAACAAATTTGGCGCACCAAAAACAACACAGCCCATCACGAGTTTTTCTGAAACCTGAGAGCCACCCATTCCTTTATCTATCAATTGATTCTGCCGATCAATTCTGCTTCTACAATTGACCTAAAAACAATTACACTAACAGAATATCTAGCAGCCAGGTCTAAGTTGGGTCCATGTTGATAGTTTCATATTTTGAGGTTTTTTAAACTTAGAATATTTGAGTCCAACCATTAAAATTCATTGCATTTATTTCTTTCTACTGCATTTGAATTTGTTTCATTTTATGTTGAAGTGTGAACAGAATTTCATAGGAAACCCCGTTGGAGATCTGAATTATATTGTATTCAAAATAATATTTTCAAACCCCCTCATCCCTTCCATTCCTGTCTGCATCACAGGCTTTATAGAGAGAAACAAATTTTCATGATTCGAAATGCCTCCAAAATAGACCAATTTGATGTCATAAAAACGAAAACAAATATTAACTGTAAAAGCTTCTCTCATAAAACAATAAATACCTGTGCAAAGTGTAAAGATTGCGAACACTTCTGTCAGCATCAGGAGAGAGATACTTTCCATTATCCCTGTCAAGATCTAACCGCAGAGGGAACTCATAGCGATCATTTATCTACATAAGCAACACCAAATTTTAAGTACCTAATTGTTCAGTAACATATAAATCATAAAAACTGCACAGGCATGCACAATGACACTGTTAAAAACAACAAACTAGCATGCAATTTTTTTCAAATTCAATTAGAATTATATTAGTGTAAGCGTGAACACTGCAATTCTGAAATGACAAAAGAAAGCTTCAGCAGGCATTTCTCACCTGTTTATGAGTAGAAAAGTTCTGCAAACTAGACAGAATCTTACATATTAAGAATTTTAATAATAAAATTATTATATTTAAGCCAAACATACAAATGTTCAATTAATTAAATCATTCTAATGGTTTGTCAAAATACATTAATAGACCGCATTCCACATAGATGCCTGCCTAGAATGTAGAGACACACAGAAATGATCAAACAAGTGATACAAAAAATATGCCCTACATGACTAACTTTTAGAAAGAAGCTTGCCTTCTAGGAAGACATGTTGAAATGCACTAAGGCACAAGATAGAAACATATTAAAAAAAAAAAAAAAAAAAAGAAGGCTTTGTAATAAATGAGCCTGACATTGTGAAAGCAGACGCAAGTACATCTTTTGGAAAAAGGAATCAAATCTCTGTAAACAAATGGTGCTTGAAAAGAAAAGTAACAAGTATTTATATGCAAATAAAAGCTGGATATTTTGCAAACCCAGCTTTCATTTAGCATTCCCTCTTGACTCTACTAATGGTTCTAGATAGGTAACAGAACAAATAGCCAGTAGACCTCGTAACCAGTAAAAACAAAGGAATTACGAAGTTTAGAAATATACAGACAGACCAAAGATGCAGATAATTTTTGAGGTACACACCTTTACCATGGTATCCCTCATAAAATCATATTCAAACCGCTTTAGCTGCAGTTGCAAAACCGGTGGGAAGTCGATGAAGAGTACACCTTTCTTGGCATCCTGGAATTTTGATGGTTAACAGGTGAGGAATTAAATATTAAAACAAATATTATTCATTTATCCCCTAATACCATGAAAACAATAAATTAAATTAACATGAAAAGAGCACATGCAAAGGCCATATCTGATAAAGCACAATAAATTATACTTTAAGTTCTTGCAAAAACTATCACATTTAAGCTTATTCCCTTATTCTGTTACATCAATCCAATTGCAAAGTGGGTATGCTTGACCCATCGCAAACGATAGCAGGAAAATGGATTCATGCACATTTTTAATTTTGTCATACACTATTATCAATACATCAAGAGCAAACTTTTCCTTAATTTCACCATCAAAGTGTCTTAAGTTATGTTATTTTGATGCCATAAAACAACGCTTACTGTTCATATGGAAATCTTTATATGTTTAGGTGGACATAAAACAATAAATCACAACATATTGAAGCAATGCTGAAAAAAATTTCTATGTGAATAGTACAGGTCATGGAATGGCACCTAAATTACAGAACTAACACTAAATTATCATAATTTCTTTAAGTGCTGCTTAAGCTTTATTCCATTATCAAATGGTTTCTTAGCACCAAGAATAGCTTGATTCTTCAAAAGAATTAATGTTTAGCAAATATAACCACATATTAAGTTAAATTTGATTTGCTTTGAACTCATATAATGGATACAAAAAAGCTCTCATAAGAGATGAGCATCCCACAAGCAATCACAAGAAAATGTTGATTGGGTGTTACAGTTCCTCTGAAATATGCTACAAGGAGCCAAGGACATTATTTGAAGGGGCCTTCTTCTAAACTAAAGCACCTTACCTGTGCAAACCCAAAGATGACATTCAAAAGTTTTTGTAAATATCACACTGAAAATTTCGCTAACTAAAGCAGATGGCTGAAAGAATTACTTACCTGCAAACCAAAATGTTCTGCATGATACTTATTGTCTCCTTCAAGTCGTTCAACTTCAACATACTTATCAAATGAGGCATATACATCACGGCAACCTTTGACATCAAGCTGAAGATCTAAGTAAAATCCAGAAAAGCAATCAATAAAAATATTAGATCATATTATTCAATGAAAAACAACAGGTACCTTAAATGTCTGAATAAACAAAACGATCTTATGTACCCATTGATTTCTTACCATAGAATGATTCCTTCCTACTAGATTTATAGTCAACGTTAATGCACTCAATATAGTTCATGTGGTGACCTTCGAATAGTTGTTGTATTGTGCCCTCAACAACAGTTCCCTGACACAGTTTTTCAGTTCATAAATTAATCAAGAAAAGCCCTACATTATTGACCCCATACCTTCATCTTATCTTCCAGCTTCTCACAAAGAACCCTGTTAAGTTCTTGAACATCATGCTGCATGAAAGAATCATATGTGTCCCATCCAAATGATTTAGTCAGTTCTTTTGTGGCAACACTGCTATCACTATATTGAAGCTTGTAGAACAAACTCTGAAGAGCCAAGGGGATGCTTCCAGAGGGAATATCATTCTCTGTTGTAGGCATGTGGTACACAGCCTGAAAGACATGATATAAGAGATTATTTTACTTTGAATGGCATATTTATCACAGAAATCAATAAAGAATGCAGAAATTATACCTTTCTAAAGTAAGGAATATGGTACAAAGTCTGGAGAAGAGAGTTCATATAACATGTGGCACCTTGATTTTTGAGACCAACATAACCTGTCTCTTTTTTTGAGTCATAGGTCCAATAATCTACCACTTTACGAACAGTAACTTCAGCTTCAACAACTAAATTATCATTTACAAGATATCCTCTACTTGGATCATAGAGATCACTAAGAGGCATAAATGATGTAAATCCCCAATCACTTTCCCTTGAATTAAATTGGTGTTGGGTGTCTGCCAAATAAAATAAGGCAAAAGGTCAACCAAATTCCATGCACAACAAAAATAACAATAAATGATGGTGCCAGAGAACATGCAGCCTGAATAAAAACACAAAATCAATGGTTCAAGGACACTGCACAAAAAAAATGTATCAGATATCTATTCCATGCAACAAAATTTCGGTTTTGAACTAGTGTTGAATAACAATACGCCAGTAGAGTCCTACAATCTGTAAAATTACATTCTTTTACCACCCTTAGCTTCCTCCATCTGAAAGAAATGATCATTCAAATTCCAGAAAACTTATTAAACATTGTTGAAAGATTGATGCAATTTTATTTTCTTTTTAGATACTACATATTATTGGTACTTGAGCTTCTGTGGAAAAGACTTACTACTCCAGAAAGCAAACATAGCCAAAAACATACCTTTTCTTATTGTATACTTGCTGTGCATTTGATTGATCACAGAAAGACTAAATTGTGCATATCTACTCCATCCATAAGGCAAGCTTGTTGCATCAGCAACGTCCAAGTACATAGACAAGTGGTCAACATTGTTCCCCTTTGGAAAAACCAAAATCCTCCTATCATCATAAACAGTGCAAAAAAATTAGAATCTTTTCTATTCCTTTAAAACCTCAATGATTAATGGAAGTTTCAGCAATGAGTAAATAAGTGTAAATGCGAAAGGGAGAAGCTACCATTTATAGCCTCCAACAATGAATATCTCAGAAAAATGTTTCCTAACGTTCAATCTTGAGAAATTCTCAATTGTCCATGTGAATCTGGTTAATGGGGGGTCCTCTGCCGGCTGATTGTCAGCCGTGCTGACAGCTACAGTTGGAGCAGCTAAAATTGCAAGGGAAAATTAAAACATGATGCAAAACAAAAGCATACTGCCTAAAGTACCGAGAAAGAAAAACAGTCAGGATTTTCAATGGACCAAGACATAGTAAAGTAAATCATTTGATGAGCCGGACATAGACGAAAGCTCAAATACTACACACCATCCATGGGTTGGGGACCTTCGGGGAACTCCGAGTGCGGCACCAGCATCTCCTCGTCTTCCTGCTGCAAAAAAAAAACCAAAAAAAAAACAAAGAATCATAACTCAGATCCCGAAATTCCCAAACCCCACAACCTAATCCAAACCCCACGGGGAACAAATTCAGTTGCAAAAGAGATCAATCAATCTGATTCATGGAACCTTCAACACGCCCCAAAACCTGGAAGCCATTCTCGGTCAGACAACAAGCGAGAAGGACAAGGTTACCGACGAACAGATCACGTAAAGAACGGAGCGCCGCCAAGAGTTCAGGCAATAAGGAGTAAAGGAGAAGAAAGAAACGGAAAGAAGAGCTTGGGAATGATTCGACAAACTTACTTCGATGGGAGGCGGAGTCATCATAGTCATGGATGGGACGGAGGAGGACCGCGGCAGCGAAGACTATCCGGTCCGGTGCGGAAGAGGAACTAGCACTGGTTGTAGCTCCCGAGGTAACTAACAGAGGATAACCACGAAGGAAGAGGGCGATGACCGTCGGAGTGGACGGCGAGGGGTTCCGAACAGGCGAGGACGCCGGGCACGGCACCGAATAGAGAGAACCGGCTCGAGAACAAGTTCGGTTTTTACATCAAGGGTGGTTTGTAACCAAAGTTTGCGTAGTCTGAGTTCTGCTGCACCCCGTAGCAACTGGAATTAGAGTGTTCCTCCGTTAATGGTGCAACACGTGTCAACGAAGACTCGAAAACCGCTTTGTGATGGCTTATGATATCTGGGTCGACGCCAATGGTCTAAAGGAATTGTGGTTTTTTAGTTGACGTGGGTCTTCACTCTAAACAGATCTTATTAAAAAATAGTAGTTAACATTTTAAAAACTAAATTAAAAAAACCAAATAACAAATGCATCAATGTTTTGAGTGTTACTAATACGAAAAATCCACTCAATTTAGCCTAATGGTAGGTTACATAATAACAACATCATATGATATATATTTCACATGTTTCAAGATAAATCACAAATTAATTAAGATAATTGAATTACAGAGAGCCCAAGTTGAGTTTAACATATATTAATACTCATTAACTTGAGTGATTAAATTAAACTTATTATTTTATTTGTTAATACTAAATATATATTTTTAATATATAATATTTTGCTATTTTTATGTGACTTTTAACCAAATTTCTCAAAAAAAAATCCTATAACATTAGATTCACTCTCCAATCTTTTAAAAACTAATTTTCAACAACAAATTCATGCATCATCGACAACTTCAAACAATTGCAAATTAGTTCTATTACGATACGTTAGTTCCAATCAAGTCATTTTCTTAGCGATATCATTGTTATTCAATCACACCACTTTATCAACCCTTTCACACAATATTAATTATGCTAAACTATCATAAATCAACTATGCTGTACTATGTCGACTCTATTAAAATCATCAATATCAATTATATTATTTTGTAACTCTATCAAAATTTTCAATGTAACACCCTTAGTTTGTAATTTGATGAATTATTCTATAATCTGTAATTAGGTAATTGAGCATATAAGTAAGCATCATTGATATAATAAAGTTTATATTTAATATTAGAATAAAATAATACTATTTTTAACATATTTAAAAATTGTGTAATTATTACAAAATTACTCAAAATTCTAATTAAGCATGTTAAATTAAGGATTTTTCTTTTTTCTTCTTGTAGTTGCTTACGAGACAAGAAATCAAAAGATTCAAGAAGCTAAAAGAAGAAGAAAAGGAAAGGAACTACTTTCTTATAGTTAAGAGTTTTAATCGAGAATGAAGGAGCTAAGAGAGAAGTATAGAAGGAGAAGAGTATAGTAGGTTACAAACTTATAAACCATGCATTCAATAATAGCAAAAACAATACTCATAGTGAAAAGAGGAGTTAAAAAGAAAGAAGACTCTCAAAAAGTTGTGGAAAAATGAGTGAAAGTGAGAAAGTAGATTTAGGACAACTAAAGAGCTATGGTAGAAATGAAAAAGATGAATCAAGTGAAGAAGTTTTGTTGTATCAAGTGTTGTCTTCATACTCCCTTTTGCCTATTGCATGCTCAAAGACTTTGTTGAGTTTGGAGATTTTTTTATGTGAAAATGTTGAAAAATTGCATTGGTTATGAGAGACTAAAGGACTATGAAGTGTTATATTCTTGCTTCCTTTAAGTCTAGGATGAGTTTCAACATGAAAAAGATTTGGTTCTTTTTTAAAATTAAGTTTTATAACTAACATATGATACCTTTTAATAGAACATATGATACATTAGTCGTAGAAAAGGTAGAAAAATAAATTCCTCAGAAAAATGGATGACAAATCAATATTTATTATACGATATATTATTCTCAGGAAAGTAAGACAATTTATAGAAATTTATTTCTCATGAAAAAAGAATGAAATGTTGAAATTAGATGTACAATATGTTGGAGTTCAAAGGCAAAGTGTAATATGAAGGCTTATGGCATTGAAACAAGAGCATTTTGCTTTAGCTCTCATGCACGCAGTCAATGGTGCACGCCAATCTCATTTAGATTAAGAGTTGTGCTCAATATAAATCCTATTTTAATTAATCATTTTTCTCAAATATAGTGGTCGATTAAAACACTTTATTTTTCATATGGTTATCCTTGTTGTTTTTGCTCTTATTCACCTTAATATATTTTGCAGTTATTTCATATTATCATTAACATCGATTTCTATTCGTTTGCACTTGTGCACTCTTTGCTTACCGTCACAACTCGTTTGTCATCACTTGGTTTTCTAATTCTCCCAATCACTGTCATCACCAATAGCCCATCATCACTCAATTATCATTATCACCTAGTTGTCCTCCATCACCAGGCACCCACTTCTCCCTAGTCACCCTTTAGCTACCCTAAACTGTGGTCATTATTGATCACCGTCTTTCATCTCGCTCACTATCAACATCCCTCATCGCATTGTTGTCCTCATTAGATCATCATCTTGTCTGATTGCATAATTTTTCATATGTTGTAAATCTTTTCATATATTTTTATATTTTTTATTTAATGTGATTAACTCGTTTAGAGTTAATAGGTTTCGAATTTTAAAGATCTTTTTAGATTTCTAAATGATTTAACTCCAAAATAGTCTTTCCCATGTTAACTTTTTATCTCTCTCATACTTATACTATATTTTAATGTATATTTAACTCTTTTGTTTTTTAATACTTAGGCTATGTTTTAAGGTACATTTAATTTTCTTTTTCTTATGCATAAATATTATACTCTCATTCATTTATAAAATAAAAGAGGTTCTCTCATTATAAGAAATGTTATTCCTTAATAAAATTTTTTTATTTATGTACTTCTACCTTTATGTGCTTTACTCTAATTGAAAAAATTCAAACTTTTTTTCTTTTTGTGAGAGACAATGATTGAATGTGAGAGATCTTTCATTAATAGAGTCGAAAATCAATCAAATATCCTCTTCCTTCAACATACTTCTTTCGACACCCTCAAGTCCTCATCCACCTTTTCATTATCTTGATCAGACCAAAAATTTGCCATCCTTCCTTAAGGAGGCTCCAAATTTTAGTCGATCACCTTATTATTTCTTTAGCCAAGCTTTCCCACCAACCCAAATCTCCACATTGTCATCTTTTCCCATCTTTGGCGCTCCACATATCACTTTAAGAGAAACTACAATCTATCATTATCAAAAAGATAAACTCTTTCTATAGCTTTTATTTTTTAGATAATAATCTAAAGTTAAATTTACTTTTTCTTTTATTAAACTATTTTCTACGTAGAGTTTGTCTTTAATTTTTTTACTTTATATATATGAAATTAGATGTAACAAAATTACTCAGTAAGATTTTATACTTAATTTTTAATTTATTATCACATACTTTACTAAATAATATATGCTATAACTTAGAATATTAATCTTTAAATAATTTTAAAATATCATACATATTACATATCTCTAATTAGTGTAAAATAACTTTTAGTACTTTTTATTAGTTTATTAAGTATTTTTTATATTAAAGCTTGAAATTAGACCCTAGTAAAAGTCTAATTTATCCTATATTATACATATTAAGAAAATAAATGATGTCATACCTTAGCATGTCATATGTTAATGGTCATAAATGGTACATTCAAGTTAGAAAAAGGTGCAATAAGAAGAAAAAAAATAAGTCATTAAGTTAAAAGGTGAAATTTCAAGCTTAGTGTATGATACATCATATATAATAGATGATACATCAAATGTTTTTTGAGTGATTCATAAGAAGATTTCATGGTCTATGATATGGCATTAAAGGAATAGAGTAAAGTATGTGATATTTAATTATCATAACTTAATTTGTTAGTTTAAGGAAAGATCCCAAGTGCTCATGAATAATATGTTAGAAAAAAATTATTATACGTGAGTACTCTAGTAAGAAAAAAACTAATAATGGTTAAGTAAAATAAAATGAAAAGTGATACAAAGAAGGTTGTGCATCTGGATTATGATACATGGAGAAAAAAGGAAGGAAACAATAGCTCAAAACTCACTACTAAGATTTCAAGTAGATAAATCTTACATTGGTTACTTAAGTAATAAAAAGAAAGTATTTTTATAAGGAATGCATTGGCATGAGCATATGAATGGTATCATGATTCATTCATTTTATATATCAAGAAATATATTATGATATTTGAATAATATTATTCTAAAATAATATATATATATATATATACTTATTATTTTCTATACAAAACTCATATTATATGAGATGAAATATGTGATATATGATATGTGTGTGTGTGTGTGTGCGTGTGTGTGTGTGTGTGTGTATGTGTGTGTATATGTATGTATATGTGTGTGTATATGTATGTATGTATATACTTAAAAAAAGAAGAATATGAAAAGAAAACGATAAAAAAAAAAGAAAAAGAGAAAATAAATATTGAAGCACATGAAATAAGCATTGTTGTACCTCAATATATTGTATGATATGAGGTAATAAAGTAAAGTCTAGTACATTATCTCATATTTGATAATAAAAATGAAGTATAACCCTAGTGCAAGATGACATGATGAGATATTGGTTGTATACTAGGTCTTGTGTTGTTATTAAAAACCTTCTCCTACATTGTCATCATTTTTGTGTAAAGCCTTAATATATAAAGATGATGGGATTGTGATACATAAGCATCATCAATCATGCTCTATGCAACTTTGAATGTGATGAGACTTGCCATTACTAACACTTTATGTAAAACATTGATGTGTAAAAATGATATGATATGGTATGATTGTTGGCCAATTAGAATGTGCATATAAGTGGGCAAAGGGCTATATAAGATGATGATATGATATCAAATAAAAAAAAAGAAATGAAATGATATGAGATGAGATCTAATGAAAAATAGATAGTGATAGTTGAGAAAAAATAAGGCCCAAATACAAATCAATATATATATATATAAGGTTATACTTTTATATGAAAATTCTTAACATGTTGCTCTATGTAATGATAATAAAGTACTTAGAAAAGTATATGTATATGTATATAGATAGATGTTTTACAAATCATAAGAATAATTTCAGTTAAGGGACAACGAATTTGAAAGAGTGAGTGGGATGACAAATTTAAAAGAAAAAATAACAACCTTAAAGAGGAAAAGCTCATTAATCTTTGAAACTCCACAATCAGGTAAGCTCATCTAACGTCTATTACTGCTTTTCTTTCAAGCTCTAAGGTCTCTCAACTTATAGAGTAACGTCCTAGCAATGGCAGGCTTGTGGGTGCACCTCCTCTAATCTATTCTTTGTGGAGGTGTTGGGTGAATCCATGAACCCATCACCCATTTGAATCAAGCTACCAAAAATATTCAAAGGAAAGGCTAAGTTGGTCTTTGAAGAAGAAGATATTTAAAAAATGTTAAACCTTTTAAGTACTATTTAATTAAAAAATTCTCCTATGGTCACCCAAAACATGGAATGATTTGTTTGACTATCAACAAAATTGGATTTTTTGAGTTCATTTTTAGTGGAGTATTTAGACCACTAGTATATTCTTGTTTAATTTACTAGAGAAGAAGATTATTTATATCGTTAGCTTCATAGATCCTAAACCATAGTTAAATTCCAAATGTGAGTGCTCAAATTATATACACATTTTCATCTAAATTCAAAATCCTCACTAACATTAGTATTGATTTCTTTGGAACATCTTCTAATCCACTTTTTCAATAAAGTAGTACTTACTCATTAGCATCAATAATTGGAACATGACTAAAAGTGGATGTAGCAAAAATCAACTTAGCTTGGCCACACATTGCAATGGTCTCTTTGGAATTGGATTTTGTGAAGGATTTACTAACCAAGAGGATTTTGTGAAGGATTTTGTGGATGTAGCAAAAAAACTCCAATACGACAACATACGAGTTATTATTGTGGTTGTTGCAAGTAGGCCCATGATTTACTTTATTGCAAACATAATAAAAACACAAAAGAATATCTCAATAGATCAAGAGGAGTTGAAGATTCTCATAGTTTTGATTAAACTAATTACTTCAAACCTAGAGTCTAATAAAAAGGTGAAAATTTAAGATGAAAAGCAATTGGCTCTTTCTCAAACAATATTACAAGAAGGCCCCATGGATTAGAGAAACTATTCTCTAACTAATATCACTCCCCAACCTAAACATAGAAGATCATTCTCACAAGAGAAGAAGAAAGTATTGAAGACTTCAATTTATCTAACAAGTGCTTGAAACAAGCTTTAGATCTCAATAATCTAACCCATTGGATCATGAACTATTACAATATATTAAGGAAATCACAAAGAGAATGCATGCAATAGGTCTTATTATATTCTTCTAAAGCAACTTAAGATAAAATCCAATAAGTGTATGATCTCCAATTATTGAAGAGTTTTAGCGAAGAACTCTATTGAAGAGCCATGGGCTTAAGCTTGCTGCAATTTAATGAGAAATATTTCACATTTATCTTAAGTAGACAAACCAAGGAAAAACAAAAAAAGGCTTAAGAAAAGACAATCAATCATATAGGCATTTGAAGAACTTCTTGGTCTATTCAAATGCTATAAAATATGAAACACAATAACTAAAATGCTCTTATGGAACATAAGAGGACAAATGAATAAAATATTGGTTAGCCATCTCAACAACATCATTAAATCATAAAAGATCCTCCTAGTTGCATTAATGAACCTATGACACACAAAAAGTAGATGTTCCACCTTACTAGAAAGTTAGATTTTGAATTCTATGAAGGAAACAAGTCGAACAAGGTATGGAAACTTTGGAAAAAGAATTTTATTATTAGGTTATACTAGATTATGAGCAACTCATACACCTTTTGATAAAGAACTAAAATTAGAACAAATATGTATACTATTTATTAATCTATACCAAGAGTTTATTTATTGATAGAAGAGTTCACTAGCATAGACTTTACCAAATTATAGAGAATTCCAACATGTCATGACTAATTAAAAGAGATTTCAATGTAATGGCATCTTTAGATGGATACAAGTGGCATTCTAGTCCAATGCCAAAAGCTATTCAATAATTCTTTGAATATATTAATTAGTGTGGCCTCATTGAACAACCATTCTTAGGAAATCCTTACACATGGCTAGTAAAAGGAAAGGAAGGGAATGAAAGAGATTAGATATAGTATTAGTGAATCAAGATTAGATTAATCAACTTCTTATCATAATAATTTAACACATAGAATAAGTTTAGATCATGCTTCATTACTACTATACTTTCTTAAGGAATCATCATTATCTTCCAAAAAATTTAGATTCTAGAACATATGATTCAAATGATAGTTTTTTTCTTAAAATTGTGGAATGCAATTAGAAGTCATGAAGCACTTGTCATAAGATGAATGCACTTGCACTTAAGCTAAAATGGTTGAAATCTTTGATGTAAATCGTGTGAGAACAACGCACAAGAGGGGAGGGGTGAATTGTGCTTTTCACTAAAATTTAGATTTTGAAAATTCTTTCAATTAAAAATGTTTGTAAATAAATTGTGAAATAAAAACGAAAAATGCAATAATAAGACAAGCAAAAAGAGACAAAGATTTTTAGGTGGTTTGGCCAAACCCGTGCCTACATCCACCCCCGATCAACCCGATCGGGCTTCCACTAACCACTCCCTTTTGCCGAAGCCGGTAGGGGTAAACCAAGTACAACCGGTGCTCCAACGAGACACCAAAAATCCGAACAAATCCGGCTACAATAAAGCATACAATTTTTACAATAGCAATGCATACAAAAATCCTACACCTTTAATTTCTCAAAGCAAAGTGGCACAACTAAATGTTACCGAATGATGCAACGAAATGTGGAAGAAAGCTGTTGAAATTTGAGAAGAAGGTTGAGCCCGTAGCTCCCACAAGTATGCCAATTGTTACTCTCGGTTTTGGCATTTTTCCTTAGTTTTTGAAGATTTTTGCAAGTGGATTCATCAACTTCATAAATTGCAAAATGTCCTATATATATAGTCCACCAAAAAGCAATTCCAAACGGCTAGAAAAACGGTAAAAAGAAATCCGGAAAATAGCCGTTGCCGGAAGCCCGAAAAGGAAGAAGAAGAGAGCAGCCGTCCGATCCCACTTCAAGAATGGACGACTGGATGGACTTCACGGCTTGATCATCTCTAGACCGTCTGATCCGGGCGGACTTGATCTGAACCATTGGATCCCACGCGCTGAACGAACGGCGCTGATTAAACAGCCGTTCGAAATTACTCTCGCCCGTTGGATCTGGGCGGGCTTGATCTGCGCCTTTGGATCCTGCCGAAGTTATAAGGTGGGATTTTTAGTCCCACACTGCAGAATGAAATTTGGCACACCGCTTTATAATAAATTTGCGTCGTTTAACCTGCGAGCCACTTTGGGGCTGGCTCCCCCCTTCCTTGACCGGGATTTCATCACCCGGTCCAGGTTGACTTAGCCATGCACTGTTCTTTGACCGTAGACCGCGCTGAAGTTAGACTTAGCCGAGCTCCTCTCGGCAAGCTTGGCTTAGCCAGGCACTGTTCCGTTGACCGTTGACCAGCGCTAGCCGAGCTGCTCTCGGCGGTCTTTGGGCGGGCTTTGCTCACCCCTTTCGGGTCAACCAAATTTTTTATTTTTCTTTTTTTTATTTCTAAAAGGCCTGGACGGGCTGTTTTGGCGCCGGGTCGACCCGCCCATGCTACAGTGCTTTTTCCCGAGACTTTTGCTGTTTTAGGGTATTTTTGACGAATTTTTTAGCCACAAATTTGAATATAAGTATATAAAAATAATTTTATATTCTTATAGTATTATAGGTTAATTAAGTGGCTATGAAAAGAAATTCCTAAAAAACGATTCCAAAATAATATTAAAAAATCAAATACCCATGTCTATACATTTTGTCAAATATGCTTGGCCCAAAAATGAAAATTCATTATTAAATAATTTTATAATATTTTTAAATGTTAATACTACTAGTGTGCCTCATAATCTCAAAGTTTTGACATATCAAATTCAAGAGAAATAAAAAGAAATTTAATTATAAAAAATCTTGCGCATGTCTCAAAAATTCCTTGAAGTATGCCATGACCTCAAGGCCCTTAGAGACCATTATTTTAGACATCTAAAATACATGGCTTGATTTAATTAATTATTAACAATTTTACTTAAAAAACAAGCCTTCAGTAATAAATAGCTTGGTTTTGTAATTATCACATCAAAGGGTACAATAATCTTTCCTTAAGGAATGGAACAAAAAGATGTTTGGTAACATACTTGATTCAATTAAATTAGCTAAAGAACAAATAATACTTAAAGAAAAACAATTTGAATTAAATCAAAATGAGAAAATGGGGAAGAAGCTAATAAAGGCACATGAGAATCTTCTTAATGCAATTGCAAAGAAGAAAGAATATTAGCTTCAAAAGGTTGATAATAGATGGCTAAAGAAGGAGAAAGGAACATAAAATTCTTCTATAGCATGGCCAAAGGAAAAAAAATTAAATTAACAATCCATAGCATAGACTCAAAAGATAATTAGGTTTAAGAAGAAGAAAGAATAACAGAAGTTGTAATTTGATATTTTTAAAAACTATTGTTAGCTTCTAAGCTAGTAGAAAATGATAATAAATGATGACAATAATAAGTTGCTAATACATGAAGTCTCAATGGAGAGAATCAATGATATCATATTTCAAATAAACTCTCACAATGATCCTTGACCAAATAGATTTAATGGAACATTTTTCACACACTAATAAGAAATAATTGTAAGTGATGTATTGGATGTAGCAAGGGGTTTTCTAGCAAGGTCATGAACCCCTAAAAAAATATCTAGCATTAATCTAGTTTTAATTAAAAAAACAAAAACATTTAGTGATTTTTGACTAATTTCTCTATATAATTTTACTAGAAAACTTATCTCCAAATTACTTGCATGTCTTAAAAAAATTCTTCCACTTTCCATTTCTCTCATTTCTCTAGAGAAAGCTAAATTTATTAAGGGTGGAGATATTACTAATAATATCCTCTTATCATCAAAATTGATTGAAACAATAAATAGAAAAGCTAGGGGAAACAATTGCAGATTAAACTTGATCTAAAAAATATTGTTAACTATTTATCTTAAGAATTCCTAAGTAAGATCCTCACCAAATTCAACTTTATAAATAAACTCATTATGGTGATTAAGAATATACTTTGTAGTAGTTGGATTTACATCATGTCCATTGGCAATCTAAACAATATTTTTGAAGTCACCCTATGGCTTAAGTAAGGTAACCCAATCTCACCTCTTCTTTTCATCTTATTTATGGAAGTATTTAGTGAAAGTTGAGCAAGCTCCTTAATCAAGATAGGATTCTACAATATACACAACCTAGAACATGCCCAATTATATCCCAAATAAGCTTTACAAATGACATTATAATCTTTAATAAAAGAGATAACAAATTAATCACCAACATTCGCAAGTTTCTCTTGGACTTCCAAAGCATATATGGTTCACAAATAACTCTTAACAAAACACACTTATTTATAATAAGAAAATGAATTTAGAACAAGTTAAAAAAAATCAGACAATGACTTAACTTTAAGAGAGTAATGATTATGGATAGGAGAGTCATCCTAATCAAGAAAATCTTGGCTTCAATTCCTATATATATTTATTGATGGCCATGCACCATCCTTTTAGTATTTTACATAAAATTGAAAAGATGGATAGATTAAAAAAAAATTTAGTCTACCTATTAAGAATATCTAGAATGGCCATGCACCATCCTTTTGTTGGAAACTTCACTCAATCAAATTGTTATGGGTTAAGTACATGAAAGCAAGATATATAATATCAAAAAAAAACTTTACCATCTCTGTCCCATGAAAACATATAAAAATATCAAAGATATGATCATGAAGCATATTGAAGTGTTTAATTCAATGAAAACCAGCTATTGGATGCTCACATCTATTGGAAATTTTAGAACTCAAATGGGGAAAGAACTTAGAAGCAAAGGATTGATTTTGAAATCTAAACAAAGAATTTGGAACTTAAAAGGTCACATTATCAAAATAAAGATTAACTAGATCATTCATTTGTAAGCTGTCACAAAACCAGTGAAGTATTGTCTCCTTTATTAATAGTTTGAACATATAGGAAGCTAATATTACAAAGATAACCATATTACTATTACATTGATGAAATCATGGAAACAATAATTCTGCTAAAGGTCCTATAAATACTTTTCTCAATCATCTATTGGAATATCTAGAATGCAAGAAATATGAAACTATTTAATGAATCTAACCTATCAATAGACATCATTATCCATAATGTCATCTTCAACTTTTATTTCTACTCATTTAGTTGTCTCAAGCAAATCTTCAAGTGGTGCAACTAAGTTTTGTTCCTCCCTTCTCATTATTGTAATACATGTCATGAAGTTCTTAAATGGACTTTCTCTCAAAAACAAAATGTTCAAACTCAATATTGATGGGTTTGTGTGTGGCAATAATGGCCTAAGTAGCTATACAGAATCATTTGAAGGCATCAAAGAAAGTTAATGAAAGAATTCTCCACTTTTGTCAATAATAAGTCAATAATACAAGTTAAAGGAATGGCTCTGTATTTGAATCTTCAACTATGCAATAATTTAGACTTATCAAACACCATCATAGAAATAGATTGCAAGGGTATTTTTAAAATGTTATAATGCAAGTTGAATATCTCTTGGAAGTTGGACAACATCATCTAGCAAATAAATCAAGCACTAGGTATGACAATCATCCATTGGAATTTTATAAACAAAGACGGCAATGAAGTTGATAATCACCTAGCAAAAATAATAGCCAAAAACTCAAATTTAATCATTTAGATGCACAACAACTTTCCAAGTACTATTTGACCCTTATCAAATTGGATGAGGTCTAGCACCCATACATAAGAACACAAGGTACGATGTATCAATCTAGTGGTCAGCTCCTGCATGATGAGAAAAAATTGGATAACTTCAATATTTTATTACTTATCATATAATATGATATGCCTTATCATAATATGTGATCCATTTACTATTCATAGTGGGATATCTTTATTTCATGATGATACCTCTTATCATTATGTCGGGCACACGCACTTCCTAACAGATTGGCCAAGGGCATCATACCACACGGGAGATTACTCTCCGAATAATTAAGATATTCTCCAGTTATTTCATTAGACATGTATGCTTCATACATGCAGTTGCTATTCATAATTGGACCTTATTATTATATGATGACACTTCCTATTATTGCATTTAACACATATGTTTTGTGTATACTTCTATTGTTCATATGTAAATATCTTTTAGACAACTCTAATGCATCTTGATTCTACAATGGACAAGTATGATTAGTGAACACAATGTCATCGAGATTGTACTATTGCACCAACACATCTCACTAGATAAGCTAAGTATGATAAATCACACAGCTGATTATTAATCAACTAATTATGATATTATCTAGATATTGCATCAGATATGTATGCTTTGTGTATGTCATTACTATCCATAATTGGACATATTCATTCTATGATGATGCTTTCCATTATAGCATTGAATATATATGCTTCATAGATGTCTTTACTATTCACATTTGAACATCTTCATATTACAACTATGCCTCCTAGTTCTACATTGGATGTACGCTTAATGAAACAATTTCATCAATATCGTACTGTCTTTCCAATGCATCTCACTATATCAAACAATTACATTAGTTTTTTATGACTAATTGTTCATCCACCAGTTATGTTATCCACATTAGTCTTTTCTAAAGGTCTTCTCAAGCATCAACTCAGATTAGTTTAAACATAGCAATTGAATCAAGCTAGACCACATCAATTTTCAAATGTAATAATCAAGACATGATGTAAAACCTTTTCAATATAAGAATTTTCTTTTTATCAAGAAAAATAAAGATATATAAGATAAATCTTATTCTAGTTATGCTAATTGATGTTGATGCCATGGTAATTATTCATTCAACTTTTTTTTAACATTTCTTTAATACTCTCATTTAGATATTTATAATCTTATTACAAAGTTTTATCTGCTAAATTTTTACTCATTATCTACATATATTATAATACATGCTACTAATGCACTAAGAGGGGTATAACAAAGTCATAATAAAGAAGAGTAAAATATTTCATAGTTTGTACATCTTTAGATATCAAGTATATTATGGGTTATTATATATTTTAATTCCTAGACATAGATGAGACTATAGTATGCTTTTGTTTATTATCATTGTAGTTTATAGAGAATAAATATGAAAAAAAAAGCGAAAATGGTTTTCATCATTTCTCATTTGAGGGATTATATGTCCTAATTTATTATATTATTACTCTGATTTGGTTTAATAATAATTAACTAACTCAATAATTGAGTAGAAAAATAAAAAAATGGGTGTGACAAATTAATATCAATGTGATTAACATCTTTAAGAGAGCAATAAAATTTTAGGAAAGTTGAATTATTAAAAATTCATACTCTAGATATTAGAGTTTAGTGCATGAAATCATTAACTTAATTAAGAACACTAACACAACATGTGTATCATGTCCATACATAAAAATAATAAATTATTATTACTTTGGTTTATCCATGTAATAATGCAAACATTTGTTTAAGAATGGATGATTGAAAGAGATTCAAACAAAGATGAGTCTCATACATTTGGTAAAGGTAAAGAAATGGAATAATAGGCTAAAAATAAAAATCTATTGATACACTTTGCCTCTTAATCTATAGTACTCTTTATTAAACAAAAGGAGGAACTTGATATTAATAAAAATATTAATCAATTTCATCAAATGTATTTCTCTCATTTTAAGAGTAGATCTAATCCCTTTGTAGCATTAAAGAAGATAAAGAAGCTAGATAGAATTTTTAATGATATGACTTTTGTAAAAAACAATGGTCTCTCCTACTACTCTAATTTTGAAAGATAATCCTAAGTCTTTATGGGAATCTTGATATTATAGCAAGTTTAGAGATTCACCTTTGTAGATCCTATCATGGAATGACTTTATTGAAGATTTTGGAAAATGGCATGTTCCTTTATCAACCAAAGAATATATGAGAAATAATTTAGCAGCTTTAACTTAAAACATACTAACAAGTGATTAAATATGAACAAGAATTTATTAGACTATAAAAGTATACAGTAGATGTAATCAATTCAAAATCACAAAAATGTTTATGTTCAAAAGGGTTTTGAGAATTGAAATAAAGCATGCTCTAATTGCATTAAGAACTACAAATTATTCAAAATTAATAAAAAATGTTAGGTTGGCGAAACAACATTTGTTAGTTGCATAATCTAAAAAGTGGAGGAGAAAAAGAAAGAGTAGTTTTGAGAGTAAATCATAGATCCTTGTCCAAAAGAAATTTTTGAAAAAAATAATGAAAGTAAAAAATTTGGTTGGACTTGACATGAAATGGGTGTTAATAGTAACAAATCTAAAATAATATTTAACTTAATATCCAAATTATAAGAAATTTCATAAAGATAATTATTAGTATAAGAAAATCTTTTAGGAACACACCTAACTAATATATCAAAATTAAGGATAATCAAGATTAAAAGTAAATAACTTATATGAGGGGACACATAAAACCCAAGTTAAGGGCCTACTGATGAAACAAAATCTTCATCCAATAGTAATACTTTTTTTAAAGACCATAAAATAAAGCTTTTGCATCATAAAGTATAAACCAAAAGATCTCAAGTATAAAAACAAACTATATAAATAATAGCCATACATGATCTATAAATACATGAAATTATAGTTCATGTATCTTAATATCATCAACTATACATAGTGTCCTACCCGTCAGTTGATGAGTAGAGTTCTTATCTATAATTTTAAAGTTCTTATCTTCTAATATAGTAGATGCATTACCTATGATGTAAATATAAGTGAAACTCTAAGAAGTTTAATAGATAAATTGTATAAAATAATAAGATGTGTACATACTATAATATAATATTTTGATGTAAAATGATGCCATGATAACAAGATAATGGATAATCATAAAAGAACAAATCATGATATAAGTGATCCTATAAAATTAATAATCATAGATAAATTACATAAAATGTGAACATGCATTTTCTTATTTATTCTTTTATTTCTAGATCCCCATATTTTATATTTTATATAGCTTAATTTTTTTATAGATTATTATTCTCTAAGTTTAATAATAATATAACATTGACAAAATCTTACCAAATAAAGGGTATCTTGGCCTAGTCGCTATGTACAAACTGTTGATGGCTTAATATGTACCATTATAGAACAACATCCTCACCTTGAGCACATCCTCACTTAATAACCCACTTAATTAACCCCAAACTTTCTTTTAAATGAACTTTTATTTGTTGGATTTTATGTATCTTTGATTTAAAACTTTTGAACTATCATCATAGAAGCACCTTAAAAACCATGCCAAGTTGGTAGTAACTTGATTCAAGATTCGAGAATATTGTTGCAAAAGTCTTGACGTGAAGAATTTATGGGTATGTAATGTATATTTTTTGGAGGTCATTTGAGTTTTCTATAAATTTTTAGTTTAGAAAAAAAAAGAGAATTTAATATTAAAATATCCCTCTTTTTTAATAAGAGGATAAACTTTCATCTCTCTCAAGCCATTTTGGCCAAGCTTGGAGCCATGTGCAAAAGAAGAAGGGAGAGAGCTCAAGAGAGGAAGAGAGAGGGTTGGAGGAGATTTGGTTCAAATTCTTATTGGGATTCAATAAAACCAGCAAGGAAGAGAAAAAGCTCAAAGAAGAAAAGGAATTTTGGATCTCATATGATGAAATAGCAAGTTAAGGTATGATCTTACTCGACTTTTTCCTCATGATTCTAATCTTTGCTATTTGGGGATTTTTGAAGTGGATTTATTGTGATTTTGGTGAAGTTGTAATCATTGCTAGATTATGGTTTTGATGATTATACAAGATGATCAGCCAAATCGTTAAGTATGATCTACACAATTGAGGTGTTGGCCAAGGGCTTTAGGTTTGGTACGAATGGAAGTAGTAGTTGTTCGACAAATGATGTACAAGTACAATAGGCTAATTGAACAAGTATGATCAGCTAAAAGAATGTGCCAAAATATTTTTTAGTTTGATCCCTTATTAACTAGTGTCTATTACAAATTATATAAGTACCACACAAAAATAAGACAAGTGGAATGATTTCATGAGAAAGCTTATCAGAGATCACATGTTCATCTTGTATCTACTTGGGATCATACAATATGATAAAGGGTATTGTAAAATATAATATGGGAAATCAAACTATATGATATGAAGCCAAAATATGGATTGATTATTTACAAGATATTTGGGGAGTGTTTAGCTAGCTTTTATAAATAGTTTTGCATATTAAAAGTAAATAATATTATGAAATAAGGTGGAATAAAAAGAAGAAAAATAGGTGCATTAATTTTCTTAAAGTTTAAAATAAAAATTGACTTTTATTAATAAAATGTAGAATAAAGTGTTCATAAAATGTAAGAAGGCAAAGCCCATGGAAGAAATCTCTCAAAGTAATTAGATATATAAACTAAATAATTGTTATATAAATGAGTTGCTAAATCTCTTAAATATTATTGTAGAAGAATGCATGATGATACAAGTATTTAAATGACATAATGTCATTTATATATGTTCTAATTTCATGATGATATGTTATTATGATTTATGTGTATATGTGTGTGTGTATGTGTGTGTGTGTGTATGTGTTTACTTATAAGTTTACAAATCAAAACATATGATAAGAAAGAAAATAAAGAGAAAAAAATACTATTATTGCTTGATAACTTGATAGATCACAAGAAAGAAAAAAAGGTTGAAATAGAACATTTCTTTTATAATGTTATATTGTAGTGACCTAATAGATGAGATAGAAATCACTTTTGCTCTCATGGGTACTCAAAGATAGGCCACAACATAATAGAGGTCTTATCTTTGTTAATATAGATGTTGGCAATAGGGGGCAATGGCTTTATAATGATGAGATAAACTTTGCCCTTTATTCTTAAGAACTTAGAGATAAGACTACAACATAGCAAAGATCTCTTCTTTTTTTGACACAAGATGTTAACAATAGGTGGTGCGGCTTCATGATGATGCTGATATGATATATGATCCTTTAGGAGTGAAGAAAAATGATTATAGAAGAAAATTTAGTCTTAAAAAGAAAAAATATAAAAATATGAGAACGAAACAAAGAAAAACAAAATGAAATTGAATATGAAAAAAAAAAACAAAAAAAGTTATATAATACAAGCAAAATATAATAATATTATTATGTAATGACTATGTGTATAACTGAGCTAGATACATATGAGCATAGATATATTGATATTGTGTTCATATTTACAAATTTCATTGCATTGCCTATTATTCTATTTAATTTACATCTATATTACAACACCTTTTATTGTTTTAATGCTTGTAGCCAATAATTTGTCAACTAAGTATGCTATACTCATTCTATATTTACATTACAAACAAAGATATAAACACTCAAAAAATTAAGGATCCCTAGATGATATCTTAGGATCATGAATGTGAGATTTTGTTATATTTTGTGAGTTAAAAGAGAAACTTTTTTTTGTATGTGAGAAAAACATATATTTATTGTTAAACATTTTATCAATTCTTTATTTATAACTTTTCATTCTGTATGATAGTTGGATATTGTGTGATATTTTTTCATTTAGTTGTATTAAATTGATATTTGAATTTGAGATTTTTCCTTCATCACTGTCACTTATTTTTTGTTAATGTCTTGTATTTTTCTACTAACTCTATTTTTACTTGGTAAATTAGTATTTAGATAAATCTTATTGAGTTTTTTTGAATCCAAGTTGGGTAAGATGCATCACTCTCCTTATCAAATAAGGTCATATCACCTATAAAAGTACGAGCAATCACAAGATGATGATTCATATTCCATATAAGAGAAAGGCTATGATCTAGCTAAAGATTTACCCTACTTGGCTAAACTATATATACTTGGATAGATAGTTTTTGTATGAACTAAGATATCATAATTAATTGATAAGAGTATTGTCCTAATAATTAATTGATAAATCATATGATAAAATAATCATATGTGAATAAACACCAAATAATGCATGTTCTTTTAAGTTTATTTGAAATTTGAAATATCATAAGCCTAAAATTGATTCTACTCAAAACTATTATTAACTTCTTTTGAATATTATTTGACTTATTTAAGACTAAAATTGATATAAGTGGAATTTGCCTATTTTATGGAACATAGGTTGATATTTTCTTTTGTTTGTATTTTTTTATCAATGTTATCTTAAAATTGTATTAAATGTGTCTCATATTATTATTTTATTATTTTAAAAATTAATTGAGTGAAAAAATTATGTTTTTGTATTAACATGCTAATTATGAAGAATTGTTTTTGAGTACGAGAAAAATTCCAAGAGAGTTTTGTCCAATCACTTAGACTAACGAATTGAACAAATTGACCTCTTGTTTTTTTTTTGGATATAGAAGAAAATTAAATTGAATAGATCTAAAAAAACAAAAAAAAGTTGAACTTTTTTCAAAGATCAAACCAAGGCAACAACTAGATTTTTTTTTTGTTGTTGTTTGTTTCATTGCACAATAAAACAATGTTTTATAAAATATAACTAAAAGATTATTTTAAAAATAAAATTATTATAAAAAATTACCTTAATATAAAATATACACTAATTATAAAATATTATTACATTTTTCGTTTGTTTCGTTTGGTTTACTTTTTAACTAACTCTACCACAATTTAATCATTATTTTTTTAATAGGGATCTGTAGGACACATAAGATAAAAATCATATGAATTTTAAGTTTTGTTAAATTATAATTTTATGTTATGTTGTGTACTTCAATTTAATTATTATAAAAATCAAAATGTATTATTTGATTTATTCTACTAAAAAATTTAATTTTCAAAAAGTTATTTATTTGTGTTGGAATTTAAGCAATAAACAAAGATCTATTAGTTTACTTGCTACCAAATCAAATCACTAGCGATTAGTCTACCGATAAAATAGCAGTGGTGATCATCGATAGTCCAACACCCAACTTACTATAAATCAATAACAATAACGATGGTAGGCTAATAAGTGACATTAGCTTTGGACTGTTTCTAACTATGATGAGTGGTAGTCAATGATAAGCAAAGTATTGAAATCTAGTAATCTACAACTAATAATAATGATTCCACTTAACATGACGATGATCTATAGAAAACAAACTTTCTTTCTCCCATGTTTTTTAAGAACAATAAAACCTATGGTTTCAAATACTTTTTTGATGTAAAATTTGTGAAGTATCTAAAGAAATAGACCATGACATAAAAGACAAAGGTTTAACATGAAGATGAATGACTAAGCATAAAGTACAATATGTCCTTGTAATAGACAGTAAAAAAGTTAGGTTCTTGTGATTATTTGTATAGATTTACATGTTGTGTGGAAGAGGGATGTTTATAGCATATTTATACAAAGTGATGTAAGTAATAGAATCACAGGTGAAATTATATTTATTGTAAAATCAAATAAGGATAAATTTCAATGAAAAACTTGTAGGGTTAAATTACAATAAAAATATGCAAATTTTTAGAAACTTTAGATAAGATAATTGAAGAATTATGATTCAACTAATGACACTTAAAATTTACACATCTAACATTTCATGGAAGAAAAATTTCACAAACAATGGACCTAGCCTAGAACTTCATTTGATTTGAGAAGTTTGTTTTATTATTGGATGTATCACGACATAGGGACTAAAGTCATAAAAAGTTCATGCATGAAAGTTGTGGACAGAACTTTTTTGAATTTTTATGTAATAAATTTCGTTTCAATTAGATATTATTTTGCCAAGTAAGTTGATAAAAAAAATATTTTTTAATTTTTTTTTAAGCTAAATTAGTGATGAAATCTTAAACAATCGGACAATTTTGAATGAAGAAAATTTTGAGTCATAAATTAGTGATGAAAAAGTACAAAATTTTGAATGAATAATTTATTTGAACCATAATCCTAAGAAATTTTTCAGAAGAGTTTAATCTTGTTGATATAATAGTTATAAGTCATTGAAGTCACCAAAAATCAATGGTTTAGCACTTGACGTTGTTGAAAATATAAGAAATATGATATCTAGAAGAGGAGTATAAATTGTGTACATTATAAATTTAAGTCAACTCAAATTAAAGTAATAAGTAATAATGGAATATTTTTCTTTTTTTTAATTACATAAGCTATTATAAAACTCTAATTAAACTGTCTTATTGTTAGGATTTACTAAACTTTTTATGTGAAAGTACTAGTAAAAATACAAAAGATTTTAAGTGGTTTGACCAAAATTTTATTCAAATTATCCTTGACCAAAATTCTAAGCAATATACTAAGCTTTCTTACAAATACTAGCTTAATAAAAGCTTAAACACCAACTTAACAAAAATCTAGAACATTGGATTAATAAAAACCTACAATATGATTAAAAGATTGATAAGAAGAATAGATATAAAGTTTTAATAATAGGACAAAGATACCAATTACAAAACTCAAATATAATAATCCTATAACCTAAGCACAATTTAAATAAAAGACATATTATAACGATCTTAAACAATTGAACAATATGTGCAATATTTCTTAAAGAAATAAGTACGAAATCTTGTAACTTCACTTAAAGAGAGAAGAGTTAAACGATGTATAAAGTCATGAGGAATTATGTACAACCTATAGCTTTGTCTTTCTTTAAATAATTCTATAAGTATAAGATAATTCTAATGAGTAGCTCTTTCATGATAATAAACAAGTTAAGCTTAACTTATTCTTTTATGTCTAGATATCTTTATATAACCCTTAAAATCCTCTTAAATAACATTAAGCTATTTTTTAACAACTATATCAATTTCTAAAAAAATAATCAAACTATCTAAAACTCAATAATCAAAAGCTCAATTCTATGTTTATTAAATCTAAAAATTATAAAAAAAATCAACAGAGGTGACAAAAGTTGTTATAATAGCACCATGTAACAAGAGCTACATGCATGGTCGTGCATAGTGGCTCATTGTAGGCACACTGATCAAGCATTGCACACAAAAGGTGCAAGTGCAATAAGGAAGGTGTGGTGCACCCGACGACCATGCATGTTGGAGGGCATGACTGTGCTCATGTGCTATACGTGCAAGCACATTAATCACCTACGCATGTGATCTACAAACATGGTAGGTGAACCTACCAAGTTTACACGGTTAACACGCACACGAATGGCCTGTCTACGATAGGAACAATACCCACGTATGTGAATAGAACCCTAATGTGAGCATCCACATGCATGTAGCAACTCGTACATAGGCGAACTGGTCCATTGCAACCTAGAATCTATATAATTTGTAAAATAACCACATATTTTGTGCGAAAATTAAAATATTATATATTTTATAATAAAAAATTATATCCAAATCTCTATATAAATGGGTAAGAATAAAAAAATTAAGTAATACAAAACTCTATAAATTCATAACTTTATGGAGTAAAAAAATATTGATAGACAACTTCATAGGAAATTTAATCTCCTTGTGGCAAAAAACTCTTTTTTTCATTTTTTTCATAGTTTCTCACCATTCTCATGCTTCAACTTCTACTGTTATAACTTTAAAAAGATATATTGTTGAAATAATCAGTCTTTGATCTAATAGATAATTTTATCTAATCTAAAGGATCATAAAGGTATAATACAATACTAAGAACATCATCTAACCTAATGGATATATCTAATTAGTTTATTTATAAATATATAATAAATTATATTGATGTGATGAGGATATTATACTCAATGAATCAAAAACTCTTTTGTTCAATTTCTAAGCTTTAAAAAATTTACTACAAAATATATGATCATGCACTACGATAAGGTTTCAATAAAACCACTTCATTAATCATAATATATCATATTCATATGATAAGTGAATCATACTAGTATGATGCAAATTTATTGACTTAATGAATTAATTCTAAACTATCTCATAAGTAAATTAGTATCATTTTAGTACAAAAATTTTATCATACTGATAAGATGAGTTTCAACTACTCATAGCCTAAGTTCTTAACTAATATACTAATAACTTGATTGTACTTATACAATAGTTATATCACACTTGTATAACGTTTGGACTGATATCATATTTGATCCTTTAAAAAATAGATCATGCAAGTATAGAAGGTAATATCATATTATATGATGCTCAATAACTTTAAATCTCAATAATCACCTCTTAGGTAAATAATCAACATACTTGCATAATAATATTATTGTATATATATATGAATAATATAGCTCACACATATAGCTCATGATCACCCTTAACTAACACTCTACTTAATTCAATAAGATAATTAGTTGTATTTTTTGATAGTGTTATTATATAAGTATGATTAGTATTACTAATACATACCTCTCTTAATTCAATTAATTTCACTATACTTTGATTATGTAATAATAACTAATACAACTTATAATGCATGTAATATTATAAGACAAAATATATATAAAAATAATCTAAATGAGATGCATTTCTTAAAATAAAATAAATATAAATGAAAAGATGATTTTAAAAAACATTTGAGCACTCTTACTCAATTCTCTCCAAATCTTAGTGTTTAAAAAATTATTGTAGTTTTTAATATTCTATTACTAATAAAAATAACTAAAAAAAAACTTCTCTACTCCTCAAGCTTGTGTTTCTCCAAGAGCTATTTATGAATTACAAACTCTCTACATGATTAACATATTTGTCCTTAAGATACATAATCTAAAAATACTTTTAAAATATATTAATAAAATTAATATAATAATTTTATTATTATCAAACAAAGAGTACAAAGACCAAAAATACAACACATTTGAGTAACACGTCAAATATTTTATTTTATATTTATGGTCATAACAAATGCATTCTAAAATTCATAAATTCATTCCACTTCATCAAAGAATAAAAAAGAATTTGGATTTTTTTTGTATTAAGATACCATGTCGTTATCAAACCTCACAAAATTGCAATCAAGCCCTTAATTTTTTGTATTAAAAAATAAAATTATGCTAAATGTTTTGGATTACTTTTGTAATAACTCAAAATTTTGCTAAGTATAGCATATTCTAAATCTTGATATTAATCTAATATGGTTATAATTATAAGCATTTCAATAAAATAACATTAATTTTCAAAACTATTATGTTTATTAATTAGGGAACATATCATATTCTCAAACAAAATATTCTCAAAACTATTAAAAACATTATTATATTAATTTTATGTAGGGAACATATATTCTTAAACAAAATAAAAAAAATAATTTTAGCATAAAAATTATGAAAGTCTGATAATTAGTAATACATATTAAAAAAAATGACACAAATATAATTTTGTAAATTTTTTGGTCCATAAAGGTAATGTTCCAATCAATTCTTTACCAACTTGTACAACTAAGAGGCATTTTGATTGGTTAAGGGAGAATAATTGTAAAGAAGGAGAGAGAGGTTAGTTTAGTTAAGAAACTGTAGATGAAAGAGAGAGAAAGAAGCTCTCAACTAAAGGGAAAAGACATGAAAAAGAGAATTTGCTACTTTTTATAATGAGAAGCTTAAGAATAGGAAAAGGAAATAAGAAAGGTTTCAATTGCTACTGTTAGAAATTAAATCAAAGTAGAAGAGTTCTTTAAGTAGGAAATAAAGAAAGAGTATAATGGCTAGGAAGAGTCTAAATAATTTGGACTTTTCTTATTTATTTAAAGAGTTTTTTTTGGAATCTATAGGGAGTTTTAACTTTTGTATATGTGAGGAGTATAATTTAAGGCTTTGAAAGGAGTTTGAATTGATTTGAACTAAAATCAAGTGAATTACAACAAGTTCATTCCATTTTGGAGGGTATTGTATCAAACAATCGAACATAATTTAAGGTACAATGACTAGTAAGTTGTTTTAATAGGTTAGTAAACATATTGTATGATGAGGACAACCTATAGTATGCTTAGTTAGGTCAATTCAAGGAGGAAGGTTATTGTAGAGTCCAAAAGTGTGATCATATGGCATTTGAATTGATCATACCATACAAATCATTTCTCATACATTGCAATTTCTTGGGGACAAAATTGAAGATAATTATGGTAAAGGGAATGAGAAGGTTATGAAATCCTTCAACTAAAGATTTAGATTCCTTTGGGCCATGAGATGAAGATGGAGAGGGATAAGAAAAGAGTAATGAGAAGATAATAAAATCTTTCAATTGAGAGTTTAGACTCTTCTAGACGGTGAAGTGAAGGCAAAAAGGGTTGAGATAAAGGAAGAAGAGAAAAATTAGAAAAAAATTTATTTTTTTTTAAGGTTGTGGTCTTTTAAGTATAGAGTGGGCTCTTCTAAGCTTCAAAGTTTTTCAAAATTTTATTTCAAATTCATTAAAAGTTCATAATTATATTTATTTCAAGTCATTTAAAGACTTCACATGAAAGGATAAGATAGATTCATCTAATCCTTAATTTTTTAAAGATAAGATATGCAAAGATCAGATAGACTTGCTTAATCATTATCTCACTTCGAATTTAAACTTCATAACTAACTACTATCTATCATAACTACTAAAGAAAAAAAATTCAACAATTTAGTAAGACAATTTGTATGGAGATTATATTTATTACATTACCATTACTAATAAGTAATCTCATTCTTTTATCTTAATAAGTCATAAAAGTACTAAATATGCCTTTAGGTCTCCAATCTTTTATCTCACATTAAGACATAAATAACCATCTTAATCCATTTGTGATTTTTCTTCATCTTTTTCTCTATTAGTAAGGTTTGTACCATTCTCAGCAATATCTTTTATTTCAATCTCAAGCTCATCCACATCTTGAAATACAAATAAACATTTCATGATATTACTATGTTTATTATCTTCTTCATTATCAAGAATAGTTGTGCTTACTTCAATGATCTCCTCTATATCACTATGTTATCCATCTTCTTTAATGCAAATTAACATTGTATAATTAGGATCTTATCTAGTTCCAGCATCGTAGTTTGACACTAGAGCGATGTAAGGGCCAAGACACACACGTAGAGAACACATGCTAATTCAGGAATCAAGTTAAGTTGGATCAATTTTGTGCTAGAATCAGTTCAAAACTAAGGTATGTGACATAAAATTGTTCATCATTTTGTAGATAAAAAATTCAATGACGATGACTATGGTTTGCTTGGATCATATGTGGATGCGATGTTGCAGACGACTTGGTTTAGAGGATGAGCATGCACATGTAGCAGTAAAAGTGTACTTTTAGACTCTATACATGACTCAAGACATGCACACAAATGTTGCCCATGGCTGAAGATGCACACGTAGATTACACACTACTTGAGACTTTCATACGGATGTCGCACATAGCTCTAGAAGCATGCGTAAACTTGTGTATAAGTAGCATGAATGCAGTGTTAGTGCAATGAGTTGTGGTAACTGGTGGCCAATAATTATTGGTCATACAAACCCTGAGGTAGCCCTCTCTCTTTTTTAACCTTCTTTTTAAAATTATGCAAGAAGGGGCATAGAATTACCAAATGAGAGTTATTTATTAACACATGCCTTTCATATTTTTATGGATATTAAATTTACTTTTTATGATAATTATGGTACATACATGAAATCATAATAAAAATTAGTTTGTATTGGAAAGAAAGAATACATATTTTATTTGGTTTATTACATGATATTTGAAATTAGCATAGACTTGATGGAATGGAACAAAAATAATAAAATTTGGCCTCTTTAAGAAATTATTTCTATTTCATATGGATATATATATAGTGCCACTATTATTTCGGGTAGATGTCTAAGATAAGTATTGGATATTGGTACCATGACCTCTTTGTAGTGTCACTAGTATTTTATATAAGATAATTTAGGTATTTGTTTTGGTCCTTCTACCTATATGGATGATTTGGATAGTGACAATAATACTTTATGCATGGTAATCAAGACATTTGTTACCTTTATATGGATGGATGATGAGTTATTTAAGTCTATAAGCTAAGGTCATTTAGATTTGGATAATGTGATTAATAGGATAATATTAAAAAAGAAACCTAAGCCCTAAAGGCATAAAATATTAAAATCTATAGTATTAATTAAGAATTAGATATTTCATGTATTTTTAGATTTGATTTATCATAGATATTAATGATTATGTTATTATTTTTTTATTATCTTATTGATTTATCTATTGAGTTTCATATAATCTCATTAATATTTATAATATAGTTCATGTATAAACCACACACTAAGATGGGGGTTGTAATATTATGGATAAGAATCCTACTCACTAGAGAAGTTATTAAATAGAGTATTGTATGAGATGTTTTATGAGGTTTTGTGGATAGTTATGATGTACATAATGATAGCATATATATATCTATTTAGAACTTTGTATTATGGATTATTTTGATGTAGGTTTTTAATTAAGAGTGTCTTATTTAAACCTTTACTTATTAGTAGTTTTATTTTTATTTAGTAAAAGAATGATATAGTATTCATTTGAATATAGGTTTGTCTCACTACCAAGTTCTTACTTAAAAAATGAGCTTGTTCTTATATATTTATTTATTTTAATATCTTATTATTATAAGTTATTGTGGACTAGTTAGGTGGGCTCTGATAGGATGGCATCAATGCTTTGGTTTAAGGTTATAAGGGATATTTGAGTGAAGAAACTAATGCAACATAAGCATTTGCATACAATTGATGCAATGAAAAGAGCTAAGTAAGGTAACATAGAAAATATGGAAGAAAGTAGTCTTAGTAGTTATGACATTAAATGATGCAACAAGGTTATGGTAAAGCTCCAAACAAAGGATTCAATTCCTAAGAAAATCTATTAGGGAGATATCATGGGAAGAATTTAACAAAGAGTTTGAAAGATTATTTATTCTATTATTATTATGAGTAAAAATAAGAGATGGATTAAATTACTTAATACATGATAGAATGACTGCGATAGTATATGAATGCAAATTTAGTTATTTAGCTTAACAGGTAACAAATCTAACAATCCCAAACGAATAAAGTTATTGCATATTTCACAAGGGGTTGCGAGATGAGATTAGAGCAACCTTAATGATAATAAATAATCCAAATTATAGAACTAATAAAATATACAAGACTATAAGAATGAAATAGAAAGCTATGTAAATAAGAGGGAAGCTAGAAAAATATATTTTGAATGTCATAAGTTTAAAGCTAGAAAAGCAATTATTTTGGTAGTTTTAGTAGTGGTAGCTTCAACAAGATTGGTTTTAATTGATTTACATCTTAAGAACATCACAGTTATAGTAAAACATGACAAATGACATAGGGATGAGTATAGATCATAATTCATAAGAGCATTTATGTTACGTCTTTAAATCTCTAAGCTAAATATGAATCAAATTATCTCATAAAATATATTAAATAACCAAAAATTAAAATATTATAAAATATAAAAATGAATTAGAATTAGATAGAGCTTGTCAAGATAAGTTTATTAATACTTATTACTTCTTAAGTATAGTCTATTTGGAATAATTATTAATTATTTAATTTTAAAATGAAAAAAAATAATGTATTATTCTTACTTATTAACTAAATATCTAATTTTACATTTTGAGAAAGCCTCCCCTTTCCTATGCCTGATGTTGCAAGCTCTAGGATTCATCTCATGCAAAATAATTATGAATAAAGAATAATGAAGCTTGTTTTATATAAGTGAGACTCAATTTCATGCTTCTTCTTTTGCTTAAGCTGTCGATTTTGGAATTTACATTATTTGTGCTGAGCTATAGCTCCACTTGCTCAATATACAATTGGATCCAAGTTAGGAAAAAGAGGGAAGGAAGAGAAAATATAAGTAATAAAAAAATATTAAAATGAGTTTGTACAATCTTAAACAGCAATCACAAATATAAAATTCTAGGTATTAAGCTAAGGTTGTTGTTTCTCAACAAGTTGAACCTTAAGAGTAGGAAATTAACTAATAATATAATTAAGTATAAGAAATAAGAAAAACATTAAAGTTTGCACTCTAATAATAATTTATATGCTTATGATTACTATAATATTAAATTATTAAAGTATTATTGATTACTATCACGTGTTATTTTAATTACATATATTTAGTTATGTATTCTGTAATTTTGGAACATGTGTATATAGTAAAATTATCATTTAAACTAAGTGAAATTAATTTAGTGACCAGTGAATTATTTAATTATGACGTGTTGTTTATTTGATGCTAGTGGCTAATGTATCATATGATTAAGTTTTTTCATTGTGATAATCACTAGTGACCAGTGTATCACATATTTGAGATTTGTTGTTATGTTGATTACAAGTCACATGATTAAAATTTTTTACTGTGATGTAGTTATCACCAATATATCACATGATTGAGATTTATTATAAAAAATGATTATTAGAAATATTATAAGATTAAGAATCTTTTGTATAAAAATATAAACTAAATAATTAATAAATAAGATTTTCATTATAACTAAGTAAATAAAAAAGTATTTATAAGTAGACTATCCTAAGAATGCCTAAGAGTTGTAATATGACAATCATAAAATTTACTTAGTTCAATAGAAATAAACATTAATAAATAGATTGCATTAAAAAAGAAATAAAAAAATCAAAATATTTAATGCATATGTTTACTTCTTTTTTTATTATAATATGTGTTTATCTTGTTTATTATTTTATGTTATGATAAAAGCTTTATTGAGACTTATTTATTTATTCAATATTGATAAATATATTTTAGACTCTTTTGAATATATTTATTATTAGATATATTCTATCGAGCCTATGATGGATGATTCAGCCTATTTCTTGGCACAAACTTTTTATGTGTATCAACATCAAAAGATTAACACATAAACAATAGCTTGTTATAGAAAATTTGTTTTTATAAAAGCTTTGTAACCAAAATAAAATTATAATTTGTATGATTTGTATCATGTATATGTAATCTAAATGTATTTGGATGTAAAAAGTATAATGGATAGTTGTGGATCTATATAGATATGGTTAAAATTGCTATATGTGCGTTGGTGATGTATTTTTGTAATATATAATCACATTGGACTATTATATATTGATATATTATTAAATTGTTATGTATGCAAGAAAATAGTCAAAATATACAAGATATTTATTCCATTTGAAAATGAGAACAAAGAAAAAAAATTTTAATGGATTAAGATCTAGTAATTAGGTTTTAATTGTGGTGTGATAAAAAGGGTCATCACATTAGTGGTATCAAAGTAGTTAAACTCCTAATGATGAATACCTAAATGACATGATATTTGAATAGTTAAAATTCTAATGATGAAATATGTATAATTGTATATTGCTACATTTTGTAATGATTTTTTGAAATCTATTTCTTAATTATTTTATTTATATATAAGAAATTTAATTAGCTATGTTTGTATGCTAAAAATTCTATCTATATTTGTAAGGTGGAATATAGAGATGTTAACCCCAGTGAAGTGATTACTAGTATCAAAAATGAAAGACCCCCTCAACAACCTAAAGTTGAAAGTGAACAACTATTTGATGAATTTGTTGAATTTTACTTATCAAGGAGAAGTGCAACCTTAGGAATTATAAGAAAGTTTGAGAAAGGGTATCAAATAGACAAGTTAGTAATGCAATTTCTCAAGTTGCATCCACCTTAGTTTTTAGATGTTATAAATCTTATGTAGGTTGAGAATTGACGTAATAAATAAATGTATTATTTGATAGCATATTAAGTCCTACAAATAGAAGACTTACCTTAGCCTCTCTTATGTTGAAAGGTGCTACAATAGACTAGTAGAATGGCAAAAAAAATTTGAAGTTAAATTTAGAAATATCTTAGTAAAACTTCTAGAAAGCTTTTTAAAAATGGTATATACTTCCATCTACAAAGAATCAAATGTAGGATAATTTAAATAAATTATATCAAGAAAGTTTGACTATAATAGCTTATAAGAAAAAGTTTTCATCTCTTATAAAATATGTTTTAAAGATAGTGGTCATAGAAGAATATAAGTGTTGTATGTTCAGAAAAGAGCTATGAGATTTCATTAAAAGTATTATAGCTTATTTAGATTTCTCATCATACAAAGAACTGGTGGAATCTTCTCATTGAATAGAACTGAATCAAGTTACAAGGGAGGTAAAGCGAGTTATGCAAAAAGAAAAGAGCCTAATTTTTCATCTGAAAGTTGGTCTCAATTTAAAAAGCTAATAACTATTGAATTAAGGTCATAATCATCTACAACTCTTACAGAATTAAGAATCAACCAGAACTCTTAATGTAAATTTGTACAAAGTATCATTGGAGAGAGTGCCACAAATCAAAATTGATCATATGCTTTAAAGGTCAATGTTAGGCAACATTGTTTGCATTATTTGAGGAATGCAAAAAGATAAAAGGAAAGCTAACAAAAAAGTGGTGGAATGCAAACCATAAATGATTCTATGGTAATATGACCCAATAGTGCACCTCAGGTTATATATAATGCTAGTAAAGGGTAGGCTCCTATAATGTTGTAGTAAATGCATAATATTGTATCTATGTCATCACTCAAAAGGAGGCTTCTAGATTACTTAATCTTATCATAGGTGCTATTTTATTGCAAGACATACTTACAATAGTTTTGTTTAGCTACAATGCATCACATTATTTCTCATCAGTTGATTTGATTACAAGATTTTTTTTTTAATTACATGCATTAGAAAATCCTCTTTTAGTGGAATTGCTTATGGAAGAGAAAGTATAAGTAGATAAATATGTAAAACATGATATAAAAATCAATGACAAATCTTTTGAATTCCAATTTATTATTATATATATATTAGAATTCATTATCATCATTGAAATGGATTAGCTAGTGTCTTATTAGATCATCTTTGATTTTTAAGAGAAGAAATTAAATATTCATATGATTGATGGCATTAATTTAGTTTACTTTAGTGAAAATAAAAAAATATTTATAATATCTCATTTAAATGTCAAAAGATTACTAAGAAAGATATATGAGTGTTATTTAGCCTCAATACAAAAAGTTGAAAAAAAAAAGAACTATAGTTGTAAAAAAATTCAATTGTATGTAAATATTTAGATATTTTTCTTAAAAATTTATTATGGCACCATCTGAAAAAGAAATTAAATTTGTAATTGATTTGATATTAGATACAGAACCAATATCAAAGATATCATATAGAATGACACCACTTAAATTACAAGAGCTAAAGGTACAATTGTAAGGCATTATTAGATCCAGTGTATCCCTATAAGATGCACTTATATTATTCATGAAAAAACTTTAAAAATGTGTATCGATTATAAAGAATTGAATAAGATCATAATTATGAACAAATACCTATAATAGATGAGTTATTTGATCATTTGTAAGAAGCTAAACTATTTTTAAAAATTGACTTAAGATGTAGTTATTATCAATTAAATATTAAAAAATAAGATATTTTAAAAACTACTTTTAAAATAATATATAATAATTTGAAATTTCCTATACTTTCTTTTGGATTAACGAATGCTCTAATAGCTTTTATGAACTTAACGAATAAGATGTTTAGGCAATGGTTAGATAAGTTTAATATTATTTTTATTTTTGATATATTAATTTATACTAAATATGAAGCAAGACATAAGAAGTATTTATATTTGGTATTATGGAGATCATGAGAATACTAATTATATGTAAAGTTTTAAAAATACAACTTCTAGTTAATCTAATGTTTTTGTTGAGTTAAAAACCATGAAAATTTTTATTTTATTTCATAATGTACATTAAATTAATTTGCTAAAAAGTTGGTTGAATTAATTCCTTTATTATAGATCCAATATTAAAGTAGAATTCAACTAATTTTTTTCTAACTAAACAAAAAAACTTAATCCTTTTTTAAAGTTGAATAGAATAAAAAAACAAGATCTCTTATTTGAATATCAATTAATATATTAAATACATATCAAGAAATATAATTAAATATAGTTTTAATAATATTTATAATTTTTACTTCACTTATACAGAATAAAACAATCTTGAAATCAAATAGACTAAGTGTAGGAAGTTTATTTTTACAGTTATGTTTTCATTAAAAATAAAAAAAACTTGAAATACCAAGTGTTATCAATTTTGATTTAAATTAATAAATGAAAACCGTATATTAGGCTGATCACATTGTATTAAATCTCAAATGAAGAGCTTAATAGTCTATTATAATCAAATAATGGCAATAAAAATGTCTAGAATAGTAATTTAATTTATACTAATGAACATGAATAAAATTTAAACTTTATTTGACTCTTTGATTTTTGGAAAATTACTTTTAGAAATCAATGATATTTAAATTGGAAAATCCTTTTTTAAAAAAAATTATTATTATGTTTAATGACTTTGCATGTTAGTATTGAAAGAAATTTCTATTTTTATTAATAACTTTATTAATAACATGTTTTAGTTACAATCGTAAAGTGGTTATCCCTTGTATCTTTATTAGCAACAGAAGACAAATTGTGTATTGACTTGTCATGCAAAATAAAGGAACAATAAGAGACATGAGTGAAAAGTGAAGTGTTTCGTGCTAAGGAAATCCCACAAGAGAGGGGGTGAATTGTGTATTTAGAAATTTTATGAATTTCGAAATTAAACTTAAAAACCTTTAAGCAAGAGTAAAGAGAGTTGAACACACAAATTTTTAAGTGGTTTGACTCAAAACCGAGTCTACGTCCACCCCCAACCGGTGTTGAGAAAAATCCACTAAATGCACAGATTACAAGAGAGGTTTTTTCTACGGTTCACCTCAAACATACTTGGGATTTTTACTACGACTAATCCCAAACCTACTTGAGTTTTTACCGGGCTCAACTCAAACCCGGGGCTTTTGCACAACTGCCGGGATGCCCTTGCCCCAAAACGAAAAATACGAAAAATTGGCAAATAACTTAAGAGAAATAGGAGAAAAGAGGAGGCACACACAATCGACAAATTAGAGGGATAGAAATTGAGAAATAATTGAAAAACCTCTAATTCCAAAAGCCTTCTTGCCGCTTTGCTTTTTGAGCTTGGATGCACCGTTTTTGCTTGATTGCTCGAATTTTGAGATCTGAAATCTTTGGAAAATTTAGCAAAGGTTAAACTGAAAAATACATCAATTTTCCATATTTATAAAGCTCAAATTTGAGCTCTAAAAACACCCCCAACGGCTCCAAAAATTAATTAGCCGTTTGGGCAACGGACGGAAAGCAGCCACCGTCCGATCCGGGCCCAAAAACGAACGGCGCAAATTGATTTACGCATTTTACCGTTCGGGCTAAATCCAGAGCGTTGGATCCGGGCGCGTAATCGAACGACACGGATTAAATCTCGCGATTACCGTTTTTGCGATTTAATCCCGTGCGTAGGATCCGGGCGCTGAATGAACGGCGCCGATTAAACGGCCGTTCGATTTAGATCTGGAGCGTTGGATCCGCGCGGTGAACGAACAGCGCCGATTAACCTTGCGAAACAGCCGTTCGAAACAATTCTCGCGCTTGATCTGCGTCTTTTTTTTTTTCAAAATTTTATTGATGTAAGAAGAGGTACAAGTGCTTCCGCCTAGCAGAATTACATAAGTCCTAATTTGCTAAGGGTGAGGATTTCTGCAGAAAGCAGATGCCTCGTTCCCCCATTATAAAGCTGAGCAAGAAACCGTTGAGATTCCCAAAGAAATTTGTCCGGAGGGCTGTAGGCACCATCAAAAATCGCAGAGTTCCAGTTCTTCCAGGCCATCCAACATATAGTAGCAGGAATCACAAAGGCAAGGGAGCTTATAGTGGAGCAGCGCGACCACCAGTAAAGGATCCTGTTATGGTAGGGCAGCGGACTGGTGATGCCCAAACGACGTTCAAACCAAAGCCAAGTAGGATTGGAATGAGAGCAGTTCCAGAAAATGTGGTCCATGGTATCAATTGCAGGGCAGAAAGGGCATTTGGGAGCAAGAGAGATACCGATTCTTTGGATCTTATGAGGAAGGGGGAGGGCGTCATTTAGGATTCTCCATAGCATGATAGAAATTTTTGTTGGGATCCTCTTGTGCCACAGGAGGTTGGCGCGAAAATGGCTTTTGAACTGAGGTAGGACCAAGTGGCAGATCTTACCGTAAGCCAACGCGAAGGAGAACTTCCCATAGTTGTCCGTGCAGCACCCAACCCAAAGCCCCACCCAATTGAGCTGGCTCACCAGGTCGTCCGCAGGGGGACGGAAGCGGGTCCGAGCGGCCTGCCTGCGACCCAAATCGTCCGAACCGGACGAAGCAAAGCCGGAGCGGTCCGAACCGTCATCGTCCCCGGCACGCACGAAACGCAGCTGGTGAATAAACCGAACCAATCTTCTCCATCCCGACGAGTCCCCCTGGCGGATAGAAATACCATCTTCCCTGGCGAGGTACGCTTGCAGCACGAATCGGGACCATGGCGTAACAGTGTGAAGAATATGCCACCAGATAGACGCAGTTTGAGTGAGGACCTGAGAGCCGAAATTGAAAAGACAGATGCCAGAACAGTTGGTGGGTCTGGCGAGCTTATGCCAGGCGGCCCAGTGATGTCTATTGCCGAATTTGGTTCTACCCCAGAAAAAATTGGCAAGGATGCTGTTGATGCGGCTGATCACCACTTTCGGCGGGTTCAAAGCAGCCGAGACATAGGAATACATGGAAGAGACCACCGAGTTGATTAGGACCTTTCTGCCCCCCATGGAAAGCAGCCGGTTCTGCCAGGAAGAGATGCGAGACCTGACTGAGTCGATTAGCCTCTAAAACTGACCCGAACGGACAGGCCCAGAGTCAAGGCTGCAGCCAAGGTGGAGAAAGGGCAGCGGCTTGGCTTTGAATCCCAGCAGACGGAACGTCAGCTTTTTAGTTCCAGCCGGAGTGGATTTAGCATGAATAATGAAAGATTTATCCCTGTTAAGCTCGAGAGCAGAGGCCTGAAGGAATAGTTCGAGGTGGTTGAGCAGAGCCTGGAGAGAGTTTCTGTTGCTAGTAGTGAAGATGATGAGGTCATCCGCAAAAGCCAGATGCGAGACAGGGGCACAGCCCGGGATGGAAGAAAACTTCATAACCTCACCGGAGTTATAGGCGTGACGCAGGACCCGACTAAACGAATCCAATAATATGATGAACAAAGCCGGCGAAAGGGGGTCCCCTTGACGAACGCCACAGCACGGCTGAAAAAAACTTTTAGGAGAGCCATTTACAAGGACAGATAACCAGGTGGAATTGAGTACATTGCTTATGAGGGTGCAGAGATGGTCATTGAAGCCACGGGCCCGAAGGACAGCGCGCAAGAAATCCCAGTTAACACTGTCAAAAGCAGACTTAAAGTCGATTTTGAGAAGGAGATTCCGGTCTTTGCGTCGTCTGTTGATCCGGGTTAACATCTCCTGAACCAGCAACAGGTTGTCGGTGATATTCCTCCCCTTGACAAAGGCGGACTGCTCGGCGGAGATGAGCCCAGGAAGCAAAGGGGCAAGTCTGGAGAAGAGCAGTTTGGTAAACAGTTTGCTACCCACGTTGCATAAAGCGATTGGACGAAAGTCATTTGGGGAGGAGGCAGCCGGGGACTTGGGGATCAAACAAAGCCACGCCGCGCCAAGGGCTTTAGGGATAGCAGTACCAGATAGGAAGTCGTTGCAGGCGTCGACCAAATCCTGAGCCAAGAGCAACCAACATTGCTTGAAGAATTTGACCGTGAAGCCATCCGGTCCAGGAGCACTCGAATCCGCCATGGCCGATAGAACCCCAAACAGCTCAAGGGCGTCCGTTGGCCGAGTAAGACTCGCATTCTGGGCCGGTGAGATGGAGTGCGGCGAGTGCGACAAAATGGAGTCAACGGCAGAATTGCAGATTGGTCTGTCCTTGTACAAATTACAGAAGTGGGAGACGAGAAATTGATCCAGTTCCACCCCTTCCGACCAAGACCCGTCCGGCTTGATCAGCTTGTGGATGCCAAGGGAATGCTGCTTCATCTTAACCGTGGCATGAAAAAAATTGGTGTTGGCGTCACCCTCGTTGAGCCAACGCAGCCCTGCCTTTTGACGCCAGTACTCCTCCTCTGCTTTCAGGCGCAGCTGCAGGGACCTGTAAGCAGAATCGAGCCTAGCCGCATTAACCGAGTTGGGGCATGAGTCAAGAGCTGCTTCAGCATCCTGAACCTCCTGCTCCGACTGGTTCTTCCTTTCAAAGATGTTACCAAAGGCAATCTTGTTCCAGGTCTTGAGCTCTGCTTTTAGTCGAGCCAGCTTACCAGCAAGTTTGAACATCCCGGAGGCGGCGATTGGGGCAAACCACGAAGTCTTAACCAACTCCGCGAAGTCAGGGTGTTGCAGCCAGATGTTGAGGAAGCGAAACGGCCTCGCCCCGAAGGGGCGTGGAGACAGAACGTGGAAGAGCAAAGGTGCATGGTCGGATGTTGTCCGCGGGAGGGTCTCGATTTTCCCATTAGGAAAGACATCGAGCCAGCGGTCATTACAGAGGAAATAGTCCAATTTCTTGAGCCTAATCCTGCCCCGGCATTTGCCCATCCAGGAGAAAGGGCTACCAGTAGTGGGTGGGATGTGAAGATTGGTATCGAATAACAGGGATTGAAAGTCATTAACCGCTCTGCTGTCGAAACGCGCCGTCCCCGACTGTTCATCCGCGCGCAGGGAAACGTTGAAATCCCCACCAATGCACCAGGGATAGCAACCAATGTCGAGCTTTGTTCCTTCTAAGAATAGCCACAGCTCCCTGCGCTGAATGTAATTATGCTTACCATATACAGCAGTGACAAAAACTGGGCCGGCCGAAGCCCCAAGAATGGATAGTTGCATCGTAACTGCTTGATCCGACCCACGGATGACCGATAAGCGGCACCGGGATGACCAAAGCAGCCAAATTTTCCCTGACGAGGCACTCAACCCATCTTGCAATCCAATTTGTGAACAAATGAGCGGGATGCGATCCTCCCCGACTAAAGGTTCCATCAGGGCAATAAGATCTAATTGGTTTGACCAGACGAGTTGGCGAAGCCTCCCGATGGTAGCCAGGTTACCCACGCCCCTGGCATTCCAAAAGAGGATATTATGCATTAATCTTCGGAGGCGGTTTCGCGCCCGCCGCACTTCGAGTACATGGTGGAGACGAAATCACCGAATTAGTCCTGTTTTTAGATTTCTTAATCTTGGTTTTGATTGAGGCCAGCGGCAGAAAATCCACCTGTGGGCTAAGGTCATCCGTGCTGTCATTAGATCGCGAGCTGGAAGCAGTGATGCTGATGATTTTTGGAGGGGGTAATTCCACTGGGCTGTGCTCATTGGGGGGAAAAAACCATCCAGCACGCGGAACAGTCGAGGAAGCAGAGTCGTCCGCCAAACCATGGGTCGTTGAGGACGGGGAGAAAATTGGCTCGGGCCCGCGGTTCTTTTGCAGCTCAAGTTGCAGAGCTAGCAAGCTGGGAACCGGATCGCCCTCTTTTGCGGGAACAGTATGAGGCTGCATAACAACTGGTTCACAATCTTTCAATGCTTCCCCAGGGGAGGCTAAGTGAGTCGGGGAATTAGACCGGGTGCGAAACTGGTTCAGCCCCACAGATGGAGGACTGCCGGTTGGACCGCAAAGCGCCGACCTGGTAGATATAATACCATTATCAAAAACCCTGTTCTGACTCCGGGGAGAAGGACAGGAAGATTTGGGCTGCGATACGGGCGGCGATTTGGGCGGTGACTTGGGAGAGGAGCATTGCCCCTTTTCCAAGTATATTTTCTTCGACGTGGGGCCGGCAGAGCGTGGAGAAGGAAGAGCCAGTTTTTTACCTTTATCAGCCTGGACCGGTTTGCCATGGACGGGACGATTCCTGCAGTTCTCCTTGGAATGTCCAATGGTCAAGCATTGGGGGCAGTAGTATGGAAGATTATCGTAAGAGATAGCTTGCCAGGAACCGCCGGTTTGAACACCAGTGTAGGCGGAGATACGAATCCTACAAGGGAGCTCCTTTGTGACATCCAACTCGACACAAACTTTGGCCACGTGCGGCCTGGAGACGGTCGCCGTCGCCGTGTCGACTTTCAGAGGGTTGCCGATGGCAGTTGCCATCGAGAAAAGGATTGATTTGTCAAATAAGTGCAGGGGCAGGTTGTCGAAAGAGACCCATACAGGCACCGTGGTAGGCTCTGCATCAAATCGGAAGTCAGGGGACCATTTGAGGAGGCGCATTGGAAACTCGTTTATGAACCACACCGTCTTCAGCCAGCAGAAAAGGTAATCGTCTTCGTTGGCAAATCGAAGAAGGACATGTCGTGAATTCAGAAGACCAACCGTGACCGCTCCCCGAAAGCCAGCCTTGGCCATCGAGGCGCGAACGACGTCCAGAGGAGGGCGCCCGTAAGAAAATTTGCCCACCAGGGCAAGTCTGTAAGGCTCAGCGAGCTTAGACACCTTCGCAGGGGAGACAGTAATTTCCGGTTCACCAAAGTACACGGTGGTTCGCCGGGGTTTGCAGGGCGGGGGCCTTGCTCCCCCGCCCAGGACTTCCGCAAAGGATCTGTTGACAGATCCCATCAAAGGGGCATGATGCCAACACCGGCCCTATATCTGTGCCTTTGGATCCTGCCGAAGTTATAAGGTGGGATTTTTAGTCCCACACTGCAGAAATGAAATTGGTACATTGCTTTATAAAGAATTTCCGCCTTTGACTTTCGAGCCACTTTGGGGCCGGCTCCCCCCTTCCTTGACTAGGACTTAATCACCTGGTTCGGGTTGACTTAGCCAAGCACTGTTCATTGACCTTTGACCGCGCTGCAGTTTGACCTAGCCGAGCTCCTCTCGGCGGGCTTTGCTTAGCCAAGCACTGTTGATTTGACCGTTGACCAGCGCTAGCCGAGCTTCTATGGGCGGGCTTGGCTCGCCCTTTTCGGGTCATCCACATTTTATTTTATTTATTTTTTATTTCTAAAAAGCCTGGACGGGCTGTTTTGGCGCCGGGTCGACCCGCCCATGCTACAGTACAGTTTCCCGAGACTTTTGCTGTTTTAGGGTATTTTTGACGAATTTTTTAGCCAAAAATTTGAATATAAGTGTATAAAAATAATTTTATATTCTTATAGTATTATAAGTTAATTAAGTGGCTATGAAAAGAAATTCGTAGAAAACGATTCCAAAAGAATATTAAAAAATCAAATACCCATATCTATACATTTTATCAAATATGCTTGGCCCAAAAATCAAAATTCATTATTAAATAATTTTATAATATTTTTAAATGTTAATACTACTAGTGTGCCTCATAATCTCAAAGTTTATACATATCAAATTCAAGAAAAATAAAAAGAAATTCAATTATAAAAAATCTTGTGCATGTCTCAAAATTCCTTGAAATATGCCATGACCTCAAGGCTCTTAGAGACCATTATTTTAGACATCTAAAATACATGACTTGATTTAATTAATTATTAACAATTTTACTTAAAATCAAGCCCAAATAAAATATACACATTTATGCTTGACTCATCAAACACAAGGGTGTAACAAAAAGTGAGGAGGAAACGGGGAAGCATTACTTTAAAACTATCTAACAATGAGAGGTTGATATGGTTGACATTGGGCTTTCATTTGCAATAATGATTGATATCAACTTACTATATTGTTCAACACACAGAGATAAATGGATAATAGTGAGTGTAAGCAACTCTAGTAGCTTTTGTTGTCAATACTTAAATAAGGTAGTTATCGATGATAAGTAAAAGTAATGGTGGATGGGGTGTGGGGAGTAGGGGGTGTTGAAAAGGGTGATGGTTCGTCATGACTAATGTTGACACTACGATGATAGAGATTAGCCCCTAATTGTGACCAAATATAGGTTTATATGACGACGATGATGATAATCTAATGCCTTAATTCCAAGGATATGTTTAGAAATTTTAAAGTTGGTTTGGCATGAATTTATTGTGAAATAAATTCATTCAAAACTAGGTTTAAGTATTGATATTATTAAATATTATCCAAAAGTTATATATTTATTAATTTATCATTTGAAAGTATTTATTATAAAAATTATGTTGTTGAGTACCAATTGTTCCTTGATTTTTTTGAAAAAAAAAATTATATGAAGAAATAATTATGATAATTTTAGAGGTTCATATACAAATGTGATTGAGATTAGTTTCATATTATAAATTGATAATAATATCGAAAACTTACTATATAATTAATGTGGTCCTTATTAATATGTTTAATTTTAAGACTTGAGAGTTAGGCTAATATAATGCAACTCTTTTTAATTAGTTCTATTAAAATACAAAATTTAACAATATAAATGATTATTGTATTTGAAAATAACATATTGCATAAAAACATAGTTTCCAAACTGATATTCTACATGAAGCCTTCACAAGACATTTGGTACACATATTTGTTGTGTTATCCATGCATTTGAATCATCAAGTACACTACAAGCTACTACACTTCGATGTTGAGATGGTTTGAGCAACAATCATACTTCACAATTTTTATGAGCAATATAAGTTAGTATACTTTGATTGGCTTTTAATCTTTCTTATCATTTTTGGTTGTGATTCTCTCAACATAATTCATGCTTTTATTTTCAATAACATCTATAGTGAAGATAATATTCACAATGATGTTACCAATGCAATTTTATTTATTTTATAAATTTAATACTTAACTTGTTGTGGGCTACAAAATTATTCATGATGGTATGGATATATGGGTAATAAATATTATGTTATGCACATTTATTTATTTATTTAATAATATCATTTAGATTTATCTCAAATTTGATCAATGCATTAATGGATCAATCATTCTTAATGATAACTCAATTTTTAAGAATGAAATGACATAATGTTAGTCTTAAAAGAGAATCAATGTTCTACTTAATATGATCAAAATATCATAATCATGTGATTAATTATATAAAATGTCAAAATCATGTGATTAATTACATAAAAATACTATATTATAGAGTCTTTTTAAGTTAGAAGATAAAACGAGATAAGATAATATTATCTTTGCCATTCTACAGTATCGACATGTTACAATGAACATATCTTAAGCATAATAAAATGAAATGTAAACAATACACACATTCTTATGCTTGCATTAGACCAACATTGTGAGAAGCATACAAAGCAATACTTGTTTTTTTGGCTTGTAACTATTATTTATCAAATTTTTCTAAATGTTTAACTAAGTTTAAAATAATTTAATTTTTTTGCTAATATTATCTTATTTATAACTTAGATGTAAAGAAAATTTAAAACAAATTAAATAAAATTAATAACAAAAGGATATATATGTATTATCAACTATTTTTTATCAAACAATTTTACTCTCGACCATGTTAACACTATTAATAAAAAATTCCATTTGCAACATCAATTAGATCAGGCGGCTCTTCTTGGCGGCATGCCTCGGTCTGCTAAACCTGTTTCGCCGGACTTCTCAGCGAAGCTTCGATTCAGGGGTCCAGCACAAGGCGGGGCACCGGCGAATTTCCTCTTTTAACGCCGGCTCTCATCCACATCGAGATCGATGCAGAGTCTATCGCGACTAACCCTTGTACTGTGCGTTGCTTGGGTTCTCACCCTTCTCTATGGAGAGATGGTTGCGTACTGGATCCCTTTGTGGACCTGTTCATGGCCCCGACCTGACGGCAGTTTGTCGTCGGTATTGTGTCTTCGTTTCATATCTTTCGTTTTGAGCTATTAGCTTTCTTGTATCAGCTTTTGTGTTGGGTACATGAACTTTTAATCAAATATAACGCTAAAGGAGAGAGGAGTTGTCACATCCTAACCCATTAACTTTTAATTAATTAGAAGATTATTGGCAGATTTGTTCGCCGGATTTGCTTGTGTCCCAACGATATTGAAACACAAGTACATTATTTTACACTTCGTGCAGTTTAATGAACCTAGACAAACTATCATTATTACATATAGCTATTGTCCGGACAACTTAAAGCTCACCTAATATCATTTCGACATTATGTAGTTTCATAACATGGAAATCTAAATCAAATATTGACTCGCTCAATCTTTCTCTCCTTATTATGTGTTTGTTTCATGCCTAAACAGTATTAACAAAATAGTGTACATCTACAATAGAATCAGTATGCAAATCTAATTAACATAGTAACATTGCAAGCATTACACTAATCACCTCAACATGATTTCAATGCTATGTGTAAAAGAAGTAACGAGGAGTCTATTTTCATACAATTTAGAAATTTAGAAAGGAAGTTGAAAAGAATGTTTTGAAAAATTAGTTCATGTGAAAGAAAATAGAATTTTGGGAAAAATGTTTGCAAGAATATAGTTAAAAAAACATTTTTTAAAGGAGTTTGAAACTCAATTCTTACATAGTATTGTAATATCATTTTCACAGTGCTTCTAAAAAAGGTTTCTTTCCTTTCATTTATTACTTTTTTTACATTGGGTCTTGAGTTTCTTAATTGAGTAGAGCTTCACTTATAAACTAGGTGAACTAAAGACTAGTCACCAATGGAGTTCTATCGTCTCAACTTAGATAACTTCGAGAATATCATTTGATTTCATCTTATTAATCATTAATATCTCATCATGATTGGGGTGATGTAAGCTAAAACTAAAGGACATCAATTCGACCAGGATGACTATAACGTATGATCGGATTCCTTCACATCAATCTCTTAATAAAATCAATCCATGGTGCATGATCAGTGTTAAAAGCTCACTTTTTTCTTTCTTTATTTACATTTCATACTGTATTTTTCCTTCTCGTCTAATAAATGTGATATTTCTTTTTTTTCATAAAAATCATTTGAATCATGCTCTAGGACAGTCATAAGATCATGAAATGCTTGTAAACAAATCATATTTATAAATCATCTACAATCTCAAGCTTTCCAAACATAATTGATCCTTATCATTACATTGAAATCATCACATGAAACTATCTTGGAACAATCACAACAAGAATGCTCATTAAATGCAATTGCATGGAATATATAGTAAATTATGTTTCTCCACCTTTAAATAGACTTGAATTTCTCTCACCTAGCTTACCAATTTCACCTTTGCTACCACCCATGAAACACAATAGCTTCATCAATTTCTCATCATATGACTTACTCATTTGATTGATTGCTTATTTGGCTTAGTAAAATCTTTATGGTTTCCCTCTGAAGTTGAGCATCCTTTTTCTTTTCAAATCTTCACCAACTTCCACCATTTCAACTTAATAGGCTCCAAAACTTTAGATGGGTGAACTCTCAGTCTCATTTCTTCTACTTAGAGCCATCATTTTTAGCAATATCATTGTTTTGATTCACCAAGGGATCCTTATAGGCCTCAAGTTAGGAATGAGAATAATGTCATGCAAATCACTTGATGTAAATTCCCTTTGGAACCTTGACCATAGCCTTCAAATACAAAAACATCGCTTTTTATTCTTCGCCATTTTTAATCTATATATAGACAAACTATGGCAAGAATGACCATTTTACCTATTCTCCATTTAGCCCTTCTTTACATCACCTTGCTACCTAATGTTGTTATCATAATCATTCCCTTTGCTTGAGTTGTTAGCCTCCTTATGATTTGGCTTGGTTGCACCATTAAAAAATCTAAAGTTTTTAATGCCAATTATTGCCATAACAATTATATTATTTATAATTATTTAAAATATAATTATAATCATAATCACAATTAAATATTTCAACTTGCTTTAAATATCATTAAAATAATGTTGAAATCCATCATAATAAACTTCATTGAACTTGTAAAAGTTGCATAACTTGTGATTGTAAGCAATCCTAACTATAAAATAATACAAATAATTAGCTTAAACAAGTTTCAGGTTGTTATAGTCTCCAATTTTTATAAATTTTTTTGTTGAATTACTTTGAACAAATTGAGAAATTTTTCTTTAATTTTTTTCTCCTATTTCTAAGTTATGAATGCAATGTAGGTTTTTCTCCTCATTTATACTAGAACAATTTGATTAATATTTCTTCCCATATGTAGTTTTATATAGTTTCATGCAAATAATAATGTGATTATACATGCTGTGTAAAATTCAGCTTGAAAAGTGATTTTTTAAATTTCTTCCAAAATCAAAACATATTTTCAAGAGATTCTCTAATGTTTGAATTGTTTTTTCATCTATTCATTTGTTTATGGATAAAAGACAATGTTTTACTTTTAACCTAATATTGAAATAAAAATTCTAATACTCTGAAAAATTGGAATTGATGCAAAACTTCTTAAAAATGGGACGTTTAGATTTTGATAAATCTTCTATTAAATAATGATAAATTAGATGGTTTCTTTACCATTATGTTTGTCGCTAAATAGACAAATTAGAAAAGTCAATATGGTGTGTTATGTGAAGAGAAAACATAAATTTAATGGGTGGAATCAATGGTGTTGTGGGGTTCAAATTTTTGTTGTGTATAACAGTCAAATTAAATGACTTTCTTTGTGATGGGGATATAAAATAGATGAATGTCTATGCATGTAATGATATCAAGGCTCCATTTGGATGTTCATTTTTCTTCGATTTTTTAACTAATTCATATGATTATTTGATCGTATGGGCTTGAATATATTTCTTTTTTGTGTTTGGTATGTTGATAAGTTAGCCTAGAGTCCTTTTACATTGCAATGATTTGGTTAAAAGTGGTTATAAGTAAATCCCAATTAAAAGTAAATAATTGTAAAGTTAATTATGTAAACTTATTTTTTAAACATTTTGTTATGATTATTGAGTGGAGTAAATATTGTTAACTAATAGATATTAGTTAAACATTAGTTACACCATTTTTCTTGTTAATTAATCCATTCAATAACTTGAATATTTGATTGATCACTTTTTGGTCAATCTTGATTTGTTTATTGACCAATGTTAATATGTAGATAGTATGAATTAACATTTTTTATGGTTATTTGTCTGTGCATAGTCCTGGCTGCCTAACTAGAGTTAATCTACCAATGAGATGAATTGGGATAATCTAACATTGGCTAAAGTTGTTGGCTTATATGTATAAAAGCAAGGAAAAAGCTAAGTTGAATAATCTTAGGCATACGCATTTACTATGCTTTAGCAGCTTAATTTGGGATTGTGCCCATTTTAAACTGGGAGTAAGGGCTTTCTATATATGGTGGCATCACGGGGCTCAAATTCTCTTAAACAGTACACGACCAAGAACTTTTGGAGTCTATTTCAAATTTGGAAAGTTGTGCAATATTTAAGAATCATCAAAGGAATGATTACACAACTTTTGAGCACACGTGCAGATTTCCCTTCTTATTATGTATTCAACCAATTTGTTTGTTATGCAGTTGTCTGGTAACGAAGTGAAGGTTGCTGTCATAGCAGACCCACAGGTCATTATTCTTTCTTTGCCTCTTCTACTTGCATTCTAGTTCTGTTGAGCATTTTACCTGGTTGAAATTGCAGACATCTGGAAAAGATTAAGGATTATGATTTGTAAAGTTTAAACTTTAACAAGCTAGCTTGGTTTAATTTACATGAATTGTAAATCTAAAATGCAGGTTTTGTATCTAGATATGATTTCTTACTGAAAAAACCATCTTTATGATTGTCGGAGACAATAAAAATTTAGTTTTAGTTTTCTTTTGGTGTGGCAATGGGCCGAAAATCTCCTAGTTTTTTGACATCTGTCTTTTCTTTTCAACAGATAATGGACAGAACTTCTCTAAACCTTGCCCCTAAGTCATTTGCACTTGAAGCTGCCCAATTTTTTACAGATTTATACATGCGAAGGTCTTTCCATTTATCTATATTGCCATTTAAGCCTAATTTGGTCATATTTCTTGGCGACCACTTTGATGGGGGGCCTTTCTTAACAGATCAAGAGTAAGTCATCAATATATTTATTTGTAAGTTGTTTATCATGTTTTTGTCATTTGGATTGTTTGACACTAACTTTAGACCTTTTTTTGATCCTTTATTGATTTATATGCCAACATTTGAGAGACTGTTCTTGTGCAAAACTTTTACCACATGTGAAAGAAACCATGCATGGTTATGAAGATAATTAGCTTCCATTATTTGTTTTTTTTATTCTCATATGCCCTGTTAGTAAATAAGGAATTCTTTACTAACATGTGACTTTTAAAACCTTGTATCACACAAAGGCCATCTTAGAACAATAATATTATTAATATGCTTTAGGCACTTATAATAATATCTAGTATACCTCTTTTTTTATAATAATTAGTGCCATACAACCTTCTACCTCTCTAGTTGAATAATAATTAAAAAATTGTTACGTATGAATTGAAATATTTTGTTATTCCTTATTATACATCTAGTAGCTATTGATTTTTTACCTTTTGTGTTGTATGTGATACCTGAGCCATATCTTCCCTTCATTTTTACTGTTACCCTGCTTTCCTAAAAGCTCCATTTTAGTACATTTCTTTCTCATTTAGTTTATTATTCTCTTTTGTCTTGTTGGTTAATTATTAATGTTCTTTTGTTTCTTGTTTTGTATAGGAAAGAATGTTCAAATAAATAGAATAAAAGTATTTTGATATCTAGTTATAAGAGTAAAGAATATATTCATAATTATGCTAATTATTAAAAAATTAAATTGATAAAGTCATACTTTAATATTTTGGATTAAAGTGATTAAACATAGTTTATGATCAAGGATTAATGTTATAGAATTAATTTGATTTTATATTAAGAACTTAAGCATTTAAGCTTAAAACATTCTAAGTGGTTAAGTCTGAAATCTATTATAAGAAAAATTTTTTACTAAATTTTTTAGTGAAAAATATTAGTCATATGCCCGAAACCATACAAAGATTTAGTGCAATTATAGAAATCCTGATTTGTCTTAAATAATTAAGACATGAGGAAGCTTCATGAACATCATGGACGTCAACAAAAAATTTTGAGATTGTTTAATTGACATATCCATCCAAGAATTTGATTTATTGTAGGCCTGTTGCAAATCGATAGTCCAATTTTTCATTAGTACTCCTAACTAGATTTTCGTTAGAGGAAATAAACTCTAATTCTCAATTAAGGTAATTATTGATCTACAATGTGATTCGTAATTACCATTTTGTATCCCTTTTGTCGAGCTAATTTTTAGAACCAGCTTGATAGCTCATGTTTTTGACATGTAAAATTGACAACTTTCATAATTTCTGACTAAACCCTCCCCAAAAGAGTAATCTGAGTTCCTTATCACTCCCCACCTAAAAAATGCATGACTGAAAAGCAACCACATCCATGGTTAGTTTGATCCATACAAGCTCCATTGGTAACCAGTTGTGTATATATTCTTATTTGCCCAAGCCTGTGATCTTTTTGGAAACAATTGCCAAAATTTTTAAACTATTTGATATCAAGTTCATAATGCATTACCTTATTTGCTCTCCTATATACCTCATTGTGCACTTCTTTATTCCTCCAAGTCTAAAGCATCTATAGCAATGGGCGTAAAACACACAATACACTTAGAATGATGGAATAACATGCTTGAATTTAGATTGTAATGTAGTCATTGTTATTGATTTAGTTAAAAAACATGATATTGTATCCTAATTACATTAACTTGGTATATGGTTTTCTAGCAGTTTTTATTTTGCTATTGTTATAATTGTGTGGGCTTACCTATGTGAAGTGTCTATTCTTTCTTGAACCTTCCATTTTCAATTCACCTTCTATATCTAATTAGATGTTCTACTCATGCCCAACATCACATTGCAAGCTATAGATACTAAAAACTTGCCATTTCTTGCCTTCTCTAGTATATTGAATTATTTCACAGTTGGGCAAGTGATGTATTTTGAAAGATAGTCATAAAGAAAAGAATTAGTATTACATTTATTGAAGTCATTAATAATATATATGATGGAAAAATGGCATATACGTGTTTGAGGAGGATTGAAAAGATTTTTTTTTACAGTTGGTTTGAAGTTATTTGTTTGCATTATTGATATATGCATTTATTAATCAAATTTAAGATGGCTTGCATATTCAATGTATTTTACTAATGGTTATTTACTTCTTGATAAAATTATGGAATAAGCTAAAGTTAAATTGGACATATGAAAAACAACTTTGGAGTGCAATGATTTTGTTTTGTAGATTTAAAATTGACATATAATTGAAATTTATATAAGCTAAGAGTACAATGGTTTACATATTACCATTTGTGTCTAGTTTTGCTTGCCTTTTCTACTTGGTAATATAATACTGATTTAAAAATCAGAATAAATTGAAGTATGCAAATAATTTACACAAATCATCTATCCAGGCAAGAATGATGATAAATCTTAGTTTTCAAAACTATTTCTCATAGCCAAAAACAACTATCTTATAACATAGAATAGTAATAATAATTAATATATACACATACATATTATATAATATAAGTGAAAGTATCTCAAATATCAGAATATATATGAGGATAAAATTCTTTAAAACATATCTCTTAAAAATACAAAATTTAGTTGACATGTCATTTTGATTTTTCTTTTTTTTGTGTATTTGTAGTACGACCTATATTTTGAGAAAATACGCTTTGCAAAGCTCAATGAAATCTCTATAATAAATAACATCTCAATGTAAAATGATAAATAAGTACATTAATTAAAACATAACATCCATAAAAAAAATATATAAGTATATTTCAAATAAGTAAATAAATATTATGTATTGTATTGTATAATATATAAATAAACATCTCATGCCATCTTAGCACAATCTATAATTTGTGCTCATTAAGTCTAATACAATGTACTAGTGGTTAATTATATGTAATAGTAGTCATATGATAATGTTTTAAAAAAATCTTAGTATCATTTCTTTTCTCGTATCTTACATAGCTTAATTATATTATTTTTTCTTTCTTTCTCTTTTTCATTATATTTTTATTTTATTACTTCTTATCCTTCTCTTTCTTTTATTTTATAATCTTTTTGTAACACAACATCAAGATTAAATACTTGTAATCATTTATGTTTATAACGTATATAATAATATTAATTATATTCCATACAAAACAGGAAAACACATTTGTAAAATATAATAATGTCAGTATATTTTCACAGATAAAAGCACTATCTTATTTGACATTTTAGTTAATTAAAATTCATTTACTAATTTTTCAAAGATTACTTTTTCTCTATTTTTTCTTTTCCTTCAATTTTTTGCATAAGAAAAATTATATAAATTCTATCACAATCTTATCAATTTCTATCAATATCATATTTATTAATCCCCATTTTTCTAAAACATATTAAATATTATATTTTTTTCTTAGTTCTTTTTTATCACATTTACTTGATTTGTAAATCTACAAAATTCGAAAATTTATATTTGATTGGACCAACCCATTGGACTACATCGTGCAGCTCAATGAACCATCTGTTGATTTGGCGTATGGTATGTATGTCCTCAGTGTGTCATTTGTCGATTTGACGTAAGATAAAAGTTTTGCACTCAAAATTCAACCAGGCATATAGTACATTTGACTCTAGACAAACATGAAACAACTGCGAGTCTCTTTGTTTTTGCTCAATTTGATTTTAAGCTTCATGCAAATTTGCTATCAAATAAACATTTATATGATAATATTTTTATAACATCCTAAAAGTGAGAACAAATAATTTTAATAATTCAAAACAATGGGATGTTGAAAAGAAAAATATTAAAAATTATTGATAATTTTAAGGGGAGAATAGTGAAAAGTAGTGAAATAACTATGATTATAATTAAGAATATAGTTTGTAAAATTGTAGAAAGACGATATGAATAAAAGTAAGAAAGATGGTTTAGTGAAAATCGTCATCCAGTACGATAAAGGAAATCGTATAGTTTGATCAAGTAAATCGTACAGTACAATAGAATAATTAATAAGCAAACTAACTTGAATGAGATCATATAGTACGATAAATAAGGGCCATTGTATCAATATGTTATTATGATAAGTGGTTGTATCACCTATATAGGTTGAATTAGTCCAATAGGTTATTGAAGAAAGAATTAGAATATGCAGTTCCACAGAGGTGTACGGTACAATACGCTTAAGTAATAGAAAATGGAGTTGGGGTATAATGTGAATATATTCGTAAGTTGAGATTTGTATCGTACAAGTACAACGACAAAATGGCATCGATACGATAGAGTGTAGTTAATGCATTGGCACTGTAGGTTGGATAAGTTTGACAGGCTAAGGGAGGATTGTATCATATAGTATTACCAAAGGATATCGTATGGTACAATTCAGTAAGAGAGAATAAGCTTGAGAGAAATGTGAACTGACAGAAAAAATGGCCAAAGATCGTACAAGAACGATTAGGACATCGCACATGGTTGTTGATTTATCGTGGAAAGCTTGGTGCAAAAGTTTGTTTATTGATAAGCTTGTAGAAACTAGGTTTTACATATTTGTTAAAAGAAGTTTGGTTTGAATCATGGTACCTTTAGTTGTGAAAGATAGTTGATATCAATGGTCTTCAACAAAAAATTACTTCCCAAACACTAAAAAGATAATTGTGCAAATTTATTAATTGTTTATGAAGAGACTATAATTATTTAGCTTACCTTTGAAAATTTGTGGGAAAGCATCTGTTGTTTTTGTCTTTCTTTAAAGAAAGTCTTAGGGGGAAGAGAAATTGAAGCAAGCGCACTATGTATCTTTCTCTTTTCAATGAGGAGCTATCAAATTTAAGCCTTTGCTTGTTTGTTGAACGGAAGAGAAAAATGCTTTAGCTTGGCCCTTTGGTGGGAATTGGTGCTTGCTATCATGGTGGATAATAGTCCTAGTTTGAGTTTTCTACTTGAAGATAAACCTTTGTGTGGTAAAAACACAACTTGCCACTTTAAAAGGAGAATTGAGAAGAAAATGACACCATAGTGCCAGAAGACCGAAGCTAAATTATTATGCCTTGCCTGCTTCTTCTTCTTGACATTGTACTCTCTTTATTGGTGCCAAAGACTGCTTGCAGAGACTCACATCAAGGACATGCCTGCACTGACTCATGCAAAGTAGCCACTATACTGTTTTGCAATGCATGCAACATTCACATATGCTGTTTTACTAAGATGAGAGTGATCTTTTTGACGCATTTGCATAGTGTTTGTTTTGTTATTGTTTGCACATCAGTGGTTTTTTTCTCCAAAAAAAATCATGTTTGTGTCTCAAAATTTCCTTTTCCTCCGATCTTTTTATGGCTTCTGATCATTTAATAGTTGAGGATCTTAAGTTTGTGAAGGTTCTAGCATGTATTGTAAATCAGTTTTTCACTGTCTTTGTGTGCAGCATGGAGGTGACAGTACAATAGTTTTGATACTGTGTTTCTGTTTCAATATTCAGGGATGTGATAAATGATATATATTTCTGAGCTTGCATATCGGTTTGTTTTTTATTTGGTCAGATTAACACATCATATTCATTAGTGCAAGTAATTGAATAACATATTCTAGTTTCATAACTTAGTTTTTTTTATTATCTTAAACAGGTGGTCAGAATCATTGAACCGTTTTAAGCATATTTTTGACCTTGAAGGACACGGACGATATTCCAATATTGCAGTGTACTATGTTTGTGGAAATCATGATATTGGTTATTCACATTTTCATATGAAAAATCCAGAGGTAATGAACTTTTATATGAACATTCAACTAAGGGGAATAAAAACAGATTAACTAAGCTTTTGTTGAAGTAAATCAAACACAAGATGTTGGCTGGCATTTTTTTTTTTTGTTTCTTTTGTTGTGAAGGAACTACAATTTATGAAAGTTTGGCTCAGGTTTATTTTGTATGGCCATTGTTTTGAAGTAGTTTCTTAACTAACTTCCAGTTTACAATATTATGTTGTACTGCAATAGATTTAATTCGGGCAACAGTTTATTCTTTTAAAGCCATAGATTTCCTTAAAATTTCAATTTTGTGATTCTCTTTGATTTATAGTTCTAGAGTTTGCTATCTATAAGAGCTTCAACAAATTAAATTCAAAGATTATTTATCATATGAGCTTCTTTAATTTGACGTGGTCTCTAAAGGTTTCTTTTACAGGTTATTCACCGTTATGAGAAGGAATTTGGTGCAAGAAATTATCGGTTTTCCGCTGGAAAAGTGGACTTCATTGTTGTTGATGCCCAGACTCTTGATGGTAAGTCTTTTATGAAGTTTACTACTATGCAGTGTTGACTGTGCAAAGCAAGATGTTGGTTTGTTACAGCATTTTGATCTCATATTTCCTGATGAATATAGTCCCAGCTTCAGTGTACTTTACTGTGTGCACTGAAAGATTTGACAATAGAAGTTGGGGCCTATGAGCCTTCATTTCTTTTTTCTTTTTAAGGTACTCATGCTATATGTTTTAACTATCAAATATATACCATATAATCTTTATTTTCAACAACCTTTAAAACAGTTATCCTTTTTCACTAATATAAATAAGAACCATATTGGTATCATATGTAATTTACACTATACTTGATATGATTTGTCTTGGTACTATGACACCTATTTATAGCGTACTGTGAGGAGGGTTTCTACTAGGAGGTTTTTCAAATTCCTACCAAACACCTGACTGTTTTTTTCCTCCTTAAATTGCAATCTATTTGACTTAAAATTGAGGATATTCTCGTCTATAAATAAATAAGAACTCTTGCAAAAATAATGTGGGATATCTGCTTGTACTACTTTCCCTCTTGGTCAAGCGGAACATGTCTGGTTGTGCCCAATTGATGATCTTTATGTGCTTCATTCTCTCAATGGTTTGATTTTGGGAATTAGAAGTAGTGATAGTCCTGTCGGATGGACAAATTCAACCATCTCAGCCTCAAGATATTCTCATGATTCAATGCATAGATGTCTGCTTTTGTCTCTTGAATAGGAATTCAATTTTGTCAGCTAGATCAGGCTAATCAATGTTGATTGCTCCACAGACCAATGATTGAGGCAAACTTTATTTGGTAGAACAGGTGCTCAAGTGTTCTGTAGTATTTTGACAAACCCGGGTTGATACTTCACTAAAAATATTATGAAGTCCCAAAGAGGTGTCGTTACTGGACTACTTGAAGTGATATCGTGCCAAAGGTCAACATGAACTGTTCAAGCCCTCTTTTAGGTTCCACGAAGCATAGATTATGCATGATGTATAGAATAGCAAATCCCTAAAAGCTAAAGAGGTAATGGGAAGGATGAAAATTTTAGATTGTGTGACTTGAAAAGGAAAAGCAAGCATAGATGAAATTATAGAATATTTGGTTTGACCACAAAAAAGTGTATATTTTACTCAAATTTCTCATATTGAATTTGTGTGTTGATTTTCTTATAATCAGTATGTAATTTTCAATATTTAAATCCTATGAATCAAAGAAATCACTATGAAACAATTTAGTAGTTGTCTTACCTTGTATAGCTAACGTCAACATCATGGTTTGAAATGCAAGTCTTCTTGGAAAGGAAGTTTGAAGAATCAATTTAAGGTCCATGGTACCAATATTATGGGTTAAGCTTCATTCATTTGGGGTCTTCTACGATTTTCACCTTTTGTGCAGGTCAGACTCCCACCCCACCAAACCCAAAACAACCATCCCACCTGAAAAAGACGTAACTAGGTCATAGGGAAATCATGACATGTAACTTTGAAGTGAGATGACTTGTTTTTTCATTAAGCTATACATAAACACGTTAAACATCTTTCAAATGAAAACTCTTGGAGAATGGCATGGAGATAAACTTGACTGTTTGGTTTTTCAAGACAAGTTGGTGAAGATAGAGGGTTTGTGTATTTAAGAATTATAAGCCTTAGTGCTAGATTGATGCTTATTGCTTCCCCACTAAATGTATGTTTAGTTCTTTCTTTTGGACAATTTCTGCAGCCTATTGTTTGTTGAAATCATATTATCTCCTAGAGGTTACTGCATTGACCACCTAAATACTGGATGATTACAAGTTATTCCAGTGTAGTAGTCTGTATTATCTAAATCATTTTTTACAATTGAGGCATGTTACACAATTGTAGCATGTACACTGCTGCGTTGTGTTCTTGGACTGCAATGATGAACTTGTACTGTTATTAGTTCCTCTGTCTTTTTATTTTTTGATTAGACACATTCGTTTTTTGCAGGTGCTAAACAAGGAAAAGAAGCAGATTTATCTTGGCAGTTCATTAAAAACATATCGTCAGGTGTGTGATTGCTAGATAACATGCTAAATGGAATGTATTTTGTTCTTTCTTAATCCTTGTCAAGTATGTTCTCTCCTTCTAGCTGATATTTCTAGACATCAATGTCAAGTAGACTATATTTTGTTCTTGCTTAAGTCTCATTGAGTATATTTTCTTCTTCTAGATGTTACATCAAGTCCACGAGTATTGTTGACACATATTCCACTATATCGTCTAGATGACACCCCCTGTGGCATCTTCCGTTCTTCAAGTATCATCAATCAGGTGTTTAAATTTGTAATACTATATTAACATCTTATGTTAGTATTGAAAATATAAACTTTCACTAATATGTTTTTCTTCTTAAGCCGATTTCCTTTGAACTATGGGAGGTCTTGGTTGTATAATACAATATTATTTAACTATTTCTTTTATTTTTTGCCTAATGAGATCTTTACATAAATTTTCAAAAGTTATAGTTGTCATTAAAAATTGACAATTGAATATTACTCAAATTTAAGTGATATCTAGATGTCAATTATTATGATATTAAAAATAAAATAAAGGAGTATTTAGATAACATTGAACCAAACAAAAAGAAATATTGATTAGATTTAGATAATATTTATATCTAGATGATTTGATATTTAAATGTTTGTTTATCTAAATAATGTTTCATTAAACATCCCTGAAATTAATTTTATCCTGAAAAGTTTTGTGTTAACAATGTTTTGCAAAAACAAATTGCTTATGTGCAGTGTTTAGTTATACTTGTTTTAAGAAGATATATTGATTCACTACGTATATCCGTCTTCATTCAAGAAACTATTACGTTTGTTGTTCCTCGATATTTCTTATATTTATTTATTTATTCCAGAGAGTTACCTTTGCTGGGGTCAACCAAGGAATGACGTAAGTTTCTTAGTCAAGTTTTACAATTGAGATGAAATTTCACTTTTTAACTGTGATTAGTTGTTACTCCAATTGCATGAAAATTAGGAACCAGAAAATATTCTAGCATTAAGAAAAATGATGAATTTTTCTTTATAATTGGCGGAATGGTGCTACCATTCATAGGGCTTAATGAGAAATTCATACTGGATAAAGCTTAATGATCAAGCATTCATGTTTCTGTTGTACATTAAATTTGCATGATACAAGTTTCACTTAAATGTTTGTGCCGTTATTTATTGGGAGGCAGCCAGTGATTTTAGTCTTTGTCATTCCATTCATGCAGGTACCAGAACTACCTTACGAAGGAGTCTTCAGATCATTTACTGAACTTAATCAAACCCGTAAGCTTACTTCAGACCTTTAGGTCTTACGGCAACCGTCACTTTAAGGCTTTCTTTGATTCAGAGTTCAACTCCTAGGATTAGAGCTCATTGAGCTTTTTTTAGATGTCCTGTTTGTTGAATTTCATTTTAATAGCTAGTGATAGACTCTACATAGGGTCTAACTCCAAATTTTAAAACATTAATGATGATTTAATACCTACAAAAAAAGATAACCTTATCCTTTTATATCTACTTTGTTTTCAATATATCATTCTAATCATAATTTGTCAAACATCTTTATGTTAAGACCAAAACATTTTGACCGTTATGGTCGAAACAAACAATAGCCTAAAGGATTCATCGCAGGTACTTGTTCTGTCCGGCCATGATCATGATCACTGCACTGTGACTCACTCGACACAATTTGGTCCTATCGTCGAGGTAAGAAATAATACAAAAGGCATTCTGGTTTGAATCTTTGGTTGCAATTAATCAGCTGTGCAGCATACGCTGGGGACCATCAGCTGGCAGCAAGGGAACCTTTATCCATCATTTATGCTTCTCACTGTTAGCCCTTCAAATTCTATGAGTTCAGCTATTGCGGTTTCGACTCGCTTATGTTTTCTTCCTAGGCAAACCCACATCTACATATGGTAATTCATTCATGTTGTGCGTTTCACTTGTTTTACTTTTGGCCGCTGATGTGCAATTTTGTTTGGGGAGAACTTTTGCAGGTACTTATGTCAGCTTGTTGTGACACTTCTACTGATGCTTTTATGGCCGGCAAATGCGTTTGCCTTCTTTGGTCCATTTGTGACCTTCATTGATTCCTTAAGAAGCAACTTGATCACAGCAAAAGAGAAGGTTGACGAGGACGATTGCGAGTATGAAATGATTTGGGATTCAGAGGGATCGATGCATCTGATAAAGAAGAACAAAACCGTCCCCCTTGCAAGCTCGGATGTTGGCTCATCCACAAGGTATATCACGTATTAAAAAAATAACATTTTGTAAACCTAAATTTCAAAATTGTGTTTGAAGTTAGGTTGATCATATTTCAAAACACAGAATTCTAATAACAATTATCATATGAAACACATTTTCACAACATTTTGCTAAATACAATTTGTCATCAAACCTGCGCTTAAACTTTTTGAGGTTCCACTGCTCCATTTAGATGTTTATCCTTTAGAAATTGGTGTTTGTAGGGGTAATGCAGTGCTAAGGACTTCGGCAAAGAAGCAACCAACCCAAGAGCAAGACCCATCTGTCTTCCTGGAGATGAACATTGACATGAATTCTGATAAAACTGGAAGGGTGCAGCGGCCGAGCAGATCGAAGGTGATGAGGTTGATACTAAGGTTAGTTCGAGTTTTCCGGTTGATTGTTCTTGTTGCTGCTGTAAATGTCCCTCTTTACATGATGCTGCTTTTCAAGGATTGGGTTGGCCGTTGATTAAACATTTTAATTTTTTTCAAAACAGAATGAATTAAATGGGTTGTTTATTTTGAGTTTTGAAACGACTGGAAGAGATTGTAATTTGAACTAATTACATCTTTTCCCCTTTGAAGAGATTGTGTTCTTTAGGATTTTCTTTTATCATGACTGAATGTTGGCTAAGTTGATTCCTGTAGTAGAAAAATTTGAAAATTGCAATCCACAAAACATTCATAAGAATGATTTGTTAACATTGTTACTTTGTTTGTTAACATTTATTTTTACTGGATTTATCTAAAATGTTAATATTTTGATTTTTGATGAATTTTAATTGGTCGGCAAGTATAGCATTATTCAAAAATTTGTGTTTGAATAATGTCATATTGAAGTTAGTAGGCAAAAGGCCACCAGCTTTTCTCATGATGGCATACTCTTTTTGTATGTATTAAAAAATGTCATCAATTCTTTTATTTGGGAATAAAAAGATGCGTATTTTAAAATATATTTTTATTTTTTCTTTTCATCAAGCCTTTTGACAACTTCATGTCAATGTAGATTTAATTGGTGTAATTGATTTCGAGATACTTTATTTTTATGAGTAAAATATATTTTATTTTGTAAGAATCCACATCAAGTGAAATAGGAAACGAATTGATGGGTACATTTTTTACAAAGCTTGTATTGTTGTATTTTGAATTTATTTTATTATGTTTGGATGTAACTCTTCAAATGAAATTGTAATTTGGTTGCAAATGTTGGATCCAGGTAATGCTTAATATTAAGATCTTCACAAAAAAAAAAAATCTTAAACTATTATTCAATAATTATAATTATTATATTTTTATTTTATCATATATTTACATAATTTAACAATAATTTTACATAGTCTTCATTAAGATGTATTGTTGCATCATGCCTCAATGTAAGGACTTATAACATCACAACTTTCATCGATGAAGTATTGTCTTAAACTAATCAGGTTTTATTCTTATCTAAATGATCTCTTCTTACTTGATCATCTACTCTAAAATTATTTTAACTCTAACAAGCTTAATCATTCATAAGATCCAACAAGTTACCCAAAAAGAAAACACCTCATCATTTCAAGTCTTATGATTTTATTCATATCGTTCATGGTCATTCCTCTTATAACTAATGTGAAATTATTTTCTCCTTGGACCCCATATTTTAGATGTTTCTTATAATCATTCCATCCTTCTTGGTGACTCAATCCTATACTTTAAATGTTTATTATTGTTTATCCCTTTTGGGCAGTAAGCTAAGTGTTATATATTCACTAGATTTCTATTTGGTTTTGCTCTCGAATCACAACAAACTAACAAAAGTTAACTCTGATATCATATTATAACATATTAACCTTCATTAGTAAGGCATTATCTCAATCAATCAAAATTTGTTCTTATGTAAGGGTCTCTTTTAGCTTATTCACTCATCCTAAAACTACTCTATCTCTAATTAGCTTAACTGTGGAGTTTTTATAGAGTTCTTTATAGTTATTCCATCCTTGAGTATCCTAGCCCTCGTATTTTGGATGTTCACCATAGTCCTTCCATTCTTCTTGGATGACTATTTGAGTGTGATAGAACTGCTTCTTAATTCTTCTTATCACCACCTATGGCACAAAGTTAATTGCAAGATCCATTCTTAACTTACCATTCATCCAACAATATTACTTTGTTATACTCTTTTCAACTTACCTAGTTCTTCACCTTTTCTTTGGGAGCTTAAGAGTCTCTAAGACCATTTAGTCTCCCTTTACTCTTTCATGATTGGTGGCTTTCCCCTCCCACCCCCCATTTCTCACATGGTTTTTATGGTAAATTGTGATGGTTCGACTATTTTTATCTAGGTGACAATCATTGGCATTGTCTTTCAACACAACTCTAATACTTTATTGATAACTAATTTGTTGGATAGACTCTCGTCACCTAATTGGTTGGTATCATTAAGTAAGGTGCAACATATCATCCCTCTTGATTTTTTAATATTATAAGTTATAGAGTTTATCAAACTTTTGAAATAGTTAAAATTAATTTTAAATAAAACTAATGATTGATATTATATTTATACGGTATTCATAAAATTGTTTTTCTCAATGTCAAAATATCAAAAATTTATCAACAATATTTATTATTTATTTTTTTCATTCATATAAATTAACTTTTTAAAAAACTCTTTTTTTAACATTTAAAAAACTCATTTGTAATCATCACAATTACTATCAAACCAAATCTAAGTTAAATGTAAATTAAAATTACTTAATTGGAATATAAATAAATATAACATAAAACTAACGACACGAAAGAAAATAAAAAGGAAATTTTTATTGTTTTTGCCCTGTTTATTCATCAAGTTTCATGCCTAAACGGCTATGAATATAATTATTTGTGTAACAAAAGCATTTCCTATTTTATTTAGAAACAAGCAATTCTATTTTATTTTATTTAGAAACAAGCAATTCTATTTTTAGCAGCAATCGTTTGCATTTTTTTAAATTATTGCAACTAATTTAAAACAACGAGTTTAAAATCACGCTAACAAACTAATGCCGTGTTTAAGGGAAACTATCTTGTTGAAGGAATTTTGATCGTGCCCAAGGTTAGCTTCGTTTTACTTCCTTTCGTCCTTCACGGGCGGCTGGAGCAAGAATCGATCGAGAGGTTTAGAGAGAGATAAGCAGCGATGTCGGAGACACCACCGCCGTTCCAGGAAGCGCCCAGATGTGACGTCTGCAACTGCAGCTTTACTGCTTTCCGGCGGAGGGTACCCTCTTCCCGCTATTCTTAGTTCCTCCTGCGCGTTGTTTGTTTCCCGATGGTAATTACTCCGAGGATGGAGTATGGAGCCATCGATGTAGTGTCGGAGCTTGATCTTAATCATTGTACAATCTTTAGAAGGTTTTTGATGCATGCTGGTTGTATTCAGATGGATCGTCATCATGGATTCTATCCATGCACGCAAGGACTGTAGTTATATGTCTGATTTAGCATCGTAGTTGCTTGAATTATCAGATGAAATAGCCGAAGAGGTTGTGGCAGTTTTACAAATGATGTGTATCGAGAAATATTCTGGTTCCAGCAAGAAATATGTCTGTTAAATTGTCCTTAACATACAGTAACATTTCTTATGGAAAAATGCACTAACAATCGGATTCAAGTTGTTACCACGCTGAGGTAGGGAATGTGGCCCTATTTCATTGTTGAACTTGTTCAGAGGGATGCTTTAATTGGTGGTCGAAGAGAACAGTTGCCATTTAAAAGATTCAAGGACTAATCATGAGAGTATAGTTCATGCAACTAGCTTTTTCATGTTGAGTAGAGGAGATGGGTGGGATCTATTGTGAACTAAAAAGTAGGATGGGAAGGTGCTCTTCATTAGAAGAGCTGCTTGTTAAATGGAGTACTTGTATATTTTCTTCTAATTTGTTGTGTAAGTTCTTAAGTTGCTGTTTGGCCTTTGCTATCCCATAGCAATCCACTATCGAAGGCATCTCTCATTATTTTGTTATCTTGTAAAGAACTACTTTTCAATTCTTTTGAACATCTCAAACATGGCATAAGTACTTTTTAACTCATAATTTGGTACAGATTATACTCCTCAGAGGTCTGCAAGTTTATAATTTTGTTGTTGCTCATTATATGTGCTATTTGTATGTTCAGTAAATTCTAGATACAGCTTAAAATTATGTTCATGATTACTATTCTAAATGTATATCTTGCATTACTCTGCATTTGTATTGTACAATGAATTGAACATTGTTGAATTGTTGCCATGCATCCTTATTCTAGGGAACAATCAGAATAAAATTGTCTTCTTGCTTAGCTGTAAGTTCTTCATCACTGTCCAAGTATTCTTGCTAGGAAGGTGCAGTTATGTTGCTGCTTGCCACTTGATTGTCTTGCTCAATATGTTTTCTAGCAAATTAAATTAAGATTTGCTGTGAAGTTTGAGGTTGTAGTATGATATCTTCAAGAGATTTTATGGCATATACAAATAATCTCTTAAACTTTTATATATGATATTGGTAACAGGCCTGCTTTAATGGATATATGATTGTAATGAGTTACCCAACTTGACAGAGCAATGTGCATAGAGGAAGAATATTCTTGCCGTTGTTCGCCCACTACTATGCAAAAGAAGAATCTTATAGTTGAATAAATTTCAAGATTTACTAGACTTCCCAAAAAAAAAAAAAAATTGATCAAGCCTTATTACGTTTGACAATCTTTCTTGATGTTGGTAATTGTTCATGTGGTTCTTTCTTTTTAAATTTGAGACTATGGTTAAGTTCTTCTCTTTATTGTACTCTATATAGCACCATTGTCGACGCTGTGGGAGGACCTTGTGCAATGAACATTCATCAAATCAAATTGTAGGCATTTCTTGTATCTAAATGATTTTGCATCATGGATTTATTTATTTTCAAGCTCTTCTATAGTCTTCATACTTTTTGTTGATGCATATACGTAATCTAAATTTTGTAGGCCCTACCTCAATTTGGCATACATTCAAATGTACGAGTTTGTGATGATTGTTACAATGATCCTTCTTGGTAATGCTATTAGTTCCTTTTTTATCTAGTTTGTATTATTCTATTTTATATTAATTCATTGTGATTTTTGATAATTAATTGGAAAATTAATTGATGTCTTTATTGGTTAAGCATGTCACCAATGTTTGGCTGTGATTTTACTAATGTTATGGATAATTGATGCTCTTCCTTGTATTTACCTTTTGTAAGGAACATTCACGAATTTGTACATTGTCCTTCCCTTTCATTTGCGGCTTTTTGGCCTTAGTTTTTTAGAGACATGATAGGTTTTGTTTTTGTAGTTCTTTAATCTTCAAGTTCTTTTCTTGCTTGACTAAATGCCTTTGTTATAATTGATTGCTTTATGTTTATTAATTACCTTTCTTGTGCTTAAATACTACAACTATTAGGCTTTTGACTATGTTTTGAGTTCTAATATGAAAGTTGGTTTGACAAAATGGATTCATAACTAGACATTACTTTAGAGTTCTCTTGTTTCTTTAAAATTTAATTGAAGTGCTTATATTAATTGTACATAAAAGATGCATTATAGTTCATTGTTTATTTGATAAAAAGCTTAAAATTCAATATTGGGCAAATTATGAAAGATGAATTTTAGTCTTAGTTTTAAAAAGGCATTATAAAACCATTCTTATAAATGAGAATTCCTTTGCTTGCGTGGAAAAAAATATTGCCCAATTTTCTACATAAAAGCTTATCAAATAAAAATGCATAAATTTGGGTTGTAAATATTGATTAAGCTTAGCTTGGAATTCAAGTTTTCGAAGTCATTCATTGGTAGGGCTTTTGTGAGAACATTTATTGCTTGAAGGCATGTTAGTAGAAATAGTAAATTGATTGCTTTTTTTATCTTCTTTTTTATGAAATGATGGACATTTTTTTTCACATGTTTCATCTTATCATGATACATTAGACTTTTTTTATATTAATAGTTAACTAATTGTCACATAACATCTTTATAGGTTTTTCAATTTGATGCTTGATTCTTTTAAAGTCTTCTTATCCACATGCTTTCACATATAATGTGTCATTGCTTTATGTTTTTCTTATGCATTGTTTCTTGACACAATCGATTGTTTCTTACTTTGTCATATGACTAAATTTCACAAAACACATGTATAATAACTAAAAGATGATCTTCAATCTTTTACTAATCTAGCCCAATCAACATATTGTATATCTTATTGTTTTTTTTTCTAGTGATTTTATGAAATACATTCCCCTTTATGGTGCTAGTTTTAAGTATCTTAGGATCTTATATATTGCTTCCATGTGTTCTTTATTTGGGTTATTTATGGATTGACTCACTGTGTTAATAGAGAAACTAATATTGAGTCTTGTGTCCAATAAATATGAGTTTTTTCATAAGTTTTGATATATATATATATATATATATATATTAATTGGTGCACCATCTTCTTTGGTTTTTAATTTAATTATTAAGCCTATGGAGCATATTTGTTATCTTATATCTAAGTATTCTTATTTTTTCCAAAAAATCCAAAATATATTTCCTTTGAGACACCAAAATTCTTGATTTTGAATGAGCTGTTTCTATTTTAAGAATTTATTTGAGACTTCCCAAGTTTTGATTTCAAACTTTTTGGCAAGTAGACTCTTGATAATATAGATCTCTTACTCGTTATCACATATTAAAATAATCATTCATATATGTGATAAGAGTGACAATAGTCTCTATAGATGAGTATTCAAAGAATGTGAATTGTCTAACATTGTAAGTATCTATATTGTTGGATCACTTTTTTAAAATTGTCAAACCTGGCTCTTGGAGACCATTTACGTTTGTACAAAGATCTTCTCAATTTGTGGACTTCAATAGTTATGACTTGTCTTAAATTCAAGAGAATTGCTGATGTAGATTTCTTTAGTTAAATCTCTATTAGGAAAAACATTCTTTACATCTAATTGGAGCTACCAATCCCAATTTGTTGTTAGAAATAGGAGAATTCGAACTATGTTCAATTTGGCTGTTAGAGCGAAGGTTTTTTTCATGATTGATTTCATAAGATGGTATAAATTCTTTAATAATGAGTCAAGCCTTGAATCGATCAACTCTATTGTCTTTTTTGTGTTTAATTATGAAGATCTATTTGCATTCCGTAGATGCATTGCAGGTGGTAGTTCTATGACCTTTCATGCACTATTTTTCTTTCGTGCATGGATTTTTTCTTTAAGAGTAATCAATCATTTTGGTATCGTGAGAGCTTCTTGTATGGATTTAGGAATCTATAAATGATCCAAACTTGTCACAATTGCTTTGTATTTATGATGAACACCCTAACACGACATGAATTATAGATTAGATGCTTTGTTCATTCTCTAATACATTTTCTCATTGCAATATGTAGATTATTACCTTTAGAAGGTTTGGGATCAGGATTATCATATAGATCTTGTGATCTTGAATCCATATCTAATTCGTGGATTTGCTCAAGAGGTAATTTTTGTTTTATCTCCTTTTGGTTTCTTTTCCATTTAGAGTAGTTGATAAGATATTTGTTGTTTTTGGATTGAGTAGTATCCAAGGAATAGAGACTTGGCTAAATGCTGTTTGTGTTAGAAGGGCTTTGGATCTTTGGTAACTCTGCAGCCAAGTTATAGAATAGTTGGTTCACTTTAATGAGTAGAAATAGATGATTCTTCTTGGTTATTGACTTCATTTGATGATGTGTGGGGAATATTTAAAGCATTGATTTCATATCTAGATCTTAAAGTTGATATTTCTATGTTAAGGTACTTTTCTCTTAAATATTAGATTTAGGATAATATTATTGCTTTCAAAGAATATAATATCCATGCAGTTATAGAATTTCTTTGTAGTTGGAGAATAATATTTATACCCTTTTTGATGAGAATAATATCCTAAGAAAATGCTCTTAATGGGTCTAGGTTAAGCTTTCCCTGGTGTTGTCTATGGATGTGTACAAATGAAAAAAAATTGAATATTTTGGAATGAATGAAAGATATAAGATGAGTGGTTGGATATAACTTGGGTAAAGTTTGACATCGTGTTTAAAATTTTTTGACTCGAGAGAGAATTCTATTAAGATTAGCTGCAATGAGTATAAATTTGTTCTAATATTGCTTTGCTATATGTGTAGAGAATGTGATGGATTAGGCCACTTTCAGGAGATGTTTATTTTACCTTTTGGCTATATCGTTTTATTGAGGTGTGTTAATACAAGAGTTTAGATGAACAATCTCTTGACTTATTAGGTGGTTACTAAGAATGGATGTAAAATATTTATTTGTATTATTGGTTTTTAAAATTTGTATTTTGTCTTGGAATTGGGTTTGAATCATTGTATTAATTTTTTTAAATATTAGATCTGCATTTGATTTGTCTTTCATTAGGAAAACTAATATAAGTCTTTTGTGATTATTTATAAAAGTTATGAACTAATGAGATATGGTAATGTTTTTTATCTTAAATGGGCTCTACACATGACTATGAATCAATGAAAAGAGCTTTGATTTCTTATAAGATTGATTTGATTAGAAATTTTGAGCATTTTTTGAAAATTGACAAGTTTTATATTGAAACTTGTTTGGATTTTTATTATTAAAAAGATAGAAAAAGTTTATTAAGATATAGAAATTTTGGATGTCTTAATTTATGATATTATAACATGATTATATGATTTCTTTTTAAATAAAAAATAAAATTTGAGTTAACTTATAGATATTAAACAATTAAGATTATGATATTTTCTTTTAAAAGAATTATTTGTCTCAAGTAGATAGAGGTAAGATCGCTCTTTAGAATTTTCAATCATTTTCTCTGAATCTAAGTTTTAAAACCCACAAAAATTTAGAGAAAATATAGTGACATAATTTTGGTTCCCAATGAGTTTACTCATTGGCATCAAATTATAATTTAACTGGAACACTAAAAAGATAGTTGAGTTTAGGTTTTTCGAAATTTTTATTGATATGTTATCAATCACTTTGGAGAGTCGTCCCTTATCTATATTGATTATTGTATTCTCATAACAAGGGTTAAAATTTGTTAGAATCTCTCTATCTTTAGTTATGTGGTGTGGTACTTTTGAAATCATAATTTATGAATTCAAATTAACTTTCTTAACACTCAAGGTATTAATAATATTATTTTTTTGAGTCAATTCCAATAGTCATGATAGAATCAACTTTTGGTAAATGCTTGCCTAGCTGTTTCAAAATCTTTAGTTGTTCCTTGCCAATTGGATTTGGCTTGGTTCGTACAAAATTTTTTATCCTTGGTAGCAGTATTGCATTGGTTCTCTCTTGTTTGTGGGCACGAGGGCTTCCAATGGACTGATTTTCCCTGAATCTTTCAGCATATGTCTATGGTATGTCTTAGTATTTGGTAGTGCTCACAATATTATTATGATTTTGAGGTCTACAAACAACTAAGGTAGAGTTTTTCGAATGAGGTGCAGTAATTTAAGTCCCCAACATGACATCTTTTCTACTTTCTTCTCTCTAGACATTAGAAAAGACTTCTTGGAGGTTGAGTTGAGGTCTCATATATTTACTTCTTTCTTGAAATTCAATAATATTTTTGTTTAGCACAAATTTAAATTTATCTGTTCTTTTTTTCTTTACAATTTGTTTGTTCTTGATTATGTCTTTAAGACATCTTCAGAAGTTTTCCTCGCATAAGTCAACTTGTTGCCATTATCATGTATGTAGAAATCTTGGGCCATAATGAAACCTCTTTGGCACAAATCATGTAGAATACTTTTCTCTAATACCATGTGGAACACTATAAAGAATCTTGGGCCAATTGTGGGAGTTCATGTGGCTGATGAGGGCTTCGTAGGTGGATTCCAATTCCTTCATCTGTGACATTGACAGGATGGAGGTCAATGCATATGTGTTGGCAATTTTTGTCAATTGGGGGTTCCTCTTGGTATATATCGACTTTGTATGGTAGAGATCTATGCTCTGAAAGGTGATGCATACCAAGCAGGTCAAGATGTGCTTATTGATGATGTGGATGGCAAGAGTGAAGGTCCATGTTGGTTGATCTTTCAAGGAAGAGAGACAAGTGCAAATGAGCATGGTCTTAGTTCTTGCCTTGGGTTCCTCACCAAGAATCACAATTGAAAAGTCTTAGAGCTTTTCGAGGTTACGGACGAGGTTGAGGCCATCATTGGCATTTTGGAAGGCAAGGGAGCAGCTGATGTCATTGGTGTTATTGGCTTCTAAGTCCTCACAGAGAGTAGGATTTTGACTCTAATATCATGAGAAAATTGTGGATGATGAATTTTATTCCTTGTTTTAAAAATATAAGGTACATCCCATCTTATAGATGAAAATTCATCTGATAATTACGAAAAAAGTAATCTACCAAATTTCTTATGTAAATAGCCTATTAAGTAAAAGGTAGAAAATAAAATAAAAGAATAAGATTGAAATATTTCTACGTGATATCAGAATATTCTATCAGATCTGGGATATAAATATTGAAATATTCTATATGTATTAAGAAGGGCTTTTCATCCTACATTAAAAAAACGTGATAAATGGTTTTTAGAAACTTATGCATCTTTCATAAATCATGAACTTATGTATTTCAAAAAATTAAAACATGAGCTTATATCTACCCTTTGTTTTGTGGCACATAAGAAAGAGCTTGGTTTCTTCAATTATCTTGCCAATGTGATTTGACATGATAACTCTTGCCATGATGGCTTCTTCAATTATATTTCCTATACTTGGATTTGCTTTTTTTCTTCCAGTGTAGACATTGCAGGTTTCTTTTTTGTTCTCTTTAACAATTTGTTTTACAATCATCCATGATTATTCTTGCATGTTTCCTGATTCTCTAGGACCTCCAAAGTTGATGATTCTAATACATCAGCTGTAGTAGTTGGAATTTCAAGATTGCATGTGAATGGGATTGGTATTCCAGAAGCTGTATCAACTTCATGTAATGCAGCTTCCAATGTTGTGGTGTGCAAGTGTGGAATGCCACTATGCATTTGTGAACCTCCCACACCAGATCCAGTGCCCTCACAGGTAGATGATGATTATTTAGATTTTATATTAAAAATTTGTATGGTTATTTGTATTACGTTATATGCAGAGTAGCAGTGCTTCTAGCAATCAGTTCAATACAAGATCAAAGAAGCCTTCACCATCTCAGCAAACGGCAGAGTCCATCTCAAGAAAGGCCTCGTCTTCTTCAAATAACAAGCCAAGGTTACTTGTAATCCAGGAAAAGGCACATATGAAAAAAAAGTCCTTTGTTTTTGTAATTTTAACGTGTTCTAAGCAGCTTGTAAACTTTAGAATGATCATCCTTTTTGTTTGAATAGTGGCAATTTTATAGTTATGTTTTATGTTTTTGGACACATCGATAACTTCATATTTTGATTTAATTTGACCAAATGTTTTTAAATATTTAACTTACCTGACACGCGTCCCTCATTTACTGCTTCCTATGTTTGTGCACTGTAAATATAGTTACCCTTTCTCCATGCATGAATTCTTGCTACGCCTATTTCTTATAATGTCATGATGCTTTGCAGTTCATTTCTAAGTATGGGTCAAGCAGGGAATGATAATATGGACAAGCCTAAAGCCAATTATGATGTTAGTGGAGAGGTATGATGTGAATATCTCAAAATTCATGTCCACAAATGCCCTTTGGTGCTATATATTTTCATTAATAAGGGAATCCTTTGAAGGTCTTTTTACCATTAATGTTCAGGGAATAAGGGAAGCCATCAAAAACAGTGATATTGCTGCAGTGAGAAAGCTTCTAAGTGAGGTACTTGTATTAATATTGATAGGCTTTCCTTTGTGGCCCTACCATTATTTGAATTAATATAAGATTACTTGATGTTGAAACAGGGTGTGGATGCTAACTACTGTGATAGACAAGGATTAACTCTTCTACACCTGGTTTGACTTTTACTTTTTTAATGCAATTATGGAGTTCATGTTGGCATTTGTCATAAAGTTTCAACTGCTATCAGCATTCATGAAGGGAATTGAGGTTGATGTGGTTTTTGTGTGTTTTCATTTGGTCAGCTTAGCCCAATTTAAGGAGATCAAGAAATTTCTATTGACCCAGATTTTAAAATCCAAATTTTTAAAAAAGATTTTTGAAATTTTAATTTTGAATTTAATTTCAATTTTTTTTGGACTTATCAATTTATTTGAATTTGTTGTGTTTTCTTCTAAATTTAATCTTAATTACTATCTAAGTTATAATTAGTTTGCTTTTAAAGAATATTTGCGCAAGTTCATCTTTTTTTCAGAAATTTATTTCTTTTAAAGAAAAGATATGATTTATCTTTAAAAATCTATTTCTTTTATTTTGAAATAGATTTGATTAGTTTTTGAAGAATATCTTTTTGAGTCTATCTATGGTAAGATAGCTTCTACTATGTGAACTTATCATTTTGTCTTAGTAGCAAGGGCTTTGTGCTATGACTTGTATATATTAAATTACATAGGCTTGGTTATCAAAACAACTACTAGCCTTAACCTCATTACAGTGGCTGGGATACAAAATATTTTTTGTTTTTGTTGAATACTATTGAAAAATAACTTCAGTATGCAAGGTTATTTAAAATTTCATTTTTTGCACCCTTTTTGTTTTCATATTTAACTTTTTACTTTGGTAAATCCTAAAACAAATTCCTTGCCCCATTACAGTTTCCTTAAGGACAAGTTTTGTTTAATTGACCCATCTTTCTCTTAGCTTATCTTTAATATCAGCTACTATAACCTTCTCACAAGTGAACATATTTGAATCCCATCCTGTCATTTGTTGCCACTCATCCACCTTTATATTCTTATTTCAGCAGCACTTCAGCTTTTTGTAATCTTATACATTGTAGCTAAAATTTTATACATCAGCATAGGTATCACTTTGTTCTGGATTGAAATTTTTTCAGCACATGCACACTAGATGCATTGCATTTTGATTCTTATTACATGAATCTTGTTGCTATTATTATCATCTATTCCAGTAGATCCATGGTCTCAATCCCACTACTCTTTTAGGAAAAGGTTGTCACCAACTTTTAGTTATATTAATATTTTTGTCAAAACTTATTATATTTTTGTTTTAGATCCACTAAGGGGATGGACCTTATATTCCAAGTTGTTCTTCATATCTTTGGTTTTACCTTCGCATTTTTCTTGCAAAAATGTGTGGGTATTGTGCTCAGTTCTATTAAACTACACTATATTTTTGAATTATATATTTTGTTAATATTTCCCATGATCTTTTATGTTAATATGCATGGGCATGTAGGTGGTACATAGAATACAATTATACCTAGAAAGAGCCTTCTTCAAAATCTGAAGTTGTATTCATGGAAGGAAACGACTTGGATCCAATCCTCACAATGAACAATCCATCCTCTATTATTTATGATTGTCCTTGATTTTATGTCTAGTGTAGAGAATAATGAAGTGTTTCGTGCTAAGGAAATCCCACAAGAGGGGGGTGAATTGTGTATTTAAAATTTTATGAATTTCGAAATTAAACTTAAAAACCTTTAAGCAAGAGTAAAGAGAGTTGAACACACAAATTTTTAAGTGGTTCGACTCAAAACCGAGTCTACGTCCACCCCCAACCGGTGTTGGGAAAAATCCACTAAATGCACCGATTACAAGTGAGGTTTTTTGTACGGTTCACCTCAAACCTATTTGGGATTTTTACTACGGCTAATCCCAAACCTACTTGAGTTTTTACCGGGCTCAACTCAAACACGGGGTTTTAGCACTACTGCCGGGATGCCCTTGCCCCAAAACGAAAAATACAACGATTGGCAAATAACTTAAGAGAAATAGGAGAAAAGAGGAGACACACACAATCGACAAATTAGAGGGATAGAAATTGAGAAATAATTGAAAAACCTCTGATTCCAATAGCCTTCTTGCCGCTTTTCTTTTTGAGCTTGGATGCACCTTTTTTGCTTGAGTGCTCGAATTTTGAGATCTGAAATCTTTGGAAAATTTAGCAAAGGTTAAACTGAAAAATACATCAATTTTCCCTATTTATAGAGCTCAAATTTGAGCTCAAAAAACACCCCCAACGGCTCCAAAAATTAATTAGCCGTTTGGGCAAAGGACGGAAAGCAGCCATCGTCCGATCCAGGCCCAAAAACGAACGACGCAGATTGATTTACGCATTTTACCGTTCGGGCTTAATCCAGAGCGTTGGATTCGGGCGCGTAATCGAACGGCACGGATTAAATCTCGCGATTACCGTTTACGCGATTTAATCCCGTGCGTAGGATCCGGGCGCAGAGATGAACGACACAGATTTTACCTTACGGGATGAATCCTGTGCGTTGGATCCGGGCGGGCTTGATCTGAGCCGTTGGATCCCGCGAAGGCTAAAACTGGGATTTTTTGTCCCACATTGCGTATGCGGAACTGTTGGAGCGCTATATAAGAAATCCACCCTGTTTACATTGCGAGCCTCTTTGGGGTTGGCTCCCCCCTTCCTTGACCAGGACTTGATCATCTGGTTCGGGTTGACTTAGCCAAACATTGTTCATTGACTGTTGACTGCGCTGCAGTTTGACCTAGCCGAGCTCCTCTCGGCGGGCTTTGGGCGGGCTTGGCTTAGTCAGGCACTGTTGATTTGACCGTTGACCAGCGCTAGCCGAGCTCCTTTCGGCGGGCTTTGGGCGGGCTTGGCTCGGCTTTCTCGGGTCAACCAAATTTTTATTTTTAAATTAAATTTTTAATTTCTAAAAGACCTGGACGGGCTGTTTTCGCGCCGGGTTGACCCGCCCATTGCTACAGTGCATTTTCCCGAGACTTCAGCTGTTTTAGGGTATTTTTGACGAATTTTTGTGCCAAAAATTTGAATATAAGTGTATAAAGATAATTTTATATTCTTATAGTATTATAAGTTATTTAAATAGCTATGAAAAGAAATTCATGAAAAACAATTCTAAAGCAATATTAAAAAATCAAATACCAATGTCTATATATTTTGTCAAATATGCTTGGCCCAAAAATCAAAATTCAGTATTAAATAACTTTTTAATATTTTTAAATGTTAATACTACTAGTGTGCCTCATAATCTCAAAGTTTGGACATATCAAATTCAAGAGAAATAAAAAGAAATTCAATTATAAAAAATCTTGTGTATGTCTCAAATTTCCTTGAAGTATGCCCGACCTTAAGGCCCTTAGAGACCATTATTTTAGACATCTAAAATACATGACTTGATTTAATTAATTAGTAATAATTTTACTTAAAATCAAGCCCAAATAAAATATACACATTTATGCTTGACTCATCAAACACAAGAGTGTAACAAATAATCTATTGCAAAATATGCTTATGCAAAGTCTCACAACCTTTAGTAGAGAAGTCATTAATCAAATCCCTTGTCTATTAACAAGCTCAATAATTAACTGCACTTATCTTTTATGGATTCAATATAAAATCCAAAACCTTTAAAGCACTTGTGCGGAAAGTTTATCTTACGCCATTTTCTAAGTAAATAATAATTAATTACTTTTTGTTTTCTTTCTTATGTTCTTCACCAAACCTTAATAAGTTTATAGATTCACTTGCAGCTCTACATGTGTAAAATCAAATTGTCTTTTAACAATATTTTCATAATCAGTACAATTCTAAATATCCTGTTTATTGCTATTAGTACTGGACCAAAGCATCTTTTTTTCATTTATAAACCGCATTTTTGGTGATTATTTTCACATTGAATAATTTGATGAGGTATGACTCTTTTCACCCCACATTTCTTAACACATCTTTAGGAATGCCATCATGCTTGATATTCTTTTCAAATTTCGTTTTACCAAAATTTCAAAAGAAAGAAAAATGTACACCTTCTAAGTTACTATGCTCTCTTGAGCTTGTCATATTCTGGCAAACTACACTAAAAGGTTTATAAAAATATATGAGACTTGATATCCTTTTGGCTGAAATTTTTATCATCATCCTTATGATAGTTTTTTTATCAAAGCTTTTAGTTTAATATGATGTAAAAATTGAATTGGACAACAAATCGGTTTATGCATCTGTCATTGTTCACTGGTTGGTTGGCTAACATGATGCAATATTTTTTTTATACCTATCTAGGCGTAATAACATATTTATTACATAAAATAATTATTTAACAATTGACGAGGGTTTTAAAAATTCATTATAATAAAAAATGGTCTAGAACATGCAAAGGAGTTGTCTATTTCAATGCTTACATGTTGGTTTTATCTTTATGAAACAGGAACCATTCTTATCAGTCGACCTTGTTATATGATTCCAAAAATGCATTTGTAGTAGTTGTGTGTTTTGAATGGCTAAGAGATAGACTCTTGAGTGAAGTGCATACTTCTGCCTTTCCCAAAGGACTAGTTTTCTGCTCTCCCTTTTTTGCATGCTTACATGTTTATCTTTTGTCCCTTTTGTTTCAACTTCTTTTCATAAATGATAAAAAACCATGGTCTTTGTTCCACTAATTGCAATTTTGGAATCTGGCACGCTTATCTCTTTCTCTTATATTGTTTTATCTGCAATTGGATTGTGTCTTCTTTACTTTGCTGGTTTATCTTGCTTTTTGTTACTATCACCAAGTATGTTTTCAATATGGAGCATATCCTTTAGTAATTATAAGCATCTCTTAATAGTTTTTTATACAACTGTTATCATTGCCACATAATTAGCTTGCATATTTATATCTCGTTAGTTTAGCTATAAAACTTTATTTTTGAAGGCATTTATTTCTATGTCATCCTTTATGTTTACCATCAAATATTAGTACAAAATCATAACCATCTTGAAAACTTAAATTCCTTGGCATCTATTTTGACACCTCTTCATAACTACTATGATTAACATGCTTTCCTCTCCTGGGATATATTGCCATCAACTCTTCTAAATTATTTTGAAGTTTTCCTTTATGCTCAAATCGAAAACTATTTTATGGGCATATAAAAGAATATTATTAGCTATCTTTTTACTTTTTACAAATTTTTTATCTATTATTTTGTCTCCTTTTCTTTTTCTACAGAATTTAATTTTTGTCCAAACTTACTGCAAATTCATTACTATTTTTTTAATTCTTATGCTTGAAGCATAAACTATTGATATCTGTTACCTTTCTAACTACCCACCTATTTAAGATTCTAATTGCCAACTTTTATTATTTTGTAATCATACTGTGTATCTGCAAGCTTTTAGATTACAGCCATACTCGAAGCAGCTAATATTAGCTTTCTAACTTGCCTTCATCCATGATATGGTACCCTTCCTCGCTTATATTTACACTTTGGGTGTTAGCAGCTACTGCTCCATCGCCACTCTACTCCAAAGAATTCAACAAAAATATGAATTGTTTCCACCTTAAGCTTCTGGGTGATATGCCTTTCCATGGGATGTATCGGAGTAGAGATCAAAACAGGTTTTGTTAAGGGTAGACCAACATGGCTAGCCTTATAGTGGGAGGACACATAGCTGCCCCAAGCTTTTCTTGTGGGCATTTCGAAGGGAGTAATTCCTTCGGAGAATGGTGTAGATCCAGTCATCTTCAGTTATTGTTGGTGGACAATCTGTAAAGGAATTTTTTAATTTTATTTGTATAGTTTGTTTGGCAACCCTAAGGGCAAAGTCTTATGTCGTACACTTGAGGAAATAATATGACAAATCTAAATACTGTAGAAGGAATTTACTAAGTAATATGAACAGTTTTGATGCAATAGATGAATGAGTAATATAATTAAGACTTATAATGTAACAGCAATGGAAATAGGAATAAGATATTCTACAATTTGAAGCTCAACTCTTGTTTATGAATTTTGTTTTACTTGTAAAATAATTTAGCAATCAAGTCATTGTTTTATTCTTCCTCAAAATTACTTCTATTTATATAAATTAAAATAATATATACAAATCAAGGAGCTCTGACTAAAATCCCATTCTCAAAAGGATTGAACTAGTTAGTACTATCTTGAGATACCAATCGTGCTAATGTGATGTTTGGATTTTACAATGTCTATATGCATTACTCTTGAATTGCTCACACGATGCGCTTATCTCATCAATTCATTTTTTACATCTCTCAAGGTATCGTACGTATATGATGAGTACATTGTACTATATGACTAGAATAAATATATTAAGTCCCAATTCTGAGTTCTCGAAAAAAATGATATATATTACAATATCATACAATGCGATATGTTATTCGAGAAGCTCACATTTTTAATCAAGAATGATCATATTTGTATGGCAAGTAGATCTTACCAATTCGATAACTTATATGCTTAATAAATGACGAAGGTTTTAAATCAAACTCTTGAGTAATATGTATTATAATGATATGAAAATAGTATCATTTTGGTACGATAAAAATCTATCCAAAATTTATCTAGATCTCAAACTAAGTCTCACTTATATGTTAGATTGATTGTACTCATATGAAATATATAACATACTAATACAACAAATGCACATTTCAACAAAACCTAATTAATTAACTTGATCATATTGGTATGGCTATGAGGTCGTGTAGGTACAATATCCTTAGCTCACTTACAGCCAAGTCATTAACTCTTAGTATACAGCATACTGGTCATACAAATACAAAAAGTTTATTGTATTTATACAACATTACAAACTTTTGCTCACATAATATCGCTTCGTTTGACCCTTGTCTGATCCTCCGAACGACTACATTGTATTGTATGAAATGTAATATCGTAATGTACAAATCTTCAATATTCTATATCTCAACATAAGCTTCTCGGATAGCTATTTAGCGTACTAGTATGATAGTATTATTATACTTGTATAAATAGTATAACCTTAAGCAAATCACTTGGGATTGTACCTGATCAATACACTATTTGTTGCCATGCTATGAAGGTCGTATTGCATGATGGTTAAATCGCACAAATACAATTAGTGTAAGTAATATTCAATTTTTAATGCTTTTGCAAACCATTTAAGTTGTTCAAGTCAACACATGCAAACTCATATATTTAATATTTATTAAGGCATATTTATATGTAAACATGTATGAAATACATGCCGTATGATTTCTTAAATTAAACATACATGAGTAATATAATACAACCCTACATGTTATACCAATACCAAGTAATAGATTCAATAATTTTAATCTAAATAAAGTATAGATGATGAACTTTGAAGGGTGACCATTCCACTAAGAGGATGCCATGCTATGTAGATCATATTGCATGATGGTTAAATCGTACAAATACGATTAATGCAAGTAATATTCAATTTTTAATGCTATTGCAAACTATTTAAGTTGATCAATTCAACACATGCAAACTTATATAATTAATGTTCATTATGGAATAATTATATGCAAACATTTATGAAATATATGCCTTATAATCTCTTAAATTCAATATGTATAAGTAATATAATACAACCCAATGTGTCATATCAATATCAAGTGATAGATTCAGTAATTTTAATCCAATAAAAGTGCAGATGATGAACTTTAAAGGGCGGTCATTCTATTAAGAGCTGGAATAACGATTCTATGATTTGCAAATTGACCTACACTTGAACAAAGCCACCAACTCTTCTTGACATGTCTTCACATGGATTGTTTCATAAAACACTTAATCAAGCTCTCCAATCGATTAATTCCTATTTCATTGTAATATACATGATATAAAAATCACTGAAGGAAAAGCATTAGTAATAATAACAATGGTCTTGTACTCATCAAATAAGTGGTGTACGACCAAAGGTTCAACAGTTGGTATTACTCGTTCTGTATGTTAAATAAAAATATATCATATAAAATCCTCAGGTTTGGCTAACTTTACATGATCTACACCAAAATGAACTAATGTCTTGTGTTTAAGTTTAATATTTAGTGCACCATCTGATCCCTTAGCTTATGAAGCAGTTCGAGTTGTCGTGTTGTATGTTAAGTGTATTATATTGTACAATGTATTTTGAAAATATTTTTGCTTAATCGTGCCATTTGCTCAACTCTACGAGCTGCCTAAATATAACTAAAATATTGTGCAATAGTGACATCATATTGTGTGATATGATTATTTTTGCACTTATGTTGGGTTTTGCATCTTAAATATTTTAAACATGTTTTGTCAATTCAAACATATATTTTGAAAACTTTTTAGATAACTCAAGCCTTCATCTTTTTCCTACTCTTATATGTATTGTTATAAGTTTTAATATTTTAAAAAGTTAAAAAGATTCACAAACATCTTTTCTAAGTTTACTCAATCTTCGTGTTTGGTGCCAATTATGATTCATGTCAAATACTGTTAATTAGTCTTTTGAGTTAAGATTAAATTCTTCAATTGATTTACCTATTTAATCTTGAGATATATGATTTGAAATACTTAAAATAAAAATATTAGTAAAACAATAAGAAGATTTTATTGTCATCAAACTAATAGTGCATGAACCAAGGATACAACAGTATGCTTGAGTTATGTATGAGTCCTTGATCAACACTTGTTGATGGGATTGTCCCGTGCACCTTTGTTATTTTTTTGATGCTCCAAGTTTTTACTTTATTCCAATGATTGGGTCTCATAAACTATTTTTGGTGAGCTTGGTGCCATTCTTGACATGGTATTCCCAAGTTTATGAGTACAACTCGATCAAGCTCAACTTGAAACTTTCTGCTCGAGTTTCGGAAGTCTGTTTTGTTATTGATATGATTTGGCAATCATTATGACTTTTGGAGGGTGTTTTACCTTTGATATAATTTCTTTAAAGGATTCATATCATTTTGGTGTGAAATCTTTTACTTCAACAATCATCTATTTTTTGTATCATCCCACTTTTATATGGTTTGAGATCAACAATGAAAATACTGGGATTAGTGGCGACCATGATAAGGTTTAGCACTTGTTAACGCCACAATTTTTATTTTGTCCCGTTACCTTATAACTAAATTGAAGCATAGCACGCTTGATATCATTTGGCTCTTTAATGTTTTGGTCACTGCTATTGTTTCCCAGTTGGAAATGAAATTGTTTCACGGATTTGCTAACCACCCGAGCAAATCTATTTCTAGATGGCATCTATAACCTCTGCATTTTTTTTTCTGCTTTTCTATCATGCCCTGCTGAATTTCTTCCTCCTGTGAGATAGCGTACTTTTGTTTCTTGGGGTCCTATGGATCGATAGCTTTTCTTGTTCTGTCCGTCTTCCCAAAAGTGTTGATTTGTCGATACATTTGTGTGATCAATGCTTTTTACAGTTCCTTAATGCTTGCATCTACTGCATGGGGTTGATAAGTTTATTTGGGTTAATTGATGCAGGCTGCAGTTTTTAACCAGACCGAAATAGCTTTCATTTTAATGGATCACGGAGCGAGTGTGGAGCAGAAGAATGCTCAAGGTGTTAAATTTTTACTGTGTTTGCAAATTGATTTCGCTTCTCTGAATAACTTTTCCGTCTCTCATTTGTTTCCAATGCATGCTGAGTGTTGGAAACAATACCCATTTTGTTAAGCATCGTTCGTTTTGCATAATTGATTGTGTTATGTTTCTAGATTGATTTGATTTTGTTATCTTGGATTTAGGGTTTATTTTTGACATAACTCTTATTAAGTTGATAGTAAATAAGTTGGTTTGAAAAATGTTATTGGTTTAGTGTTAAATAAAATCACAGTTGATCTCTTGGAAAGCAGTTTTCAGCTTTTGCTAATCTCTCTATCATCTATAATTAGGGGAGACTCCTCTCGACTGTGCTCCTACCATGCTGCAATACAAAATGCGGCAGAAGATTAATAAAGACGGTGAATTGAATATTTAAGTCATTCCTTACAGCCCCTGCTTGTGTAGCCTATAGAGATGAGGATCTGTTACGTATATTGGCATGCTTATTTGTCTTCTACCGTTGCAAAGGCAGTATTTATTGCCTTTTGCCCAATAAATTACTTATCTATTTCAAATTGAAGCTTCATTAATATCTGTTACCGATTATAAATGTGCTACATTTATAAGTTGAAAAATTTATGATATGCTTTGTTTGTTTGATTGATTTCTTTATTTTGAGACATTTCCTACCAGTTTTTTTATAGCATTTGTTGAAAAATAAGTAAAACGGGGTTTCGTCTTTTAATTCTTACAATTGTCATGTAATTTCTCACTTCACATTTTTCTATTTTAAATTAACAATATTTCAACGGGAGCTGAACTTTCAGTGAAGGCTTCCATTTGGAATGATTTAGCTTGCTTTGGATTTGTTTGACCTGAATGAACAATAGACGTTTCAACGTTTTTTTGTTGAACTTTTAATGTTTTATTTTATTTGTAGACTTCCTTATCGTATTTTTAAGAAGTTTTAATGAAAGTCTCTTTCTTCAAACTGTATTGATTTCATCTTAGGGCTTTTTCAGTTTGGTGTAAGCTAAAATATATTTGAATTTTAAATCTGTGAAAGCTATAAATAGTAGAATTGTAGTTTTATGTTATTTAATTGAATGTATTTGTTCTTTATAGTTGATTTTTAGTTTCTTAAAAATTATTTTTTTTGGCAAATCGTTTGACGACTTTTTAGCCGGCCACGTTGGTGTGAAGATGAACGCTGGGAAAGTGTTCTACCTGTTTTATTAAGAAAAGAACTGTTATTTTTAATATTTTGTGGTAAATTTAAATTTTGAATAAATTAACCAATCTAACGAAAGAAGTTTTAGTTAGCTTTTGCTTTTCCATGTTCAATTTATGTTTTTTAGTTAATTTGGGAAAAAATAAACTAAAATACGTTTTTTTACAAAAATATAATAACAATTGTTTTTTTTTCTTTACAAAATATATATTTTATGCCTGCTTAAGGTCATGTTACACAAGCTTGAATTTTACAGGTATTTGTGGCTTCGACTTAAAAATCATATAAAGATATTATTCTACTTATATTTAATGATCGTTTTAAGAAACTTAGGATATTTTGATGTCGAGTCCTTTTTTTTTTTGTTTTTTTTGGGAAATAGAGTTATATAAATCGATCCGTTGAATTTTTTTAATAAGCAATTTTCTTAATTTCAAAACCCGGTTCGCGGTGGATGCTCGAGTCGATCCGGTTCAATGTGACCTCACCAAACGACGACATGGTAGAATAGTAATTCCCGCACTTTCCTCCTCCCTTCGTCTCTCTGTTACAATCTGGAGTCCGATGGCATCAATGAAACCAAATTATAAAAAAAAAACGGAAAAAAAAATCCGTCCTTTCTTCCGATCCCAGTCGAATGTTTTCCTGTGGTTATCTTTTGAATTTCTCCAATAACGATTGGACTTCGCTTCCTTGGTTGGAGGGAGCCATATGAATTGGAGAAGTCTTTGATTGTTTTCGCCTCATTTGTTTCGGTTAGAAGTTAGGATCTGCTTGCTCTACAAGTTAATTTTATCGAATAGAGGGAAGTGGAGAAGGAGAGATCTAATAAAGGGGGCGCTCTTTGTTCCGGTATGATTCTCCCTTTTTAGGAATAGCAACCTAAGTTTCGTACTTAATGTTATGACTTCTGTTATTATTTTTATTCTGGTTTGGATTTCAGCCAATTCTGACTCTCTGTATTTCATGAACCGTACTTATTTTTCCTCTCATGGATCTAGCTGTTCAATTTCTCTTATGGTTCTTCTGTTAGTTTTTTAGAATATGCTAAGATAGAGTTTTGAATGACTTGACTGCGTACTTCTTTTGAATATATGAGTTTGGGATTTTCGTCTTGTAGACTTTCAGTTTATGTAAATAGAAGTTCTGTCTGTTGATTTTTCCTTTTTTTAAAATACAACAAAGCACGCTCTTTGCTTGGAATGTTTGCATTTCCAACGGGATGTGGATATGGAAAATAATCATTATCTCTGTTTAATAGTGTGTTTTTGGTATGCAGATGGGAAGCATTGAGAAGATGGACCCCGAACTCGATGGAGAGACACTTGATGATTCACCGCTAGGTGTGAGAAAGATGCACACATTCGAGCATATTGGGTCATTGGCTGCTGTTGTGCAGTCATATGGATCTGGACGTGGGCGTAATAGACTTTGGATGAGCATTTATACTGTTATTTTTAAAGCAAAAATTAATATGCTGCTGCCTTTTGGACCTTTGGCGATTATTCTCCATTATCTTACTGAAAAGCATGTAAGCTTTCTGAAATGGTTTGAATTATGGGCTAACCCTTTTTTCTGAGGAATCCTTTTTATTGATATAACTTATTTGTAACATTTACTTGTATTCTGACAATTCTCCTGGTCAATTTTCTTTTTTGTCTAATTACACTTGCTCGTAGAGTCAGTTGAGTTTGATCAAGCAAAGGATGGTCATCATTGTTCATGATTAAATGCCTTCTCAGTTATTGTTTTTCTGAAATTTTCTAGTGTGCTATTTTACATAACATATTTTGTAAGAAAACCATTTTTCAAGCGCAAATAGGGTCTCATTACTATCATTCATAAACCTAGTATTGGCGAGAGGTCCACATATTATAAATTTATCTATTGTCTGTTTGGGTGAGCAAGGATGAACTTATGTTTCTTTTTAAGCATTAAAAGTTATCTAACATATAAATGTACTTAGCTATCTCTAAAATTTTAATTAGCTTTAAAAGTTTGGCTTTATTAGGTTGAAAAGTTAGGTTTATGTCAATTATTCAGATTGGGCTGTCCTAACTGTATCAGGTTTTTGCCTTTCTAGGATGCTTGAACCTGATCAGTTTGATTTCCTATTATCCCCAAAAAGATGAACACGTTTTATTTTAAGTTTTATTGATATTAGCAGCCATAACTGACCTGAAGTGCACCCTTACTTATCTACACTTTTAGTCAATGTGTATGTACTTTTGGAGGCAACCTATATAATTTTGATGGTGTGCATCTTGATCTTGTCGAGGCATATAGCCACTTTTTCTCACAATATTATCGATGTGGAAATATTTATTTTTCTTATATTTATATCAGTTTTTACTTTTGCTCATTTTAGGTTATTATGGTGACCTTGTGTAGATGTATAGTTTGCTTTGGGGAATCTTTTGCATGTGTATCCTTGAAAAACCACAATTTTAACAGCTTTCTCTTATGAGATGTTCTGAACCTTGAATTTGATGCAGAATGTGTTTGATTTTTAGGGATGGGTGTTCTTTTTCAGCCTCGTAGGAATAACACCCTTAGCTGAGCGATTGGGTTATGCAACAGAGTAAGTATGACTTGGTCTTAGGACTTTTTTTTTTTAATTTTTTTTGCTCCCTTCTTGCTTATCAAGTTGCACTGAAACATATTTTGAAATGATTCAGGCAACTTGCTTGCTACACTGGCCCGACAGGTATATCTTCAATTGTTGTTTTAGTCTCTGTTTGATTTTTCATTATCATTTCAATTGTAGTAATAGTGGATTACTCATACAATCATATTTTTTGCCTAGTTGGAGGTCTTTTAAATGCCACTTTTGGGAATGCAACAGAGATGATTATATCAGTATATGCTTTAAGAAATGGAATGGTTCGTGTTGTTCAGCAATCATTGCTTGGATCTATACTGTCCAACATGCTCCTGGTTCTTGGATGTGCTTTCTTTTGTGGTGGGATCGTTCATTCTGCAAAAGAACAGGTCTTCAATAAGGTATGTGTATGCATGTAATTTCATGTTTATAAATTTGTCTGTTTGATCCTGCTTATGTTTTTTAAAAAAGCACGGAAGTTATCCTTGTTAAAAAAGCAGAATTTATTCACAACAGGCAGCCGCTGTGGTAAACTCAGGGTTACTTCTGATGGCTGTAATGGGTCTTACATTCCCTGCGGTGCTCCACTTTACACACTCAGAAGTACAATATGGAAAATCAGAAGTGTTTCTCTCAAGGTTCAGCAGTTGCATCATGCTTGTGGCCTATGCTAGCTATCTTTTTTTTCAACTCAAGAGCCAACACAATCCTTATAGTCTAATAGAGGAGGTCTGTAATCTGATACTTAAGTATTCATCTTTTACGTTTCTCTTTATTTTCTAGTTGTAGTACTTGACTCTTTGGAATGATATCTGTAAGAACAAAGTACTTTACCAAATAAGTATTTCGTTTGTTTTGTCCTGGTTGTACATGTTTTTTAACTTTGTTGATCTAGAATGTAAATAAACATAAACCCTTCAACATGTTTTGTGACTTTAGGAAGAAAGACAAACTGTGGATGATACAGATGATGATGATGTGCCTGAGATAACTCTTTGGGAATCAATAGCATGGCTTGCTATTTTGACTACTTGGGTTTCCATTCTCTCTGGATACCTTGTTGATGCCATACAGGTAGTAGTTGTTTTGATGCCTAATTGATTTATTTCTCTATTGGATTTTATATGTTTATTTTTTGACATGCCATTTTTGAAGTTTGAATTTCAATTTCAAAAGCATAACTGGAAGATAAAGCTCTCGCAGAAATCTGTAAACTGAGTTATTTTATTATGAATGAAGATAGCATTGTCTGTAAATTTTCTATGGTATATTTGGAAAAATAGTGTTTGATGCTTCTTATTGTTTTCTTGTCTCGAACAGGGTGCTTCTGAAGCTATGAACATGCCTGTGGCATTCATCAGTGTCATTTTGCTTCCTATTGTTGGAAATGCTGCTGAGCATGCAAGTGCCATAATGTTTGCCATCAAAGACAAGCTTGTTAGTACTCAAAAATTTTTTTATAAAAATTAAAAGCTTTTTGACCTACTCATATTTTTCTTTTTTGCTTGAAGGATATCACATTGGGGGTTGCTATTGGATCTTCTACTCAGATATCAATGTTCCTGGTAGTCCTTTTCACATTCTATGAGAACTAACCTATTTTTCCAAGCATATTAGGAAGTTTTGTGTATTTTAGTATATATTTTTCATTCACGGACAAGGGTTGAGCAAGGGGTGAGAAATTATATTTTTTTCAATGATTTACATTTATATTTATCAATCATTTTTTAGTTATGATTTTGGTATCACTAACACTAGAATATTTTGGTTGATTGGTTCCATAAGCTTAAGCAATAAGATTGCAATTTGAAGCATGTTTTGATGATTCAGGAAGAAAAAGTTGGCATATGTGAAAACAATAGAATTAATCATTTAACCTTCGTCGATTGAATCTTTTAGCATGGGTTTGATCTATCAGCCTATGGGGAAGGAGATCTTTGAATCTTAGAGGAAACACCTTGATGTCTTGTTCTACTTCTCCATCTTACAATACACTTCACCTTAAATCATTAATAAGCTTTAGATCTCTTGAAACTTGCATACATGTGGTTGGGGGGTGGGTGTTTAGCCCCATGAGTCATGCCCAAAGTTGTTGTAATGATAACAACTCAATTGAGAAATGTACTACTTGATTGTCTAGATGATTGTAGGCTACTCAAGTTAGGTGATTAAGAAGCAATGCTTGGCAATCTTGCAAAGTGGAGTCAAATACATAAAGATGATCATATCAAGGTCAAATGGAGGTTGAATTACTCAAGCAATAAAGTGGAAGAACCAAAATGCAAGTTTGGATTTTTTTGAGGAATAAATTTGTAAGTTGAATTAACGTGTGGCTCAATTGCATAATATACATTTAAAAGGCATAACTTTTCAGAAGAATTCACGAGAAAAAAATTTCTATTTTGTAAAATTTCAATTAAGCATATCATATGTTATGTTAATGTATAGTATGTTTAATTCATCTTGATGAGTACGTAAAATTCTATGGACAGCGGGCTTACAATGCTCCTTGATCTCATAGACAGACATGCCATACACAACTATTTACGTGTAGTACGTTTATGTCTCTTCGATAACGTACATAGGATGATGGTCAATGCATTGAATTGAAATGGGGAATTCGAGACTAACATAAGGTATGGTATTTATTTATGTATATTTTATCTAGTTATTTAGACAACTTATAAGAAAAATAAATGCATTAATTAACTTAAAAAATGGGAAATCTGAGGCTAACATATGCTATGATAGTTTTGTATAGTACATTTAGTCGAATGGATAGCCAATGCAAGTCAACAGATTCAACTCAAAATTTACGTATGACACGATATTTTTTGATGTAATTGATTTAAAAAAATCCAAAAAATCGTACAATATGATAATTATGTTATGTATTGTATAAAATGTATAAAATATGAATAATGCATAACATTTACCTATTGGCGTTTGCCAGTGGCAATTCATAGGATTTAGACTATTGATCATGATCAAAGTGCCGTTGGGACCCTAGAACATTCAAATTTCGAATCTACCAAGGCCAAAATTATTATAAATAAAGAGATTTAGGTTTTATAAACTTTATACTTCTCATATTGGAAATAGAACTTGTCAGATCTTACCTTGACATATACTTAAGTTATGTTCTTAGGTTTCAAAGTTCTAGAGCTTTAAGCAATGTTTTTTTTTACTCTTTTACTAACATTATTTCAAATAAGAAGGTTGCATAACATAAAGATCTCATTGCATTCTTATTTAAGCCACTATTTTTCCAATCTAGGATTTGTATTTTTTTTTGGCTCTTCGAGTGAGTTGTTATGTAAGGAGTTTCCCTTGTATTTTCTTTATTTTTGGTCCAGCTATGTAAGTGTGGAGTGTTTAGCCTTTGCCCTAGGCTAATTAATGTGGAATGGTTTGGTTGAGGTTGATCTAGGAAAAAGTCACATTTGCATTGGGTTTTCCATCAGACTGCAATGGAGTGCTTTGGCCATGATGCTAAAGCTTTGACTTGGGTGTGGGCATAGGCTCGCCGATAGAGCCGAACAACCTAAAAATTCTATTTGTTTGTCATTTTACCTGTTTTTAATATTCTATTCATATTTGTTCCTAACAAGTTTAAAAAGGATTTTTCACTTAGCTCAAGACATTTTTAAACTTTCTCAAGCAAAAAAGAACTTTTGCAACTTGGTGTGCTATGGACCAGCAAGGGGGATGAAGATGGCATGGTAGAAGGCTTGTGAAACCATTGAGCTTTAGAAATTGCAGGAGATATGACAATCTAAATGTTTGGGTGAACTTAGGAGGCTCTAGGCTAAAATATTTGTATCAAGAAAATCTGTCATGAATGGGTCTCAAAGTTTATTTCTCGATAGAAATGAGATGATTGCTAACATATTATCATAGAAAGAATTGACTTATGTGTTAAAGGGATGGTGCTAATTTGTTTGACTGATACGTGATGTTAGAATTTGTCAAGATGCTCCTTACTAGTTGTCATTCATCCAAAGCTTGGGAAGTTTCAACGCTAGATTTTTCCAATTTTTCATCTTCAAAAAGCAGCAAAATAATTTGCATGTTGAAAGTGCGATGTGAATTTCCATGTTCTCTCTGTTCTTAAAACTAGCTAGTATCCTTAGCTTGATGGGTTTCAATACTGGATTTTTTCAATTTTTGCATTTTCAAATGGTGAAGAGATAATTTGCATGTTGAAAGTGCACTGTGAATTTCCATGTTTTCTCTGTTTTTAAAACTAGCTAGTCCAATTTGTGTGTGTTTTTGTGGATGGAATATGCTTCTATGTCCCACAAGATTCACAATTACATTTCTAAGGTTTTATATTTTGCTTCCTGTTTGGATTTATTTCTGGGTTTGGGTGGCTGCTGTATTTCACACAGTTGATTCGATTGATGAATTGCCAGTCTTCTCATTGGATTCCCTAGTATGTGGGATTTGCAATTACCTGGTATGTTTTTTTCTGGGTGGGACATCCATCTATAGGTCTCAAAGGATTTGCAGGTACATTTTTATGGTTTTATATTTTGCTTCCTTAGATGTCTGTGTTGGGTGTATTTCTGATATATAGGATTGATCCGATAATAGTCATGGTCATCAAACGGGCTAGGAATGATTTGTGGGTTACAAGTGCACTGCCCAGGAATTATTTCTGGTTTAATATACTATTTTTTATAAAGGCAACACATATCTTAGATTTATTCCCCTTTATTGGTCCTGTCCAATGGCAACCATTAATTAAATCTACAAATGTCTTGTTGATTATAGAGTTTCGCATGACCCTTATTTTGTAGTTTTCATTAGCAAGAACACTACTTATGGTGACTTACCTCTTCTCGTTTGTAGATATTTTTATCTTTTGGTTGAACAATGAAAAGCGGCTTGTCTACAGTTTTATATTGCAAGTAATTTTTATTGGCGATGACGTGGATGCAATTTTGTGAAGACGTTACAAAGCTGAAAAAGCTACTAAAATATAAAGGCTACTTATGAATTCTATGATTTTTAAATTGCAGATTCCATTCTGTGTGGTTATTGGTTGGATGATGGGAAAAGGGATGGACTTGAACTTTCAGTTATTTGAGACAGCTACCCTCTTTATAACTGTTCTGGTAGTTGCTTTTATGCTTCAGGTGTGTGCATTATTTGTTAGTTATGTTATTTACCTTAACTTAAGTACCAGTTTTCAAGTAGTTGCTCCTTGTCTTTTGTTAAATGCTTGATATTTTCTTAACATCCAAGGTGTCATGAATCGATTATAATTTTGTTGTTGTCTGTTTCCAATTAGAACTTTTCAGTTATTGAAAGAGCAATTTGAATCTGGCAACAATACATTGATATTAGCAAATTTCAACATTTTCCTTTTTTGATATTCTCTACCTTTTTTTTTTCTTTTCCCGTTTTCAATATTGTCATTGCTAATATAATGATTTGCTGTTTGGGATTTTTTTGGCAATTAATAAATATAGATTTGTTGCCATTTGAAAAATGGCTTAACACATTTTGCCCACATGGCATTATGTTCCATCTTCTGCCTATTGACTTTTGTAATATCTATTAAACCGTTTCAATGTCAAAATGATGAGCTCAATAAGGTGATACTTAGTTTTTTTTGGTATTTAGGTTTGCTTAACAAGAATTATATGCCAAGTTGGTTGAATGGCCTGTTACTTTCATTGCTTGTCCTTGAAATGTTTTGCTTGCACCGGATACCTTGTTCCTAGTTTAGTTTAAATGTGGTATTCCTTTTTTATTCCTACAACCGTGAACAAATCCTAATCGTTCATAAGTTGTTACTCAAAGATAAGTTTATCCTTTGTCTATAAAGTCAGGTGTACAAATGCTTGAACATGTTTTAAGAATAATTATACCGTTCTACTTTGCTTCTTGAATGTGAAAATGGGATTCACAGTTTTTTATCTGTTGATTTTGGCCAGCGTTCTTGGGAGACATGATTTTATCATTACTATCAAAGTGGAAATAGTGCATTTTGCTTTAGGACATTAATTTCTTGAGTACATATAAAAGTTTCTTTTGTCCTAGAAGCCAAAATTATTTGCATGAGTTTCAGCTTGTTATGGGTTGCTTATGATCAACATCAAGTCACTTTACCCCAAAATTTGTGGTCCTCTTTAAATAGCATTTTCTATTCTTTCAACCCGAGTGCTACTTAATGGATCAATTTTAGGCTTGCAAACGGTTCTCAGCTATTTGTAGCCATGTTACTTGTCAGTGAACTTATCTTTGTTCCATCCAGCTATCTACTTATACTTTTCAACATAAAACTGACTAGCTATGTATGTGCTAAGAATCCATTGGAGAATTATAATATACTTTCAATGAAAAACAGTTATGCTTCGCAGCTATCTTTTATGGAGTACATTAATTCTTGAGCAGCTTGTGAAGATCTAATGTGTACCAATGAACTGTTTTTCAGGAAGGAACTGCTAACTACTTCAAAGGGTTAATGCTTATTTTGTGCTATCTCATTGTTGCTGCTAGTTTCTTTGTGCACGTTGACCCTGCTCTGAGTAAGTCTCAAAATTCATACTATAGTTGCAGTTTAAATACAAGAAAGTTCTGTTCTTAGTACTGTGGCCAGTGTGAACGGTATTCAAAGACCATGGTTTGGCCTAATAGAAATAGAGGTATTCAGAAATTCTACTATCACTGCCATAGAACCAAGAGGGAAGGACAATCTTTACTTATGGATATTTTTTTAAGGTTTTTGTATTTGTATTGGATACGTATCTGATATCGATAACCACATAACATATCCTATTGAAAAAAAAATTCAAATAAAATCATTATTCTTAATACTTATTCAATATTTATCTAGAACTATTAGTTCATATTGTGTATGATGTGTTATAACATAGTTGAAGAAGAAATAACTTTCATTTATGCAAAATAAACAAAAAGGCGAATTAAGTTTCATTAACTTTTTATGAGTTTCTTATTAAATGGATGCTACAAGTGATGAATCTCTTTATTATTTAGAATATTTCTTGAATTGGAGACAATTAATAAAATTGTTATGTTTTATATTATAATACTTAAATTAAAGTTATATTAAAAATTTTAAAAATATATAGTTACATTATAAGTGTGATGATGATAACTTGATATGAATTTGGATTATTATACTTATAAATAATTAGAATGTAATTTTAAGTAAAATGTGATAATCTAAACGTTATTCTTCTTACTTACAAAATAATGAAATATTTTTTAAATATGCAGTGTAATAAATTTATTTCATTTACATATAGAAGTAATTATTTTTATTATATTTAGATGTATCTTTTTATGTTCGCATTACATTTTTTTTGACATTTTTAGTATCACAGTATTCATATCACAGTGTATTCGAATTTTTATATCATGTCTAAGTTTCATGGATGCCAAACCAGTATAAAATAGGAAGTTCGTAGTTAATTGGTGGTTCATTTTTCTCTCTTTCTCTCGCTCTCAGTTTACTGTTGCTTTAGCTTTACCCCACATTAGTGGCATATATTTATAAGAGTATTAGCAATGGCAGAATCCTTGTTTTCATTATTTTTGATGTGTTTTGCTCAGATTTTTCATATTCCCCTGCAAATAGTCGAATTATGTGCCAATTGCCATTTAGCTAAAAAGCCCATGGATATTGAAGTTTCTCAAACAGTTCTTGTTGAGGGATTATGGATTAGGAGTTAGGGAAATGTTTTGTTTTGAGCAAAATTTGTATTAGTTTTATAACTTTTAGTTGTATATGTCTTAATATTTGGTTATCGCAGATGATGATTAGAAATCTTGGTACCAACACAACCCCCCTTGTTCGCGACGATCGTTACCAAAAGTCATTCCGTGTGATATTGTTCAATATATCTTTTAACTGCCAGATTATACCAGCATCGGGGATGCACCCTTGGAAGTGATTGTTTGATGAACTTATTCAATTTATATGCTCAATAGAGTTCGAATCCTAGCATCAGCAGAGCACTGAAGGTGACCATTTGTCTACTCTTATCTCCATTTGAATGAACACTTTCTTTATGGGAGCTCCTTAAAACTACTTTCAGCTATCAACCTTTATATATGATCATTCTATAGCTTGTAGGATGCTCCATTTTTGCAGTTCTGTGGGGGGAAGTTGGGTGTACATTAAACAATACAAGAACTATTGTGGTTTTTTAAGCCCAGGTTCACGCAAAGTTGTGCAATTTGTAAACTTTTTGTAATGAATTGTTATTTTCAATCCATTGGCTGTACACTGGGCTGCTTATTTTGTATCAGTAACATTTCTTAGGAGCAAACAAGTAAATTAATGGAATGGAATGGTTTGTCATTCTACTTAAACAAGAAGACTGTAAGGTAGATGCAGAATTTTTAGTGTGGCTCATCAATCCTTTGCTTTTAAATGCATACAAAAGCTTATCAGATTAGTTTGTCTAAGATGGATTGACAGGAATCAGAGGAACACAGCACTAATACTTAAGAAAACATACAAGACATAGATTCTATCTTAGGATCTCTTTGAAGCAGCTTATTTTTTGTTTGAATTTTTTTTTTAATAGCAAATAGTAGAGCCCCATAAGCAAAATGTCATAGATGATTAGATATCAGGTTTATTTCTGAATAAAAGTTAATGTTCAAAAGAGAACTTTGGTAATATATTGATGGTGAAAAACATGTCAATTACCACAAGTTTTTTAGAATAGCCTCACCAAATATTGTAAGAATTGAAAATCTTAATGCATTTTGTCAAAAATGAAATTTGATGGTAATATGTAGAAGTAATTTTTCTATTAACATTGTTTCACTATAATGGTGTAAGATATTATTTTATTTTCTCCATTTTTCTTAAAAAATGATCAAGTCATGCTCACCTTTCACTAGATATCATCTTTGGACCACCATTGATAATTGTTATCAATGGATCACCTTTAATTGTCACTAACAAATCATCTAGTTGCACACTCACAATCACTTGATAGATAATCTCTACTAACTAATAGCATGTCAATGTTGTTGGACCATTTATTATTATATGATTGATTACCTTAACTATCAAAAACCACCCATTGCATCCAAATCATGGTCATGATACCTCTATGTCAACCATTACAACTAAATTTCATCTACCCTCATCTTTAAGCTATCACTCATTAAATCTTCATTGTCTTGTTATTTAGGACTACTGTTGTCAATTCAACTTCGAACACTTGCATCATTATGTTGTTGCTTACGTGCTAATTGTCTCTTTTTGATGTCTATCTTTTTAACATACAAATGTTATTTTAGATTTGTTATTTGACAAAGTCAAATAACATTCTAAAGATGTCTTAGAAGTACTATTTCTAAAGCATGTGTGACTTATATTTCTAATTGATAATTAACTAATATTTGCATGTAGGTGAACAAATAAAATTAGTTCATAAATGCAAAAAAGCCAACCAAGCATTATGTGGAACTATTTAAGAATGCCACAAAAGCATGATAGTACCAAACAATGAAAAGCTCATAACGATCATTATAGACCAAGGTTTTCTATAGTCCACCACCATGCACAAAATTTCATTTAGATGTATAATAATTTTACACTTTGTCAAGTGATGAAACTTGTGATAAATTATTCAAAAAAATAGAATAGAATAAATTTTTTTTTAAATGGTCAAGATAAGTTAAATAAAGGTAGTTAATATGGAAATCTCGATTGTCTGAAACCTTGTCTCATGACACCCTTGATGTCATTAGTGAGATAAGAAATCGTTTGAAATTCATCATTCAAGTAGATATTGATAGAAATTTAATCTCGACTCAACTCCAAATTAACGATCCCATTACCTCTTCCTATTTAAGAAAAGGTTAGGTTATTGTATTAGTATTGTAAACTATATTACAATTTTTGTATTAATTGTAGGATTTGTATTTATAAAAATGTATAAATACAAATTAAATTAAATTAATTTTCTGGTTTCGCAGGTTGCTGCTATGCTTTAGTTCCGTTCGAGGTGCTTAACGGTATACCGCATACGAATTTCTATGCGAACGTTCGTACGTGTGTCCGTCAGTGAATTGCTGCTGTCTTTGAATTCTCACAATTTCTTTTATGCGGTAAGCCCCATTGATTATTCAATGCTGTTTCATTCTACACCTGTTTCTGTTTGGCTGTAATGAATTCTTAAAATAATGATCCCTTCAACGTTACAAAATAGTATAATTTGATTTGCGTATTTTTTTTAAAAATATCTTTTGAAAATCTTAATCGAATATAGAGGTTGGATTTATAAGAATAATGAAAGCATACTAATGATGTATTCATTCAAAAAGCTAAATAAGTCTTACATTAAAAAGATATAATAATATTAAAACTTTATATATATAGTAACTATATATAAGTTTTAAGTTTTTAAGTTTATATGTCTTTCTAGTGTGATATTTTCTAAGTTTACGAAATTATGAAATTTCTTTTATAAATGATGTTAAAATTAAGTATAATTTGTGGTATGTATGATTTTATAATTCTTATGAGTCTTTTGATAGTTGGAATACAAGGCATGACTCTATAGACATTGGAGAGCCTTGGTGATAATGGAATTAGGAAAAATGAGTTAAGGATATGCTTGGCAAAGTAAAAAAAAAAATATCATAACTATTACAATATTTGGAGTTCAAAATCCTAAAAAGTGATTAACTCTTGGTGAGCTCTTCAAATCAAAGTTATGAGACTATACTTTTTTAATGACTTCAAATTTTATCCAAATTTAAAACAATTTGATGAGATTTTTATTGATCCCTTAATTTTTGTATCATTAATTTAATAAAAATAAAATTATTATATTATTTTAATTATTTTTTAAAGTATTTCAGATCATATATCTCAATATTGAATATGTGAATTAATTAGAGAGATTAATTATTAACTTAATGAGCTAATTGGTAGTACTTTGTTACTAACTATACTGATATCAAGAGAAATATAATACTTAAGCTAACAAAGAGAAGATAAGTTTGAGTCATGTTACTTGTGTTAAGTTTTTTTTATGTTTGATGAGTCAAACTATAAATGTTTAATATTCTATTTTAATGAATTTGTTTAGTGTGAATTAAGTTTAGTTATAATGAACATGTCATACATATTTGAAAATAATAAATTTAGTGATCTTCAAAGTACATTTGAATGTTCAACAAGTTTTAAAGATTGAATACATGTGCATTAGTTTTAAAAATATTTTTTTATTATAAAATAAAATGTTAGTTCATTAATTATAAGACACTCTATTCATATCAATTTCAAATCCTATTCAAACATTTAATTGTTCAATTATCTTATTGATGTAGCAAATGAATTGGACTTCATTTTTCAATCCCTTAATCTTTTTCATATTTAAATTTTACTTATGTATCTTTGCCAAATTACATGTTAAGCTAATAGTTAAATCTTGAATATATTAAAAAATAATTATGTTAAAATTAAAAAAAAGAAAAAAATTATCTTTAGCCACATCCCAAGAATGTGTCCAAGTGTAATGCTCTTGGGTCGAGCAAGCCCAAATGAGCATTCTCAAATTCAGGTTTGAAGATTGGAACCATGTTAAGTCGGGGCTTGTGTCTTGGTCTAGGTGTAGTGGAGAGCTGTTGAGGTAAGACATATGGTTTTTCAAAGGTAGCTTAAAGACCAAAAATATAACTTATAATCTTGCAAGCTTACGAGTGAACTGGGTGGTGAAACCTTGAGCGCACAAGGGGGAGCCAGCCCCAACTTGGCTTGACATGGAGATGTAGCATAGTTAATGTAAAGAGGAAAAATTGCCTTTATTTTCCAACGTCAGACAATATTTATCTACCTCATCCATCCTAATGCATACGTGAATTACCACTATTCAATTGCACAATTTCACGATGGCATGATAGTGATTGCATCCAACATTTTAGTGTCTAAAGCTTGCAACATCCCTCATCATTCAATCTTCAATCAAATGGTCATGTTTCATCCACTGTAAGCATTTGATCATTACTTGACATTCGACGATCATGATCTCGTCCGACTTCATCGAACAACTTCGAGTGTTTCTTCACGAAATATTTGTTCTTGAATCTTGTGGCTTAAAATTATCCATTTTGAATCTTATGACTAAGATCGTTCTCAATTTTATCGTTGATTAATTGAACAATCTAGATTTCATCTGACATGATCAAATGACCTATATTAAATTCGTCATGATCACACCATCCATAATTCATCTATTTTACAATATTAGATCTAATGGTCTACAAAGCCTCTGATTGGATCCAACGACTTCAGTCAATCCCGCCTAATAGTTAATTAACTAGCTGTTATATGTACCATTGCACTTAATTATTTTGGAAGAATTATTTAAGCTATTTGTAAAAGCTTTTTAAATAGTTTGGCAGTAGTTTTGAAATAGCTTTTGCTTGACTTTCTAACGACTATGACCAAAATGTTTCTATAAATATTTAATCATTGTGAATGAAATAACAAATAAATATGAATAAGATTTTAATATCTCAAAAAAAAAGCTACATCATATTTTATTAGTATAAATTTCTTTTAGAAGTACATATTTACAATTACTCAAAATTCAAATTCTTTCTGCTAAGTCTATTTCTTCTAAGTTTTTAATGTTTATTTTTCTTCATAATTTTAAGCTTATTGTGCTTTCTATATTCATTAACAAGCATAGAAAAATTTATACACAATTTATTAGAAATTTATTTTTTGCTGTATTTTTCTTTTTCCTTTGGATTGGGTGGCCTAGCATTTGTGAAAGCTCGAGTTCGATTTAATCTCGTAAAAAAATTGAGTTGGGGTTGAGCTTGTAAAAGCCCAAGTTATAATTGAACTTATAAAAGTTAGTAGTTTGGAGGTAAACCATAAGAAAAAATCACAAGCTATATCCCTTTTACTAGTAGAGTTTTTTTCGACCTCGATTAGGGATGGATATATGTTCTAATTTGAGCTGAACTACTTAAAAAATTAATGTACCATTTCAAATTTTATTTTTATTTATCTTAATCATAAAATTATAAATTAATATATTTATAAATCAAAGTTTTCTATAAACATAAAATTATTTTTATAAATTTTTTAAAAATAAATATAATTCTAAAATTAGCAAAAAAAATATTTTAAAACCTACAATTCACTACCTCTTGTGAGATTCAAACACTTGTTTTTACTACAACTTGCTTTAAAATATAAGGCTTATAATACTTTACTTGAGACACTAAAGTAGGGTTGAGTGTGAGTGATCAAAAGTTTTGAAAACTATTCTTTTAATTATTGAAGATTAAATGAGGCATATATTTTTATTTAAGTTTCATTTCATATAAATATGCCTTATAATTGTATAAACATTGGTAAGCTCGTTGTAATAGTATATGATTGGTTTGAATGATTTCAAGATAAATGATCTTATTAGTCTATTAAGGAAATCATATAGGAGCTTATGTTAAAATCGTACATGTACAACAAGGGTGATCATAAGTATGATATTTTGCTAGGTTAGGTAGTTAGTTGGAAGAAGAGTTGTAATCATATAATATAATGTGGGTGATCATATTAGATGATAAAAAAAAGATGATTATATGACAAATCAATTAGGAATAATGAGAAAACAGTAAATAAGGTTAATTATACATAAGATTTGAAAATCATATAAATATGATGCATAACAAGTATATGAGAACAAAAAAATTTTTTAAAACAAAGATAAATAAGAACTAGTTGTTATATATATATACATAGCTAATCAAATGTTGTTTTAATTAACTGGTTTATATGATTTTATATATAGTAAACTCCTTCATTGAGAAGAACTTAGCTTTCTTGAATTAAATTTGATATCCTTGATGTTGTTGAGTCTTCTTGATTGACATGACAATTAAATAAACATTCATATAACCAAGCCACTTTCAAATGATCGATGCTTTACTATTGTAGAGTGACCATCATAGTGGAGTAATTTAAGTATAATTCTCAAGTAAGATAAACATTAGCATCCTAGCTATGAAAACACTCCACTTGCCTCCAAAAGAAAATTTTATTATAAATCTTTAATTTTTAACCAAAACTTTTCAGCAATACCTTTTTATTATCTTATTTTAATAAATAAATAAAATCCTATAATATCATAATATACATTATCATCTTTTATTTATTTTGTACATAAAGAACTAATAGATAGTTTTGTCAAATTGTTTTAAAATAATTATATAGTAATAAAAAATTTTCAAATACATAATTTTTAATAATATTAAATAATAATAGTTTTAAAATTGTTTTCTCAATAAAATAATATTCAGTAAAAATTATTTTAAACCAACCCTTAATATAGGTGATGCATAATACAAAAGGCAGGAGTTAAAAATCCAATATCATGACATATATAATATGAAGAGTAAGCAAATACAAATGATTACATATGAAAACTTGAGACTCTTCCAAATGGCACTCATGCTGCCGCGGAGGAGTCTCCATCCATCGGCAAAAGAGGCATTTTTACTGCCAATTTTGAAATCTCCGCTTCCCTTATTCTACTCATTGCTTGCTCCGCTCTTTCCGGCTTTTGCCCAATCAATCTTGAGCGGCAGAAGAAAGAATCCAAGACTCCACCATCGCTCAGACCTCAGAATCCACTACTATGTCAGTCCCCGTCCTTTACGCCTTCATCCCAGGAGAGCTCTTGACGGCATTCGTCCTCTTACTCTTTTTCCTCTTCCTCGTCGTCGTCTTCCTCTACCTCCGCGCCAGACGCCACAGGGTTCCCAACTCCTCCCTTCCTCCCTCCCCCTTACCCTCCTTCTTCATCTTCTCCTCCTCCCCCACGCCGGAAACAGTTCCGCTCGATCCCGCCGTGCTCAAATCCCTCCCTTCCACCATCTTCCACTGGGCCAACTCGAAGAACGGATGCGGACCCGTGTGTGCCATCTGTCTCTCCGAGCTTGCCGATGGCGATGCAGGTCGTCTTCTCCCCGGATGCGAACACGCCTTCCATCTCGAGTGCATAGACACGTGGTTCCTCTGCAACTCCACATGTCCCATCTGCCGGAGTGCCGTTGAGCCACCAGCGAGGCCAGCGACGGAATCCGGCGGTTCGATGCCCCCTGGAGAGGAGATAAAGGTGCCGGGTTTGCCGAGGTCGAGGATCAGAGAAGCATGGGATGTCGAAACGGTTGCTGCATCAAGGGAGGTTTGTGAGAGAATTTGAAGCAGCACAAACAGAGGTTTGAGAAAGACATGAAATAGAGTTTATTTGATCTATTTGAGTAATTAAATTGTATATAATCATTTATCAACCCTAAAATTGATTATTATTATTATTATGCTTCAAACATCAAACTTGTATAATTTTTCTCATTATTTTTTATTTTATTAGTTTTTAATTTAAAGTCTACTTTTATCTTTTGCATTAAAATTACAATTTTAGTGTTTTTTGTGTAACTTATTTAGTATTTCCATGTATGAAATTAAAGAAAATTTTTTAGATTATTGGAAAATAGGAGATTGTCATTGTGTTTAGGTGCAAACATGCACATTTGAAGTCTCCTAATAAGTTGTCACCGACCTCATCGCATTCTTTGTCTTCCTTGATGATACCCAAGGTCTAGCCCTCCTCACTATTTACACGACCTTGTTGGCTATTGATGCCCCGCATCAGTGTAAACTTTAATTAATGGCATTGATATCATCTATTTTTTAGAAAATCCAAGGCTTCACAATATCTCAAACACCACAATGATCCAATTCCAAATTGTTATACAAGGGCTTGAACATACAACATAAGAAGAGCTTTATCTTAACAAGAAACTAAGTTGAAAGTCAAAGGGATTACAAATAAGAATAATCATTAAAAGAGTTAATTTTATGAATAGTTAGATTGATTTCTTTCTTTATTGTGGTTTGAGTTTCCTACATAAAGAATAATATGATAGATATGTTTGACTGTAAATCAAAAAATATGTATTCAATTTGATTCACATCAATTAGTTAGACTTAATCCAACTTAGCAAATATTTAACTTCATAATGACAATTAAAAGATGATTTGTATGTTTATCTTTATCCCATATGGAGTACAAACCATAATTTGAATCCCATTTTTTTCTCTTAATAAAAATTGCTTTGATTATTATTAATAAATTTAGGTTATCTAGTTATAAACTATAGCCACATTTTGTTGAAAAAAATGAACCAATTTCTACATAATTTCCTTAATCTTATTTTAAAATTATTTTTAATTACTTTTTTATTTTAAAAAATAAGAAATAATAAATTTAATATTAATATCAAACCATCATCTATAATTAAAATATTTTTTTCATCTTCTCACTCATTATGATATTTTAAAATTTTATAATATCACCAAAGTAAAACCAAGTTAAGAACCTAGTGATATTTAAAAATGTGATAAATAAGCTTCATCATTTATTAAATAATTCAATTAATCAATTGGATTGGATAGGATATAAGCTATTTTGAATGTCTTAGGTTCCTAATTTACTTAAGTGATGGTTAATATGACTAATAACCTAATTCCATCTCTCATAATGAACCTTTAAAAGAAGATCATCAAACATTTAGGGAGAATGAGTTGGATAAAAGATCACCTTCTAAGAGCCATAAGGATGATCGTATGGTGACTTACAACATGGTTAAGATTGAAGTGCTAATATTTGATGGTGTTATAACAAATGATCTAAATGGAAGATTTTTTTTACTGGCTTAGCTTAAATGATTGTAAGATAAACAACTTAACCAAGGATAACGTTGTAGAAAGGTTGTATGGACAATCACATGCCTTAAGACATGAGAGCTTTATGTATCTAAATACTTTTGAAGACTTAGTGGTTAAGATAGACTATCCTAATGTAAATTAATAGTTTGTCAATGAATTCATTTCAGATCTTAATTTGAAAATTAGTAAGGAGATAGATTTAGATGACACTTAGTCACTAGAGAATTCAAATAACTTGGCCTAAGTAAAGAAGAGACTTCAATTTCTCACATTGATCTCTAGGGCATTTTAGGCAATAAGAGGCAATGACTATGGTTGAAGGGCTTCATTTGGCAATGACTATCTTAAGGGTAGTTGAGGGTAGTGGGAGGCAATGATAAGTGTGGTAGCTAAGAAGGTTGAGGTGGCTTTTTTGGCATTTCAATGCAAGGGTGCTTTTCATAATGAGGTAAGTAGTTTGGCTGAGGGATGGCATGGCTACAATTGATGGAAATAGCTTTATTCAAATTTAAGATGTGTTTTGTAGTGGCATGATTCTAGTGAAAAGTGCAAAAACAAAGACATTGATCGAAGTTCTAATGTGGGGTCTGATCTAATGGTTTCCCTTATTATAGACACTAAGGAAGATGATGAGATTAATAACAAGATTACCTGTAACAGCCCTAGTTTTCTCTTATTTGTATTTTTATATTTTTTATAGAAAGAGCTCTTTGAGACGAGTCAAACGATGGTAAATTTGTAATTTTTGGAATTTTGGATAATTAATTATGAATTTTTAAAGTTTTGGATATATTTGTAATTTCAGGATTTCAGATCCGGGATATATCTGCAATTTAGGATTTCCGATTTAGTTTAAAATCGGATGGCGGAAGGTAAATTTGTAAATATGGAATTGTCGGCCAGGACAGGGTAGATTTGTAATTTGGAAAAGTTCAGGGGGTGTTCTGCAAAAAAATCACGAACGTGTCGACACAAGGCAAAATTAACACATACGTGTCCACCCGGGCGAGGATATCAGCCCGGGTGAGTTAATCCTCTTAAGCACAGAAGCTGTTTGGAAAAGTTTTAGCGATTGCGAAAAGTTGCCGGAAATTTAACGGAAGCTGGGAAGCTCGCCGGAGAAACTGCGGCAAGGTAAGATGGTTCGTTTTATTTTGCTGTATTGGGGTTCTGTTGAGTGGGGGGAGAGTAAGAGAGGCCGGCCGAATGTTTATTTTCTGCCGGAGACGTATTGGGTTGCCGAAGGAGTGGCCGGAGTTGTCGGCCGCGAGATGCGGAATGTTTTTCCGGCAAACTGGTCGTCGAGGAGTGCGAAAGAAGTCGAGAGGAGCTTGGTATTTCCCGGAGAGGGATTCGGGGAAACGAGAAATTTACCGTGGAAGCGGCTAGAAGCCGCCGGACGCGAGCGGCGGCGAGGAGAGAGGGAAGCAGCGTCGGGTGAGAAACAGGGATGATCCTGTTTGAACCGGTTCGGGTTAACCGAACCGGAAGGCGCCCGGTTCGGGCTGAGGCGGAGGAGAGAGAGACCCAGTTCGGGCTGAGGCGGAGGAGAGAGAGACCGGTTCGGGCTGAGGCGGAGGAGAGAGAGAGGGAGAGAGGAGCGGTTCAGTCGGCTGAACCGCGGAGCTGAACCGCAGGCCGGTTCAGCGGACGCGCGGTCCAGGCGCGGCGAGAAACAAGGAGAAAAATTGGGATTTTTTTTGGGGATTTCGGGAAGTATTTGGCAGGGCTTTTAGAAAGCTGTTTTTGTGACTTAAAAATATATACACATGTTTTCATTTCACCGTCGGGTCCCCACCTATGCATGGTTTGTCCTCAATCGAGATTATTTCTTATGCAGCATCCTTAATTTACTGTAGTTGGTAAGGTGGGTGCCTGACATTACCTATAGCATTTCTATGGATATTTCAAATTTTCTTAGATGGCCTACAAAAATCCAATTTGTGTACATAAGGTTTCACCAACAACAGTGACTATAATAATGATTTTGGTGGCCAACGATGTTGCGTATAGTGAAATCAATGGAAGTGTAGGATGTTGTTGATTTGCAAGACTGGGTGGATGCTTACAAACTGGTTGTAGAATTATATTGAAGGATCCAATTGATGTTACCAACAAATTAGCTATGTATAATGGAAAAATGGGGAAAAGCTTCTAAGAAGCATTTCATAGAAGGCGAGCACGACTAAGATTGATAATGCACCAAATGTGATAATAAGAATCCAAAGAATCCTGTTCTTGGATTACCCAATGTTGACATTTTCAAACATATTCTAAAAGATAATTCCTTCATCCAAGGGGATGCAATTATTATATTCATTCTTACTTGTGAAAGGGAGGTTGAGATCCACTCTAATGATCTCTTATTGATTAACAGAAGGACAACAGGTAAGGAGAGGTATGATATGCCAAGTTCTATGTCAAATTGGAATTGTCTCACCCCTTAAGTCAAGATTATGGCTAAATGGCTCATTGAGATGCCTGCATCAATGCTTTGAAAATAGAGGCTTCCCCTTATGTGTTTCACTTGTGACTACATTGAACACAAAACAAGAGTTTGCCAACCAAAGATGACACAGAGATGAACCTAGTTGACTAAACAGATGAACATGGAGATGGCGAAGCCTAAGCAAATTACAAAAACCACTTCAAATCTCTAACGATGATGAAGTAGGAACAATCAATAAAAGGAGTTAGGCCATGGATGCTTGTGATGCCATAACATAGGAGGTTGGAGGTGGGCTACCTTAGGCACCAACAAATTCTAAGGCCATATGCACAATAATAATGTATGGTAAAATGTTAAATCATTTTAGTAGACACACATTACCCATCCTTCTAGAGAATAGGTAGCTTTCCATGCTCAATAGGTGACAACTGTGTGGGAGAACATTGTGCTAAGCATGCAACATGCAATAATAGAAAGAAACCCTAGTGTGTAATAAAGGGAGGTGTGCATGTGGCTATACTAAACAAGGCTGAGTAGGTTTTACAACTGAACAACTCAAGCATTCTAGCTATGTGATGTGCTCTTACTTAATAAGAGTGCAATTAGGAGGGAGAGGAATGTTTGACCATTAAATCATCTTCTAAGCATGAAAACAAAGAGTTAAGGGACCTAAGGTCTAGTATTTTAGATGTAGCTAAGAGAAGAAGTCATTCACCAAGACACAAAGGTGGCGACACCTCTATCTCTACATCTTTACCATGATTAGTGTCCTACCATAGAACATTCGAGGTGTCAGATCCTCAACCTTGAGGAACCATCTTCAAGAAATTGTTAGACAAAACTATATCTTTCTCATGACTTTGGTGGAAACTAGAGTCTCTATCTTTCCTTATTGGGATGCAGATAAACTACTAAGGAGGAACTGAGACTTTGTGATTGAGCCCTCTGTGAGCAAGTTTTGTGGCATCATTTTCATTTGAAGGAGTTTCATTAAGGTTTTGCATGCTTCATCAATTTAAGCAGACTATTGTTATTGAGGTCAATGAAGGTGATTGGTTTCCTTGGGTTTTCTTTGCTATTTTTGTCTCCAAATATTATGCTATTAAAAGGGACATTTGGGTTTTAATTCTTCAAATTTATGACAACAAGCTTCCTACTCTTGTCATTGAGGACTTTAATGTTGCTCTCTCTTAGTCTAAGAGAATAGGAGGAAATGTGTTTTGGTTTTCAATTGAAAATAAGATTTCTCCTAATTCATTATTGTAGCTAACCATTATGTCTTGAGATTCATTGACAGCATTAGGTGTAACAATAGGGTGGATCTGTGTAAATTTTTAAGATATTGGATAGAGTTGTCTTCACCCCATAGGTTCTTCAGTCCTTTCTAGGCACAATGCTTTATTTTGTATCTCATATTAGCTCAAACTACTTCCTTTTATTAATCAAGTTCTTATATTTGGTATTCCTTTCTTCTAGTAAGATATTGATATTGGAAGACACGTGGCTTACTTATAAAAAGGCAAGATATGTTACCTTTTATTCTTTTTGTAGGCATGCCAAAAGGAGGGGCTGATGGAGTCAAGCATTAGTATTAAGCAGGAGATAAACACCCTCTAGTAAAAAGATATGCAATATTCTTACCTCTTGTTGGATGAGCATAAGCACCTTCTTCAGATTTCCACTAAAAAAATCACTACAATATATCAAGAGACAAATTTTGGTTTTGGCAACCTATAAAGGAAAAATGGGCTCTACTTAACAAAATTTGGAATTAGAATCAAATTGAAGCCATGATACATTAGACCATTCTATATTTCTAAAAGGGTTAGAGAAGTTGCCTACATAATAGCTTTATCTCCAACACTGGTTAGGATTCTTGATGTATTCCATGTTTCAAATTTGAGGTGTGTTGTTGATCATTTGCACATTATGGAATATGATGTAAGTGTTATGGAGGTGCAACCTAGTTTGAATTATGAGGAGAGGCTAATAAGGACTATAAACATGGAATTTGGTACTTACAAATAAAAAAAATCTTATGGTAAAGATACAATGGGAAAATAATAGAGATAGAAGCTGTGACAACTTGAAGAGGATATATTCAAAAAGTATCTTGAATTATTCTAAATTTTGAGTACAATGTTTTGTAAGAAAAGATGATTGTAACATCCCAAAAAATCTTTTATAAATGCATAATATAATCAAATGAATGATTCATTTGAAATTTTTGAATTTATTGAAATGAGAAAAATTTTCCAAAATGATCATTTTTGTAAAATGATTATAATAACCATATTGTGTATATGATTATTAAAGAAGGAAGGAAACTATAACATATTGTAAAACAAAATACTCAAAATTTAGTGAGTGTGATTTCATTGAAGTTGGATGAGGCTTGGTGATAAAATAAAAGGCTAAAAGTTCATTACCAAACGTGATCATGTACTAGGAGTGGAATTTTGTGCTTGTTGGTTAGAATTTTGTCAAAGAGCCCCTTTGTCAACTATGAGGATGTTAGTTGTCATCATCTTTTTTAGGGAATCTAGGGTTTGAGGCTAATTTGCATTGTTAAGGAACTTGTTTAAGTCAGGAAAATTAAAACCAAAAATTTTTTTATTTTGGTAAAATTTAACTTGGAGTTCATGAGATTTTTAGCAAAAATCGTTATATGAGATTCTAATAAGACTGTCATTTTGTTGTATTGAAGATTGAGGGAAAAATTGTTGATGACAAGGAAAATTAGGGTTTCAAAAAGAAAGAAATTGAGAAAAAGGAGAAGAAAGAGGGTATTTTCATGATTTAAGAAACGAGTCATCTAATTTTATATTTATAATTTTTAATTTTGGTAAAAATATATAAATTGTGCTGAGAAATTACAATCGATATGCTATAATTGATTAATAAAAAAAGCTGTATAGCTATAAGTTGAACAAATTTGTTGTAATATATGCGTTTGTCTAATAAATTATAGATTTGTTGTAAATAAAACTTATTATATGAATCCTACACAGAGCCTGTGATGTTGATTTATTGTTGTAATATTACATATAAAACTATGTAAGAATTAACACATTTAACTAGATATATATCTTGTATTTGATATATATTACTATATAAAATTATTCAACTTACATAAACATGATATTTGATGTGTTATTATAAATATATACATCTAATTAATTATTATGAAAGTTGAGAAAGACTGTGCTTGTGACATCAAACTAAGAGTATGCTAATTGAAATCAATAATATGACATCATTGAATTACAAATTCTCTAAATTAAAATTGTTGTTCTTTGAGATTAGTGGCTAATGTGCTACAATATTGGGATTTGTTATCGTCAAGTCAATAATAGCCATTTATGTCACATAGTTGAGATTTGCCATTATGAGGTGGCTAGTGAGCCGCATGATTGAGATTTTTTGTCAAGAAGTACCTAGTGGCCAGTGTGCACATGATTGAGATTTGTCACAAAAATATAGCTACTAAAAATAATAAAAAAATTGAGCATGATTCTACATAGGAACATGATAAGAATAACAAAAATTGAGATTTTTATTGTAACTAAATAAACTAAAAAAATATTGATTATGAGATAAATAACACATCCATCATAATGTTTACTTAAGTGGAAACAAAAGCCGATAAACAAGATCATATAAGAAAAAGGATGAAACAATAAAGAACTACATGTGTTACTTCCTTCTATAGTTTATAGTATGATTTTTTTTATAGCATATCATGTTTCTTATTATATTTTAATTTGAATTATTTATGTGATTAATATATGTGATTAGTCATTGTATGCAAATATCCCAAAATATTGTCCTTATTCACATATTTATTTGTTGTTAAAGATATTCTATTGAACCAATAATGTTTGGCTCAACTTTTTTTTGGTACTAACTTTTGAGATACTTTGCGACTAAACGAAAAGAGAACTACTCATAAGTCACATGGTTTATTCAGCATTATTTATACATGTAAATATTAGATGCAATAGTTAAAAATAATTATAAAACTATGAAATGTGATTGTGGTGATAGTTTTTAGTTATTTTTAATTGATAGTTGTAGATATAAATTGTGTAGATATTGCATTATCATATATGTATTGTGAAATAAATATTATTATATAATAAAAAAATGGATAAGAAATTAGAAAAGTTTTGTCTACTTAAATTTTGAAAATTGAAAAAAAAATTATTTATTTTAAGGGAAGAGAATGATTATATTAAAGAAATTGAGTATATGACGAGATGGGTCATCACAAATAATTTGTTTGTTGAGCATACCATACTCATTACTTACATTATAAGATAGAATACAAATATTCATAGAGCTAAAGGTTTTTAGATGATAGATTAGAACCCTATATGAGAGAGTGTTTTATTTTATGTGAGATTTGTGAGAGGTATTTTGTATGAGAATATTATTTATATTTTGTTGAAAGATGTTGTATTAATATTTTTGTTATAGAATTATTTATTATATGATAGTTTAGATATTATACATTACTTTCTAATTGGTTATGACAACAAAGATGTTTATAAACTAAGATGTTCGAAAAATTTACGTAGACTTTCTATGTGATGTTTATATATATGATTAATATTTTGTATAATCAAACATGATTGCATATATTTTATTATTTTAAAACTTTTGGATGAGTAGTTCTTTATAAAATCAATATATGTGGCTTTTGTTTTATGATTACTTGCATGCAATTCATTATGTAACGTATGGATGTGTTTCATGTGACAAAGGAATTAGAGGATCATAAATTTTTTTTTTTAGGATAATAGGATTGTCTCAAATTTTCAACATGAGCAAACAACATTTTGACAAATAGTATTATGAAAATGATCAAAGTTAAATCACAAGTAAAGCAGGGTCTTACAAGACAACATTGTAGAAAGGGATATGTATCCCAAATGTTCAAAGGGAAGTGGGTTAAATAATCAATCTTAGAGAATATGCAATCACAGTCGAATAGAGTCTATAAAAGTGTATTTTTATCTAGGAGTATAAGCGTAAACAATCCAGCATTTTGGAGATGAAATTTAAGATCTACATAATAAGACTTGTAAAAGTTGAAACTGGTTAAAAGGATAGCTAAAACATTCAACAATGCTAAAAAATGTCCAATTTCAATGACAATGAATAGTATAAGGGACTTTTTAAGTTAAGAAAAATTTGGATGCAAAACATTTACTTTATGCAATATGTATATTATTTATTTATTTCTTATATTATGTTTTTTGTAGCCACATGATTGTGATATCATAATGTGCATATTTTTTATTTAATTGATTGTGGTATATATCTAACATTTGACATGACCTAACAATATATGGTATTTTATATGAAGATGATATAATTTTATCTATTAAATTTATGATAATTTATTCAATCTATTTTAACATATTTTATTTTTAGATAGTTTTTATATACATCATAACATTTTAGAAAAACAATAAGTAAAAATAAGCATGTAACATTTGCTGATTTTGATTTTTATTTAGAACGTAATGTATCAAGATTTAGTTTAACAAAGTAAATATTGTTATTGTGACAATAAGGATAGTGTCCTGTCTTAGTTTTATTTATTTTGCTACTATAATTGTATACAATATTGGACATTTAAATTCAAAAAAGTCTGGTTAGATTTTATATAATCTTATTACTATGTTTATTATTACAAAAAGAGTTATTTGACATATTGTTATTATGTAATAAATAATGTCTTTTAAATAATATTTTTTCAAAACAAAAATAAAAAAAATTTGTTTAATAACATTTTAAGTATTATAATAGAACATTTACAACTAACAAAGAAATTTTTTCTCTAATAATTCTTAGTATTATTCACATAATACTTTAAGAATTTTCTTTTTATTATCATAATAATAAAATAATGAATTTTTTATTCTTTTTCTCATCAATATCTATAACAAACTAGACTCTAAGTAATTTAATTCAACTAAGAATACAAGAATAGCATCATATTATTCATGCAAATAAAAAATGTCATAAGCATAAAATTTTATGACAAAAGGTGCTAGAAGTATCATTACTTAGTACCACATTTGCAACACTAGCTACTCTTTATAGAGAAGCAATAATCACTCTTAACATAGGCTAATTTATCTTTGGTTATAGATGCAGAAAAGGAATTATATATCTATGCTTACTCGAGAAAAAAACTTTAGTTATATGACCAAAAACTCCACATAAAAAATATTTTGTTGTCTTTTTCTGTCAACCCAACACTTCTCTCAATGTCATTTCCCATAGGGAGAACGTCTAAGTGCCTTTATCTTAGATACCATAACATATGTATTAACACTAATTCTTGTTTATGATGTGTTATCCTAAGAAAAAACTTTAGTTATATGACCAAAAACTCTACATACAAAACATTTTGTTGTCTTTTTCTATCAAGCCAACACTTATCTCAATGTCATTTCCCATAGGAAGAACATCTAGTGCCTTCATCTTACATACCATTACATATGTATTAACATTGATTCCTGTTTATGATGTGCTATCATTCAACTTTCTAAATTGTTTTTTTACTTTTTCCTCTTCTACAATTTGCTTTAGATGCACTACTATTACTTCTTAGCCAATTATCTCCTCTTTTCTCTATTTTGATCTAAAATTCTACTCTAATTATCTTTTTTTATTACTCTTTATTTATATTCTAACAATTTCACATATACATATATTAAAAATATTTTAATAAAAGATAATATATATAACTCTATGCATGAATGAAATGTGAATGTTAGCATTAGTCTTCTCGCTCGTAAAATCCTCAATCACTTTAAAAGGGCTCTAACATCATTTTATCATCTCCTGTTTTACATACAACTTAATTATACAAAAAATATTATACAGATAAGAACACATCAAAATATAATATAAAATTTAGAACATAAAATAATATAATAGATGAAGATAATGAAGAAAATATTATTAAATTTATTTTAAGTAATTGAAATATAATGAGTTATTCATGAGACCTAAAATTATTTCTTATTTTATTCCAATGCCAATCTCTTACAATATCTTTTATTGGTATCTTTTTCATTATTTTATTAGTTTTTTAGCTAAGTAGGTTATGTTTATTTTTTTAGTTAATACAAATGTTGTAGATTGTTAAAATATTTTGGTACATACATTCATATGTGAAAATTTTTAAGAATGTCTATGTTGACATTTTTCTTATCTAGATTGTCATCCAATGATTTTCCTCTTTCATCTATTCATTGTCTTCTTGTTCCACTGTTATCGTAGCACTTCTAGTTGCTCGATATAGTGTTGCTTAACTAATCCTCCTTGCTCCTCATTGCTCACCATTGACATCCCTTTCGGTTGGTCCTTGGTCTACTATCACCATTGTGCCTCTCGCCATCTTACAACTTCCTCATCACCACTCAATCATTATACTAACCAATGCCAATCAATTGTCACCCTTATTAATGTTAATTACCCGATCTCCTTGACTGAATGTACCCTCTCTTGCAATGTCCATCTCCAACCTCCCAATGATAATCATGACTCCCATTTATTATCAGGTTAACTTCATGTAGCTCAATTATCCTCTACTGGCCAAAAGACTACGACTACCTCACATCCATGCCATTTTCACGAACGAAACTCACGCCAACCTCCTAAACTCGATCAATACATCCATCCGATCTCACGCACTGACATCGCCCGCCAGCCACTCGATGAAGACCAGCCTATTCCAAGCACTAACCCTTTTAGTACCTTGATTGCACTAGAGGCTCTACTATCGCCCATCGTTGACGTGTCCATAAACGAGGAAAAAAATTAATGAAAATAATCGGTTACTACAATAAATATCGGGTGGTTAAACAGGTTTTACCAAATTGGCAAACACGACATCGACACGGCGATCGATAGTCTCTCTCCTGGATTGTAGGGTCAAATGACCATTTCCGTCTTCCGATTAAATCGTTTTCCACCAATACCCCTAAGCTTCAGGTTTGTTCAAGGGTAGTTCCGTCCATGTATGCGAGCTTGTGCTTATAAGGCGGCAAAAAGTGGAGCAACGGTCGAAAACCTACCGTTTCCCCCAGAGTAAAAGCCGCGGAAGCTAGAATCACTCGCGTCCATGGGACATCTCCGGCCATGGATATGAATAAAAGCCCCACAGGCCTCTCTTTTCCTCCACCTCAGCCACCTCCTTCTTCCTCCGGCCTCCCGGCCACGCCCGAGAGAGAAGAGGAGGTCTTCATATATCGATCAATTTCTCTCTCTATTTTTCTCTCTATTCCAACTCGATCCCTTTCCGGCCATGGCCACCTTCCAAGGCCCCGGCGCCGTGTCCCAAGACAGGCGTAGAGACGAGGAAGACAGGAAGCGTCGTAGGAAAATGCAGATCACCGGCACCGCCGCCTCCGTCGTCCTCCTCCTCGCCGTCGTCGGCACGGCATGCGCGCTCTATAGCCCGGAGAAGGACAACCCCTCGACGAACCTCGCCACCGCTGATGCTGCGCAGCTCCACACTACGGCGAAGTCGGTGCAGATGCTCTGCGAGTCCACCGATTATAAAGAAACCTGCGTCTCGAGCCTCAACAAGATGGTCAAGCAGAACACCACCGACCCTAAAGAGCTTCTGAAGGCTGCCATTGCCGTCATCCTTGACGAGGTAATGACCCAAAAAGACGATAAAAGAACTATTTTTTTTAAGAAATCATATGCTTAAATATAAAAAAAAAATGATATGATCTAGTTTGTTTTTATGATTAAGGATTAGAAATTAGAGATTAAATTTTTTTTATATTATAATGATGATATTGATAAAGTTGTCTTTAAATGTTATAAATTTTATAATTAATAACAAATAATATTTACTCAATTGTAGATAAGTAATGCCTTCTCTCACACCCGTCTCTTTGGCGACAAGGATCCACGGGTCCGCGATGCAGTGGAAGATTGTCGCCAATTGTTCGAAGACTCTAAAGATGAGATCCATCGATCTCTAAATAGCATCGTTGATGCTGGTCTCGAACACTTACCAGAGAGGTCCCGTGACATCCGTGCATGGCTAAGTTCTGTCATGTCTTATCAACAGACTTGTATCGATGGCTTTCCAGAAGGAGACCTCAAGAATAAGTTGCGAAAGACCCTCAATGCTTCTCAAGAACTAACAAGCAACTCCCTTGCCATTGTTGGGGATCTAGCCAACTTTCTTGATGTGCTTAACATCCCCGAGCTTTCCTTTAATGGTCGAAAGCTACTAACAAAAAGGACAATAACGAGCCATGATGGATTGGTTGATGATTTACAGAAGTTGGATGAGGAGGGATTCCCCTCGTGGCTCGGGGAGGAGCAAAGGAGGGAGCTTAAGCAAGTTGACATCAAGCTTAAGCCCAATGTAACAGTGGCAAAAGATGGGAGTGGGGATTATAAGACAATCTCCAAGGCTTTGGCAAAGATGCCAAATAAGTATAGTGGAAGGTTTGTTAAATGTTTTTCTATATTGAAATAAATAAAATTTGTATATATAATTAGTTAATCAAAATTGATTTTTGACCAATGGATTATTAGGTATGTGATTTATGTGAAAGAGGGGATATATAAGGAGACGGTAAATGTGACGAAGAAGATGCAGAACGTGACCATCTTCGGCGACGGCGGGACGAAGACTATCATCACCGGAAGGAAGAATTTCGTTGATGGCGTGAGGACTTTCCTGACAGCTACCTTTGGTAAGTCAAAAAGAGCGGATTTCTTATATAAAAAAAATTTTTTTTTTTTTGACGAAGTCTAATAACGGAGATGACTATGTGAACGAAGTGGTTTCCGGCGACAATTTCATGGGAATCGGGTTAGGGATTCGGAACACCGCCGGGGCGGCGAAGCACCAGGCCGTGGCGATCCGGGTTCAATCGGATCAGTCGGTCTTCTTCGAATGCCGGTTCGAGGGTTACCAGGACACGCTGTACGCGCAGGCGAAGCGGCAGTTTTACCGGAGCTGCGTCATCTCCGGCACGGTGGACTTCATCTTTGGCGACTCTGCCGCAGTGTTCCAGAACTGTCTGATGGTCCTCCGCCGCCCGCTAGACAACCAGCAGAACATAGTCCTCGCCCACGGCCGGACCGATCGGCACGAGACCACTGGTTTTGTTCTCCACAAGTGCAAGATCATCGCCGACGACAAGCTCGTTCCGGTGCAGGGCAAGATCCGGAGCTATCTCGGCCGACCGTGGAAGGAGTACGCAAGGCACGTCATCTTGGAGTCGGAAATTGCCAACGCGGTGCACGCCGACGGTTACCTGCCGTGGGAAGGGGAATTTGGGCTGAAGACGCTTTTTTACGGCGAGTACAACAACACCGGGCCTGGTGCGAACTTCACCGGCCGGGTCAAGTGGCCCGGTGTGAAACTTTTGAAGAAGAAGACAGCGGAAAAGTACACAGTGGCGAGGTTCATACAGGGGAACAAGTGGATCAACATCAAGAGAGGCGCCACCATTCCCGTGCGCTATGGACTGTACAACTGATCAAACAGTGCCCTTTTCTTCCACTTCTTCATCTTCTTCCTTTTTCGCCTTCTTCTTCAAGCACGCATCATGGAATGATTCCAGAGGACAAAATCAAAACTTTGGTTCTGAATTAGGAAATGCGGCTTAAGTTTGCTCTTCCGTTAATGATTAGACTTGTTGGTTGAGAGTTAAATATACATACCTTTAACATTACATTTAACTCTTCATAAAAAGTCTAACAGCTGTTAACTGGAAACACGGCTACAAAACTTGTACGCTCCAATTATCAAACCAAACAGAGATCACGAGAATGATTCATCTATGCCGTGGATCGGATAGGATGCATTGCTCCACAGTCTCTCTTCCACCACTTGTCCCCACCATACACTCATCAATCCACAATACATAATGCATATAATACCACATGAAACGACCACCATTTCTTTTGAAGATGATACCATGCCTTCAAAGTGTAGCCTTTCGCCCAGTTGGTGAAGAGGCAACAATGTCCATCCAACATGGACTCTACTCATGGCTTCGAAGACTACAAATGCCCTCTTCTTAGTGGTGCTCCCATTCTTCCCACACTTTAAGCTGAGTGCTCCCTTTCTCAGATTCCACTTATTTCCTGGTCCACATAAAGAAGATAACCAAAACCACACAAAACATCTTCTTGAATCAAACATACCAAATGCAGATTGAGAAGAAGAAACAGCAATCAATAGTCAATCACACAGAAACCTCTACTCTTGGTTCAAAGGAAAGGGCAGAAACAAACTCTTTGATCTCCCCTTCCACAACACACTTTGGAAGCTCAACCCATTCACTTGACGCCACATTATAGATCACAGATCTGCTAATCTCAATGGAGCTTAGACACACAAGGATCACGTCTCCAGACCCAACACAGTTTATGTCGGCCTTCTTCCCATAGAACTCGTGCGAAATCGCAGGTGGCATGGCGGCCACCTGCCTCCACGATCCGCCGGAGAATCTCCATATTCGGAGGCTGGCGGTCTCGAGGAACTCGGCGAGCACGACGACCATCATCTCCCCCTTGGAGACAATCACATCGATGGAGTACTCAGACCCGACGGGGAGAAGCCTCGGGTACTCGAGGAATAGCCTCTTCGCCATGTCGCAGGCCACGACGGTGCCCGAGTGGCTGAGGAAAAAGATGACCTTTTCGTCGGCCGATAGGACGGAGGAGAATTCCTTGGATGGGCTCCTCTGCATGTCGGCGGCCACCACCTCGCCGGATTTGCTGAGGAAGAACACCCTGTCTTCTTCATGGGAATAACCCTCTTTTCTGGCTAACGTCACCTCTTCCTCCCACCGGTTTGTGGCGGAGTTGAAGGTGGTGAAGGAGAGATTGGAGAATTCTCCGGTGACCAACACGATTCGAAAGGAAGAGGAAGAGATGGTCTTGTTAAGCGAGGTCATGGAAACCGCGAGAAGGGGCCCGGTAAGTAGGATGCAGGGGAGACTGCGGCGGGCTCCGGTGATGGGATTGCACACCGAGAATCCGCCGACGTGGTCGCGGAAGCAGAGAAGACCACCGTGGGAAGCGACGGGTATGGAATTAGGGTGGTTGGTTTGGTTGAAATGGGAGAGATGGTGGAGATTTTTCCAATTCCCTTCGCTGGTATCAAAGATGACGGAGTGGCTGAGGTGTTGATCGACCATTAAGAAGCAGGGATGGCGGGAGGGGACCTGCGAACAGGCGGCGAGGAAGGTCGGCGAGGAGGCGACGGAGCTCCATCTTTTGCACACTGAACGCGTACGGAGGAAGCTTGAGGTGGGGAGCCATGACAGGACCTTCTCAAGCATGTCTTGGGTGAGTTCCTCGAAAGGAAATGGAAGGATTGATCGATCCTCTTCAGAGGGTTTCCTCTTTTTTGAACTCCCATTTAGCAGACGATCGTTCTTCTCCATCTGCAAGCAAAGAAATGAAGGATCTGCAGATGATCAGAAAAAAAAAAAAAAAGGGAATTGGGTTCTGCAATTCTCATTTCGGCCAGAAAACCATGTTTTAATCATTGAACAAGTAATCACCATTGCATAAAAATAAATAAGCATTCTATCAGAGAAAGACTACAGAAAATAGAAGACAAATAAGTCGGGCAGTTAAAAAACAACAAAGAAGGTTAATCAAATTCATTAAATCGAAGCATTGCAGCATTGCAGGGCCACCTTTCTCTTAAAAGAGCTCTTTTTATGGCTTAAAGCTTAGGAAAAAAACATCCCTTCATCAAATAGGTTCGCCATGAAAAACTCCAATCCAAAAGCAAATGGCAAGAAAAGAACCAGACGACAAAAAACAAAGACGAAAGAAGGGGTAGGAGTATAGAAACGGGAAGCAACCTGATAGTATGGGAGCTGGAGACAGAGCAAGCTGAAGACAACGGCTTGCCCACCTTATAAATGGTAAGATGGGTTCGACAGGAAGCTGGAGAGGAGGGCGGAGGAAAGGGAAGCGAAGAGAAGAAATAGTGGGATAGCTGTGGAGAGGAAACTTCGTTTAGAGCCCCTTTTTTATCTGCGTTGACGCAGAGAAGAAGCTGCGGTTGGGGGTAAAAAAATCCCCAAATAGACAAGACTCGAGACCCCAGCCAATATGGAGAACTTGATGAACGAGAAAAAGGTGCGAGAGAAATAGAGATGGAAAGAGAAAGAAACAGATAGAGATAGAAAGAGAGAGGCACATGTGACCAGACGCTGACATTGATCTGCTCAGCCCACGGGGGGAGTGCCTGAAACAGAGTATTATTTCCTCCGTCGAGCTTTAAAAAAATACTATCTGCTGCTTTACTTTCCTGTGTATTGAGAACTGGGACACAACAGGGAAGAGCGTTGGGTATCAACTCATCATTGGATTCCCTTTGGTTTCCTCTAAATTTTAGTTGTATTTTACTTAAAAAAAATAAAGAGTCAACATTTCTTCACATCTAATTCTGTATAATCACTTGAATTAAGTATCATTCAGATCAAAGACACAGGAAATTCGAAGGATTACCCAACTTGGCCAGGTTGATTGGAGATCGATTTGACGTTACGTTAACTTCTCACACAGATCTAATTCTACTATTATTGACATGGATAATATAAATAACAAAGGAAGCCTAAAACAAGAAGGTACCGGATATGATTAGGACCTTCTTAATTACCGATTACGGATCGGCCGCTGACAGCAAGGAAGAAAAGTTAAAGCAAGCTGCAGCAGAGCAGTCTTCTCGTAAATATATTAATACAGTTTTATCTATCTTATTTCCCTTTGGTGGAGTGGAGAATCGCTTTTCCTCTCCGGACGAAGAAAAAGAGGTAAAGGAGAGCGAAAGGGAAAGGGAAGACACAGCGCTCTGTCTCGTGGGGATGTCCGCATGCTTTAGCCTAAGTCAAATGGGTTTAGCTTCTCTTTCTCTTATTCTCTCTCTCTCTCTCGTCGCCTGTGTACCTGCAGGGTTGCCATCAAATCTTTATCAAAGCTCATATCTCACCATCATACACACAGCTTGAGGACGATGTATTTTTGTCTTTATTTTTTAAAAATGATGTCAAGGATGATCATATTATAAGGTGAAGCTCACATTTTTTTTTCTTTTTCTTCTGATAACAAAAGAAAAGGCTTGTGGAGAATTAAAAAAAATTGAACAAAAAGAGATTGACCGTTTACAATGAAGACGATTTTCCTTCAATTTACCAAATCCGAAGCGTAAAATTAACAATTGGAGCAAGTGGTTTCATTTTTTTTTTTATGTAGGAAAAGCCCACAACCATGTCGCTGAATTCAAACTATTGCCCTAATGATTATGACTTGTATTAAGCATAGATATGTTTGATCAACACCAAAGCTCTGTTTGTTTATTAGTTTTCACCATCACATCATTTCAAAGCTCACCAAACCACATCTTGACAAAATCTTTCAAGCCAAACAAACATTTTCCAATCACAAGAAACATACCCAACTCACTCTTAATTTAAAAAATAATAAAAATCTTAAATTATCAAAAATAAAAATAATTATAAAACTATTTTATTTCAAAAATTATAATAAAATTTTAGTTTATCAAATATCATAACATTATAATTGTATGTCATTGATAAATCAATTTTATTATTATTATTATATTCTAATCTCATTGTATTTACTTACCATCAAAACAAACAAAACCCAAATGAATTAAACCAATGGGTCTATAGCAAGCATCAACACCTATGTGAATCATCACCACTAGTTGAAGAGACAATTAAGTTTTTAATCCAAGTTGAAAATGAAAGGTGGATAATAATTTTATGCAAACATAACTTCAAAAACATAGTATTAAATAAATAAAAAAAAGAATTAATTGTTCAAGTATTGTGTACTACTTGGAATAATGGTTATTTATTTATCATACAAATTGTATTGTAAATAAAAAGACAATTCAAAGTTAAGCGTAGAAGGTGACTATGAGTATTACATGTTGGAAGTACAATATAAAAGTTAGATACGCAAAAATTGTACAAGTGCATATGGTATACAAAACTATAGATTATGGGTTTGTGATCATGATATGGTAATTGCTATAGAGATTGTAGTATCAATTTAAGAGCATAATAAAATGATAACAAATTGAATAGTTGATTTATTTTTATAATTATAATGCATCTAATTGATATCAACATATTTTATGTTAAGAGAATTATTATTAAAAATTATGAATATCTAACAAATATTAAAGATCAAAATTTCTTAAAAATGTGTGATTAGCATGTCGTCAATCACCTTGAAAGTTCAAGGAAGACATTGTGTACCAAGGAAGATAGATCATAAAAATTATTGTTTTATTATATTACTTTTTTCTCTAAAAAGGGAGGGTTAAATCATATAAAAAATCAAAACATTGAATCCCATTAAGAGTCTTACATGTTTACAAGCTTAATTTGACTATTTGGCTAAAATAATTTTTTTTGTGTTAGGAACAATATTATCAAATTAGTAGGTAATTTAAGACTCATCACATATATGATTTTTATCTTTTAAGTATATTTTCATGATAAATTCTAATGTTCTTTTTTTTAATTTTTTATTATATTTGGGTGAAACATTTAGAACTAATTGCTAACTCTCTCACTACTTATCTTTTTGGATAATGCTCACATCGCCAACTTTTTCTTACTCGTTGCAGACAAGTACTAAGTTAGATTACTCTCAATTTGCTCTTATATTTATTCTCATCATTATCTATAACACATTTTATTCTTCCCATTAGTCTCTCACTAATACTCCTTATCTAGCCTTTCTTAAGACAAGAATCCTACACAAAGCCTCCAAGTTTGCCCCAACAAATAAAATCTACAAATTGCATGCGCCAAATGCATGGCAATCGGCCTCTACTATGCAATCAATCTATCTAAGACATTTGCACACCAAAGCATAATCTATCACAATTGCTTACCAAAAGCTTTTTATAACCACGACTTCCTCTTAGTGCTCATTTAATATATCACGAAATTAATCCAAGAGAATCCCTTAAAAACCATAAATGAATCCAATTATGTAAATCTTTGTTGGTCTAATATTGTGTGCATGTATGGTTCAACACCTAACCAACAATACCAAAAAATGATATTTCTTCAATAAAATAGACATTCATATATATATATATATATATATATATATATATATATATATATATATATATCTATATATATGTAAGTAGATTGTTCTGATTTTTTTTCATTTACGAACAACACAAAAAGAAAAAATGAATGCAATCAATCACAAAAATTCAGAATATCCTCCAAGCTCATCTAGACAAGTATAAGTCAAAGTGGGCAAACAAACTGCTTGAGATATTATTGACTTATTGAGCTATGCTCATCATGATGACTAGTTAAACAATAGTCTTCATTCTATATGATGCCAAGGTTGTCATCCTTATTAACATGGAATTGTTTTCTTTATTTATCAAAGTGGCAACCAACTTTCCAATAGAGTATTTCAAGTCTTATGATACAAAGAAATTTGCATTGCACTTTCTTAATCTTGGTAAGTTCAAAGGGTCAAGAACATAGGTAATGTTATGCAATGCTACATGGTAATTTGTGGATGTCATACTATAACAAACATCTTTTATCCTCATCAATTAATATGATCTCAAACTAAGGCCAAGGACACCCATGGAATAATAGAGTAGCTAACATCAAGTATAACTAAAATTTCCCATTCATCATTAAGCCATTGGTCAGATGATACACTTATCAATTCCAAACAATCAAGAATTGGGCTTGCTCCAACCTTGGAGCAAAGAAAAATTATGCAACTTTAACACTTCGTCTCTTGATGGCTAATGACAAATCTCATTAGAATACCCATAAGGTAAAGTTTGTAATTGTCACAAATAACTTCAAATTTGTCCCTAAGGACCATTCTTTTCCAATTTTTCCTCAAACAAAGCAAACTTGCTTATAAATCTTTCTAAGTATTTGCATAGAACCCACAAGATCGATATTGTGTTTGATAGATCCTAGAAAAGCTAAGACAAAGGGAAACATATGTAGCAAATTACAAGTGAAAGATTCCAAAACTTGCTCAAATCTATTTCATTTATTTTTTTGTAGAAGTTATACAAGAAAGAAAAATATAAAAGTCTTTTAACATCTAGGTTAAGTAGTCATCTTGGCCCTTGGCCTCACCAAAGCCTTTTATTGCATCCTCCTCTTTATTGGAGTTGTCTTCATCACTTGTCACTACCACTTCTACCATACTTGGGATCATGACTACCCAAAAATAAAAGATTGACTTGAGCCTCGTTAAGTTACAAATGAGATTCTTTTTGGATAACATCATTAAGCAAGTACAATGCCTAAGGGTTGAGTGCATCCAAAACTTCTTCATCACTTGTCACTGCCACTTCTACCATACTTAGGATCACAACCACCCAAAAATAAAAAATTGACTTGAGTCTCATTAAGTTACAAATGAGATTCTTTTTGGATAACATCATTAAGCAAGCATAATGCCTAAGATTTGAATGCATCCAAAACTTCTTCAATAGCCTTCTCCTCAAGCTACAATAGGGTGGTGGCCCTATGTTGAGATGCTTCAATCCATTCGGTACACAAAATTGCAAGATGTGGCATGATTGCTTCATCCTATGCCCCGTTTCCTTGATGTATTCCTTTTCTACTATAGCTAGTTTGTTCTTCAATTTTTGAATCTTTTACTACAAGATTTTACATTCATCCAAGACAATACTATGGTCCTACAAGAGCTACTTCACATTTCTCTTCACTTGATGATGATAGAGATTAATCTAAATTACAGCTCAAATATCACATTGGTAACACAAAAGAGCTTAGATCGTAGCCCTGGGATAAGCGCGCATGCATGATAAAGAAAACCACAATTTCAATTAGGAGGTAAATCTAAATCGTAATTTAGATGACTTTGGATCACAACTCGAACGAACATGATGCTAGACACATCCATAGCAAAATAGTGTGAGGTTTTTAACACTTTCATATTTTCTATTATCTCTTAATTGTTCTTACTCTAATAATCATTTAATTCAAATCATATTACACAAGTTGATTGATCATAAATTTCAAGAATGTTCCTAATCTATTTTAATAACAATCAAGGGGAGAGACAAGATAGACCTTGTGATGAGAATAAAGACCATGACAAAAGAAAACTTAGTAGCATATACAGCTTAAAAGTTGAAGAATTATATATATATATATATATATATATATATATATATATATATATATATATATATAAATTCAATGGATTCTAAAATCAAATGATTGTGCAATTTTTATTAAACATCAAAAGAAATGTGCTATTTCATAAATAAGATATATTCTGATTTTAACAGTATTTTATAAAATTTTGAGATTCATTATGCTATCTGAAATATTTTATAAGATATCATATCTATAATAAATTATTTTAATACTCTCTCATAAAGATTTATTTTATAATATAAAATAGAAATATTTCGATGATAAAATTATGTATAGAAAAATACTAGAGAAATTTTGGATATTTGATTCTCTACAAGATTCAAACAAAGACCTAGGTAAACTAATGGGCATATATTTAGCACATAACCATTACTTATATTGAGCAAGTTTTTGTCAAAGGTACAAGAAAAGTTAAAAATAGGTGACATTCTTAGTTTCTTATAATACAATTATAGATGTTATATCCTAATAATCAACTTTTAGACTAAATTGTATTCAAGGGAATAATACAAAAGGACAAAGTGGAAAGGACAAGAAATAATAATGTGAGTATTGCAAAAAACCTTGTCACACAAAGGATACATGTTAGGAGATCCATTGTAAACTAGCAAGTTAGATACCACAAAGTCAAAGAAGAAATAACAACACTATATAACAAAACACAACACATCCCCAAAATAATTTATAACAAAACAAATAAAAAGGGTTTAGAAAATTGCAAAATCTTCCAATGCTACTAAAGGGTTCAAATTTGCATCATTAAATTCAACTTCTCTTACAACTTAAAGAGGTATACTAAGATTATTCTTCTCCTTTCTCTATTATAAGAGTTCATAAGATGAATAGATTGTGGAAATGGGTGCATTTGATCATATAACAACTTCTACAACAAAGCTTATGAATTGTTAAATATGCAAAGATGTAGGATTCATAGACATGAAATCTTTTAGTTTAAAATTAAATTTCATACTTTATGTTTTAAATTTGAAGTGTAATTTAATATACATTATTAAGATAACTAAATATTCTAATTATTCTATAACATGTTTTCCTTCATATTATAAATTTCATGATTTGATTTCAAAGATGAAGATTGGTAATATTGAAGAATAAAAATTGGTCCTTACTATCTATTCGAAGTTAAATTCTTTTTTAATGTCTAAGACGCCGACTATTCTTTCCAATTTTTTTAATACTAATATTAAACTTTAGTACAATTGATTAAATTATTCAAGATTTTCTTATTTGAAATATTTACACCCTGAAATTTTTTATCAATAAAGATTTGGTTGCATTTTTTATTATAATATAACAATTACATAAGATGAATAAAAAAACTTAGAAACTTACCAGAAAACTCTATGCTAGAGTCATAGTAAATTGCCTAATATATTTATTAAAGATTAAAATTGCAAAAAGCCAAAAGAGAATCTTCATCTTGCATAGAAAGTATGCCACGGATTTGCTTAAATAAATCAGCAAGGTTTTGTATTGACAACTAGAATAACCTCAAATAGAATTGAAGCATATATATATATATATATATATATATATATATATATATATATATATATATATATATATATATATATATATATATATATATATATATATATATATATATATATCAGTAAAAAATGCACCAATAAATCAAGATGACTATCAAAGTTTAGTAAAGAAACTAATCTATTTATCTCTTATAAAATCAAACACTATTTTAAGCATGAATGTTGTTAATCAATGCATATATGCTTCCACAAAGAAAACTTGGATGCGATGAATTAAATTTTGAGATATCTTAAAAAAGACGTTAATAAATGACTACTATTCAAGAAAACTAAGATAAGAGATTTATCTCAAACAAAAATAGACTAAAATTACTAAGAACAGTTTACATCTATATATTATATGAAACTATGAAAAAAAATATTGGTTACTTGAAAAAATAAAAATTAATTTATAATACAAAAACTGAACAATAGACAGTTTTCTAAATACAAATGCTAATGAGTAATTTAAAATGCCTTTAAATAATCCCATAATATTATTTAATAATAATCAATTAATAATAAGTATAATAACTCAACAGGACAAGATAAAATAGATAAAAAAATTAATTAAAATTTTATTAAGAATAAAATAAACTATTAATTTATCATATATTCTTACCAAGTTTCAAAAAATATATGATCTTTTAAAGTGTAAAAAAATTGTGATTGATAAATATCTATTTCATAATTTAGAAGAATATATCAAAAATAAGATTCAAAACCCACAAACTATTAAATAATTAATTTTTTTTTACATTTATAGAATAATTAATTAAAAAATAAAATAATTATCTAGAATATATTATCTAATTTAAAAGATTTAGTTTCAAAGAATGACAAATTAATTATATAATTATAAATTAAGCATACAATAATTTCTAATATATATCATATTTTCTTCATTGCTCTGTTTTTAAAAAAGTTTGAACACTCAAGAGATTTTTCAACAATAGATATGTGCCTTTTATAATTTTCACTTAATCAACATTTCGTGCCAAATATCTAAAAACTACTTTCATACGAACACCAACAATGCTACCTCTGTTACCTCAAAATATTACAGTAATTGGCATCACAAAGTACTTGTGTTGGCATCTCAAACAAGCCTAAACCAATAAACGATTCCCAGGTAAGAGAATTATTCATCAAAGAAAAAAATATTTCTTTGCTTTTGATATATCATGAACTAACCTCAATTTAATGAAGCATATGCACGGAAAATAAGGGGATATGTACAGCAAAAACCACTACTCCAGCACTGCATCAAGACATCATGCTATTGTTTTTATCTACCAAATGGATAAATTTATGTTAAAATTGAATGAACTCTTACCACGGAGAGCAATGGGCCCTGTTTAAATTTACTGTAGAAAGAAAATGCAAGTGGCTTGGGACTCTCTCCAGGGCCTCTAATAAATCCTCTGCAAAGAATGTAACACTCGGCCAAGGCAGGAATTTGCAAAAGGAAGATAAAAGACACAATGAACAGCAATGCAGAATGTAATACTAACATCAATGAGAGTGAAATGAGTGGTGTCCTCTTCACGTCAAATACTGCAATGAGACCACTGTACATGTCTTCCTTCTTTCTGAATGATAAAGCCAATCGCTCCCCTGAAGCATCCCAAGCTAATTTTTCAATGCCACGACTGTTAAGAAAATGCCAGTGTTCAAGTGAAGCTTTCTAAAAGATTTCTGTAAAGAAACCTAAATGAACCATGTTCAAGTGAACTAATTAGTTTAGGATTCAGAAACTACTTTCAAGTAATTTATCATAGCCTGTAACAACAATCAAACCACTTCCAAGTAATTTCATGATACAACAGAGGAAAAAGGAATGAAAACTTAGGTTACCTGCCGAGTAAGGAGGTGATTTCAGGAAATTCTACGGGAAGGAGATGAGCTTCTAAAGAATATCAGAACATGTCGGTAAATTATCTCAAGGTAAAAGCTATGTAGAATGAGCAAACAAAAATGAAAGAAACCAATAGTTAGACACAACGGTTCATTGATAAGCAAAAATTACAGAGCTTCTCAAAGATATAAGCAATTATTATGTCTAACAATTTAAAAACATTAAAAACCATTAAAGAAAAATATTAAGGACCAGAACAAAAATAGGTTAGAGATCATCCAGGTTGTAAGTCGTATCATAGATATTTTCCAATTAGCAGTGCATGCTTTAAAATAAGCAAGAGATAAAGTTCAAATTCTCACATCTCAATTATGAGATTTACTAATATAAAAATCAAAATCATTAAAATTGCAACTTAAATTTCAAAATTCTAAGACTATTCTAACAAAAATATTATATCATAAAGCAATAATAATTTTTTTTAATTACTTTCGCTCAATAAATATGACAAACATGGAATAAACTTGATTTATTTGATTACATTTGTTCTCATAAATAATTTTATTTACTTTTTTAAACACTATGATATAAATGATTCATAGAAACACAGTATGGTAGTTTCTAATAAATACAGACTATCTAATAGCCATCAATGATTAGCAATTCATCTTAACATTTTTTAAGCCCAATAAGTAAATAATAATACTAAATGTGCATTTGACAGGAATACTTGAGTTTTAGAAAAGTATGTTTTTAAAAACAAGTAGATGTAACCATGCAGACAATGTTGAGTAAAAGAACCCAACATGCTCTAGGTAATAGCTAGTAGTGCCCAGATGCATATCATGTGGAGGATTGGCAATGCATTGCGATCCTCCATAACTTTTGACATTGGCTAGACATGGCTCATCAAGGAGTTTAGCCAAGGTGGTTACTAGAGCCACAGGTACAACTTTTATTTTAACTCTTTTTATCATTGGTCACAATCACTCACAAATTGAGTGATATGCAAAGAAGGTGTTTGTGCATAGCTGCTCTTCCAATCTCGTAGATATCATAGCCAATTACAAGGGCAATTGTGCTATTTAGTTTTATAATTTTTTTAAGCAACAAAGAAGAAAAGATCAAAGGCATTTAGGAGAAGGCCATTGCACAGTAAAAGAGTGTCCAAGACAATTGAATGAGCTTCAGTGTAAGGGAATACCATCACATGTTGAAGCTCTTCTTTGGGGGTTAAAAGTTTTCAAAAAAGCTTTGCCAAAGTCTAGTGTCATGACACAACTTTATTATGTTGAGTTATCATCATCCATTGATCATCCTATATCAATTAAAATAAGTAATGTCCTTAAAAACATTTCAACATCTTAAGATCATGATCTTATATATATATATATATATATATATATATATATATAGCCTAGAACATATCCTTTTTTTATCAATATAAAACAATTGATCTCTATATCACTTTACTTAAAAGCTTAAATAGGAACTAACCAATGACTTTTTTTTACCAAATGAGACTCCTAAGACACTTCAATCTTAGGACCACATCATATTATATGAGTTATAGCTCTAATGAAATAAGACAAAATCTACAAAACTACATTGAGATATTATCCCACTTTTATCCATCTTATATATTAATCAAAGATGGTTTCATTCCAAAAAGTATCTCAATAATTTAAAACTATAGTCATTCATACATTGAGAAGTTTCCATCGTCTTTTCGATGTTGAATAGTTTATCTTTATTTCCCTCCACCTAAAAGCTTATTAGGAGTCACAATTTGATCAATAACTTCTTCACTTGACAATTCACCACTCACTCTTCAATCTTATGCATGACATCATGGGCTTAAGATCCCTTGGGATTCTCATAAAAGTTTGCAACCATCAATTAACTCCAGTTCAATTTGACCAATTTCAATATTGAACAACCAAACTAGCAAAACTCCTCGAATTTTTGGTAGAAAACGAAGATTTCTAAGAGAATTTGGTTGATTTCAAAAGACTGAAATTCAAAAAAATCATTAACATAAGAAATATGCAACACTTTAGTTTTATTTTGCTGCCAACAACCTGTTATCCCATTGCAATCAAAATTGAAGGCCAAACTACCACAATCGGACATGACTCCCTCTGCTCCTATGGACTAATAGTGGGCCTATGCATGTTAGTTCATCCATCGTCCCCTAATGGTTCCTACTTTTAATATTTAAAAGAGGAGAGAACAAATTATGTTCCTACACTTGCTTCCAAGGTCTATGGTTTAATTACATAATTAATATATGTCCTACTTGATCCAACATACTATAATATGATCCTCCCTTATGTGTTATGGTTTCGTTGACAACCTGCTTTTGGTTTATGGTTAACCTTACAGTGGGATTGGTCTGAGAAGTAACAAGATACATCAACGTAATATTTTTTCCATTTATATATTCAACTTTAGTTTCCCATCAAAAATAACATCCGGTGCTTCTTTTGATGAGCATTTTCAAAATATTTCTACTCTAAAGTGGTATGTCATTTGAAAAAAATGACACTAGCGTGATGAAATAAAAGAGGCTAAGATCTGCAATTCTAAAGATTAGTTTTCTAGTTCTCATTAAACAGTCAATAACACAACAGAGGAACTTTTTTGCCAAATTATAAGGATGAAAAAGATAAACATAAATAATACAAAGTAGAATAACAATTCACACCTAATGCCGGAGGTCTAGATGTGAAGTGCAGTGAACCTAATGTATCAGATTCGGAGAATGCAAGCAACACCGTCCGCCCTTCAGGATCCCAGGCAGCACCCTGATGAAATATACATAATTTACAATGATCTCTAACAAGTTAATATAACAAGTAACATTCCAATCACAAATGGCTGATGACATAAACTCAAGAAAAGCAAGTTAATATAACAAGTAACATTCCAATCACAAATGGCTGATGACATAAACTCAAGACAAGCAAGTTAATATAACAAGTAACATTCCAATCACAAATGGCTGATGACATAAACTCAAGACAAGCTTGTAGTGAAAAACATATTCAGATATCAGAATTACAGACAAAATTCAAGAAATCATTAACTCACCGTGACATATCCACTAGTTGAAGACCAAAGCTCTGATGTCCATGTGTTAGTCTCCCATAGATAGAATGTTCCATCACTGTTGATTAACGAGGGTCTAAGATAAACTGGAAAATAACCACAAAAAGTTGCACCTTCAAGAAGCATTAGCAGAGAAATGAAACAAGCCTCTTAGTAGCTAGAAGATAATCTCCAGTTGGGGACCACTTTAGCATGGATGTGGCACCTAATCCTCGTCGAACTGGTGTTGCTTCCCCTGTTGATTAAAGCAGAACTTCCAAGGTTTAAAACCCAACTGCAAAATTAACAAATTAATTGAAACAAGAATATGGTCTTCATAGATGCAATAATTGGCCAAAACTATAGATTCATGGCGTAATTACAACTAACTTCCGTAGATTTAGTATTGTCTGGCACTAAGAAGACATGACCCCAAAGAAGGGCATTCATATAGTGTCAAGAAAATGGATATGCCCACATTTAATGATGACGAAGGAGCTCTATTCCAAGTGTTGTTTGCAGTAAGAGCTTCCTTGAAGCTAACTTTAGGCCCCAAACCAGCATTATCATCACCTAAAGACCGAGTCTCATTCACAATATTTGCATTAGAGCCACATGACGAGTTCATGGGAGCATCAACGCTTAGCCTATGCGCGTGCACACTCAGCGACTTCAGAAAGGTAGCACCGCACATAGCCAAGTCATCATCTTCTACATCGATTGCAGCAGCGACCACACTTGTTGTCCCAGCATTGCTTGAGCATTCTCCCGAATCACCAGTAACAAATCCCGTCTCTCCATGAGCTCCTTCGTCATCATTAACATCCGTGGGCAACTCAATACGAATAGGAGAGCAGCTACTATTTCTTATGGGTTTCTTAATACTTTTTTTATTTTGTTCCAGCCATAACAGCATACTAAAAAGAACACAAGAGCAGTCACAGCACTTCACAAGTCACAGCAGTGTCAATAGCGCCAGCAAAGGATTTCCCGCGCGCGCAGAGAAAAACCACAAACAGAATTTTGCGGGGGCTGATACCCTACTCCGCAGGACAACCAAAGGTTTTAATTCTGTGCCAACGCGCCGCGCGCAACTAAATTTGTGCCAGAAATTTGAAATTTGAACTCCAGAAAGCGCGGGCCCCGAGTCGTCATCTTCGCCGCGATGCGAAGCACAAAAACACCGCAAACCCTAGCCAAGCAGGAGTACAGGGAGGTTAAAGAGGAGGCGGTTCTGGATTTTGTTCGAGGTGGAAATGGGAGGTGAAGGAGGAGGCGGCGGCAGCGATGGTAGCGGAGGAGGATGAGAAGGTTCCGGCCGCGGAGGTGGATCAGGCTATGGTAGTGGTTTGGGTCGAGGTGGAAATGGGAGATGAAGGAGGAGGCGGCGGCGGCGACGGCGTTGGGGTTCCGGCCGCGGAGGTGGATCAGGCTATGGAGAACGCCATCATCGGCCGCTGGGATATGTAGATGTGGGCATATCCATTCTCTTTAGTGCCAGAAATTCTTTTTCTGGTTATGGGTCAACGGTTGCTTTGTAAAACCTTCTCATTAACAGATGACTTTTCCTCATTCAGAAAAAATGTCTAAATGTTTTCTGAGTTGATTCTTTGTCCTTTTTTCATAAAACAATACGCCCACCTTTTCATACTGAGATTATTGGATATCATGCTCCATATAGAACTTCAACATTATGAATTCCTATAGTCAAGTTGCATATTTGACTAATTATAATAGAATTTAAAAAAAATTCAATCCAAATCAAGGGTAGACATGAAATTAGTCGAAAGTGACATTCCCCAGTAGTAGTGCACATCACAAAAAGAGCTAATTCAGAAACATTTTTTTACTGCATGGAATGAGGCATTATAGATTGTGAAAAAGCCAACAAAACATGCATATTTAAAAGAAGATCAAAATGAAATTTGGTTAGCTAATTTTAAAGATCTATATAACAAATTAGATAACAAAGAGCATAATACACACATATATAAACTTGTTCAAATAAAGGAGTAAAATTCAAAGATCTAGAACAAATGAAACCGTGTTAAGGAAAGGCTTTTCAATGACAATTGTGACAAAAAAATTGATCTAGAAGAGCTTAATTGTTCAAAAGAAAATATTAATGTTTTATCAACATACTCAAAGCAGGCACGAAGGATGTATCAAAAAAGATAAAATGTGAAAAAACAAAGAAATGAGATGCCATTTCTGTGTTTAGAAATATTTAGGAGAGAATATCTTGACTTAATAAGCTATTCATATATTTTGAGCACAGAAATGATATTGGATGAACAAAGAAAAAGCATTTTGATAATTGAACATTCAAAATTGTGTTAACTACAGAAAAATTATGTTGACGAGTCATATTTCTAAATCATCAGAGATTGATTAAGCATGGATTAAATGTGATACCAACATACCATAGAATAGATTTGATTTTATGTAAGACATGTCAGCCATTAAGATTAGGCGCTTTTCAAAAAATTTAACAGGTTAAGTTTAAACAACAAAAAAGGATCTTCACCTGACTTTTAATGAGTGGTGAAAGCATACAATAGAGTACCAAGAGAAGCACTTTGAAAAGCCTTTGCAAATCAAATTTAACAGTGCACATATATTGAATAATGGAACAATGATTTATCTATGCACTCAAAGTGGTTTAACTTAAAAAAACTTCTATTACAATTGGATTTCATCAAAATTATGTAATAAATTCTTATCTTTTGGGATTAGTTATGGATACTTTGTTCATCAAATCATAATGAATTGCATTGGTGTATGCCTTTTTGTTAAATACATTATACTTGTTGACAAAATGGGGAATGTGCTAAAGTCAAACTAGACATATGAAGAAAAACTATAGTTCAAAGAATTTAGCTAAAGAACTACATGTATAGTTCAAAGAATTTAACTAAAAAACTACATGTATGTGTTTTATGCTTTCCCATATGTCCTATCTTTCATGAAAACTACATGTATGTGTTTCATTGCAGTTAAATTATTTTTCCAAGCACAAAGGCTTTTGGATAAGCCCAAAGTAGAAACAATAGAGTTATGCTCACTTCCATATCACATTCTTCAACTAGAACAATCCAAGGTTTCATAATTTAAAGAAGTGAAACATCTTGATGTGCTTTGTGAGTATTACTAGTCATTGCGAGGAAAACAAACTACAGCATAGGCTCAATAGTTAATAATTTCCCAGAGCAGGTGTTGAAACATCATTATGCAATGGAATTCAAAGATTTATCATACAATTTGATATGGACAATTTATTGAATTGATAAGCAAGTTACCAAGAATACCTTGGGCTAGATCCCACACGCTGAAGGATGAGCTCCCGTATGATGCAGAAGCCAAATATGTGGATCAATATCAAGGAACAAACATCACAAAGAAGTCAAAAGATAGAATAATCAAAGTAGAAGCACATCAAAGATAAACTGCACGTATTATTACAAGGCTAAAAAGCACAAGTGAAGTTTGTTTAAAATTAAAACCACGTGCAAATAGAAATTGTGTTTTGCATTTGGATGTCTATAAAAAGAATTAGCAATGAAAGACCATTGGATATCTTCCATCCGGGCTGCAAGAAATAGCACTAAAGTGTTCACCATTATCACTCTGAAGAAAATCTACCAAGATCCATCTAATTCCAGAGCCTCGTGAAGCAGTACCAAGAGAGAAGGTTACCCCAGATCTTACAGAAGGCACATTGCCCGGATAAGATGCAGACCAAATGCATATTCCACCCCTAAAAGAAATAAAAAATAGTGTTTGGAAAACTTAGAAAAGATAATTTATTTTGTTGGATAAATGTCATCAAGCATGATAAAGTCAGCATGTTGGATATGATAATCCAGTTAGATGCACACTTGCAAGCAACGCAGACTGTCTTTCCACTATCAGGCCTCCATTCAAGTGCTTTAACATCCTTCTGGGCTTCACTGGTCAAGATGCAAGAATCTTTTCCTTCTAAAAGGAAGGTAATTACCAATATTATTTAATAATCTACAACCATAAATAAAAAACTATAGCACCTCAATCAGTTGAATATGATTTCAATCTTAGGTTTGAACTATAGGAATATATATAGTAAAAAACAACAAGTCAATGCTAACCTGAATCCTCATAATCTTGAATAGTAATTTGATTGGATCCGGAAATAAAAGCTACAAGGGGTTTATGTGGGTGCCAACTCAATCCTTGGGAAATGACTTCCGAAACCAAATTGACCTGTCAACAAACTCAATCAGAAACCAAAAGATTTGTATTCCACAAAAGGTATTCTTTTCATCAATCAACATATTTTAAGGACTCATTTGAATGCATGAAATTTTCACATTTTGCCAATTGATATTGCTAGATTCCACCATTTGTTTGGATGTTTTTTTGAAATTAACATAACTTGCAAAGCTAACGTATCCACAACCATTGAGATAATGTTTTCATCACATAATGAATGAAAAAAATATCAAAGCACCAATATTATTGACACATTCACAAATGAAGTGGAACTCTTAATCCATAATTTCAAATATATGGAGAACTAAATAAATGTAACTTTTTGATTGTCAGTTGAGGGTAAAACCAAAAGAACATATAGGGGGATTCAAACAAAAGCCTTGAGAACAACACCAAAGCCTATACCAACCAAACTAGCAAACACTCATTAAATATCCTTACTTCCTCCAACCAAATGTCGAATAAAAGGGCACAAAAATAGTGTGCAATGCATGATTTGAATGTCTAGTAAGGTGAATTGTAATAGCCATTATCACCGAAACAGTGAGCAACCGAACAATAGAAGGTTATTTAGATTCCCAAACAACAATTGAAAAGCATGATTTAGGAAGAAAACTTAGCAAATACTACTCTTTGAATAATAAAAAAATTTCATAAACTGACAAAACTTGAATGATGTGATTTGGAATGGAGCTTTCTATACATAACTGTAATCCCAAGTTTTGCCTACAGCATAACTTTTGGAGAAAAAAAAGTTTTTGCACCTGAACTCTCATCATCCTATAAAATAAGCATAATCTTTCCCTCTAGTATATCTTCTTCAACCTTTATTCGACCACCTTCACCAAGCCCTCTTTTGTCCTTTTCCTCAAGGTTTCATTTACTTGGTCAACACCCTGCCTCTATTCTTAGATATTGTAATGTATTTCTTGAAAGGAAAGCTTGAAAAAGAGGCCAAAAAAGTAGAATCGATGAATAAAATATAATGGACTTGGTTTAAGAGGACTATCAATATTCTCTCATTCATTGTTTTGATATTGAAGTAGAACCAAACTTCAAGTTGTACTGGAATGGTGGATCATCCACTAGTTATGGTTCGAGAGGTGCCAATTAAGGAAGAGAGAGAGAGAGAGAGATAAGAGGAAGAGACAAGATTAGTGTGAAACCTCTAGAATTAAGCTTAATCATTGATGGCTATACCTGATTATAAATTATTCCAACCTACTTTCAGACTTAATTGCAAAAAAAATCCATTTTCCTTTAAAATTAACAATTAAACTTCACATCCTTATTTGAAACTATTGATTTGAAAGCACCATGTCAAACAATTTCTTAAATGAAAAACATAATAATCAAAAAGCATAATCAATTTTACTATGAATATGAAGTTTGCCCTCATTAAGAGTTCATGCACCACCACAAAGATCGAATCAAGCATCCAAAATTTCTTTATAAACTTAACAAAAAATCAACACCAATGTCCCGACAAAGTCAATTAGGAATTGGCAAAAATGTATAAAAACCAGTGTTCTGTTTATGATCCTTTGTTAATAGAGATTTCTCTTTATCATGATAAAAAAAAAATCTATCCCCCACTATTATGGTCTTCTAATTAGAAAATGCCCACTTAATCCTCTTGGATACATCTCTCAAAAAAAAAATCTTTAAGAATTATGAAGTCATTATCAATATCTCAAAACAAATAATCATTATACATTATGACATGTATCATCAATTTGGGTGAATCTCTACTTAATGCAGCATAAACATCTCCAAAATGAGATCATAAAAATCAATTATAGTATCAAAAACTATAGTATATGCACTCACACAATAAAGAATATATGCAATGCAATGCAAAACATCAATATGTTTATTATCACTATCAATACAGTTTGAAATCATACAAATTAGTGTGCCTATGACAATCAATAGAATGAATATGTTGATAAATAAAGAGCACATCCAACGCCTTGAAGTCTAAATTATAGCATCAATGTTTTTCTTATAATTTGATATTTGCTTGATAGTCAAACTTCTAGTTTTCTTCATTCAAGATAATTCATTTATTATGCTTAGATAATACCTTTATTGCTAAAAATTATACTTTATTAATTATATTGGTATGAAAAAGAGACTCTAAAATGTTATTTTTAATATTTCTATGAATATGACAATGACATATACCTAGAAAGAAGTTGAATCGTGCAACAAAATGTTTAATATTAAATAATATATGAACTACTAGCATAAAGAATTTACAAAGATGTTCTCAATAAAAACTTACAAAGTTATGAAAAAGGATATATTTTACTAGTTACAATCCAAAAAATGCATAACATTGCTATTAAACATATGGTAGGTTTAAGGGTAAAACAAAGACGAAAAAAAATAATTGGAATGGTGAAGAGAAGTAAAATGATGTGGTTAAATTAAATAATACTAAAAAGATTGTGCAAACAATTGTTGCAATAGTTTTACATGATAGACATCAATACTTCTGTCATTAGTAAAACCAATGCGAAAGAAAAAAAAGATTCTATTACAAATAAAAGCTCCTTATCTAAATAGTGATGCAAGAATTTAGAGATCACAACTTGACAATAAAGCCTCAATAAAAAGGTATGAGTAGAAAGCATCCAAACTTGAATTACAATACCAAATTATTTAGAGAATTACTTACAATATTTCATTCAAAACAAAAACATCATCCTCATGCATGATTCCTATTACTAAACAATTCTTGACTATACTTAACGTTTGAAGAGAAAAACATAACCCTACCCACATTCATCAATTAGTGTAGTGTTGCAAAATTAAGATATCCCTTTGCATACAAATTATTAAAAAGGAAAAAACCTATGGTTCAAAATGTGGTAGAACGTCTTTTTTTCCTAAAAGAAAACAACATCCATAATGCACTTGCTTCCCCTAGATCATCTGCATGTTGCATCATGGATAAAAAAAAATAAAAAATAGCTAAATAAATGGGCCAAATTATGAATTTGTTAACTAATTAGATTTGATGATTAACATAGTGTCATTCTCAAGAGATTAAACCTTGAGCAACCATTTATAAACCCAAAGATTTCACATCATCCTGATTATTCATATGTATCAATTATTTAAGGTGAGTAACATAAAGCATGAAATGAAAATAATTTTTTTTCCATAAAAGAACAAAACATATATGCATAAATATAAGTAAATTAAGTATTTATAAATGAGTTGGTTCTACAATATGATATCAATCTATAAGCCTATTTAATCATTAAGTGTGTCATCAATACAGATAATCAATGATTATTTATAATACTTGATAATTATTTATGGTATAACTTACTAGCTTCTCGAATTCTACAACGTCAAAATTTGAACCAATCTATTTTTATTACAGAATTCATGAAGTCACAAATTGTAAAAGTCAACATTCAATCAAAGAGTAGTAATTCTTTCAGTTATTTCGAAAGTTAATCCATCATCAATGTAGAGTATTAAAGATACACCTAGCATCTATAAAGGGACATCTTCTTATCCAAGGGGGAGATTGAAAGGGAGAGTATGTATGTGTGTGTGTGTGTATGGTTTCTTTATAATTAAAAAGAGAGTGGAATCCTTGACTTTTACTTGTGAGATTATTTCAGTTCACTTATATGCCAACAACAAGCATAGTAAGCAATTCTGGATGAATAATTAATAAAGTTTTCTACCATAAAATTTGGCCAACAACAAGCACAGTAAGCAATTCTGGATGAACAATTAATATGGTTTTCTAACATAAAATCTTGTCTATTAATTCTCATTCTCACAGTTCTAGCATTCCATGATAACAAAAAGCCTAACATGAAGTTGCTCAATTGATCCATTAGCTATAGAGTAAACATATTTTCAGGTCAACAACCTGAAAGCTAAAATTCAAGTGTGGAGCCGGCCTCACATCATCCTACAAAATCAATAACATCTTCTAACAAACCAAAAATAACAACCATCATTAAAAAGATCATGTAGCGACCACAAATGCTTGTCATCATTCACATTGGCCAGGTCACAGGAGAAGCACTAATTACAACAAATAGCTCATCCCCGCAAAGCATATCCACTTACATCACCGGGAAAGAAAACTCGCTTGAACGAGCTACTGAAGATCTCTTTGAAAGCAGCAAAACCATTTGTTGAAGTACGCTCATTTACTTCCTGTTCCACGGCATGCTGGGATGACAGCACGGCCTCAGGCCGGAAATGAATGGGACTGAAAACAACACCCTAACAAGACCAATTCAAACTTCAATTTAGCCTTCCGTTGATCCGTACAGAACTATACCGTACAAAAAAAAAAACACAAATACGATGCAGAATAAAAGGACAAGGTTAGTTCAATTCATGATGCACGAGGAAGCATACGAGTATGTCTCCATAGGCTTCCTTTGCTCGGACGTCGGATAGGCTTTCGGCAGTAACTAGCAAGACAAATTGGAAGGGTAAGCAACTAAACATCTCTCCATGAGGGTGGCTGTAAAGCGACAATGAGAGAGGTATTCATACTGAAATCGCAGTTGATCTCGCAAATTGTTACCACGCCTGGTTGGGGAAAGCTCGGCATTCTTCTTCTGAAAAAATGGGAGTTTATCGACCGAGTTCAAGAGTTCGAATTAGCTCCGCGCCGCACTCCAATAGGGTTGCAAAATTTATAGGGTCGGTTGCATTGCTTTCGCGTGGCTTCCGCAACTTAAAAAGGTAATTTGAAAAATATTAAAATTATTTTTAAATAAATTATTAGATTTCAATTTAAAATACTAAAGTTCTGAAAGATACAATTATTTTGTTTAGTGGAATAGTTTTTTTCTTTATGGATATTTGAAATCTTGTTGTTCATAAATCATTTTTCTAGCACGAGTATTATCAGTTGGTGAAATTCTACGACTTTGCAGTGGACGAATGATAATGACCGAATGTCATGACTCTTAAGTGACAAAAATTCTACTTAAATACAAATTAATACATTTTCTGTATTATTTTTACAGGGAAATAAATATAAGTTATTGATTATTCTTTTGATTTCAAATTCTTATTAGATTGACATATTAAAAAACATGCAGTGCACGATGCTAAGGATGGATTTTGTAGTCGAATCAAATCGGATCAATGATCAAGGGGATACACCACGTTTTAAATTAGTTCTTGAAAAACATTAAATTTTAAAGTCTTATTTTAAATAAACATTTTTATTAAATTACATATATATAAATATATAATTTTTATGTAAAATTTATGTACTTCTGTTACTTAAACAACTACCAACTTCGGGTTGCAACACGAAAGAGGTTGGCTGACAAACATCCAACCCTACAGAGTTCTACAGCACAGCGTTTACAAATAAAAAAAAAAAACCATGTGAAAATCCTATCCTTCTACAGTTTCTTTGGATTTATTTATTGCAAGCATATGATTTAAATTAATTTATTATCCCGAAATTTTAAAAGGCAGCTTGATAAGATATGGGAGCGAAACAAAACTTAATAATTATTCAATACATTTGATATAAAATATGGACTTACATATAAAAACTATTAATTTTTTTATCAAGAAAACTCTATTTCTACTAGAAAACTCCTGTTTAGAAACTTCATTAGCTATTCCAGTATTGGCTAATCCAGCTGATAACACACTCCATAGGATTTTGTACCCAACTTATCAAAACGAATTTTCAACTACTGGCTTTATCTCACCAATATCCAAACAGCAAGGCAGTAGAAAGTAATCAATAAACAAAGTTTTAGATGTTACAAGTTCAGCCAGCAGGTACCCATGATCAAAATTTAGTACTTAACCATCTTTGAATTCAAATATCAAAGCTGTTGCTATAACTTTTTGGCAAGCGTCTTACAATAAAAGACAAGAAGCAATCCATCTCCTTACCAGAGTAAACAAGCATCTTGCAGGTGATCTTCATTGTGGTTATCCACAACATCACCGTGCATCTGATATGCAACTCCTTCTCCGTTCTCACCCGCACCTGCCTCCACGGTCGTCAAGAACTTGCTCCACCGTGCCGCTGTCATCCAATTTACCTCGTCGTTCCACTCGACATCATGCTTCTCACTAATCAATCTAATCTCCGCCATCTCCTCGTCGCCCATCGCTGGATGCAGAGTCGGGTCTGGTGGGTCCGGCCTGGCCTCCAAAGACACGGTGACAGGCGATAAGAATGACTCCGAGGAGGATTGCGAGGATGTCGAGTGCGGCGGGGATGGTACCAATGGAGGTTGAGGGAAATGGGTTTTGCTAGAGTTGCTTACAAGAGAAGTTGCAATGTTAGGGAAAGCTTGGTAATTGAGGTTTAAGCCCAAGGGTTGGTCAGGGAGAGGGAGGTTGAGTGTGTCATAAAGAGGAATGGGGGTAATTTGGGGGCAATTCCAACTGGGGGAACAATGAGAGAATTGTGAGAATGGACAAACTATGGGGGTTATAGAAGAATCTACAACCAAGTCATTTTTTAAGTCTTCGGATTGTGTAGATGCTTGGGGTATTGGAGGAGGTGGGGTTGGCTTTTGCAAGAGCTGGTCTTCCTGTTTGTGCTGTTCGGTGGCTTGTTTCATGGCTGCTCTATGGAACTTTAGAGCAGTCACAATCTCTCTCCTTGCCTCTGCCATGTTCAAAAGCCTTTCTTGATATGGCCTACCGGTTTGAAGTCTTCTTCTTACCTGTTTCTTAGGTCTATGAGGAGGAGGAAAAGGGGGTAATGGTAGGGATGGTTCTTGGCTTTCATTGAGGGCATCGTTGGGATCTTGGAAGTGGCTGTGATCCCGGGCCATCACCGTTTTAGGCGTCTTGACGATCTGCTTCACAAGGCCGAGGTGCAGGCTCCAGAGGAATGAGGAACTTGTTTGAGCTTAGGCGTCTCCGCCTCCAAGCTGCTATTGTTGCTTAGCTTGGAGGAAGAGCGATCCCTCATCTCTCCCAATCTCTCTCTCCCCAAGAGAAGCCGATGAATATGGGAGGAGGAAGATGGTAGGTGAGAACCATGGTGTGATGACGCCTAAGCTTTTACTGGCAGAGTACAAAACGATGTAGGCTTGGAAGACAACTGGTGCTTACGGTTATAAATAGAAGAGGTCATTCCAGATTTTATTTTATTTTATTTTATTTTTACTTCAATAAATTTTAGGCTACACGTGGATCATGTCAAAGATTCTTATCACCTTCAGCACATGAAAGCAGATCCAAAGGAACCTACTGTTTTCGAGAAATCACAAATAAATCACTACTTCGTAAAACATCAAAATTCCTAACAGAAGTATCTGTTGTTTGATCAACTCCAAACACAATATTGAATACATACTAGCAGTACAATCCTAGCACCTCTTGATCACTTCCATGTTGCTGTAGATCATCTATTAATAACTTTGCATGCAACCTAGTTTAGTTTGGGGCAAACTTGAGGTAATTTAAATTACCTCAGCTTATCCCAACAAACCCAATTTTCTCTTGGCTCCAATATAATCCCAATCTTAACCCGATTCCTCCCTCTTATTACCTCCCACCAACTCTACTCATCCTACAAAATCTTATCCTGGTATCTCTACAATACAAAACGAAAATAATACAATATGAATATAACAATACGACAAAATGCTCAAAAGTAAGATCAAAATTAATTAGATATCAAATTCAAATATAACTAAAATAATTAAGTAGAAAGAAATAAATTAATCATATATAAAAAAAATTATTTTATTTCAAATAAGACACATAAGATTCATATAAAATAAAAAAAATCAAGATAAGAATCACGACAATATATATAATACAAAACTAAATTTCAAAATTTTTAAACTAATCTTACTATAAGTATTATAACATAAATCAAGATAATTTTATTGATTAGAAATCTTATAAAACATATTTAAGAAACTTAATTCTTCATTTTTCTCTTTTCTTTTTTGTTTTTTTCAATCATGTTATAACAGGCATCATATACAATATAACATGATCTAATAATATCTAATAGGCATTAAGATCAAAAAATATTAATTCATTTGAAATTTTCTTGAATCCAATGAACCCGATGGCATTCATTTATCATGTGATGTTTTGGGTGACCATAAAACATTCTTTAAAATTTTTGCAATACATAATTGTAGGTTTGGAATATATTGCTCCATTCTATTGGTTCTTTTTGTTATTGATAGTATTTTTAAGAGTATCTTAAACCATACAAGTGATATAGGAATATTGTATTATCCGACTAATTTAGCTCAACTCACCATTCATGATCTATACTTAATTTGGAATCATTTCACAACCTAAATGGAAGACAAGATCTCTTTTCAATACTTAACTGATATAGAAACCAAAAAAAGTCAATGTCGTCAAGTATGTCATTAGGAGAACCATTACAAGCATTTTTAGACATAGGTGGAGGTACTACCAAACTAGAAATAGCTATACATTGCATACGAATAACTCTTTATCTTGTATTTAAACTTGAATAAAGTTGCTGAGAATGTGTTGAATCATCCACTATTTATTAAAAAAATTGAAATTTTTCTCTCTAATTTGTTCATGAACACTTGCATTTATTTGGATACTTAAATAGAAAGGTGTTATTGATGTTTAGAAGCAAAATTGTTGATTGCATGCATGCCCTCATCTCCCTAGCTAAGAGGCCTATTTCTCTTCTTTGTTTCTCAATTTATTTTGGTTTCTTCAACTTGAGCAAACTTTCCCAATTTTCTTACAAACACTTAAGCTCTAAGCCAAGCCTCTACAATTAGATGCCCAAACATCCCTTGAACCCAAGCAAAAACTCTCATTTCCCTTGGTTAAACCATCTCCCTCACTCAAATCATCTACTTCCTGCCAAAACCCTTAACTTTCTCTTTTTAATCCAAACTTCTTCCAAATTCATACTCACCAATTTCAACCCTTTAAGCCTCTCCCCCACCATCATTTCAAACTCAAGTCATCACTTCTTTCATGATTCCCAAAACCAAGCCTACATAGATAAGATCCACAATTCTCTATATACAACTCTCTCTAGTTGACTAGAAACTCCCATCAAAAACACTTCTCGGCTTTCCCTTCACACCCTTGTAAATTTAAATTAAGCCTCTTCAAAAACCATAACAAAAATGTCCCTTAACAAATCATCTTCCATTTTTTCCTTTTAGATTAATTAAAAACAACATTCATCTCCTCCATTATTAGAAATAGTACCTTCATCACTGTCTTCCAACACTAATAAGAGTACTACACAATGTCTTATTAGCTCGTAAAGTTTTTTTTCCTACACTACTTAATGCAATTATTTGTACACTAAATAAATATAAGACACAACAAATTAATTAACTTAGCATAACTAAACATAAATATCATATAAATGAAAAAAATGAGTTACTCTTTAATTTAAAAAAATTTGTTTAAAATAGATGAACAAAAAATGCACATATATTAATGTCATCAAAACTAAATTGCTAGAACAATCAATCTCATAATTTACAATTAAATATGGCATAATTTGGCCCCTTTAATCATCCCAAACTAGTTAAAACATATTTTATTGTAAAAAGTATGTCAATATCTTAAGATCATAATTTTAATTATATAGCTTTGAATCATTCTTTTTCACTTTTAATATGAGATTATTCATTCTTATATACCTTCTCCTAAACGAATATAAAAAGTCACTCATTGTCTAGTGATTTTCTCTTTGGAGCATCATTTGAAAATCATTCCTTACTCTCTTCAACCCAGGACATCACTAGCCCACTAATTTGTACTTAATTTGTCCTCAAATTATATCATATTATGGAGAATTATAATTCTAATATTATCATGTCATAACTTCTATTATGCATTAAAAAATTATTCTCCTTTTAGCTATCTTATACAAATTAAAACAAATTTTATCTTAAAACGTGTAGACATCTTAACTCTATAATCTAACAATCAATCTAAATTGCTAGAACAATCAATTTAGTAATTCACAATTAAATGTGTCATGATTTGGCCCATTTAGTCATCCCAAACTAAAGCATGTTTTATTGTAAAAAATATATCAATATCTTAAAACTATAATTTTATTTATATAACTTTAAATCATTCTTTCCACTTTTAACATGAGATTATTCATTCTTATATATCTCGGCCTAAACGCATATAAAAAACCACTCATTGTCTAGTGATTTTTCTCCTTGAAGCATCATTTGATAATCATTAATTTTTTACTCTCTTCAATCCAGGGCATCACGAGTCCACTAATTTGTACTTGATTTGTCCTTAAATTATAACATATTGTGGAGAATTATCATTCTAATATTATCATGTCACAACTTCTATTATGCATTGAGAAATTATTCCCCTTTTAGCTATCTTATACCAATTAAAAAAAATTATCTTAAAACGTGTAGAAATCTTTACTCTATGATCTAACATATAACACAGAATCAATCCCACTTTTCATGTAAGATTATTCATTTGTATACTACACTTAAAAACCTATCAAGAGCCACTACTTTTTAGATGAATACTTTTCCTAATGTATTATTAGGTGATCATTCTCTAACATTTTAAATCCTGAAATCAAAAGATTGATTGACCTGACAGAGGGGTCAACAACAATCTTATTTTGTGAAAAATAGTTTAACCGTAACATTACTCTTATACATTTTGCTTTTGACACAATAAATGTAACAATTCAAAGTTTGTTACAATTTATAATTGTGATCTTAGAATAATTAGAAATCAAAAGTTATGAAAAATATATAAAAGAATTATTAACTCATTAAATTCTAGAATAATTGATTTTTAATCAAACTTTTTTTTATTGATCCATTTTGTTAATTGAAAGTTCAGTCATAAAATATGTATTTAAGATCACATGCCAATTATTATATTAAATAATAAATGAGTTTGTATATTTTATTTGAAATAAGTTAATTAATTAATAATTTATAGAAATGATATTTAAATATTTATTACATAAGCTATAAAAATATATTGTAAATAAATATAGTATTATAATGTAACCAAAAATTCATTTACTAGTCAACTATCATTATCTAATAGATTTTTTATAAGAAAATTAGATCTAAAAATAAATTTTAAATCTTTTACTAATTTTGATTGAATATGCTTTTCTATGTCAGGTCATTCATCTAATTTGATTTTTTTCTTTTAATTCTTTGATTAACCAATTGTCGTGTTTCAACCACAACCATTGAAACAATTTGAGCATTTAGTTTCATTTTTTAAACAATGGTGGTTCAAATGTAATGAGATCATTAATGTGGCAATATATAATTGAAATACAAAAACATTTAACAAATTATGTTCAAAATGTTATATGAAAAAACAACATAAATGTATAAAAAATAAAATTAATGTTTAACTTTTGAAGGACAAAATAAAAAATTTGACAATTATAAGTATTAAACAATAATTTAAAGTTTTTTAATTTTTTCTTAAAATTTGATGGTGGATCAACTATGGTGGCTCTATCAACTAATGTAATGAGATCATTAATGCGGGAGTTTATGACTAGAATGTAAAAACATCTAACAAATTATGATCAAAATACCATATGAAAAAAAATAAAATAAATATATAAAAAATAAAATTAATGTTTAATTTTTAAAAGACAAAAAAAATTGACAATTATAAGTATTAAACAATAATTTAGATTTTTCTAATTTTTTTCTTAAAATTTGATAATGGATCCTACAGGGGGTCTATCAACTAACATACAGGATATAATCTTTCATAGCTTTTTTCAAATGCGATTTAATCATGTTAAAACTCCAAATCAAATGGCACTTGACTTACAAATTTTTACCATATTTAATTGTACAAAAAAAACCTAAGCTTTCATTAAAAGCTCTATGCAGGTAGTATAAAAGGGAGTTCACTATCATCAATTAAATTATTATTTTTTAGAAGAAATTATATCCAAATAAAATTTCTTATGATTATAACTCAATATAATAGTTTTTCATAACTATTTTTTGATGCAATTTAATCATATTAAAACTCCAAATCAAATGACACTCAACTTACTCAATTTTTATCATATTTAGTCGTACAAAAAACCTAAGCTTTCATTAAAGGCTCCATGCAGGTGGTACAGATGGGAGATCATTGATACCTTAATTTTTCAGGCTAAATTATATCCAAATAAGATTTCTTATGATTATAACTCAATATAACCTACTTTATTATTATTAAAGCTCCGTCCAACAGGCACAAAAGGTTTCAGATGCGCCCCTGCCTACTCACCATTTCATAATAGCAATTCCCGTCCTATATTACATTTCTCTCATATTGGAAAATTGTGAAAGCAGAGCAAATAAAAATCACATATTGAATTTTTTACAGCAGTGAAAAGTTACTAAATAACACTAACCGCTGGGAAATAATAGCATGCTTGACAAAAAGAAAAGGATAAGCATGAAAAATATGGAACGGATATCAGCCTAACAAAATTGTTACACAACCGTTGAAAAGATACCCAGAATAAGAGAACCCTAAGCCTATCATGAGGTACTATATTAAATATTTGCCAATAGTCCAATGGATTTTATCTCGAATGATCACAGCCAAACTGCTCTAACAAACATGACAGTTTTATCAATTAGATATTATTCATGAACAAATAACTGTGAAAAGTACATAACAACTTAAAACTTAAATGTTAAGATAACAAACAACCTTTAGAACCTGCGGACACACATAATCTATCCTAATTAACACTTGTTGCACCAAGAAAGGCTCTCGCAAAAATCAGAAAGGAAATGAGGTCACCGTACGCATCAAAATACGATGCTACACAACGCATCACCGTCGCACACCATGCTTCGCTGCAGCGCACAACCTTCGTTCCACCTTAGAACCTCAATCATATAGGAATAAAACATGGAGAAAAGGGATCTAGTTGGGTTTGATGCATTTAGTTTTGAGCAGCTATAAGAAGCCACCCCAAGCTCAGTCGAACGGCATTCGAGCTGTGCAAAACTCTCCTTCTTTCTCCAAGGATTGCCCAATAACACTAACCCTAAGAAGCTTCAAAAGAAGCCAACCAAACTTTTATCTGCCCAAGCTCCGTAATACATTGCCCGAAGGCTAACCTAAGCCCTTTCCTTTGCACAAAAGCTTCAAACCCTTCTTCCCCGTACGCACCTCAACCTTTCAAGGCCTGAAAGCTGATTCTTGCCCCCGCTTCACTTTAGCCAACTGCTCAAAGGCTCTCCTAACTGCCCAGGCTACCGAAAAGCTCCTCCCTTGTCCGAGCCTCACAGTGAGATGCCTAAAAGCTCTTATAATCTGTCTGAATGCATTATAAGCTGCCAAAATCTTTTCTAAATTACCGGAAAGCTCTTTCAAGTTGTCCAAATGTTGCCAAACAGCCCGAAAGATCTTTTAAGCTATTTAAAACTCTTTTAATGTGATATCTCAAATTTTAATTTCATTTTGAGACCTACTCCAGCACAATAATTGTACATAATGTGATGAATTCTTTAATTATATTAGCTTGGATATTGTGAATGCAGGATTTTAATCATATTAGTTTGGATATTGTGAATGCAAGATTTTGTTTGAAAAACAAATTAAAGGATTTTCACGACGTGCCTCACAATGCACGTCACTAAGCAAAATTTTAAAATAAGAATTTTTAGATAAAAATCATCAAGACGAATCTAAGGTATTTATTCCAAGTCAATCAAAGATCATTTAGAATTATTGTAAATTTTAGAAATTGGATTACTAAGAAGCAATTGTAATTATAATATATATATATATATATATATATATATATATATATATATATATATATATATATATATATATATATATATAACTGTAAATCCCTAAAGCATTTTCCAGATTTCCCGTTTTCTTAGATCCCTCACATATATATATATATATAACTGTAAATCCCTAAAGCATTTTCCAGATTTCCCGTTTTCTTAGATCCCTCACCACGAGCGTCGGCTCCTTCCCTTTCAATAACACAAGCTCCCAATCTACTGCCATTTGTTTCACCGGCAAGGAATAGAGAGCTCAACTGTTGTTGCCCTTAGCTCATACCATCGATAGCTTTCTCCTAACCACCAATTTTAAGGTTTGACACTACACTTTCTGATTTGACACTACACTTTCTGATTTGCACATCGTGACAATCGAAACGAGATGGAGATTTTAGCTTGCTGGCAATTGACACGGGAATCAAAGCCTGATGAATGGAATCAAAAAGTTCTAAGGAATCTAAAGCCTTCTTAGTTCCATAAAAAAGAGAAAAAATCTGACAAGATTTGGAGTGAATTTTGACGAGAGAAACTAGGGTTTCCTAATTTTATTATAAGAAAAATAAAAAATCAGCTAAATATATTTAAGCATCATTTTTACTATTTGAAAATTAATTGCATTTAAGTGCTTTAAAAAAATTTAAAATATTATATTTTATAAGCCTGTGTATAATTAAAAATTTATGAATAATTGAGAATTATGAAATGACAGACATGTCGTAAAGAAAATAAAAGTCTTGATAAAATTATAATTTTTATTATATAAGATTAACAAAGACAAATCTATTCAAAAAATAAATGTTAACAAATAGACTAAGTACATAAATCAAATAATTATAATATAAACATACTTGATTATTAAATAATGCACCAAAAAATTATTATTAAAATTTCTACTTTTATTTTATGTGTTATTCACATGATCCTCAAATTTGAGTTAATCCCTCAACAAATAAGCATGACTTTACAAATTAAGATTTTGAAACAAAGAAAAATATGAGAGTTATTAAGAGATCGTGATTCTTTTATTTTACAATGTGATTGATATCATTATATGGCACGTTATAATAATAAGAAATGTGTTTTCTTATCTCTTGACTTGAGTGTGGTACCCAAAATTGTGCCATATGTGTCGTTAGTATTCTGAGCAAGATAATTGAATGTAATTATAAACCTTATTGTGAGATAAGATAGTGCCAAACAATATACTGATTATCCTTTTAAAAGCTTGTCACTAATTGTGTTCAGACTAACAGGGTGGTTTGATGTAGGTGTGTGTCACCCATTGCCAAAGATATTGTCACTAAAATATTTTTGGGCTACAAGATAGTTGAGTGTAGTTTCTAAAATGATACTAATGAAAATGATATAATGTCAACATATAAGCAAAGGTCTACATATTGAAAATTTTTTGATAAGTATTGATATGAATATGATATGATATTTGAGCAAAAATAATAATCAAGAAAAAACAAAAACTCAAATAAAAAATAAGTATAAATAAGAAGATTAAATAATAATTAAAAAGTCATAAAATAAAAATTAAAAAAACTAATGAGATCATTTTCTTATTATTATTATTGCATAATATAACTTTTTTTTTTCTGCATTTATGTCACTCATTATATAAGCTACTATATTGCTATTGTGTTATATTTATTGCTATATTGTCTTGTTATTTACAATTTATTCACTTAAGTTTTTTTGAGACTCGCTCTTATTCACTTAAGTTTTTTTGAGACTCGCTCTCTATTCTTACATTACAAACTTTTAGGTTCATACTACTAAACTGAGGTTCATGGTATCGAGTTGGGGATCAAAATAAGGCTAAAGATTTAGGTATGCTCTAAGCTATGTCTAACATTTGAGCCTGGTTGTTAAAATCTTTCACGTGAGTTACGAGATAGAAACCTTTGTATCATGTGAATATTGGTAATAAGAATTACATGTTATAATTGTAAGAGTGAGATGCTATGTATTTTGGGAATTTGATTGATTGTAGACTCTATGAATATTGTTATCATAGTTTGTGATTTTTGTATTATTTTTAGTTTAAATGTTATGTATAGTTGGATTTTGTTAACATGTTATGCAAAATATGAAATTGCATATGTATTGTAAATATTATAAAAGTAAAAAATAAACAATTTGTAAGAGAGATTATAACCATTTGATTTATTAATTATATTAAATTTTGATTTGAATTTGATAATTAAATAGTTTGAAATTAAGGTTGTAATGGATTCTTTATCATTCCTCAGCCTGAGTATAGGTAAGGGAATGACTTTTAAGTTGACCAAAGGCTCTTTTAAGCTATTCAAATGCTTTTTAAACTATCTAAACAAGTTATAAATTGTCTAGAAGTTTTGTAAGTTACAAAAAAGACTTTCTTTGTACAAGTTTTTACAATATGGTACTGAAAGCTTATACAAACTACTCAAAAGTGTCCTTACAAGATTAACTTTCTCTCTTTGCATTCTAACTCCTACTAAAACTCTAATAAAAATAAACTTTCATTTAATCACTTGAATTCTTTTTTCATATCAACAATTCATAAGTTAAGGAATTTTATTAAATCAAAGAAAAGAACCCACCTCCAAAACAAAAGTGCTCGTCTTATCACCTAATCGTTAAAAGCTAGCTCTCAAACTCCATCAAAGAAAACTTGGGTATGAATGAAACTAAAAACAATCATCTTGATGTTAAAGAGGTTCCCTGTATGCATGGATAATATAGGTGACATCTTGATATATCTTTTAAATACAAAAAGTGATCTTGCCATTATTGCGACACTTAGCTAAAGTCGACCTTCAACCATGAAACTAGGACCAAAATGAGCACCAAAAGAAGAAGAGTTTGTAATTACTAGAAAATAAGAGGAAGAAAAAAAGTCTTTGAAGATACAAAGAGTTTACATGGAGCTATAGTAAATTATCTAATTGGGACAAAAGCCATTTAGATATACAAGATTAAGTATTAAGTAATGGTTTTTATTGGTGGAAAATCACTTTGGTAGCCACTTGAACATCCAAAGAATTAAATGAAAATTTAATATTTAGATAAGGGAAAAATATTGAGTAAAAGTAAAGCTCTCAATGCTTAAAGAAGTGAGGATTTTGCTCTATTTGACTTGGGTAGGATGGTTGATGTTCTGATCAAAGAAGGCTTAGTCACTCCTATCAAGGACACAACCAATCTCTAGAACAAGAAGGGCTAACTTGATTGACTTGAACAAATAATGGATGTCATGCTCGGACAAACCTCATAAAGGACTTAGGACAAAATTGATTGACCAAACAATCTCACTTAGACACTCACAAAGCTCGTTCATGAAAAACATATTGGCTTGACAAGTGGAGATGAAAATGTCTTCAGTAGGATCCTTGATTGAGGTTTGTTGGCCAAAGTCATCGAAGGAAAGTTGATAGGAGGAACTGCATATAATGAAATAAACAAGACTACTATCACACCAATAGAGACAGATGAGCCTTAATCTAATAACATTTTAACATTGAATAAGAGAAAGGGACCCTCTGGATGATAGGTAGTGGAACAAAGATGGAGGATGGAAAATATTGGGTAATAAATTGCACTAATTATAAATACTTATAAATACTATGGAGAAGAGCATCAAAAGAACTCCCTTTGTACTTCTTTCATATATGCTCTACCCCTCCCTTTCTAGTGTTTTATCTAAAATATTTTCTTCCTCCTTATGGTTATATAAGAAGAAGACAATTTGAACCTTTATTTAACTCAGATTGAACCCCATCATTGTCTACTCCTTTGTGATTTTTCACCTCTTGAGGTTGTGACTTAAATCATAGCATTTTTCTCCTTTTTTCTATTTTATTTACAACACTATTAACTCCAATGCTGACCCTAATTACACCCTTAAGATGTTAGAAACCTTCTTGCATTGACGAAAGCATAAGAAACTTTTTTGGAAAGCAAATCCACATCAAGTAATGTGAGCCAAAACATCACTACAAACACCGCTTGCAAGAATTCAAGGTATGAACTGAGGTGTACCCGTTTTAAAGATTTTAAACTCGTGTACTGTGTACAAATTATATTTGTGTGCAAACTTCTCCCTTTTGTTGAAACAACAGGCTAACAAAATTGAATTGCTATGTCCATCTATTGATATGTCAAACCAATCATTAGGAACAAAGCTAGAACTTCATCATTCATTATTGATTAATAAGGCATAGAGATCTATGGCACAAGAACTACTCCCAGATGTCCTGATATTTGATATTGCAACAACTATCTGATTGAACGGCCATTCTTTTATATACTGTCTATTTCATGCATCTAATATTTGAGATTTTAAGTTAATTAATACGAAATGTTAATTTCCTTAATCTAACCTTATCCTCTTCCAGAAACCATGCAAGTAACCAAGAAATCACAGAATGACATAGCAGTTCATCATCAGGACCTCATCCGCTCGGTAATGCGGCTATGGATAAGAAAAAGCGTGCAAGATATGATTCATCAACTGGAAAAAAAATAGAAAAGGAACATTTCCTACCAAAAAAATAATTGAAAAACTATCAATCCTCACCGGCCATTGCAGGCTTTGCAATCAATTTATTTTCTTTAAAAAAAAGGGGCAAAGAATGCGGCAAACAGAGAGAGAAGTTATGGAGGATAACATCAAACCAAAAGAGATTGGGAATTGCATTTCCAGCCTTTCTTCCATGAGCCTTTTTTCAACCAATCGTCTCTGGCCAGTCATCCAAAAACAGCCGAACTGACGAATGATGAACGCCGACAATTTTGCCCTAATGGATGTAAAAAGGGCATCGCCAGTATTAAATATAGCTGTGGATGAACGCCACGTGTACCCGTTCGAGAGGCCAACCCAGCGGCGGCTCTCGACCGTTTCGGAGCGGTATGGAAGTTTGCCGTTTACTCGTCATTTATGGGCTTCCATGCTTGCTTTTTTTTTTTTTTTTTTTTATGGCCCATGTGCTTAAAAATAAATTTTAAAATACCATTTTAAACTAATTTTTCAAAACTGTTTTATGTGGGAGAAAAAAAAAATCCAATTTATGACGTTTAAGATTGAAATAAAAAAAGTTATTTTAGAAATCCATTGATGTATATCTTTATTTATATAAAAAATAAATTGGTAAAATTATGTTTTTAATTTGTTTGACTGATGGATTGATTGATGAAAGAAATTAAAAAAAAAATTATCTAGAACTAACAAAAGTTCTGGTTACTAGAATTTTATTTTGGGTCTTGTTAATACCTGAAAATAAGCTTTAAAAAAATATATTTTTTAAAAGAATTTTTTACTAAAAAAAGGCAATGTTTAATAAAAAAATTTTATTGCATAAGGGAAATTGAATTATGGGATTTATCAACATAACGTATGAACATAACATAAATTCGTTTGATGTTTTTTCTATACAATAATATTTTTGAAATACATTATAAGAAATACTTGCATTAAAAAAATCAATCCTAAAAAAATCTGATAATACTCAAAATATTTAATTTTATTTGAGAACCAAATATCTCTTATTATTACATCAATATTAACATACTTATAGACTTCATTATATGCTTTATATAATAATAAAATTTTATTCATACGATTATTACTTAATATAATTTTTAAACACATTAAAATGACTTAAATGCAACTAAATAAATGATTTTTAATTATATAAAATAAACTAAAGATATCTTTAACACCTGCATGATTTGAAATTTTAGCTCGACACAACTAGTTGCCCATTATCAAACAATCATTTAAAATTGTATATTCAAAGACCTAAAACTTTTATCTTTATTTGAGTCTTAAGTCTCTAAATGAATGATATAAATTATGTCACATAAATTATCACTAATTTTATAAGTGTTTTTATTTTTCATTAAAAAAAATAAATGAAAAAACTACTTTTAAAAACCAAAATAACTACTTAGGGGGTGATTTTTCTTATATTTCTTAATATCATTTTACCCATGAAAATACCAAGCACTTCTTTGTTGAAAGAAACACATCATTAGACCTTAATCTTGAGCCACTTGGATGAAACGATGGGCAAAACATGGTCATTAAGGTCATAATTCTTTCCCTTCATCATGTGAAAATGACTTTCTCGTGTTCACATATTCCTTGATATTTCAATTTTTGTTTAAGAAACATTCAATCAAAATGATTCAAATGCATGTAAATTTCATAATTTATGAATTAAAAATTAATTGATTTGAAATTCTAGTAATATTTATTATATTAAATTGTTTTCTCTATCATTCTAAAATATATTTTTTTAATAAAAAATTAAAAAAAAAAGATAATTTTGACCTATTAAAAAATATTTTATTATTTTATTAAAAAAAAGTAAATGCTTATATCATTTTATTATAATTATCTTATTAAGCATATAACATATTATCAAACAAAGGAAAATTTCTAACACTCAAAAAGGCATATTTTAAACCAAAATTCATTAACAAATATAGTATAGAGAAAGGTGTTTGAAATAAACTTTTACAAACTCTAAAAAATGAAATCTTCTAATAATTAGTTTTATTTTCATTCGCCATTAGTGCATTAGAGTAACCCTAAAGGAATCATCAAGCAAATGTCACTTCTCGTATTTTAAACTTGTTTTATTTTATTTAAACATAATTATTCAAACAAAATTATTCTCTTACTACAATAGACGACCTCTAAATAAGGTATATAATTAAGTTTATACAAAAATACTATATTATTAATCTATATCTTTAACTATCACAAATTTATTTCAAATATAACTTACAATTAAGATGATGTTCTCACCATATGTTCTAACTTCACCATCATTGGTACATTATCACCACACTTTCTTATTTGAATCGCTCAAGCGAACAAAGCCTTGATGAATCTTAAAAGTTCAGTTTCACAAACAGAGAAGCTGCATTAAAACAAGTACTAAATCCATGGCAGAATGATCTTTGCTCCAATTGTTGCAGGTATAACTTTGCCTGGAAGATGAACTCGGCCTAAATAATAACCATTTGTTAAGACATGTACCTTGCAAAAAGGGACGGCCATCAAATCTTAGAACTTCGGCTATAAAACATCAAATAGATCAGGCCTCAAAGCTTATTTTTGTCTGTAAATTTTGAGGATAAGAGACTAAACCACATAAGTCATCAATCATCTGATAAGCTTTTTTATTAAGTTGGTCCTTATTTGATTCAACTTGGACATCTTTGAAACATCTATATTTATACGCATTTATTCTACATTTAACACAAAAATAACTCGTGTTTTTTCTAGTTTAGTTTAAATGTTTATCGTTGATTGATTAGTCTGATTGTTTGCAAATAATTTTATTGAAATTATTGAGTGGTTCAAGAAGAGAAATGAAGGTGTACAAGAAAAACGAATCAGTACTTCATTACCTTTCCTTACCTTTGAAATCTTGCAAATATTGTAGGGTCTACTAAAGCTGTTCTTGGGTAACTTGAAGATCAAAGATTGCTTGAAGACAGCATAAAACCGACAAGTTATAATGTAGAGGGTTAAAAAGATCTAGCTGCTTTCTTTGTCTTGTTATCAATGTATATATATATGTATGTGTGGGTGTGTATATGTGTTTATGTGTGTGCGTGCGTGCGTGCGTGCGTGTGTGCGCACGTTTGCCCGTGTGTGTGTATATGTATTTTATGTGAAATTTTTTTTTCAAAGCTTGTTCAATGTATGAGAATTTTGATATTGAAATAAAAAAAATGATTTTACAAAACTTTCGATATGTGAAGCTTTAATTTATATGAAAAAAATGAGTGAAATTGTGTGTTTTGAAGTTTTTAATTAATTGATCGATTGATAAATAAAAATAATTTAAAAAATATCTACTCATGACTTTTGATTTCAAGAGCCTACAACACATTCCAAACAAAGAAAATGTCATTGAAAACACTGAGTTTGGCAATGACACCATTACAATTCTATGAATTTGTGGAGCCAATTGTTGATTAGCTAGAGGTTCTATGGGTCACTCTTGAATGGATGCACCCACTCATGAATTCCATTGAGATAGAACTACACTAGCCTCAAACTAATATGCTAGGTGCCTCTAAGCTAAAGCGAAAAAGTATTGCCTTAATGGAAACTTTATCATAACGATTATCTTTAGCCTCTCAGATGCTTTTGGAGACTTGAAGTACACAATTTTGTTGAGATTCATTTGAGAGTGAATTGAAGTCACTTCTCATATTGAACCTTTACATCAAAAATATATTCACACAAAATATTATAGACACACTCTCCCAAAAGACACTTAAGATTATGCATGATACTATCATAAATGTCAAGATCATGCCTATCTACCCAAACAACCATTCATTATGTAGAGAATACTTCTTCAAGAATTTCCCAACAAATTTTGATAATAAGTAGCATCTTCTGATCTCAGTGAGTGCTTTATGAAATAGATTAAAGCCAAGCCAATGGTTGAACATACAACTAATACCACACATAACTTTCTATGCCTAAAATCTTTTGCAAGTTTGGACACCTCTAATAATCTTTATAGATAATGCTCAATGCAATTTTTACATATAATGTTGCCATATTCCCATTTGAAGAGTTTTAGGAATTCTATTATTCCCTCATGATGCAAGCAAATCATGCATCCATGAGACACTTGAGAAGTAATGTGTAATGACCTATATTTTATTATTTTATTATTATTTATAACATGGATGCTTGCTTAAAATTTTTTTAGAACATGATATGATTTTATACCTCAAAAAATATATCTAACAAAGCACATAAAAATTTGATTGTAAATATTTTTTTCACAAAAAACATGGTATGAGGAATCTATTGATATTTTTATTACAATTTTTAGAAACTATTTAAAAATTTTATGAATTATTAAAAAAATAAAATAAATATTAATTGATAAATAATTTTTTGCTTTAAATTTTATTATTATATAAAAAACCCCATTGCCACTCTCTCTCTCCCGTAACCTTAAGCCTCATTTTATTCCTGACCCGACGTTCGGCATCCCATAGCAATGGTTTTGTAAGGAGAAATTTCTTACGAATTTTAGTGAGGAAGGAAATTGAGAAGAGGGAATATCATGAGGGATTCTATGACTTAAGAATTTCAATCTCCTTTCAGCGAGTGATGTCAAGCAAGTAAGCTAAGGGATCTGATGATCTTTGATGGCGATAGTGAGTTTAATATTGAATTTTTTTTACTTTTGTGTGAGTATTTGAAATCCCTTAAGCATTTGTGCATCTTCAATTTTTGGATTAATAAAGATTAAATTAACCATAATTGAGCCACATCGTGCAAATGACCATAAGGGTTCACGAGATTCAAAGACCATTAGTGACACAGTGAGTCCCTTTGATGCAATTAATAGATTAAGATAGAGGAGAGATACTCGAAAATTATTTGACCAAATCTTAATGTTTGTGCATGTATTATAGAAGTTACTGTTGTGTCTAAAAAAGGGAGATAAAAAGAATATTTTGTAGAGTTATATTGTCAAGGAATAAGGAAAAGAAATTAAAAAGCACTATTTTTATAAATTATCAAAGTAAATTATGTACTTTCTAATCTTCATGTTGTGATTTTTAAATTTCATTTAGTTATATTATGAAATAATTATAAAAATCATGAAGTAAAATTTTGTTAGAAAAATGTGAAAAAAATTATTAAAATATTATGAGACTTATGTTGACATTTAGAGAGAAGATCTATAATAGTTAGTTGTAAGTCACAATTGAAACAAAAAAAAATTGACATCGGAGTAGTTCCTGAGAATCCAAGTAAATAAACTTAATAAAATTATGATATGAGTAGTGAATTCTTTATATAATTTTTTTATTAAAAATTTTGACATAAATTGTTGTTTCTTTTTTTGCCTTATATATTGCTCTTTTATACAAATAACATGCATAGCATATGTAAGCATTTACATTCAGTTAACATTAATATTGTATAATAAACTTGGAATACTATTACATTATTGAAATAAAAGGGGTAATTTAAATGATATATGTATATTTGTATATGTTCATAATTAAGAATGATCAATTTATAGATGAAAATCTCTATTTGGTATATTAAAGTCAGAGAGAAAAGAAAATAAATAAAAGAAAATTTTGTTTTAAGACTAGTATTCTATGAATAAATAAGTAATATTGAATAATATGTTTCTCCTATGGACTTATCACATTATGTTGCTTGCTATGTGATCTAGTGACCATTACTTGTTATGTGATATGATGGTTAAGGTCTATAATGATTATGTATATGCATATTTCGCTTACTGTGTGATATAATTGTTATCACTTATTGTGTGATCCGATAAAATTGATACAATTAGCATTAGACCTTGATGATTGAACTACTTGTTTGTGATTAGGAGCTGACACTTGTTATATGATTAAAGACCATTGTTTGATATGTGATTTGGTGGTTAAGATCTATAATGATGATATAAATGCACATACTACTTGTTGTGTGATCTGATAGCTACTATTTACTATGTTATATGACCATATTGATACCACTAGCATTGGATCTCAATGATTTAGTTTCATGTTATGTGATCAGGAGTTACAACTTGTGTGATTTGACAGTTACTACTTGTTGTGTTAATCTCATAATTGAGGTCTATAGTGGTGATGTATATATATATGTTTCTTACTGTGTTCTCTAGTGGTCATCGTTATATGATCTAGTGATGGGTATAATGATATGCAAGGAGATGTTATTAGAATCTTGAGGATTAGGGATTAAAAAAATCAAGAACTTTATGAATTTAACAAAAGATTGAATGAAAAATGAGAAAAACTAAAATTAAATAAAATTAAATAAACAAAATTTACAAATAAGTATTTATACGAATAATGTGTAAGAAAAGACAAGGGGATTTGAAAATCGTGGTAGTTTAAAGATTAAAGGTTATGAATTATTTTATATTATATCTTAAAAGTTTTTATTATATGCTTATAGAGTAACAAAAATATAATTTTTAATTTTCTTGATATCATGTATATTATTATAGTACTTGAGATTATGTGTATGCTATTTTATATCATTTTGTGCCAGTTTATTTATGTAATCAATTCATCTGCTTAGTTATTATACTTATTCTTCTATTTTTATTACAAGACATGACATAGGTACATACTGAATGAAGACATTTAGAGATATAAGAGTAGAAATTCAGAATTAAAAATAAGTTACTTATAAATAATGATAATACTATGGATTTTGTTATGAAGTCCTATATAGGAATTTCTGGAAACTTTGTGTTGTGATTTTTTTGTATATTAATATGATATTACTATGATGATATGATATTTTTAATGGTGTCAATGATTTTCTCATAATTATCTAATTTTATAATGATATTATGTTTTAGTGATGTTAGATCTAATTAATGTTGATTATTATTGATGTATAATTAATAAGATAATTTCATGTATATGAGAAAATTGATAGTTTCTAGGTGATGTTCTTTTTGTTTATGTTTTTGAAATTTGAATTTCCCATGAGTTAAAAATTTAAATTATTATAGAATTAAGAGATAGTTAATCATCACATATTTGCTTGAATAAGTCTTTATGTCCTCTTATGATATCAACTCTATTTATTATTTAAATATTTCTAATTAGAGAGAAATTAAGAGTTAATGATTAAGTGGGGTGTGACATAATGGTTAAATTGTGATAATGAATAATAACTTGCTTAAACTTTTGAAAAATAAATTTGATAAAAAGAAAGACAAGTGGTTAATAATAGCTATTCTATTCTATGGACAAAGAATAACATTCTTTTTTCATGACTGAAGAGTTTCAATTCTTGTTAATATATGTCAATAATTTCTTAACTACTACACATCACATCAAGAATGCATGGAATGAAAAAAGAAATCCTCAACTTTACTTTGTATGTCCTACTTGGTATAAATAATACAACTTTATAAATTACATCTACAATACAAGTTTATCAGGTTAATCAGAGTTCATAATAACAAAATAAGTACACAATATAATAAAAATGAGCAATGGTGATGTAAAAATCTACAATAATTTCAAAACATCTCAATAATAACAATACCACATAATAAATAACTACCACAAAATAAAAAAATTCTAAAACCATGGCTAATACAAAACTATAGAAATAAAATATAGTTATCCTCACATATGTCTAGTATCATTCATACTCATAACAAGCTCTCATCAAACATCATATTCTTTAATCTAAAAACCTTAGTTCTATGAATATCAATATCATATCCTATAATGTAAGTAAAATAATAAACATAATATACTTAGTAGAAAAAATCTTTAGCTATATAGAGTAAAGTAGTATAAAGAATAAATAAAATAGTTTAATAAAATAAAATAATAAATAAAAAAATACATGATAATTTATAAAAAGAGTCTTATTATATATATATATATAACTTATAATCATCATATAATACTTTTATCTTACTTTTTTCTTTTTTTATTCATTTATTTTGTCTTTAATTTTATTTTTCTTTTATATTTCTTTTTTTTCACATATTTAATTTCTTTTTATGACTAAACTCTTTAGTGATCTTGTCTCAATACCTATATATCTTATATCACATCTAATCATCATAAGTTTCAGTCATGTGATCCATAGTTTTTTAACATGTTCTGGCCCTATTTCCAAGTACAATCATACTAAGAAGTTAAAAATCTCATCTCATCATTAGTCTCTCCCTCTTATAAGAACAAGACATTGAGGCATGCAAGAAGCCCATCTTTGAGTATCTACGATATCATCATTTACTCATTAGCACTTATAGTGATTCAATGCAGGTAAGGAAATAAGATTACTCATATGTTGGAGCCTCATTTTTAAGTATCTATAATGCCTAAAAGTGAAGTATCTTCTCATTACTAAGTATTGCCCCCTAATACCTACATCTCATGTTGAAGGGGAATGATGTGTTCAAATATTTCAAAGCACTAATCTTTAAGTGTCTAGACATTTGAGTAATAAAGTACCTCATCATCAACAGGACAAGATCTAATATGCCATGACCCTACCTTTGAGTATCGTGATACAAGAGCGATATATTTCATATATATCACATCTATTATATTATGATTAAATAAGTTCATATTCTTTCTCAGGTTAGATTAGTATCTTATCTTTTCTTTATATTTCATTTCTTTTTATCACATCTTATGTAATGTGCACGTGCGTGCGCGCGTGTGTGTGTATATATATATATATATATATATATATATATATATATATATATATATATATATGCATCAATAGTTACAAAGTACTATAATGAAATCAAAATATATGTAAAAAATATTATGCTATGCAAATGCTTACATCAGCATATATTTCATAATAATAATAAAAGACTTTTAACAACCCACTATGCAAAGTTAATTGATTGGACTATCAATGACTTTAAATAAACCTCTTTCAATAAATTTTTTTATTTCTTGATTCTCCTTGTTTTTTTACAAAGTTCACATTAATTCTTATAAAAAACAATTCAATTTCTATTAAGAAAGTATTTTTTAAATGCTCTACCAACCACATATCAACAAATTACATTTTTTTTATTTTTTGTCATTAAATAATACAATTTGATCAACCATATCATACTAAACGGTTCAACTATACCAAAGTCAAACCATTGCATTACAATGATCATATAAGTTCGATTTTTGTGTCATACCAATAATCACAATCACTTGGTTGTACCAAAGATTGGACAAACTGTTTCTACTAAACCTATTATAAAATATACAAACTTATTTGATGCCCATTTTGTACTTGTCCAATCCACATTCATTTATATTTCATCTTTTACATCTTTTAAGGTCTTGATCAAATCATATTTTTAAATAGTATTAATTGACTTTTATTTGTTCGAACATGTAATTTTTCCATCGAACTATCACAAATACTTTAGATTGAGTAGCTCATATGCAATGGCTCTTTTAGTAGTTATTTTAAGTTATTAAAATATTTTATTTAAACAAAAACGTTTTAATTAAAATATGAACAACATAAGCATTAATAACTAATTTTATTATTTAGTAAGTGCTTTTAGCAGTTGCAAATTGTCTATAAATAGGGGAATGTTTTTTGAAATAGATAAAAAAAATTTTATGTAATCTAAAGAAAATTTTTAAGCCACAATATTCAAGTTTTTAGCAGCCCATTCTCATCGTTGTTTTCATATGTTGTGTGTTTTAATCATTAAACTTATAAATTTGGCTTTCTTCCCAAATCTACTAAGTAATCAATTTTCTTTATTCTTAATTTATTTAATTAAAATATTTGTACCTTGTTAATCATTTTATCGAGCATAGAATTTTGTTTCAATTGATTTCGATTCTGTGTCGTTGAACGTTTCTCTTATATTGTTATTTCCTTTCGTTATAAGATTGTACTAGTTTATTTCTTTTGTTTTACTGATCTGAGAGTTTATCATACTTATTTTTTGGTAAAAAACTTATATTAAGTATTTTGTTTTTGCCCAACCTTTGTTGAAGGTGGACGTAGGCTTGGTTTTAAGTCAAACAACCTAGATATTGAAGTATATTTTTGATTCTTATGGACTTTTTTATCTTATAATTTTTATATAGAAATTTATTATTAAAAGAAAAATTAACATGTTTTAATTAAAATTAAAATTTACACAAAATCATTTTTAGAGATTTTCTTAAGTTTATTAAATAATTATTTTAAAACTATTTTTTAAAATATTTTTGGTAAAGAATAAAAAAAATTCCTAACAATTCACCCTAATTTTACTTGACCACACTTTAGTAGCCGCCACCCCCTCGAACCACGTCAATCTTTTGAGCTCGATAATCCAATCGATCCATGCAAACCTGATCCACGAACACATTGACCTGTCCACCTGCACTAATTCACACTGACCTGCACCGATTCACCTTAAAATGTGCTGACCCAAAAGTTGGACCTGAAGTGTCTATTGCCTCTCTACCCACATTGCACCAATTGACTTGCCTACTAAAAATGAACTCAAAGCATCATGAGCCTCTCTGCCTGCATCATACAAATTGCATTGCCCGTCACCCATTGCTCATCGTTATCGCATGAAACAAACATACTCATTTAGGTACTACTTAAATCAATTAATTTTACAGTTTTTAGGTCAGATTTTCTTAGTTTTTTTTATAAATTCAAAGTATTTTTTGTAATTTGTAGTGCTTTTTGAAATTCTTAAATAATCTTTAGAATTTTAAAATTCATCCCTTAGTATTCCTAAATATACTTTCACATTTTTAGGTTGATAAATTTTTGTTGTATATTTAATGTTTCTATAAATAGAAATACTCAACATGTTGTATTAGATGAATTTTTGAATGAGATAAAATTTTGAATGAGAGAATTTTTTGAATGAGTAATAAAGTGCTTTCACCAAGCTTGTTGATATGAGTATATTGTATGCAAGTAATCTAAAGATGTAATTCTCGATGTGCCTTGAGAAAATGAGCTAGAGACTCAAAACTAGAGATCTTGACTCATTATCTAATATCTCAAGACCATCAAATTACAAGGAAGTTCTTCACCATTTTACTTCAACCTTCGAGAAACTTAATTGTCGCATCTAACTCTCTCATTAATGTATGTGATCGTGTGATTTCTTGTTTGATGTTCTATGAACTCCACTTGTGTGTGTATTTTGTCATTACACAACTAATATGAGTATTTAGGTGTTTTATTAAAAACTTTTTCTTTAGGTTGAGATTCATTATGTTAAAGATCAGTACAAGTTCTTGACTTTTAGGAAAATTCTTACTTGTCTAATGATTTTAGAATTTTTTATTCTAAACAATTTTTTATGATCTTATTTAAACAATGGTTTTCAAAAATTAAAAGAATAATGTAAAGAATTAGATGATGTGGTACTTAGTTAGAAAAATGCTAATGGATTCAACATATTTCTTCTTAAGTCACCCTATCTATAACAAAATGGGTTTTTTCTATCTTAAAAGATCCTCAACATCTTAAGACATTTACATCTCATATAAATATTAAAATTACCTCTTAGTAATAGATATTTGACCATTCATTCATATAGCTCTCCACTTAGATACATGTCAATAGCTGCTTGTATTTATAGATATTTGACCATTCATCCATATAAAAACTTTTGTATTTATAGATATAATATTAAAATTTCTTATTATTATTTTATTATAATTATTACAACATAAAAAGATAAAAAAAGTGACAATCTAATTCAAAATTTAGGTCTCATTCAATCACTTAATTGTTGAATCTATCTTGATTATGTTAAATAAAAAAATATTAAAATAAACATTTATTTTTATTTTAATAAAAACGCAAATACAACTAGTTAAAAATATACAAATAACTTTTTCACAAACTTATTATTAAAACTTATTCAAAACAAAAAAATAATTTAACGACAATTATTATTGTCCAACATAATCTCAAAATTGAAAAAACCTTTAAACACAAATAATTTAAAGACTAATATGACTAAGTCTGAAACTTCAAACTTTTAAACCTAAATACATAAGCAAGTCAAAATATTTAAACGAGCACATACATATTATGATAATTTATAATTATTATTTTTATATAATTAATTTTATATTTTTAACAACTGTAATATATTCTCATATAATAAATTAATTTATTGATATTTTATAATTGAATTTGAGTAAAATTTTAAATTAAAACTTAAAACTCAACATAATGTAGCATCTTCTCTCCCCTTTGTTAATAATTGATTTGTTTTTATCTCTTACAGTTAATCCACCAATAGCATGTATATTAAGTTTTAAAACCAATAATTATATCATATTCCAATTTTTCAATTTTTATTTTTTAAATTTGTTAAATTTTAAACAATTTTTTTTTCCATTAGCTAGACATGGTGTCGATAAAGAATGCTAGGAGGATGCACGAAGGTATTTGTTTTTTAATATTTTTAATTAAAAAAATACTAAAAATACATTAACAAATTAAAAATTTTAAAAGATATTTATAAAACATTAAATTCGCAACCGTCATTATAAAGCAATTATAGGCTAAAACAAATTAAATCCATAAATAAAATTTATAATATTTTAAAAAGAATTTCGAACTTTGGAGAGCTTATAAAAGCGTCGTGGACTCGCAAGCTCGCAGCAAATTCTTCCCCACCGCCTCAGAATCTACCTATTCCGCCAATGTTGGTTCGCCGTTCCGCCAGAAAGGCCTGCCCCACCACTCTGGATCGTGGGATTCTATCTCCCAAGGGTTGGATGAAGCCGGAGACCGACGGCATTGGTCTCGCCATCGTAGCCGATCTCGAAAAGGCCCAACCCGGACAATCGAAGCCCTCCGTCGCTTTGAGATCGCGGCCAGTGGTTGCCTCCGGAGACTTGAGGGTGGCTGTGTTCCTTCGCCGCTGTTATTTGTGCAGGGAGAGGCTTCACGGCAAAGACATCTACATGTACAGGTAATTGCAACAGCCTTGGTTTGTTTGGTAATTTTTGACAGTTTTGGAAGCTTTTCAGTAATGAACTCGTGATTTCTTGAAACCAATGTTGATTTTGGCATCAGAATATCAGATCTCTCACTGTTTTCCAAGAACTAATCGTTTAACTGTTCGACAAAAAACCTTGTATTCATAAAAAAAAAAAAAAAATCCATCATTAAATTTTAGAGATCTCATGGTCTTGGGTTCCATTCCCTGAAGTAACCTACAGATCAAATGTAGTTATTGAGCGTGTTTGGTCGAAGAGAATAGATATTTGATGGCTTGTCTTGCAAGGATGTTTGGAATATCATGAATTATTGAGGAAAGATAACAACACCATTTGACAAGAGAATTTTGTAAAGGGTGTTATGTGATTGAAAATAGAAATTTTGATGAACTTTAGAAGAGTAGTCTTAGCCATTTTTTATGATTTGGCTTATGTTAAGTCACATAAGGTTAGTATAACCATGTTAACACTTGGTTAATGATTCATGGAAATTAGAGATGCAAGTTAGCTTGTGTTTGTCGGATTTGTATCTAAGACCAGAGTTTGCTAACCCAATTAAATCAATTAACAAAAGAAAGCATTTGGGTGTGTTAATTGGGTTATCATTTTTAATCAAACATGAACTTCAACTTTGAAAAAAAAAAAAAGGAATAATGTATAGAACAAAAGTAACACTGAACAAGATATGAGAGCAGTACTTATGCAAATGCTTACTGTGTTTGTAGAGGGGAGAAGGTATTTTGCAGCATGGAGTGCAGAAGCCAACAGATTGCGAGCGATGAACGCACCGAGAAGCATCGTTCTCGCTCATTGCACTGCGATAGAAGCCATGGGCGGCTGTTCTTCACAGGAGTGGTTTTGGCATAGGTTGGTACATGCATTGGTTGTTGATAGAATAGGAAGAGAATGGTGTAGGGAAAACTTTTCCCACCATGGTCATTTTTGAATTTGTTGATCTAATTAGAAGTATCTGATCTCTTTATGTGAATTGCAAAAGTTTTTTTTTCTCAGATGAACTGAGGAGAAGAGGGAAGAAGAAAAGATAGTTTACAGAAATATTTTTTATATAAATGAGATAATAATAAAAGGTGTTGGTTTAATATTGAACTCAGAGGTTAATCTTCTTCTTTCAAAATGATTTTGTAGCTTGTATTGGTGTTTGTTCAAGTTTGTTTTTCCTCGTTTAGCATGTTCTTTTGAGATAAAAGTTTTGTACTTTGTGTTTGTAACATTTTTAGTTTATTTTTTAAGATTTTTTTTGATAAATTGATAATAAATGATTGATATTATGGCATAATTAATTTTTTTTAATTTTTTAATAAAGATGAAATAAATTTTTTATAATTATTTTGAAAAATTAAAACTGTCATTAATTATTATTTTATAATTAAAGTGTTTTTTGAACTATGGTCAGATAATATCCAATTATGTTAACAAAATGTTTTTAGAAAAAGTTAAGCATAAAATAATTCTTCAAGCAGATCTCATACTTGGAAGAAGCGAAGTTGTCGACTTGACAAGTTTCTCATGTGTTTTTGAATGATGTGAAAACCGAATAACTTGGAGATGAGGCCGTTTATGATTTAAAAAAATTATTAAAAAATTCGAAAAATATAATTCCTAAAAAGATAATATATGTGAATAAAAAATAACTTTGATTGTGAGTTTAGGAATCAAGATCTTCAGCTAATAAATTTGAGTTGTAAGAAAGCTTTGTTATGTCGTATTTATAAGTTATGAGCTTTAGTATATCAAACTTTATTGTGTATTTGCGTTGTTAGGTATTTTAGTATAATGGTAATGGTTAATTACTTGTATTCTGTTGGTAAATATTTTGGACGTGTCTTACATTGAAGGCTAATGAAGAAAGCCATTATTATTGTTATAATAATTATTATTTTATTATTATGAAATTTCTTAAATAAGTAAATAATGAAGCGGAGAAAACAGCCTCCGGCCATTGCGGTTATCCAGTAAGAAATGTGAAGACTATCCGACGACCAACTCCCGCCTGTTATTGGTTTGTTTGACGTGGTCAACACTTCTTCTTCATTTCGAAATCGATCCAACAAAAATAATATCCAAAATTAAAGAAAACAATCCCCGCGTGCGCCAAACCAACCAACGAACGAACGCTCCCAAGCCGCTGGCCGGCCACCCCCGACCTCGGCCATGGCCGCTTCTTCCTCCAGCCACCACCTCTGCCCACTTCTCCTCCTCCCCCTCCTCCTTGCACTTCACCTACCCCACGCCTCCTCCCTCTCCGACTCCAACGCCCTGCTCCTCCTCAAATCCTCATTCCACGATCCGGACCCCGCCCTCTCCTCCTGGTCCACATCCCCTGCCGCCGCCTCCGATGACTCCTCTTCCTCCTCCCCCTGCGCCAAGTCATGGACCGGCGTCCTCTGCTTCCAAGGCATTGTCACCGGCCTCCGCCTCGGCGGCCTCGGCCTCGCCGGCACCATCAACGTCGACGCTCTGTCCCACTTCACCACCCTCCGCTCCATCAGCTTCATCAATAATAACTTCTCCGGTCCCCTCCCCGACATCGGCCGGCTCGATGCACTCAAATCTGTCTACCTCTCCAACAACAGCTTCTCCGGTCCCATTCCCGACTCGCTCTTCTCCTCCATGAACCACCTCAAGAAACTCTGGCTCGACGGGAATGCCTTCTCCGGGCCCATACCTTCGTCCCTCTCCAATTCCTTCACCCTCATCGAGCTCCATCTCGAGGGCAACGACTTCACGGGTCCCATTCCTCCGGTTCCTCATCTCTCCCTCCGCTCCATTAACGTCTCGTACAACAAGTTGCTGGGCCCGATTCCCCCCACCCTCGCCCGCTTTGACGCCTCCGCCTTCGTAGGCAATGCCGGGCTCTGCGGCCCGCCGTTGCCAGGCCCAACTTGCGCTGCTCAGGAAACCGAAACGACGGTAACGCTCGAGCGGCCAAGGGATATTACACCGCCCGCTCTGGCGAAAAACACCAAGTCCGGGTTGGTCGTCCTCCTCGTCTTCGGCATACTGCTCCTGTTCCTTTCATTGATTATCGGGTACGCCACGGTTAAAAGCCGGCGTCGGCGTATCGATTATGAGAACTCGGTCATGAATCATCGTGAAGCGGCAGCGGTAGCCGAGGCGATGGAGGCGGCCGCCGCGGCTTCGCCCGTGAAACTCCCTGCAGCAGCGAGCTTGAACAATGGCAGGCAGAAGCGCGGCGGCTCGAACAGGGTAAACGGCGGCGGCGGAGCGGAGCTTGTGATAGTGAATAATGCCAAGGGAGTGTTTGGCTTGCAGGACTTGATGAGGTCGGCGGCGGAGGTGCTGGGAAATGGAGGTTTCGGCTCGGCATATAAGGCTTTAATGGCGAACGGAGTGGCCGTAGCCGTTAAACGGATGCGGGAGCTCAACCGGCTCAATAAAGAAGGTTTCGAGGGCGAGATGAGGCGGTTCGGCCGGCTTCGTCACCCGAACGTCCTCACCCCGTTAGCCTACCATTTTCGCAAGGAGGAGAAGCTTGTTGTGTCGGAGTACATCTCCAAAGGAAGCCTCCTCTACATTCTCCATGGTAATGTAATAGAAGCAGAACATCCCAAAAAAAAAAAAAAAAAGATCACATTTTTAGTCCCAAAGATGACAAAATCCAATTTTGTTCTCAAATGCAGGCGACAAAGGAGCTGATCACGCAGCGTTGGACTGGGCCAGGAGACTAAGAATCATCCGAGGAATCGCAAGGGCAATGGCGTACCTCCATGCCGAGCTTTCCACCTACGAGCTTCCCCATGGGAACCTGAAGACCGGAAACGTCCTCCTCACCCCCGACTTCGAGCCGCTTCTCACCGACTTCGGCCTCGCCGCCCTAGTCAACCCAAGCAACGCCCCGAATCTCCTTTTCGCCTACAAGACCCCCGAGGCTCTGCAGCTCCACCAAGTCTCCCCTAAATCCGACGTCTACTGCTTCGGCATCGTCGTTCTCGAGATCCTCACCGGAAAGTTCCCTTCGCAGTACCTCAACAACACGAAGGGTGGCACCGACGTCGTGCAGTGGGGGACTGCCGCCGTCGCCGAGGGGCGCGAGGCCGAGCTCCTCGATCCGCAGATCACGGGCAGGGCGCCAGCAACCGCGGAGATGGTGCGGCTTCTGCGTGTCGCGGTCGCCTGCACGCAGGTAATGCCTCAAGAGAGGCCGGACATGAAGGCGACGGCGGAGATGGTCGAGGAGATTGCTTCGGGAGCAGAGACGTTTGGCCCTGTGGGTCCCTTGCCATCGGGGCGCGATGGGTATGTTCAGCTTTCGGGTAGCTCAGGAGATCGCTCGGGACGACGTCGAGAAGGCTCCGGTGATGGACCACTGCCGCCGGCGGAGCAGTGGAGCGGCGATCTGTTAAGTCTCTAGCGTTCACCTGTCCATCCTTATAGCCGTCCGATGCCGTCCGGACCTCTCTGGTTTCATCTCAATGAATCTGCGTTACCTTTCGCATGCCGAGGAAGTCGCAGTTTTTAGATTAGTGAGTTCCGAGTAAAAAAAAGCTTTCTTTTTCACTCTATTTTGGAGAACTTTTTTGTTTTTTAAAGTGAGTTGGTCATCTTTATGGAGCACATATGTAAGTTTTTTATGAAGCATTTTTTGATAGGTTTTAATTAGCTCTACAGGCGTTGTGATTTTTGAGGTTTGATAAAAAGTTCAAATCGTTTGTATAATTCTATATATCAACATCTAAAATGAAAAAAAAATAAAATAAAACATTCGCATATAATTATGAAAACATGTAAATCTTAACAAAAATAAAGACTGAACACTAACAAAAATAAAAGATGCTGTCTTTTAGTAAAACTAAATCCACATTTATTGAAGTTCTTCTAAATTATTAGCCAAACGATTCAAAATAAACAAAAGTTAACTATTTTATTAAACATAAATACACCACAACAACGGCTTAACCATTATATGTTATGGAGCTCTTTCCTTCCTTGATCGATAGCTTGCCTATGAAGTCCGTTTGCAAGCTTCCCAGGTACAGATGACCTTCGTGTTCCAAAGCCGAAGTGACGAAAGCCATCACTCTCCCGTCGGAATCCCCGAGCTCCCTCCTCACCTTCCCGTCAGCACCTACATTGAGCACCATAGCTCCCTTCCTCATCGGCTTGCTCAAGTCCACGGCCGTCGGGAAGGCGGCAACCACCAACTTGGCCATCGGCAATTGATGCAGCAAATCCAGCCACCAACTTCTCAACTGACATAAAAGAAAACTAATGCTTGAGGCGACCTTGAAAAAACTCTTTTTAAAAAAAAATCATTTTAAGTCCTATTAAAAAGATTAATAAATTTTATTTATTTTCTATTTTATCATTCAAAATTTATTCATGAATAACAAACATGAAAACACAATCTTAAAGCCTACCCCAATAAGGGCGATCCAGAATGACCCGTCAGGTGCAAGATTGATGTTATCTGGTCCACCAGCAAGGTTATCAATGTAAACCTCGGTGGTTCCCTTCTTCTCTCCCTGAAGCCAGTACTTCATGCACCTAAATCTGGCAAAGGAGAACATAAGTTCTGCATTCCTTAAAAACCTTCATCACAAAACTTAATATTCTAATTTACTACCTAAAGGTCTCACAGAAGATCAGGTAATCTTCATCAGGTGAGAGAGCAACTCCATTGGCAAAGCTTATGTTAGTAACAACAATGGAGGTCTTCCCGTTCGAAGGATCATACTTGAGGAGACGACCATTCGAGCCCGCCTCGAGGAAGTCCAAGAACCATTCGTCTAGTCCAAACTTTGAGCTGGCATCACTGAAGTAGATTATCCCATCAGATGCTTCGATTGCATCGTCTGCAAAACTTAAACAGACAAGAGATTGTTTTGTGAGGTTGTTGTTTGAATGACCCTTGTTTAAATAACACTGATATCTAGATGTCAATATTGTATAAATAACAAACTAAATAACATTTCACTATGTTTCATATACTAAGTTTCTATTTGATTTCTTTTGTGTTTCTAACTATTTTCAAACATTTTTCTTCTATAAATTCTATTTTTAACAAACATATTTAATTAAAACATCATTCTCACTTAAAGCTTCTTCTCCAAATGCACATTTTGAAAATCTCAGCTATAAACTAACGAGACATTATCACATATAGGTAAAGTGTTGGTGCACAACATCCAAATGTTGTTCAAAACTATATTATATTTGGATTATATTTTTTAATAAAAAACCATAATTATTAAAAAAACAAATTGAGAGTTAGCATAAAAAATAATCAAAATTCTTAAATTATATTATATAACATAATATTATTAAACAAAACACTCTCACGTAAAATAAACAATAAGATCGAGATGACTTACAAAATCTTGGTGCCCTCTACTTCGGAGGCTAAAATGGTAACGCCTCCATCTCCAACTTTTAATAAGCCCTGCATGAACAATTTATAATTCAGATAAGAATAATATCAACTAAAACTTTGTGTTATATTAAGAAAGATATTAATCCATTAATTATCTCTTCGGAATCGCCGTTTATCTCTTCGGAATCGCCGCGTCAGTTGCCACACATTAAATAGCCCTAAACCGGCTTCTTCCTCTAGGCAGAATAGCCCTAAACCGAAGCCTTCAGTGAGTCTTTTTCTTTTTTAATTTGGTATCAGAGCAAGGTTTCCTCGCAAGGCTCCTCGCACCCGTCTCCTCCATTGAGGCGAACCCAACTCCCGCCGACGAGTTCTCTGCCTTTACATCCCTCTACAGTGCCTCCTCTTACTACCAATTCGCGCACTTCACCGCGAACCAGGCCATCTCCGAGACTTTCGAAGCAGAGGAGCACCGCAACGGAGGGGCGCTCCACGTCGTCGACCTCGACGTCTCCCACGGCTTCCAGGTTTCCAGAACTTTTGTTTCTTCTTTGAGCAGTACAGCAAATCCTCGTTCTGCTTTCAAGATCGTTTCAGCTACATAGAGAAGATAAGCTTCCATTTTCTTTCCTTCTTCTCCATAATCAACAATGGGAGACGAATCATTCAAAACGGGTAATATGAATCCTTCACATCCATATTACATCCATCATTCAGATCAACCTGGTCACATGCTTGTACTAGTTAAATTAAATGGAGCAAATTATCAGTCATGGAGTAAGGCTATGATTCACGCTCTTACTGCGAAGAACAAGTTGGGGTTCATCGATGGGTCGCTATAAGCCCCGTCCCAAGAAGAAAAACCAACGGAATTCGCATTGTGGAATCAATGCAACAGCCTAATACTTTCTTGGCTTACTCATTCTGTTGAAACAGATATGACAGAAGGTGTCATTCATGCCAAAACAACATACCAAGTTTGGTCAGACTTCAAAGATCAATTTTCCCAAAAGAATGCACCGGCAATATTCCAAATTCAGAAATCTATTGCAACCATATCACAAGGCTCTATGTCCGTGGCCTCATCTTATACCAAACTCAAAGCCTTATGGGATGAACTCGAAAATTATCGAGATCCCTACACTTGTGATCATGCCAAGGCACATCAGGAACAACTTCAAGAGGACAGGTTGATGCAGTTTCTTATGGGCCTAAATGAATCGTATAAAGGGGTAAGGTCAAATATCCTTATGATGACGCGGTTACCCAACGTACGATAGGCGTATTCCCTAGTGATTCAAGAGCAGACACAAAGACAATTGTCATCAGAACTTACTGAGAACTTCACCATTGCCGCGAATGTCCAGAGCAAGGCATCTGGAATCAAATATACCAAAATGTGTGATCATTGCCATCGTTCTGGTCACACAATTGAGGAATGCAGAACTTTGAAATATTATTGCAAATTCTATGACAAAAGGGGACACACGGAGGATCGTTGTAGGAGGAAAAACAACAAGGCCGGACTGCCGCAACAGAATCGGGCCTCACGTAGCAAGCCACAGTCTGCGGCTAATATGGCAGAAAATTCGAACATGAATGATGACAATTCCCTCATGAGTTTTTCGCCTGAATATCTTCAACAATTGGCCAAAGCATTATCTACCATGAATCATAATTCTTCTGGTAATAGTAATATTTTTGCAAACGCAACAGGTTTGTTTTCAGCATCCAAGTCTCATGCCAATTCTGTTTTCACCAATTCTTGGATTTTAGATAGTGGTGCCACTGATCACATGACATCGAACCCTTCCCTCTTGTCAAAAAGTCAACCACCTTTCTCTCACACAGTAAATTTGCCAAATGGCACATCTGCACCGATTACACACACTGGCAACATAGTTTTCGATCGAGATATAACACTCGAAAATGTCCTATGCGTACCCACTTTTCGTTTAAACTTAATATCAGCTAGCAAAATTACAAAAAGTCTTAATTGTTCTGTCACCCTCTTTCCTGACTCATGTATTCTGCAGGACTTAACGACGGACGGGGAAGATGATTGGCTCGGGTAAACAACATGGAGGACTCTATGATGCCAAATTCCATTTCTCCAGCTTCCTTTCAAGTCTCAAATAGTCCTGATATATGGCATTCACGACTCGGACATCTTTCTTTTTCTCGTTTCAAATTACTTTCCCCTTCATTACCAATTAATAAAGAAGCAGTCTCATTTCACAATAACTGTAGATTTTGTCCACTTGCAAAACAAACAAGATTTCCTTTTCCTATCAGTTCTATCACAACCAAACTTCCTTTTGAACTATTACACTGCGATGTATGGGGACCTCATAAAGTTCCTTCGCATTCTGGGGCACGTTTTTTTCTCACCATAGTTGACGATTTTACTCGCTGTACTTAGGTTTTCTTTATGAAACAAAAATCAGAAACACCTGAATCACTCATCAAATTTATTCAGTTTGCAAAAACACAGTTTAACACTTCCATTAAAATCATTCGCACTGATAATGGGAGTGAATTTCAGCCTTTACAAAATTTCCTTCTTAATCAAGGCATCGAGTTTCAAAATACATGCGTTTATACTCCACAACAAAATGGAGTAGTCGAACGCAAGCATCGTCACATACTCAATGTGGCACGTTCTTTATTTTTTCAATCCCATGTACCCCTTAAATTCTGGGAGGAATGCATCCTTACAGCCGTATATTTAATTAACCGAATTCCAACTCCTCTTTTATCTAATCAATCACCATATGAAAAACTCTACAAAAAGCCACCTTCACTTGAACACTTGCGCATTTTTGGTTGCCAGTGCTACGCGACCAACGTTCACCCAAAAGGAAAATTCGATCCCCGTGCCGTTCAGTGCGTTTTTATGGGATATCCTCATGGCAAAAAAGGTTATAAATTATATGACCTATCTACACAAAAATTTCTTATTAATAGAGATGTCTGCTTCCAAGAGGACACTTTTCCATTTACGTCTCCAAATAATATGCAGTCATCACAATCTTCTCCTAATTCTGTGAAACATAATTTTCCTTTATTGCCAATTTTCCCAGAAGCAGAATCCCAGATATCCAAGCAACATATTGCGTTGGATTCATCCTCACCCGCGCATAATTCAGCGCCATCTACATCCCCCCAAGATCCTCCTTTATCTCCTCAACACAACCGACATTTGCCCATTAATTCCACCTTGTCATCACTACAAACTTTCCCTTTGTCAGAATCTTCCAGCTCTTCCCCACCTCAACCGAATGAAAATTTCCAAAATCTTCGTCGCTCAACTCGCGACCGACAACCTCCAGCCTGGCATCAAGAGTACTTCATGTCTGCTGCAGTCAGTAATTCATCCTCTCGCACAAGTCCTCGTCGAAGTACACGGTATCCTCTGTCTCATCATCTATCTCTTTCACAATTTTCATTATCTCATCGTACCTTTTTAGCAAGTATAACATCACAGGTTGAACCTACCACATATTCCCAAGCTGTCCAATTCCCTCATTGGCAGGCAGCTATGGATGCTGAATTACAAGCATTGCAACGCAATAACACTTGGTCTCTTGTTCCTCTTCCCGCCGGTCACAAGCCCATCGGCTGCAGGTGGGTTTACAAAATAAAATATCATTCTGATGGTACAATTGAGCGATATAAAGCTCGCCTCGTTGCAAAAGGATATACCCAAATTGCAGGTCTCGACTACAAGGAAACCTTTTCTCCTACAGCAAAATTGACAACTCTTCGTTGTTTACTTACTATTGTTGCTGCCAGAAATTGGTTTACTCATCAATTGGATGTACAAAATGCCTTTTTACATGGAAACTTGCAAGAAATTGTCTACGTGGAACCGCCTCCCGGATTACGCCGACAGGGGGAGAACATGGTTTGTCGGCTCAACAAGTCAATCTACGGGTTAAAACAAGCATCCCGTAATTGGTTTTCTGTCCTTTCTGGGGCATTGGAATCCGCCGGTTTTGCACAGTCAAAAGCAGACTACTCCTTGTTTACCAAACAGCAAGGTACATCATTTACTGCAGTGCTTATTTATATAGACGACATCCTTGTAACAGGGAACAGTATGCAAGAAATCATGGCCCTTAAACAATTCTTACTCAAGAAATTTTTAATCAAGGATCTGGGAAAACTTGGTTATTTTTTGGGTATAGAATTTTCTCATTCTAAAAAGGGTATTTTTATGTCCCAGCGCAAATATGCGCTAGATATTTTGGAAGATTCTGGTCACACAGGTTCACGGCCGAAGAGCTTCCCAATAGAACAAAATGTTAAATTGACACTCACAGATGGAGAAAAATTACATGATCCAATGAGGTACAGACGATTGATCGGTCGGTTGATCTATTTAACGGTAACGAGACCGGATATTGTTTATTCTGTGCGCACATTATCTCAATACATGCATGAACCGAGAAAACCACATTGGGAAGCAGCTATTCGGGTTTTAAAGTATATTAAAAGTACTCCAGGGCAAGGTTTGCTGTTGCCGCGCGAAAATAATTTGAAGTTGACGGCCTTTTGTGACTCAGATTGGGCAGGTTGTCGTACAACACGACGTTCCATTTCAGGTTATTGCATATTTTTGGGAAGTTCGTTAATCTCATGGAAGTCAAAGAAGCAGACTAATGTTTCTAGGTCTTCTGCAGAAGCAGAATACAGATCCATGGCAAATACATGTCTTGAGTTGACTTGGATCCATTATTTACTTCGTGATCTAAGAGTAAGTCAGACGGGGCCAGCATCATTGTTTTGTGATAATCAAGCGGCATTACATATAGCAGCGAATCCTGTTTTTCATGAACGAACAAAACACGTCGAGATAGATTGTCACATCGTTAGAGAGAAGTTGCAGTCAGGGATGATCAAACCACAGTATGTCCCTACACGATTACAGCTAGCAGATATCTTCACAAAGGCTTTGGGTCGTGAACAATTTCAGTTCTTGAGAAGCAAGTTGGGAATACAGAACATACACTCTCCAACTTGAGGGGGAGTATTAAGAAAAATATTAATCCATTAATTATCTCTTCGGAATCGCCGTTTATCTCTTCGGAATCGCCGCGTCAGTTGCCACACATTAAATAGCCCTAAACCGGCTTCTTCCTCTAGGCAGAATAGCCCTAAACCGAAGCCTTCGGTGAGTCTTTTTCTTTTTTAATTTGTTATAAGTTAAACACAATGTTTCTTTTGAATTTTAGTAAGTGGGATTTTATTTTTCTCCACATCTATTACAAAAATTATCAAAGGCATCAAACCATAAAGACCTTTTCCACTCACATAGAATAAGATTTTCTCAAAAATACATTTTTATCTTCCACTAAATTCTCTAAAAAGAAAAGATATAAACAGGACAATTAAATGACCAAATTTAATATGTTTATATTAAGTAAGTAATCTCTTATTAAGGTTTCTCTCAATTAGTATTTCATCAAACAATCTTTTGTTATATATGTTTATTTTTAATTAAGTTAATTCAAATATAATAATCATTCAACCATCTCAAAATCTTCGTTTATATATCATTCTTTATATTATTATGCAGGTACTAACATTCAATACCATAAGCTTAAAGAAACAAGAGTAAGATGTAATTATCAAAAGCAGCACTTTAAGCTCTGTTCGACAAAAACATTTGAAAGCTGTTTTTTGATTTTTACCGCAAAAATACTCACAATCTACTCAAATGAGTCCTGTGAACAAAAATCTAATGCTATCAAAAATCAATTTTTATGCCGTGTTCATGTATCATGATGTTTCAAACCCTATAAAAAAAATCCTTTTTTTTTTTCAAATTCCATTTCAATCAAACACTTCTCACCACAACTCTTACCTTATTTAATATAATATTAAATTTCTTTTTTCAGAAACTCATTTTCAAACCCCTTTTTAAACTAACAAGTCATTCAAACAATAAAAAAAATAATAACTTCCAACATTTGCTTTCAAAAACTTCCAACATTTGCTTTCAAAAATTGTTTGAATTATTAAACTGCCAAACGAAGACAAAACGATCACATGCTACCTAATCTTTGCGAATAGACATACCTTATCGGCATCACAGACAATGATATCACCATTCAAGGATGGGGTAACTCCCAGTAAGGATGATCCTCCGATCATCTTCCAGTTCTCCCATGAGCCGTTGGAGTGCAACCTTTTGATCCAACCATCCCTTGTAGCTGTGTACAGCTTACCATCTTTTCCCACACAGGTGTCTTCTGGCCCAAGAAGATTTCCTTCTCCTAGTTTTTCCACTTGCTTCATAAACCAAAATAATGACTTCTTTAGCACATGAACTTGTAAACTAACAGAAGGAAAGGGCGGAAGGCAGAATAAAAGAAAGACAATTGGTTTGATGGAGAAGTAATTTATTCTCATAAATATCTCTGAAATATGACAATAAGTATCGAAAAATATGTATAAATTGTACAAATTTTACACTATGGAAGCTTCCTTATACATTTACATATATCAAACAAAGACAAAGAAATCAGAATTCCATTTTATGCTAAAAAATCGGGCATCAGATTACAAATCATTGATATGTATAAGGGAAGAAACGATACACGGGAAGATAAAGAAAAGGAACAGGCCTTGAGAAGATTGTTGACGGAGAAGCGAGAAGAAGGGAGACTTAGCGGTCGGGGGGAGATGGGAGAGTGAAGAACCACATGGAGCGCAAGAGACAGCACAGCCGCCAACACGGAGCTGGCTATTAAGATGATCGGCCGCGGCATCTAAGACCCTGAATAATGGAAGGTCGCCGGCTCTCTCCTGTCCTACCTTATCTCGAGAGGAAGCGTGTTTGCTTTCGGATTCGGATCCGGTAAGAATGAAGCGTTCGTTTTCTGCTCAGCGGAATGTTCGTGGAATATATTATGGAATATAATCATTTGATATAATTCTCGTCATTACTTAAAAAGGCATACTGAGAAGACGAACAAGAGTATTATTCTGTATATCATTTTTTCTGTTTCGTGGTAAAAGTATTTATTATTAAAACAATATACTATAAAAACACAGTATAAAAAATGTATAATAACAATTTAAATAAATTAAATCATATTAAAATTAAAATAGTTATCTTTAGAATATATCAGTCACTTGAGAGATGTTTACTTAATTATTATTTACATAATTTTAATTTTTAAATGTAGCATCTTTTGGTGAATATTTAATGAGTTCGTCAATAATATATAAGAAAAGATTTTAAAAAGACTTGTATGAATAAAAATAATGCTTTGTTAAAAAAATATTTATTAAAAATAAATTTATGTAACCTTATTTGAAATATGATTTGCAAACAAATTTTAATTATTTATTTTACTAAAAATTATAATTTTGAATTTTTTTTGTTTTGCATGTTGGTGTTATCTAAATAATTTTATTTTAATTCTTAATATCAGTATTTTTATATCTTTTGAATTTGAGTGACATTTATGTATATTTTTTTAGCTGTGAAATTATTTAAATATATCAACAAAACAAATTTCTAAAATCTTAAAAACAATCATATATAATAATATTATTACTAAACAAAATAATCACTTTGATTGTTGAGTAATTAGCACTCTTTTATGCTCTCTTATACGACATTCTTTTATCCCCTCTTTGTAATTGTTTCCATTAAGTTGCTAAACACCTAAATATTTATAAATTATAATATATCTAAATATTATTTCATGATTAAATTATAAATTAATAAAAATATTTAAATATATCATTATATCAATCATTTATATTTTTAAGTAAGATTATATAATCTATTAATATCATTAAAAATATATCTTTTTTATTTATTGAGACTTTGACATTTCTTTTTTGTTAATTATTCTTATCCTTTAATCTCATGATCTAATTTAATTTAATATTTTTATTTTATATTTAATTATTATAAAAATATTGTAAATATAATCAAAGAATATATTTTAAAATATCAAAAAATATAAATAACACAGTGTTGGAAAATGATATTATTCTAAAAAAGAATATTAAAAAAAATCTGATTCTCTTTTTTAACAGTTTTTTTAGATGTTTGAGATTAATTTAAATTTTGAATATCTATGAACATATCAATGTCACATAAAATATAGTTTTTTATTATTCGTATGCATTATTTATTACCATAAATTGTCAAACATTTTTGTTAGATCTCTGAATCATTTAATAACAATAATAGAATAAAAACTTTCCTTTAAAGAATTTGTTTGAAACAATTATTATTAAAAATTAATCTAAGTAATACAAATAAGTTTGAGATATATTATTGTCAGCCAAAAAAATTATCTCATAATTAGTTATTAAAAATATTATTTCAAATATTTTGTTTATATTATTTTTTGATATTTTTATTCTTAATGTAAGATAAAAATAACAAATATTTACAATAAAGATTTTTTTTTTGGCATATCAAAGTAAAAAAAAAAAAAGTAAGGTTGAAGGATTATTGATGGGCAACTATGTCCTAAATGAGTATAACTTTTAAAAATATTTTGCATTATTTTAAAAATTAACATTTTTGTAAGAAAAAAAAAACCCGGTTTTTTAAAGTTCTCTAAGCATAGCTGTTATCTATCATGCAGAAAACCTCGTACAGATATCCCCCTCACCTACCCAGCCGAACTGCAAATCACCTTTACTCGTTCAAATTGTTTGGCATCAAGCAGAATCCTGAGGGCAGGCAAACCTCCACTCCGTCATGGCAAGCGTCTCGATCGGTTTATTATTATTAATTGGCTCATGTGAAGTCTACACGTGCTATGGTGTTCGATCAAAGGTCCCACAGAATCGGCTAACCCACCAAGTTACCATCAAAGGTAAGTATGCAACCTTTTCTCCTTGTTTAACAATTACAGTATATGCAACTTTGATGTCGGTAAGTTGTTCGACTAAATGCCGATGAAGGCGTGGTTAACTATTCAAAACTGTGTGTGTGCTATTCAATCAGGGTTGTTCCCATCTTTTCTACCATATTCAAGTCCAATGCTTTATTTTGCATTTTCTTGAAAGTGGAATATTGCCCCGAATTCATACTTTTGGTAGTATCCTAACCGTAATTTTTGTTGTGGACGGTGATTCAAATGAGGTACTGTTGATTGCCATGAACTGGGATTACAGCCAAAAAATGGTCTGCTTAATTCAATTATTTTGTTGTAGAACTAAGCTGTTACTAAAATTACAAAGCTCTTTTCCTGCGGCTTATTTCGGTTTTTCTTGCACCTCATGGCGTTGTCTTTCTGAGCTTCTGTGCAGCAAAAGATCAGGTTGGTTTCTGGATTTGGTCGGCTGCATCTTGTGTCTCTGTGCCTTGTGAGGCTTTCTCTTCTCGTCGACATCCTTATGTTCTTCTTCCTCATCCACACCACTGTCCTGTACTACTGTGAACTCGAAGGAGTCCACCATTCCATCACTCAACTCCACCAAATGCTCAAGGGCCTCCACGATGGCTGACATCTGAGGCCTCGATTTGGGGCTTGTGCCTAAGCACTGATAGGCCACTGCAGCTGCCTTCTGTGCTGCCTTGGTGGAGTAAACCCCCTCAAGGCCTGGATCCATGATCCTTCCCAGCTTCCTTACATCGTTAAGACATGGCCGTGCCCATTCCACAAGGTTTTGCTCTCTGCTCGGTCGTGTCTTGTCGACTGACCTTCTCCCAGTTAGAAGCTCGAGCAACACAACACCAAAGCTGTACACATCACTTTTAGTAGTGAGGTGACCTGAGCAATAGATAGGCCGTATAGTTGTTAGGGGAACTTTTGTCAGGAAGAATGGGATTGAATGAAGTTTGCTTGTTCACCTGTCATGATGTACTCAGGTGCTGCGTATCCGTGCGTTCCCATGACTCTTGTGGAGACATGGGTGTTGTCTCCTTCAGGGCCATCCTTTGCAAGCCCAAAGTCTGAAAGCTTTGCCGTGTAATCCTGGGAATTGTTAGCAAATAAAGGTGAGTAGTCTTTTCCTCATCTCTTAGTTATTTTTCTGATTGTCAACTAAGGAAACATTCCAAGTCAGAAAGAAAAAGATAGGATTTGTTAAAGAAGAGATGTATTACCGAATCTAACAAGATGTTTGAAGCTTTAAAATCACGGTAGATCACCGGCTTCTCTGCCTCATGGAGAAAGGCCAGACCTTTGGCAGCCCCCACTGCAATCTTTAACCTTGTTGACCATGATAAAGAAGCGTAGAATCCTGTGGAGCAGAAGGACAAAACCAATATAACAGGGTTTTTAGTATTGGTCACCGCGAAATAAATTAGGAATATAGACGAGGGTATTGAACTACTATTGAATTGGCTCTCCTCCATCTATGTGAACGTTTCATTAGATACAAATCCTTGCATCAGGGGGTATTTTTTTTTATCTTAGAATCACATTGCCAGAACTCTTGTTTTCAAACTTGTAAGGAAGGGCTTATGTTGGACAAATCCACATACTATTGAACAAGTGATTCTCCAAGCTGCTCTTTTCCATGTACTCATATACCAGAAGTCTGTGCTCATTCTCATAGCAATAACCAATCAACTTCACAAGATGCGAATGCCTCAATTTCCCCAGAAAGAGGACTTCTGCCTGCCATGAACATAGAACGTAAAATCCATCAACGATCGCCTCTTTAACTAGCCAAGTTGTTTACCATGGGAAGAAACCAAGGAAGCTCACCAGCCATTCCCTGTGTCCCTGAGCTCCTTCTGGGTCAAGAAGCTTCACGGCAACGACCATTGGCTTCGTGTCTGGTCTCACCCTCTCGTCGACCAAGCCCTTGTACACGGGCCCGAAGCCGCCCTCTCCGACAAAGTTGCTACCGGAGAATCCCCCGGTTGCCACCTGAAGCTCTGCAAGGGTGAAGACACAGAGGTTGGAGCCTGCAAGGGAGATGGAGAGGTCCTCAGGGTAGAGGGAGGCTTGTGAGCTGCTTGGCTCCGTGGAAGATACCCTGCAAAGAGAGCCCTGCTTTGTTGCAAGCTTTCTGGAGGCTTGGCCGGTGTTGCCAGAGATCCCACAGCAGTTCATGAAGAGAGCCGCCCTCCATGAGCTCCTTGGCATAGTTTGGCTACTTGAATTGACTTGCTTTGGCTTAGGTGAGAGCAGTTTGGATTGAAAAGGTTGTGTAAAAAGAGAGATTGGTTGAGAATTAAGAGGTGGGCGTCTGTGAGATATGGAGCAGGTGATTGGCGGCTTCAATTTGTGCTGAAAGGGGAGGAGCAGATGCAGCTTTTAAGAGCTCACCACCAACTACAGTACCAAATGTGAGGGAGGAAGGGAAGCCTTCCTGCTTCATAAGGGAGGAGGAACTGAAGAATGAATTGAAAATGTCTTTGTGAAGACTTTGACTTTGGGTAAGGCAATTGGCAAAAGAGAACCAGGGAGTTTAAAAAGCCATCTGCATTTTGAGTTTCAGGTTCCTACCTACCAGAAGGGCTCAGCTCGGCCCCTTGTCTTTGAATAACGCTATTTTTTTTAACTAATATTTAAAAATTATGTATTTAATAAATATGTTATCGCATTAATTTTTTACTTTTTGAATTAAAAAAATACTTTTCAATATGTTGTTAAACAAACACCCAACTGCATTTTGAAGAATATTTTTTTTCTAAAAAATAAGTTTAAAAATAATATCCCAAATAAAACTTAATTTTGTAAATCAAATAGTTATATTTTTTGTATAATCGTTTTCTAAATCATTAAAAAGGTTGTACTTAGCATAAAAAATATCTACAAAAGAATAAATTAATTAACCTTATAGAACAAAGACTTTTAAATCAACTAATTTCCTATTGCATTGTTCAGTAACTACTACTTTGCAAAGTTCATGCCTTTGAATCATTCAAAGATTGAGTTAAATTCATTTAAGTTTGCCACCCATCTTTCAATGGAGGGAAAGAAGTGTTTGAATTGTAATGGATTTTCTTTAATTAAGGTGTAAATTAGAATAAATACCATGTTTTTGCTTATTTCATTAGGGTTTCTTCAATTTCCTTGTTTATTCTCCTTAATATGGCAAATGAAAGCTCGAAAAAAGAAATTAAAAATCATATATATTGTTTTTTTATCCATAGAATTCACAAATGTAAATATAATAATTTATAGCATAATGAAAGACTCCAATTTGGGCTGTGTTTGGTGTGGATTTTTAAAATCATTTTATTAGGTAAAACGTAATTTTCAATCTGCATTTGAAAAATATTCTTTGTCCAAAAGATGCATCATATATCATTTTCTATATTATCTCAAACTTACAAAGAATATCATAGTTCATAAAGTATTTTGGTAACAAATATTTCTTGAAATTATTATTATTATTATTATTAATTTTTTATAAAATATATTTTAAAAAGATATTTTTATGATGAAAAAAATGAGAGTTTAGGTAAGTTTTTCAACAAACACTGTTGCTTTTGTTATAAAAACATGTTTTTCATAAGTTTCCAATAAATGAAACTTAATATTTCATTTGTATAATTTATATGAAAATAGAATTATTTTTGCCACACAAAATGCAATAAAACAGATCATGGGAATATGAAAAAAAAAATAATAATAATATCCTTCTCTACCAAATGGCGAAACGATCTCCCTCTTATGGTTTCATGTTATGAGTTTGTTGGAGATAAAATAAAAGAACCATGGCTCATTAAAAATGATATTAAAATTTTATTATTGAAACTTTTCTTATAAGAAAAACTATAATAATAGTCCAAGACTAATATATATATATATATATATATATATATATATATATATATATATATATATATATATATATATATATATATATATATATATATATATATATATATATATATATATATATATATTATAATAGACAAAAAACTAATGTGGGTCTATCACTAAAGTTTTTTTTTCAAAAAAATCATTCTTTAATAAAGATGACCATTTTGTTCTTCTTTTATAAAGATGTATCACAAATTTATATTAGACGATTTGATTATCATATACAAGGATCTTATTTTGATGACCCAACTTATTTTATTATTGTAGTTTTTATTTATTCATGATTTATGAGCATGATACACAAGAGGGGATAAATTAAGAAATTACAAACTCAAACAATTACAAATATTACAATAGAAGATTTTTAATATTCTTAATAGGTTTCATAAAATTTATATTAGAAAATTTGTTATCTTTGAAAATCTTTGTATGAAATCCAAATAAAGTAAACAAGTATTTTTTAGTTAGTTTAATCTAAATTTGGATTTATATAGATATTTAGCCCAATGGTTAAGTTTATTTAAAACCACTCCCTTTAATCAAAGGGTAAGGGTAAAATTATATAACATGCTAGACAATCTACGAAGCGCTAGATCAGAAGAATCTATAATAACTGATCCAAAGTGCTTATAAATTTATTTTTACCTTTGAAGATGATGATAATAAAACTAAGCTAACTATTGACTATTAATGAATAATTGGAGTGCTTATAAGTAGACTTAGTTATTGAATATAATGAATGCTAAAATAGAGCAAGGTTCATGCACTAGAAATTAGAAGAATATTATAAATTTTTGCTCAAGCTTGACTTAATTTGCATATCATGGAGTAACTTTCCCAACTCTTGGTGTAGCTGTCATTAGGAGTTTATTTTCAAGATAATCATTTTATTTGACTTGTTAAGCTATCACTTGATATTTGTATGATATGTAAGAATCATTTCATTTCATGCATGACTTTGCCAAATAATGTTTTCTAGCTTATTAAGTTTTTTAAAACTATATTAGCACATTAATAAGATTATTACAAATAATTCTAAACTAAATACAAGCTCTAAGATAATGAAATCAAAGTTAAAATAAGTCATATTTTTTTTATTGCCTAATGATGGTATAATATAATGCATAATATCGTACTTTTATAACATACATTCAAACTTTAAGCACAATGGGTTCACTGTATTGAAGCAACTATCATTTCGACTAAAAATTAGAGCACAAATTTGATTATTCAATGCATCACCATTGTTTGTGTTATTTATTTTCTAAGAGTTGAATTTCGTTAGCATTATATGAATACAAAGCTTTCTTTGTACAAGTAACTTGTTTTCTCTTAGAATCTGTTATATGTATAGACTTAGTTATGATTAGACATATATGATAAGTATATCATATTGATACAATTTTATGACAATATTGTAGCTTGGTCATACACTTAATAGTTTTTGTATGATTACCAAGCCTTGCTCTGTATATTCATAATGATTATATTGTATAATACAAAGCAAAGTATTGCACTATCTATTTCTTATCACAAACTTAAATTATCTAAAAACAATAAATGCATTTATTATGTCATACAAATATAATATTTATATTGTATGAGTATGATCATTCATTTAAGTCTTAATATTATCAGTATATGTTAACATACGATGATAATCCTATTATCACACTTGTACATTACATTCTCTTGAGAGATTAAGAATAAAGTCTATTACAAGACAATCGTACCACTATGATAGATTTATCATTGTATATGACTATTATTTTCTCTAATTACATGATTGTACAATAGTTCTTATTTAAGAGCATCTAATCAGAGCTTATAAACACACATCCATTGAGATTACATTAGTCTAATTTGAACTCAGAGTCATACTTGAGTATAATCATATTTTGAGTAGTCATCTTTATCCACCATAAGGGTCGATTACAACACTCTAATTTTTTCTATGATTATCTTTGTTATTTTTACTATATTTGTCCAAGCATATTTTATACTAAAATATGTCAGTTTTTGTCCATACTTCCCCTACTATCGTTAATTGTCCCTTATCATCTTGTCATTTGCTACACTTAATTGCTACTGCTTGATTGCACAATATCACATGATCCCTTCAATTGTCTTATAATTTTGTCAATGCAAAATTTGATTAAATTACTTCAAAAGGGTTAAAATTAAGTCTTTGTATTATTTTCATCGCTGTCCACCACTATTATTACCGTCGTCAGAAGTCGTAGCCACTGCCCGCTTGACCAAGTTGATCCTCAGAACTCGATAATCCTTTAGACCCATGCAAGCCTAATTATGAAGGCACAAACCAGTTAACCTTTGGATTCACTCCAACCTATACTAACTCAAAATTTGAACTCAATCTCGCAGTGAGCCACTTCACTACTTGTCATTATCACCCAAAATGCATGACTAGTTTGGAAAATTTTTGCATCATTTAATTTTATAACTTTTCAATTAATTTTTCCTTTTTTAGAAAAACATATTACTAAATTTTTTGTCTCTATAAATAAGGATGTTCACCTTATTGTTGATGAATAAAGAACTTCTCTTATTTATGTCCTTACACCTTTATAAGTAAGGAGTGTATACCTAACTCTAGTTGGAGAGATTCCAACTTCTCCTCTCCTTGTGAGAGAAATGATCGAATGTGAGAGACCTTTCACTAGGAGAGCTGACAATCAAACAAATTTATGCTTCCTCCAATACATTTAAATCTTCACCCACCCTTTTACTCTTTTAATTAAACTACCAAACTATCACCTTCATCTACAACACTTTAAATCCTAGTTTATCATCTTGTTATCCCTTTAGTCAAGCTTCTTCATCAACCCAACCCACCACTTTATTATATTTTTTCATCTTTGGTATCATATATGCTAATTTCAATGAAACTACAAGACATCATCAATAAAAAAAGTGCATTCTTTTAGTAATTTTTATTTTTTTGGATAGTAATTTAAATTAAAGTTATTCTTTCTTCTATTAACGTACTTCACATAGAGTTTACTTTAAATTATTTATTTTATATGTGCAAAATTTGATGTGACAAAAACTATTCTATAGGATTTTATGCTTAATACTTAATGTGTTGTCACATACTCCACTTAATATCCATGCTACAATTTTGGACATTAATCTTTAAAAATTTCTAAAATACTAAATATACCACCTAAACCTAATTAATGTATAGTATTCTTTAATATTTTTTAATAATTTATTAAGTATCTTTAGTATTATAAAATTAAAATTAGACCTAGTAAAAAAATTAATTTATCTTGTATCAAATTTGGTGTCAAAACACATGATTTTCTATTTAATATATAAAAATATTTTTTTGCTTAGTGTATCCACTAAAAAACACTTAACTAGTTTTGAATAAATATTATCTTAAGAGATAGTATGAAAATAGTGATATAACTCCCTACCATCTTTTTATGGAACCATCTAGTTCTGTCTAGAAAGTGATTTGATAAAAATAAGATATTAATCACTTGTCATTTTTCTAAAAATACATCTTATCTTAGCTTTGGCAGTTTATAGCTATAATTACTTTGCTTTCATAGTTTTTATTTAAAAATAACAAATATAAAAAAATGATATCATATTATTTTCCTTTCCTGAGATCCTCTATATGAAAAATCTCTATAAGACCACAATGTCTAGTAGATCTTATCAAATGACAAATCAAAGTCAAGAATCAATCAAAAATAAAAAAGAAAGCTTAAACCAAGATCCAATACTAGAAATATCTCAATCAAAAGCTTAACTCACCCAGATAAGTAGAAAAATCTTCTTAAACCAAAAACATTAACCAAATCTTAAAAGAGAAAAGGATAATAAAAGAAGTATCACACCCAATGATCTAGAAAAAAAAATCCTAAGAGATATAAGATTCATAGAAGACATGATGATCAGCCTAAGAGGTTATTTTTGCTTCAAGTCCTCATCAATAGACATTTTTTTTAAAATTAGTCATAGGGAGAATAGAATGAAAACACAACAAAAAAAGAAAAGACAACAAAAAATAACTAAAGTAGGAGTTAAAAATTTTATTTGGTAAAAAATACGTGAAAATCTTTAATGATAAAAAGAAAGAAAAGATAATTAAAAAGAAAAAGAAGTTGTTTTAGTGTAGTTCATAAATGAATTTAGAAGATAAACATATTTCTAGCACTTTTTGCTCAAATGATGATTCATTCTTTAATTTCTTTGATCAAGTATCTAATTACTTTGAAAAGCTAGTTCAAGTATATAAAAATTAATTAATATATATGTTGCTCTTAAGAAAACTTGCTTAAAGCATAAAAATTGAATAATTACATTACAAAAAAATATGATGCACTTAAAGATGAAAATAAAAGTATTTGTAACCTAACCAAAGGAAAGCATGTCTGAAAGGTAAAGTTCCTTACACAGAGCACATATGATGCAAGATTTCTTGTAGTGTACAATTATGCCAAAGGGAGGAGATAAACAATATATCACACATTTCTTATATCTTCTTACCTATTGTTGTTTAAAAAAGAATGACCTTACTAAGAAAATGTTTAAATTGATGAACAAAATTCTTGTAATTAAAAATCCAAATTACAAGAAAAAGTTTAATGTTAGCTTTGTATACTTGATCTCACCTCTTATAAGTTTTGAATTTGGTATAAGATCATAGGTACTAAACTACATCCTTAAAGCAATAAAGTCTTCAAACATGAACTGAAGCAATATTTTGTAGAGTCACATTTAAAGAAGGGTGTTGGAGCTAAAGATGTTGAAGAGAAACTAGCTATAGAAGTGTATCAAGGCACATAGCCTTCAATTGATGTTACTCCTCATCTTGTTTCTTGACAATCATCCACATTTATTATTGGAGGATCAAGTGCTAGTGTATCTTATGATATGTTGCTCTATAGTATTTATTCATTAGAATCTCATATGGATACATGATTCATCAAGTTTAAGGACCATTTATCACTATTAAATAGCATAATTTATATTAGACTCAACATTCTATCAAACTCAATTGTTGAATTAAAAATCAAAACTAATTTTGAAGGAGATTCAAAATATTTCTTGATGAATGTTTTGGATATAATAGCTTGAAATTCTATTTAATTCCATGTTTATGTTAAATTTCTCCATATTTTATTTCTATTTTACTACTTGGTTGCTAGACTTATGTGGACAATAGTATTCAATATTTCTACATTAGTAGTAGTAACCTTGATTGATAACAAAAATAAAAAAGAGAGAGAAAATAATGAGAATTCAGAGGGAGTTTACTAAATATTAGAATTTAATTGTTAGAATTCTACAATAACCTCGAGGAATATATAAAGTTTTTGTTACACCCCATTTTTCCTAGGTTGATTTTTGGCATACATTTTTTTTTTTTTTTTTTTTTTTACATATAGACAGCTCAGATCGTCCCATACCAACCTGAGTAGCCTACGAAAAACATAGGATATAACACATCATTACACACCTACTTTCCTTAACAATGTGGATCCCATCTCCCGGGTACACCGTCAACTCAGGATTCATGACTCCTGAATTAACAGATGGACTCGCGCAATGTTACTCCTACTAGACCCAATACTCCTATCCCATACCGATAGGAGAACCGATCTAATAGAAGTCTGAACCCCCACGGTAAGTTCCATAGTCATGTAATGACCTCACCATCAAAACAAAAATATATAACATCCACATAATAAATATATAAATATAGCACTCCACACACTATAGCACCAAAACAATAAGTAAGACTGAATGAAAACTACATCACAAGAATAAGATCCAAGTCCAACAAGTGCAACATCATCCAACCAGATACATAAGTCAGATTCATCCTCACACAATACCTGACATAAGAATAATAGTCTCACTGAATACATCCAATAGCATCAATCACACTAACCAAAATGTCTCAGAAATCACAGATCAGATATCCTCCACTAGCCTGCTGACCATGATCCCACCTAATCTGGGTGGCGTCAAGTCTGCCGAGCCGCTGGAAAAATATAGATAATAAATGAATGAGCTACGCCCAGTAGGAAAGACAGCTAGTAAAACTCACATGCAAGAGAAGGATAATAACAAGAGTATAGGAATACAACATAATAATGTATGGTGGAAAGGCACTCTCAGTTCCAGACTCCGACCAACCACAGTCACCCCAGTCACACCAGAGTAGCTCTCCTCTGGGCTTCCAGGTAGCATGCCAGTGGGATCGCCCATCTAGAAACATGCATGGCGCTTAGGCAAAGCATGCCAGTGGGATACGCCCATCTCGAAACACGCATCATAACGCCTAGCACCCGACACCTCAGCGTCTATGTAGCATGCCAGTGGGATTGCCCATCTCGAAACACGCATCACAACCTAGCCTGGGGTTCCAGGTAGCATGCCAGTGGGATACGCCCATCTCGAAACACGCATGACGCCTACCAGTCACATGTATACTGTGGAAGCTAAGTCTGAACCGCACAGTTACCTACCACAACTACCCTAAAACATCATATAGGGTCTATAGTAGTCCGGTCCAATATGCCAATCCGTGAAATATGCCAACACTAAGTAAACTGACTCAAACCATGCCATTGCCATCCAAGCAACACAAACTGTACCAAAATTCTGACTATTCTGGTAGCACTTACCCAAGTGTCACACTTCCTTCCAACTAATCCAGCTGCACTGAATTTATGGATAATTTCCAACAATCAATTTCAACTTGGCTATGTGATTTCCAAAAATCACCTTTTTCTCACTTCAGGAAATTTTTAAATTCCAAAATCAATTTCCGCCCTTTATCCATTTTCCGAAATTCGGAATAAATTTCCGAATAAAATTTAAATTCCACATATATCCTTTTTCCGAAAATTCGGATTAATTTCCGAATTAAAATTTAAATTCCACATATATCCTTTTTCCGAAAATTCGGATTAATTTCCGAAATTAAATTTTCCTCCGCGCCGCGCCGTTCGTCCGCGCCGAATCTCCTGAACCGGATCTCGCCACCGGTTCGGGTCTTCGCGCTGAATCGAGAACCCACCGGCCGAATATTTAATCCAAATTTCCAGCCGACGTTTAGCATTTAATTATTAATAAATATTGAATAATTACAATTACTTAATTAACTAAACCGTAATTAATCTAATCCATCTCCTTCCTCCGCCCGGCGCCCGCGAAACCCTAGCCGACGATTCCTCCGGGAAAATTCTGTTTCCCCCGTCTATTTCCGGCGACCGAGATCAAGGAGAAATAAAATCAGATGTTCGTACTATCCTAATGTTTCAATAATGCCACTAATTTCTAAGGTTCAATCAAAATTTTCGCCGAAGTTTCATCCGATCCCCATTTTAACAATCTATGAAATTAAACAAATTTCAGCATTTGATACCACCTTAACATGATTAAAGCACATAATCGAATCAACACATGCTCGGTAAAATTTCCGAATTCGGCGGGTATAATTTTCCGAAAACCCTAAAATGCTAAATCAATAATTTGCATTAATCAATTCCAAAAACCACAATCCGCATGCTCCGGTAGCTATTTGCAAAATAATCCATTTTTTTAATTTGCTAAATAACTAATTTAAATCTGAATTTCCTACCTTTCTTCTCCGGCGACGGTGAAGCTCGCACGCGACCAACCGCTGCTCCTCGCCGAACGAAACCGGTACCAATCGATTCTCCTCGGTCCCGCGAACCTCCAGGTACAAAAAGCCCCTTGAAAGGCTGCCGGAAAGTATCGCCGTTCGCCGCGAACACTTCGTCTCCGGCCACCGCTCGAAACCCTAACAGCCGAACAGTTTCGGTTAAATACCCCGCTTAAACCGGTAATAACCCGTTAAGAACCCATTAAGCGCCGGTTGACCTTCTAATAACGCCGCTTAACCCCGATCAGCCGGTTAATCTCCACCGCTGTTCTCGTCCGTCCGATCCGCTTATCCGCGGCTTATCCAACCGCACGCGCAAACGCACTTGGCGAACCACCCCCGCCTTCGCTGAACCGCTCTGGTCCGGTTCACGCGCGGTAAAAACCAAATTCCGGTTTAAAAATCTAATGGACCGATTTAAATAGATTTTTCCAAAAATCCAATTAAACAGGGAAAATTACTTAAAAATTTCCTCGGTGCTCCGAAAAATCCCCAGAAAATTTCAGAAATTCCAACAGCCTCCAATTGAGCTCCTGGCTCATCCTACTGTCGATCTGAAATCATCCAAGCCACAATTGAATTATTGAAGATTAAACATATAATATTTTACCGGGTATAACAATTATTGAATGAAAATTTGTTTATGGAATGACTGTATGCTATGCTAAAATGTGTAATCCTAAAATTTTGTGTTCTAGAAGGAGATCAGTAATCCAATAGGAGTTAAAGTTGTATACTCTTATTGTAATATCTTTTTTATATGTTGAATGCATAAGTGTAGAAGAAGTGCTAATTTATAATACTTAATTCTCTTAATACTAAAAATATGATGCTATTCTTATTTTAAATATTTTAATTAGCTATTAAATTATAATGCATAATTGTTATTACAACTTAATACTCCTTATAATTTGAACCCTATGTTTGCTTATTATAATTCTACTTTATCTTTTGACATATTACAAAAAGAAAGAAAACAAATGTATTCATTACATCCTAATATATTTTACATCTTTTTATTTTTTTTATTTGTTTAATGGTTTTGTCATTATCAAAAAGAGGAAGATTGTTATACATTAAGTTATTATATTACTCATTTGATAACAATAAAATCATTATATTATTTTACTAATAATTTTTAAGTATTTTTTAGATCATGCATCTTAAGAATTATCAAGATAATTAGATAAAGAGCTTGAGAAAATAATGCATAGAGTAATCCATATATGAAGACTTGTTAAGATGTGATTGTGACTTTGATTAAGTATTTGGCTCAATTGGTATATTATTGAGCCACAATCCTACACTTGATGGAATGGTTTCCTATTAACTAATTCTTTTTTGATTAATTTGTTTATCCAACACTTGATTTATATGACACAATTAGGATTATAGTACATATTTAACTCACTCATTCACTTGCTAAAACATATCACTACATTAGGACATTATTAATATCATTACATGATGTTTTAAGTGTAGCATAAGTCTCAAATTAGTAAAATTAAGCTCAAAACATATTTAATTTGAGCTATATTCTTCACTACCTAATGATCGTATAATATGTAGTTCAATATCATAATTAGGTGAGTGCACAAATTTGGTCATTCAAGATATTGACATTATACACATGATATATATTTCTTTAAGAGTTGAGTTTTTATTTACATCATATTTGTACAAATATTTCTTCTTATAAGTATTATAATAACTTGATAAATTTATCTAATTTTATTTCTCTATATTGAATATGCATATTTTAATTTGAAAATCCAAAAATATAATCTAGGTAGCACCTCAAAAAATGTGTCAAAATGATGATAGTCAGATATTAAATTTGAATGTCATTGTAAAAACCTCATCATAAGGAATTTTCATATACATGGTTTACATTTTTTCGAAGATAATTTAGAATTTTAGTGAAATTTTAAAAATAAAGATTTAATTTAAGAAAATCATTAAGTAGCTACTAACTTATCCTCTCACATTAAATGAGAAGATAAGTTTCCTCTCATTCCATGAGAGACCATTATAATGTTTGGAAAACAACTCAAAATGCAAGAAAGCTAAGAAATGAGAAGCTTGGAAGGTGAAAGTAAATACTTGAGCTTTTAGATGTTAAGTTCTTGCACTGCTTCGATGAGATAAAAAAGGAAGAAGAAAATCTTTGAGGAAAGAACAAGATTTAAATCCATTTTGTACAAACTACATTTCAAGGAATGATCTTATCAAGGTTTTTCTCCCTAAAGCATGTATTGATTGTTTGGATAGGTAAAAAAATAGGGTTTGCATGATTCAAATTATCGCTATAAGGGATAGAAATTGTTGACATTCCAATTATATAACTTGTACTGGATAGTTGTTCAGATCAAATGGTATAAGCCTGTAGTAAGAGCCAATGAGAGGTTTTTGGCTAAGCGATTATGGTTAACTATAGTAATTGTACTGATTTTACAAGAGATTGTTTATTCAATAACTAGCTAAAATGATTAATATGATTCCTATATCAAATAATGTGATGGGAGCAGAAAATATTACTCAAAATTATCTACACATGTATTATTTTAATACAATATATATATATATATATATATATATATATATATATATATATATATATATATATATATATATATATATATATATATATATATATATATATTAGATTGGTATGCTATACCATTTGTTATCTGATTAGCATCAAGCATGAGTCGTACAATATGATATTGGATATCATATTATATGATGTGAAATTAGAAATATAATTAAGGCATCGATCATACAATATAAAATAAGAATCAGATTATTATGATTGTTTAATAAAAATATTTACTATGTATGATCTATCCAATCCTTGTTACGACTCAATAATTGTCTTACGTCATACATGTATGATAATAGTATCAGACCATTATAATCATAATAATGTAATGGCTTAACTTTTGTAAAACCTAATTATAAAGTATGATGGAGTTGATTATACTATATTATATGATGATAATAATAAAAGAATGGAAATTTGTTAATTATGATTTTTTAGAAGTACTTTTATAATAAAAAAAATTAAATTTTTATTAATAAGACTTAATATAAAGTTATTAGAAAATAAGTAAAATTAAAAAGGGAAATAAAAAAATAATAAAAAAGATATTTTAGATCTATAAGTAAGCAAATTAATTAATTATGATGTAAATAGATTATTAAATATTTCTTGTTATTATTTAAAATATCTGATGATATGAGATTTGAATAACATACTATTTTTTTATAGATTTTTTTATTTTATTATAATATTCTATGATTATTGATACACACACACACACATATATGAGTTATATAATGTTATAAAAATAACATATGATAAAATAAAGAAAACAAAATAAAAAGAAAAAAATAAAAAGAAAAAAATAAAAAGAAAAAAATAAAAAGAAAGAGATTAATATAGTCTGAGAAAGGCCATGACCCTATTATATAATGACTTGATAGATATGATATGTGATATACATTTCCCCTGATGTCGTGATGCACAAAGAATGGGTTATAGCATGTAAAGACCTTAACTTGGTAACGATGAGATACTTCACTATCGAGCATTGTGAGTACTTAAAGATGGGCTTTGAAATGCTGACTACCTCCTTATTAGTATAAGTGTTGACATTAGACGATGAGCTTAGTGATGATAGTATACTTTACTTCGGGGTGTCGTGGGTACTCACATATAAAGTTTGGGTATTTTGTATGTCTCATTCTTTGTTAGTATATGATGTTGGTATTAGAAGGTTAGGCTTAATGATAGTGAAATATTTCACTCCCTAGTGTCGTGATACATAGAGATGAAGCCATGACATTTTAGAGTGTTAAGGAGTGTGATGGTGAGATATAATATGAGATTCTTAGGAGTTGAGATAGAAGTTATGAAAAAGTCTTAGTTGAGAGAAAGAATGTATATGTGAAAAAGAAATAATAAAAAAATAAAAAAAAAATAAATATAAAGATAAAAAAGTAAAAAAATTATATGCTTATGTTGGGTTGAATATATATGTATATAGCTATATATATATTATCATAAATTACTTTGTATTCTTTTATTTATTATTCTATCTTATTGTTCGACTATTTCATTTATATTTTATACTATTTTATTATATGTAGCTAAAGGTTTGTTTATTAAAAATATAATGTATATTTTTTATTTATATTATAAGACATGTTGATACTTTTCAAGCTGAGAGTTCTTAAAGGATAACTTAGGATCCAGAGATTGATATATTGATGAGTGTGAAAGATATTTTATATATGTGGATACATTTATATTTCATTTTAGATTTCTATATTAATACAAGTTTTAGATTTATCTCTAGCATGATAATTATTTTTTATGTATTTCTACTTTTGTGTTAAAATATTTCAAGATTATTATAGATTTTTATATTATCTTAGCTTGTTTTAGTACATGCATCCTCCCTTTTATACTATAAGCTTATATTTAACTTGATACATTTGTGTTATAAATGTATGTCATTAGGTTGTATTGATTATGTTGGGTGGGGTGTGACAAGTATGCACCTTATTTTCTCATAAGATACATCATTTGTATAAGCTTAATACTAGTGAGACGTGTATGTTTATTATATTGTTCCACACTTTTTATTGTTACCATTAGCTTAGATGTATGCAAGGTAGCCCTTATATGATTATCAATTGTGGTTTTATATGTTTAAAAACTTGCATACCATACACTATGAAGTAAAGCATCATAGTTGTACATTTTAGTTGAACTCACAGCTATTATTAATAACTTGAAGTAGTAATGTGCTTATTGTATTGTATGAATATGATACTTATTTTGTATAAGTATGTGGACTAATATAATTGATGTCATTCATTTTGTAGGATTTACTATTGGTCAACACACTTAGAACAAAAATAGTTAGATAAGTATCGTGCAACTATGATAATTCTATTTTATAAGTATTTTAAATATTTAATAAGATTCAACTTTGAAATACCTATAGTGTCATACAACAATATTCTATATGTTATATTTGTACAATTTAATTTAACAGAAAACAACATAAATTAATTTAAAGTCATTCTACTACTATGATAGTCTTAATGTATATGTATGATTAATATTAATAAACAGTTCTTTTGATAGCGTATATCATAATATGATGACTTATGATCATATATGTATGATTTATTTAATAGAGAAGTTGTTTTGATTTGTATTGGTACAATCTAAGTGATTATCTGAAATGATATATTTGAAACCTTATGTATTATTCTCTAAATTAATGTCATCTAATATAAGGATTATCTCAAACTTGTATGATATGTCATTTTAGGTTAGATGGAGCTAGTTGTATATTAGATCGTTAAGATGATCTGATTCTTATCTAATCTTCTTCATATGATGTCATTAGCATACTAATATGATCAAAATCTCAAGAGTATAATGGCTAATTGGAGCATCTTAGAAGTTTAGTTAGTCATTGGGAGGAGTTTCTTCTATGCATCTAATTCATTGTCTTATATACATAAAGAAAGAAAGCAATAAGAAAATGATGATACTCATTGTAGAATCTATTATTCAATGTACAAAGCAATATCTCTTAATACTGGGTTATAATAAAATAAGCACCTTCCTATTGTTGTATTTGCGATTTGAACACATTCAATAATGTATCAACCTATTCTTGATTGATAACATTTTGTACATTATTTTATCATTCTTTCATATAACTTATGCAAATGTGTGGTATAATATTATAAAGCTTTATTATATAAACTATGGTATAATAATTGTTAAGTTACTATACTTTGTTTTTTGTAAAGTTGTACTCTTATTTACTACAATAAAAGAGAGTGACTTAATGAAGCTTTAGCTCTACCTACTGTAACAAAAAGAGTGATTTTGTCAGTGGAAGCCTAGTTAGTCTACTAGGGGTGGATTAAACAAAGTTTTTATAAAACCACTTAAAAACTTTTTTATCTTCTTATTTATCTTTACTTGCTTTACATGTTATATTTGTTTATTATTTCAAAATTAAATATTGTTATAAAATGCTCTTTAAAAAAGTTAAAGAAGATTCTTATAAGAAATTTTTTTGCTCATCTTCTCCTTGTTGCTATTTGAACCCTAATCAATTGAGAGATTCATTAACACTCTATGCAACTAACAAATTGGGTAGCTTAAAAGAACATATTGTAAGAGTTGTTAAGACAAGCAATAAGACTTAGGATTTTGAATTGCTTGTTTGAATCTAAGTTGAGAAAATAAATGACTTATGATATTGTTTTTCTTGTGTTAAAAGTATATTAAGCCTTCAAAGCTCAATAATTCACCACCCTCTCATACTTACTGATTATTTATAATTATAACAAAAGTTACTATTAATATTACCTTGATTTCATTTGATAGAGTGAGGATACCCTTATACATATTAGACTACTAACATTTTATGTAAGATGGCTAAGTTGAAAATATCGTTATTAAATGATGACTTATTATGTATATGATTGAGGTTGTATTAATATTAAGATCTAGAAGATAATTATCAAAAAAAAAAATTAAATCTTAAAAAATATAAAACCTAAAAATTGGCAAAAAAATTAATTTAGTGGAACACATTTTTATATATGGTGTTGTTCCCTCAATGTTACTAGTTATATATTTATTATTTATGTATTAACTAATTTTATTATATTATGTTATTATACTTTTGTTATCTTAGATTATTAATTTATTAGACTTTTTAAAATCTCATTAGTATTTACATTATAAGTCATGCATCTACTTCATAAAGAGATAGACACAATTATGTCATAAATGAGGATCATACACACTAAATGAGTTAATAGATAAAGTATTATATAGAGTTGCATTTTTGTGAATTGTAGTAACATATGTATTTCAATAACATGTTGTATTAGATAGTATATTTTTATCTCTATATTTAAGAACCTTTATTTATATTTTTATTTTATAGAGCTTTTGTTTTATGTTACTTATATGATTTATACTAATATTGGATAGATTTTGAAATTATTTTATTATGAAGTTCATACCTAAGGTTTTGTGTGTCTCCATATGTTATACTTTTTGTGTTTACTTTATTATTATTACTAGATGTTTTCGATTACTTAGATAAAGCTTAATTAGGTGATATCAATACTTAGGTTTAAGATTAAGTGGACATTATAGTTAAGCCATAAAATAAGCTATTGGTTGAGTAGCAAAATAATAAAACGTGCACATAAAATAATCGACTTTGGGGTCATGTTGTATGAGGAGTTAAGATCACAATATAATATGCAAAGTCACAAATAAGTAGTATATGAATAATATATATATAAAATCCCTTTTCTTTTATATTTCTAGCTCATGCATCAAAATGTGATATAGCTTAAGGGTAGTGACTTATACTTCACCTTTGGCTTACACATCAAAACGAGATATCCCTAATTTGTGGTAACAATTATTTTGTATTTATGAAATCATACTATGACCTTCACAACCAAGCTTTTTTTTCTTATATTTTCAATTTTTCTTTTCTTTCTCAATTAACTTATCAGAACACTTTAATTGTTTTTATAAAACAATCCTTTTTTCCTTACTTTTCTAATAAATGTTTTAATTTTATATAACATTATATATATATATATATATATATATATATATATATATATATATATATATATATATATAAGAATATTTTAAAAATGTTACACATTATGTATAATAACATACAAAAAAACCTGTCTTCACAAAGTCACACTTTTATAACAAATTTTTGTCATAATGTTTTAAAATGTCAAACAAACGTTTGACTTGTTGTAACGGTCGCATCAACTGTGGCTTTTGTACTCCAAATTTCAAAAATTAAAAGGGCAAGCAAGTCAAAAAGTCTAATAAAAGACCTCAAAAAAAGGCGCATACACATTTGTTTATTTATTTATTGTCAATTTCGAACTTTTCAAATAACCCAATGTTTGATGCAAAAATATGCTAAAAATTTCAAGGTTTTGCGCCTTTCAATTGCAATTAACTTAAAAATATATACAAAAATGCTTTATTTAAGTGGATCGTTACTTCACTCGATTCACAAGTGGAAAATAAAAATCTTAAAAGTATTTTCATCATTTATTATTATTGTAATTTTATTTAATTTTTATTTAAAAATCATATAAATTTGTCATTATATACTTCATTTCTAATGATATGTTTCAACAATGATTTAATTATCGACGCTTGTATACTCACCTTAATGACGTCATTGTCTTCCAACTACAAATATCATACTACAAAAAATACAAAATAAGATAATTTTAGATAATTTTTTTGAAATTTTCTTATTTTTTAATTTAAATATAAAAATTCTAATAAGTGTTTTTTATGACTTATTTTTTTTACCTCATGTAAAACTATTTTTAAAATTATGTGTTATTAATTTTTTTGAGTGAGGCTTTAGATATTTCAATAATAATGATTGTAATTAAAAAAAACCTTTAAAAGGACATTTTAGAAAATAGAATTTGAAAAAAAATATATTTTATGAGTAAAATATGAAAAGTTATAAAATTTGTTTGAAATATTTTAAAATTTTTTAAAATATCCATTGAATGAGGATATTTCTTAGAAGATAAATATGGCATATGATGCTAATGCACAAGATCATGTTGAGCAAACTATTGCAAATGTGAGATAGTTGCTATATCGAGCTATGATGCAAGCTTTGAAGCGGTTATAAGAGTGTCTTTAGTGGAATACTTTTTTTGATATAGACTTTCATAATCATTTTTATTAATTAAAAGGGACTCGCCTTTATGTGGACATTATGTTTTTATTTTTAAACTTGGGTTAATTAAAGTTTGCAAGTTTTTGATTAATTATTTATATACTAATTTTCTTCAAAAAGATGATTATTGCTTAAATTTTTGTATTTTGGTAACTTTATCTTTGTAGGAAATTAGTTTCTTACTTCAACCAAATTTTCTTTTCACTTACAATAATTTTTAAGACATTAACTTAACTTTTGTTTAACAAAATCAAACGACACAAAAAAAACGTTTAGAGGTATAATGGAAGGAAACATTTGAGGTTTTAAATTAAATAGCAATAATATCTTTTATAATTATGTAAAAATATAAACTTATTCATGCTTCTTTTTAAAGGCACATAAATATATAATATTATTAACAACAATTTCTTAAAATATTTTTTCTCAAACAAAATAAATCTCATATCTAATAATACAAATGTAGCATCTTTTAAATCATTGTTTGTTACCTCTCACTCTATCTTGGTAATCTCATGTGATGTTTTTCTTTGACTTAAAAATATTATGACAAAATAAGCATAAGTCAACTAACATTAACTCAATAACAAATAATTGTATAATTTAGTCATTAATTTCTAATTTAACTATTTTAGTCAATCAATTAAAGCCTCTATTTTAACATTACATATTGCATTCAAATAAATAAACACAATTACAAGTTCAATCTATTTTTAAAATCAAGTGATGGTCTCAACAAGGCTCAATTCTTGCTAAATTTCTTCTATTATTATAGTATTTGAGAATATGTTCTATGTTTTGTCTTTATCTTTTGCACAATTTTTTACTAAATCTCTTAAAAACACTTTGACTTGTTTTTCTCTTTTCTCTACTAATTAAATCTAAGTATTATACCACTTAAATTTCTCTAAAAGAAATTCTTTAAATCATGTTTATTATCTTGTTTATACTTATTCTCATGACTTTTCACTTATTTAGTCTTCCAAATGTCTCTAAAAGTTGTCTATTTATGTGGATGTCTTTTCACCTTATAACCTTTCATTTACAAAGACTTCGTTTTAATAAAACTCACCCTCATGTCAATTTTTTTGATCATTTGTTGTTTTGAGCTTTAAAATCTATACAATTCCTATTAATCATATAAATATGATATTTAAATTCATATTATACTTTTCTTTGATCTTACCTAAATCTAAATTCATTTGTTCTAATCATTCTAATATAATTTATCTATCGCATTATATAATAAATCTCTATAACCCATAATCGATGGTAGTCCATTATCTTATATCTTAACCATACTAATACGAAAAGTGCATGATATTATACGATCAATTATGAGTATTTTTTCTCGGTCACTTTCAGATTAAGCCCATTTCATTTTCTTATTGGCTAATTATACGACTGATATACTTCTATCAGACCACATGATTCTTTACCTTTTTAGATTACTTATATACTATAGTACTAATATATTTTCTTTGTCATATTAGTACTATTGGGCATTAGGCATTACACTTTATCATACTGGTACAATTGCAACATTTGTTCTTATTCATTAACAACTTAACACATTTGAATGATCACTTTGTACAATCCTCAACCAATTTTTGTGTGCTTCGCACTTATTTTGCGTTTATTCTCTCTTACATCATATCATACAATACTTTATTGTCGTACTATATGATCAACTCCTTTCTTACTTATTGAATGGTTAACAGCTGACTATAGTGTATTATACTTATACGTTATCATAATCATATTGGTATAACCAAATCAAATATTATGAATCATTTCATCCAATTGATTCTCTCATTCAATTGTATTGTGCTATTTTGTGATATCATATAATATGATACCTTAAAAATCTTAAAACATCTTTAAAAAAATTCAAAAAAAATTATAATGACTCTTAAAATATATTTAGATCAAAATCATTATTTATAACTCATTCCTTAAGATCATCAATTACTTTATAATATTTTTCTTTTCAATATCCAATGATACTAAAAAAAAATTTTACCCACTTTTAAAATGTTACATTAATAGATAAATTTTATATAATAACCAATATAAATGTTAAAAAATAATATTCAAAAGTAAAAGAATAAACTATAAGTAAACTTATAACACTAAGTATAACAAAATATTTTTTATAGATGTTATCTTATTTTTAAGTTTTCATGTATTATATTTCATAGGGCCTAATTTTCATTTGAACCATTATCTTTTTTTATCAGAAAAATCAATATCAAATGACATTTAGTGACACAATATGTATTTGTAGATGAGGGTACCGTCACCTTAAAGCATCATTATCTTGTCATATAAGATTATATCATTTGTAAAATCATCCTCACCTTAATGATATTAAGATAAGATATTAGGAAACAAATTATTATCTTTTTATGTTATGTTTTATAATTTACTTACGATATCATGCAACATGTTAATATCACTAATTAAATAATAAATATACATTCATATTCCTCTTTATGTATCCTTTTTACGTTGGTATGAAATAAGTAATACCATTATAAAAAATAGAATAATAAAATGTGAATAAAAATCATATTAAACCAATTATCCAAGCAATCACATATAAATAAAATATCATAAATCTTACACATATAACAAAAATATTATAAAATTCAAAATGAATATATATATATATATATATATATATATATATATTATATCACAAATTATTATATTTATTTATTTGAGTTCTAAAAGAACCTCTTATTTGATTCTCTCCTTCTTAGATCTTTATAATACCATGTATGTACAATAATCATTATATTATCTTTAATATCATATAATTATCAACTACTTCTAAATTATTTAAGTCTTAAAATTCTTTTATGCCATTGTTGTACATCATATTTGTATAATTATCTAATTATATAATACTACTGGAAATGCTTTATAGCTTATTCACTATTATATAATTGATCATACAATACAATCATGCAAATTATCTAGTACAATCAATTTTTCTTCTGACATACTTATATAATTTAGTCAATGATCCTATATTCTTCACAAAGGATATAGCATGATCACCTAAATCATATTATACATTCATTGTTCTTCCTCTAATTGACTAAGTTAGATCAATAGCCTACATACCTTTTATAGTATATCACATTGTATAATATGACACACTTTCATTCTTTCCTAAAAATGCACAACCCCACCATACAATATAATCCATACTATCGTAACATACGATTCAACAATTAATAAACTAAAATCAATCTAATGACCATTGTATAATACATCACTAACATCGTATGATACTGTTATGGATTCTTATATGATTCCACAAAAAACTTGATCCTAACCCTTTAGTTGTTCTATTCAAATTAATTATGCAAGTATGATTAGTTGTTCGTATTTGTATGATGTCATTACTTGCTCAAACTTATAGATTAGCTCACATCATCCAATACGATTGGGATCATCATACATTACAATTAGAACTAACCACACCTTTATTTGCATAAAATTGAATTAAATTCCATAAAACCAACTTAAAATTTTACTTCTCAATTGGTTATTGTTCCTTTATTTCTCTATGCTATAAGCCATTCATCTCTTATCCCTCTTGCTTTAAAGTCCCTCCTTCAAGCTGCAACAAAGGGTTTAGCTCCATTATAATGTGCTCCTCTTTTCTTATTTTTTTTCTTTTCTTTTCTCTCTCTACCTAAGCCTCCTCACTCAGTCGATTTCAACTTCAATCTCTTCCTCTCTCCCTTACCCCCATTATCTTATACAATAACAATTCTCTTTCAAACCCATCTAAATTGAAGTGATAAGGGTTAGAGTTATAAATGACTATTATGCCCTTACACATTTTTAAAAATTACTTTTATGACACTTTAAAAACTTTATAAATTATCATCTAAACCTCCAAAAATTATAAATTTAATTTTATTGAATTTTTTTTTTTGAAAAGTTCTATATAATAATATGCTAAAATACATAATACATATTAAAGTATTGGGCTATTATAGGAAATCACACCGAAACTCATGTTTTGCAAATTTTGAACTGCTCGTGGTTGGTTATGCATAAGGAAGAAACGATAATGCAAGAGCATGTGGCAAAATCGTTTAAGGAGATTAAGAATTTCACAATAACTTTCTAGAGTTTTCCAAAAACAAGCGATATGGAAGAAAGGGCATCAACTTCACATGTGTGATGGGATAGAAGAAGGAAACAAAGGTTTTTATTCATGAAGAAAAGAGAAAAAAGAAACTCAAATGCATGCGATTAGGCTTAGGAAAGGACAAGGAGTGAATAGTTTTTCAAATTACACTAATTTTTTTAATTTACTTAAAATTTCAAAAATTCATTAAAATTTTAAATGAATTCTAATCGAAATAAAACAAATATCATTAGATTTATCTTGGTAAGTTTAATCCAAACACATCGTTATTCTAAAATTCTAAAACACTTAATAGTACATGTTACAGAGTAAGTCAAAAAATCTTATATTTTTCTTTTAAAACACAATTCTCAAAATATAGTATTTAAACTCACATGATTAAAATATTTGTTACATTATGTACTTGTTACAAATTTGAAACAAGTTTTCACAATAAAATTAAAATTTATGACATTACATTAGACAATGCCTATTGTAAATTCAATTTTTTGAAATACTTGAAGATATAACTTATTTTACAAATTTTCTTAATTTATTATTCTTCACCATCCAACATTTGTAACAATTTCATGATTTTATCTCTTAGGTACCTTGTTAGATCCATTTTCAAAATATCAAAAAATAATTATAAGAATTATTTATATACAAACTTTAGTGACATAACAAGAAAATAGTTAATACAATAAACATTATAATATTATAATAAAACATTTTATAAATTATAACACATTAACTTTCAAACAATCATAAATCTCATACATTATAATTTTCTCATTCATTGTAATATTTTGCATGTATTTTTATCTAAAACTTCAATCTCTCTTCCTCTAAAACAAACAGAGCAATGCATTTATCTAGAATAGCATCAATGAAACCCTCGATCACCACGAACCTAATTTTGGATAGTTTTTGTTTCTTTGTAATTATTTTAATTTTTTTCATAAATGCTTTAGAAAGTTTTTTGTTAACTGTAGCATGAATATATGTAAAATAGCTCCACATTTTCTCAATTAACTTCTAATTGTCAATACTAATAAATGTTTTTAAACGCTTTGACGATGCTACATCACTTGACAATCGGTTCCCACAACTATTAGAGTTGTTAATTCCTCTACTAGACTAAGCAATATTTGTTGTGGTGTTTTATCATATCACACATGTTTTTTTTTTTAAAAAAGGATATTTCTCGTACATTAATTTCAAGTATAGAAAAATTATTGAATACATCCTTCTTATATTCACTACATTTGTTGATTAAATGGGTATTGAATTACATCAAAAAAAGATCCATCACATGCAAATATATTCCTCGTTAGTTCAATGATACAATGGTAATATTAGAAATGCTTGTGACATAGTGTGCATGATTCTAGATTGCTTTACATTGTATTATTTCAAGATTAGATAACTAGAAAAATATAAAATGTCTTATTTTTTTGGTAAAAGTTGACATGTAGCAACTCCTCTAAAATGTTATCATTTGTTTATGGTATTTTGGTTTCATATTTCCAATCACTCTTGCTTTATAGGTCTTTATGTTATCTAAACTTTCATTTTAAATTCTCTTTATCATCTATAAGTTGTTATGTTGTTCTTACAACACTAGTTGTTTGTTGAAAGGTAAGTATAATTTTTTACCAAACAATGACAATGATATTTACATTTATTAGAAAACCATGTAGATTGTTTATGTTATAAGATTAATGAAATCTCATTATTAGGTTTGGTTTAATTTTGGGTTTAATTTTGACCAACTCTTAGAGATGGATGTTATTGTGTCCTGTATACTTCTACGACATCATCATCGTTCGTAGGATGTGTGGATGTTGACCCTCAAATGACAATAAGGGGTTTAAATAGATTAAGAGATGATATAGGCTTTATTATATCTACAACAACTAAGATGGATTGAGAAAAAGAAGAAAATACCACATCAGAAGATGAGAATAAAACAAGCTATATGCTACGTGATTGAGAAATTAAAAAATAATACAACAAAATAAATTATATAGTAAAGTTTTTATTATATAATATACATATTCTAAGTAAATATGTACAACATAGTAAATGATGACATTACATACTATTTTGTCATAAAAAAATTGCTCTTAAATTTGTAGAGTATACTTAAAATACACATCCTAAACTTTTTGCACAATGAAATTATCTCACATCTGATTCTTAACAAATTGACTTAGACCTCTATTTATAATAAAAAAAAACAACAATAGTACTAATAAAAAAATAAAAAATAGATGTAAAGAATAATTAAACCTTTAAGTGTAAAAAAGATTTCGATCTAATTTATAAAAAAATGTTTTATCTTTAAAAAATAAAAAGATTTAGAAAAGTAACAAAACATTTATTAAAATTTTTAACAACTAGATGGTTTGTCTCCAGCATGTTATAATTTCAAAACATAAAACGCATCCATAATAAAATAAAAGTGGAATAAATTTGCATAAATAACAACAAATATAGCATTCAACAATAAGACCATATTTATGATTGAATCAATTTCAGCATTATTTTCTTCATGAATACTACTAATAAAGTATTAACTTATTATATCAAGGTTTTTTTTGTCACTCACAATCATTAAATTTTTCTGCGAGATCAAATTTGTGGCAAAATGTATATAGTACATTTGGTCAATCCCAGATCAAGTAAGAATAATTCTCGTAACTGAGGAATTTCTAATTTGTAATTAATGTAAACCTTTTTTTCAATCTATGGAAATCAACCTAATTTGTTTATTCAAATGAAGAATTGTTTTAATCAAATCTAATCAATTCATCATAAACTTTTATTCAAACTCTACAGAACAAGTTTTCCCTGGACATTAAATGCACCATGATTGAATTAAACCATTACTTTTCATCACCCAATATAAAGTTGAAATGTAATCCTATTTGAATGCTACATTCTCATTTCAATGGCAAAACTCCAACATCATAATAAATTTTTTATTCAGATTTTATAAAATGCTATTATCTTTTTTATATAATAAAAATGCTGAAAACTGATTTTTCAAAAGCAGATTAATCCTACAAAAAATAGAGATGTAAACATCATAGAAAATAAGTTTGTGAACGCACTTACAATGGCGAAACGTGATTCGACTCGTCAAGGAAGAGGCTTCCAAAAACAATATTGAAGAAGTCACGACCATTGACCGTGCTTCCATCGCCAGCCACAGCTTTGGAATCATATTTGCACGCTCGGTTGCAGTCCGGGCAATAGGTCACCTGAAATATAAGGCAGAGATGCGTCATGTTAGATTTTATATTACACAAATTTTAAATAATCCAATGAAAAAAATAACCATTTTATACATCTGCTACACATGTTTGACTAATTGAAGGTATAGAACTTCTACAAAAGTACCAACATTACCTGAATATAAACATTAAGCTTGACTTTGCTTCAGTGAGAAATCAGAAAATCAGATATAAAAAAAAATAGAGAAGAAAATTATGATTATAATAAAAAAAAATGTGGACACAATTATTATTTTAAAACTTTTTATATTAAATATGTATTATTTATAATCTTAAAATATCATAAAAGTCAGAAAAATGAAGACACAAAAATGAGAGTAAAAAAGTGCTCTTAAAAAGAAAGAGCTATTATTCTCTAAGAGATGTTGTCTTTCTGTAAGAAAGATCAATATAAAATTTGGTGTATTTGAATTATCCTTATATGAGTTTATATTGTGTATTCATGATTTTAATTATAACAATCAAATACTCTACATTATTCACGATAAATGCATAAAGGTAAGCAAGGCATCTTTAATGAAAAAATATTTATGCAAATAAGTAGAAAGATAACAGCACAAACTTTCCACGTACTTACCTCCAATATCTTAGGCATGAACGAATGGTCAAGCATTACATCTACTCCATACATGGCCCTAGAAAAAGGTGAATGCATTTCGGGATGCATTGTGGCAGCTGAATCAAATACAGATCTGATCATAGTCTTTATGTTTTGGTGGATATCTAACCATTTCACTGCAGTGCATAATACAATGTCCAATCAAAATGAAATTGAAAAATAGTTTAAGCAAAAATGTTAGAAAAAGAAGGGTGAAGGACCTTGATGCTCCTCTTCAAACTCCCGCACGAATTCTTCTGTGTTCAAGTGACTTAGTCTTCCAATATAGTTCTGAAAGATAACATTCTCTTGGTAAAAAAGGCTAGAGTAACTAATTAAAAAGTAACTTTATCCCATTAATTAAGGCAATTTACATCAATTCTTTAACAGTTATCACTTCATTAGTGAAGATGCTCAATAAATCCCACCATCTGATCATGTCTTTCGAGTCTCTATGCCTACCTGCTAGAAATTACCATAATAAAATTCATTGATGAGGTATTGATGACCTTCCATATTTTTTCAACAAATCAAAGCTTTTTTGGGCGTACTGGAATTTGCCTACTAAGCGTCGAAGAGTTAGTAGAAGAAAACCCATTAAATTGTTACCTTTAAGCAAAGTGCTATACAGGAAAACTATAATTAAATAAGGGCAATTGCATTGTTCAAAAAATATATTTTACAGGCGATAAAGATTTCAAAAATGCAATTAAAGTGGAGATTTGTTTCATGAATCCCCCAAAGCAGCGTTATATGAAACAGCTCATTGAGCTCCAAATATCCTTTAAGTCATTCATTTAGTTTATTTCTTTGATTTTTTTCAAACCTTTTTATGGCCTAATAAGATGATGAGCAACAAAGTGAAATTAATTCCATTTTTGTAGTATGTGGCCTGAATGATGATATGCATTCAATGGTTTCAAGCAATACCTTTTTTTAAGTGCTATCGTCCATTGCAAGGATCAGAAATTTATAACTACCATAGATTAATAGTACATTAATGACTGCCATGTAATCTTGAGCATCACAATAGGATTTGGATACTTAAATAATATGAAAGAATCAATAAGGTTTAAAATGAAAAAAAAATATTGTTAGCATGCCAATGTCAATGAACAAAAACTTTCAGTGATAGCCTCGTATGAAACCCAAAGAGCTAGAAGAGTCGAAAAATAATACTGTACAAGACAGTATTGCCAATTGACTTAATCCAGAAATACTTATGGGAAAGAGTAAAGATTTTGTAAATTTGACTACATAAACCAGTTAATCCTCACAACCAAAATATTAGACTTTTCATTTTATGTTTGATTGCTCATTTGTGCAATTCTTATTAAACTCCAAATGTGTATTCATATGGATTTACTGTAACCCTAATTATTAAATTTAGACACACTATTTCAACAGACTTTTAAAATAAATATTAGAAAATTTGGTAGTTATTCAATAAGGTATAACAATTGACCAATTAACACAATTAACAAAAAGAATAGAGAAATAAGTATGTATTTGTGTTGTGCAAAACAATTAAAACTTACCATCACAGTGAAATGAGTTTCATACTCAAAGAGGCTACTTTTTTCCAAAGTGTATTGGTTATTAGCTAACCTCACCTGCAAGAGGAAATGAATAAAAAAAACCATTTTTAGAAAAGCTTCAGTAGTTAATGGAAGAGAACCAATTGGTTCAACAAACAAAAATTCAAAGCTTACCCAAAAAATATCAACAAGAAGAACTTCAACTGGTTTCATACTGCGGACCAAGACTATATAACGAAGGTCAAATTTTCTTCCCTTGAATAATGCTGGCAGTTCAATGTACTTTTGGCATATTTTTGGTCCAGTTTCCATGAGACGGATGATAGCAGAAATATCATCAGTAATAGTAGTATCAATAGTCCGTGCCATATTCCATGGTTTAAGAATCCAAAGGTTGTCAATACCTTTGCTTTTCCTAACAAGGTAATCCCCTATGAGTTGAGAAAGATGCATCTCTAAGTTGTACGTTGGCTGAAGCCAACTAGGAGAACCATAAGCCTGCTTAAACGAAGAGTAGACAAGAACAAAATGGAAAAAAATAATAATAATAATTAAACAAAAAAAAAACCTGAGACTAAGAGTGTCAAATTTGGTTCTTTTCAACCTCTTGCATGAACAAAAGATATGACAGCATAATAGAAAATTTCTACTCCAGGTATGCCTTAACAACCAAAGATAATAAATTTCACTAAAAAAACAACAATAGTTTGTTTAGTATAAACACAAGTACACAGACACACATAAATATACTTACACTAACACGCACACATATGTATGAACTACTGCTGCCTCCACGTAAACCTTAATACTGCTTTAAATTACATTCTAATCTTATGTTTTTGGTTGCTTCACATGCAATGCATGAACAAGTTTGCCAGCAGATATAATAGAAAATAGAAAAGTAAAACACAAACAAACAGAAAGAATCACAAAAGGCCTCTTTATTGTTAATAGCCAATGCCACGGTTGGACGACACTCAAATATGGTAGTAGTATTTGCCAAAATAACAATAGCGTAAGATAAAAGACAATTGATCATTGACATAATTTATCCATATATGATCAAGTGTAAGGGTGCCCAAGCATGCATGAAGTGGATGTCTACTAGCTACACCAGGTACTATTGGCATCTTTATCCTTCTTCAAAAGATCAAGTCGTTGACATTTCATACACCATGCTTTGTTAATCAACAGTCTTGACACATTTCATACAGAATGCTTTGCTAATCAAGACTCAATATCATAAATTCAAATGTAGCTAATTCACATCGGACATGGCATTCTTTAAAGAAAGTAATATAAAAACTGGAAATTTAATCAAGCATTTTATCCTAACCTCATGAATAGTCTCAGCTAGGTGATGCTTCATGACTAAACATGCTTCAAATGGGAACTGATTGACATACTGGCAATCTGTGATTCCAACTGCCTTTCTCACTTCATCATCAACTTGCATACTGGTCCATATGATGTCAGCACCTTTCGGATCATTTGCTGGAGACGACAATATTATCAATGATAAAAATTATGAGCTTTATATCCCAGTAATCTGACACAATGCAAGTTTGATGTACGAATAACGGCTTAGTTATGAACTGTAATTGAGGATACAAATTACCAAACAGAAGTCAGAATGAATTGCAGGCCGGGTAACTAAAATATGATCATAAATATGTAGGGAATTACCTAGCAATTCTAGCAATATAACTAGACCACAATAATCAACTGCTTTTTAATCATTCAAAACAGAAACATTGTAGCAAAACATATTGTAGAGGGCAAAAAAATGCAGAATGAAGTATTCTCAAAGATCATTCAAATCCAACAACTAGTTATGCATGAATAAACACAAACAATACTCACTTAACTCAAATTCAGGACGGTTCAAGAATTCTTCGACTTGTGGTATGTCAGTGTAAACATGGAGGATGTGACCATGACTTGGAAGAATACTCCTAGTTGCAGGAGTATCTCTATGAGAAGGACAAGGTTCTTTTGATAAAAGTTGATGGTTATAATTTTTGAACTCCTGTTGACATAGAAACCATTGAAAAAAGACCCAAGGATTACATTGTGAAAAGTGGAATGGCATACTACAGTCTGAAAGAAGAATAAACAAACACCTGAATGAAGTAACTTTCCGGTGTATGGAACCAAGCAGTAAGTCTGGCAGAACGTTGTCTCTCCTCTCCAATGCCAAACAAGAAATCACGAGTGCATTCATCCCCACGATTAACGTCCTGAGTTGGCCACAACACTGAATAACTAGAAGAATAATCCATGGTAAAATGCACGAAATTAGACCAACTTGATGATCAAAAATGACTTGATGCACCAGTTTTCTTGAAGCTAAAACCTCTTGAATTATATCTCGCACAACATGCTGAACAAAGATTTCATAAAAGGCAACAACTTGACAAACAAAGTTGAACCTCCAAAAGAAATTAGCTGTTAACAGTGATTTGGCTTGGAAAAAGTCTTAACATATACAACACAAGAGTACTAGTTTACAAAAAAGTAGAGATTCCACCAATAGAGATATTTTTAAAAGATAAATGTACTGAAATAAAAGCCTGAGAAGTATCTGTTAGATATGACTAGTCAATGCAATTAAGGTTGTTCACAAGCCTACAATGCAAGTTTTACATACCAAACAGAAACATCATCCATATCAGAAGTCTTTAGTTTACATCTTAAGGGGACGTTTGGCTCCAATCATACTGTCTTTTGAAAGTCTACTATAATATCCTTGATTTCAATTCATTATCATTCACTTTTGTATGAGACTTCTTCAATTTGTGGGATTAGTACCTTTCACAATCTCACAGGCCCACAGCTTGCCACAACCTATCAATCACAACAACCACTCAAATAATCATTGTCAAACTTCTCCACCAGCCAACATTGTCCACCACCTCCATCCATCAATCATCGTTGTCATCATCTTCCATCCCTAACTCTGCTTGTCAGTATAGCCAACCAAACCTTCCTACCAATTTAGCCACTAGGAAGCATCGCAACTACTGACTGCCCACCAGTATCACTAGTGCCATTGCTTGCCACAACACACTATTTTTGTCAATCACTTTCATTTATTATACAATGCAAAGCACATCATCATTAGTCAACAATGTTGTCATATTAATCTCTGACTATGATACTTTATTTGATGATAATAAATCCTAAGTATTTCTAATGAATTTAATTTAGTTAATTTTCAGATTCTAAATAACTGATGCTTGTATTCATAAGAAAATTTAAAAAAAAACAAAAATAAAACCTCAAAAAAATCATCTTAATCAAAGTAACAAACCACTGAGAGATATTTTTTACATTACTTTTAGGTATTTCAATTTCACTTTTAGAATGTTAGGTTTGATTAAAATTATTTCTTCAAGACATAAAAAGATTAATTAAATTTCATTTTCTAAATATCTTTGATTATCTTTGATCCAATATCTTGAATCCATATTTTTCTAATTATATGATCATCCTCAAATTTTTTGTTTAAAAAATAATTTAAATAAGAAATCTAAACAAAAATAATTAAAAAAACTAATTCAAAGCCACCTAAACCTATTTCTAATTACCGCTTGTCGTTCGCCGCATGCTATAGTAATCGGGTCAGGTTATCACTCCCAAACCCATTTGAAATTATTTCCCTCACCCCCGAACTCACTTAGAATTAGTTTGGGTCAAGGCATTACTCTCTGAATCCGCATTTAATATTACGTTACGGGAAAATTTAGGTAATTAAATCCCAAACAAACCAGAAGACAGCCAACCTCAAAATCTAATAACCTCTAAAATGTACTAGAATATTTATATGCAGAAATAGCTTTGCAAATACACAATGTGGGACTAAACCAACTGCTATTCTGCGCAACAAACTCCTGAATTGCGAAAGTGACATGAGCCGTCTGATTGTGCATTTCATGATCGAATGGTCACCACCTTATTTGATTTTTCAAAAGAGCTAAGTCTATCAGCTGTCCGATCACGCAATTTCGTGATCGCAAGATCCAAATTTCATCCGCTTGAAAAGTTAAATTATGTTGTTAGATCACGATTCAAATCTAATAACCCATATCAATTTCATACTTATAAAGGGTACAGATTAAACTACATACGAGACGTAAGTAGTTTCGATTGCATAACTTTCGCAATCGAACGGTTGTGGTTTGCTCCGATTCAACAACTTCAACACAACTACTTTTTTAGTCATTATTTCGAACAATTAGATATATTTTATTTAAATATTAATTTTCAAATAAATTATACGAAAGCTGCAGGCTTTTAACGACTAATTTCATGTTTGGTAAGTGCTTTTAGCCATACAAAATGCTTATAAATAAAAGAATTCTTGAACAATTTTTAATTGATAAAAACGTTTACAAAATCTTAATAAAATTATCAAGTCACAACCTTGAAGCACTTCGCAGCCAGTGCTAATCGTTGCCTCCTTATGTTGCAATTTTCTTCAACAAACTCCAAATTCCTTATTCTTATTCCACTCAGCTAAGCCCATATGTTTTTATTTTCTAACTGATTAAATTAAATTAATTATATCTTGTTAAGTATTTTGTCAAGCATAGGAACTTGTTTAATTAAACTTTTATCGTCATTTTCTATCCTCTTTTTGATAATTCTATTTTGTTGTAACCTGATTTTGTTTTCTTATTGTAAGGGTTTAACCTACCAGTATTTTGACAAAAAGCTTACATAGTTTATGTTTGTATTTGTTTTTTGTCGATAATAGATATAGACTTGATTAAACCAAACCACCTAAAAATCGCTTATGTACATATTTAAATTGTTATACTTTTTTATTTCACAATTTCTCAAAGCTTTATTACTAAAACAAAATTTACCATATTTTAAAAAATTAAAATTTTTTATTTCTAACAATTCACATTTCTCTTACTAAACAATGTCAATTAATATTACAATAAGATCCTTTTTTAGTAAGAAACAATTCTTCAGAAAATCTGACTTAATCGACTAGATTGGATGAGGGTGTGTCTTTTAATAGGCCACTACTTTTTTGTAACGGTTATTCTCTCTATTAGAAGACTAGTATGATTAGTTATTTAATATTCGTTAATAAAGAAATATGAGAATTGATGCAAGTTCCATTTAATTTTTCTACTAAAAAAATGCACAATGTATTTTTGTACTTAAACCTTTTATGAAATGGATGACGATGACAAACACAAAGTACAATTAAATGATAGAATCATAAATATTTTACATTGTGCCTTGATTGTTACCGAACTTAATAGAATCATGAATTTCAAAACTATTTATGAAATTTAACATCAATTAGAAGTAACATATGAAGACACTAATTTAGTTAACGAAAACTAAATAAACATGATGACATGTAACTATGAGCTATTTAAGATGCTTTCAAATGAATTCATCTAAAACATGTTTACAAGATTTATCAAAATTACTAAAACACTTACTCGTTTGGAAAAACTAATTTTTCTGAATGAACAGGTAAAAAAGATACTCAAAATCTTGTTAAAAAAGTATGATCTATTGACCACTGCCATCAAGATAACCAAAAATATTTTCACGATAACATGATGACATATGACTATGAGCTATTTAAGATGCTTTTAAATGAATCCATAAAAAACATGTTTACAAAATTTATTAATATTACTAATACACTTGTCAGTTTAAAAAAACTAATTTCAGTAAATGAACAATTAAAGAAGATACTAAGAAATTTGTCAAAAGATAATGATCTATTGACCATTGCCATTAAGATAATCAAAGATAATTTCACCACAACATTAAATGACTTGAAGGGGAGCTTGCAGAGGAGAAAAGAAGAATTAATTGAGAAGAACAAAACAAAGAAAAATAAACAATCAATAACATTGAAAATGAAAGAAGATATTTTAAAAGACGAGTCTATTGATGATGATAATATTACTTTAATTTCTAAAGATTTATTTAAAGTTCAAAATATTATAAGAAAATATAGAAACCAAAAATCTAAAAAAATAGTAATAAAAAAAATAGAAAATTATTTATCATGAATTTGAAAATTCAAAAGATGTTAGACAAATATATCCTGTCATGCAAGAAATAGTTGAAAATCAGAATAAACATATACAAGTGAAGAGAAAGACAATAATAAAAGATTCTTTTGCATAATAACTAAAGAATAAGAGAAAAAAGAAGAGATTGTATTCCCAAATGAGAAAGAGATAAATTATTCAAATAAAAAATTAACAAAACAATTACTTTATATTTGTAAAAAGTATAAAATGGAGTAAAAAATATAAAAAACTTAAAAAAAAAACATTGTGAATGTGTAGGTCTTTCTGATGAAAATAAAAAGCCAATGACGAGTTAATATAAAAAGTTAATAAACATGCATCCTTAATTAAAGAATTTAATGATTTTAAATCTTTGCATACAACATACTTTCAAAAAAAAGAACAAATTAGTGAAACTTGTTACACATGAATTTCATATGCATAGATTTAATGGCAATGTAAACTTATTATATGGTTATAATAAACTAACATGCCATTATTACATGCTTCTATGTCACTCTATATGCATGTAAGATTAGAAACAATATTCATTCAAACTCCTTATGTAAAGATAGTGAAGGCAAATAATAGCTTAACTATTCTTAAATATGTTGGACCCAAAAATGGCTTGGGTTCTTAAATCTAACAATTAATTTATGAGTGTAAGTATGTCTTCTTTCTCAAGCTAAAGACATGTGATTCTTGGATAATGGGTATTCAAGACACATGACAAAAAAACATCAAACTATTCACCCAATTAAAAGCCTACAATAAATGAAAAAATTGTGCTTAGTGATAATTCAAAGAAATCTATCAAAGAAATAGATACTATTAAAAACTTTACATTTTCAATTACTAAAGTTTTATTTATTCAAGACTTAAAATATAATTTACTTAGTATTAATCAACTTTATGAAAATAGTTTTAGTATTTTATTTGATACTATCACATATAAAATTTGTAAAAATGAAAATATAATAATTATTATCCCTAAAAAAAATAATATCTATTTTTGATTTAAAAATCATAAATAATTCTCAAAAAAAATATTTTGCATTACATATTAATGACTCAAATTTATGACATAGGAGATTTTGTCATACTAGTACACATACATTAAGGAAAATGATTAAACATAACTTAATAAGAGACTTACCTGAATTGATTACTATAGATGATTTTGTTTATGTACCATATAATTTAAGCAAAACAATAAAAGCAAACTTTAAAATCAAAGATATAATCTCTAAAAAGATTTTAAAACTTGTACATATATACTTGTTTGGACCTATACATTCCATAAGCTTAGGAGATAAAAAAATACATATTGGTTATAACAAATGACTATTCTAGACATACATAGATTATTTTCTTAAAGAAAAAGAGTAAATCAATCAAACAATTAAAAATATTGAAAACCAAATTATTAAATGAGTTAGGTCATACCTTAATTGTCATTAGAAGTGATAATAAAGAAGAATTTAAAAATGATGAATTCAGTAAATATTATAATAATAACAATGAAATTTCTCACATATTTTTTACACCTAAAACTCAACAAAATGATATAATAGAGAGAAAAATAAAATTTTATCAGATTTAATCAAAAGTATGTTAAATGAATATGACACATCAAAATTCGTTTAGGCAGGAGTTGTGCTTACAACTTGTTACTTTTCAAATAAGATATTTTTTAAGCCTATATTGAAAAAATCATTAGATAAATTAGTATTGATAAGAAACTTAAAATTACTTATTTACATATATTTGGTTATAAATGTTATATTTTAAATAATGAGAAAATAAAATTAAAAATATTTGATCCAAAATTAGATGAAAGAATCTTCTTAAGATACTCATTTAGTGATAGAACTTATAGAGTTTATAATAAAACCAATAATCAAGTAGAAAAATTCAAACATATAAATTTTGATGAATCAATATCAACAAAATAAAATAATGTACAGATAAATAATGAATAAATAAGATTTGAAAAATTAAGTTCAAAAGACTCGAGTGAGATAAATAAGAAAAAAATAATAGAAATTTTTTTTTTTAAATTTTAAAATTTAATAAGAATCATCCTAAAGATCAAGTAGTAAGCAAAGTTATGAATGGTGTAAAAACTAGATCTTACTATAATCATTTCACATTTGTAGTAAATTTCAAATCAATCTTTAAAGAAGATCTCTTAAATAATAATTTTTGGGTAATAATCATGAATGAAGAATTAAATTAATTTGAAAGAAATTATGTGGGAGCGTATTAAATAAAAGTATAATCGGAACATCTTTAGAAACAAACTAGATGAAATATAATTAAGAATAAAGTAAGATTAGTTAATAAAAAGTTATAGTCAAATTAAAGGCATAGATTTTGAAAAAACTTTGCACCCATAAAAAGGCTCAAGGCAATAAGAATTTTGCTAACTTATGCTTGAACTTCAAATTATATCAAATGGATATTAAAAGTATTTTTTTAAACAATTATATAAATGAAGAAGTTTATATAGAATAACTCTCAAGATTTAAAGTAGATGATAAATTAGATCACATATATAAATTAAATAAAATTTTATATGAAAGTAAATACCTAAAACATGATATGAATTATGTAAATTTTCTAGTTTCAAATAGTTTCATAAGAAGAAAAATTGATAACATATTATTTATTAAAAACAAAAGAGAAGATCAACTTATATATCAAATATATATATAGATGAAACAATATTTGGGATTAGTAATGAAGAGTTATGTAAAGATTTTTCAGATTTAATGAAAAATAAATTTAAAATGAACTTAACAGAAGAGTTAACATTCTTTTTAGATCTTCAAGTTGAACAAACTACAAATATAATTTTTATATCACAAACTAAATATATTTTAAAATTATTAAAAAATATGATTTTATAAATATTAAACTTAAAAATAGACATATGACCACTAACACACATTTAGAAAAAAAAAATAAAAAAAATTAATAAGTACTAAAATATAGAGGTCTAATTAGTTTACTTTTATACCTTACAACAAGTATACCTTATTTATTTTATAGTGTTTATGTATGTGTTCGATTTCAAACTAGTCCCAAAGAATCTTATTTAATAGTTGTAAAACACATTTAGATATATAAATGGAATAAGTAAATTAGGACTTTGGTATCCAAAAGAAGATCTAAATTTTCAATTAAGAGAACTCTCAAATACAGATTTTACTAAATACATAATTAATAGGAAAAAACAAGTGATATATACCAATTTCTAAGAAATTATTAATTTTATGTAGTAAGAAATAAAATTATATATCATTATCCACCATAAAATCAAAATATATGACAACAAGTAGTTGTATAGCACAAGTTTTATAGATCAAACAATAAATAAGAGATTATGATATTACACTAAGATAGATTTTTATTTATTGTGATAATTCAAGTGTAATAAATTTAAATAAAAATACAATTAATCATTCTCGAGTCAAACATATAGATATTAAATATCATTTTATAAGAAAGTATATTGAATTTAATCATGTTTTATTAAAATATGTGCCTAATGATTAATTGACTGATATTTTCACAAAATCCTTAAGTTGAGAATAATTTACAAAACTTAAATTAAGTTTAGAAATACTAAATCCATTTGAGTGATGACAAAAAAGAAGAGAATAAAAATTAAAATAAATTAAATGATAAAAACATGAATTAAGAGAGAGTCCTAATCTAATTATATCATACATGTAAGGAGAGTTTATATTTAATTATTTTATATAGCTTATATTTTTGTCAATTTTATTAGAAGTTTTGTTATTATTAAAAGGTGAAGAACCCCTAATCATGATATTTTATTTTATGATAACAAATCATAAATATTTTTAATAAATTTTTATATTCTAAATAACTAATGCTTGTATTCATGAGAATTTAAAAAAAATAAAAATAAAATCTTATGAAAATCATTTTGATTAAAGTGACAAATCACTCAGAGATATTTTTTAATATTATTTTTAAGTATTTCAATTTTATTTTAAGAATACTAAGTTTGATTAAAATTATTCTTTCAAGACAAAAGATTAATTAAATTTCATTTCTAAATATCCTTGACATCTTTGATCTAATATCTTGAATTCGTATTTTTTAATTATTTGATCAACATCCTCAAAATTTTTGTTTCAACAATAATTTAAATAATAAGTTTAAATATGAATAATTAAAAAAAAAACTAATCCTAAGTCGCCTAAACATATTCCTAATTACCACTCACAGTTCACCACATGCTACAATAATCGGGTTGGGTTAGCACTCTCAAACTCGTATATAATTACTTCCATCACCCCCAAACTTGGTTAGAACTAGTTCGGATCGAAGCATTACTCTCAAAATCCGTATTTAATACTATGTTACTAATAAATGTGAGTGATTAAATCCTAAACAAATCAGGGGGCAGTTAAACCCAAAATCTGGTTGCCTCTAAAATGCACCAGAATGTTTATATGCAGAAAATAAATTTGCAAATACACCATGTGGGACTAAATTAACTATTCTTCTGAACGACAAACTCCCGAATTGCGAGAGTGACATGAGCCGTCCGATCAAGCATTTCACGATCAAGCGGTCACAGCCTTATCTGATTTTTCAAAAGCGTTGTCTATTAGGCATCTGATCACATGATTTCACGATCTGAATTTCATTCACTCAAAAAGTAAAATCTTGTCTTCAAATTAAGATTCAGATCTCACAACCCAGATCAATTTCATAATTCTAAAGGGCATGGATTAAACTGCATAGCCCGATTGCACAGCTTTCACGATTGAACGGTCGTGGTTCGCTACGATCCAACGGCTCCAACACAACTCTTTTAGCCATTATTTCAAGTCATTAGGGATATTTTATTTAAATATTAATTTCCAAATAACTTATACGAAAGCTGCATACCTTAAATGGCTAATTTGACATTTGGTAAGTGTTTTTAACTATTACAAAATGCTTATAAATAAGAGAATTCTTGAATAATTTTTAATTTATGAAAATTTTACAAAATTCTAAAAAAAATTCTCAAGTCATGACCTCAAAGTAATTTGCAGCAGTGCTCATCGTCGCCTTCTTACGCTGCTGCGCCTTTCTTCAATAAACTCCAAATTCCTTATTCTTCTTCTAGATAGTTAAGCCAGCATTTTATCATTTTTTAACTGGTTAAATTAAATTAATTGTACCATATTGAGTATTTTGTCAAGCATTGTAACGTATTTGTACGAATTTTCATTAACGTTTTCTATCCTCTTTTTGCTAATTCTATTTTGTTGTTAAGTTATTATAGTCTATTTTTGTTTTCTTATTATGAGTGTATAATCTACCCGTCTTTTGAAAAAAAATTTATATAGTTCTATTTGTGTCTGGTTTTTATCGGGGATAAACGTAGACTTGATTTTAAGCAAAATCACCTAAAAATTGTTTGTATACACATTTAAATTTTTGTACATTTCAATTTCATGATTTCTCAAAACTTTATTATTAAAATAGAAATTAACATATTTTCAAAAAATTAAAATTTTTATTTGTAACAATTTACCCCTCCCCATCTTGTTGAATCATATTTCCAACAACTCGATGGAAAATTTGCAAGCATAAATGACATATCGTGAACTAGATTAATTCAAAAGTTTGTAAGGGTGAGGGAATTAAAGAATTAATTAGAAATCTCCAAAATTGCCTTATAAATTTTCTATAAAGAGTGACAAGGGAAAATACTTACATAAATCAAATAATAATTTTGATTAACAATCATCATTAAATGCTTCAAAAGGAACACAAAGCCACTAATTACACACATTATTCTGTCCCAAAAATGAAGAAATCAAAGTTGAATAGTCCAGCTCCTCTTAGCATCAATGGAGATTTCTTATAAAATTTGATTAGTTATCTTAGAGTCTCATTTCAAGTAATCATATTTATTAGCAACCATAATTAAACACTTGCTCCAGGAAAAACAAGTGTAACCACAATTAGATTTCCCTAAATAATTATCCCCACCCATGGTGGATCTAAGCTGTCTATACTGCTCCTCCATCTGGTAGATGACATGATTTCACAAAGAAAGCCTTTAGATGAACAAGTTTGTTGAAAATCATAACCGTAATATCTACAAGGTTTCAAGTTCGCATGCTCTCCTTGACAAAAATGAAAAGCAAATATGCATACAGTAGGTTTATACCCTAAGAAGCCATACCATGCATTGCATTTCTCTGCTTTTGCATCACAAGAAAGAATCAAAAATAAGAATTCACAAAAATAATGACAAAAAGAGTCTATTCAAGCAGAAAGAAAAATACTTACTATAGAAATTCACAACACATGTTCCACGGACAGAGGAAAATTACCTTATGGCTGATTCAAGCTTTCCCTCTGGCATGAACAGAAAAGGTGATACCCTAAAGTTGGCCTCATCACTGTGCCGTAAGGCTGAACCTAATTCATCCATGACATACCTACATGGCATTAAACAATAGAATGGCCTCAGGATTCATAAAACAGAAGACCAAGTAACTCAGTGATTAACAATTTAATAGCCGTCAACCAACAGGACTGAAGAATATAAACATATTGGATTCCATATCATCCAATACATCAAGAAGATAGATGCCTAAGGGGTTGCCATGCGACAAATAGATAGAACTGAGAACAAAAATAAACCAAAATTCAATAAGAGCATTTTTGTGGCACTCATCAGTATGCCATAAGGCTGAGCCTAATTCATCTATGACATACTTTCAACCATAAAACAATGGAACGGCCTCAAGGTTCCTAAAACAGAAGACCAAGTAATCTAGCAATCAAAAACTTAATAACTGTCAAACAATGTGACTGCAAAAGATGTTGGGTTCAATATAATTCAATACAATAGATGCCTAAGGGGTTGCCATGTGACAAATAGATAGAACTAAGAGCAAACATAAATTAAACTTCAATAAGGGCATTTTTGTGGCACTGATCCAAGTGTTGATAACTAAGTGGAACAAGTTGTACCAGTTTAATGTGGTGGTAATGGAGGTTACAATAGATTTGTGGAAGAACAAGCACATCTAGAGCGCAAAATGATATTGATGAGAACCAAAAAGTCAATTTCAAAGTCAAGAGCTAACGAATTCATGCTACTGAGTAAAAAGGACATCTGCAACATGATAAACGATGCCAATAATACATACCAAACAGATGTCTCATCTATCTTCTCTTCATCAGCAAGTCTATAATTCATCAAGTATAACCACATTACATCAAGAACCCGATCAAGTAGGGATTGAGCAGAAGTATAATCTGGAAGGCGTGGTTTAAGAGCAGAATCAACAACATGCTTTCGACTTTCAATAATTCTAGAAGCACTGGTTCCATTTAATGACAATAATTTAGGAAGAGATTCAAGAATCCACATTGCACTATTTCCAAGAGGACCAGGAATGTCTACCTGCAAAATAAATGACACAGGTGCAACGGTTTCTCTGAATATGCAAACATCAGTAAGTAATATTAATTGCTCCATTAGAGAATCTTCAGGTAGATCAGAATCTGAATAAATCAATGCATGGGCATAATCCTACTTTAATCATGCAAGTGTGTAAAATGATACATGGTTGCATTTGCCTAATACAAAAATTAGTAATACCTCAAAATCTTGTAAATAATTGAATTCCTGAAGAAGATTCATTAGTTCATCGGGTGCAACTCCATCCAAAGGGTTTCCCTTGAGATTCAAATGTGAAAGTGATGGCATCACAACAGGTGAAAACATCTATTGAAAAAGAAGATAAAAAAAAAAAACTATTAATACTTGCAGATTAAGTTCTCACATGCTGCTTTGGGAAGGGTAATACTTTTTCAAAAACCTCAGGCCTAATTTGACAAAACATCCAAAAGGTCATACCAAGCCATATAATGGCCATAGATTTTAGAAGACTTCTAATTGAACTTGAAATAGAGCATCAAATTACAAAGATTGTATTTGATTAGTTAAGCCAAAATTGACAAACAAACTAGAAACCTGCGAATTTGATTTAAATTATGAAAATTAACTTAACTTAGTTGGTTAAGTTCAATTCATGTATAAACATTTGCATTTATTTAGAATGGTATAGTATGAAAAACATTGTTCTTCATCAAGTTAGTTGAGATCTTATTGACATTCACAAGAAAGTACAACATGCCTCAATAAGTAGTAACAACTAACACTGATGATTGACTCTCCAATATATGTCTTATTAAATTTTCAGTGTTAATCGCTAAAATTTATTTGGATATTTCAAAAATTAAAATTAATTTCAGCCATCAATTAAAACTTTTTATTGGTGAAATGAGACAAAGCTAGATTATTTAAGAGTTTTGATCTTTTAATTATTCAAAGGATTAATATCATAATGCCCCTTGAACTAAGTTTACTTCATTTAGTGGAAATTAGTAATGCACATAAAACCTCAATTAGATAACAAGTAACAAAGTCATTATTCTTATAATTATATCAAAGCGCACTGCATGAAATAAAATCCTTAACAAACAAATCGCCAAAATTTTCCTTATTCCCATCTCAAGTTGGTATTGGCCCTCAATCCACACATCCTAAGAAACCACCTACGTAAACGGTTTAAAGTAACAAAAATAAATAAATATATAACAGCACTCTATCCATAGGTACAAATGACCACTTGCAACATGCACAATGCACACAAGGGAGCACATGCAATGAATCATATTATTGATCAATTACAATATGCCAAATCAAAGAGAGAAAATTTGGTAAAACAATAAACCAAATAACTGAACAGAGCCTAAATCCCATTCCGATTTACTTCAAGCCCCACAAAATGTTAAATACTCCTCTTGGAAATATCCATTACAAAAATCCATGCTTACTGTACCTTCATTGAAAACAATGCTTCCATTCTCCACTTGAAATTTTCCTTTCAGGAGATGTAGTGCACAAGATACAGGCACATCCATCACATAATTTTAAGTCACTATCATACCAGAAAATAACAAGCAATCAAGAAATCAGACTCTGCAATCAAGGAGAAAGTGCAATCCACATATCAGAAGTCTCATGTTAAGAAGGGTAGAATTTTGATCAGCGTCATGACATACCTTAGGAATATTGTGAATATATCTATCTGACAAATCAAGCTTAGTGATGCCCTCCAATGCACTTGCAATATCAGCATTTAGGTAAGGATTGTCTCCTCCTATAATGCCTCCACAAAATCCCAATGCCCACTCAGAAGAATTGTAAGTGAAGCATGAATTATAAATTTCCAGACTGGGGATGTCTTCGCAAATTGCTTTTCCAAGAAAGCTACCACTAAAATTGAAGCTTAAGAGTTAGTTACACTCCACAGGAAAACTAAAAAAAAAAAAAAAAGAAGAGTGCCACAACAAATTTTTTTAGAACATGTCAATTACATCTCAAGCAAGTTTCTCATAGTTGTTCCTAGTTGCAAGAATCCATTTTCATTCTAGGAAAATAAAAAGTAAAGCCACAATGCATGTTCTTATTTTCTTTCTTTCTTTAGGTTTTCTCTTCTTTCAATAAGGCCGCTGTTTTATGCCTACACAAGCATTTACAATTTTCAGCTTCTCCCATGTAATTACCAGTATTTTTTATATACAGATGCCAAATAATTTCTCACTAGCTCCAATCTGAAATAAACTTATTAAAAACTCACTACATCGAATATTTCAAGGCCAACAAACTACAATCAGTTCTTTAGAAATAAAAAATGGCATAATATGTGTGATTATGTTGAGAGAAAATTAAATTCAGAAATATAAAAAAAAAAAACAAGTTTACCAAGTCTTCTGAACTGGGTTATTGTTCAACCAAAGAGCCCTTAAACTTTTGCATTTTGTGACTTCCTGCACGATTAATTCTGCATTTTGAAGCTTGTTCCCCCAAAGATTGAGTGCTACTAGATTCTAAAACAATAGAAAACAAAAGCATTTAACATCTAATGATATCAACAAAGTAAGGCCATCATAAATATAAACTGATAGTCAAACAAACACTTAACATAAAAAGCACAACTAAAAAAAGATAACATAAGCATAAAAGCATCACCTTTTAAAAAGAAAAATTCTTAAACTTTCATGTGTGGGTAAAGGCAAGCTTATTGCTAGTGGTATGGCCAGAAAGCTCTTATAGAAATGAAATGACTCCAAAGCACAAGACATGCATCATGTCCAAATATTTGCTTCAACCAAGGAGTTCCACTGTAAAAACTTGACAATAATTTATCTCATCAAAAAAATAGTAAAGTAGCTAGAACCACAAATTGATATCATTGGCCTAGGTGAGGATCAATATCAGATAATGTACAATCCAATTGTTACAAGTGTCCTGGTTCCCACTAAGCAAATAAAAAAATTGAACCAGATGAACTGGCCCAACAACTGTACTTGATCTTGTATTTATCAATTAATAATAACCATGTGTTAGAGAAGTTGAGAAGAATATGAGAATAGCTTTATTTATTTTATCTTCACATATGCATAGTTCTAGGTTTACAAGATTGTATACAAATAGGAGCTATTGGAAGCAAAAAACTTTACCCTTATGCGAGATTGTTATTGTTGTTTCTACGTGATCTATATGGATGGTTGTCATGATGGATTATATGCATTAAATATTGTTGACTGTATTGAGAGATTTATAGCTGCTACTTTCTTATCTCTTGCCTTATCATGCCCCCGCAAAATTGTCGTGGCATCTATAATGCTGATCTGGAGACATTGAAACTAGTGTCGTAGCCAACTAAGAAGCTTGGTTAGAGAGGCTGCTAGTTCATAAGCATAATGAAAAAGAACCACACATATTTGCCTGTTTCAAACTTGGTTGTGCACAAAATGAAAGTTTACCTTAATATATTTCATGCAATTATGAAACACTGGATTTGGGCAAAGGAAAGTGGTACTAATACCACCACAATAAACAATCGAATGATAAGATGATAACAAGGAGCTCTTAAACTAAATTTTAGACCCAATTTATTCCAAAATTATGCCATCTTCAATAAAGGAATAAGCTACATACAATTTTTCTTGGAGCACTATTTTATGACTTTAAGCCTAACAAAAACCACAAGCATATGTCGAGGTGCTACCATTTGAGTCGCGTAGCCAATCAACATCGAAGAAGGCATGTAAAGTCATGGGTGAAGCAGTTTGGAGATGAAGGCCTTAAGTTAGGGTTTATTTGAGGTAGCAAAGGGCTCCTTTAGCAATGGACTAGTGAGCTTCTTTGGGGTAATGCATAAATTGAGAATGACAATAAACTACAAATTAGATATCATGCTAATTCTTGGAGAGGTATTATAGAACAAACAATTTCACAATACTAAATAGGATTAATAAATAAAGATTCACTACACAAAGACAAGTTCATAATTATGGAGAGGGACTACAAATGCCCTTTGCTTCATTCATGTTAAATTAGTGAAAAAGATTTGAAATGTATTTATGTCTAGATAGGAGCAAGCCATGCTTTGTTCAAAGTACTTCAATTCCTAGGAAAAAATTGAGATCCCCTAAATTCTTGATAAAGAACCAAGTTACAAGTACAAATATAACATTATTGATTCCAATAATCTTATTCTTTGTAATGACGATATCGTAAGCTAAACCAAGAGAAAGAACAAAGTAAATTCTTTGCAAAAAAGAAATAATAGATTATCAAATAGCGAATTAATATATCTGTAAGTCTGTAAGTCACCAAAAAGGTTTTTACAAATTCGAGGAGCTTGCATGGACCCAATATTGTTTTTCTTAGTTTTGATTCATGAACAAGAAACTCGAAATATATAAAGCCTAGAGATTAACACATAAAAATGTCTTACTCAAGTCAACCTTGGAGAAATACAACGTCTACATCGAGTTGGAAGAAGGCCAATTGAACTAAATGGCAATTAAGAGAATGACTTGTACTATGGCCAATCTGATCATTAGAATGTGAACTGAAAGTCAATCCCAGATCATTGAATAAATCTTTTAGCCACAACACTCCCTTTCTAATGGTCATTTATGCCAAGTACTTTGCCATTTTAACCCTATATAATCATTCACACCAAATAATGTTGTGGGTAATTGTAGGCACAACTAAAAATTACATCATTACTTGTCACTTTGCATTAATGCAGGTGTTTTTAAGATTGCAAGACAGTGGATGACTCAATTGTATTAACAAGAACAAGATAATCAAAGATATGTTTTGACTAAAAGATATTACTTTTAGAGTGTGTGATGATACTGTGATGTATTAGTGATAAAAAGTTTGGTACAAAAGATAAGGACGTAGGAGTGTGATAATAAAAATGTTGAGACGTTGGATGCAAAGACAGGAAAGGTAGATGATTGGGAAGAAAGCAAAGAGATAAAATAAAAGTGCAAGAAGGTGGTGCAACCATATGTAAAAGTGATGTGAACATTGTAGCTATAGGTGATGTGAATGGTGCAACCACAAGTATGGGCAATGGAGAAGGAATGGAGAGAACAAAAATTTTAAAGGGAGCCTACGTTTGGTTACTATTTGGAGTTGTTCATGGTAATGTTAAATTAAATAGAAAAAAGGGAAACAAGTCTTCCCATAAAGTAAAGGACAAAAGAAGTATACACACGAGGTAGCATTGTCAAGGTATTTGTAGAAATGATGAGAGCTAGAGTATCCAAGGAAGAAAAGGTTTAGATTTCAAATTTGTGATTTGTATAAGGTTTCAATCGAGGATGACAAAAGCATCCAAAAACTAGTATTATTTGGCAGTTTAGTGAAAGATGAAAGAGAAATTAAAATAGTGTTCGTTGATCAAGTGTGGTAATGGGCATTTCATTGCCATTGTTTTGCAAACAATGGTCTACTGCCTAAGTGGAAAACCTTTGTGATAAAAAAAACTAGTATTATTAAACCTTTCGTCTATGTGCAATTTTTTTAATGACAAACAACAAAACTATTTATTTGTTTACTAATACTTTTTCTTTAAATATTTTTAAATCATGCATCTTAAGATAAATAAATAAACAATTTGAAAATTATAGACCTTTCACTCAAAGGGCTTATTGACAAGGTGAATGTAACAAACACCAAGTATAAAGCTTGAACAATTTGATAAAGCATTTGTGAAGTCTCTTTACTTGCTTTTAAATTATAAAACCTAAACAATAATCATAAGGCATTAAGACAAATGGTTAAGATCTTAAATGTGTGAGAATATTAAATAAAAGCTTTACTAATATAAGTTAAAACCTATTTTCTCATGAAACTTTCGTACTCAAGAATTACTTCGTTAAAATTTAAAAAATGATCATTGTATTCTCTAACTATGCTCTCATCATATTCGAAATACATAATTTTAAAAATATCTCAAAATGAATATAACATAAGTTGTGTGACAACTTTACGTATGGTATATCAATCTCACACGTAATACATAGAAGTTTGTGTATAGTACTCTTAGAATTGTGCTGTCAGAGGTACCTAAGTTAAAAACTTACATACGATAAGTTCATATTAGCATACAATATGTCTAGTTCAATTACTTTGTGCACAGAAGAATAAACAATGCACCGAGTGAAAAACCTAAAACTTAAACTTTGCATACAATACATGTAGTCTAAGTAACTTAGTACGTAGGAGGATAAACGGTGTAGTGAGAGGAAAAGCTAAACCCAAAGATTGTACACAGTACAAAAGGTGCAGTGAGAGGAAAAACTCAACCCAAAGAATGTACACAATACACTAATATTAGAATACAATACATCTAATTCATTTGGGTCAAGTGATTGTAATAAAGAGACTAAACCCAAGAACAACACACAATATGTGAGTTTCTCACATACAATAAGTATGATATAATTAAAACATAACATGATGTACATTTTGTAATATTCAATCTACCTATCTTATAATCTAATTATTGAGTTATAAGATATTATATTTTTGAGCTTTATTCTCTTTGTCTCGTTGTAGGACTTTGTATTTGGTTTTCTATTTGGTCTTTTGGCCACCCTTTGTAGGATCTTTTAACCCGACCACTTGTAGACACCTCTGAGCCAAAATTGTATTCTCCTCTAAGTCAATGATTATAGGGTCCTCTGACCAAATGTATAGGCTCATTTAAACTGACGATTTGTAGAGTCCTCTAACTCAATGTTATAGGATCCTTTAAACTTATGTGCGAGGTATTGCTCACCCGAATTTGCAAAAAGCTTTTGTTAATACTTAATCCTTTTTACTAGGAGTGGATATAGATTCGTGTTTTGATCAAATCACAAAAAATACTTGTGTTATTTACTTTACCACATTTGTCACACAAATATTTTCAAAGTTAACAAAATCTTTTAAAATAAGATTCAAGAGCAATTACTCAAAAATTAGATGCCTTCCACTGTTTTATTTCGTATACTCAAGTTCATAATTTTTATAATTCATCTCCCCTTATGTAGACATCTCTACTCCCACTTTCCAACAAGTGTTGTCAAAATAATATGATAATGTTATTATTCTGCAAAACCAAAGCATTAAACAGTATGAGATGAGCAAAGGTGTTGAATGCTATGTTGGGAGAGGTGATGATGAAGCCCAAGCTATTTTTAACCCATCAACATAAAATGTAAACATAGAACATAGAAAGCACTTTTCAACAAGCTTTTTATAATTTTCCAACACTGAAGTGACACAAATTCATATGAGAGAGGATATAACCAGATATACTTCATGAAGTGGTCCACAACAATGGCATAGAAACGATATTAATCAAAGGATGTTATGGGTGAAAATCCTCACAAATCAATATAAATAGTTTCAAGAGGTTTTGAGCTTTTAAAAGTAGACACTTCAAAGCGAAGTTAATGAGTTTTACTACAAAAACAAGAATTACATGAACATAATGCGAATTTTTGTATTAAAGAAAGAAGACAACCAAAGAGAAACATTAATGCAGAGCTTTTTCATTGAGATAACCAATGCATTAACGCGACAAGTTGAAGGATGAGACATTTTATTGAGTGCCAGCATTAAGGAAGATTGGTAAGTAGGTAACAACTATTCTTAGAGGTTCTCATTACACGTACACAAACAAGATATGCCCTTGTGTTCAAATCTCACAACAACAAAAGATAAAATGAATTCAATTGAACTATTATTGATTTCGAGAATTAAGAAACGAAAAGCAGATTGGGTTTGATATAAGGAGCATATAAAACATTATTAAATGCAAAGAAATGTCCTAAGATAGTAAGACGAGAAAGACCTATATGGGCTATGTTCATATTGTTGCCACCACCAACAATAATGTCTTCGTTGTCAATATATTTGGAGTTAATGGTGAGATTTTGCAAGTCTGAAATGGGGGGCATTATAGTCCACCATTCAATAAGTATTATGTGGAGTTGAAGTAACAATAATCAAATGTGCTTTGGGCGAAACAAAGCAAGAGTTATAGGCCTTTGTGTATGTTCATCTTTGTAATAAATTATGCATTGTAATTTACCTCTATTATTGGTATGATTATGAGACACATGTTGGCATTGTTGAGTTCTCCCATTTACGTTGCTTCTTAGAGTGGAGTTTTAATGTAATAGGTTTGTAAAGTTATGGAAAGATATATGTTGCAATAATTGTTACTTGAGGTGGATTCTATTAATCTTAACGAATTTTCTCTTCAAAAGGTACTAGCAAAAGATCATATAAAAGGTCTTCAAAAAATTAAACTACACTATAAACAAATTCTATTGTTGAGAAGCAAGAGTCCACTTGTGGTAATAAAGCTAATCCTTGAGCGAACAGGGATGGCGATTGACATCATCGCATTAGAGATCCATATTGTGCTATAATTGCTCCTTGATGTCATTTTTTTGTCTAGGATTTCATATCTTGAAGGCTATTATAATTTTATCTCAAAACTTCTCTTCGATTCTTCTGAAGCCAAAGGGGGTGTGTCCTGCACTACTGGAAATGTTCTCCAGTCTTAAGGTGGTCCTCAAGACTTACTATTTCTTGATGTTTTGCTAATGTAGAGCACAGATGAAACTCCTTCATCTAGTCTTTCTCAAGAGGCCTTCTTTTAATGTCTTTGAGAGCTAACATTGCTAGAGGGATCTTACATTGGCTTTCCCATGCCTTCCATAAGAGTTTGTACCTCTTAAAATGTTCGCAATAATGTTCTCGACACCTGCCCAACATCTTTTCTCAAGCTCTCCTAAATCCCACTTCTCAATATCTAAATCCTCGCAAGCGTTGATAAACTCCTTTTCCCAAGACCTATATACCATGTTTAGATTTATTATAATCTCAACATTCTTCCACATGTCAATAATTGATCCATGATCACAGTAACCTTTAGAGCTTTAACATTTCAAAGTTTAGAGCAAAGCAAAAGTTTTTGGGATGAGGAATTAGAAAACCACGGCTTGCAAGTAGCCTTATTTTCTTTAAAAATAGTGTAACCAAACTTCAATGAGCAAGCGCAATGGCTAAGGAATCAATTTGGAATGTGAATTCTATTGCATATCTCTAACTCTATTGCTTTTAATTTTCTCTATGCTAACTCAATGGAGTGTAGAAATTTTGAATAATGATTTTTAATGATTCTTTTATAATTCTTAAAGCATCATTCTTCTAAAAACTAGAACTTGTCTTGTTAGAGTTGTTTTGGCTACGATGTCATGTTAGTGAGGTTGAGAACTATGAGAATAGATTCATTTATCTTGTTATATATTCATACTAATAATATTACAAGTGTCACACTCATCTATCATTTCTACTTAATGATACATATAATCACAAATAATTAAATTAAATCAAAGTTTCTACATAGTATAAAAATCAATTCTAACACTCAGGTGAGATTGATAATAAACTAAATTTAAAACTAGTTTTCATAAATAAATCAATGGTTATTATAACACATATATACTTGTTAGAATAATATCTCAATATTAACATGCCAAATATAATATCAAAATATACAATGTAATATTATTCAAAAACATCTTTATACATTAGATTGCTACAATCACATGTAACATAACCTGCAATATAAAGAAATAAGTTTATCAAAACAAAACAAATAAATTTTATTTATAACAATAACTTAACATAATATAAGAAAAATAAATAACAATAAAAACATAACAAAAAGATATCTCTGCATACACAAATAAATGTCATAAATAGTTTATGAAAAATATCATATGTATCATATATGTATACAAATGAATAGTTTACACTATAGATATAATCAGAAAATTATCTTTCATGAACATATATTACACATTATTTTTCATCACTCTCTTATGATTTATTATATTTTCAATAGATTTCCTAAATTAATATCATCTCCTATCAGAATCACATCTCATCTTAATTCTATTTATTATCTCATTATATCTAAACCTTAACTAATAAACATAGTATAACTAATCAATCATCTCCTATCATAATCACATCCCATCTTAATTATATTTATTATCTCATTATATCTAAATCTCAACTAATAAGTATAGTATAACTAATCAATCATATCAATTATATTATGTCCTTAATATAATAAACTCTATATAAAAAACTAATAATATCTAAAGACATTTCAATCATATTTACACATATTAAATCATGTACAAAATACTAAAAATAATGAAGAAAGAGATCTTTGATATCATCTCATAACATAATAGTCTATTAAATCTAACATTATATGATAATAGCTCATCATATATAATAAAAATTATAAGATAATGTTTTAAGAAAGTCACATTTCTTTTTTTTCTTTTTTATATCATAATATCTAACCATTTCAAATCTTATAACATACTATAATATTATTATAGATTATGTATACATAAGGCTCATATAATCTTCTATATCATTTCTTCTCTTTTATCCTCTATCAATTTTCTCATTTCTCAAATTTTGACAATTTTGTTTTATAAAATACATCATGTATGTATATGCAATTTTTTATATTTATAATATATATCATATCAACTTCATTTCATGATTAATAACAAAATACACATACATAAATAAAATATACCATACTTGACAACTTGATTAAATAATGCTTATATTATAATTAATTTTAAATATACTTACCTAGGTTCTCGAGGATTGCTTTGTTTTGAATCTTCTTTTTACTTTAATTTCCTACTGATCAGGAGATCAAAACCCAAAGAATTAGGGCAAATTTTAATAATAATATTAATAATAATAAAACAATGCACCGAATTAAGGCGATAAATGCCGAAAGTGCACCCAACTTCAAGAAATGAGCACCTAAACCACGCTCCTGACTTCAAGCGACGAGCACTGAAAGTAGGCGCCCGATTTTGGGCATCATGCACCCAAGGCGAGCGCACGACTTTGGGTGCCACAAAGCACAGGGCAACCGCTACAACTGCGGCACTGGCACAAGCGCATGCAACCCCCCCCCCCCCCCCCATCAGGAGCTGAGCACGCATGATGCCCGTGCCCAAATCATGTGTTGTGCGTTGATCTTTCACTCGGACAATTTTACCACCGGTACGTGCACAACACGTGCCCAAGCAGACGGTGCAGGTGCGTGAAAGACGCACGCGCTCGCATGGTTGGGCCCACATAAGGCATGTGCAAGTGAGAGATCCACAGTGGACTCCAAATTTTAGAATTTAGCCAAGGGTAATTTTGTCTTTTTTTATAATTTGAATATATATTAAAATATTATATCCAAACCTTATATAAAGAAATAAGAATGCAAAGCGAATGATAGAACTTTCTGAAGAACTTTCAAAAGAAAGTTTTCTGAAAAGAACTTAGAGGAATTTTCACAGAGGAGAAGACTAGAGATCAATCTAGAGAAGAATTAGGAGTAAATTCAGAGAAAAAAAGGGAGTTGTGAGAATCAAAATTGTGTACACTTTAGAAATCTCTTGAAAGAAATCTTTTTGAGATTATTATCCATTTGTGATAAAAGAAATCTTCTATTTTTTCTTTTATCTTTGCTCCTAGCCATTTCACGCTTTCACTCTAGCTGTAACTACTCTCAAAAAAAGTTTGTCAATGAGAACTCAAGGCTAGAATACTCTTGTAGACAGATCATCTACATGAGAAAAAACATACACAACTCATCATAATTATCACTTCAATGTTGTTTTCTCTTAGTCATATGTATTTAATTTGCAAAATACTCAAAACTTCCCAAATAGTGCATTTTCTACTTTTTTCCAAACCATCTCTAACATATTATATACAAAGGGCATCAAACTATCTGTTATTTCAACGGATCATCCGCTCAAGCGCCTGATTACCATATCTCAACCCTCAACATACCATTTGATGGTTGAGGTATTCATAGTGTGGACACAAGAAAAAGCACAAATTCTTTGTTTTTAGCTTGAATCATTCAAATCCCATTTGCAATGTATCATAAAAAAATAAAGAGAATCAAAATAACATGCCAACACTGTTTTAAATCCAATTGTCACTAAATACATGCCGAAACCTATTCAACTTCAACATAACTTCAACTTCTCACATCTCAACTTTAAACAAGTTGTATTGAATTTGGAGCCAAAGGAACATACAAAATTCTTAAAGAAGCATACAATACTATGCTTTCTCATCCTAGTTGCAAAGATTGAAAGAAATCTAAGCATCATGCATAGTACTTGCAAGCTTTCCTGTAGCATCAAAATTTTTCCTCTGCTTCTCTAGCATTCTTAGTTTCCTTTATCATTTCTCTCCCAATTGCAATTGACCTTTTTCTCTTTCTTCTATCTACTACAAGCTCTCCTCCTTGAATTGAAATGGCTATAAAGGTAGCTATAGTTCTTGTTTTTCTTAGAAGCTTTCTTTTCTTGTTGGGAAGCTTTTTCCTCAAACTTTTGTCAAAGTCCCAACTCTTCTCTCACTATAGCATCTAGCCCCTCTTCCTCCTATTTCTCTACTTCCCAAGTTCTCACCTTCCCCAACTCTGATTTGAAACTTCCTCCTAACAAAAGCTTTCCATGGAAACTTCAAATTCTAATTTCTCCTCAATCCCTCTTTTTTTCTCAATTCTACTTGCAGATAGCTTCTTTTGTACTCCACCACCTAAGCTTTATCCTTTAATTTTTCTCTAATGTTTATCTTAATATGTTTAAGGCCATAAAAATTCCAAATTACACATTTATCCCTATTATTTCAAGAAATTCCAAGTTTATAAAAAATTTATTTACTATTTTAATTTTGAAAATCCATAATAATTTAATTAGAGTTCTAAAGATTATAAAAATAAGTTTCTTTGGATTACTTCTCAAGCTCTTTCTAACTATATACACAATTCCAATTTTTAAAATATTGTGCCAATTGGCATTCATTAAGAGACATGACCAAAATATTATATTCTATCTAATCAAATTATAAAAATACCAACTTAATTTTATCAAATCCAAGTGTTTACAAATTCATATACATAACTTCTCATTTACACATGATATACCAAAAAATTAAAAGCTCGAGATATTACAACAAGCTTAACAAAAATAGATACAATAGCTATTTAGAATTGAAGGATTTTACAATTATATGAGATGGTTATTTCCCTTTCTACATAATATGCATAGAAGGTTGTCATGGTAGATTATATGCATTATTGTAATTCATTGCCTTGATAGATTTCATGTTGTTTCCTTATTATCTCTTGTCTTGTCATTGTGAAAATATTCACAACCTACTAATTACAATGATTTTGTAACTATAAAAAAATCAATGCCTAAATAAATGACAACAAAGTTGATTACCTTTCACCTCGTTTTATTCCATTACAACTCTATGCTTTTTGCACTTTTCCACACAAAAAAGGCACATACTCATTTTTATTACTTTGAAAATAAACACTAACAAATATGTTATTTATCATTGTGATATTAGCATGGATCAACCAAGTGGTTTAAATAGTTGAACCAACCTAAGCCAAATAGTATATCATATTGGTTCACCACTTTCTCTAGAAGGATCAAGGTGAGAAGTCCTATACATTGTATTGATTACATAATTGTTGCCTTTGTTGCTCTTGGTCAATGTTCATTAATCCCTCCTACATGAGCAAAAAAACAGATTTTTTTTTTATAGAATGCACACATTGCTCGCATGTGCTATTGACTTGTTCCATCTAATTCTACTTCACTTGAACACACACACACACACACAAAGTAGAATTCTCTAAGAATCAAAATGCTAATAATAAAATTATGAATAAACAAAAATTTTTTAGACATCTTTCAACCCAACCAAAAATAAAACAAGTAGTACAAGTCAACAATCAAGCATAGCTAGATCTAGCGTATAGCCCATGTCGCACTCAAGAAGTCAACCATGGAGATGAAACCATTCCTTAGCTGATACCATAGACTAACGATCCAATAGCACCAATCAATGATGTAAATAAATCTTATGGGTCTCATGATGGTTAGCCAATTTTCATAGCCTAAATTTGTAACTAAAGAAAATTAAAATCAAAATATACCAAATCATTTTTATTCTGAAACCAAAAAGAAGAATAATGCCAAAATTACATTTCTTATGAGCACACAATTACACCAGATCTCTTCTATCATTTTAGAAAAAAGTTGATGCCCCTTATTCTACAATTCGGAATATAATGGATCAAAGTTCAGATTATTATTTCATATAAGACATGTAGATATGTAGAGTTCTGCTGTGGTTACAAACTAACCGGAAATTTACTAGACAAGTCCAGAGAGAGCAGCATTTCATCATCAATACCCAGCTCCTCAAGCTCCAACCATGCAATAGAACTACTATCTCTCTCCTTCGCCATATTCATTTCACGCTCCAGCCTCGTCAAAACGTTCTTTGCACTTCCACTCTCATGATTTCCTTCTGACTCAATCTCTATTTTTCCAGCCGAATCAGAATCCAGATCCATATCGACGCACATTAGCGCCGCCATCCTCTCCGCCAACCCGGGGACTTCCTTCAGCTGAAACATGCATAATTTCCAAACTAAATGTCACACAACGGAAACCCTAAAGCCTAACTCGGCTTCGGTAAAATGGAGCGACCTGCTTAGGAGCGTCGAAGAGCCGGAAAGTCCAGGCATGGTCGATGAGGAAGAGTTCGGACTCCTTGGAGAGAAACTGAGAGGACAGGAGGCGACGCTGTCGACCGCCATCACACTCCTCAATGGTAAAGAATTCACCGCCATCGAATGTTTCGGAGGATAACTTGCGAAATAACTGCCGATGGAGTACTGGAGGAACGCCGGAGGCGGCAAGGAGGATGGCGTGCACCTTCTGGAAATCATCGAAGCTGGCGATCTTCGGAGTAGCCATCATCGAACGTAGGGAGAGAAGCTGGGTGGAGTGTGCTGTAGAAGCGATTTTAAATAGACCAAAATTATTGCCCGAGGGCTACACACATAAATAGCTACGTTAACGTTGGATTTTTAACGAACATCCATTCTTATTATTTCAAATTTGCGACAACTATATTTTCTTATTTTATTACAACTTAAAACTCGGTTTATTTGTTTAATTTTTTATTTTATTTATTATAAGTGGTAGAAGTGGGATTTATTATCTGTCTCAATCATTTTAGATAATTTATTTTTTATTTTTTAAAAATATTTTAAATGTTTTAATGATCATGTGCTAAATTTGTCACAAATTTACAAACAAAATATTTGAATATTTTCAACAGTATTTTAATCAATTTTTGTTTACTGTGTATTTCAATAAATATAAGTTATGTTTATTTAATTGTATTGATGTAAACCATCAAAAATATTCAAAATGTTATAAATGTATTCTAATAGTTCCACGTAAATGCTTGTATTTCTTTTAGTTCAGTATGGATTGTTGACATAGCTCTACTATCAACGTTTTTTAATTTTTTTAGTCTTTAAAATATTTTAAAAAATATTATAAAAAATGTATAAAAAAATCCATTTTCAATCGGTTTGAAATTTTTAGAGGAAAAAACTTATTCAAGTAGTATCAAGTTGCATTCAAATAATTTTTTTTTAAATTACTTTTTCTTAATATAATTAATTATATTTTATTTTTACTTTAATTTTTAAATAATTTAAATTATATTTAAAGTGTTCTTTTATTCTTTAAATAAGTTTATGTTATTAATAATGATATAAAAAATTATCCAAGTATAATATCGTGATATTTGAGTTCTGATATCAATAAAAATAAATAATAAACATATAATTTAACAGATAAATCTAAATAATAAACAACAGCAAAATATGAATAAGAGTGATAAAAGAATACTAAAATTAAATTAAATAAATAATATATAGCTTTAATATTATAGTGTCTAATTCAAAGAGATTATTCTTATTATATAAACAAAAACAAGCTATTTTATATGCCATAATAAAACAAAATAAAACATAAAAAATTTTATATATTGATGCTATTATATATATGTATGCATGTATGTATGTGTATATGTGTGTTCATTTATTCTTGTCATGATATAACTTATTTCATTTTTCTTTAATTTCTCGTATATATTTTCCAATATTTGGACTATGCTTTTTCCTCAATGATATTATGCCAATTCATGAGATCTCAACTCAAACTATTTTTATTTTCATTAAGCATTATCTCATCATATCTAAACTTTTGTTTGTTTGTATTATAACTAATAGTAATTACACCAAATCATATTATATCAATAAATCTATACTTATACAAAATACTAACAATAGTAGGTATAAATATACATAGTCCCTACACAAAGCATATATAATGTCTAAATATAATTATTTTATCATCTCTATATATCAAACCCCCATAATGAAGTACTAGCGATGTAGGAGAATGAGATATTTAATGTCAACACATGAACCAATATGTAACTATCTTATCATACTCTACATCCTATATCATAATTCTATTCTTTTTTTATTATTAATTATGAGATATTTATTAAAAATGTCATACTTTATTGTTTTCTTATTATCTCATCTTGTAAAATAGTAATGTATAATATATTTATTCAACCTACTTTAATATTTATTTCATCATTTTTTTATTATCTTTTTTTTTGTATTCTTATTTTTAATAAAAGTTTTATATAAGTAATGATATATATATATATATACATATATACACAATCTTTTAAAGACTTATATTAGTTAGGTTGCTCATCTATCTTACCTAACTTATTAATTATAACATTTGTATATTATATTCTATATATTTCTTCCCATATAACATGGGATTTAGATATCGAATTAATATACACATACTATTATATATATACATATATCAAATTAGAATATATTATATATATTATTTTCTTTTAGAATGATACCATCCAAATATCACATGCCTTATAACATTCAAAATAGATGAATCATAAAATCACACTTATGGTACACAAATGTATTCTTTTAAAATAGGTCATTCTTTACTAAAATTATCAAATGAGATTAATTTATCGAAAATTTCCATACAACTTAAAAAATTAGATACAATTATTTCATAATTTTCTACTATGCAAGTATTTGGCATCTTCCCTTGAATGAACCAATAAAAAAAAATTATATGTTAAATATCAAATATTGTGCACCATCCCTTTAACATCATACCATAGACTTTTTTGCTCTTCTCATAAACTATCCAAAAACACTTGATGTATCCTATGCTAAGCTCAAGAACTCAGCATTTAGCTCAATAGATTGTTCTTTCTTCCTATTGCACCTCATCTTTTGAGTTGAACATACCATCCATTATCATTAGCATAAGCGATGCTATTTATTATCATTCATTCTACTTAGCCTATCATACACCTTTCATGATATACCTTGCTCTCAAACTAAATGCATTATGCAAAAAATTTTGATGTACTATTAATTTTTCTAAAGCAAACAATTCCTATTTGTTCTAAACTTAACATAACAATTATCACATGTCAAAATATCATATGCCAATTAAAGAAACATTGTATAAATGTTAGAACTTAGCCATTTTCTTATTGAATCTCCTCCATGGCTTCAAGGAAATAAGGATCAAAATATTTAATAATCCTTTATGCTCCATAAATTATTTAAATTCTTAAATTTCATGTGTAGTTTAGATCACCAAAACTCAAGTAGTTCCTTGAGTTTTCCTTGTAAGAAGAAGAGAAATATGAATGAAACACTCAATTCCACAAAATTTTCTCATCAAATTCATTTTTTATGAATACAATAGCCTTTGTAGTACTTACTCATCATACTCATTTCATACTTACCTAACTATTGATCCTCTTATTAGAATCGACCCTACTATTGTTATAGGATTCCCAACTTGTTATTCTCTTCATTTTCATCTTCTTCTCTTCTAATATCCTTTCTTTTTGAGTTCCTATTTTACTTACTAAACTCTTTCCTTAATAGCTATAAGTCAAGTTCTTTTTCACCTTCCTCTCCTCCACCTTAAACTTTCTAGTTCTTGTTCACATAAGAAACTATAAGAGAGATTAAGATAAGCCTTAAGATCCTACTACTCATTTAACATACACACACACACACATGCATATGTACATATTACGACATTTTGAACTAATTAACTATAAAAATATATTTTTAATTTTGATTTTTATTATTGGATATGGCTTATGAAGATCTAAAATTTGAAAATTAATATATTTTGATAGTCTCAAAATACATGTTAGTATGTTAGTAGTTAAATGCTAAATTTGAGCCAACCATTATGGAAGTTTCAGCCTACGAAATTTTGTAGGTATATTGTTTGTAATTTTTAGGAGTTATTTATTTTTTTAATAAATTTTGTGGAGTAAAAAAGAAAAATATTATATTTAAATTATTTTTTAAATATAAAAGAAAATCCAGGTGCAAGAGGGAAACTATGAGTGAGAGAGAGAGCTCAAGAATAGAAGGACAAAGAGAAAAGATCTTAGGAGAGAGAAACGAGAAATCTTCAAGTGGTTCTAGCTTGAACCACGACTGTAGCAAAGGATTGCAAAGCTACTGAGGCATAAAAGTTCAGAAAAGAACTCAAATCTCGATTTAGCTAAAATAGTTGCATAAGGTAAGCATTCACTAATGGTTTTTCTTTCTTTAGTATGATGTTGGATTATATATTAAGTTGCTTAGAGCTTGGTTTTAAATTGGACATAGATTAGGTTGCAATTCTTAACTCATTATTTTCTAATAACATCTCACATACTATATGATAACGTCAATTATACTATATGATTCGCTTAACCATATGATGAATGAAGACACCAAATTGTATGATGACTAAGGAAATAAGGACATATCTTTTCTTAAGAGGATTTTTATGGAACAATAATAATGATAGGATTATATGATCAGCTAAGCAGCACCCAAAATTCTCAAGAGAAATCATATAATACAATAATATTTATCAAACTATATAACTAGATATATAGTATTGGACTTCAAATTTCTGAGAGAATCATATGATTCGATAATATTCATTAGATATGATAATTAAGTTTATTTAATGAATCAAGCTATTTAAAATGAAAACATATGGCTAAAATAAAAAAAATCATATAATCCAATGGTTCAAGATCGTACAATCTGACAGAACCATTAAACAATATGATCAACTTTAAGAATAGGTCAAAGTTGAGATTAATCTATCTAACCAAGTGTTCAAACAACTACTTATTGGTAATTGTATAGTACAATTAGGGGATCAAATTTTACAATATGAAGCTTTGAATATTTCAAGACTTTTTTGTAATAGTATTTGCAAATACATTAAATATAAAAAATAAATAGTTTTGTAAAATGTGAAAAAATTAGAGTGTAAATAAAATGTTTAGACTTTTGAAGATTGAGGATAAAAAATTGAATAGTTATTAACAAAATGTTGAGAAAAATTGTACAAAAAATGAATTGAAGAGATATTAGAAAAGTAAGACAATTGAAATAGCATCTTAAAATCGTTACTTCAAAAAACTAAACAATTGTGATATATGTTAAGCTATTTAAAAGCTTAGAAATATTATTATGAAATACAATATAATGTCAATATTCTACATGACAGAATCAATTATCTATGTTTTGATTTATAAGATTGCACATTATTATTATGAGATATATATGTGTGTGCTTGTGTGTTAAAAAAATTAAAATAAAAGATAAAAAGAAACAAATAAAATGAAAACAAAAAAAGAAAGAAAAAGATTTAAACCTGATGATCTATAAGATCTCGAGAAAGAAGAGATAAGAATGTGAAAATAATTTTTCTGTCTCTATCTTATAACTTCCTGATATGAGAAAGAAAATCACCATCCTTATATTATTAGGACTTAAATTAGGCACACAACATGTCAATGCCTCATCATCATGAGCACAGAATGTTATGTGATGTGGGCAATGTTTCAATGATATGTGAGAAAGAAACCACCATTCTATTATCATTAGAACCCATATTAAGACCCACGATACATTAGAGGATTTATTGTTATGCCTCACCTAACATCAATTTACGTAACTTGATAAAATACATCCATAATGCACATCTATTGAGTTTAATTATAACTCACTATATAAAAAGGAGGATATATGTCACTAAAATGAGTGAGATTAACATAAAAATCAATAATAATTTTGAAATATCTAATAAAATAATAATGGATAAAAATCAATAGTTATCATACAATATAAAATTCTAAAATTATCATTGATACAAAAATTTAAAATAAAATATAAATATATTCACATATATATAATATCCCTTACACTCATCTAATACTTAAGTCTCTTAACCCTTGGGTTCTGAAACAACTTTCATGAATCTTCAACTTAATGATTGTCAATAACATATTTATTCAATATAAGTAAAAAATGAGCATAATATGTTTAGTAGATAAACCTCTAGCTATATATAATAAAGCAATATAAAAAAATAAAATATATTAATAATAAAATAAAGTAGTAAATAAAATGATGCATAATAATTTGTATAAAAATATTATAATAATGCATATATAATCATACACAAATGCACGTGCACACATACACACACGCACGCACACATATATGTCCAAAATATCATAAGTATGCAATACTTCTTATTTTTCTTTTTTCATGTTTTTGATTTATTTACTTTTTTCATGTTCATTCTTCCTCTAAACTTAGACATTTTTCATAACTCTTATCTTAATTCTTAAAGATCTCATATCATATCTCATAATCACTAAGTCTTTCTCTCAAATATCAACAGCTTATATTAATGAGAAATGAGTGGCTCATAATTTTAGAGTTATATTGCTAAGTACCCACAACTCTTGAGAATTAAATATCTCATTATCACTGACTCTCATCCATTAATACTAACATCTTATGCTTATAAGGTATGAGATACTTGAAAAGTTAGAGCCCCATCTCTAAATATCCACGACTCATCATGTAGTCAATCCCCCCTATAACAACATTTGGTGCAAACAATGAAATAAGACCACTAACACATGAAAGACTCATCTTTAAGCACTCACGACACTTAGAAGTGAATTATCTCTTCATAACTAAGTTGAGACCTCTATGTGCCATAGCCTCATATTTGAGAATTATAATACTATAGGTGATATATATCACATACACATTTATCGGGTTAGTGTCTGATAGAGCCATGCTCCTTAAGCTATATTAGCTTATCTTCTTTCTTTTCTTTTCTTTTTATTTTTATTTTCTTTTATCTCATCATATATTCTAATTTATAGTATTATATAACTCATATAATTATATATATTTAGTTATATACATATATATACTAATAATTAAATAATATTATAATGAAATTAGAACATATGAAAAAGAATACTTTGTCATATAATGCTCGCATCATTATACATTCAATAATAATATCAAGGAATATTTAACAACTATTTGTAGTATAGTTAATTAGGTTGTTTATCTAATGACTCTGAGACACCTGTTCTATTACTTTTTCTTTTTCTTTATTGGTTCTCCTTATTTTTTTAAAATAATTCACAATAATATTTATCAATAATAATCTAATTTTTTACTATAAAAGTATTTTTTGAAAGCATGCTTACCAAACTATCTTCTTTTTCATTGTTGTCATCATATCATATAATATGATCAACCTTATAGTATTATACGATTAAGGCTCTACAATAGTAGAATCACTACATTACTATTATCATACTAGTATGATATAAGATAATTAATGGGTCATATTAATGATCAAATAGATGATCCATAATAAATCCATTCATGAAATAATTGTACTAGTTCGATCTACTGTACAATTTATTCTTTAGTTATATTTTTTATTTCAAATTGTATGATATGATATCTAATATTGTACTATATGATTCATACTTAATGCTAACTGAACAATGAATCATGTAGCAAATTTATGTTAAGCTGCTAGAAAACATATCATATAAGGACAATGCATGTTTCATACTTGCTCGATCTATCATTCAATGTATAATGCATGCCCCTAACTTAAGATTTATGTAACAACATATTAATCTAATTATACATGTGGTACTACCACAACATTTATATTTTCTTTTTCCATCATATTATATATTGTGTATTGTATTAGTATAGCCCAATTATTTCATTATTTTAATTAGTGATTAGATTGATGATCTTGAGTAATAATATATTCCCTATTATATTGTTCAATATATAGGTTGTACCAATATAATCACAATATTAATCATAGTCATCTAGAAGAAAAACCTCTCACATACTCGCATTGCAAGCTTATACCACACGATTTAAACAATTGCCTAGTATGATCTTATTTGTCGAAAAGATGATGGTGTTTACCCCCTAACAACAATTGAACCCTTGTAAATTCTATTTCTTTTCTAGTCTAAATGATAAATACATATTTTAGGGAGAAAATCCTTGGTGAGATCATACCTTGAAATACCATTTCCATAAATTAGGATTAAAGCTTAGTTTTTTCTCAAAGCTTCTCCTATTTTTTCCAATCTCATAGAAATGACACAAAAGCATGAGATCTAAGAGCTGAAGCACTTGCTTTCACCCTCCAAGCCCCTCCTCTCTGTCTTATGCTTTCTCACTTTGTTTCCAAATGCTATAATGGTCTTTCAGAAGTAAGAAGGAACTTATTGTCTCATTTAATATAAGAGAATAAGTCAATCATTACATATTTATTTATTTATCTATTAAATTATTTATTGTTATTATTATTACTACATCTTTATTTTTTAAATTTTGTTAAAAATACAAATGATCTTCAAAAAAATGTAAACCACATATCTATGATTCCTTACAATAAGATGTTTACAATAACTTGTTCAAGCTTTAGATTTGACTATTACCATCTTGACACACTTTTTAAGGCACCAAATAAACTATATTTTTGAGTTTTGAATTTAAAATTTATGTTTATTGTATATAAAACATAGAGTTAATGAGACATAAATAAGGAACATTTATTAGGTTATTTACATCTAATACCATGAGTATATGATGCTAAGCAATTTGAGTGATAATTCAATAATAAATGATGATATGTGATCACGACAAGTGCAAGATAATGGTCAATATGAAAATTTTGGTCATAAAAAAGAAATTAAATAGAAATAAAAAAAAGTTTAAACACATTTGAATACGAAAGAAAGTAAAAAAATGATATGATATTAATACTATGTGATAACTATACGCATACATGATTATGATATATATGAGTATTTCATATAATGATTTAGTATTTCATATCTTTTATAGATTTTTATGTATTATTTTTATTTATTGCTCCACACATGCTTATTGTCTATTTATTTATACTTTTATACTACCTTATCTACTTGTAACTTATAACTTGCCTGCAAATTATTTCATGCTTATCACCTATTTACATTACAGGACAAGATACAAATATTCATAGAGTTGAGATTCTTTAGAAAACATATTAGGACCTTAATTGTAGGAGAGCAACCTTTATTTGTGAGATCTATAAAAGATGCTTGTATGTGACTTTTTAAATAAATGGAGTACTTGTATTTTATTTCAAACTTGTACTTTTTAGCAACTTTGAGATTATGGGCATTACTTTTACTTGGTTCTTTTTATCTAAGATGATGCATGGATTGAAATGTCATATTGTCACCCTTGCTCGATTTTGGTTTATTTTTTGGATTTTCTATTCACTCTATTTAAACCAAGTAATTTGGTTTTTCATGTGTTCATTGTGTTTCATTTGAAGTTTTATGAGTGGGATTGTGACACATACATATATATATATAATTCTTAGCATAACTTTTTTGTAATTTATAATAAATCTAATTGAGTTTCAAAAATTGAAAAACAATGAGCCACTATATTATATAATACTTAATTTTGCATTCTAAGCAATTTTAAAAAATTACTTATTTTTCAAGAAAGAATCAAAATAATATTAATTTATTTTGTTGATGAAATGCAAACTTTAATGTAACATCAATGTTTAATTTCATGCTCAGAGTTCTAATTAAGGTGTTACAAAATTATTTATCAAAGATATAAAATAGGAAAGTTACATTCAAGCTTAATCGCTTTGGTTTAAGCTAAAGAAAATTGGGTTGGGATTGGTGGAATTGACTCTATGAGCCACCTTTCAAGGTTTTGGGTTGAATTTAGTCAAGATAGGCATAAGTGATGGGACATTAGGTCATCTTCAAATGTATGTGTGTGATAATAGTCTTGACCTTTTCTCAGTTTGGAGCCATGGCATCCTTTTTCTTTCTTTTGTTTGCATTTGAAAATAAAATTATTTTTTTGTTAAAACCATTAGCATGCTCATCTTTTGAAAGGCATATTGAAAGAATTATAAACATTTACATTTAAAAAAAGTAATGAAATTTATTTTTTAAAAACTTCACATTACTTTAAACTATTAGTTTTCATATTGTAGTATAATAGCTAAAATTTAAAAAGTATTGTCCTATTAATAATAACAAGTTCACTTGTTGGAAGGTAAAAAAACAAAAGTGTGAGATGTCATAAAAACTTAAACAATAAAATAAAATTTTGATTAAACAATAAAACAAGATCCTTCACTTTTACTATTCCCTTGTAGTATTGTGTTTTGTATCATTATGACCTAAACTATAAGGCCATAAAATAAATTGAGTAAATCATTCACTAGTTCAATGGCAAAAAAAGTACAACATGAATGTAAGTGGGCCATGTCATATGATGTGTTTATTATTATATAATAAACTTATTAATAGGTAATGAATGGTAAACAACATTCCAACATTTTAATTTAAATTCTTTAAAACTCATTTTTCTATTTTAAAAAAATCTTACAAATTTCTTTTTGATCTTTTTGGCTTATCTTTCTTCATTTTATTTTTTTCTCTTCTATTTGAATCAAGGGCTAATTCTTTTGTATATTTTTCAAATCAAATTAATAATATACCTAAAACATATTATTTTATGTAGCTCTAATGATATCTCATTTGGCACTACATTTGAAACATATTATTGATGATTGTAGTCATAGTTTTGAAAATGTTGAAAAATTTAGGAGTGTAATGTTTACAAGAGGAGGGTAATGGATGAATTATGCAAATTTAAATACAAATAAAATTCAAACCAACTCAAAAGTATTTGACAATGTTTACTAATGAAAGTCTTAATTTTATCAAATCTTAATATCTCTTATAATACTAGTTTTAAGAAGATATCGTTAAGCTTTGCAAAATTTATTGTGTTGTAAAATAAGTAAAGAAAAGGTATAAAAGATTTCAAATGTTTTGATCTAAACTAGGATCTTTATCCATCCATAACTAAAAGAATTTGTAATAATACTAAACACCTTAATAAAAGCTTATAATAGTAGTTGATAAAAGACTACAATATCGACTTGATAAAAGTCTACAATATTAGATTGATAAAAGTTTTCAAGCTCAAGCTAAATTAAAATTTGTAAACAAAATATCAAATAAAAGTTTCCAATGATTGGACGAAAGGAACAAAATAAAAGTTCAATACAAAGCCTAAATTAAACTAACAATTAAGCAAGAGACACACTAACTTGATATTATAGTAAAAAGATACATAATATTACTTAAGAAAGTTAATCTAAACACTTACAACTTATCTTAATTAGTAATGAAGGCTTGTGAAGATGAGATCAATACATGCAACCTCAACCCTACTTTAATCTTCTCTTAGAAACGATGAATGCAATGTATGATCCTTCACAAAGATACTCCAAATAAACATTATCCTCTAACATTATATTTAGATGCCTTTAAATAGCTCTAAGACTACCTCTAATTGTAATGTTAAAAATTTTTGAAAATTAATCACATTTTGAATTTATAGTACTTATACGATAGACGAATTATACTAGTATGATGTTATATAATTTCATATTTTAAATTGATAGTATTTGTATGATCCACATATTATACTAGTTTGATGGTATATAATTTCACATTTTAAACTAATAGTATTTACACGCAAAAATAGTATAAGTATGAATAGAAAAAATATTTTTACATCCAAATTTTAAGCTAAGAAAACATATTATATGATTCAAGGTTATATACTACGATAACTCTTACAATTAGCTTTGTAACAATCATTATTCTCACAATAATTTATAAGCAATAAGCCTTGTAATTAAGTTAATAAAATTATGATATACATTTTGATATTATAAAGTCAACTTCTTAAAATATTAATATTATACATAAAAAATATTAAAATAATAATGAAAGCTTAAAAAGTATGCCAAAAATCTCAAATATGATAAAAAAAATATATTATTTGAACATATCAATAAGAAGAACTTTAAAAGATGAACCTAATAATATTGAATTTATCATTTTTAAATGAATAATTAATTTATTATAAAATTTTAAAATCTTTAGATTTATTTATTATTTCAAGATTAAGCTTAAAATAAATTTGAAATTTTGTAAATTTTAGCTTAAGTCAAAGTTAAGTTGAAGAAGATAAACATGCAAATATAGAAATATATGTTACATCAAGATAGATTTGTAATTTCAAAGATTTTAGAGCTAAAAAAATGGTTTTGAACAAGAATATATAGTGGTTTTGCTAAAAATTTTGTCGAGTATAAATACACATATGTGTCATGCGTGTATGTTTTCAAATTTTTAGCACACAGATAAAATTAGGTATAATTGGTAAGATTAACTAGTATTAATTATGTATAATTATAATGACTAAACCTCTGTTAGTAATTATAAAAGCCGACTCATGTATCGTCTCCCTTAACGAGTTGAGTTTAGCTTTGGATTGTCTACAAGCGAAGGCCTTTAGGAGCTATAGTGACATGCTACCATTGAGAAGCTAGGGTAGATGTCGAGTGAGGCATTGTGCTATCGAGAAAAGTCAAGAGGAAGAAGCCAATCTTGACAAAGAATAGGATGTTGTCTGTTATTGCAAAAAATTATTATGAGCTTGAAATTCTTTGTTGTTGTGCATTAGCAAAGGGTTCACTCAAGAGGGTGATCTGGCTTAAATGGCCAACAATATCGATAAGGTAAGTTTATAAATTATTTTGTTTAACATATTGTCCTATGGATTTTAGAGAGCAAATAAGAGGATAATGATAAAGAAACTAGAGGAACTTTGTATTTTCCAATGGAAGACGATTCATTAAATCATACTAATACAAGGAATTGTAAGACTTGACTAATGAGTTTACTGCACAAGGATGATATGGGTATTGTACCTTTACCATGGGTTGAACTATCAAGTTTTCCACACAAATGTCATAAGGGTACCAACTTTATATGATGTATTTGAGGCATAATACTTATGATCATACAAGTGCGATTATGGAGATCATATTGGATGATCTTTTAAGGGCTTAAAGGAAGAGCAATAGTTAAGTCAAATGGTTTTGATTATATGAGTACAATTTGGGTTGATCGTACTGGATGATTGACATAAGTTTAAGTAAAAGAAAATTTAGTTATTCTTGAGTAGTTGAATAGGTTTAATAGTCATGGTTTTAAGATTTGATGTTTTATATTTAAATTTACAACAAGATTGTACCAAAGAAATTATACTAGGTGATGAGAAGAAGAGCATATGGATTTAATCATAGGATATTGTGGTTCAAATTATATCAATATGATTAATGGGTGAGGCCAGTAGAATAACGAGAGAGAAAATGGAAATCATTTAGTAAGATATGATTAATTGTATTATATGATTATTACGAATTAAAGATATGAATGAAAAATTAGTCAAGAAACTAGAGTAAGATCATATAAGTGTGATACACATAATCGTATTATATGATCAAGATAAAGATTTAATTGAGATATTAGACAAGTGTGTTAGAAGGATTATAAAAAGATTCTTGCATGAAAAATCATACAATACTACTGAGTTGATTGTATTGTATGATCAGTTAGAACCATGGATAAAATGCCTAAGTCTCGAGAGAGAAGAGACTACGATTGGATTTAAAAATCGAGTATCATTAAAAGGTATGATAGATTAGTGGTAGATTAATAATGAAAATATACAATATGATCAAGAAGATTATAATGTGTGAAGAGGGGAATAACAAATTGATCAAACTATACGATGACAGTATCGTAGTAATACAACTGGTTGACAAGATAACAAGATAAAAAAAAAGTGATAGAGAAAGAGAGAATGAGATCATACAATATGATGTCAAGAATTGTATTATGTAATTAATGAATAATATGAACTATACTAAAGTAGAAGATGATCATATAGTATGATTCTAGTGATCGTATTGTACATGTATGAATAATAGAGAATAATAGTTTTAAGGATCACATGATATGATCAAGAAATTATGTATACACATTATAGCTCAAAATACTTATTTATATATCAAATTCTACTATATGATAAGAAAATTATATAGGTACAATCCAAAACAAAAACTTAAATATTTGAAAAAGAATTTATAAAATCCAAATTACTTGGTAACGTCAAATATATGATATATATATATAGACTACCTCTTTTTTGGTAGTTTTTGTAACGTGCATTTGGTCATTGTTTCAAGTTTTGCCTTCATTTATTTATAGTTGAGAAATTAGGGATTTTTATGTTTAAGTTTTAATATTAAATTAAAATCTTAAAAAATCTAATTTGTTTTAATATTTTTTTATCAATTTAATATTTAAAAATTTATCAACTAATGTTTTATGAATATACTTAAAAAAAGCATACTCTTTGAAAAAAAATCCATATTTTTTGTGATTTTTAATCATTTAAAAACAATTCTAAATAATAAATCCTCAAAAAAATAATTTATTATTTTCTTTAAATCAGTTTTTGGTTTTTAATTTTATGAGAGTCACAACACTTTTTCATGCTTAGAAAAATTTATTAGTTTTATTCTTTTATCTTTATATCTGCACAAACTTTTATCATTTTTTTAGTCTACTTAATATTTTTACTAATTTTTTTAATCATATATTTTAAGACTTAGAAAATTTTGATTTTTATATAAAATTCAAATAATTTATACATTTTATTTTTTTATCTCACCTTCCTCATTTAAGATGTCATATCTTATTATAGTATTGCATACTTTTTTGAACAAATGTAGGTAATACTTATAATTTTAAAATCTCTAAAATTACAAATAACAATAAAGTACATTTATTTCATTATTGTATGAGTTTTCTCTCTCTCTCTCTCTCTCTCTCTCACTCACTCTTCTTCTATTTTTCTTTTTCCTTTCCTTACGTGCTAGTGCTTGCTAGTTCGTCTCTGCATATATGCCAACATGTCCATTGTTGCACATAGTAATTAGAGCTTGTTTGACCATTATGGAAGACATATTATCTCCTCAATGTTGACACTTCATTCCCGATGTCCATAACACTTTCTGCACTTAGTTATGAGAGGTCCTAATGGACATGACTCCTTCCTTTTTATAATTTTCTTATGAGATTTTATTATTCCTCAACTTTTCTTATCCCCTAAATTGTTACCAATTCTTCAAATGATTGATATATCACCTTCCTGACTGTTTTCTCCCAACCGTTACGTTGCATCTTTTTTTGTAGCATAGATTTGTGTTATACCCGGTAAAATTTTATGTATTTGATCTTTAATAAATTAATTGTGGCTAAGATGATTTCGAATCGACAGTAGGATGAGCCAGGAACTCAATTGTAGGCTATTGGAATTTCTGAAATCTTTTGGGAATTTTTCGGAGCACCGAGGAATTTTTAATTAATTTTCCCTATTTAATTGGATTTATTAGATTTTTAGAAATTCGAAAATCTAATTAAATTAAACCGGAAATCGTTTTTTTATCGCGCGTAAACCGGACCGGAACGGTTCAGCGGAGGCGGAGGCGGTTCGCCGGGTGAGTTTGCGTGTGCGTTCTAATAAGCGGATCGGACGGTCGAGATCGGCGGGTGAGATCGAACCGGCTGATCGGGTGTTTACCGTGTCGATAGCGTGTCGACAGCGCGTATTGTGTGCTTACCGTGTGGATAGCGTGTCGACAGCGCGTATCGGGTGCTCACGTGTCGAAAACGTGTCGAACGCGTAACGGGTTCACCGTGTCGGCCCGGGGTATAAAAACCCTCGCGAAGCAGCGAATAGGGTTTTCGTTCGACGGCGACAGCGAGGAAATTCCCGGCGTACGGCGCGTGATTCCGGCGGCCTGGCAAGGGGCTTTTTGTGCCCGGAGATCCACGAGACCGAGGAGAGTCGTTTGAGACCAAATTCGTTCGGCGAGGAGCTGCGGCAAGCTGCGGACGAGCTTCACCGTCGCCGGCGTCTTCGAGGTAGGAATTTCAGATATTTAAATTAGATAATTAGCAAATTGAAGCATGTATTAGTTTGCAAATCTCTATCTAAGCATGCGAATGTGATTTTTGAAGCTAATTGTACAATTATCGAAAATTGCATGTTAGGGTTTTCGGGACGTTAATTTGTTTCGCCGAAATTGGAAAATTACCAAGCATGAGGATTTAAATATGCCACTTTATTCATGTTAATATGATTGTATAATGCTAGAACTATAATTTCGTGAATTGTCAACATGAGGATTAGACGAAACTGCTCGGCGGAAAACTTGATTTAAACCTTAGGAAATTAGCGACATTATTGGAACATTAGGATAGTACGAACATGTTCTCCTTGTTCGCAGTCGCCGGAAATCGGCGGAAAAATTGGATTTGGTCGGCGATTGCGTCGGCTAGGGTTTCGCGGGCGTCGGACCGAGGAAGGAGATGAATTAGGTTAATTATATTTAATTAAGTAATTGTAAATTTAATTTAATGGTATTTATATAATATTTATTAACGGATTATTAATTAATTCGGATCGGCGGTGTCGCGGTTCAGCGCGAAGGCCCGAACCGGTGACGAGATCCGGTTCAGCGGGGTTCGGCGCGGACGAACGGTGCGGCGCGGAGGAGAGAGAAGCGGGAGGAAAAATGTTATCAGTGATGACAGTACAGCTGGAAACAGTCAGACAGAGATATGGTACGTGGAGGTTACCAGAACAGTCAGTAATTGACAATTGTGTTGCTTTGATGGCAACGGCATGGATTGAGTCAGTTTATTCAGTATTGGCATATTTCATGGATTGGCATATTGGACCGGACTACTATAGACCCTATATGATGTTTTAGGGTAGTTGTGGTAGGTAACTGTGCGGTTCGGACTTAGCTTCCACAGTATACATGTAGACTGGTATACGCCTTGTTGTACCTGGACACATGTTGCCGAATCTTGGAGTTAGAGATTGGCAATGACTGTAGGGGCGTGAGCTTCTATGGAAGTTGTTGGTAGAGGACTCCTTGGGACGGTGGCTGAGTCAATCTCTCCTGGTCCATGTGTGTAGGCCTGCGCGCCTGAGGGTGGCAGGGGTGTCTCGCAGTGGCTAGCCAAGTGTGTAGGCCTGCGCGCCTTAGGGTGGCAGGGGTGTCTCACGTTGGCTAGAGATTATGTGACTGGATCTGTCTGTAGTCTCCAGGAGATTGATTGACGAGAGACACTGCGGTGTCGGGTGCTTAGGCGCCATGCGTGTTTCGAGATGGGCGTTCCCACTGGCACGTTGCCTGGTAGCCCAGAGGAGAGCTACTCTGGTGTGACTGGGGTGGCTGTGGTTGGTCGGAGTCTGGGACTGAGAGTGCCTATCCACCGTACATTGTTATGCTGTATTCCTGTATTTTTGCTATTATCCTTCTCTTGCATGTGAGTTTTACTAGCTGACTTTCCTACTGGGCGTAGCTCATTCCTGTATTATATATTTTCAGTGGCTCGGCAGACTTGACGCTATCGGATTAGGTGGGATCGTGGTCAGCAGGCTTGTGAAGGATTTCTGATTGGTGATTGTCTGAGATATTCTGGTTAGATGATTGTTGCTGTTGGATGTATTTAATGAGATTGTTACTCTCATATGTCATGTAATATGTGAGGGTAATTCTGACTTATGTCTGGTTGGATAATATTACACTTGTTGGACTTGGATCTTATTCTTGTGATGTAGTTTCATTCACTGTTTTATTTTATTGTCTTGGAGTATGGTGTGTGGAGTGCCATATTTTATTGTGGATGTTATATATCTTTTTGTTTGATGGTGAGGTCATTACATGACTATGGAACTTAACCGTGGGGGTTCAGACTTCTATTAGATCGGTTCTCCTACCGGTATGGGTTAGGAGTATTGGGTCTAGTAGGAGTAACATTGCGCGAGTCCATCTGTTAATTCAGGAGTCATGAACCTGATTTGACGGTGTACCCGGGAGATGGGATCCACATTGTTAAGGAAAGTAGGTGTGTAATGATGTGTTATATCCTATGTTTTCGTAGGCTACTCAGGTTGGTATGGGACGATCTGAGCTGTCTATATAAAAAAAAAAAAAAAAAATGTATGCCAAAAATCAGCCTAGGAAAAATGGGGTGTAACAGTAGTGGTATCAGAGCCCTAGGTGAGGATAACGGGGCTAGACGTGTATAGGGGTTCAACCCAAGGTGGGGAGAACTGTTGATTCTTTTGTATACTATAGTAGTCCATATGCCAATTGCCAAATGACGACTCTAATGCCAGATTAATTGTTTTTGACAGTATGGCTGGTACCAGGAGACTTTCCGCTCGTGGAGCAGCTAGAGGCAGACCGGTATCTACTACTCCTACCCCGGAGACGATCCCAGCATTGCCAGTTGAGCCAACCGTGGATCGTTGGATCGATGCCTTCATGCGGTTGCGTCCGCGGAGCTTCAGTGGGTCGGCTGACCCAGCGGTGGCAGATGACTGGATGGCTCATATGCTTGAGCTATTTGATGCCTTGGGATGTCCATTCGGCAGGAGGGTAGTGCTTGCTGCTCTAGTGTTGGAGGGAGAGGCTGCTACCTGGTGGAGAGGCCAGCGGCGCGCTTTGTTTGGGGAGGCCCAGAACAGTGAGATAGCATGGGATGACTTTGTTGAGGCATTCAGGGAGTGCTACATTCCGGCCTCTGCCATGGCTCAGTTCAGGAGGGAACTTATACACCTCAGGCAGGGCCAGATGTCAGTGAACGATTACTTATCGAGGTTCACTTATCTGGCGAGGTACGCCGTAGAGCTGGTGCCTTCTGAGGAACGCAGATGTGAGATGTTCCTGGAGGGACTTCGTCCTATGCTGCAGCGCCAGCTAGTTGTGAGTCGGTTTGCCAGGTTTCGTGACTTGGTGGAGGCTGCGAGATCCGTTGAGCTTATTGATATCCGGATGGAGGCCCAGAGAGAGACTCATAACAAGAGGAAGGAATTCAGAAATATCCAACAAAACAAAAAGGGCAAGAGACACAGAGATCACAGTGGTACTCAGGAGGTCGTGGTCCGGCCACGACCTATTTCTGAGAGACCAGTGCAGCAGACAGGTACCCGGACTGGGGGGATTATCTGCTACCATTGTCGACAGCCCGGACACAAGAAGTGCGACTGCCCAGAGTTGAAGAAACAGAGGATCACGGGACCGGTTGGTTCATCTGGGGGACAGCCCAGGGTATTTGCACTGACTCGGCAGCAGGCTTCAGAGTCACCAGAAGTGATCACAGGTATGCTTCATTTTGGCAACGTGCAGTGCATGACTTTGTTTGATACTGGTGCATCTCATTCTTTTGTTGCTGAGAGGATCTGGAATCAGATATCAGGATCCAAGGGTTACTTGAAGGAACCCTTACTGGTTAGACTTCCTGATGGGAAAGAGATTTCCACTGTTCAGAAGATTGACGGATCTATTCTGATTAGTGGACACGAATTCGTGACAGAGTTGATATGTGTGCCACTAGCAGAGTTCGACATCATTTTGGGGATGGATTGGTTGTGCCACCATGCAGTGGTTCTGGATTGTTGGGAGAAGAAGGTCAGGATCAGAGTGCCTGGTTCGGGGGATGTGATATACTTTGGTCTGAACAGGCAGATTCCCCTGATCTCAGTTCTTCAGGCTGGAAGGTTAGTAAGTAAGGGTTGTACTGGTTGGTTGGCATATGTGACCGATAGCCAAGCCACCACTACCCCTATGTCAGATATTCCAGTGGTGAGAGACTTTCCTATGGTTTTTCCAGAGGAGTTGCCTGGATTTCCACCAGCTAGGGAAGTGGAGTTTTCAATTGATTTGGAGGCAGGAGTAGCTCCTATTGCTAGAGCTCCTTACAGGATGGCTCCAGCCGAGCTAGCAGAGTTGAAGACTCAGTTACAGGACTTATTAGACAAGGGACTCATACGCCCCAGTTGTTCACCTTGGGGTGCCCCTGTCTTATTTGTCAAGAAGAAAGATGGTAGTATGAGGCTGTGTGTAGATTATAGGGAATTGAATAAGGTTACTATTCGTAACCGATACCCTTTACCACGCATCGATGATTTGCTTGATCAACTTCAGGGAGCAACTGTGTTCTCCAAGATTGACTTACGCTCGGGTTATCACCAGATCCGGATTAGAGATTCTGATGTACCCAAGACAGCATTCCGTACTAGATACGGACATTACGAGTTCACAGTGTTGCCTTTTGGATTGACTAATGCTCCAGCAGTATTTATGAACCTGATGCATCGAGTTTTTCATGCCTTTCTGGATCGGTTTGTGATCATCTTTATAGATGATATATTGATTTATTCCAGAGATAGGGATACTCATGCAGATCAGTTGAGGACTGTGCTTACAATGTTGCGGGAGAATGAGCTGTATGCAAAATTCTCCAAGTGTTCTTTTTGGCTGGACTCAGTAGCATTCTTAGGACACATTGTCAGTGCGGAGGGCGTGGCTGTTGATCCTAACAAGATACGAGCTATTATTGATTGGAAACGGCCATCTTCTGTCACTGAGATCCGGAGTTTCCTTGGTTTGGCTGGATACTATAGGAAATTTGTTCCTCACTTTTCTAGACTGGCTGCTCCACTAACCCAGTTGACCCGGAAGGGAAAATCTTTTGAGTGGACAGAGAGTTGTGAGAACAGTTTCCTAGAGCTGAAGCAGAAGCTTAGCACCGCTCCAGTATTGATGTTACCCACACAGGAGAAGTCGTATCAGATGTACACTGATGCTTCACATATAGGTTTGGGAGCCGTACTGATGCAGGATAACAGAGTTATAGCATATGCTTCGAGGCAACTGAAGGATCATGAGAAGAATTATCCCACTCATGATTTGGAGTTAGCTGCTGTCATTTTTGCCTTGAAGATATGGAGACATTATTTGTACGGAGTTCCTGTAGATTGCTTCTCTGACCACAAGAGTCTTAAGTATCTGTTCACTCAGAAGGAACTGAACTTGAGGCAGAGGAGGTGGTTGGAACTGATAAAGGATTACGAGCTGACAATAAACTACTGCGAGGGGAAGGCTAATCCAGTGGCTGATGCCTTGAGCAGACACGCAGTCGTGCATAATATGTTAGTCTGTGACTCTATACCAGACTTGGATTGGAATGTTGAAAGATGTCAGGAACAGTTGTCTATTCAGAGACTGGTTCACAGACTCAGCTCATTGACTATTCGGGCTGACTGGTTATCTGAGATGCGTGACCTTCAGCTTTGTGATGAAGAGCTGAAGGAGAAGATTGAGTTGGCATCGCAGGGATTGGGAGGAGACTTTGCTCTCAGAGACGACATTTTGACCTTCAGGGGTCGCTGGTGTGTACCATCACATCAGGAGTTCAGGGAGAGGATCCTTCGGGAGGCTCACTATGGAACCTTGGCTATGCACCCTGGAGAAGTCAAGATGTACAGGAATTTGAGGAGTGTTTTCTGGTGGAGAGGTTTGAAGACAGATGTTGCTGCCTTTGTTAGGAAATGCCTTACATGTCAGCAAGTTAAGGCCGAACACCAGAGACCTGGAGGATTGTTACAGAGATTGCCGATTCCGGAGTGGAAATGGGATGACATCACTATGGACTTTGTGACTAGTCTTCCTCGTACCAGACAAGGTTTTGATGCTATTTGGGTCATCGTAGATCGATTGACCAAGTCAGCCCATTTCTTATCCATTAAGAAGACGGATTCAGCGGCACAGTTGGCAGAGATATATATTCAGCAGATTGTCAGATTGCATGGGATTCCCCGTTCTATTATTTCTGACAGAGACGCCAAATTCACATCACAGTTTTGGAAGAGCTTACACACTGCCATGGGTACACAGTTAAGGTTCAGTACTGCTTATCATCCTCAGACGGATGGACAGTCTGAGCGGACTATTCGGACCTTGGAGGATTTGCTACGCTTGAGCGTACAAACTTACTCAACAGATTGGACTAGACGATTACCCTTGGTAGAGTTTGTGTACAATAACAGCTTCCAGGCGTCGATTGGTATGGCACCTTACGAGGCGTTGTATGGGCGTAGGTGCAGATCTCCTCTTTGTTGGGAGGAGGGTGATTCCAGGAGAGTGTGGGGACCCCAGATTGTAGAGGAGACCACAGCGGAAGTCAAGTTATTGCAGGACAGATTACGTACTGTGCAGGATCGCCAGAAGAAATATTATGATCCTAAGCACAAGGCTGTTGAGTTTTCTGTGGGAGATAGGGTATTCCTGAAGGTCAGTCCTATGCGGGGTCTATTCAGGTTTGGAAAGCCTTCTAAGCTTCGACCTCGTTACATTGGACCCTATCCTATTCTGGAGAGGATCGGTGAAGTGGCTTACAGGTTGGCACTTCCTGAGCATCTGGCTGAGATTCACAATGTGTTCCATGTTTCGAATCTCAAGAAATATGTGCCAGATCCTTCTCATTGCATCAGTGATGATCTTCCTGGTTTACAAGTGGCACCAGATTCTTCTTATGTGGAACTACCAGTTCGCATCCTCGAGGAGAGCAGCAGACAGCTGAGGAACAGGTCGTTTCCTATGGTCAAGGTTCTGTGGAATAGACATGACGAAAGGGAGGCAACCTGGGAGCTAGAGCAGGATGTTGCTGAAAAATGGCCGGAACTTCTTGCTGAATTTCGAGGGCGAAATTCCTGATAAGGTGGGGAGATTGTTATACCCGGTAAAATTTTATGTATTTGATCTTTAATAAATTAATTGTGGCTAAGATGATTTCGAATCGACAGTAGGATGAGCCAGGAACTCAATTGTAGGCTATTGGAATTTCTGAAATCTTTTGGGAATTTTTCGGAGCACCGAGGAATTTTTAATTAATTTTCCCTATTTAATTGGATTTATTAGATTTTTAGAAATTCGAAAATCTAATTAAATTAAACCGGAAATCGTTTTTTTATCGCGCGTAAACCGGACCGGAACGGTTCAGCGGAGGCGGAGGCGGTTCGCCGGGTGAGTTTGCGTGTGCGTTCTAATAAGCGGATCGGACGGTCGAGATCGGCGGGTGAGATCGAACCGGCTGATCGGGTGTTTACCGTGTCGATAGCGTGTCGACAGCGCGTATTGTGTGCTTACCGTGTGGATAGCGTGTCGACAGCGCGTATCGGGTGCTCACGTGTCGAAAACGTGTCGAACGCGTAACGGGTTCACCGTGTCGGCCCGGGGTATAAAAACCCTCGCGAAGCAGCGAATAGGGTTTTCGTTCGACGGCGACAGCGAGGAAATTCCCGGCGTACGGCGCGTGATTCCGGCGGCCTGGCAAGGGGCTTTTTGTGCCCGGAGATCCACGAGACCGAGGAGAGTCGTTTGAGACCAAATTCGTTCGGCGAGGAGCTGCGGCAAGCTGCGGACGAGCTTCACCGTCGCCGGCGTCTTCGAGGTAGGAATTTCAGATATTTAAATTAGATAATTAGCAAATTGAAGCATGTATTAGTTTGCAAATCTCTATCTAAGCATGCGAATGTGATTTTTGAAGCTAATTGTACAATTATCGAAAATTGCATGTTAGGGTTTTCGGGACGTTAATTTGTTTCGCCGAAATTGGAAAATTACCAAGCATGAGGATTTAAATATGCCACTTTATTCATGTTAATATGATTGTATAATGCTAGAACTATAATTTCGTGAATTGTCAACATGAGGATTAGACGAAACTGCTCGGCGGAAAACTTGATTTAAACCTTAGGAAATTAGCGACATTATTGGAACATTAGGATAGTACGAACATGTTCTCCTTGTTCGCAGTCGCCGGAAATCGGCGGAAAAATTGGATTTGGTCGGCGATTGCGTCGGCTAGGGTTTCGCGGGCGTCGGACCGAGGAAGGAGATGAATTAGGTTAATTATATTTAATTAAGTAATTGTAAATTTAATTTAATGGTATTTATATAATATTTATTAACGGATTATTAATTAATTCGGATCGGCGGTGTCGCGGTTCAGCGCGAAGGCCCGAACCGGTGACGAGATCCGGTTCAGCGGGGTTCGGCGCGGACGAACGGTGCGGCGCGGAGGAGAGAGAAGCGGGAGGAAAAATGTTATCAGTGATGACAGTACAGCTGGAAACAGTCAGACAGAGATATGGTACGTGGAGGTTACCAGAACAGTCAGTAATTGACAATTGTGTTGCTTTGATGGCAACGGCATGGATTGAGTCAGTTTATTCAGTATTGGCATATTTCATGGATTGGCATATTGGACCGGACTACTATAGACCCTATATGATGTTTTAGGGTAGTTGTGGTAGGTAACTGTGCGGTTCGGACTTAGCTTCCACAGTATACATGTAGACTGGTATACGCCTTGTTGTACCTGGACACATGTTGCCGAATCTTGGAGTTAGAGATTGGCAATGACTGTAGGGGCGTGAGCTTCTATGGAAGTTGTTGGTAGAGGACTCCTTGGGACGGTGGCTGAGTCAATCTCTCCTGGTCCATGTGTGTAGGCCTGCGCGCCTGAGGGTGGCAGGGGTGTCTCGCAGTGGCTAGCCAAGTGTGTAGGCCTGCGCGCCTTAGGGTGGCAGGGGTGTCTCACGTTGGCTAGAGATTATGTGACTGGATCTGTCTGTAGTCTCCAGGAGATTGATTGACGAGAGACACTGCGGTGTCGGGTGCTTAGGCGCCATGCGTGTTTCGAGATGGGCGTTCCCACTGGCACGTTGCCTGGTAGCCCAGAGGAGAGCTACTCTGGTGTGACTGGGGTGGCTGTGGTTGGTCGGAGTCTGGGACTGAGAGTGCCTATCCACCGTACATTGTTATGCTGTATTCCTGTATTTTTGCTATTATCCTTCTCTTGCATGTGAGTTTTACTAGCTGACTTTCCTACTGGGCGTAGCTCATTCCTGTATTATATATTTTCAGTGGCTCGGCAGACTTGACGCTACCGGATTAGGTGGGATCGTGGTCAGCAGGCTTGTGAAGGATTTCTGATTGGTGATTGTCTGAGATATTCTGGTTAGATGATTGTTGCTGTTGGATGTATTTAATGAGATTGTTACTCTCATATGTCATGTAATATGTGAGGGTAATTCTGACTTATGTCTGGTTGGATAATATTACACTTGTTGGACTTGGATCTTATTCTTGTGATGTAGTTTCATTCACTGTTTTATTTTATTGTCTTGGAGTATGGTGTGTGGAGTGCCATATTTTATTGTGGATGTTATATATCTTTTTGTTTGATGGTGAGGTCATTACATGACTATGGAACTTAACCGTGGGGGTTCAGACTTCTATTAGATCGGTTCTCCTACCGGTATGGGTTAGGAGTATTGGGTCTAGTAGGAGTAACATTGCGCGAGTCCATCTGTTAATTCAGGAGTCATGAACCTGATTTAACGGTGTACCCGGGAGATGGGATCCACATTGTTAAGGAAAGTAGGTGTGTAATGATGTGTTATATCCTATGTTTTCGTAGGCTACTCAGGTTGGTATGGGACGATCTGAGCTGTCTATATAAAAAAAAAAAAAAAAAAAAAATGTATGCCAAAAATCAGCCTAGGAAAAATGGGGTGTAACAATTTGGTCATCAAATCAAGTTTTTTTGCCTCAATTTATAGGGTTGGAAAACTATGGATTTTTTTATTTTAAATTTTAATATTAAATTAATACTTTAGGAAATATATTTTCTTTTATATTTTCTTACTAATTCAATCTCTAAAAATTTATGAAGTATTTTTTTATGGATGAATTTGTAGAGCTCTACTCTTTTGACTAAATTTCATTTTTTTTAAATATTTAATATTTTGAAGAATTTTCTAAAATTATAAATCCTTATAAAAATAATTTTATTATTTTTCTTTAAATTAATTTTTAGTTTTTAAATTATTTCAATCCCTAATATGTTTTTATAAGTTTTGAATCTAATAAATATGTTTACTAATTTTTTTAATTCTTTTATTTTAATATTAAGAAAATTTTAATTTTTACAATGAAGTTCAAATATTTTATTTCTCTGCTTATCTCATTCATTTGAGATGTCTTATCCCACAAGTATTGTCTATTTTTTTGGATAGGTATAAAATAATACTTAAAATTTTTTAAAAAAATCTCTAAAATTCCCAACAACAATAATGCACATTTTATTTTATAATTGGATGGGTTATAGATAATTTTGGGCAAACAAGCTAACTAAAATAAATTTAAATAAAATTTATTTTCTCTCTCTCTCTCTCTCTCTCTCTCTCTCTCTTTTCTACTCTTCTTTTTATCTCTTTCCTTCCTATGAGCTAGTGCCTTCTCACTCTTATGTGCATGAATGCCAAGACTTCAGTTACTACATACCATAATTGGAGCTCGTTTGATGATCATTGAAGACATTGCCCATCTCCTTAATGCTTCATGACAATTGAAGACAATGACCATATTCGCTTGCTTACTAATAATTCTTGCACACCCACAACTTCCCATCATTAGCACCCTTGAACACTATACTTGTGTGCCAAACTTCATGATTATTATTAATTATTAATCTTTAATATTATAGTATAATATTATTTTTTGCTTAACAAATATGTTATTATGATCACATTAATCAAATTACAAGTAACAATTGAATTAGTTGTTTTTTGAGTGGGCTAGAAAACAAGAGGTTAAAATTGATTTCGAATATATTGTCTATGATACACATACATAATTTAAAGTAATTTTCATGAAGTCATTAAGTAAATAATTAAGGTAATATATTAACCTAATGTTTTCAACGTCTTTTTATCATGATTCACATGCAAAAAAAACACTTTAAACTCTATTATCAATTATCTCTTAGAATTTTCACTCATTATAATTATATCTTGAGCTTTACAAAATGGTTATATAGAGAGAATCTAAAAGCTTTTTTTTCAAAATTGGCTGAGGGAGGAAAAATATAGAATGGGTAGTTTTCTCTACCAATGAGTGAGAATTGGATCAACTTGAGGAGTATTAGGTTCTTTGTGTAATGTTTACTTTGATAATGAATGACAAGAAGCTCTCACAACATTATGTGTAGAGAAGTTTTGAACTCAGCAACATTTTGGCTTTTGAGTTACAACATGTTGTTAGAGGAGCACCATCCAAGAAGTCTTGCGAGATACAATTTTGTGTGTATCATTTCAAAAATCGCTAAATTTATTTTTTTTACTATCAAAGAGATAAGACCTTAGTGGTTGAGACAATAAGATGAGAATAAGATAGTTATTCTTTAATGATTCATCATAATATGAATCAAAATATGTCTTCCTATTTTAGATTTTTCATTATTCAACTTGGAAAATGTTATATTCAATAAATTGTGAAAGATATAATAAGTTTGTTAATGAGAAGTTTTTCTCTCTTGATCTTTATTTTCTACTCAGTCAAAATGGGAATACATTTAGATAACTTCTATGCATTTACTTTCATCTTCTTCTTATTACTTTATTATTGTTGAACAATGATGACCATTTGATTACAGCATACAAGTCATATTATTTCTATTGCATAATGATGTTACCAACAAAAGCTAATTGGTCACTATAAGGTGTGTCCCCTTTTCAATATATTGACCCTTTATGTCGCATGGCCTTTTTATGACAACCACCAAGAAATTCACAATTTTACATTTCCTTGAAATAAGTGGTCCATCAATAATCCATTATTAATTATTATAATCAATCTAGATAATATTAAAATAATTTTTATCTCTTCATTATTCATTTCAAGTATATATTACCAATTATTTAAATGATGCATAATTTTGATGACTAATTGATTTATTCCCAACAACCACTATTATCAATTATTGACTTAAGATATTTTTGGACAAACCATACAATTCCACAAAAAAGACAAAACATAGTGATGCCTAAGTTGAATATTCAAAATACATGCTATTTGATTTTGTTGAATTGAATGAGTAAATTTTATAGTTTTATTTGTGGATTATAAAATAAAATATACAAAAAAATTTATCTATTAAATTTAATTTGATAATGGAGATTCAACTCAAATAGGACACAAATTTCACAAATATTTGTTTCAAGTGAACCTAGGTAAAAACATTTATGACTATTTATATAAATCCATAGGTAAAAGCAAAATTTACTTTAACAAAATTCTAAAAAGAGATATCCATTTCAATTTTTTGCTAAAATTTTTTAATTGTAATTATGAAAATTAAAAGTGCTGATCTGAAGGTGGATAAATTAGTAAATTATGTCTTTTGTGATATTTTAAAGATTTTAAAATGCTGAGTTTTGTAAAATTGGATTCCCATGATATGGTTGGCCATTGCTTTCTCCTACCCACCTTCATTTAACAATTGCTTTGCCAACAAAATGGGAAACCAAAGCTCTTAAATAAACCACTCATATAATATTATCAAGTGATTATATTTAGAGTTTGATTAATTTTTGTGAAAAAGAATAATAAAAAATATTTTAGTCTAATTATTTACTCTTGTTTGCCATCTCACTTATCTCATACTATCATTTATGCTTTTTTTTTTTATCTCCAACATGATCATTGACCAAATCTTTTTTAACAATATTACTCATTTATGTTTTCCTACAATTATCTATTCACTATACCCAATTAGCTCATTTGACTCACATGTCCATCCAAATTGTTAGGCCTCACCTATCATCATAATAATCTTCTCTTTAGTTTAGGCCCTTCTTATAGCCTCAAACTTTGGTAACCTTCTAACAATATTAGTTCTCGATCATTTTATGGGTTAGTTTCTGTTATTTATGAACACTCTTTCTTATTCTATTGTAACACGATTTAACTATTTCTTGATATCTTTCAAGATCTAAGATGTTAAATAATAAGTTGATAACAAATTCATAATTGACATGTCACTTCTTAAACTTAACACAATTTACCACTTGTTCATCTTATTTGTCAAATCCACTTGATATCACTTCATTTTGTCATTATAAAAGCTTGTCTCTATCAAAGAAAATCAAAGCCTAATGAAAATAAATGACTAAGAGATTTGATTATACTTAGATATAAAAGAAATTAGGTATGCAAATATTATGTTTGATAGTTTGCACATCAAGATTATTATGGCATGACTTGATTTGTCTATGAGGTGTTCTCATTCCCAGCCCCTATTAACAAATATTAGTTTTATAATAATAGTAATGAAAATGGAAGCATTATAATAGAAATTAGCAAAAGAAGAAAGATCCTGGAGACGAGAGTTTCTCCCAAAATGAAGTTAAATTTCTTAAAAAGATTCTTTTTAAGGGATTCTGAATTCACAAAATTCTAATTTTTAAAATTTTAAATTTTTAATTTCTAACTTTATATAAGTTATAACTTGTTTCATACATCTTTCTTAATCTTTTTATATAAAGATTGTGATATAATATTTAATTATAAAATAAAAAATTTATGATTTTAATAAAAAAATATAAAATTTTTCTAAATTTTGCAAATGGATTATGTGAGCTCAAAAGTATTCTCTTGATTATAGATCCATTCTTTTGGAGATTTGAGTCCCATCAAATCTTCTTTGATGAATGAAATCTTAGTAAATCTAGTTCAATTATTTTCTTTGAGAGGTTTAATTTTTCATTGGTCCCATCAAATTATTTATTTGATTTTATTAGAAGCATATATGTTTGACAAGTGTTCATTAGTCTCTTTATTTAACTAGCACTAATAATGTCTTTTGTCAATACTTTTTTGTCTCAAGTTAGAAGAAAGATTTATTCATCCTTATCCACTAGTATCATTGTGCACATCTATAGTAGACATCTTGACTTTATAAGTATGAATTCTTTAATATAATTTTACAAACATTTAGAAGTTTCACTTCATAGATAACATAATCATTGTAGTCTTTAGTGATGACAACTTTACCTTACATTATTTTCAAACTCTCATCTTAGAGTTATTATTAATCCACTTCAAAGAATATAGTTTTTGATGTAATGTAGTCTCTAACTTTAATCTTTGTGTAAGGTGTTTGATATTATGTTATTTTCCATTCCATCTTCTTCCTCTTCTTCTTCTTCTTCTTCTTCTCCTTCTCCTTCTTCTTCTTCATCTTGTTCTTCTTCTCCTTCTCTTTCTTCTTCTTCTTCTTCTTCTTAAGGATTAGGGATTAGTATCAACAATAATACTAATAAACTCTTTCTTCACTTGTATTCAAATAATGAAGAATTCTTCTCTTTGATTTGTTTCATACGATACCTTCTTTGAACTCATCATAAGAGATAACTTTTTATAAACTTTAAGAGTTTGAAGTATCTTTTTAGTATCTATTATAATAAGTACTTTGTTCTTCTTAAATTTATTTAGAAATAATTTTGGATATAATTTTTAATATTTTGATTATATATATTTTTTCATGTTGTAGCAACATAAATACTTTTTTATTTTTACTAATAGAAGGAATATTGTTAATTATGGTTATAATATAATTTATTGTAAAATACTCTTTCTTTTGTTATCAATTTTGGACTTATACTTAAATTTTTTGATATTTTATCCTTTTATTTTTATCTCTTTATATTCATTTATTTTTTTGAAAGTCATCACAAATCTATTAACTTACTTTAAAGATTAAATATGAAAAATAGATAATTCAATGATAATATTATAATACAGATCTACAATATATTTTGATAAAGTCTATACCTCTTTAATAGGTTTTCTCAAAATCATAATTTGTTATAATTCTGTGATATATTCTTGCACCGCTTGTCCTTATAAATGTCATAGACTATGTCACTTTATCTGACGATTAATAGTCATATAAAGAAAATATATCTTTAATTTTTTAACTAGGCATCTAATTTTTTTACATCTACTATACTATCATAATTTAGTAAATCAAGTATAACATCTACTTTGAAAGAACACTGCTGATTCTCATTCATTAAAAATATGAGATTGATATCATACTCAACTTCATCTTCAATTATTTGTAATTACTACTTAATCTAGAATTCTTTTGCTTGAAAATATTTTCTTTTGGATTTATCATAGGAAGGGATTAGGATTTTAGTACAATCTTTATTAACACTTATATTTATTCGATTAATAGAGCTATTTGTGCATCCAAGCTTAATAGTGAAATAGTTGATGTATTTGCTTTGATTGAAACCTTTTAATCTCTTCATTCTCTTTTGAAGATTGATCTTCAACTATCTTCTTTTTTGCACTTTTCTTTAGTGTCAAATCAAAGTATTCTGATACAAAAAATAATATAATATATCTGATAAATGTTCTCATCCCAAACACTTATCAATAGACTTTCTATTTAAAATAATAATAGTAGAAGTGAAAGCATAATAATGATGAGAAGAAAAGAAGAAAGGAAAAAGATAAGAGAATTTTTGTCACAAGCAAATTAAATTCTTAAGAAGATTCTCTTCAAGTTATTCTGAATTTACAAAGTTTTGATTCTCATAATTTTAAATTGTTAAGTTCTAACTTTTTACAAGTTTTAATTTATTTCATATATTATTCTCACTCTTTTAATATCGATATTTAAATATAATATTTAATTCTAAAATAAAAAAAACATGTGATTTTGACCAAAAATATAAAATTTTTCAAATTTTATTTAATCCACACTAGTTTGTGCATTTGCCCCCATGCCATCGCACCTTTACAACTTAGCCAATGGAGTTGTTCCTATGCACGCGTTGACCAAGATGGTGAAGTAGGTGTATCTACCACAAGTGGAGAACGCATGCATGGTTAGTGATTGATAAGGTGCATATGTGTTGCACGTGCTTTCGACTCCTCGTAATTGAGTGCAGTACTATCTCCACGTGTGGTGCTCAACCAGCATGCTGTAACATAAGCTCTTAGGTGCTTACAATGAGTCTCCACGTGCAGCCCAATGTGGGATTGTTTTGCTTTGTGCTACATCATTGATTTTCCTTTTCCTAACCACATTACTTGATTTTTTTCTTCCATTTTAGATTCAATAAGCTTGAAAATGATCTACTGATCATATCCTCATATTCATGTTCATTCTGACATTATTTGAATATTCTATATTTTATTAGTTTTAAATTTATTATATATGGTCATTATTTACTTGGATAGTCATTTAGATAATCTTATATTAATGTAACATAGCTAGATGTAGAGTTTAAAGATGGATTGAAAATCATATCCATAAGATTAGATGATAACAACTAAGAATAAGAACTTGGATTATGAACAAATTTAACATTAGATTATCAATCATTATTGATAGAACATCAAACCCACTTTTCTCACTTTTAATTACTCCAATAAAATAATGGTGACAACAAATGTGTAAACAATAAGTTCACTTTGCTTTGATTGAACAACAAATTGGATGACGAATCCTATTAAGGTATATCGTTTGATGGACATGAAAATAAGACAATTCAATCTTTTTTATGCTTAGGTTATAAATAATTCAATTATACTAAAATTTATTCAAAATTTTAATGATTACAAATATTCTTATCACCTTTTTATTATTGTTTGTTTAGGATGTCAATTATACAAGAGCACAACAAAAATCCTATCACCTTATCTCGCAAGTAATTTTTTTATTTTTAATATCTCTTTTATACAATTTCCTTTCTATGAAATAGCTCTTATTATGTTTTGTATTGCTTTCAAAAACTTTAACATGAATATGACCATCTTATCGAATTTTCTGGTTAGTTTGCATGTTGATCTAAAACATGAGATGTTTGTAATTAAAGCATGAATTTTGTTGTAAAATTCTTGATTTTCTATTTAGTTTGCATGTCACTCTAAAATTTGAGTCGTTTGAATTGAAGTATGAATTTTGATGCAAATTTCTTGATTTCTAAGAATTTCTAATTATATCAAATCAACCAACTCTAATTAAATAATAACATTAATTGCATAACCTATATAACAAAATTGGCCTTCATAGATTTCTTTTAAATTTGGATATTTTCATTAATTAAAAATATTCATATATAACCTTAATTTAAACTAAGATAATTGTTATATTTTTATCATTTACACTTTTTGTGTCTTTGTACATTGCAACCAGATTGTGGGTGTGATTTTTAGCATCTAAAACTCTATGCTTCTAAAACCCACGTCATTTTGACTTTTTCCACCTCAAATAAGAAATCGTTATAATAGAACTCTTTTTACCATTTGTGATTATTGTGAATTTTATATTTGCGTTATTCTTTATTCTTTTTTTTTTTTTTTTGTAGTTTGATAGCAATCCAATCCTAAACAATATCATAAAAAATATTAAAATTTGTACTATTGCTAATATATCATATTTGATAATATTAGAAAAATATTTCTTTGACTTAAATATTTTTGCCTTATTTTTTAAAGTAGAAAGTTTTATTTAAATATATATAATTTGCTGTCATCTACCATCATAGTACAATATTTAATATTACCCATGCCGTCCAAAATATTTATACCAATTTTTTATTAGCAAAAGTCAAAAAAAGAAAAAGGACAAACAAAAAAGTTAAAAACATAATCTTGTCATTCTTAACAAAATTTGCAAATACACCCCTCGAAATCCTTACAAATACTGCATTTACCCCACCCAAAGATACCTGCATTGCTCCCCCCCGAGATGGGCGTCTTCTTCGCCGCCGCCGACTTCATCTCCCGCCGTGCCTTCTCTTCCGCCGGCCTCCTCCCATCCACCATCTCGGTCGACCCAAACACCACCATCCACTGCTGGCTCTCCCCCTCTCTCGCCCATTCCCGCCCGAGCCCCACGAAGCCCATCGTCCTCCTCCTCCACGGCTTCGGCCCGTCCGCCACGTGGCAGTGGAGATTCCAAATTGGCATCCTCTCCCGCCACTTCGACCTCGTCGTCCCCGACCTGATCTTCTTCGGTGGGTCCACCACGCGGTCGGCGGAGAGGTCGGAGAGGTTCCAGGCCGCGGCGGTGGCCGCGCTGTTAGTTTCGCTGGGGATCGAGGAGGTGGTTGAGGCGGTGGTGGGGACCAGCTACGGAGGGTTCGTTGCGTACCACGTGGCAAGGCTTTTGGGGGAGAGGGGCTGGGCGGGGAAGGTGGTGATCGCCAGCTCGGATCTCGGGAAGACGACGGAGGACGAAGTGGCGCTCTTGAGGAGGGCCGGTGGAGTGGGAAGCGTGTCGGATTTGTTGCTTCCGATGACGGCAGAAGGGGGGAAGAGGCTGCTGCGGCTCTCCGTCCGCCGCCCGACGGCTTTCATTCCGGGGTTTGTTCTCAGGGACATATTCCAGGTAAGATTTTGTTTTTCCCATAAAATTTTAAAAAATATAATTATTTTAATTAAAATATTATTCAAAAATCGAAGTATTCCAACATATTTCAAATTAAATAAAATTTATTTAATCCTTTAGAAGCTAAGCAAGGATAACTATGATGAAAAGATTGAGCTTCTCAAGGGCGTTACTGTCGGCAACAAAGATTTATTTCAGCTCAGCCCTCTCACTCAGGTATACGTCAGTAAAATGACCCATTAATGACCCAATTGATCTCATATTAAATAGCCATTTACTTACCTCCTTGCAGCATGTTTTGATTATATGGGGAGAGCACGACGGCATATTTCCAGTGGAGAAGGCATTTGAACTAAATAAGTAAGCCTCAGTTTGTTAACACTTTTCAAAAGCACTTTTTAATTATTAAATATTAATTTGATTGATAAAAAAAGGGTTTAAATGATGTTACGATTTTTAGAAAAGTTGATTTCAAAAAATGTATAAAAATTTGTTAAATAAATTTGTTTTTTTTTTATTTTGCATAAATATATTTCTTCCAAACTTTTTTGTTAAAATTTTTTAAGCAGTGAAATTTGATTTATGGTTACCAAAGTTATTTTTGGATTTAGTTTAATTTTAAAATAAATGTTGTGGGATTGCAGGAAACTTGGAGGGAAAGCAAGATTGGAGGTCTTGAAGAACACTGGCCACGTGCCTCAATTAGAAGATCCAGCTCAGTTCAACAAGATTCTTCTTAGCTTCTTATTAGATGGCATTCAAAAAGCATGAAGAGATAGCTGATATATAATAAGGCTTATTTTGTTCCCACCTGGTAAGGTGAGAATGGTATGATATTGATCAAGTGGTAAAGAATAAGTGTTTGAAATGCAATATTGTTTGACAAATTTAGGTTAAAGTTTAATAAAAATATTTTTTTTTTATATAAACATTGAGTTATTTTTTATTTTTGAAGAAAATTAAAAAAAAAAATTCAAGGTAACTAAATAGCTTTCAATTGAGAAATTAATTCACACATTAAAGTTCTTTTTGCTTAAATTTTCAAATATAAAACTTGTTAGAATTTTTTAAATTTTCATGATCAAATATTACATGAAACATGAAAAGCTTAAAGGACTGATTATAGTTCATTTGCTATGCCAAATCATACAAAAACACAAATAGAGACTAAGGTAAAAACCAAATTATATGTAAACTAAAGCAATAAAGAAGAATATAATTTCTACTTATCTCTTATAATTGTATCACATATAACTTCACCTCATGATTCCCTAAGGAAGATGACTTAGGCATTGGACTTCTATTGGATCAATTAAAGCATCCCATAAATGTGTTTCTTAAGCCAAACATCACCTATAATGTCTTAGCACCAAGAGAAGGGGAGACCATTCTTCATGACTTCAATATGCTTCAAAGCCATCCATTGGCTTCTTTTTTTTTTTTTTTGTTTAAAATAGGATACGTGCTTCTCATAGAAGAAAGCATTCATTTTTGCTTGACCCCTTCTTTTTGAGGAGATTTTTTCATCTTTAATTCATTGTTAGATCTTACTATCTTTTTATCACATAGATGAGAATTTTTATCAACACAAATTCATTAGAAATTTTATTTAATTTTCACCAATCATTTTGTAATATTTGTATATATATTTAATTCATTAGAATCCACTCCAAAATTGTTGCTAAAAATTATTTTTTTATTTATTTATAAACCTTATTTGCTCTTTTTTAATTCTCATCATAATTGTCTTTTTTGCCTTGTGTCTATATAATGCATGTGATTACTTATACAATATTATAATGTAATTATGCAACATATAATTATGATAAAAAGTATATTGCAAAAAAAATAAATAAATAAAACAAACCCATCTAAGAGTTTACATTATAAAAATAAGAGGAATGTATTTGATTTGTAATATATTAAATAATAATAAAATTCATTATAACTTGCATAATAGATTTTATTTAATACTATAATAAGGGACATGTTGCATGCCTCTTTTCCTTTTTTACATAGTTTTATTCAAAAATCTTTCTTTATTTTTCTCTTATAAATTTTCTTTATTTTCTCTCTCCTATTCATTTGAGAGGAGGTCATGATTAATTCATTTCTAACCACTAAGGACTCTTTGAACATAATCCTTAATTCTTTTCTTAAAAAGACAAGTTGCATGTGCATGATAACGTCCACACTCCTCTAATTCTCTTATTAGTTTGGTTAGGTTAGGGAATAAAAAAAATAAAAAATAATAATTAAAATCTTATAAAAATTATATTTCTTATATTTTTCTCAATCTAAACGACTTCTAAAATTTCTAAAAATAATTGTAAAATGAGCTTCTCTACAAATTTTATATTTTCTACATATTTCATAATTTTTTTACATCAATTAATGTTTTAATAATTTTTTATTAATATCATTAATTAAAACATTATTATTATTTTGTTAAGTTTTAGCCCCTTATTTTAAAAATCAAGTCATACCTTATTTGATAAAATTAGTATCTTTAAATTTTTAATAATTTACTCTTTCATGTCTGAAAATTTCTCCACCTCCTATTAAGAGAGTCTCTCATTTTTTATAATATAAAAATTTTATAATATATATATATAAATTACTAAAATAAAAATAAAAATTACAAATTAAATAATCTTCTTTACTTTTGAGGATACTACAAATTTTTCTCTTTCTTATAAAATTTAGCTCATCTTATAATTATTATAATTTTGTTAGCTTATATGCAAAATAAAATATTTTTTAAAAAATAATTATTTAATCAATTCCTATACCAACTAAATGTTATAACATCTTGATAATATTGTTTGGAAATTGTTAGATGAAATATAAACATTATTTGTGTTTATGTTTTATAATATCCTTTGTAATATAATCACATAAAAAACATTGTAGAGATTATGAAAATCTCATTCTATCTATCTTGTTAACACAATGAAGAGATTGATAATAACAACAATTAGAAGTTACATAATAGAACCAAAGCGAGTATGACTCTAGTATTAACATATGCTTTGAATATTCATCTAATATCTCTTGTGCAGTCTTGTGCTAACAATCTCATAGAAAAGGAAACTAGGTCGAGGTGGTTGGGGAACATGCATAGATGAGCATAAGAATGACACAAAAGTGGCATGATTGAAAGATTTGGTGGTAGGGAGTGAACTCAAAGATAAATGAAGGTTGTGGTGAGGAAGGAGTAAGCTCTCAAGAAGACAAAAGGATAACGAGCTTAATTTCTTTCAAGTGGTGAAGGTGTCAAGGTTTTCCAAGACTTGAGGTCAACATAACTTTCCAACTACTAAACTTTAAATAAATTGATGCTAGAGAAATGATCACAAATATTTTGCTTGATAATGATTCATCCAATATTGACTTAATAAGAAGTGTAATGTCCATAGGAATGATATCACATCAAATAAGTAATGAATGATCTGTCATATGATTGAGTTTGTTACGATTAATAAATCTTAAGATTGATACCCTTATCAACTTAAGCTAGAACTTAGAATTTATTTTGCATAGTAAACTTCAGCAAGTTAAATTCCCACTAAACAACTTTAAAATGGAAAGCTATCTATACAAGGTTTCACTTTGTTTGATGCTCAATGATTGAGACATTACATGAAGAACATAGAAAATTAAATTTTGTAATTTTTTTATCAGATTAGTTTCATGCATTTAGAAGACAAAAATTCCAAGTCAATAGAAGCTGCAGCTAAAAAAATATTATAAAGACCATAAGTTGTGAGTTTCAACATATATTGAATTCCATTTATTACATCAAAACTCATATAGTAGAGAAACAATGAAGAAAAAATTAAAAATGCTTTCAACACAAGAAAAGAAATGATTGAAAAATTATAATTTGACCTCAAAAAAAGTGCATCAAATTGGTCATTACCTTGTAAATCGCTCGACACGATGATTTCAGCCTTACAATTTAATGGGCATGTAAAGTTTGAGTTGTTAAATGTTAATGTAACTATAATAATAAAAATTATATTTTGCTATCTTATAAAAATTTGTTTAATGAGTATTATGTTTTGTTAAAAATAAATCATCTAAATTATCACAATTGTTGAATACATCAAAAAGAGTATCTAGTTGACAAAGAACAAACTTTCGATTAAATGATTGAAGAGAGAAAGAGTGCAAGGAAAAGATAGAGAGGAAAGAGGAATAAGAGAAAAAAGAATGATAGTATGAGGATTAAAAGAAGGGAAGCAAAAATTGTGGTACAATAATCTAAAGAGATAAGAGAAAAAAAACAAAAGTAAATAAATTTATTTTTAAAAGAAAATTTTATCTTCTTCATTACATTTTGGGTATTTTTGAAATTTTTATTTATCAAAATTTTTGTGCTAGCAATTTGTTTCTTTCTAAAGGTATTATGTGAAGTTTGAATATTAGTAAAGAAGATTTTAATGGTTCCTATAAATTGTTTGGATGGCTTGATCTTCTTCATTGGGTGCTCTAAACAAGTAGACAACAAGAGATTAAAAGTGTTGAATTCAATTCGATAATTTCATCAACCACCTATTAATAAGGAATCAAAATATTTAAAATTGATTAAAAAAAAATAATTAAAATAAATTGAAAGATCTCAACATTGATCAAATAGTTTGGCCTTGGGAGGTTTAATCGAAGCTAGAAAGAGAGAGAAGTTAAAGAAAGATTTTGAAAATTTTAAATGAAGAATAGAATTAAAGAAAAAAATATTGTATTTTATAAAAAATTGATAAAATTAAAAAATATATTTTTTTTTTATTTGAATTTTTAAAAGGGAGAAGACTATCTATGATTTAAGATAGTTGAATTTAAATCATGTATGAAATTGCATATGTTCTAATGCATGTAATTTTTTTTATTAATGTACGATGCTTTCTCAATTCCATAGATCTTATGATGATACATAGAAAGTTCTATTGAGCATGATGTTATAATGATATTATGAAATATATATGATATTGATATGAAAGTTTTATAATTTCAATATGACATCTATATGATTTGTACATGAGAAAAAAGTGAGAATATTCTCAATCTAATTATGCCCTCTCACATGGAGCTATATGATATAATATATTATATGACAAAATAAAAGTACTCTCAAACGATATATAATAGTTGAAGTAATGACAAAGCACCTTTATTATGTGATCATTTATATAAAATAACACATCATGGAACATTGAGAAGACAAATTTTTTCTGGATATTTGAAAGGATAAAGGATGGATATGAAAGAAAAGTTTGCATTATGTGTGTGTATATGTGTATGAAAAAGAAATAAAAAAGGTCATTTATTTAAAAATTTTAGTTTAATACACATGGTTATTATTATTGTTTTAATATCTTATTTCTTTATTTCACTACATCTAAAAATATCAACTATTTTAATATAATATTTTTTTATTGAGTTATTATATACTCCCACTAATTTATTTACATTTTCTAGGATCACTTGAATAAGGGTATTGAGATTAAGCTAGGTAGTATATCATGAGATGGAGTTAGTTGTATTTTGCTAATCATTGATATATTTAGGAGAAAGCATTTATAGTTTTGTTGTGAGGATTTGGATTGTTGTTTGTTATATTACAACTATAGAAAAGTTTTAAAACTAAAGCTATTAAATACAAAATTTAAGTTGATCCTTCTTTTAATTAAATCAAGCAATGATAGGGCCATTTCTTAAGACATGCTATAAAATGGTTTCTTGAGTTAAGTATCACTAGAATATCTTAGTACAAAGAGAAGAGGAACAAAGTTCCATGGATTGCACAAGCCTCAAAACCATTTATTAGCTTTTTCTCAATTAAATGCATGGCCTTGTTATAGAGGGAAGTAGAAAGCATTAAGAAGCAAGCAAAAAAAAAAAAAAGGGATGATGACCATAGTGATCATCTCAAGTAATAAAATATTCATATATAAAGGTTTGTATGGGACAATCCCATGTGTTTGCATGACATACATCAAGAAGGGATTATCCCAACCATCTAATAAAGACCAACATATTTGCTATCCATACTTAAACTATCTAATCTAAAGTTCTCATCACTCTGAGCAATCTTACTATGATATGAAACTTAACTTGCTACAAGCGATTCTACATATATCCTATTATAACAGAACATAATGATAAACTACAAGCACTAAATACGTATAATTTAGCATTAAGCAATTGTCATCATAACTAGATGGGTGCATCACATTGAATCATTGTCATGAAATCTCATAGAGTTTGTGGGCTTAGACGAGTCAACTTATTTGATGTACTTATATAAAATATCTATCTAATATCACATAAAGGCTTAATGTCTAGAAACCTTTAATCAATTAGATATAATAATATTTGTTATATATGTTAATATTATATATATTGATTAGAATTTGAAACAACTTAAAAGAATTAATTATTGTAATTATTTAGCACAAAAATGAAAAATACACAAACCAATACAATTTCTTATCACATAGTTACATGATAAAATATATTTGTGCATATTTCAAATAAAATAACTTCTTTTATCATTCACACATACACACACATACACAGATATATATATATATATATATATATATATATATATATATATATATATATATTAATAATTTTGAGTCAAATAAGATGTAACATTAGAACCTATATTTATAACATTATTGTTTCTAATTTTATGAGTAAATGATGAAACATGTAAATATATTTATGAATGAGAATAAGCATAATTCTTATTGAATTTATATTTCATAATTTTTTTAAAAATATATTGATTAACATATTTTAAAATAAAATTAAAATATGCATATAATTAATTATAAAAATGTATTCAAATTTATTAAAATAGTTATTTTAAAATATATTTTTTAAATATTTGTTTAAGTCAAAATTTTTATTCATACTAATTTACACCTCTCGTTGAACCACATTTCAAAAACAACAAAAAACATTTTATCAAAAATATTGCATTTCATGTTTTTATTTAAAAGCTTTTATCATTAAACTAACATTAGATTTGAGATAATTAAGATTATAGATTAAAAAAAATTTAACTGTATAATTCATCCTCTTTTTGTTGTTAACTCTTTTTCACTTATATCATATAATATATATATATATATATATATATATATATATATATATAGACACACACACATATATTATCACATCATTTAAATTTTATACAACGTTCTCAATTTAATGTCAAATTTTGCAAGTGTTATTATACATACGATTATTGAAATATATTTACACAAATAAATGATGCAATGCTCAAAATATAAAACAACAATTATTTATATCATAATTATTCTAATTTATCTAACTAAATGTTTAGAGATAACTCTTCTATCATCTTCTATTTACCCTTGTCCTCTTACACAAAAAAAGTGGCATAAAAATATCAAAATGTTCTTATTTTAATTATTAACTTTAATAACTTAATGTGCTTTCATAATAACTTTTTAAATCCCATGACTTATTAGAAGTTTGATTTCTTAAGCTTTCTTAAGTAGGATAGTATTACAACTAAAAAGAATCATACCTTACAATATCTTCTCATGCCAACAACGAATTCTCAACACAATATTCCAAAGATTTTGTTTTAGCAATATTTTCCACCTTTCTCCTCTTATTGTTATGAGGAGAAACAACAAAGACTTTAGTACTTTCAACAGTAACAAACCATGAACATAAGGAAGATTTATCAAAAACTATGCATGCAACTCAAAACCATACCTCTTCTTTCATATCTATCAAAACAATATTTATTACCTCAATTAAAAAACTGAATTTAGAAGTAAGAATATTCCTTAAACATGATCAAATTACATCCATCTTAAGCTGAAACATGTGTACAAATTATTAAATTTCAAAACTTAATTATCCTACTCTTACGTGCACAATTCATCAACAATAAACTTTTATAAGCTATCTTAGGTCTATTCTCTATGCTTCAATCGATAATCTAAATTAAAAAAAGTGCGTGGATACCTTTGATTTCTCCCTGCTTCTATCCACGGCCAGCCACCTAAATACCTTCTAGCTGTTGATCACAAGTCCTTTAGCTTCTTAGACTGAAGCAGTTCTTCTTCCTCACCCTTACAACTCCTCCATGCCTTGTTCCCTCGGTAACAACTCTGAACAAAAAGGAAAAGGGAACATAAAATTTCGCTCAATCACTCACGGCTTCACCATTCTGTTTTACTCACCACAGCAGCAATCGACCTCTCCTTTTGTTCTCCAAACTCTAACCAAAGCCCTTTGACCTTTTCCTTGGCTCTTCAAACTCCAACCGATACCTTCGATCTTTCCATTTTGTTCTTCAAACTCCAGACAAGGTAGTCGTAGATTCCACTAAATCAATCCCCAAGCACGGCCAGCTGGAGATCTCCAAGCCTTCTCACATGGTTGGTTCCAGAGGTTTCCAAATCCCTAGTTTCCCTCAATCTGCGTAAGTGGGCAGAAGGCTGTGATTTGTAAAAAATATCACTTTATTCATCATTGTTTATTATTATTTTACTATATTAAAAAATTTATAATAAATTCAATCAAACTTTAAAAAATACGATATTCATAATGATGAATTTCTCCAATAACACTATCCAAAAACATTTCCAAAGTCAAATTCTAAATTATTTCATTAGACATGTTTTTTGAGACATCAAATAATCTTATATTATGATATCTAAATTAATTTTAAAATGTTAGTATCAAATATCTCTATAAAAGATAATCTTCAAGCAAAACAGAATATAGATTATCATAATGTGTGTGTGTGTGTGTATGACATTCTTAAACTTATATTAGTCAAATAACTTATTTATTTTATCTAATTTATTTATTATCATAATCATATATCTAATTTTATTTATCTCGTTTCCATGTAACATGGGGTTTTTGAAATCAAATTGTTATATACATTTTTATTCCTTCTAAATAACGCTATTCAAATACAACTAAAACATGTTTTATAATATGCAAAATAGATAGATTATGATGTCATATTTATGCTCATGCTAATGTATTCAATAATAATCACTCGCTCTTTATTGTCTACGTTATCAAAATGAGATTTATCAATATAGAATCTCAAGGATGAACTTCGATCAATTTTTTCTTTTTTATTTCAATTATTACATTTTGATACATAATCAAAAATAGTTTATTTAAAAAATGTTTTACACACTTATTATATTTTACAATGCTCCTCTTTATTTATTTCTTTTCCATAATACTCACATGTAGTATGTTCCTTCCAATGCACTATATTTGAGCACTTGAAATTTTTCTTTTAACCCTATCACTTAAAAACTTCTATTCTTTGTATACGATATGTTAAGTATCACGTATCATGTCACCCCTTTGACGCTATCTTATAAACCATCTTTTTCTCCTACAAATTTTTTAAAACTATTTGTCATACTATAAATTATTTTATAACATTTTATATATTAATAATAAGAAATTAGTTTTAACTCAATAGATTGTTCTTTCTTTCTTCCACACCTTTCAATTGAACTAAATACATTATATATAAAATACTAATGTATCATATATTTTTTTCTCGAATATTGATTTCTATATCTCTTGAATTTAGTATATTATATGTTGCATTCCAAAGCATTGCACATTAGCTTCATAAATTCAATTTCTATAATAAAATTCAACCATTCCTTTTGAGAAACTCATCCAAATCCTCAAAATTTGGTAATGCAAAACCTTAACTTATCTTTATTATAGGAAACAATGAAGAAAGCAACTTGACAAAAATTGGGGTCCTTACTTTTCCATTTGCTTAGTATTTTCTTCGATGCTTGGTTGTTTTTCCTTAGTTCCTCCAACTCATCTCAATCCTTGTTGTTGCTACACTGTAGAAATTCTCAATTGTAGTAAGCTCTTTTCCTCCATTGGTTTTGTCCTCTAAACTTCTCTAATTTATTTAAACTAAATTCTCTCCTTCTCTTATTATTCTCTTTTACTAATTAATCTAATCGAATCAACCCATTTCTCTCTCTTCTCCTTGAATTCCTTCTCTCACAAGAATTTACTAATTATTGAAAATTCTATAGATATTTTATTATTTGTTAATTGTTATAGAGCTGGTGGCTCAAAAACTCTTGAAGAAAAATGCAAAATAATATTAAAATATTAATATAATGTAGCTTAAAAAACTTTTGATTTCTTCATTTCATTTCCTTAATTCATGAAAATTGCAACCCAAAAGTATTTATATTCCTTTTATTGAGCCATACTCATTGATATGCATTTTTTAGCACTCTGAGTAACTTTATAAAATTACATGTTTTATGAGATTGACTGAATTAATATTATTTTAGCCTAGCTTTGAAATACCAACTTATTACATCATTAGAATCTAAATACATTCTCTACTACACAATTATAGTGATACCAAACAACTAACCCAAGATACAACACAAGGGCATCACATTCAACTTTGAAAAGAAGGTGTGCCCCCCACACCAATCCATTTGATTTTCATTTAATTTTAATACAATTCTTTTTGTTAAAGCATTATTAAGTTTAATAATAGTCTTTATTAAGTGAATTAGGATCACTAATGGATAGAATTATAAGACAATTTTGAGCTCTTATCTTAAAAAGCAAAACCTCTTTGAGTTGATCAAATGAATAACAAAGTGATTAAAAAATTCATTCAATTTTAGGATGAAGATGATGTTTTTGATAAATGATCTAATGTGAGATTACATAGTTTGTTGAGTATTAAGAATTAAAAGAGAGTTATATTAGATAATCTAATGTGGGAATTAGATAATTTGATAATTCTAAAAAAGCTATAAGAATGTGATTAGGTGATCTAATTCCTATTCGATACAATTGGATGGTTCAATATAGTTTTCAAACAATCTAATAGAATTAATGAGATTATTCACTGCCTATGTCAAATGTTAAATAGATGGTCTAATACTTATTGGATAATTCAATAAATATATTGAAAAATTAGATAAGAGTAGGAGAATAATTCGATAGAGGATTAGATGATTCAATTATTCAAATCATTCATCAGATGGTCTGATAGAGATAACTTATAGTTTGATAAGAGTATAGAGGAATTAGATAAAGGATTGAATAGTCTAATTATTTAGAATGGACAATTTGATGTATCAATAGATTTTTGATGAAAATGCTTAAATAAAAGTTTTAAGAGCCAATGGAATCCAATCAAATCAATGAACATATGAGAATATATGGGATTATTTCTAAGCATAATTTAACATATGCATGGAAGAAAAATTAATAATTAACAAATATCAAGTAACAAAGAAAAGGGAATCCCATGAGAATTTATCACAACATCAAATCAACAAAGTATGCTATGTAATTTATGGTGCATTTATTTGATGCTTGAAATATTACAAGTTAAATATTATTTATATGCTTTAATTGAACTCATGGATGAGTCAATAATTATCTATTAATGAATTCTATCATGTATATATTGTGTATTTTTATTGCATATAATATTACATAAATTTAACATGATTGTGTGGAATAAAGGACAAAGGAAACATTATGATTTGATGAAAATAAACAAAATAATTGTCAAGATCAAAAAGAAGAGTTAGCCCTCTAGGAATAAAGGTAAAAAAATAAAAACCCATGAAGAAGGATAAGATCCTAAAAAGTATTGCTTTGGGCCATTAAGTTTCAAAAAAAAAAGGTTTAGCTCATGTTGAATATAGTTCATAAGGGCACACCTAAAGATGAGAATAATGACATGATATTAGTTTAAAGCATTAGGACTCAAAAAATGATAGCCTTACCCAAATATAACCCAAGAAGGTGCATTAAATATAAGAATAATAATATGTTTAACCTTGTTTTGGTGATTTTACAAAGATTAAACAACAAATTTGGAATTATATGGCTAACAAAAGATGTCACAAGAAAAAAATAGCCAAATTAAAACAAAAAGGATAAATTAAAGGAAAAAACAAATGATTTAAATCAAAGATTGGATGTATTGTATTGACATATGAAAATATTTTATTTTTATTTATAACAATGTTTATTTAAATCTCATGTAAGCAACAATGTCAAAAAGAACTAAGAAAGGATTGGAATATTGGACCAATCCAAAGGGGAGTCATAGAAGTTCAAAATCAATATAGATCACTAATCATCCACTAATCAATGCATAATACACTAATATGAAACATAAGAGGAGCCATGAACAAGAGAATGATTTCCCACCTTAAACACATAGCTATATCCAACAATATAACACTAGTATCTTTACTAGAACTAACGGCTCAAAAGGAGAAGCTTCCTAGCAAGGTTGCCACACTTGGCTTTGCTAACTTTATTGGAAATTCATCCAACAATATTTAGACATTCTAGATATGTAATATACTATGTGATAGACTACATAATAATGATCAGTGCATTTTACTTTTAGTTTACAAAACATGAAAACTATATGCCTACAAACTATATGTTTTTGCATATAAAATATACTGGGGTATATAGAATGGTATTGTAGAATAACTTAACCTTGATTACAACAAATTAAAATGTCTCATGGCTGGTTAGGGAGGATTTCATGTTATCATTTTCATGAATGAATATAAGAGCTCTTACCCCCTCCTTAAGTACATCTCATGAATTTATAAGCTACGTAATCCAATGTTGCTTGAGAGATCTCCCTTTCATGAGCTTAATCTTTACCTAGGTTGGAAAAACAAATGATAAATGGGTTTGAAAAAGGTTTGATAGAGTGCTAGCAAATAAGAAATGGATGGAACTAAATTCAATAACAAACATACAACACCTATATATAATGAGTTCATACCACTCCCCTCTATTATTACATCATCTGAAAGCATAAGAAGCTGAACCCAAACAATTTAGCTACCAAAAAATGTGGTCTATTCAACCAACTTTTTATAGAGTAGAGGAAAACAATTGGGTAACTGAAACACATCTTTCTAGCATTTTAGCTCTAACCTTCAACTCGAGAAGATTGAAGGGATGTCTTAAATAACAAAACAAAAATGTTTTTGGTGACGTTTTCCAAGTGATCAAAAGAGTAGAAGAGATGATTAAAGATAAAGAAAAGAAGTTTTGGATGGTCAATAGGAGGAAGAAATTATAGAATTAAATAAAGCAAACCATTAGATCATGGAGGAACATAATAAAGAGAGATCTACTAGTGACAAAAGAGTGGAACCATATGGCTTAAGGAGAGAAAAATACCAAATTATTTTATGTGCATGTTAAGGATAAAAGAATAAAGCTCAACATTAATGAGATTAAACCTTCGAATCGACAATTGATTTTTGGATAGAAGAAATTACAAGTAGCCATGAGTTTTTCCATGACCTATTTTCAACAAAAAAGATGAATTATGATGAAGAAATTTTAAGCAACATACGAAAGTTGATAACTAATGGAGATAACCTAGATCTTATAAAAAATGTAGAAAAGGATCGACCAAAGAATTGATATTTCAATTAGACAAAGACAGTGTATTGAGGTTAGCTTAGATTTAACAATCATTTTTTTAATAAGTGTTTGGATATCATAGTATTTGATATACTTGATGCTGTAATGGATTTCATTACTAGGAGTTTAATTCATAAGGGGCTGCTAGCTCTAACATAATGTTGATTCCTAAGATTGAAAATCTTGAGCAACTTTAAATTAATGTGTGTGTAACTTTTTTGAAAAAATATTATGCAAATTACTGACAAATATACTTTAAAAAAATTACTCCCAAAAAATATCGCCCCCAACCAAGTTGGATTCATAAAAGAAAAAAATCATTGAGAATAACTAATAGCTCAAAAAATAATAGGTTCTCTCAATAAGAAGGTCAAAGGTAAGAACTATATTATCAAACTTGATATAAAAAATATATTCAATAGCTTGTCTTTGGAATTCATGAACAAGATACTAACTAAACTTAACTTTTCAACTCAATTCAATGGTTTAATCAATAACATCAAAAGAAGTTGATGGATATCCATTATGATCAATATGTTTCCTCATGGCTACTTCTAACCATCAAGAGGAGTAAAGAAAGGTAATCTCATTTCCTCATCACTCTTTATAAAATAAATGGAGGCTTTTAGAAAGGCATTGAAGAGTTAATATGTGAGTGAATAAAAATTACATTTTGTAACATCTAAAGGCCATTCATTTGTTTCTCATCTTAGTTATGAAGATAATATTATCATCTTTAGTAGAGGAGATATAAGATCTTTAAAATGCCTTGGCAAATTCCTATAAGGGTTCCAAGATATTTTAGAACTACAACTAAATTCACAAAAGAGCAAAAACTATATAATTCTAGAACCATGAAAGCAATAATAATTAAAAAGATAGGAAAAGTCATGACTTTTAGTTAGGGTTCTCTTCCCATAACAAATCTAGGACACCTTATATTCATTGTAGAAAGAAAGCAATGTATTTTTAATAATAAGTTGAAAAATTACACAAAAAATGATCGACTTGAAGAAAAAGCTTTTAACCATGGTCGATAAACTCTTACTAGTAAAGCATATCCTAAATTCTATCGTAACATACTCGCTTATGATAATACATCTCATAATGTAACTTTTTAAAAAAGTTGGAATAATTATGCATGGATTTCTATGGGATGTCATTGATAACACTTATAAGCACCACTGGACAAATTGGAATAAAGCATGTGTGCCATTTTATGGGAATGGGTTAGGATTAAGAAAACCAAAGGACAACATAACGATATACTCAACAAAAACTGAATTAAAAAATGTTAATTGAGCAATCACTCTAGGCTGATTTCATGAAGGGCAAAATATTTGAATGAAAGTCAAAAGTTCACCAAGTTGGATACATGGAAACATATGGAAAAGATTAGAGGTTTGGTGTTAGCACTCATGCACAAATCTCTTATATAAGGCATGTACATTTTGTGATGATCTTATTTTTTTCACCACATACTCAATATTTGTTTCTCTTTTCTAATTTAATTCTTGCTTTAATATCATCCATTTTTTCTATATATTCCAATTCTAATTGTTTTCTAGTTAAGCCTTTTATCTGATACCACCAATGTGACAACTTTATTTTATCCATTTTTTAATTTATAAATATAATAATAATCATACATAATCATAATTATAATAATCATGTAGTTTAGATCCACTATTATTAGTTTTAAATAACTAAATCCAACAATTATAAATAATTAAAATCATCACAATAAGCATATTTCATGATTTTCATAATTCTTTATGATATTTTAGCCAGTTCTCACATACATATATAATGTTAAATAAATCAAATTATTAACAAGTCATTCAACAACTCTTGTAACAGAAAATTTTATAATTTTAATTCTTTTCTTATAGACTGTTCTTATGGATAGACTTTTTTTTATTTTTGTTTTAATATATCTAAAATATTAGTACCACAAAAATGCTAAACTAATCATCACTAGCTTAGTAGACTATCTCTGATAATAAATAAGTATATAAAATAACTAATAATTTTAGATAACTACATGTAAGGTCTAATCATAAGTATCATAGTATATAAGCAAGCAGAGTTTCATTTTTTTTAAAATATAAAAAGAATATGATATGATAGCAAATGAAAAGCATATTAGAATCTTTAAAAAAATAATAAGCACATGTAGTTTATTATATTTTTAATTTTTTTTCTTAATATGCTATTATTTATGACACTTATTTTTACTTAACTAAGTAGCCTTACGATGATCAATGCTACTATTCCTCTCTTTTTTGTCTTTGGATAGTCATTTAGTATTTTTATTTTAGTTTACTTAGTTATAATAAAATATCTTTTATTAATTTATCATATCATTTTTTTATGTATAATCATATTCAATATTTTCATCTTTTTATTATTCATATCTTTGTAATAAATCTCAATAGTGCAACCCACTGGCTACTGACACCCTTACGATTGCAAATCTTATTCTTTTGGCATACATGTCATTAGTCACCTCACAATGATAATGTCAACCATGTGACATACTAGTCTTTGGTCATCTTACGATGATAATGTCTCAATCTTATGACACATTGGCTACTAGCCACCTCATGATGGTAAATATCAAACATGTGACACACTAGCCATTAGTCATCTCATGATGACAATATTTTAATATTATGACACATTGGTCATTATTAATGAAAAATAGTATATTTTAATTTTAAAAAATTCATTGTTCATTAATGTCATTATATGAATATTCAATCATTATTCATTTAATTTATCATCACATGTATAGTCCTCATTAAATGCCTTTACATTAACACATCATTGTCATTCTTACACAGTTAATCATGTCAAATAATTTTATATTTTTACTTTATTAATATAAAAAAGTTTACAACTAATTACAAGTATAAATTCTCATATAATCATATATAATAATACTACATAGTACACTAGTGTCACATGATCTATACAAATTTATAAGTAGAGTCTTACTTTTAATAATTAGTAATACATTAAAAATACTCATATAATATTTATATTACATTGAGAGTTACAAGTATAAATTCATATATAGTTATATAGAATAGCATTACATCAGATCATTAATATCATAGGCTTCATATAAAATTCACATATAATGTCTTAATTTTAACAATCAGCAATACATCGTGCATACATTTAAATATTTATATTAGAGTGCATATCTCATAATTTTTTTCTTATTTTTCTGATTTGTCTTTATAGTTAGTCAAATTTTTTTGTTCTTAGTTTTAGCATGTCAAGCAACACATGTCCAAACTTAATATAAAAAATTATAAAATTTTAATTTAATAAAATTAATAATTTCTTCATTATAAAACTTAGTCTAAATTTATGAATTTTTTCTTTCATATTCTTCAAGAAATTTCTCTTCTCAGTTTTCCCTTTTTCTAGAACTGTAACTTACAAAACTTAAGAGATTCTATATACCATCAACCTAATGGCTAAATAGAATCTTGATTAGAACTAAATCTTAGCTTATATTTCCAAAAAATAAGAGAAATCAAAAGTAAGAAGTACAAATAGTAGGTTAGGTACTCACAAATCATTGCCACAGCACAAAACTCATCCTCTTTCTTACTTTTTGTTAATGTTTTAATAGTTCTAGCATCCCTCGTCATTAATGAAGTGAGTTTCGATGAAGCTTCTAGCTAACCACATGTAGAAATCTTCTCGTTGGGCATAGGGAAGCTTTCGACACATTTGGGAAGAAAAAGAGAATTCTATTTTCAAAAATAGAAATGAGATATATACACTTTAGTAGTTTATTAGTACTTATTCTTATTAGCATGAATAATTCACAAAAATTTCAAATAAACTCTAATTGAGCCAAATAAATATCATTAAATTCATCTTGACGAGCTCTATTTAATTACATATTTATTTTTATATTTATGATATTTTATTTTCTAGAGTTTTGATATATTTGAAGAGATATTTCGTTTAATACTTAATTTGATGATCGATAAAATTATACTTTTGGACCCCCAATAATGATGAAACTTTTAATTTACATTCAACATTGAATGAAATTAGATACAAGTTCTTTAAACTAAAATAAAAAATGATATAGAATGGAAATTTCTTTATTAAGATCTCATTATTAGTTTGGAGGATAGTAAATAAGTTTTTACCCTTTCGAAAGTAATTGAAGAGGTCAATATTGAATTGGTCTTCAAATTCTCTCATTACTCTAATGAAGATTCTATTGATCATGCCTTCATAAGTTGTTATCTTACCTAAAAATACTTGATTTTCTTTCCTATCTTTAACAATTTAACTATTCCAAAAGTTAACAACACTCTTAATAATTGGTGATAAAAAATCTTTAGGAGTCTAAAAATTATGATATTTTTCAACTCATATCGTTATTAATATGTTGGAATATTTGAAATGTAAGAAACAAAAGTCTATATGAAGAAACTAATGAGTCTAAGATAACCATCATAAATAATATTAGTAGCCAATGCCATAATATATGCAAATGTTTCCCTCTAAAGCAAACTATATAAGGGGATAGAATGTCAGTACAAATGGAATTAGTTACCCTTTTCAAAAAAAAAATTATAATGTGCAATGCTATTTACTAAAATCCTCTACCTATCAACTCTTTCAAAATAAATATACATAAAAATAACAAGAATAATGCTAATGTGGGAGAGACAATGAAGGTAATGTAATCAATTTTTTTTATTCTATAGGTCATTGTTTATTAATGAAGGCTTCATTTTCAACTATCAAGAAAGGCTTAAATTTGCACAATTGTAAACAATACACCAAAGTTGAGATTGAGCTTGGATGTATTACATTAGCTAGACTGATCTAAGGAAGCTTAAAACCTCATTAGAGAATTATTGAGTCCATTCAACAAACTAAAATAATAGTTACAACACTCTTTGTGAATTGGAAGGTGACATATAAGAAGGGAAACCAAGTAGTTGAAGCCTCACCAAAATTGTAGGAAAATTGAGCAAAGCACTGATTTGGGATGGCCTCAACATCTTATCTTAATCTAGAGTAATTATAAATATGAAAAAAATAGGATTATCATATATTCTCTCATTATACTATGTAGATGATATGATCATACATAGGAAACATCAATATGATGCTCAAATTCAAGGAAAATAAAGTGAAATGAATTTCATCATTATACCAAATGGTATTTCAAAACAAGGTGTTCTACATAATACCATTAATCAATTTGGAATATCATGTCCAAAGATCATATGGACACTCGAAACTTATTTGACACTATTTACTATTCAAATATGTGGTGCTTTAAAAGGAGATGAATTTGCATCTATCTCATATGGACTAAATATATTAACCCAACATACAACTTAGCCTAAATATATGTTTTCAAGCATGCATGACTACAGATTTTGCCTACTAAACTCATCATAGTTTAGCCTAGTTTTAGCTAACATTTTAAATAATTTGGATATACATCATGGGCCTCTAGGGAAATATTAAGTTGAGCTGATCATGTAGCAATATATTTTGCATATGGTGCTATCTTCAAAATACAATATAATATGATTTGGATATTAGCATTGTACCATTATTATGTTAATAAGATAGGGTTTTTATGTTTTTTATATATTTTTTGTAAACCAGTGATGCCAAAGTTTGGTTCAAATTTTTAGGTATTATGGTTTTCTTTTAATTATTTTAGTTATGTAGCATCATGATATGAATAGAACATGTTTCATCATTAATTAGTATTACAAATGATTTTAATAAAATAATTAATTTAATAAAAGCCAAAAATAAGGATCCAATAGTTTAAGTGGTGTTGTACATGCCATAGGCTATCATCGCTCTTATAAATCACCAGAACTTTGGCCCTTGACTCATGCTTCTTGTAATCAACCACAATAATTATAGCTTGATTAGTATCAACATTTACTAGTATATAGCCTCCCTACTTTCTACCTACCATTGCACCTTCCTTAATGATCTCATTGGTCTTTTTTTCTTAGTTTTAAAGCACCAATGTTATTGTCAGGAATACTGCTAAAGTTTGTAAATCACTCACATGATCATCAAATATGGCCTCATCAACCCATGCATGCCTAAACATGCAACTAGTTTGAGCTATGCCTTAGTAATCCAAGATGCAATTTTCCATCACCGATGAGCCCAAATCTTGAACAAATTGATTCCTTTCCCAGATCCACCTCATTGCACCTTTGGTTGGGACCCATCATGACCTAATCAATTCACCCCATCAAGATGAGAATTTGCACTACATTACTAGTTTTTGGTTGCTATTGAAATAGTATATTGCAATCGATTATTAGTAGCGCATGTTATATCAAGCATCAAGAAGTGTCACCCAACTTGACATTGAGGCTATCAATGTCATGCCTATAGGGCTATAAAGTCAAGATCGTATGGGTTTAATAAAAGGTTTAAGGTGTATCCACACATGGTAAGTAGTAAATGCCCTGCACATATCTTATGTTAAGTGATGGAAGGCACACAAAGTGTATATCCAAGATTATTCCAATAAAATTCTCATGATAATCAACGTCTATGATATCATATTAAAAAGAAGCATGATAATCATCCACACAAATAGGCATAAGGCATTAGTTTCTTTAGCAATATCCCTATTAGATAAACAAATAGAGTATAATCGAGGATAAGGATATGATAAAAGATATGCAACACTAATGTATTGCCTCGATACTAAATTAATAATGAAGGCTCTACTAATCACAAATAGTAAGCGACAATGACCACTACAAATATTAAGTAGGTAATTAACCAAAAAGGCTAAGGTCATCTTATGATAAATATTTATCTTAGATGCTTAAATATAAGATGTATAACAATCACAAAATTTATAACTAGACTTTTCTAAAGTTTTGGGATGAAATTTTAGTAAGAAGAAAAAATTATGACAACATTAGAATAAGATGAGAAATTAGAAGTAAGAGAATAAGATTATAAAGTGGTATGGTTGAATTAGAATAAATTAATTTTTTAAAATATATTATTTATCTATAATAATAATATAATATTGGAGAATATACTATAAGCTCAAATTTATCTAAAAATAATATTTGATTATATCAATAGAAAGACTTCATTAAGACAAACTCGATGTTAAATTTCTAATTTCTGGAGACCTAAGGAATTTATAATGAGCTTTTGAATTTTTTTGGTACAATTATAATATTGAAATATTACATAAGGCATAATAGCAATTTCAAGAATTTTTGCTTAGGTCAACACTGATTGATAAAGGATCGATTTACAATACTAAAATGTTGGTTGCATAAGGGTAGATATGTAATTACAAAAGTTTTGTCTTGGGTCAAAATCGATTGCCGAAGGATAGATTTCTAAATATAGGAATATTGAATTTTGGTAGGATATATTTGCAATTTCTAAATGTTAGCACAGAAGGAAATCAAAAGGTTAGAGGATCGATTTGTACATAGAGTTGTAGTGTGTTTTGTGAAAATGTCATTCTAAAATCTATGGGAATAAGATTTTTGAATTTTTAGTGATTGAGTTACTGATAAGATAAAAACATGGTTTTTTTAATTGTGGCGCATGAATAAGATGAAAAAACAAAATTCTGACAACTCTCACTTTCCAAGCTTAATGCAATATGGAGCTTCAAGAAATTTTGGCCGACAAGACTTTACTATCCCAACTATATATAGGTCCATCAAGTCCAACAGAGAGCCAAGTTTGCATGGAGCTTAGTTTAAAATGATAGGAAATCGGTTGTTCAGGAGTTTAGTGTAGTGAGCAAACCCAACTATTGCCATCTTCATCAAGGTCACTATAAACTCAAGAACATGTTTCCAATCATGCTTCAATTAAAAGGGAAGGATTCCAACTTGGGATTCTAGCATCTTTGATACGATATGATTAAGTTAAATTTTTTTTCAATATGCATCTCTCATGTTTAAGAGATAATAAGACCAAGAAGAATTAATTCTTTTAATGAAATATGCTTATGGATGTTTGGTTTGTTATAGAAAGATGCCAAGAAATAGTGATACTAATACGATGACATACGCCATCTAGTACGAAAGAGCTTAGATCGTCAAGCTATAGTGGAGCTATCTAAGGGTTACTAATGGTATTATATTAAACAATTTGCTATATTATATTAATATAAGGAGAACTAAGCTATTGTTACATAAATAGATTAATTCTACAGAATGATATAGATATCACATTATATGATTGATTTGAGATTAAAGAAAATTCATTGTCTAAAAGTTCAGACTAGTACGATGTTGGTTATCGTAAGATATGATTTCAATTCATTAAGAGCTCGTACAAAAAGAAATCATGTTGGGCGATGAGAAAAAATGTTAAAAGAATTGAATTATATGATACAATTTTTATGTCATATCAATGTAATCAGTGGATGATGTCAACAGATTTGTGATAGAAAAATAGAATAAAATAAGTTTGTATAATGAGATTAATCACATTGTATGATCATTAAGGGATAGGCATGAATAATTATTAAGGAAGTTATATTGTATAATACAACGTTATGGATCATATTGGATGATTATAGGTGCTATAGAATAAGATCATAAGTTACAATCATGTTGACTATAAGGTACGATCATAAGTGATAGAAATAACATATCACAGATTTGTTGATCAAATAGTGTGATCAACAGAATCATACTATATGAAACTAAAGTAGACGTAACAAAGGTGATCATATGAGATAATGATGCATCATTTTTATGATTTACATTGGAACATACTATACAATATTACATATTGTATGATATCCTTACCTGACTTGTGGATTAAACCAATTAGACAGGTTAAGCAACAAAAAATAGAGAGAATAAGATGGTACAATTTGTATGTGAGCTATACTCACCTCAAGTCATCGACAACAGACATTCTTTTTAGAGTGATAGTTTTAGAAGTAGAAGCGTGATAATGGCAATGAGCTAAGGAAGCAGGAAAAAAGAGGAATTTTTTTCACAAGAAGATTGAATTCTTCAAAACATTTCTCTTTAAGGGATTCTTGATTCATAAAATTTTGATTCTAAAAAATTATGAATTTTTTTATACATATTTCTCACCAATTTATATAGATATTTAGATATAATATTTAATTATAAAATAAAAACATGTTATTTTGACCAAAAATATAAAAATTTCCTAAATTTTATCAAATTTGATTTAATCGGAGGCACACTCCCATACCTCCTGCATCTGTACAAATGTACAAATGCATTGTTCATTCTCATGATTGGACCCTTCATGCGCACATTGATGGCTAGCACAATAGATAGACAATAAGGTTCATGTGCTCTTGTCTAGTGTAATTACCAGCATCGGGTCATGTGGGTGTTTAGCAGGTCACACCCTTCCATATGTGTGCACATGTCTCTGTGCACAACATCTACAACCAGCTTTTATGTATGGCTTATAATGTAGCTTTTGCTACTTCATATTATGTTGATCATTTTCATTATTTTGTCTTCATTGATTTTTTTATAATTTTAGATTTAATAAGCTTGAAATTGATCTCGAGATCATGTTATGATCATGAGATCATATAAGCTTGATATAATGTAAATTTCTTATTTATAAATGATCGAATGATTTGATTAGGGTATCATACAAGTATGAATTTAGGCAGCGACTTAAAGGTCAAAAAGAAATTAATATGCTTATAATTGTTTACTAAACATATAATATATAGGATATATATTAACTCTTGTATATACATAATATTATAGAAAATCAAGAAAGATAAATAATAGAAAAGTTAACTCTAATATTCAAGTATATAAATATGTAACTTATGATATAACATAATATTATTTTTATATTTTATGATTTCTTTCAAAGTATATTCTATATTATTCATAAATACTTATGTTTTTCCTTATGCACTGATCTCAATTGTATTTTGTATTACTTATTGCATGGTTTTGCCAGTTATATGATTTACTTATTTTATGACTTATTACATGGCATAAAAAAATACTTAAAAATTAATGAATTGAACATAAAGAATGATTAAACTATAATTGAATAAATATTAGCTTTGAAATAATATATGAATTAGTATATAAATATTTTATCTAGACTTACATATCATATGACTACATAGATAAAAAAATAGATTCCTTGAGAAATTATTCACCACACATTAAGTGTAGCATGTTGGATCACATGGTGTTGGTATTTCGGCCAAATATCTATCTAGTATAAGTATCATGATCTCTTTCTCCATACAGCCACACACATACACACACATACATAGATATATATATATAGATATATATATATATATGACACCAAGCACAATATATTGGAACACAATGCGTGAGTCTTCGAATCATATTTGCATAGTTTGCAATAGGCATAACATGTTAGATTACATGATATTGGTCTTGAGATTGGATATTTGTTTAATATTTTATATTAGATATTTTTAATAGATGCTCACTAGATTTCATTTATTGATATGATTATTAGATCTAGTAAAGATAATGATTTAAAAAGAATTGAGCCAAATAATTACATAAAATATTAAAAACAATAAAAATAAAAAAAACTAGCATTCACATTTTATCTTTTAATATGATATTTGATATGATTTTAAACTTTTCTTATAATTTATCATCATAACTTATTATGATTTTTTATTTATTTATACTTGCTTATATTAACATTTTTTTTGTATATTCAATTATTTTATAAGATTTATCAATTGAGATCTATAAATTCTCACTAGTATTTATATCACAAGTCATACTTTATTATATTAATATTTGAGGAGTTTAATATCATATGAGAAGACGACACTCCTAAGATGCGAGAGTGAAGAGGATTTTATTAATATTGGATATTGGTAATTTTATTATTTTATTTATTTTTATATCAAAACATTTTGTTTGTGAACATTTACTTCTATGATTTAAGCTAAGATTTGGAAAAAAAGTTTGTCTAACTCTAAGCCTCCATTATGGATTTATGTCATCACTTATTTTTTATCTATATTTAATCCTTGATTATATTAATAATTAAGTTTATAGTTGGGTGAGACTTTATGTCCTCTCAATATTACCCTTCATTCATATTGTTAAACTTCAGGTGATTCTCCAAAATGGATGTTACACCCCATATTTTCCTAGGCTGATTTTTGGCATATATTTTTTTTTTTTTTTTTTTTTTTGCATATAGACAGCTCAGATCGTCCCATACCAACCTGAGTAGCCTACGAAAAACATAGGATATAACACATCATTACACACCTACTTTCCTTAACAATGTGGATCCCATCTCCCGGGTACACCGTCAAATCAGGTTCATGACTCCTGAATTAACAGATGGACTCGCGCAATGTTACTCCTACTAGACCCAATACTCCTAACCCATATCGATAGGAGAACCGGTCTAATAGAAGTCTGAACCCCCAATATTAAGTTCCATAGTCATGTAATGACCTCACCATCAAAAATAAAATACATAACATCCTCAGATAAAATATAGCACTCCACACACTATACCATCAAGATAATAAAGTAAAACAGTGAATGGAAACTACATCACAAAAATAAGATCCAAGTCCAACAAGTGTAACATTATCCAACCAGAAACATAAGTCAGAATTACCCTCACATATTACATGACATATGAGAATAACAATCTCATTAAATACATCCAACAACAACAATCAACAAACCAGAATATCTCAGACAATCACAAATCAGATATCCTCCACAAGCCTGCTGACCACGATCCCACCTAATCAGGTAGCGTCAAGTCTGCCGAGCCACTGAAATATGTAACACAGGAATGAGCTACGCCCAGTAGGAAAGACAGCTAGTAAAACTCACATGCAAGAGAAGGATAATAGCAAAAATATAGGAATACAGCATAACAATATATGGTGGATAGGCACTCTCAGTTCCAGACTCCGACCAATCACAGTCACCCCCAGTCACAACAGAGTAGCTCTCCTCTGTGCTCCCAGGTAGCATGCCAGCGGGACACGCCCATCTCTGCGCACGCATGGCGCCTAGCACCCGACACCGCAGCGTCTCTCGTCAATCAATCTTCTGGAGACTATAGACAAACCCGTCACATAGATCTCTAGCCAACGTGAGACACCCTGGCTAGCCACGGCGAGTCACCCCTGCCACTGCCACTCTCAGGCGCGCAGGCCTACACTCGTGGACCAGAAGAGGTCGACTCAGCCACCGTCCCAAGAAGTCCTCTCCCAACAATTTCCATAGAAGCCACGCCCCTACAGTCATTGCCAAGCTTTAACTCCAAGATTCGGCAACATGTGTCCAGATACAACAAGGCGCATACCAGTCCACATGTATACTGTGAAAGTTAAGTCTGAACCGCTCCGGTCCGGTTCACGCGCGGTAAAAACCAAATTCCGGTCTAATTGACCGATTTAAATAGATTTTCGAATTTCCAAAAATCCAATTAAACAGGGAAAATTACTTAAAAATTCCTCGGTGCTCCGAAAAATCCCCAGAAAATTTCAGAAATTCCAATAGCCTCCAATTGAGCTCCTGGCTCATCCTACTGTCGATCTGAAATTATCCAAGCCATAATTTAATTATTGAAGATTAAACATATAATTTTTACCGGGTATAACAATCTCCCCACCTTATCAGGAATTTCGCCCTCGAAATTCAGCAAGAAGTTCCGGCCACTTTTCCGCAATATCCTGCTCTCAAACCTCTCCGCCAGAAAACACTCCTCAAATTCCTGTACATCTTGACTTATCCAGGTACATAGCCAAAGTTCCATAATGAGCCTCTCGAAGGATCCTCTTCTTGAACTCCCGATGTGATGGCACACACCAGCGACTCCTGAAAGTCAAAATGTCGTCTCTGAGAGCAAAGTCTCCTCCCAATCCCTGCGATGCCAACTCAAACTTCTCCTTCAGCTCTTCATCGCAACGCTGAAGATCACGCATCTCAGATAACCAGTCAGCCCGAATAGTCAACGAACTGAGTCTGTGAGCCAGTCTCTGAACAGACAACTGTTCCTGACATCTCTCAACATCCCAATCCAAGTCTGCTATAGATTCGCAAGCTATCACAGTATGCACAACTGCGTGTCTGCTCAAGGCATCAGCCACAGGATTAGCCGTACCCTCGCAGTAATTTATCACCAGCTCATAGGCTTTTATCAATTCCAACCATCTCCTTTGCCTCAATTCAATCGAAAACCCCACTTCCCTAACTGGTGGAAGTCCAGGCAACTCCTCTGGAAAACCGTAGGGAAGTCTCACACCACTGGAATATTTGACATAGGGGTAGTGGTGGCTTGGCTATCTACCACATAAGCCAACCAACCAGTACAACCCTTACTCACTAGTCTCTTTGCCTGAAGAACTGAGATCAGGGGAATCTGCCTGTTCAGACCAAAGTATATCACATCCTCCGAACCAGGCACCCTGATCCTAACCTTCTTCTCCCAACAATCCAGAACCACTACATGGTAGCACAACCAATCATCCCTAAGATGATGTCGAACTCTGTTAGTGGTACACATATCAACTCTGTCACGAACTCGTGTCCACTAATCAGAATAGAACCATCAATCTTCTGAACAGTGGAAATCTCTTTCCCATCAGGAAGCCTAACCAGTAAGGGTTCTTTTAAATAACCCTTGGATCCTGATATCTGATTCCAAATCCTCTCAGCAACAAAAGAATGAGATGCACCAGTATCAAACAAAGTCACACACTACATGTTACCAAAATAAAGCATACCTGTGATCACCTCTGGTGACTCTGAAGCCTGCTGCTGAGTCAATGCAAATACTCTGGGCTGTCCCCCAGATGAACCAACCGGTCCTGTGATCCTCTGTTTCTTCCTTTCTGGGCAGTCGTACCTTATGTGTCCTGGCTGCTGACAGTGGTAGCAAATAATTCCCCCAGTCCGAGTACCTGTCTGCTGCACTGGCCTCTCGGAAATAGGCCGTGGCTGGAACACGCCCTCCTGAGTACCATTGTGACCTATGTGTCTCTTGCCCTTTTCGTTCTGTTGGGCATTTCTGAATTCCTTCCTCTTGTTGTGAGCCTCTCTCTGGGCCTCCATCCGTATGCCAAATGCTAAATGACGACTCTAATGCCAGATTAGTTGCTTTTGACGGTATGGCTGGTACCAGGAGACTTCCCTTTCGTGGAGCAGCTAGAGGCAGACCTGGATCTGCTACTCCTACCCCGGAGACGATCCCAGCATTGCCAGTTGAGCCAGCCGTGGATCGTTGGATCGATGCCTTCATGCGGTTGCGTCCGCGGAGCTTCAGTGGGTCGGCTGACCCAGCGGTGGCAGATGACTGGATGGCTCGTATGCTTGAGCTATTTGATGCCTTGGGATGTCCATTCGGCAGGAGGGTAGTACTTGCTGCTCTAGTATTGGAGGGAGAGGCTGCTACCTGGTGGAGATGCCAGCGGCGCGCTGTGTTTGGGGAGGTCCAGAACAGCGAGATAGCATGGGAAGACTTTGTTGAGGCATTCAGGGAGTGCTACATTCCGGCTTCTGCCATGTCTCAGTTCAGGAGGGAACTTATACACCTCAGGCAGGGCCAGATGTCAGTGAACGATTACTTATCGAGGTTCACTTATCTGGCGAGGTACGCCGCAGAGCTGGTGCCTTCTGAGGAGCGCAGATGTGAGATGTTCCTGGAGGGACTTCGTCCTATGCTGCAGCGCCAGCTAGTTGTGAGTCGGTTTGCCAGGTTTCGTGACTTGGTAGAGGCTGCGAGATCCGTTGAGCTTATTGACATCCGGATGGCACCGAGGAATTTTTAAGTAATTTTCCCTGTTTAATTGGATTTTTGGAAATTCGAAAAATCCCCAGAAAATTTCAGAAATTCCAATAGCCTCCAATTGAGCTCCTGGCTCATCCTACTGTCGATCTGAAATTATCCAAGCCATAATTTAATTATTGAAGATTAAACATATAATTTTTACCGGGTATAACAATGGAGTAATCACTCAAAAGTGGTGCTCAGTCTAATGATTGAAGATCTAAATGATGTTTATAGATTTAAGTATAAGTAAGAAAAAGATAATTAACTATATTTTGAGACCTTTGTAATATCTTATTTTTCTAATAATAATCACATCATGGAAAATAGGTTTAATATTAACATGGTAGTGAACTAATATCTCTAACAAGGACGAATAAAAGTAAAAAATAGCAACAAAGCTTCTTTAATAGCATTAAATGTTGACACCAAGTTTAATCCAAGTAAAACTCAAGCTAGTTTAATGTGAGAAAAAAAACCTAATGATTTTTATAACCAAAGAATGTCCAAACTACTCTATAATCAGTGATACAATAACAATCTAAATAGTGAAAAATCTCCCAATGGGTAAGTGATGAGATTATCACCAAATGGATGAAATAAAACAATAAACAACATAAATCAATAGTGAACATAGATTGTTTGTGGGTGAGAATCTATAAGTTAAGAGTTGAAGCTCTTATACAAACTTGATGCAGCATAGAGGAGATAGAATGAATCACAAAGATATACATTGATTGAGGGATCACCTAGGCTAAGTAGAGTTCAAAAAAGATAACCATTCTAATGTATTACAAAAATTTGAAAGAAAATATGTATCAATTTGCATAGCTTGTTTACTATCATAAAAAGAAAATCTCCAAAAGCGATGAATGCTGAAGTTATAGCACTATGAATCAAGAATTACTTGTGATTTGGAGTTCAATTGGTGAGGCAAATCTATCAAGAAAAGCTCTCCCAAGTAAAATAGTCTTATTTTTTAACCAACATTGATGGGGCAAGAATTTACAATCAAACAAAGTGGAATCGAAGTAAGAAAATTAAGAGAATTTTCATATCTATCATATTATAAAATGTTATAACAAATTCGTATCATTTCGTACCATAGTTGGATTATAGAGAGTGAATTTTTTAAAAAAAATTTAGATGTGGATGAATGGAAATCTAAGTAGAAAAATTAGGGTATGGAGAAATAAAATGATAAATTGTAGATGAAATACCATAATAATGAAGAAATTAGTCTCCCATTGGCACCTTGGTGACACTTAGGAATCTAACTAAAAGTCAATGGTCATTCAAATAAGGTTTTATAGGCATCACTTATGCTTTATGTAATAGGCATTTCACCAAATCATAAGAAAAATACACTTGAAATGAAGTTTGCAAAACACTATGATTTCTTAAACATCCATCATACTTAGCTTTTATTACATTTGACAAAGGAATATGAAGAAAAAACACAAAAAATCATTCAAAACTAAAAGTTCCTATACCTTGACTATCTTAATTTGGGTAACCACATATTCTCCTTAAATTACTTCATTTTATTAATGTATATTGTCCAGAAGATTTAATGTTATTGAGGTTAATCAAGATTAGAACATAATGTTCATCTCAATCATTTAAACCTACATATTAAAAAAGCATACAAACAATAACCTACAAGTATGGTACATGCCTAAAACTTAGATATACCTAAACACACTTGACCTTACATATTAAAAAAACATGCAAACAATCCCTACAAGTATGGTACATGCCTAAAAGTTAGATATACCCAAACACACTTGACCTTAGATACCAACACTCAGTGGGTACAAACAACTCTACAAATACAAAAAGGCACGATTAAGTTCTAAAAATAGTAGCTATATTTAGAATGCTTTTGAGTCTCTTAAGAAAATTCTAGAGTATTGTAGAAATCTTTGCAATGTCTTAAACTAGCTCTAATTGGTATATTACGACCTTTACCTGAAAAGTTATGTTTTTAGACTCACCATAAGAGACATGCTTTCATTAACTTGAAATAGGATTTCAAGTAATTTTTAGTCTCAACTGTAATAATTATTTCATTTTTATTAAATTTTTTTAGAAATAGTTTATGATACAATTTCTAACGTTTTTATTAATGTATAATTTCTTCTTATAATAATCATAATATTTCTGAGTTATACTAGTAGGAGAATTATTAGTTGTAGCTATAATATATTTTTTAGAAAATAATCTTTTATTTATCACTAATTTTTAAGTTTATACTCAAATTTTTTTTAGTATTTTATCTTTCTAATTTTATTCATTTACATTCATTCTTTTTTTTATAGTAATCATGAATATACAGACTTATTTTAAAGATTAATTAAGAAAAAAATATAATTTGAAAGTAATAAGATAATATAGACCTATAATATACTTTGAAAATATATGCATCTCATTTTGTGATATAGTTTTGTACCATTTGTTCTTGTTGATATTGTAAGTTATAACACTTCATTCATATTTTCTCTATGTAACCCATAGAATAATTTTTTTAATTATTTTTTTTAAATTAGCTCTATATCACTTTTGTAATATTATATTCTTAAATAAGTATTTCACTAAGTCAACACGTGACTCATTATTTTTAATCAAGTATATATCACATTATCAATTAATAAATAATTATATAGAGAAAAATATATCTCTAGTTATTCTAATCATATATTTGATTTCTCTATATCCATTATATCATTATAAATAGACAAATCAAATGTAAAATCTTTCTTTAAAGAATATTATCAATTTCTATGCATTTAGAGGGTGAAATTGATGATGTCATTCTCAACTTTATTTATAATTATCTTTAAATTATCACCTAATCTAAAATTCTTTTAGCTAAGAGTATTTTCTTTTGACTAATTATCTTGTGGTAGGTGTTGCAAAGCGCACACATTATAATGGGTATACCCACAGTAGCCAATGCTCCACATGAGCAATCGTCCTACATGCAGCATGCACTCTAGTGCACTGCAATGAGTCTCAACACACGATCACCTTTTGCTACTTAACGATTTTTATCATTTTATATCCTTGATTGTTTTCTCAATATTTATTTATTTATATGATTTAATTAACATATAACTAAGCTCTTGATCATTAAAAATCTCCATAATGTCTTAAACTAGATCTGATTAACATATTATGACATATAATTGAATATTATTTCAAGTCTAGAGTATTGTAGATTGGCATATCATTTCAACCACGTTGCCATCATAAAATACATCTAAATTCAAAGATACTAGCAAAACCGCACCATATATATTGATTACTTTATATCTATCATCTATTAAACCTTAAATAATTAGCAACATTATGTTGATTATTGTCCATCAAGATAGTTAGCTAAAAGATAACTTGCATCAAAATGGTATTAAACCCACCTTGCTTGCATGATATTTTATAATCTTAATGCTCCAAATAGTTGCATGCATTCTAAATAGGAGTCGAATAACTTCTATCTCAGTATATCATAAAATAAAATGTTATATATTTAAGACAATTGTGACGAAGAACATGGATATTTTTAAATAGTTCTTGAAATTTAAATAGAGACAAAAAACTTTAGAGATCATATTTTCTATTCTATAGTTATCATTATCATAATTAATTTCATAATATGTGGGTCAAATTTATTTAATGTGATTATAATTATATAATTAGCTTAATTGAAATCTTTTATATATTTTATTTATAGAAAAAACAACAAAACAATTTTGTATTTATGTTAATAGATTTTTTTCCTAACTTTTTATTTATACTTTAACGTTTAATTTGACACCTACTAATTTTTTATTTTTAAGTCTCCATTTAGAAGAAGTAAACTAGTGGCTTAAACTTAAATCAGAGAAGAAATAAATCAGAGATGAAAACAATGCGGGTTTCGTCGATGTTTCCGAAGATCTTTCTCTTCTTTGTACGGCACTGAAACTTTTCCGGCAAACCGATGTGGCTGCCCTCTCAGCAGCAGAGAGTGACCTGTGAGCTTCCCATAATATGAAGTTTTCTTCGTTTACACGGCAGAGCTGTTTGATCCACACAGGTTTCTTCAACAAGCTGATTGCCAACAGCTTTATCTTTATAGATAAATGTTGTCTTTTCACCTTCATGTGACTGTTTTTGTAATTTAAAATATAATTTTAGAAAATAAGTTTAAAAGATAATTATAAAAATGGTATTTTATGTATAAAAAAAAATAAGAGAAGCTATGAGTTTAACGTTTTTGATGATTTTGAAGTTGTCACGAAAAAAAGGCGTTTAAAACTCTTTTGCCAAACAGACGGAAGATACCATGTACTAAAATATCAATATTTTTAAATTTTATACCAACAATTCTTATAATAAAGGAAAAATGCATGACTTCTTCCTAAATAAAAAAAAGACCAAAACACATTAAAGTTGTTATGACCATGACAAACAAAATCTCATGTTGTTTTTTTTTTTAATGAAAAAAAGACTTTTAAAACTCTTTTGTGAAACAAAAGGTAGATATCATTTATATGTATTAAAATGTCCATATTTTTAAATTTTATTCTAATAATTATTGTAATCAATGAAAAATGCATGACTTCTTCCTAAATAAAAAAAAGACTAAAATATAGTAAAATTGTTATGACAATGATAAGCAAAATCTTATGCTTTTTTCACTAAAAGACATTTATGTCACACTCTATCGCTATCATGGACGCCTAATATAATGCCATTTCTTTTGTAATAAAAAGGATAAGCATAATCGAGATGTGAGTGTATGAAATGGGATTGACACTCAGTTTCTTAACATTGACTCAATGACATATGCATTTGTGTGCATAAGTGGTGTTGTGAAAAATGCCAAGTTGATTGGTCATTATCAATCAAATCCTAGCATTTGATGGATGGAGTACGAAATAAGGACACATTTCATCATGAAAAGCTTGTTGAACTGGAAAATTTTATGTTCGCAAGGAACTAATTTCTCTGGTTTGATAAAGATATTATTGTCAATATTGAGAAAAAGACAAGATAACAATTGATGAAAATAAAATATTAATATAAATAAATAAAATAAAAGGAGATAGTTCATAATAAAGTTAAAATTTAATATCACACATTTATTAGATATAATATAGAATCATCAAAATTAATCTATTAAACATAATTGTTAATTATAAATCAATAGTAATATTTTTTTCTTTAAACAGTTACTAACAACATGCTAAAAATATATGATTGCACTATATAACATAATTACATTAGATAAATATAATAACAATAATATTAAATGCATAACATAATCAACATCGAATTATCAAACTTTTTCAATATCATTCTCTAAACATCACTTTACTATTCAACTTAGCCTCTTTTTATTTATTGTGTATGTATATGACTTAAAACGAAAAATAAGATGTGAGTTATATACAAATTAAATAAACATATTTCAAGTACCATACATTGATATAAATAAATAAACTGTATAGTAGAAATATGCACAATATAAGTAACATTATGTTATGACTAAAATAAACAAATAATTAATAAATCATCTTTATTTTCTTTTAGCATTATTTTTTATAAGACCCAAGTTTCATGTTCTAATTATAATATCCTTCAAAATTTTGCTATAATTTATTATTCCAGTAAATAGCTCATAACACATATGTCCAATGGGGTTATGCTCTTCTCTTAGTTGTAATAAGCATTTGCTTATGATATATCTCATTATATTACCACATCTGTCAATGCCACATTAGTCTTCACAATAACTCAAAAGGTATGGGCCCATTAGCTCTCATCATATCAAAACACTTTAATCATTTCATAATAATTTAAACTAAGATGTAAATAATAATAAAGAAAAAATTTATCAAATATTATATGTCATCTCATATCAATATATATATATATATATATATATATATATATATATATATATATATATAATCATTTTTATTAGTATTATAATATCATATATTATTTTCACTCTATTCAACCATATATCAAAATAATAATAATCTTAATGTAGACAGCATGGTTGTATACTAAAATTCATCACTTATGCAAATGATTAAAATAATTAAAAAATATAATCATTTCCATAAAAATTAAATGTAGATAAGTTATATTCAATTATCATTACAATAGTGTAATTAATAACAAGATATTGAATCTAAATTATTTATATGAAATCTATAATAATTTTTTTTCTTTTATTAACCTAGTTATATATATATATAATATTAATATTTTTCTTTCAAAATTAATACTTTTTCAAAATGTTCTGAATGGTCACTTTTTCTAGCTACTACCTTTTATTGAACATTTTGATCATAGATCAATTATTTGATTGAATCATTTGACCATCCATCAATATAAAACTATTTTAATTTTGACACATCATTTGATCATCACTTCTTTAATATTTAGCTCTATTTTAATTCTAACCATTTTGATTAGACCATATGATTATCATACAATAAGTTCAAAAAATTGCAAAAGTATACTCCAATATTGTAAGATCCTTTATAAACCCATTTATGCATGATAATGCAAAAATTCACTCAAATCCAATAATAAAATAAGAAAAGTGTTGTCTAATAGAGAAAAGTGATAAGTAAATATAGAATTTAAAGAATAGTTTTTAAGGTTTAAAAAAATAGATAATCATTACATAAGAATTTATTAAATATTAAAAATTGTCTTGGTTCAAATATAAAAAATAATTAACTAGTTGGGGGTGTAGTTTTGTTTAAGTGGTTTGAAAATCATTTTTTCAAGATGTTAAGAGGAGTTCATTTGCTATTATAGAGCTAATTAAATTCTTTACAGCTTGATTAAATGGTTCAATAAATTAGACTAAACTATCTAATTGAGTTGAGTTGATCCTCAGTTTGAAGACAATTGATCAATGGTTTAATTGGATGTGAAAGTGTCATAAATGTATTATAGTATTTTATTATTATTTTATCATGTGAGCATGTTTACATTAATCTTATGATTCTATATAAGAGTTTTATAATAATAAAATCATAAGATAAGATTTATTAATGTGTTATCTGGGTTTGTTATTAAAAAAAATAAAGGTTGATTATTTAGGATGCTTTGGTGTTATATCTTACTTGGAGCATAATTAAAGATGGTGCATCTCATGAGAAATGAATCCTAGATGAACCTAACACTTGATGGCATGGTGGCCATCTTAAGTAACAGTTATTCTATTTTAACATGTTAGATTGTTAAAATCTATGTAATTTTTATATGTTATACTTAGGATAATAAACTTACTCAAGTCATCTTGAATTTTTATCTTAAGTCATCTTGCATATACACATAAATTTCTATCTCAATCAAGTATTTTTTTTTATATTTTACTAGTTTTATAAAAAATATATTTTTATCATTTAATGTTTAATCTTATAGAAAAATATAAGAAAAACTCAATTTTTAAAACTATGATAAAATTATACTTATCATATAATATAATATCTTTATCATAGAGTAAGATTGATATTTACATAACTGTACTATGAAAAATAAAATAGTCGAATTAAGTAACTCAACAAGTGTCCTAATTCATCTTATAATAGAATTCTTAATATTGTATACAATTTGATTGATTTAAATAAGTAAAATACTCTTAATTGGACTTGTTTTATGAGTCTAAATGATTGTTTATAATTGTTCATATGGTATGATATATGTCATTGTATAATATGATACGATTTTTTGGCCAAGAAAAAAAAACTCAAGAAATTGGTACGGTATGATAATCTTTATTATACATTATAATTAGATCCTTAAGCTGAGAAATAGAATCTTAAGAATTTCGTATAACATGATAAATTTTATCATATAATACAATTAAGTCTAATATATGAATATATCCTTATTATATCTAAATCTAAGAATTTTATATGATATTTTTTTTTAATATATAGTCTGAATAGTTCATTTTAATGTCACCATATGATATAATCCTACTGATCGTACAAGGAATGGTAGTGATAACTTATGTCTAGTAGTTAACTTTTTTAAGAAATAAATTATAGCTTCTATATAATTATTAGAAATGCTTTAGTCAACTTTATGAAGGTTATATGTGTATAACTAGTTTAATAAATCAATAAAGAATGAATAAATAAAACTGATATTTTTATAATTTCAAAGGTGTGTAATGCTTCAATATTTTAGATTTTCTAAAATCCATTTTTATAAGTATTTGTATTGTCATTCTTCTTACATCTTTTTTAGTTGTGATTGGCAACATTTTGTTATTCATATATTTAGTATGCCACTTATGTTTGTATTAATTATAAGTGATTATTATATAAGCTTTATTTGTAAGGTTGTTTTACTTACCTTTCTTATGTTAAAAAATAGTTTTGTTTAGTAAGCCTAGTATTTTGTAGCTAGAGGTGAATATATGATTGTGTGTTTATCAAATCATTTAAAAATTTTTGTGTTATTTACTTATTATAATTCTCACATAATCTCTTTCAAAGCTAAGTATGAATTTTTCAAAAGAAATCTTTAGTGTGGATAACATTAATTTGAAGATTTTAAAATTTATTTTTATTTAGCATATTTGAAAAAAAAGTTAATTCATCCCCCTCTTCTCTTATGAGAATGTTATACTTATAGTTTGCTTATTGGTTTTATAATATTATTCTATGGAATGAGATTGTCAAGCAAAAGTGATTAGTGTACAAAATGAAACAAGAATAAGAAAGTACTATTAAAAATTTAGATGATTGTATATTATGAGATATGATGAATAAATAAACTGAGAAATTATTTTCTTTTATGACCATGCTCCACTCAATTTGAGCTATTAATATACTTTTGTACATGATGAGGTTGCATACCTTATTTATAAAAATTCTCAATTAAGCTTTTCAAATGTAAACTACAAATCAAATTTGAAAATAAGATTTATTGCTCCTATTTTTATGATCGATTCAATTCACCATCTCTTGAGCCAATAATATATTATAAGCAATGTTTCTTTCCTTAATAAATACAGATTTTTTAAGAGAGATTATTACTTATAGGATTTTAGTAATTGTATTAACAAGAATTTTGATGATTTTTTATTGACAAAATTATAAAAATCGGTAAACCTAAAATTCTTAAATAATCTTACAATTTTTTTTAAAAAAACTTTTTTCTTTCTTTATTAAGGGAAAAAAATCCATGATTTTCAATACTCTTTTGATTTATTTGACACATTAAATTTGTTATTGTTTAAAATATGCATTCAAATTGATCTTTAAAAAATAATCCTTGAATAATATTATAATTTCTAAAGACATCTTTTTTCTCCCTTTATCCAAGGAAAAGAAAATCCATGATTTTCAGTACTCTTTTGATTTATTTAGCACATTAAATTTATTATTGTTTAAAACATGAAATCAAATTGGGTTTTAATGATTTTGAATTTTTTTATACTTGTAGATACAAAAATAAAATATTGGGATTATTTCAATTCCACTATGAAGTAAAAAAAAAAAGCTTGATAAAATAGCATGTATGTGCTTTTTATCTATTTTTTTAAAATAAAGAAAATTTTAAATCCGTTAATTTTTTTAAAAAATAAAAAATAATTTTCTTTTATCTCTTATAATTAATTTTTAATATATATATCTCTAATTCTATTTTTTTAAAATATTATATTTTAATTAATATTTGCCAAATAATACTTTGTTCCAACCCAAGTTCTCCAATGTTATGGTTTTTAAATGAGATGCATTCTTTCCCATATTTATATGAAATAGATTTTTAAATATATAATTGAACGAGCAAATTATGGCCTTGTTTTCCGACTTCGGCCGTATATCCGCATAAAGTGGGAAGACGACGCGACGCACCATTGCACTAAGTACCGCAGTGGTATACTCGTTGGAGTCCATTTTAGCTCCCCGCAGAGGGAATCGCCGCATAGAAACCGTCGCTTTTACTGAGGTAATCCACCAGTAACAATTTTTTAATCGAATTTAATTTTGATTTGGGTCCCGCCAAGGGACACCTGAGACGCACTACGGAATTTTGTGGTATTTAATAAAATAATTACAATTATTTTATTTTATTTTTTGAAAGCATAATTATCTTTTATTTTTTAAAATATTTTAAAATTTTAAGATTAAAGAAAAACTTTTTCGTTGTGATCAAAAAAATGTTTGATTGTATTTTGAGAAGCACTTAGAGAAAAACTGGCTTTCGAAACGTTCTACCAAACGAAGAATTGACGCTCGCGAAGACGGGAACACTTGTCGGAAGTCCTTGACGGATGTATCATGCATATATGTCTTGCTTCCTTACCCATGAAGTTGGGCATAGTGGATTGCGCTTAGTTCTTGTGATCGTTTGCTTTGGCTTTCGCATGGGAAGCTCAGGGATTCCTCCTGCTCCACCTCCGACGCCATATGTTTCAGCTCCATCCGCCGCCGATCATCAGGTATTTTCTGCTTGGAAATCACCGTTTGTGTGATCGGACAATGGAAGCGCTAAAGCGGTTGGTTCGTGTAGGAATCTGATTTTCCCGTGAGCAGCGGAAGAGAACCTTCATCATCTAATCGATCTAAACGGCCGAGTCTCAATCCCTTGCAAATTCCGGCAAGATATCTGGACAGTACTCAGTTGAACACTACAGATGCCACTTTCCTTCCCACGTCTACTCCCGGTTCGATCAGAGCAGGATTGCCGCCCAGGCCTACTTCGACGAGGGGGAAGACTTTCGTGCGAAGTCTGCTCCCTCAATGGAGCTTTAGCGCGAAGAATAATTCGCAAGAAGGTGACAAGACAAATCTGCTTTTGCCCTCGATATCGTCCCAGGGACAACGAGATAGCAGTTCTATATCAAGGGCATTTTCTTTGTCCAAGGTGTTTTCCGGAGTAACGCTCAAAGGAACGCACTCTTTACCCGTGACACCTTTTGGAAATCAGGGCGCGGGGTCTTCTCTCGAAAGGCATGTTGTCGACATCCCTACTCCAGGCGTAAGTTTATAATAATCTTGCCACTCTTTTCGGCAGTTCTTTTGCCTGATTTGATGATCATTAAGTTACAGCAGAAATCTGAATTCATTTTGATCTATATTCACCTGTTCTTCATTTAATTTTTGAAATCTTCTATATTTATTATTTTTTGTTTAAAATATTTTAAAGCTTTGCAAGATTAGGGATCAATCTCTTTATGTTTTCTGAAAATATAATAAGTTTACAAATTTAATTTAAAAGATGGTATTCTTTTTTAATTATCTTGTCGAAGTGGTTTCGTTATTATTCCAAGTGCATGAAGATTCTCCGCGATATCTCAAACTGTGCACTTATTCCTGCCTAAACTTATATACGATGCGTGCTATACAAGTTGCTTGCTACTTTTTAAAACCAGCACCCGTTTGAAATCGGCATTTTGCCAGGTTGAGTTGGTATTGCATTGGTTGTGTGTTTGTTAGGTGAAAATCCTTCAATAAATAAAATCTATATGGGAGGGATATTAGCATCATAAACAGAAATACTTGCAACAGCAGCAAAATAGAAACTTCTGCATGAAATTCTGATTTGTGGAACAGCTAGAGCTAATTGTGTTAGGCTGAGAAAAAACTGAAATCTTTATAGGCCAAACTTTGCTCTCTGCTTTTGCAGGTTGAGGTCAAAGTGGTGTCGCCAAGGGCTTCTAATTCTGTGAAACACAAGGCAAATGAGTTATGGTTTTCATGAATTAGGAGAAGTTTCTGAAGTGTTATGTATTGGCATTCTTAGATATACAGAAGCAATTTGAGATAGGTCTATGATCAGGATTGGTTATGTTTAGGCAAGGGTAACAAAGTTGGTTGGTAACACAGTGGTAGAAGAGTTGTTAAAATTTTGTATGTGATTGAATTGAATGGCACATTTTTTGTTCATACGTGATGATGGGCTCAATATGAAAAGTAAATTTAGATAAGGTTGAAAAATGGAGAAGGATCAGGTTCAGTAGAAGGATTTTAATATAATAAAAACTATGAATAGATAAAGTGATCATGAGCAATTGAAAGAAAGTGTAATAATATGCTGTTAGTGAGAACTATAAAACAAGATAAAATGAATTGTCAAAAAGTAATTTGGTCATGCCTTCTCCATGTGATTTTGAAACCTTCGTTTGCTCTATAAGTCTCCAAAGCTTTAGTTAAAAGAAGTGATTACTGCCCTTGATATGAGCTAAAGCTTTAGTGGAACACTTAACACTCACAATTTGATTGCTGAAAGAGGATTTTTTTTTTTAAACTTAACAATTTATATTGTTTTATAGAGTTTTTTTTGTGGCTTATGTATTGAAAATCTAAGCAAATCAAAGATAAGTTTTGGTTCAGATTTATTTAAAGCAAACAAAGTAAAATAGAAAGAAATCCAATAATACCCAAAGAAAACTGTTTGTTTAGGATCATATTTGTTAGAGCATTTGGGATGATCCTTGATCAGAATGGGACGATTTACTCTCAAGTTATAGTTTGTGTGCTTCCATCATATGCAAGTGTTTCTTGGACCAATTGCTTCATGTTTCTTGGAAGTCGAAGCCTCTGGGGACATCCCTCCTATCCCAACTTGCAAATGCATATCACATCATGTTGTGCTAATGGTTATCCCGAGATGTGATATGCTTAGTCCATAGATATGAATAGGCTAAACAAATCAATTTAGATCCCTATGGAACTAGTTCCCATCATTAGCTTTTTTGTTATAATTATGAATGATGTTAATTTGAAATGAAGAAAATTTCCACTTTGTCTTCTCTAATAGTTTTTTATTTTATTTTGACAACTTTATGGTATTGTTGGTGCTGACTTCAAGGTGTTTTGGTGATGGCTTCAAAAGTTGTTTGTCCCATGTTTCAGAACGAAAGCGTTTCTATTTTGCCTTTCAAACTTGTCACTTTTATCTTTGTTCCAACTTTGAAAACTTCTATTATCATTGTTTCCATTCCCCATCATTACTTTTTTCTTCCAATTTCAATTATTTGTTATTATGTTTTTTGTTTTTCTCATACCATATAACCATTTGTTTGCCTAGCATCAAATTGACTTCGAAGTAAGCTAGTTTGTGGCTACGTTGTGACATATAGTCATTTGCATGTCTCTTTTGTGCTTCTTATGGATTTGACATTTAGAAGAAGTGTATGAATTTTGTTTTTAGATTCATGACTATTTCAAGGTATTGTGATTTTTCAAGGCAAGAGCAAAACCAAAAAAAGGATATGAAAAAATAATAGTAAAAAAAGGAGAAGATTGTATGAAAAAGTGAAATTAGATATAAAAAATATTATTATTTTATTTTTATTTTCTTTCACCTGATTAATTCTCTTTCGAATTTGCACATAATTAAAGTAGATAATTGAATCCCTTGCTAAGTTTCTTATATTCTTTTGGCTGAAATAGTTTATTGAATGTTTGCTTTTCTTTTTTTTTATGAGAGGCTGAATCCATTATCAATATCAATGTATCTTTATAACTTGTTACATGAATTTAGTTCTCATAATGTGGTGTTATTCATGAGACGAATGATTTCTTCCTTTTTTCTAAGTTTCAATTATTTGATTTATTGGCTAGCCACAAGGCATTGCATGATTACGGTACTCTTTAACAGAAAACACAAGATCGGATACATATGGGACGTTCACTTTCAGCACCAGGGAATGCCAAGGGTAGGAGTTTAAGAAGGGCAGATTCATTAGGTCTCATTCGAGTGATCCCAACTCCTCGCCCTGTTGTTGTTGATGATTCTGCAGAAACTGAAATCATCGAATCAACTAATGGTACTAACTTTGCTTCAATTATAATTTTAACGTGTTGATTCTTTGTCAATTGCCATTATTCTGATCCGACCACATGTAAATTTTTTAAATTTTGGCACAACTATTCGCTAACATTTTGTTTTCTTTGATAATGTTTCTTTCCCATGCATTAGATTGCATTAGAAAGGGTGGTTATGTTGCATATTTTTGTAAGCTTTACAACCATTTTTATTTCTTTTCACAGCTTTTTCAAATCTTATTGTTAGTCCTTCATGTTTTGAAATCCTCTATGTTACTTATGTGCCTAGGTTTTACTTATGTTTGCCTCATTTAATCCCATATATTAGAAAATGATGATGTCTTCTATTGAATCACATCATTTGCTGTCTTGAGGTAATCGTTGAAAAAAATAACCATTTAGGGGATAGCTACATTGTTATTAGAAACCTTATGATATTATTGTTGATGTAGTTTTTTATTGGTTTTTTTTTATTGTTTGAGAGAGAGGGGGAGGTGAAGGGGAAAGGGAAGGGGTGGGGCATGGTTGGGGGTGGGGACGGTGAGGAAAAGAGGGAGATGGAGAGGGAGAGGGATTACGAGATTTGCTACCTCTTGCTTCTTTACTTCTCGATTATCCTCACTCAGTGGTGGGGCTATGTTTTGGAGATTTCTACTGCATACATTATACATGCAAACCATAAATTAATGTCAACTTTCTATGCAAAGTTGAGGCATTTTATGTGATTAAAGATGAATTATTTAGTTTGCACAACAACTCTAACCATTGTAATTCAAAAATTGTAATAAAGACATTTGTCCAAAGTTGTAAAAAATATGTTTCTAGATTTGGGTTGGTTGAATATATCTTCATGAATTTGCAATTGGTTTGATTTGTTGTAGGAACCAAACTACATTGACCCATTTAATATTGCTACTATTTTTTAATGGAGAAAGGGAATGGGAGAGATAATGACATTTGCTTTTTTTTTAAGCAATTTGAGTATCATTCCCACATTTGAACCTTGGATCTCCTCTTTTGGGGAAAGATCAATTGCACATGAGCTCCTTCTCTTAAACAACTTTGGCATCTTGTAGATTTACTTCTCTCTTGCATATCCACATCTAAAGATGGGACTATTTTTGGAGAATTCTTCTACTCCATGATACATCCTTGCAAGTTATTAATTAGCTTTGAGGTCTTTTTAATGACTAAAAATGAATTGTTTGAAGTTCAACCTGAGGATAACTTCATTATGACTCAATGTTTGGGTTGGATGGATCCATTCATATGGACTTAGGATTGGACATACTGATGCTAAGAATGGTCTCCGATATGCATGTTGGCTTAGTTCCCATGTGCATTTGATTGATTGTTGAGTTCCAGAGTATGTAATAAGAAGAAGCTTAAGAGCCCAGGTGTTAAAAATTGGATCTCAATTGTAGGGATAGGAATTGATGAGGAAAAGAAGAGGGAGTGAGCAAGGCAAGGAGTGGAGTTGTTGGGGATTAGGAGAATGAAGTACATTAATGCAAAATATGTGGCTGTTATGTATCAAAAAACTATTATATAGAATCAATTATAGAAAAAACAATGAGAAGAAATATAGAGACTTAGAGAAAATAATAAGATGATAAAGTAGAATGTGTACAAACAATATTTGATTTTTGTGTCACTTTCTTTTGGGGGGGTATGGAGGTCCGTAAATAGAAAGGAAATTTTGTTTAAAACTTCATAAACTTGCATTGTTGTATAGACAATTCTCAATTGTTTTCTTTCAAAAGATAATTCTAAATCCTTGAAGATGTTAAGGCAATCAATGTTCGGCTTGAACTAGGTAAAAATTTGGCTAGTTGGTCTTGGTTGGAGAAATCGTCTTAGTTTGCTCGGTTGATGAATTTTGCTTGTCTCATTGAAGGGATCCATAGTCAAGGTTAAGTACTAAGAATTAGATATCAACTGAATGAAAATAATATTGGTTGGGACAATCAGAACTTTTGTGACCATAGTAGTTTTTAGACTTTGGTCAACATAGTCTACTTGGACTAGGGGAGTCTAGTTTGAGCAATATGGTGGTCTTGTCAAGGCAACCAAGTTGTTTTATTTCTTGGTGATTAGGTTTGTTTTGTCAGGGTAATAATGCCCAAGACCAAGCTTGATGACCAAGGGATTTAGTTGGGGCAACTTGAGAGGCTTTGGTTGCTATGATGAAGGCTTGCACGCATTGATGAGACATGTTTATGAAAGATGAGGCTCATTTGTTGACTTGGGTTTGAATGAGTGGCCTCAGTCAGGAGGATGTGGACTTCTTGATGGAGCAATTGAACATTGAAATGATTTTTACTTTGTCATGAATGGTTGACTACTAGTGTGGTTTTGGGCATGCCACATCTTAATTCACTGCCACATGGCATACTGGCATTGGAGAACACAATTTGTAGCCTGACAGGTCTGATCTAAACTGAATTTCATTGGCCTTGTGTATGCTTGCTAATTGCCATGTGGTTTTTAATGAAGCTGATAGTTGGATGTCCATGAACTAGCGATTTCTTGTTCTCAAGGTGCCACTGTAAGTGATGGAAGGATAAAAGTTACATGTGTCAAACATGCTAACAGTCAGGGCTGGTTCTAGCTTTTTATACATAAATGCCTTTTAGTTTGTTTGTAACAATCAAGAAATTAAATCAAAGTTAAGAAAATTGGGCATGAGCTCTCTTTTTAATAGCTTAAAGTATAACAAACTAGCGCAATACTTCTAACTTATCATAGTTGAAAGTTAAACAGTTTGTACTACATGTCTTTTGATAAAGAAGCTGTTATGCTTTATTGAAAGATAATCATGTGAACTTTTTAGCATGATAATGAATTTTATAATTTTTTTTTGTTTTTCAGTTGTTCATAAAAAATATTTTTATGGTACTATTTTCTATTTCCAATCAAAATCGATATCTTTTGGGTTAAGTCTTTGATCAGTTGTAGATGAAGGTGAAGACATACCTGAAGAAGAGGCAGTGTGCAGGATATGTTTTGTTGCACTTGGAGAAGGAGGGGATGCTTTTAAGCTGGAGTGCAGCTGCAAAGGAGAACTGGCACTTGCACATAAAGAATGTGCAATAAAATGGTTCAGCATCAAGGGAAATAAGAACTGTGATGTTTGCAAGCAAGAAGTTCAAAACCTACCAGTAACATTGCTGAGACTACAGAATCCGCAGACCACCAATGGAATGACAACCATATTTCCAGAGAGAGAAGCTTCAAGGTACATGCAAAGTATATAAGATCAAATGATAGATAACAGCTAATCTTGAGAGAAATGTAAAATATTTTTTGCTCTGTCAAATCTTGTATCATTGAACTGACCGATTGATAACTTAAATCTTCAGTCAGGGTTGATCTTGTTGATATGTTGTTTGATAGTAACTTGTTTGCTTTCAATTTCTCAAATCTGTTTTAATCAGTCATCTTGATTTTGTTACAATAATAAGATTTCATATTGCTTTATGCTCTATCTAGAGTTACTTCTTTTGCTGAATGGTGTTTTGGTGCAGAAATGCTGATATGTCCATATTCCTTTTCTTTCAGTTGCCTAGTACGCGTGAAAAACCCATATTTTTGTTTTGTGGGTTTGAAGCTGTATTTGTTTTATTTAGTTATTTCTAACCTATGTTCCACATATTGCACAATTGGTTATAACATCATTGATGCTTGATGCAAACTGTATGATAAAATTATTATTAATTTTTTTTTTGACATTTGAAAGATGTAGCATTATGAGGAATTCCATTCATATAAATTGTTTTGGAACCTTTGTCTTAATTCAACATTCATACTCGTACTTTCCCACCATATGCTTACAAAAAAACTTGTCTGATTCTATGATGAAGTGGGAAGTGCTATACTGTTATCTTTTACTTATGGCCCATAAGAAAAACTTTGGCTAACTTACATTGTCTCAGCTTTCATTAATTTGTTATGCTATGCATGGAAGAAGTGCTGTTCTAAGAAACACAAGCCAGTGCATACCCTAAGATTAGTTTTATCTATGAGTTTTGGTTCTCGTTAGCAGCTGTTGTAGCAATTGCTCTTTAGATTGATTTAGAGGGATTCAACTTTGTTGTTAGACCCATACCTTGAACGCAAAAGAAAGGGTAATACGCATGAAGTCAAGGTCTGGGATTTGTTGGCGACTCAAAAAAAAAAAAAAAAAATGAAAATCCTTCTGTGAATTTTGTGTTGGCATGTAAGAAGTGCTGTTCTAAGAAACACAAGCCAGTGCATACCCTAAGATTAGTTTTATATTTGAGTTTTGGTTCTCGTTAGCAGTTGTTGTAGCAATTAATCTTTAGATTGATTTAGAGGGATTCAACTTTGTTGTTAGACCCATACCTTGAACGCAAAAGAAAGGGTAATACGCATGAAGTCGAGGTCTGGTATTTGTTGGCGACTCAAAAAAAAAAAAAAAAAAAAAAAAAATCCTTATGTGAATTTTCTGTTGGCTAAAGTCTTGTGTACTTGGTTTACATTTTTTTAAAGTTTATTGTATAGTCAAAAGGAGCCTTTCCTTTATTAATGCTTTATTTCAAAGCAGTAGGAGAAAATTATACATGCATCCAATGAGCTTATTTTTGTTGCTTTCAGCTTTGGATTCTTCTTAAAGATTATAGAAAAGAAGCATTCTTTTTGATGAGTTAATCTCTGTTAACATTCCATTTGCTGAACTTGAATGTGTAATTTGTTACCTCAAATGTAGTTGTTAAGTAAATATACATCTCTTCTGACAGGATATGGCAGGATATTCCAGTACTTGTCATGATTAGTATGCTTGCCTACTTCTGTTTCTTGGAACAACTTTTGGTACTTTTTTTCTCACTTTATTATTTTGATGAAACAATTTTGGCTTTAATGCAATTGAATGGTTATTTTGATCAAACAGGTTAGTGAAATGGGTGCCCGTGCTCTTGCCATATCTCTACCTTGTTCTTGTGTTTTGGGTCTCCTCTCATCCTTTGTTGCTTCCACAATGGGTAATTATCATTATTGATTTTCTACTCTGAATAATAGTTGATTACTAATTTCTTCTTACAAGGACACAAGGAAGATGCAATATTCCATGTTTTCTTGCCGTTACTAAACTATCTCCAAGTCAGGGATCTTGGATATTTTTATCACTATAGTTTATAAAATTTGAGTTCAACCAATGTTCTTCCTTGTGTACTTGCCCTGTGTTATTTGCTCAAAATGTGTGAGTCGATTGAATAATCTTTTTCCGTATAGCATGCATGATTCTTTCTGCTTATAATCAGTTAATTAATTATTTTCCTGAGCTAGAGTTAGATCAAATTGAAATAAATAGCACATGAGAAGACCGCTTGCATATTTCATCAGCATGACAGTTTTGACTTATGTTTTATTCTGGTGTACGTCGTGTGGACTTTGTTGACCATATTTTATTTTATAGTACTACTTATGTACAGATAAATGATTTACTGGTTAAGCTCCATTAACTCTCTTCTGATCTCGAGTGCAGTTAACAAGGGCTACATTTGGGTTTACGCATCCTTCCAGTTTGCAATTGTTATTGTATTTGCTCATATCTTCTACAACGTTGTGAGTAGAGTGCTTTTTTACAATAAAAGCCATCTCATAAACTTCCCATTTACATCCATTGCTTGTGTTTAAAAATCGATACAGTTTAATGTTGCTGCTGTACTCTCTGTTATCCTATCATCTTTCACGGGGTTTGGAATTGCATTCAGTGCAAATTCTTTGCTTGTGGAAGTTTTAAAGTGGAGAACTCGTAGAAACCGTAGGCTGGAACTACAGCAAAATAATGGTGAACAGCAGCAAACAACGGCAAACAGTGAAACTCAACATGGGGAACATGATCAGCAGCCAGAAGTCCAGAACACAGATGCTTTGCAGCATAGCTGAGTTTTGTTCTGCATCTATTACAGGTAATTGTATTTGTCTGTATTTTGTGCAATATAGAAAGATTTTAAAGGAAACACTGCTTATTGATTCTGAACACAGATTATCCAGTAAGATAGGAACAATATATCATTTTGTGTTTACAAATCTCTTCGTCTCACATAGGAACATGACTGGTGGTAGTAACTGCTGTATATGCAATCATTTGCATGTATGTTCATGAGCAGCGAGCATGGGCATCCAAGATAAATTTGATCTTAACTATAAGCTGATTTTGAACTAAGATTTTCAGGGAAAAATCTAATCATGGCGATGGCCATTCTGTAAACGAATATATGTGTATGTGTATGTACGCGTGCGCGCGCGCACGTGTGTGTCTATATATATATATATATATATATATATTTGTTTTGAGCATGCACATGTGCTTGTGCAAGTGTATATGTATATATATATATATATGTGTGTATTATGCACATGCTTGCATATATATATATATATATGTATAAACATATGTTTACATATATATATATATATATATATGTACATATATTTGTTTTGAGCATGTATATGTGCTTGTGCAAGTTTACATGTATATGATTTGATTGAGTTAAAGTAGATCCAACCATGGCTTGAGATTGGTTTACAATATAATTTGAACTAATTTTTTGATTCTGGGCTTAGTTTGATCACTTTAATTTGAGCTAAAATAATTCTAATTTTGAGTGATATTTGATCCTCAGGTAAAATTCTTATCTGAAGAGAGAGCTTTTATATTAGTCAACATATTGAGGGCATTGGATGCCCATGCTTTTCTTGAGTGATTCAGGTGTCCTCTTTGTTGCAATCTTGAGACTAGACCATGCGAAAATGAGATGACATCATGACGACCAAAAAAATTTTGAAAAAGTTGAAGTGATGGAATAACGGTCTAATTCAATTTCATTTGCATGTTTATTGTAATGTGTACATATAGAAAAGAAAAATTATAGATCCTTGTGCAAAAAAAGAGATAAGAAGTTTAGTTATAGTAACCTTCTTTGTAATTGTTTCTTAAGACAAAATCATCCTAATCATTGTTTAGGTTCTTGAGTTGACAAAATAGTGCAAGCATTTATTTCCTCCTATGTTAGGTTGTTAGCTTCGTAAAAGAGTACCTCAAGAAAAGGAAAGACTCTATTGGCTAGATTTCGGTCAAGTCCTTATGTGACAATTTTTACATCGCAACTAACACAAAATAAATGCACTCTCGATAGGCCTTCATCATCTCTAACTGGAAGAAAGTGTGTTCCTGGTATGGTGCAATGATTTCGCCAACCTTATGAAACCATTGTTCTAACGATGATGTAGCTTAAAGTTTGTTCACCAAGATCTCAACCTCCTTTATTCTTTCTTATCCCTTTTTGAGATTGCTCTTTGTTGCTTCATAACCTTTTCCATGAGAGAACAATTGATCTTGAGCTTGTTTATTATTTTGGCTTCTTGGTAGAATGATTTTCTCTCTGTCTCATCAAATAATTGAACTCCTTGGTAATAGACAAATTCCATTTCAAATCAATTAACTTCTATTACAGACATGGCAGACATGTCCCTGCTTCTCAACATCAAGCAAATGCTTGGTGGAAGATCTTAGTTTATACAACTACTGCACCAACAATCTTGAGTGCTTAGTGTAGAGCCAAGTCCTTATTGAATTGTGACCTCTTCTAATCGGTCCACAACCACTTAGGGAGGGAACCCAAACAAATTGCGAGAGCCTTGATGTTATAATAAGGTCTCTTGTGCTAAATACTCTTGTTGGACAAGATCTTGATCTGGCATTTATATCCATATAGTTGTATTAGGAATCACTCATGTAGATTGAAACCTTACTATACATGAACAACTTTGGATCAAGCTGTCCTAGCTAGCATGCTCTACAATCAAGTAATTGCAATAGGACCCTGAGGGCTTGAAATGCCCCTTGGGGTATTTTGAGATGTTGATAACTCTCGACAAAAGCATTAAGGCATTGCACTCACTTTGGGGGGTTCCTAATTTTAAGAGGCATAAGATCGGCCACTTTGACATTGTCTCTTAGTTTGTCTCTTCACTGATGACAACAGGAACAACCCTTTTAACTTGATTAACTTAGGTTTGATGACAGTTTTGGGCCTCTTTAGTCTATGCTTACTCATCAGTAATAGTGACCACACACTTTAGTTTGGCTGCATCCATGATCAAAGATCAATCCAATTCAAGTGAGGAGGTCTTATGAGGTTGTATCAGGCCTCAAGCTATATTTGTAAGTCTTGAGGAAATGAACATTCAATCGCTTAAGAAATAGTTGGTCTTGAGAATGCATACCCTCAAGGAATGCCAACCTCGAAGATGGCATACTAAAACTTTGAGTTATCAAGGAAGGTATTGAGATTCACTTCAAGTAATAACAAGTCTCGTGGAAAGAGAAACAATCAAACTTGAGAGTATGAAAGCATCAAAAAGAAAGTGGCAAACTTTGACACTATTTTTATGATCTTAGAAAATACTTCCAACCCAGGAGAAGAAGCTGAAACAAAAACAAATATATCTCAAGTTAAGACAACACTTTAGGAAGGTCTCTTAGACCCAACTTAGGGATCCCTCAAGCATGGGAGGAAGGTCTCCTCGATGCATATAGCTGGAGGGGAAGGCCCAAAGAAATTGTAGGAAGCAAGGGAACATTGCCAACATGAAAGGAGTCAAGCACTACTTACCAAATTACGCATGATTATTTTGGTAGTTATTGAAAATTGTTAAAATTGTAGGAAAATTATCTAAACTATCATGTTTTGAATTATACTACATACAATTAATAAGGTTTGCAAGATAAAACTTGTTAAGGGAAGTCATTGTGCATACCCATACCCTTAAAAGAATTGGCGTTTAGTATATTGAAACTTTAAAAAATGAAGCAAGCATAATTTTCTACTCACACTACTATTGTGTTCCATTACATTTCCTCTTTTATTGTTTGCTTTTCTATTTACTATTCCCTCAATTTAGGCATCAAGGTCTCATAAAACATCTCCAACGTCCCATTGACCTCAAGTAGCAAGAGGCTTTGAACAAGTCATCTGGAACGCTTCTTAAACACATGAATGGATAAGACTAAGAGATCCATGAAAGAGAGGAATCCTTAACTCTTGTATTGACTTGAACAAGAAACTTGGAGAGAAACTATTACGCATGATTTGAATTTTACTTTTTGGAACAACAAATAGCCAAACAAGTTAGGCTATGCAAGCACTAGTGCAGAAGTTCATTACACAATAATCTACTCTTAAAATGACAATATTAGAGAGAATGTTAAAAGGAGTTAATCCATGAGTTCGTACTAATCCCAAAAGTTCTCGATGCTGCCCAATGGAGGATGGGAGGATGAAGTTCGGGCATTAGTTTTGCATTGTTGCAATTCGAAGAATGACAAAGACTGTTTAAAGTGAAAGCAATTGTTGACTTATTGATATGCGATGGAGTGGTCATTGTAGAGAAGTTGGAAACTTAGACCAACTTGTGTTGTTGTTTTCTTTGTACGGTTATTCATTGAGCAAAAAGGTCTTATTCACCAAGTTGAAGCTCACGGGCTATGTTGGCATAATGGAATGCAAAATCGAGGACATATGATCCAATAAGTATTGTGGAGTATCTTTAAGAGGATGATTCGCCAAGAATTCTATTTGATAAGGTACATTGCAGAGGGATGGTGTAAATGGCACAACTTGTGAACCAATAAGGGTTGTCCTATACAATTGAGTTATGTTGATGGGTTATGACAAGTGGAGTACCTATAGATGATATATTGATGATGAACTTTATGTTAGGTTTGCATTTTCTTGATGCAATCGGATTGGAATTGTTTTCTTTCATGGCTTTTCACCAAACAAACCCATATGATTCTAGAGCAGAACAAAAGTGACGAGAGAAATCTCTAGTGACAGTTCCCAAGAATCAAAGGAGTGTAAAGAATTGAAAGAATAAGAAATCATGAGGATAATGACAATGGTCATTAGGGATAAGAGTAGCCTTGAACTCTTCTAGGCAATGTTGGAAAATCATTATAATCAATAGGGGAAAGGATTGTCTTATACAATGGAGTTATGTTGATAGGTCATGACAAAATGGAGTACCTATAGATGATATTTTGATGATGAACTTTATGGTGGGTTTGCATTATCTTGATGCAATCGGATTGGAATTGTTTTCATGCATGGCTTTCACCAAACCAGCTCTTATGATTATATAGAAGAACAAAAGTGGCAAGAGAAATCTCCAGTGACAATTCCCAAGAATCAAGGGAGTTTAAAGAATTGAGAGAATAAGAAATCTTAAGGATAATGACAATAGCCATTAAGGATAGGAGTAGCATTGAACTCCTTTAGGCAAGGTTGGAAAATCATTATAATCATTGTCAGATCAATGATTGCAGAGATGAGAAGTTTTAGAAGTTATACTAAGTTGCATTTGACAAAGAAGGTGGTACCTGTTGCCATAGCTAGTGGTTCAAAATTTGCTAAAAAGTTAGCCCAAAATCTCTTAAAAAGTTACTTGAAAATTTGTTCTCAAACCAACTTGCAATAGATTGTTACTACTTTGGTTTAGGCTTTGTTAATTATCTTGGACTTGTTAGTTCAACATAGCTTATTACTTGGGTGCTTACTAGGGTTTGGTCAATTTTGTTGTATTTCTAGTGCAAGAAAAGGGAGGTGGAAGCTTGCACAAGTTAGCAGCGACTCGTACAATCTGTGGGCTTTTCGATGCGAGGCATGGCTTGGTGTTGAGGTGAGAACAATAGGGATTATAGAGGTTTATAGTACAGTTTGGGTTCCCATTGGTGGCCATATGTTTGTAGTTAGTTTGCAACAACATGGTATCAGTTCAATGCAATTATTTGAAGATGCAAGAAAAACGAAGGTGTTGTTTTTGTCCAATCAATCAGGTAAATTTGTTTTGCCAGTGGTGCTAGAAAAGGGGAACCAGAGGAAGGAGGGTGTTGATGGAGGCATTAAGTGATTTTGACAAAGCTGATGTTAACTATGGGAAGATTAAAATCATAAGTGGGTTAAACTTTGGATCGCAATATGAATGAAAGGTAAACTTAGATGGCATCAAAGGTGTGGATGCATGCATCACAATAATTCACAATTTTTTAAAATAAAGTAAAAAAAATACTCTTTTTTTTATTCCATAACAAACGTTTAAATAGCTAATAACAAAAAATTTTAAACCAAAAGTAAAATAACAAAAATATCTCTACCTAATAAAATAATGCAAAAAATAAGAAAATGCATATAAATAAATAACTCTATATAGGTCTTATATATGGTCCTTTACAATCCACTAATGGTTCAAAATATTATTAAATATTAAAATCGTTTATATTAATCTATTGTGAGCCTTTATTTGTGTAGTGTATGATTGCCAATATAATTGGATCTTTTGAATTCTAAGTCTAGCTTGATATCATTCTCCTGATACAATCAAAAGTAAAATAACAAAAATATCTCTACCTAATAAAATAATACAAAAAATAAGAAAATGCATATAAATAAATAACTCTATATAGGTCTTATATATGGTCCTTTACCCTCCATTAATGGTTCAAAATATTATTAAATATTAAAATCGTTTATATTAATCTATTGTGAGCATTTATTTGTGTAGTGTATGATTTACAGTATAATTGGACATTTTGAATTCTAAGTCTAGCTTGATATCATTCTCCTGATACAACCTACCTTACAGTAGTCCACTTCACCACAAAAACAATACTCGACAAGGTTGTACCCTAAATGTATTTTTATTAATCTTAACATTAATCTTTCTAAGTCTTTTATGAGGTGGGAGATGGTCCTTTTAATATTTCTAAAAACTAAGATGAATAAAACAACTTATAGAAATAATTTAGAAAAAAGATAACAATCAAAATACTAAGTTAAATAAGTATTCAAGAATTGTACATTTGATTTGTCACTAGTAGATTTTATTTGTAAGTTTTTTATTAATTTTTCTTTCATGAAATAGAGAAAATTTAACATTAGAGATATTCTCATGAAACATATGTGATAACAAATTTAAAATATATTTAACAATATTCATATTATATAATTTAAATAATCTTAAATAAAAATTTTGAATTGTGGAAGTGCATAACTCTCTAAACAAATACATATTCGTAATTGATCACTTAATTAAATTTTTTAAATGATTCTATTTGATTTATCAAATCATCACATTTAAAATTATTAGACCTAATATGTTGTTTAATTAAATTAAAAATATAATAAAAATCATTTTTTGGTATAAATGGAAAAAATATCAATATGTATAAGTGTGTTCAAAATATTTTTAAAATTCTTAATACTTAAAGCACAAGTCATTTTATTTTCTTGTTTTGTGGCCTCTTCAGACATTTGTTCCTCTTATCTTTCACTCACAATGTTTAAGATAGTCTTGCATTGATAGCTCCTATGCTTTGTCGCTTTACATCATGACAAACTTTAGTTTTATTTTAGAGGTTATTTTTAGTGACATCTTTAGTTATCTAAGATCCTAATGAAGAAAACAAATAAGATTTAGTCTTTGATGACACCATAGATAAGGTTAGTGATTTTAATTTGGAATTCACATATATCGATATTTAGAATCTCTATATCAATTAAGTTATTAGCATTTTAAGTATTTGATGGTTATGTAGTGCAACTTTCATTCTAATCTTTATCTAAATCCCAAGATAAATCTATTGCCTAGTTGTCAATTTTCATCAAGGTAAGTCATAGCTACTAAATATTTAAATGTATTAAAAAATCTCACAACAAGAGAATTATCTTATTGCAATGAATGCAATTGTGTATCTAATATCTTATCAGGATATTTTGGATATTATTTTTGTTTTAGTGTATCTTCATCACTCCTAAGTAGAGGCTCTCTCATTCAACCTTTTTTCTTAGCTAAAACATTTTAGTTTCTCTTACTAATTTATTTTAGTGAAGTTCTCTTTCTGACAATCATCTATATCATAATAATCAAAGAATATCATGCTTGTTCTAACTAATTAAAAAATTTATATAATCTAAATAAATTATCAAATATAAGTGTTTCAAATTTAACATTTTCATATAAGTCATGATGAATATTTTTACAATTTTTAAGTATTAACATAAGTATATTAATCTTATCTATTTATCATTCAATATTAGCTAATGTAGCTTTAACTTATCTAATTTTTTATTTCTAGTAAGTCGTATTATTTAATGCATCAATTTCTTTTCTAATATTATCTAAATTTTTTATTTAACTATATTTAGGAGGTATAATAAACAAAAGATGTAATTAAAATATTTAAATATATTTTTGATTCATGCATTGTTTAATTAAAATAATGGTATAAATACAATGATGTATATATAATTAAATTAATTAAATAACACTTGAAGGAAAATTTTATGTAATTTTTTTTAATAAACAACATATTTAGAATAAGAATAAGACATTATTATAATTACTAAATAGTTCCTTATAGAAATTCAATTACAATAGAAAAATCAACGGTAATTTAAGTTGGTTAAAGAAATCAAAATAAAACACTTTCTTAATTGTCATTTATAGGTTTTAAGATATATTTATTCAAGGTAATTAATAGACTTTTAATAGAGCAAAAACTAATAAGCATTATAATCATAATTTATAGATTTGTACCATAATAAATTAATTTTTAAGTTAAGATAATTCTACTAAATAAAAGAAAATCGAACATAAAAAAATTGAAAATAATTTCTATTATAGATCTTGATTACTAAATCTCTCATATGTTACACAATATGTGAAACTGATATTTTGTTTGAACTCTCATATCTTACCCAACATATCTCTTGATCCGCACTCTAGTTGATCATGGGAGAGCATTCCAATGGATTTCTTGAGATGCTTACCAATGACGGTGGGATTACAACTACTTGATTCTTACTTGTAGACAAGTTTTCCATGATAGAATTCATATGGTATTGATGGGAGTTTAAAAGCAAAGAAGCAGCATTGCAACTAATTGTTTGGGAGGATGTGGGTGCATCATAGATTATCATCATGCATAGTATTTGGTTGGGATATTCAGTCTCTACATAATTTTTTTCAAACTCTTTGGTCGATAGTGAACATGATACTTCAAATAAGTATTATCTTTCATCCACAAAAATGGTCAAACAAAGGTCATTAATTGAGCAATAATTCATCTATTGGGAGGGCATGTCTCAAAACAACTAAAGAAATGGGATGAGATTTTATTGTACCTCCAATTTGCATTAAATTGAGTAATGTTAGCTCCATTGAAAAAAGTTTGTTTGAAGTGTATTTATATTTTTTGCCATCAAGTTCATTTGATATAAAATTTTAGGTTTGCAATTCGAAGCTAGCCAAGGGCACATAGCAATTGAAGACACAAAAGTTCTTTGAAAGTATTTGAAGGATGTACACTACCATAAAGAAGCAACTAGAGCTCTTGTAGAAAAAGTATAAAGAGACATTATATGCAACGTGTCAAGAAGAAGATGGAAGTCAAAGATTGGGTGATAAAGGTCAAGCTAGAGGGTGGTGGAGTGTTTGCAATTGGTAATTCCATCTAGTATGCCTTGGTAAGACCTTGGCATGATTGGGTGATGGAGGTCCTTAGCAGCCTTACAACCTATGGTACTTTTGATCTGCTTGTGCTTCTTTCAAGTCTACGTGGAAAGATAATTAGATCCTAAAAGGATTGTTTGTTCTAAGTGATTAATAAGATCAATGATAATGTCTAATAACTAAATTTATCACGATATATGTCGATGAAACATTCCCAACCTTCTTGGAGAGATATTGTCCCAACCATTCGAGTTTCCTTTTACTCTCAACCTTCTTGGAGTAGTAACAGTGTTGACTCTGATATCATATTGTAATATTTATAACTTTTCTAAAGAGATATTATGTTGAACATTCAAAGACACCTCTTTAGATATTAGCTGTTTTTTCTAATGTATTGTATGTTCCTTTTCGAACCCATATATAGCTTAATAAATCATCTGAGTCAATGGCATATTAGATTGTCCCCATAAGGCAATGTTTTATTCATTCTCAAGAAGCAAATGATCATGAAAAGTTACATATGACTTACATTTTACTTTGGAAGGAAGAAATAGATACTTATTGAAACTAAGTGTTATAGTTTGGAACAAGAGAAATCTGAATCTTCTTATTTTTCTCTAATTAAAGAAGTATTTGATGAAGATAATCCATTGTATCTAAAAAATATTTATCAGGACCTGAATCCTTATAAGAAATGGTGTGTGATCAAAAGATCAGTTCAACTCGAGTATGGAGGGCTCTCAAGAGGTCATATTGAACCTTGAGCAATACGAGAAAGGTTTCAAGGAAATGAGCTATCAACCACTGAGAAGTATCCCTCGAGGAATAACAGCCTAAAGGATGGCCTGCTAAAACCCTTCGTGGGATTTTTGAACCTTAAGGTTTGAAGAGGATGAGGTTCACTCCATGGGATGACGGGTCTCATTGAAGGAGAACCAATTGTGTTGGAGAGCATAAAGGCATCTAAAAGGAATAGGAAACCGAAACATCATTTCTATTACCTTGGACAACACACTTCCAACTTTTGAGAAGGTCTTGAGAGTCGAGAGGTTTCATTGATATCTACTTTTTTATATGGAGGAATGGAATCTTTAAGAAGTTGAACCCAAACCCGAGTATGATTTCCTGAGTCAAGACAATACTTCAAGGCACATAATACTTGGGAACCCCTCAACTTGTGAGGAAGATCTCAAGAAAATTTGGAAACCCTTGCAAATGAGAGGAATTCCTCGAGAAACTGAGGCCTTCATTACGTGACTTGACCCCATTCCTGAAGAAGACAAAGGGGAATTGAATCTTTAGATTTGCTAATGGTGAGGATTGTAGCTAATGAAACCATCAATCTTCCGAAGGAGGGGAAAAAAAGGTGGAGCCGACCATGCCCCAAGTTGTTTTCTTGACCACAAGGAGGGGGATGTTGAAGTCCGAGCTAGCAACTGAATTGAAATCATAACAAGATAGTAGTGCACTACTTTCCAAATTGTGAGCCACTGTCTAGATAGTTATCGATTATTGTTTAAACTATAAGAAAACTATCTAAACTGTTTGGTTTTGAATTATTTTACATAAAACCAGTTAGGATGTGTTGCTGTACAAAATAGTGAGAAAATTGGCTTCTAGTACACTAAGACTCCAGAAAAGGAAGTACGGTCTACTTCACCATGTTTGTACTCCTTTGAATTTCCTTTTCTATTTAGCACTCCCTTAGTTTAGAAATACCTATAAAGCATTCTCAACATCTCACTAAACACTTGTAGCAATGGGTTTTGGACAGATCATTCTGCCTGAGCCTTGTTAACAAACATCTCTCCTTGGGGTGTCATTACCTTATACACCATCTACCCTCTTAATCAACAGGACTTGATAGTCATTTACTTCGAACACTGGCTCACCTTGATAGTGTGCAGCCATTGAATTTTAAGTGTCCCAATCTTAGAAGGCGACTCAAAGTAATACTCTAATGCAATAAGGTGAGTGCTTAGTTCGGCCAAGTCATCGTTCTTCATTTGAAACATTGTCTGGTCCATTGTCTCCTTCGATGCAATAACCAAGTTAGACCAACCAATGATTGTTACCCCCAACATACATTTTCTTAAAGAGTTATTAAACTATTGAGATCATTGAAAGAATGTTCTCCAACTTGTAAATGTGATATGCTAGCTAAGCATGCCAACCTCGCTTACCTTCAATGTCTAGTATGCTATCCTAGTTGCTTTTAGTTGCCCCTCTATCTTGCTTCTCTCACGTCGATTGGTCCTTGAGTCTAATGGCTATCGCCTTTAGTTCAATGTGGGCGATTGATAGATCCCAAAAGTGTTATGATCCCATTTCATCTTCTATAATTATTCTAGAATTGTTAGCTATACTTTATTACATCATTTTATCTATTCTCAAATTAAATCTTGCAAGTAGTTAAGAATGGGAAATTATTCTAATTCATTTAGTTGTTCCCTCTCTAGATGAGTTATTTGCACTTATTGTGGGTCATCCTTCTTCAATCATCATTCCCCATTTTAAAAATTGTCTTGTCATCCCTTCCTTGTTCTCGGTCTTCCCCCTTCTCTCTCTCTCTCTCTCTCTCTCTTCTTCACATACGAAATATGAGACACTTTGCATCATTTAAGTGCTCCTACTCTACATTCCATCTCCTTTTAGCCTCAATCTTGTTAGTTTCCTTTCACATATGTTCCAAATCTTAATCTATGAAAAAGGTCTTCAATTGATGGAACATCACTTGGATTGTCATATGCTCAAATATCTCTACTAAGTCAAAAGTCCTTGATTGCATTCTTCCCCAACTGTTGTCTGCACCTCTTCTATGGACAAGATATTATCTTTCTTGGGTTATTTCAAATCAAAATCTTGGGAGTGTTTTTAGGTAATATATCGAACTTTTCAAAATATGTTTTTTTTTTCTGATTTTAAAAATAGTATTTAAAGATTTAAAATTAATTTTAAAGTTTAGTCAAATTTGTAACATTCTTAGAAAATTTTCTGCACGTGACAGATTTTGGAAATTTTCACAGATGTTAGAAGTGTTAGTAATGTTTTAGTATTGTACTCCAAAATTTTAGTTTAAGCCATTTTTGAAAACTAGAACAAAATATACTTTCTGATATGCAGAAAGTTTCAGAACTTGGTTGACAAATTAGAAGTATAGAAATTTATCAGAATACCTTTGCAATTTACATTTCTGCTGTCTCATAAATATTGTCATCTTGCTTGCTACATTTGGGCATCTTAAACAGGAGTTGCTTCAGTCTGCTTTTGGTCACGGCTGGCTAAGAGATTGTTGTCATTGAAGACATGGAGATGCTTCACGCACAAATCTTTCTTAGGTTAGCTTATGGTTTTATATGGTTGATTTCTTGTATTCATTCTTACGATGCAGTACATAATTTCTATTTGCCAATTTAACCTGTTGATCCTAAAACACAAGATGAAGTTAAAGATTTAAAAAAAAGTGTTATATTGTAGAGCTTTTTTACATAGCATTGGTTCATAGGCACTTATTCATCATATCAATCTATATTTTTGCCTGGAAATTGTCAACTTCTTTGGAGTAAATGAAAGTTAATTTCTTGTTTTTATCATCACAAAATTGATGTTTCAAATATATTATTTTAGCTTATTCAGTTTTACAATAATAAATTTTTTTTATCAGTGTCATATTTGTTTCAACTTATATCATTTAGAAACTCAATTCTTTTTATTGTATTTGTTTGTTTGTTTATTAATAAAAATAATAAAATATTATTATTTACATGTTTTTTTTATTTGTTGGATAAAATGAAATTATTTAAACATTTATTATTCTGTTATAATATTGAATTCTATATTTTTTTTATATGTTATATAAAATATTGATGTGATAAGGCTCTTTTTAAATTGAATAATCAATAACAAATAAATTCATTTATGTATATCATATATACGTAGATCAATATGAAAGTCATATATCTATAAAATTGTTACACAATAAATTTTCATTAAAAAAATCATTGTTTGATAATCGTTAAAATAAAATAATTTTTGGTCCGCACGAACTAACTTTTGAAGGATATGATGGGTCATGCCGCATAACATAAAGGTGGAAACAGAATGCATAGAAACAACGCAAGACAGAAAGATAATTAACACTAATGATCAATTTATTAGCAAAAATATAATGTATTACAGCCAAGTGAATTTGTTCTCAGATTTATTTGTTTTTAAATGGGTAAAAAAATAATATTTATAATTATTGTGAAATGAATTCAAGCAAAATTAATATGATATGACAGTTTATTCAATTCTCGAAAACCTAAAGTTATTTTTATTGGGTTAATATTGATTTTAATCTTGAATATGAATATAAAAAAATAAAATATTAATCTATAGCAAAACGTAGGGTATTAAAATTTTTCTAAAAAATAAATAATTAATTGTGTTTGATTGTATATTGTTGGATGATAATTGATAATATCATTCTAGAAGTATAATTTAAGATTTTGTTTTTAAAAAATATATTTTAAAAAAAATTTTTTTTTTTTAATTAAGGACATTAAATGAGTTGAGTTGTAATTAATTTTATAAACTTATCTAGTTAGTGGTCTATATTTTATATGAATATAGATTTATACCTATAAATCTTCATAATAAATTTATTATTACTAAAGCTATTTAAATTCATTTAAAATTTAATAAATAATTAAAATTAAAAAAGATTGAGTCTCACTTTATTTGCTCAAAAGCACTTTTTAATGCATCAATTATATATATATTTTTAAGTCATTAAAGTTTTGTTTTTAACATCTAAGAATGAAATATCTTACAATACTTTTTTTATTATTATTTTGCAAGTGTAATCTTCTATCTTAAAAATAATCTCTTAATTAAATCACATAAATAAACGAAGTATATGTACTTTAAGATTTCAATACTTAAATAATATATTGACATCATCTGTTGTTTATTCTTTTACATAAATCATCATGTTTTTCAATATTATATTCATTATAATTATCATATCAAATATTTTTATTTTTATTATATCATATAAAAACATGTCATCATTATTTTTTTATTAACCCTCATTCATTGTGTTTATGTGATTGTAATAATAACATAATCATCATTAGTTATATAATATGAATTAAGTATATTTTAATAATTATTAGATTTTTCATCTAATCATTATTCACAAAAACATCCTTCTTCAACATTAGTAATGTTTACTTAATCTCTCTTTACAATATTTACTTATTTTCTTATGAATCCATCAATAAGGTGATATTTTATCATTCTTATTTGTCATTTATTTATTTTTATAATTATGATCAAAATATAATTAAATAAATTCTAACCAAGCATATAAAATAGAATCATAAAGATTAATACAGTAAAAATGTATGATTTAAATATAATAATATTTAAAAATTAAAAATTTTATTTAACTTTTTTAAAATTTTAAAAATATAAATATGTTAAAAACATAATAATAATATAAAAAAAATTTAAAAATAAATAAGCTGTCACCAACTACTGTGAATTGTTTCTATCTCTCTTCCCGCTGCCATCAATAGGTGTTGTCTGTACTACTCTTTTCTCTCTCATTTGGATGACAACCTCATCGAGGAGGGGTGACCTTTCGAGATCCGTCCTTCATGCTGCTCCTCTTCGGCTCTCTGTCGTACAAGGAATCCCGGCTTGATTCTTAGGAAGATCCTCCTAGCATCCGTAAAGATTTGGCCCTTTTCCGGTCCTACTTTCAAATGCGCGTATCCTTCCTCGAAATGTGCTGCTGATTATGCTCTCGTTGATGGAAAGAACTGTTGCGGAGTTCTGCATTTCAGCTTTGTGGTGAAAATCCGAGTTCTTGTTGTTTGTTAATCGACGAATCAGGAATCTTTTGTGTGTTCTGTGTGTGTGTGGTGAACTATGGTCGTTTAGGGTTATCTGAATCCGAGAAGAGGAAAACCAAGTCGAGGATTTATTCCTATGTATTCTTTAGAATGACCACACTTCTCTAGTGGAAATGGGCTGCGTTTACTCGAGAGTGGAGGAGGAGACTGTAAGAAGAAGCAGAGACAGGAAAAGACTGATGAAGAAGCTTCTAAGCTGCAGAGCCGAGCTTGCGGCAGCTCACATGGCTTACCTTCAGGCCTTGAGGAACACCGGAGCCACACTTCGACAGTTCACGGAGGCGGAGTTTGGAGTCTCCGTGAGTTCCCCTCCTCACATCGAGTTGCCCTCCTCCCCTCCCTCTCCCCCTCCGCTACCCCCACCTCCTCCTCTCCCACCGTCCCCTCCTTCCCCAATTCAGGTTAGTACTTTCAAAGGGGAAATGAAGGTTGACGGAAGGAGAAGCAACCACGATGATGATGGTGATTCTTCAATCGGTACGCGTATTACTGATGATGATATTGACAGTTGTATGCCTCCGCCGCTTCCAATTGGCAGTGCTGCTTGGGACTTTTGGGATCCGTTCGAGTTCTTACCAGGCTCAAACTCTTCTCCCTTGCTGCAGAAAAAGGAAGGAGTAAAGAGAAACTCCATGGTGGATGAAGAGAATTGGGCTGAGGCAGTGACGGAGTTTGAAGACGAGGAGGAAGAGGAGAATGAATCGAAGGTGGGTATGGATGTGACCATAATTCCACTGAAGGAGGAGTTTACTGAAGTGGAATTGGTTAATGACAACTCCGCTGCAGTAAGTCAGATAACCAAGGAAACTCATATCGCAGCTGTATCATGGAATAGCAAGCAGACATTGGAAGGGATGGTGAAGGAGATTGATGATTACTTCTTGAAGGCTGCAGCTGCGGGCAGTGATCTATTAGTTCTCTTGGAATCAATGCATGGCCAACATCTTGATAGGGATTTCAAAAGTTCTAAAGGTGAATTCCATTTCGCCGCTTCAAAATTTTGCATTTTTTGCGTTGGGTTTGGAAACTTTTTGACTTGGTGAATGATTCACCTATTACTTTGTTTTTGTTCGTACAAGACTTACCTGGTTCTGATAACTCCATCCTTGAAATAAACTATCTTGAAATCTATTAATGAAGTAAAATTAAAGCCAGTGATTATATGTTTATTGTCTTTCTTCATTAAATCAATTGAAGTATAGCTTTCTAATCCTTTTACTTGGATGTGTTTTGCTATAACAATATGGTGATTTTTTTATATTGTTGAACTAGCTTCTAGTAATGAATTTGTTGAATTTTTTTCCTATTAATCAACTAAATTATGTGTTAACAATGAAGGCAAATATCAAGTAGTCTTTAAAATTAGGGTTTAATAAATCATTAGACAATAATTGAAATCAGGAAACCATTGCTTGAACAATGATATATGTTTTTTAGTCTCTTTAAACCCTTGGAAAGCCTTGTGGCTCTTTTTTAAGTTCTGAAATGCAGAATGGGTTAGGACTTAGTGTTCATGCATGTTTTGTAAAATTTTTTATTTAGAAAATGATGAGAAGCAATCCTAGGAATTGAATTAAAACTTCTAACTAGTAAATTGATGGAAACAAGTGTTGTGAAGAGAAATCAAAACTTTTTTTTTTTTTTGAAAAAGCTGCTTCGAGTTGTTCATAATATTTATCTCTAAGCATTTTTCCTGTTTGCAGTGAAGACTACAAAATCTGCCAAGGTTTTATCTTGGAATTGGTCTCTTAAATCTCCACAGTTAAATAGAGGTGCTTGTGGCCAAAACCCTCAGGATTCCTGTAGAACTGATAACCATCGGATAACACTTGAAAAGATTTATGCTGAAGAGGTGAAGCTTTTTAAGGAAGTCAAGGTAGCCTTTTAAGTTAACCAATTATATGTTATTTTTACTTAATATGATAGTTGTGATATTTGATGATTTGCAGTCCTTAACACATCATACATTTATCATTTTGTAAGCCTTTTTGGTTCTATTAAGAATGTGTATAAAAAAATTCATGAAACCTATGCTTCATGCTTTTAAGTTGATACCTGCATTTGTCAAGTGTGAAGCTCTTACCATTTTTTTGCTTTGTTAAGCATTGGAAATATTACAGATGCAGCTTAATATGGTTCTATGTTAGGCATATTATTGTGCCATACATGACCAGGATCTTAAAAGCTTGTTTTTAAAAGCTACTATAGAAATTCTTTTTCTTTTTTGACATTCCTCAGAGAAGATGATTGAAGAGATAACTTGTAGCTGCTGTTTTTTTTTTTCTTTCTTTTGCAGTGGTATTAAATTGCTATGTGTTCTTTTATTTTGGATAACATCCAGGAGGATGAGCTTGCCAAAAATCACCTCAAGAGGTTGACATCATTGATTGAAAAGGTAGAACAAACTGAGAATGATCACACAAAGTTTGAGAAATTGCAATCAGATATAGAAATTTTGCAGTCTAAAATCCTTTCTCAGCAAGAAGCAATTAATGCCACATGCCTCTACATATCTAAACTAAGGGATGAAGAACTCCATCCTCAGCTACTGGAGTTGACATTTGGGTATGTTTTCAGACTTTAGTATGATATCTAAAGCTCTCTTCATGTATCTCCCAGTTGCTATTTCAGTTTTCTTTCGCACTTTTTCTCCATGTTTACCTCATCATTGCTCAATTCAGCTTTTGTTTCTTCAATTTGTTGGCCATGTTTACTCTTATAATGATCAGGAAATTTCTGCAGTTCGTTTGGTTATGCATGTACAGGCGTAAAAGTTTTTGTCCAAATACCAAAGATCACTCAAACTTCAGATCCAATTTGACCTTGAATCGAAGTGGTCGAACCAAGTCATATGAGCCAAACTGTTGGCTTTAATCATATTACAAGCCAATCTTGAGGCATGATCAAATCCAATCAAAATAGAATTACTTATATATATATATACACACACACACATTTGTATATTCACATAAATATTATCATGTCATTATTATAATTGATATGAATAAATTTATGTACTTATTTTATGATATAAAATTTTATAAAAAAATTAAAAAATTAATTAAAACTCAAAACGAATCAACATCAGCTCAAATCATGATCGGATTGAACCCCTCCTATCCAAATCTTGAAATAGAGGGCAAATTGAATTGAACATCCTAGAGTGATCTTAAGTCAAAGTCAAATGAACTCGAGATCAAATTAGGAACAACCCATCTATGAATGCTAATGCTTACTCCTCCTTTTAATGCCATTTGAAGGTCTTCTTGGAGATTGTTTGGCTTGAACATGTTTTGTTCTTGCAGTCTTGTGTGCATGTGGAGAGCAATGCATGAGTGTCACCTGGCTCAGAAGCACATTTCTCAGCAGGCAAATCTTCTTGACAACCATCCGGGCACGGACCCGACATCGGATTCTCATTGCATTGCAACATCTCAACTGGAGAACGAGGTTGCATCTTGGCACGCTTCTTTCTGCAATCTCCTAAAATCCCAACGTGAATATGTTCATCTTCTCAACCAATGGGTGAAGCTCACTGACTGCCTGCCTTGTAGCAATAGTCACCTTTCCAGCTCCACAAATGGCATCCATTCTCTTTGTGAGGAATGGCAGTCAGCTCTCGATCGATTACCCGACAAGGTGCCTTCATGTCACCCTCCTTTTACTTCAAAAGCCTTTTCTATTAAGAGCTTTGATTCTCACGTCTTTTGATCAGTTAGCTGGAGATGCAATTAAAAGCCTCGTTTCGGTTGTCCGGTCGATTGTTCTTCAGCAAACCGAGGAGCTAAGTCTTCAGAAGAAATCCAGGCGACTCGAAAACAGGCTGGTGAGGGAATTAAATTCCACAAATGCAGCACAAGCATCATCAAACAATGGAAAACTCGACACTCTCAAGAAGAAGGTGGAGGAAGAGAGGGCCAAGTATTCGAGTTCCATTCGAGTTAGTCGAACCATGACTTTGAACCATTTTTATGGAAGCCTTCCAAATGTTTTCCAAGCTCTCACAGGCTTCTCAAGTGAATGCTTGCAAGCTCTTAATGGTATCTGCAGACCTGAGGAAGCTCAGACAGGACCTTAGCTATCTTTTGGCTTCGTAGCCTAAGCTTGTTGGGTTCATTTCAGTTCAAGATGGTACTCTTGTTTTTAGTTTTTGTTCTTGTAGGAAAGTTTGTGTAGCTGATTTGTATCGTATGTATCGTACAGTTTATTTATTTCTTTTATGGTTTGTGTTGATCAGTTACATTTGAATTTGAACACAGTGGCTCATGATCTGCTTAGATCAATTTGTAATACATTTGGAGAATAAAACTCTTGAAACATATCAAACCAAGTATTTTCATTTTTTTCTCTATCCAAAGCTTCCCATCTTGGATTCTCTCCCCTTTCTTTGAAAGTTAAATTTCAAAAAAACTAAATAATAAATTTTAATTTCAGACATGACATAGAAGAATAGTTTTATGTTTTATGAATTTACAATTTATAATTACAGACATCTACCAATGCAAACACGCACACATAATGTCTTCACCAGATTTATTCCATTAAACAAGGCCATTAAACAAGCCAATCAATTGGCCTTCTAAAATTAACAGTGAAAGTTTTCTTATAGAACCAATAATAAAACAACTGAAACATAATTTCCTTTTACTATTCTATGGAATCAAGACAACAAAATTCAGTAATGTCAAAGTTAAAAAAAAAAATTATTAAAGATGCAATCAAAATCAATTAACAGGGAAGTGCATTATATAACAATAGTAGTAGAATTTAATCTTACATGAGCATTCTCAACAGCTATAAGCTATACGTATACAGGAATCAGCCTATTGTACTTGGCGAGACTCTGAACAACAAACAAAATCTGGGATCAATAGTTCACCTACCAATCCCAAGTACTATTCCTCTCTTTAAGTAAGAGATAACAAAAATTCAAAATGGCTTCGTCAATGAAGACTTTTAAGAATTGTTATCATCAAACATTAACTGGGTTAATGGGCAACGAAGACAAGCCAACATGCTTTAATTGGCCATATTAGGAATATGTGAAAACTACTCTTCCAAGCATGAAAACAAAGAGCTATAATGGTGGAAAGGGCCATTACATTTCCATTTTGTCCCAATCAAGAGATTTGTCTTCAAATGAGAAAGTTGGATGCTGAAGCCGGCTTCGAGCCAATCTACTCATCATTGCAAGCCCTGAAAGAAACAATAGAACATTTCTTTATGAACTGTAATTTGAACGAGCCCAAGCCAGTTTCAACAGTGTAATAAATGTACGCAGAATAGTTTAAAAAAAGCGAAAAAAAAGAACTAATCTTCAGATTTTCAAAAAATGGAGACAAAATGCATTATCGCTTTTACAGAAAATGAACTGGTGTTGTAGAGTGTTCAGATGAAGGACCATTATGATTCATTAATATTATAATTTATATTGGTGAAGTTTATGATCTTAAAATGAATAAGAAGGCAACAAAGTCTAGGATTGGAGTACCTTCAATAACTTTATACAGAGATGACCACCATCTATCTCTGGGAACCTGGTATTGGTTGAGCGACTCTTCAATCTCATCGTCGTGCTTTCCTTCTAAAACGCTCTGAAGAGTAATGACTGCATCCTTGGCTCTCTTGAGGATGCTGCCCTCTTCCATGACTTCAAGGGATTTGAGGTCGTTTTGAGAAGATGTAAGACTCACGGCAAGTGCAAATTGAGCAGCAGCTGCCCAGCGAGACGAGGCTATCCATTTCCTTTCACCATCTTGCCTTCGGCTTTCTTCCCTGTTGGCCTTCTCCATAAAAACCAAACTCTGTTTTTTATGACAAAAAACGAAATCAATCTTAGAGCAGGACTCATGAATTGAAGTTAGGCGATAAATATAACAGTATATACAAGAGGCAAACCACTGCAACCTTTTAGTTGATTTTAATAACTAATATGTGGGTATAGCTTACATACATCCAATCATGGATATATTAAATCTGAAAGAAGAGTCGTGGAGTCAGCGCAGGTAGATTCTGTAGAAATTACCTTCAAGTATTGAGCATTTGCTGCGCCAGTACTTTGGACCATTTTGGAGAAAGCACTTTCTTCATTTGATAAAAGATCCTCAGGCGTATCAAATTCCAAAACCTGCATGAAAAAGAAGAAAGATATTTGAACCATTAGAATTTGACATTCTCTTGTAAAAAGTTTAGTCTTCACAAAAACACATTTATTCTTTAAGAGGATATGAGCCTATAAAGACTTCCCATCAAATGATCATCCACCTTACCCAAGACGGTTATACAAAGTCACACAATGAAAACACGCACGCCCACACACACACACACATACACTAAGCATACTCCATAACTGAGCCAAACAAAAACAAACTACGAAAAGAAAAACAATTGAGCAAAGAAGGTAGTGCCATGCGATCACCTAATCCCCTGTCATAGGCACATCTACTTTGAGAACGTATGGTCATAGGCACATCTAGTTTGAGAATGTATGGGTTGAGTTCCCTAAATCTAGAAACATTTTTGCCAACAGTTGGAGTAGAACTGTAAGAGGATATCCTCCAACAACGGGAAGCATCAAGTATGACGATTCTTAAGGGCCCTCTTCAAATGGTGTAGAGACACATTTAGAAGTATTTCTACTTTTGCTCTTGAGCGGGACATAACTGAGCTGCAAATGAAGAATTCCTCCAATGGCTTGAAAAAAATCAAGCATAAACTCCTTAGACTTCTAGCAGATTATCATAATGCACTTTCTAGAATGAAGTATTGGTGGAGACAGAGGACCAAACAGTAATGAGCTTACCATGGTGATCAGAATTCTTTCTATGTTTTTGTTGTTGCTACGTAGCCTAGGGGGTATAATAATACTGGTTCTCTGGTGACAAATGGAGGCATCACAGTTATGGCACGTGAGGATATTTAAGATGCCATCTTAGAGTATTTTTACACGCAAGTGAAACTTAGAAACACATCCTACTCTACCTCAAGTTCTTCCCCCACCAAAAGTTACTCACTTTTGACTAGGCAATGGTGTTTGCCACTCCTATATAGAGAATGAGATTCGTAATGCGGTTAGCTCTTTTGAAACCAATTGGGCCTATGGAAATGACAACATAACTAGATCCTTCATTAAAGGTTACTGGCATATCACCCAAGTTGATATCTGTAAGATGGTACACCATGTCTTCACTCATGCATGGATGCTGATGCCTGTGTGTTGGAAGGATACCCTCAATGTGTTTGTTCTTAAGTCAAGAGCACCAAAAACATTAGTTAGTTCAGGCCTAACAACTTATGAAACACAATTTATAAGGTTGTGACTAGGATTCTTGTTGCACACTTATAAACTGTTTTTCCTCACATTATCGATCCAAAGTAAGCAGCATTTATCCAATAGGTGCTCAATTTCTGAAAAGATCTTCAAGGCATGAGAGACCATAAGCTCTACACTTCTTCTCAAGCAGGATTGATGTGTCTCAAGCTAGACATTGCACAAGCATGTGATTGTATCAATTGAGACTTTATTCTCTTCATGCTTTGGCACTAATGCTTTCTGGATATATGGTATGCATGGGTGTGAGCATGCATCTGTGGACCTCAGTATGACATTCTCTTAAACAAGAAGAAAGAAACCTTAGATCTCTATTACCGAAGGGCTTTATTCGGGATGCTTTCTTTCCCTCTATTGTTTATCATTACCATAGAGTTTCTCTCCAAGGCTATCCACAACATCAGGATCTTATCTGATTTCAAAGATATTAGCACTTGTCCTTTAGCACCAGTTATCACCCATTTAATTTACGCTAATAACATTCTCATTTATTATCCAGATACTTGGGCTTTCATCGTTGTTTTAGGAAGGTCCTTGCTCCATATTGTCAAGCTTCCGGTCTTTAGATCAATTATGGTAAATTGGTCATGTTTTTAGCAAAAAGGTGACACACAAGAAGAAAGTGAGGATTGCCAGTAAGCTCAAGATGAAATAATCCTCCAATATCCAATACTTGGGTATTCTAATGGGAGTAGAGCATCTTCGAGCTTCCAACTTCATGCAACTTGCACAAGCAGTCTCTACTTGAATTCTATCCTGGGTTACCCATCACTTCTGACTTATAGACAATGTAGTTCTTGCAAACTCTGTACTATCTACATTACTTGTGTTTACCATATCAAGTATTCATCAGAGTCTACATATGTGATGGATCACATATTCGCTACTTTATCCTTTATGTTGATTGGGGATACCGTCACCAAATCTAAAGACTGGAGAGAATTGGGACTCCATTAATAATTCATTGGCAAATCTCTCGAGTGGCTAGCCATGACCATGCTTTTGCTGCTAGAGGTGAGTCTCTCTGAATTGCATTTCTCCATGCCAAGTATGGCAACAAATCTAATGCTTTTGAGATTCACAAAGGAGATTCCATGACCTGGAGTATGATATGTCAGGCTAGAGATTTCACTCGTTCTAACACTGTGGCATATTGATGACGACAAAAGATGACATCCATTAGGATAACTAGATAAGCCCTGGAGCTATTATAGATTAGCCAACCACACTTGTCATGGATATCTCTTTTTTGCTAAACAATGGGATTATTAGATCTCAATGAATAATGAGACATTGACCATTTAGCTTTATACTTTGAGCCACAACTAGTGTAAGTCATTATTCTCTCAACCCATGCACCTCCTAGATCCAGTGACACTAATATGACGTTCTTTGGAGGGAAAAAGGCTGAATAATGTGGGATTGCATTGTCAATGTATTGATGTTAGGCAAGAAAGACTGGCTTTTGGGGAATGGGCATAAAGGATTCGAGCTCAGCCAAGGGTATAGGCATTTATCTGGAGGGTTTGTCAGGCTACGGTTCCAACTTAGACATGGCTTGTTGACCGTGGGATGGGACACTCCGTTGCTTGTGCATGGTTCCACTCATCGAATGAGGATCTCATGCATGCTTTATGGAGCTGCCAAACTGTTCACTAGATTTGAGAATATTTATATCATCTAGATGATAAGTTGCATAGATTTACTTTTCTAGGAAATCTTTTGAAATGGATGCAGCATTCATTTCACCACTTCCATGACTCGCATTGTGTCGCCATTGCAACTTCCACACTGTCTCATATGGAAGAATCATAATCACAAAGTACACACCAAGCCTGTCTCCATGGTCACCATACTTTGTTAGTGTATCTTTCAACTCACTGGACAGGTTCCTTTCCTTTATCAAAACTCTTGAGACTGGTTGGGGCCTCCGGCCCTCGTGTCACTCTCTTCTCACTAGGTTTCTCCTCTCCTGCATTGGATTAAGGTTAATTGTGATGTAGCTATTCTAGGTCACGACAAGTCTGACATTGGCTTTATTGACAGAGATCACATAGTGAAATCTCTCCTGATAAAAGGTTATGCACGATTCTCTACATCTACAATGGCCATGGAAGAACATGCGATTCTTTTGGCTTATCTCATACAAAGCTTATCACTTTTCTTGCTCGAAGGGGTTATGGATTGAATCGGATTCTCATTCGGCCAGCTCTTCTCTTTGACATGTAGCATCCTTACATTCTATCAAAAGTGATTCTCTTCACCTACAATGGTAAGATATTTGAAGCTTCAAGACATCAAGATCATTCTTTCCATGACACTAACTCTATGCTGACTAAGTTGTCAAAACAATTGTTTTTTTTATTTTATTTTAGGTGGATTTGAGGTATTCCCCTCCCATTAAAACTTATACCTATATTTGTATCTGATTATCTGTATGAATCACCTTAATTGACTTTACTGAAACTACAGGCACCTATCTCACAAAAAAAAAAAAAATTAAATCTTTACCAAGTTTAATATTTTAAAGTGGATCATTACTTGTAACTTGGTTTATGAGCATATGTTGAAATTGGTACACTAAGTTTCCATGGAATGATGACACCATATGAATTTTTTGCAGACTTAAAAGGATGTGTTCTTCGTCTACAAAAGTATGCCCCCTTCAAGAACATATAAAACAATATATAAAACATTAGAACTAGCTCACAACTATGTGCTACTTAAGTATGATGTGAAGCTCTAATCAAGTTTCAATCATGCTTGTTTCAAGAATCCATCACAAATAAGAAACATGAAGAGGCAGAACTGCACGAGAGACTGGATGTTAAGTTCAATAATCCTGTAGGCAGACTTGGAGTCTAAACATATTAAGTTCAAATTTATTGTAAACAATTTGGCAGAATTTCAAGAGATACAGGGTGTTAAGTTTCCTGTTCTTTATTTTACGGTACCTTGCCAGAATGGAGAAGTAGGATTCTATCACAATCTATGACAGTATTCAACCGATGAGCTATGATGAGCATTGTGCAGGACTTGAACTCTTCTCTTATGGTTTTCTGAATGAGGGAATCAGTTCGGACATCCACGGCTGCAGTTGCTTCATCAAGTACAAGAATCTTTGATCTCCGAAGCAATGCACGGGCAAGACTTAGCAGTTGCCTCTGTCCAACACTGAAGTTCTCCCCGGCCTCGGAAACCTTTAAAGAAGTCACAGTTAATTAAAATCCCAATTAATAAATTGTCCATAAACAGATGAACGTTTCTATTAAACAAAGAAAATTTGTATAGAAAATGGAAAAATCCAAAGAGAAGGAAAAGGAACATAGTAAAAAATTATTTGGTTAAGCTACATCTTTCTTGTACTTTAAGGTTCAAACGTAAGTCAATAATGCCAATTCGCGGGGTGTGTGTGCGTGGAAGGGGAATAAAAACCACGCAAAACAAAATAAAAGATTAGTTTCTTATCCTGCAATGGTTGAAATTGCTGTTGGAAATAAAGGGAAAAGGGCAAACAATGGCCAACAACGAAGCAAGAATCAACCATAGAAATTAAAAAGAAGAACAAAATATTGAACACAATCGAACCCTGTTTAATGATGCAGAAAACACATTCGAGAGGTATTTATATTCACTTTATGCAGTAAATTGAAAAACGTGAGCAAGAAAAAAGAAAAAACAAAGCATACCTCGGCATCAAGGCCTAATGAGCTCCGCCGAATGACATCTTTTAGATGAGCTCGTTCCAAGGCTTCCCACAGATCAGCGTCATTATGCTCATTAAAGGGATCCAGATTAAACCGAACAGTTCCTTAATCAACAGAATATAAATGCAGATCGATTAAAAACTTGATTGACTATATTTTTGATTCGGAAGGGAGATTTTTAGAAATTAATGTTCATAAAAGCATATTTGACTATATTTTTGGTCCAGAAGAGAGATTTTCAGAAATTAATGTTACCACAAGTATTTAGAAAAAGATATTTGTCAATGACTCATTTGGTATTGGCCTTGCCATCTGAAGAGAGGGAGGAATGCGAAGTTCAAATTTTGGATATAAACCACAACAATTTTAAAAGAAAACGAATGTCCTTTTCATAAGAGTTGCTCAAGATGGACCAAATTTTGCTGAAGCTGAGGTTCATGAGTGGTGGTGTCAATCATTTGCTATCTCAAAAGGAAATTAAGATGAGGGCTAACGAGGTACCTCTAGAAAAAATTTTAGAAAGCCTAAAACATTCTACCACCAAGAGGACATCAATGCAAAGAAGAATAGCATGCGAAACTTAACAATCACATACAAGTATAAATAGCACAATTTAATACACTTGGCATAACTTTAATGGCCAAAATAGAGTAGCATATCCGAAATTAATAATATACCTGAAAACAGAACAGGTGACTGAGGGATTATTCCCAGAACTTTGCGCAAATCCCATAGGCCAAATTTTGAAATATCATAATCATCAATAAGGATTCTCCCTCTCTCAAGTTCAACTATCCGAAATAATGCATTCAGCATACTGGATTTTCCAGCGCCAGTTCGACCGACTATTCCAACTTTATCACTTGCTAAAATACTGAAGGATATACCATGGAGTACAGGGGGAAGTTCAGGCCTATATCTAAGGACAACATCTTGGAACTCAATGATTCCAGAGGAAGGCCAACCAGGAGGAGGTCTATTACTTTCAATAACTGCAGGAGCCTCAGAAGGTAGTTCTATGTAGTTTCCAATTCGTTCCACAGCATTTAAACTATTCTCAGCAAGACTTGCAAGCCTCAGAACAGCTGTTAACAGGCTTGTAATATTTAAAGCATACGAAAGAAGCAGGCCCATTGTTGAAGCAAATGCCTTTTGGTTTTCAGCACGCTGGTTTTGCATGACAGCAAAAGTTCCCGTAAACCAAATCATTATTCCCCCCAATATTTCTAAACGTATACCAAGCCAGCGGTTACTACTCATATTTACAAGAGTAAATCTAACATTATTGTCCATGGATTTCCCATTAATATGAGCCATTCTATCATATGCTTTGTACGCACGTATTGTTGAAAGCCCATTCAATGCTTCCCCAAACTGAGCATAAACAGGAGACCTGGTTATGGAGTCCAGCCGCTTTACTTCACGGGAAGTGCTCTGAGTACAACAAGAAGCACAAGAAAGAGCACATATAAGTCAACAAGTGAACTTGTAAAGTTTTACAGCAAAGTGTAGCACGCATATTCAAATAAAATAAATATACAAAAATTTAAAAGAAATCTGGAATAAAAAAAATAAAGGGTGCAGTAAATGGAATTTCATCAAATCTTACTAAATAACTGTATTACAAAATGCCTCCATTTTAACCCTCTGGCATAATCCCAAGCAAGTCACCATTTTTAAATTAGAAAATAGATACAAGAATCCATAAGTTATGTCATGGATGAGGTTGGATGATTTTATTGGTAAATGAGCATAGTTTTTTTATTTAGTACTATAAGCTAGTCCTTTCAAAGCAGATCTTAACAAATTTCAAATTGAAGTACAAGCAATATAACTCATGGCATCTACTTTCAAGCACTAGAATGCCGTTTAGGCTACCAACTTTCAATTCATGCTATGGTGTTCTTGACTACAGAACGTCAAAATCCAGGCAAACCATTTCTCCAATAATTCTCAGCAGTTAGAGCAACACTAAAATTAGACGAATTAATAATTCAGTATGAAATGGTAGGTATGGATATATCGGGGAGACTGGTAGCACAGCTGTGCACAACTGCCAAAATAACAGTCAAGTAGTACACAAACTAAACGGTCATAAACAGAAGGAAACGTTCCCAAAAGCCTACATTCAACCAAAGAACTGTTGACAAACCTTTCAATACCATACTATACCTAGAAATCTAACATATGTAAATATATCTATGAATATTTCTTGGCAAATATGGCTATAAAAATTTTATCGTAATAGATGCACCTATTAAGGATTGCCTCAATGGTATACCTAGAGGGACATTTGCATAACTTTATTCACAGAATATCTGTTAAGCAAAACACATCATCATATTGAAGATTGAAGGTTGCTTGTTTTCAAAGAAATCACATTAGTCTCGATTAAAAGGAAATTGCAAAAAAAACTTAAAAATAAGCAAAATTGAAGAAAAGAAAACCTTTTGAAATTGATTATTGCAAAAAAAAAAACAGCATTTGGACTATCATAAATAATGTTTTCAAGGAAATCACATTGGTCTCTATTGGTAGGAAATTTTAAAAAAATTAAGGAAACCCACTGAAATCATTCATCTGATGATTATTAAAAAGCGCCACTTGAACTATGAGAAATAAGAAGACAATGATGTGGCCAATGAAGGCATTAATTAACATGTATGAAAAGTCATCTAGCTCGAATATCATAAACTCTGGTTGTTCAATTAATGATGCACGTCAGTCCTTCAGATATATCATATCAACAGCATGAATTCACAAAGACACCAATGGAATTTTGATAAAATTTCATAGAAGATTAGATTTCATGAGCTACTTATATTGTTCAAATTGCCAAATAGGTGAAGTGATACCAACATTGCAATAAAGAATCTATAAAAAGGAGCAATGAAGTTTAGAAAATTGTAAGAGAGGAATCTATAAAAAGGAACCTATGAAATGTTAGGAAAAGGAGCAATGAAGAATGTAACATACCAAATCTTATGAAAGTAGCATGGAAAAAGCAAATGCTATTACACATTGGACCTATGATCCTCAAGGATAGAGATGGTAAAAATATATATATATATATATATAACTAATGCCACAACTTAAGGCCCTGAAGATGTCCATATCTTCAAGGACAACTAGCCTGTCGAGCCATGGATTTTAAGTTCTAGAGCTATTTGAATCTTGGTTCCTTAACCAAGGCTTTGATTGTTGAATTCACCCTTCCACTCAATTTCAGTTTTAAACATGACTAGCTGCTAAATATCCGACAAAAAACCTTGGCATTTTTATCGAATGATTTTACGGCTTATTTTTTATATGCCTTAATCGCATTTTGTCTATAACCCTTGGATTGATCTAATTGAGTTTTGGCAAGATTCTATTCTTTTTGGTGATTTCTTAACTAGTTGGTGGTCCTAAAGGACTCAAAAAAACACTATCTTCTTAAAAATGTAGTTTGTCATTATGAATGCATGTGATTAGTATTGATTTATTTATTTGTGTACATACAATACTCGTTTAGTTGCTACAAAATGATTACATTGCCTATGATTCATATGCTTTAGTTGTATTTGTGCATAGCCCTAGGTTCAATATATTTGAGGCTTCAAATATTCAATTCATCCTAGTGGTTTCTAAACTAGCTGACAGTCAAAAAGGAATCAAAGCTTTAAACATATTAGCATTGCTTTGTGCTTTTTGTGAATAATAAAGTGTCCTACAAATGATTGAGATTGTAGACATCTATAAGAGAAGCTGACTTTAAAATCTATCACATCATTACATCTAATTCACTTGACATGCAAATATGCTAATTTTTTTGTCATCAACTATAACTCACAAATTAGATACAAATATCTCAATCTTGAGTAATAAACTTCTATGGATCTCCCACATGATCAAGACAATGAGACCATCAGAATGATCAGATTTTGTGGGTTACACATAACTTATGGAAAAAAAATTCTCTATAGTTTATGAAATTTTAATGGATTCTAATATCCAAAAAAAAAATGTAACCTTAAAAAAAAAGTGAGTTCATAAGCTTATAGATATAATTTTGGGACAAATTTACAAATTTGATTATCATGCTTTCAAAGACCACCACCCTTTGTTTGAGACTATGTAGCCTATAAAAAAGCCCAAACTCGTGAACCATAATCAATTTAGAATAAAATTCTATTATTAAGGTATTGGTCTTTTATTAACTTCTGTTGTGATCAAAACTGTGAGACCTTCAAAAAGACTGGCACTTAAGCATATTGGTTCACTACAGTAATGCAATTTACACTATTGCAAACAATTAGCCAGATTGAGTTGAAGCAGATGAAGCAGGCAGCCCACAAAAAGTTCCCATGTTTTGGAACTTCATCATGAAATGAATGCAATTTCTTGGATAGGCATTGGCCAATATGTTGTAATAGCTTTTGCAACTAACCTAGGATGCATAAATTACTTAATGGTATAAAACAATTGTGTCCAGAATTTGATAAAAAGAAGTTGCTAAAATCTAACTAAAAGAAAAGCATATTAAACATTTTAAACTAACAGAAGAATATAATAAACAAGTAATTTCTTTTGACGAAGTATTACATATTTCAAGTCAAAGGTTTAAAGAGGGTTGTTTTAATGATGTATGCAAGACATGCTGGTCACAGACAATGATAACTTGTTACAAGCAATGAAAGTGAAGAGAATCCTTGTTATCCACTAAGGAAGACAAGCTAAATTTCTTACAACAAGCATATATATAATGTCGGAACCATGGTGGACTATTAGAAAGAAAAATGAATGCAGATAAAAGAAAAACTGTTGAATGAAACCATTTACCTGATAATACAAGTATGCAGCATAAAACAAGATCAAAAGCGGCATAATGGCCCAAAGAGAAGTGGTGCTGACAATTCCTATTAGAACAAATGTTGAAAGGAGCTGTGAAACTTGTCCCAAGAACATATTCACAAATACAGCAACATTGCGATCTACATCACCCAAATCCTTGGCAAATCTATTAATAATCCTTCCAAGTGGATTTGTGTGAAAAAAAACCATTGGAGCTCGTAGTATAGACTCCAGCATGGCGTCATGCAACCTTTTGGCAGCATAGAGACTTGAAACGATCAACCAAAAAGAGTTCGTCAGTGTCACAAGGATCTGAACAAAAGCAAATACAAAGTCATATATTGCAATTTGCAAATAGTCAAAACCTCTAGTTTCTTGATTTTCATGATGATATAGAGCAGCTAATAGAATGCAGAGATAAAAGTTCAAAAAAATAAGGGCTCGCAGAACTACCTGACCAAAGGAAAGAAGTGCATAGATCAAGTTGTAAAAACCAGCCCCATGGCTCTTCAAAGAGCTTTGATCAGTCCAGATACTTAGCCAAGTACTACTCGAAATTCTAAGAGTTTCGGTTAAGATGTAGCAAAATAGGAGTATTATGACCACCCAAAGACCACCAAGAGCATTCTTATACCTGTCAAGGGAAGTATTCAAGCAGATTATGAGCACAAAACATAACAATGATATAGAGATTGCCCCACTGGACATATACAAAGCATGCTAGAAACCACCATATAAATAACATGAAAACGATAACACCATACGCAGGAATAACATGAAAAAATGATATCACCATATACAGAAAAAACATGAAAAGATACTGCAGCTTCAGAAGTTTGGAGATGGGTATGCAAGCAATTTAAGAAAGCAATCAAAAGATAGGGCTGACATAGACAGGTTAGACTAGGAGAAGTTAGCCAAATTAGAAGGATTATAATAATATAACAAGTTAAAAGCATATAAACTCTGAAGTTTAACCCTGCCCATTACATCAGTTGGCCTTGCTCAAACGAAAAAACAAAAGAAGCTGCAAGTAGCCGCCCATATTTTATGAGAAAACCAACCTTTGTAGCTTAACAAGAAAATTGTGCTGGAGAAATCCTTAGCAAATTTGAAAGATTCATATTGACAAAAACACTAATTTAGATATTAAACCAGAAACAAACTATCCAATTCTAGCTAGTGGTTGTCATATAAGCCAAAGATCCATTGCAGTTCTTGATTTCATTAGACCCAGCACACCACGCTTCCACAGTAGTTATCTAGAATCAAATCATTCAAAAATATCATTAAAAAAAGCATTACCTATTAACAACTTTCAAGCTGACAACACCAGTTTCACGTTCTTCCTGCTTGATAAGCACAGATTTCCCATCCTTCACTTTATTGGACTTCTTTTCCTGACCACCCTTTATCCGGTCTCCATTTTCAGTAGAATTTGTCGTGTCTTGGTCTTGATTTCCACTTTCCTGCTCATCAACTTGCTCCTCCATCTTCCCAGCATTTTCCATTAATTTTTGAAATAATGCTCCATTGCTAATGAGCTCTTCAAAGGTGCCCTCCTCCTTGACCATACCTTCATGAACCACAACAATCTTATCCACGTTCGGAAGAAAGTGCAACTGGTTTGTAACAAGTACTCTTGTTTTGCCTTTCAATTTACCCTTAATACACCTATCAAAAACCTGAAAGAGCAAAACAGGTCAAAGAAGGAAAAAAAAAAAAAAAGGTCAGCAGGTAAAACATTCTCCAACCTATCCAACATTTATTTAATTGTAGAATTTTCAAACATCACAAATAACCAAAAAAATGCAATTTGTTCCAATCCCTAATAATGTGATCATTATGAATGAATTTGATTTTCAAAAAAATTGTTATTTTCATATGCTTTTAAGAAAGATTGATACATGTTTTATAATTTATTTGAACACTATAAATGTATATGCAATCATTAAAACTAACCATCAATGCAAATTAGCAATGCATTTAATTTAGGAATAGAAAGACATCTAATATAAACTAAAAACATATCTTCTGTAGTTATTTCTTAGAACTAATCCTTATCAATGATTTTGAATTTAGTATGATTGCATGTGTGATCACATATAATTACCCAAAATATCAAATAACTCAATTTCTGCAATCCCTTACTATATATAGAAATTCATTTTTAGTTTACAAGTGCATGCATATGCATATAAATAACAAGATCGCAAAAGGGAAGGAGGTTTGAATTCTATATGTCTATGAGAGGGATTATATGAAAATCATACAAGCAGTACCTGTCGACCAACATGAGCATCTAATGCACTCAACGGATCATCAAATATATACACATCAGAATTGGAATATACAGCCCTTGCCATTGACACTCTTTGCTTTTGTCCACCACTGATATTAACTCCTCGTTCCCCAATTTCCGTGAGGTCACCACCCTGAAATAATCATATGATTACATTGATAAAATGCAGCATTTTCTCACCACAGAAATTTATCATGTAATTAAAAAAATTGTCAAAACGGAATTCTGTTAAGATATCAGGCCCACTCTACACCAAAGTTTCACATATTATCAAGATCGTCCAAATTGACAGTAAGTATACCAACATGCACTAACATTCAAGAAATACATCTAAGCAAGCAGGTTAATTCATTCATTAAACTATTGCCTCAATCATAAAAACATACCGGAAGCAATTCTAAATCATGCTGTAAGGAAGTTACGTCAATGGCTTCCTCATAATGCCGAGCTTCAAAAGGAGAACCAAACAAAATATTGTCCCTCACCTTTTTGCAAAAACAAAAATGAGATAAGTAGCATATCTATATGAGAACAGAAACAAAAGAAATTATGAACCCAGAACCTACAGTGGCATTGAAGATCCAAGAAATTTGAGGAACATATGCAACGGTCCCACGAATTACAACTAATGTATTTGTTCCCACTTTGGGTGGAAGTTCGCCAAGCATTGCAGATACTAGAGATGTTTTCCCTTCTCCAGTACTGCCAACTATTGCAACCAAGCCACCAACAGGTATATCCAAATTTATGTTTGATAGTGTAGGCCTCTCATCCTGAAAGATCTCAGCAATTTAGTCCAGATGGTGCTTTGAGGAAAGCCGTTAAAACTAAAATAAATTTATTTTCCAAAGATTCAAGCATCAACGGCCACCTTTGAATCCCAGGAAAAATACCCATCTCTAATCGATATGGCTGGAAGAGCAGGGTCAAGAGGAGGATTAGGCGCAAGTACTCTCTCCTCTGTCAGGAATAACTCCTCCAGTCTTTTTAAAGAAACATTTGCATTCACAACCTGCAAAAGATGAATACAAAATCTTAAATGAAAATATTCAGTGTACGATGTAACATCATAGGAAAATTCTTTAAAGACTTTTCTTCCAAAGATCATGATGAAGAATGCAATGATTAAAGACTACGTGAGCACTATTACGTTTCTATGATGTTTGAATTAAATGCTACTCCAATCCTCCAGCTTCTAAAGCAGGCACTTAAACCCCTAGGACTACCATTGACGTATATATATAGCCTTTAGCAACAATACGTAAGCACCACCTCATCTAGCAGATAAATATATAGAAAAAGAATAAAGCATTATCTAGGAACTTTATACATCAGCAAAAACAATATTGATACAGGTCATTCTTGCAAAGTAGAATGGAAACCCCATTCAGTCAAGTAAGGAACTACATCATTATGCTGGAAATGAAAAAAATGATCAAATTCCCGTCACTTCTCAAAGCTTCTAAAAGGCACATCAAAGTTTCTGCATAATGCACATGTAGTAACTTTATTGACAATAGAAAAATGCATACCTGAGTTATCAAATTTGGCAACATGAAGAGTGGGAAACGCAAAACAGCAAACAGTGAAAGGGATGTGAATGCCTTCGCTGGAGTCAGATCACCACCAAGTAGAGAGTACACCCCAAAAGATATTACAGTAACAAAGACTGGAATACTATTCAGAATAAAGGAGTTGCACTGCAAAATATGATAGCAAGATATTCATACAGTGCTTTCATAGCTCAAAAAAAAGAGGATGTAGCAATGCGCAGATGGGTTGTGCAAACACAAATGCAGCAACAAATGACTTTGGCAAGTAAAAATTAAATGCTCCATCAAAATGATACCGCGGCTAGTAACTGAGCACTGCGGAACCAAGAAAGCTCATCATTCCGAATGCTTTGTACTTTAGCCTGAAAGCTTTGCTCCCATGCATAGCATCTGTTATCATCAGAACGAACACATAATCAAAACATAGAACTGTTCAGCAAAGCATTGTTTGGGGGGTTATGGTGGAGAAGAGGTATGAAATTGGAGGGATTTGAAAGGTTTCTATGTCTGTATGCAGGCATTGATTGAAATTGTCGGCATTTTGTCAGTAAAATGGCAAATTTAATTAAGAAACATACTTCACAGTATCCATTGCAGCCAACACTTCATTCATAAGACCAATGCGCTTGTCTGTGCGCTGCAAGCCTTCTACAGATAATTTCCGCATTTTGCTAATAACAAACGTCTGGTACAAATGACAAATCACAATGTAGGTTAGTCTGCTATCATAACATTCCATAAACAAATATACAGGCAAGCTGTATGACAGGTAAGCATGTGAAGTAAATGAAATAAGCTGATTATTTGTATAACTAAATGAGCCTCTCATTGCTATTTATGCATGGGAAGTTTAGTTGAAATCCCTAATCTAACAGCATAAATTAAAGTTACCGTAAAGAAGATGAGATACCATGTAATATACAGTTCTAACGACCATGCTATTTAAGTAAGACAAAAAAAGCAGATCAGCATAAGGAAATTTACTCAAACAAGGCTAGTCAGACTAGCTCATTATATTGATCAGAAATAGAAAAACTAAACATATAGCAGTAGAAGTTTACATGACAATGTTCTTGGCGCCAATCCATAATGCAGTGCTGTATAAAAAACAATGGGTTAAGGGTCTTTGTGCTTTTTCTATTGTGCAAATAAATCCATTAGATTTCAACAATAGTCCATATGGTCCCTATGGTAATAGAAAAAAAAAGGTCCCTATGGTTCCATAAATATAACAAAAAGTATGTGACCATTTTTTCATTGAACAAACCTTCCATTTAAAAACCTAATTGGACAATCATATAAATTACTAGAACTTATACAACCATTTCCAAATGGTTAGAAAAAGAAAATAGACAAGGACTTAATTGCTACAATTACAAAACCATAACAACCTACCTCGTTACTATTTAAACTTAGACGAAACATGTACCATTAGACAAACATGAGAGGTCTTCACATAATTAACCCAAAAATAATTGGTGGAAAAATCAAAATCAAAAAGGAAATGGTACAAACAATTGACACCATTGCCTGTATCAAGGTAAAAAAAAGTAAAGAAAAGATTTAAAGAAGAGAAAAGAATGGAAATAGCTTGAGTACGTGTTTGTTTGAAACCAAGAGTACCTCATAGAAACCACAGATGCAACCATATTCATAGCTGCAATGTGAAGTACACAATAATGTAGAGGAATAGATACTGAAAAAACAAATTTATTGCTCCAAAAGCAGTTCAATGTTTAGAGTCCTATAGATCCCAAACAATAATCTCCAAAAGGAAGAGATTCACACAAGAAATTAGATAATTATTTAAACTAGAACACAAAACCTAAAGAAAATGTCTAGATGGAAATGGAAATCATAATTTCTTGATAAAGACGGAGAAATAAAGTTTTATTTCAGTAGATCAAGTACAGTTAATGATATATGTTGACCAAAAACCAAGATAAAGACTACTAACTAAGAAGAACTAGATGGATGATCAACAGTTAGCATCTAAGAAATCTCTTGTCAGATTTTATACCCAAATTACCAGCATAATAAAGCATCAAACTTCAAACCAAGAATCTCCATTAAAAACCCAGAATGAATACCTCATAGGCTCATGCACAAAGGAAAATGTTAAAACCACATACCACATCAAAGAGAAGGAAGCTTGAATAATGAAAGGAATAAGGAAAAAAATGAATACGATAAATTGAATATGGGAATGGGAATACTCAAATTGTACCTGCAAGGGGAACATGAGAACCAGTATTAATGAGCCAACCAGTGAAGCAACACCAAGCTGACTGTAGAGAAGCAGAAGCGATATAACAATCCGAAATGGTGCTGACCACAAACTATGCAGTTGCTGACAGATTTGCTGTAGAAGAATGATGATAGTGATATTACAATTAATACCAAGCAAGACAAATCATTACCAGTCACCAAATAATATTGGCCAATACTCTATTCAAAGCAAAAATTTAGTTAAATCTTAAACAAGAGTATCCCTAGTATCTACCTAAGAAATTAAGAAAAACAAAACCAGAAAATATTCTGAAGCAAACACAAACTAAAAAGTTGCACAAGAGATTGAATTATTTCAAAATTCATATTTTATGGTGTCAACTTTAGAAGATATAGCCTATAAGTCAATTACGCAAGCTAAACTTACTTGAAGTGATTCTGCATCAGTTGTCATCAAGTTGGTTATTTTTCCAGATGCAAAGTTTCTTCGACCTTCATGAGTTAGTCTCAATGATTTCCGAAACACAGCAGCCACCTGATATTATACTTGTGTTGATATTAAAAAGGTCAATGCAGTTAAGAAGCATCATTGACAACAATAAATTTGAAAAACAAACATGAAAAGCAAAGTAATCAAATGCTGAGTACTACTATAGCAAGATCAATGAAATAAGCACAATAAAACACGAAGTTGACAAAGAAACCATCTGTAACAACTTCATCAACAGAATTGCCCCTGAAGAGCAACGGAACAATACATCTTTACATCACTTCATATTCAATAAAATCTACACTGCATAAGTAATACCAGATATACAAATCATAACACATCTGACATCATTTCAGAATCATAAAATCCTAAACTGCAAAACTGATACTAGAAATACAAATGTGGGATAGTATTACAATACCTTGATCCTTAAAAATGCTAAAAGAAAGCAGCAACAAGTACAGAGTGTTATAATGTCCTGAAACTGCCATAAAAGTACTAATTTTTCTTAAAAACTACATTTTATTCCAATTGTCTCATGAGCAAGTCAATTTCAATGAATTATAGTGTGCTTTATAGCAATCACCAACAGCAGTAGCTTTACTTACTATAACTAGTGGTATATGAAGAATCCTTCTCTATTCTGCTGTATAGAGTGTCCATCATGATATTAATTTTAAGTTCAGCTGTTTTACATTTTACTCCAGCTATTTTAATTAAATTCCATCCTTCCAGCACTTATCATCATCGACCCATCATATTGACAAATCCTTTTCACTTGAGTGCATGCCATTGATACCTCAAGGTTGACAAAGTGTGGTAGTTGTCAACTAGGTGAATGCCTAGAAAAGGATTCACCTGAAAAAGAGTTGCTATTATCAGACTCTAGGTAAAAAGGAGCCAAGGATGAACAATCTTACCTTAGAAGACAAGAAAGTTCAAGGACAATATTGAAACATTTAGTCTATAAATCCCTACTTTATCAAGAACAAAACTGTATGGCTAATTTCATCAAAATCTATTATATCATGATTTTGTCCTAAACAATGACATAATGGTAACAAAGCAATACCTCCAATGTACTTGTTGGTTTCAAGAGAAACCAAACAAGAGTTGTCAAGCCCATTAAAACCTAATGGCTAAAGAGTAAAAGCAATGCCAAAATAGGATCAACTACTACATGGTTTACAATGGAGTAGCATCTTGAGGTCACCCTTGTTGGCTTAAAAAGTGGGTGTCTGAAATGGCATTCTGAATTGTCACCGAAGATTCCATTCTATGTATCTTATAGTAGGACAAAGGAATTGATTTATCAGTAAAGATTATCTTTATTCTTTTCTTGATGTAAGGTGTTACTATAATATCAATACTTGGGTTAGTTAAATATATGAAGTTGATTTTTATTCTAATTACACTCAAAATAGAAACTAATAAAATACCAATAAGAAGCCATAACACTGAACAAGATGCACAATCTATAAATACAAAGAAATATGATCAAATAGCTAGTAAGTTAGAAAACTTTGGGAAAGCTAAGGTTTATGCACACAATTGAAATAACATGATCACATGTGAATTGGATAATGAGTAAGTTTACCATTAACAAAAAAATGCACAAAATAAATTTAAAGGATGGCAATCACAAGTGCACAAGTAATAAACTAAATACATAATAATCAAGATAAGTAAAGCATTATCATAATTAATCACAAAGAACGAAAAAGGGGAGCATTGCCAACCCTATAATGATTGAGTTTGTAGATTGGACGAGAAGAACACAAGATTGGTCAATGTCCAAGAGGTGGATTGACAGTGGCTAACAACAATCAAGAGCAAGTGAAGAACTAGCTACAACTGATGGAGATGCGATGGTGACAAAGATATAACTCTAATGGAAATGTGGAGTGATTAGAGTGTGCAGGATAAGTAATGGATAAAGGTAAGGTCTGACGTATAAGAAGGGAGATAGGTTACTAACCTTAGGCAACGAGGAATTGGGTTTTTGCAGATTTGAAGGGGTCAAAAATAGCAATGGGAGCAGCTAATACGTAGTAGACCTAGTTAAAAAAAATTCTTGATAGGAAGAGCAACAAATTAAACCTTATGGAACAAAAAAAATAGGAAAGAGACATAAGAAGAACGATATTAGGGGCATTGATTACAAAGGAGTGATGGCAAGGTTGGAATGGGTAATTGCTCAACAACATCAAGGGAGTGTGTCAAAGGCAACCTCAAAGGGATCGATGAAGGCCAAGCAAATTGTGGCAATAAGGCAGTGAAACAAGTGAGAGGTAAGTGCTTTTTTTTGAGAAAATGGAGATAAGGGGTTACATAAGTTTGGAGAAAATAGATCGGTTGGTTAAAAAAAAAAGGAAGACAAGGAGAATAAGGATAGGTTTTCTTTTAAGTTTAGCTTTTTTCATGTTTTCCAAATTGAAATAAATGCTAAAAGTGAAATTGCCAAAAAAATACACGTGATAAAAGTCATAGTGCTAAGACTTAATCCTATCTTTGATAAAAGTCATAATGCTAAGACTTGATCCTATCTTTGGGCCCCTGCCCACCCTCCTAGGCACCAACTCGACAAACACCGAATCTAGAATTGATTCACCAAGTAAATCTCACCACATGGCTAGAACATGGTTTATATCATTCGCAAGCAATCATAAACAAAGTGCCAAACTTCCTTATGTACAACCTTCACACAAGCCATATGGGACCAAACAACAAAAATGGGATAGAAATGACAAGTACATCCACTTTATATGATGTTTAATACCAGATTGAGTGCGAGTGCTCCTCCAAACCATGTGGAACTAAAAGTGAGTAAATTTAAAAATATTAAGGAATAAATTAGAAAACTATCTTGAACCAATTGCCCGAACTACTTGCAAGATACCCCAAGTGATCTAAAGAAAACCATCAGATGCAACTACTTAGGGTGATTCGTGCAATTTCCTGGGATAACTTAGTCAAATCAGAACCTAGAAACCCCAAATAAGGGCCTATAATATCATTTAATCTAACATGATGCATGACAAAGTGTTTTGGTCAACCCATAGATAAAACTAATTCTTGAGGGAAATGTTGTAGTCGACCTAGGAAACGCCAAAAGTGTCTAGATGAAACAATCAAATCCCAAATAATGCCCTGACATAGTCTGGGGGTGGGTACCCCTATGTTGTGCTATGGATATATGTTGAGGAGACTACGTCCATGCATGTGAGTATCCATGCTAGTCTAGATAAATAAATCTGCTATATTTATTAAGAGACTGACAAATATTTGACATTAGCATTCCTATTCTCCCTCATTTATGGTTGCATATAAAACTCATTTGAAAAGGTGATGTGAAGCCTCCTTAGATCATATTCTTTGTTGCATGAAGTATAGCTCCAGGTCAATCTTGTGGTGCTTAAGACTAGGGTTTATGAGGCTTTAAATGAGTATTATGTATTTTTTGCATTGATTGATTGTAATAAATAGATTCTAGGTTACCTTGATTGCACTTGGCAATCATCTAGGTTTGCATGCAATCATCATCTAAAACACCCTAAGTGATTCCTAAATTTACCCAGATAAGTTTAAGTGGTGAAAAAACACTTGGTTTATTCTTAACGATGCTTGCATAAGTTCCAACAACCTCTAGGGACTACTAAGCCACCTAGAGCAATTGGCCCACAATTGGATCTACTTTTCTTCTTCTCCCTTAAATGCATTATTATGTATTAATCCCATTCAATGTGAGAAAAACAAGAGTTTTTCAATTGTGCAAAGTTGTTATATGTTCTTAGGGATGCTTGATCACCTTCCCTTGGAAAGGGAATGCCACCTTGAAGAGGTCTTCTAAAGTTTGTGAATATGCAAGAATGGTTTGAAGTTCCCTTAGATTCCTAAGTTGCATAGGCACAATGCCCTGCTCTAGTGGCGAGTCACGAAAATGCCACCAATATATTGACAATGTTCCACCCATTCCCTCTTCATTACCATCTTTATCCCCAACTTTAGCTTAAATAAATCTTGTTCATGCCATCTTCTAAGTGTCATATTCATAAAATCATAAAAAATCTCTCTGTCTTTGTTGTATTTTGTTGGTCTATAAGCCTAAACATAATTCTAGCAAAATTTAATAATTTTTCTTTGCTAATTTATTGTATGACATCTTGTTCCTTAACTATAAGTCTATAATTTTATGTTTTCCCCCACTAACAAATATCTAAATCCCATGAAGCCATGGTGATGATATCTTAAAAAATTTCCCACATTCCATTTGAGGTTTCTAAGATAAGGAACCTAAGGTGGTTGTTTGAAAACTCTAAATGTAACTACAATAGTAAATAGGATTTTCTACACAATCCTGCTGCATGTCTCATTTACTCTCCCAAACCATCTCTGATTGCCGTTAAACTTTAAATGTTAGATCTCTCATTGATATACAAGTATGTAGTTCATGGCTTTCAAAGATCTGCACATCGCTGATGAGTTTTAATTACTTCATTCTTTATGCAATTATGTCCAAAAAATTAGCATCTTTTATTTTCTTTTTCTATGTCTCCCTTGGCCTCCACTACCACAGCACCGCTGATTCTGAGACATGAGGCGTGGCCTCCCAATTAGACCCGTTCATCTTCTAGATATTTCTTCACATCTATCCATTACGGTGTTTATAAATGTTAACTACTGGGCTCAATTCCACCAATTATATATAACATTATTGAGTTTAAAACCCACATAGTCCATGAAAAATGCTACAACAAGGAATAATATGCACCTTGACATACTTTCTTCTACAATTGAGTCAAAAAACCAAATAATAGGGATTCTTGTTTTAAATTTGTACTACTATGTCATATTTCTTATTAAATTTCTTATATTATAAATATGACACCCAAATATCAAAAAATAAATATTACACACACCATCGATAAATGATATAGTAGCTATTTTTAAGGAATTAAATGTCATAGTAATAACAAAAAAGACTAGAGTGTAAAATGATTAACATAGTAACTTATGTAATATCATCACAAAATACTCAAAATAAAAATTCTATAGCAAATAAATGCTATAATTATTTGTCCATGACCAAAAAAATCATTTAGAAAAATTTATAATAGAGCTCCTATTAGCAGTTTGACAACATAAATCAACTCCTAAAAATATAACATTATTATGAAATGACTAGAGAAAAAAAACAAGACTTGTGACTAGGTATGGATGTAACTTAAAGAGAAATATAGAACAAATGAGCCTAAGTAAAATACATTTGCTTAAATACAAGAAAAAAAATACCAATGTGGTTCTTAGTCGGAAGCCAACGCGCATCACATTTTGAAAGTATTGAGCTTCAGCTAGCACCCCTAAAGACTGACAAAAGGATGAGTGATTAGTAAAGCAAGAAGTAATCAAAGTGAAAAATTCTTTAATTTTTCAAAAAGAAATGGACTCATCATTTCTTCAAAACAATGCAGATAAACGTACTTTAGTAAAGCATTAATATAGGTTATGCAATGACAAGAATATCATACTAAAAAACCAATAGACCCAAATTGGCATAGGAGCATTACTTAAAACTTAGCCATGAACAGTCCGAATTATGGGGATAGAAAAGTCTCAAGTCCATGAAAAAGTAACTTTAACACATAAATGAAAAGTTAGTCAGAAAGGCAATAAAAAATGGATAGGAAAATGAGATAACTTAAAAACCTACAATACAAGTTCTGTGTTAAAAGCACCAAATATTGGTGGTACCAAATAGTAAAAAAAAAATGAGGATAAAGTATCCACATAATAAGTAACAAAGATATCAATAAGTAGAATGTAAGAAACACCAATCCCACATTGATGGACTTAAAACCATCAACTATAATCAATTGCCTCCTTTTCAAATGAATAACAAAAATGATTATGCCTTGAAAGGCGGCCAATCCAAAATACTACAGTTTCGGGATAGTTGATGCAGCACACCTTCCTTCATTGATAGATTTGTGAACTAAGCAGCTTTCTGAAATTAATAAGCTGTTTAATGACAGAACTACAATTAGGATAACATGCAACACAAGAGAATGATGAATATAAACTCCCTACTAACCAATGCATACAGTTACAGCAGTGCATTATTTTCCATTTAGGTTAAATGAATGGATAAGTTGGATGGTAATAAAACCAAATAAAACACGATCAGAAACATGGATATTGAGAGCTCTTCGCAGGAAGCAAAGCATAACTTCATAAACTTGTGCAAGCCTAAACACCATTATAGCAATCTCAGAAGCTGAGGTAGCATTTAAGTGAATACAGGAAAAATTTCTACAAGCATGAAGGAGCACTGCAGGAATTCTGCCTGCATTGAAAAAGTTCTTGCATTGTGTAAACTGTGCAAATTGGGTCACATACGCTCTAAAATTGTAATGCAGATCCACAGTTCACGTTCTGTTTAAGGATATATGTTTAGTTACACGAAGTAAGCAGAAAAGAAAATACTTAAAGAAACATATAGCACAAAAGCTCATGAAATAAGATCAACTAAAGATTGATTCATACCACTCCAGCAAAAATAGTAAAGGCATAGATGTAGCCATGCCATGCTGGATCTCCTTCTTGCATAGACTGGATGGTTAACAATTGACTGATCAGTAGGTTGACAAACAAAAAACAAAACAGAATTGGTAATGAAGAAACAGGATAACCCAAACCAGCAGGATATTAATGCTAACATGGAGAAGTTATAAGTAAGCTAAAACATGATACCAGTTAGATGGACTAGACAGTTGACAGTTTAAGAATAAAAGTGATACGATCAAAATTTTGATCGCAACCCACAACCATCCCACCAAACCAAATAAACTCCAGCACAGAAACGTTTTACCAGCAAAGAAATGAAACTTGCGAAAACCTTTGTGGATTTACTATTTCTTATTTTAGTGTGTTCCAACATAAACATAGAGCTCTTCTACTGCTTTTCACATAAAAATAACATACAACACAAGAAAATGACCCAAAGTTTAACTAAGATGTCAACCAGGTGTAGCAATCCAATATAAAAGAGGATGGTACCAGCAATGCTTCAGTATGGAATGTTACACAATTCCTTCGACAACACTATACATAAAGCAAGTATCAACAATTCTGCATGGCATGAGTAAAAAGGCTCATCCTGCTCAATGTCCTATTATGACTTTCTAGGACTCGTTTTATTAAAATTAGCAAATTGATTTTTTCCTTACTTTACCTGGGTATCCTCGAAGCAACAATAACATGATTAAACCATCTAACTCTTTCTAAGCTTCTCTTTCAAATAGTGAACATAAAAAATTTTCTCATATGTACTTTATTAATATAAATATCATATGGTTGCATGAGTTGCAATTTAAAGCAACAAAAAATGAGCATACAATAGCATTTTTACATAACAAATGTCACCATAAGCTAAAGGAGAAATGGCTATGAACAAGTCAAGCATTTCAGCATACCCTTCAACATATAAAGGTAACAAAAGAGGCACTACTAAGTGCAATAAGTATTAACTACTGGAAGAGAACATACCTTAAGAAGGAGGTTCAAAATTGTTGGACCAACGAATTGAGAAAGATCATTGCCAATCTACAAAATATTTGTTCATGAAAAAAGACAATGTTAGTGAAACAATACAGCAGTGTGCTCCACAAGGTACAAACCAGATCATAAGAGGCAAGAATTCAGCCTAATAGATGAAACACTGTACCAACAATCATAGAAATTTGTTGTACAAATTTCAAAAATTTGTTGCATTAAATTCTAAAGTTGCTCATTTGGAAAACAAAAGTAATACAGATTAAGATTTATATACTTGTAAGGTATTCAAAAGCATATATATAGCTATAAAAAATAAAGTACATAGAAGCTCTATCAAAATAGTACGTATTAATGTGATAAAATCAAAAAATGTTTGTGCTACTAATATATGTTATATATGATGCTGTTTCAAGCTTTGCTAACGAACTGGAAGAACAACTGAGCTTCTTATTGTTTTTTCCTTCAAAAAAAAAATTTGTAGTGTTATCAGACGTTTAATAATTTAAGATGTTCAAAAAGATGCATGGAAAAGGTCAGGTTAGTATCCAGTAGTGGATATGGTCAAACTCAACCTGTTGATAGGACTTCCTGTAGTCAGAGTTATAACAGAGATAAACTCTTTAAGAGGGATTTAGCAAAAGTCTCCATTCTAGTTGATTGTGATTTACTCTAAGACCTAGACAAACGAAATATTCACATGAATGGCTGAAATGCTCCAGCAACCAATATAACAAAAGGTCGAAAAAGAATTTTTGCAGGAGGCATCTTTGATATAGAATTATTACGCACTAAAACAAAAGTTTTAGTTCACAGGTTGAAGTAAAGCAAATACTGTCACTAGTAACTTATTTAACTTCAACAATACAAATGTTTAATTCTCAAATATATCCAAAAAAGAAAATACAATAGAAATTGGCTGGTAATGTCAGCAATTGTTTTACCTTGAAAAATCCACCCAGCCAGAACCTGTAGACCAAAAACTTAACTGAGTCAAAAGGGTGTAAAATTCAACTGTTTGCAACAACAAAAACAAGCATTAACCCCATTAAGCTTCCTTCAAGAATTTTGTTGCATCATTGTACTTTACCAAGCACAAATCTTGCTTAGGATTCAAATAATCAAGATCCTTCCTAATAATAATTTGCCTCATCTGAACTTATATGTGCAATGCAGTTGTCACATCATCATTGCAATTCACTGCCCCACACTTGATAGTTTCTTTTATTACCAATAATAGTGTTTAGAATTTATGGATTATGATGTTCATGTGATGTGCTTATTCGTGGACAATGTGAATGTGTATGAACTTGTGAGAGCTTATGTGGGTATAATATTATTTGGAATGCAAATCATGTAAGATACAATCCCAAGCATTTTCAATCATTTAGATAAATCAGTATAACTAGACAGTTTAAACCATATACCAATAAGTTTGAGTTGCCATATACCCTGATCAATAAAAAACACACTTTACATGTATGACATCATTCGAATGACAAATATGAACTTGTAGCAAAACTTAAATTTTGGAAAGTTTTCACTAGGTTTGTGGGGAAGATATTGATGGGAATGAAAGATGAGGTCATAAGGAAAAGTAAATGGTGACCTAAAGTGTTTAAAAGATAGGTTTAGAGGAAGAAAGGGATCTTTTCTCCAAAGTCATACAAAATTGCCAAATTTTTGCTCATGTGCTTGGGTGTTCCCTTGGAGCAGAGGTGTTGCTTTCCCTATCTCATGTTGAGTCCTTAATAGGCTTTTTTTTTCGGTAGCTTTCATTGTCTTGTGTTACATTGTGACAACATACCTCTTGTTCTTGTGTTTCATACATTTATCTAATTAGGTGGCTTTCAAACTAACTTTTTGTTAATGTTATTTGGTTTCTTATCACTAATCTTAAGTTTTTCATGCATTGGGTGGAACATCATACAGCTATTTTACTGATTTTACAAAATCCTAGTGTAGTTGCATAGATCCACTAGTTCATAATCTTATGATTCTACAAATCCCCAGCATACATTCAAATATTTGCATGTTGGAACTCCACTAGGAGTGCTGAAGTGATTGTTTGCTGCAAACATCTTCCTTCTTTATATAACTCACATCAAGATAGACCTCAACGTGGAAGGTAAGTTCTTCCTATAAGGATTACACCTTTTATAAAACTTATTAAAATGAACACTAGAATGGTTGACGGATGTCCAATCTAATTTAATGGGTGGTTCAGTTTAGGTTAGTCCAAAAACATGGGCTATGTTCAAGTTCACGATTGGTCTTGTACGTTTTTTCAAAAAGCTTGCTTAGCCCACTTCATGGATACAGTAATTAATAGATTTAATTAATGACTTTCAAGAAATGCATTTTGTCAGCTTTCCATTCAGAGTAATCCTCTTTGTTTTTGTGTAGACATATGCTTCTCCACTAAGATCATAGAACAAGAAAAAAAAAAGCATCGTATTTGCTAGATCATACCTTCCCCAAAGGCTGCTATGAAGTGCCCTCAACAACCATGGTTTTGACCTTTGAGATTCTTCAAGCCAGAATTTATGGAATCTGGAAACAATATACCATTGTTAGGAAACCTGCCCACAGGTAATAAACAAAAAAGTTTAATAATGCAAAAAACCACCTGCTGTATAATGTCTCCGTTTCATCCCATGAATCTAATTTCCACACATCCTTCTCTGTAATAGGTCTCCTATATCCAAGTTCCATGAGCGGAGTCATCCATGAAAAAAATATTCCTGGTGAAAGAAAATTTAGAACAGTGCCATTTCCAAACAATTTCTGCAGAGAACAATACATGCTACAATCTCTCCATGTACTTTGAAGTTTCTATTGCAAGATCCATAAAAAAACTGAAGAAAAAAGCATTCACAAATTCCAATGCATACTCACTAGAAATTATGTTGGCATGCTTCTCAGGGCAAATATTCTCTCCACCAGGCAGAAATTCATATCCTGCATTTTCCACATTAGCATCACCTCTTACAGGAATGTATCCAGTATAAGGCTCCAAATTCGGAACATAAATCAGAAGTAGAATGCCAAATAAAATCTGCATAAGAAAAACATAGTGGAGAAGTTCATTGCATGCTGATAACATAAAGTAGCAAAAAATGAACACCAAGAAGAACCAGATCACTAACCAGAAAAATTAATAGTAAACATCTAAAATAGATGAGATAACTAAAAAAAATAGATATAGATGAATATGTAGAAACAAACCTGACAAATTAGACCACTGGTGAATATATAAAATATTGATCTGCAAAATGAAAGCTTGAGTATGAGACATCACTTTTGATAAAGTATGAGGATCCAGACTATAAACAATTTATTAAATGCACTTAGTGAAGAACATCTAACAAAAAGGTATAAAACAATCTTTGATATCCATATACTGATATAGAGAACAAACTTTAGATGCATTAGAAATTAAAAGTATAGAAGATCTCCAACATAAATCCAGCAAAACTAGTAAAGAAAAAGCTAAATTTCAAAAATTGTGATTCAAAAAGAATCATTCCACAATATAATCTTATCAACAAATACAATCTTGAGAACTTGAACTGGAGCCTAGATGAAATTTAGCTATAATCGGAAAACCTTTAGTCAATACTTCTGAAGTGTACACATGTGATATTGTTGCATTATGCCAATCTTTAAAAAATTTAATTGATGCAATGCTAACAATTTTTTTTTCATAAAACCTTCCTAGTTACTTCTCTTAAAATGCTACTATATAGCTTTAGAGAATCAATAAAAATCAAATGGATATCTACTTTTTAAGCCCCACAATTTTCCACTAAACCTCTCAACAATATAGTTGTCCTTCCTGACATAAAATTAAATCGATTCTAAGATAGATTGGTCTTTTATCATAATTTGTGTTCATTCACTCTCTTTCAAAGTTTCAAAGTACAACTCATCAAATTTAATTCTCTTACAACTAGCACAGTTTTGAATATTTGTTCTATGTTGTAATAGATATCAAAATATTTTTTTCCTACACTTATATGGTATTAATTTATTTTTCAAAATAATATTAAATATTGTGATAGGTCATGAGATACCTTCTTCTCCTAAACATCTCTAACATTACATAAGAATAGCATCTAGGATTTCTATTCTACATTTCATCTTATTCAAAACATATGGCTTGTGAAAAAATTTATTTTTTTCAAACAACTAAGATGACTCAAATTAATCATTTTTTTACAATTCACAATGAAAAGCTTATAAAAATAACACTTCCAACTAAATTTTATATCATTATCCTCAATTAATACTTTTTGCCCCTCATCCTTGAAAAGTTTTACTTGAATCATGTATTTAATTTTCTTCTTCCTTGCCTTGAAAAGCTTGTATACAAGTTTTTCTCCTTTAGTTTCCAATTTCTTATATAAATCTTTAAAAACCTCTTTCTTAGAACACTAACTACAACTTTATCTTATAATTGTACTAGCGTATATCTTACCTACTTATCTTTATTCTCTTTACTAAACCATGTCTTATAATACATCTTCTTCTATTTAACCTTTTTCTTGTATTTATCCTTTTCATTGTCAATCTTCTCTATCATAGGAGCACACCCTTTAAATTCTCAAAACACATACCTTACAAATACAATTACCAACACCTTTTGTATAGGAGTAGCTCTTGCATCTCAATCATAAGGATAAAGCTCTAAGAATATTTTTAATAAAATACTATTTTCACCCTTAAGGCTCTATCTAATTCTAAGATGTTTTTTGACTTAATTTTCCTACTACTTAACAGGTAGACTTCAAACAACATTACTAAGTATTTACTGACAAAAAAAAGATTGAAAAAAAATAAAAAACTTGGCCAGTCGTTGAAAGAAAAAAAAATCATCAAAAAATCAAAGATTTATAAAAGAAGGCAAACCTTAATCATTCATTAATGAGGAAAAAACAAATTGTGCAAAAAAATATATTGCTTTGGCTTCCATCTAGTGCTCTCAACATAAATCTTCATAAAATATTTAATTGAACAATAAAGTTTAATACAAAAGCATAATGATTAGGAGTGGAAAATATATTAATAAGTTGCACAGAATAATAAATACAAAATCACGTACTTGTCATAGTAGTACTCCCTTATAGAGAGGAAGACATTGTAAACAGCAACATTCCCAACAAGAACATATATGACTGTGAACCGTACATACCACCGTAGCTCATGGATGTAAACTCTAGTTTCGAGAGCAATCATGGTAAGCACACAGAACCAGGCAACTGCTTCAATAACCAGTGAGGCAACCTGAAAAATTTTAAGTAGTATCGAGTAAGGAAAAATGGAAACAACTAGAAAAACTATCCAGCCCATTTTTCCACAACAGAGAAAATGAAAAATTATTAAATTAACTTCCATAAGCTTTGGCTGACAACAGCAAGGATTGAACAGCCTGCACATACAACTTGGGAGAGTTTTTGCCACAAAGAGCTTCTATACACGAATTCAAATAATGAAATACGAGAGAAATACAGGACATCAACAAAACTATTACAACTGCAAGAGTCTACTCATGCTATGTTCCTGTTCCCGCTCAGGGATAACAAGGCATAAGTAGGACAAAACTACAAGAAATTATTGGAGAATGAATTAAGTCCACCAAAACTACTAACCTCAAAAGGAGCGAGATTAGACTGCTCATCCAAATTTGCAAGTGACAAGCCCGAAAACAGCCTAAATAGAGGCTCCGCGATGCAGTACAAAGTCAAGACCCCTAAGAAGTAATTGAAATACGGAGACCTCAGACGATATCTCCCAACAGTAGGATCCTTTTTAGTCCTCCATATCCTGTAAAAGCAGACTCCGAACAAAACAAGGTGGGAAATTCCATGCACAATGGTCTCCATGCCACAGGGAGTATACGCGCCAAAGGCATTCTCCACCAACTTCGCCCATTTCGCGTGTTCCCCCGGCTGGCAATACCAAACCAAGGGCTTAAAGGCCATTTCCACCGATCCGGAAACGTTCTCCTTCGTTTAACACTTCATTTCCAGGTAGAACATGCACAAATCAACCAGCAAATACCAAAATCACTCAACTTCCGTAATCACCAGTACGGCCAGATTCTAGAAAAAGGCCAAAATAGGCATCATCTACGGATAATATCGACAGGTTGATGAGAATACAAACGATTCAGTTATTAAAGACTTCAAACATGAAATCCCTGTTACGAGCAGAACTCGAGGAATCGCATAAACGAAAGCTTCGCAATGCGATGTATGAAATGACGCTCAACAAGATGCACGGTGGTCACAAACCTCGATGTCTTCACAAACCCTAGGAGATGCGGTTCTGGCTCCCACTTTTCCGCTTCCCACCTGCAAATTTATCGATTATACGAGGAGTTTGGTCCAAAAAAGGAATGCCGCTTGTGCCCGGCAGTTAACCGTCATCGCTGACGCAAGAGAGTAAGGAAGACGAAGAACTTGGACGAATATGATAATGCAATAATAGGCATTTTGTCCGAACTCTTGAAGTATATTCGTGGTTGTCGAAAGTGGGCCAACGAGCACAGTACGTAATTCCGCATGAGAATACCGTGCGTAGTTTCGCATATATTTTTTGCAAGCTTACTTAAGATGTACCCATAAAACTCTAGAAGTATATTCGTGGTTGTCGAAAGTGAGCCAACGGCACAGTACGTAGTTCCGCATGAGAATACCGTGCGTACTTTCGCATATATTTTTTGCACGTTTACTTAGGATGTACCCATAAAAACCGCATGGTTCCACGTATGACCAACCTTAGGAAATGTTTACATGCTCTATCGACTTTTTTTTTTAATGAATGAAAAATAATATATCAAATTTATGTTTTTTTATTTAAAAAGTGGTTATGTCAACGTCTAGTTAACATTGTCAAATTCAACCTCACATGCAAATAAATTTACTTAAACAACTTGCATTTAATTAATCGATATACTTAATTATATGAGAAATCAAATATATGTTGAACCTAATAAGTCTTAAAGATAATATAATATATTTATGATAATAACAATTTAAACAAATATTATCCAATTTAATATCTACTTAATATATAAAGTTAAATAGATAAAAAAAGATCATTTATAATGGTTGATAGATGAAGTCTCAAAAACTATAAATTAAACAAAAATATGATAAGAAAATATAATTATCTACCATAAAGTTTCATATCTTCAAGATATTTCTCAAAGGATTTTATGCATTAAAACATATATAAGGATTTAAAAATAAAATTATCAACTAATCTAAGATCTAATATAATGTTTTCATACATATAATTTAAAGAGTAAACTTTAAATGGAAAAAACATGAAAATAAGTAGTTATGTCATTTTCCATTTGATTAAGTGAATAAAAAGAGCATAATATATATATATATATATATATATATATATATATATATATATATATATATATATATATATATATATATATATATATATATATATATATATATATATATATATATATATATATATATATATATATATATATATATATATATATATATATATATATATATATATATTATTGAATTATTTATAACTATATTAAAAAAAATATAATATAAAACTGATTCAATTTTAATTGAATATACAATACATTAGTCAAAATGTATGGTATACTTAATACTTTTCTAAGAGTTCAAAGAGAGAATAAGAATTTTTGATTTAAAGTTAAAATGGTTTTCATAAGAACATATAATGCAATATTATAATGTATGGTATATTTAGCCTAAACTGATGTGATGAACTCTCACTATAGTTATCAAAATTTGGTTCTATGACATTTAATTTATTCACTTTTTCTACATCTTGAAAACATATAAAAGTATTTATTTACCTTTTTATAAAAAAATCATAGCAAAAGAAAATCTTTTTCTTTTTGAAATCAAATAATAGAAACAATTTTTATAATCAAGTGGAAGAATCATATTTTTGACATTTTTTTAAAAATATATGTATATGTTAATTAATGTTAACAAATCATTTATATATCATTTTTACTCAAATAAAATAAATATAAAAATTAAATATCTAATAATAATTAGAACATCTTTTAAATTTTTATATGTTATGTCCCACTTTATTCTAATAGTCTCATAAAATATCTTTCTTTAATCTAAAACATTAAACCAAAATAGATATAACCAACTAACATTGACTTTGTGATAAATAACTCATATATTTAAAGCATTATAATCATTAAGTAAACACATGTAAAGGTCATTTGTAATAATATAATCTAAATAAAATATATGACCATTTAGAAAAGTAAAGTAATAATAAGTGTATAATTTTTATAGATATAAATCTTTCATATATTTACATATTATTTGTTTACCTATTTATCTTTTTAGAAATTTGGCTTAAGAAAAAACTTTTTATTCAACAAATTGGGAATGAACATATCATTCCAACATTAAAATAGCCTAAATGAAAGCTTTGTTGGCATAAATCAAATGCATGATATTTGACATAGCGTTTGCCAAATTAGACAATCTCATATGTGTTTATTTTGAACATTTGTCTTCCTTTCATTGAGCAACTTTTCCTTTCTCTTATTTCACTTTCATTTATGCTCTTTTTATTTATGATTATTATTATAAACTAACTTATTTTATATGTTTATTATCTCATAATTATATCAATAAATAACTTGTAATTAAAATAACATATCATTAATGCTCAAGTATCACATACAAATATGTCATGATATACAAACACTTATTTTTTATTATTATTCATAAAGTTTACTTTGTTATCATCACTTAATATATAAATTTTAGCAAGATATCATACGTTCTTACAACTTCTTCTATGTATAATAAACTTATTTTATATATCTCTCATTTAATATTTTTAATTAATCAATCAAAACATTTATATTATAATATACATTATAAACAATTATATACGCATTCGTACAAGTTTTTTTATCTTTTAAAATCGAGTAGTGATCTCATTAAGGCTCAAATCTTACTTAATTCTTTCATTTGCTGGGACCTGAGATTACGTTCTTGTCAATTTTACCTTTGCATTTTACATAAGTCTTCAAATATCTTAAGAACACCTTCACTTAATCTTTTATTTTCTCAACTAACTTTAGTCAAATGTTGCCCCTCTCAAATTCCTTATAAAAAACTTTTTAGTTATATTTAGCACGTTATTTCTATTTATTATCTTAACTTTTCTAGTTCTCGATTTTTCAACTATCTCTAATAGTATTTTTCTCATCATTTGGATACCTTTTTAACTATTAACTTTTTATGTCAAAGATTATTTTATCAATTAAATTCACCCATTTCATATTACAAATTTCTCATTCTTTTACAGATCTTTATTAGTTTCTTTATATCATATTATTATTATTACTATCATACTAGTATAATATTATTATTTTTTTTTATGATTAATGATTCTTATTTACAATGTTAACCTTTGTTTTATCATATGGTACATTATCAATCATCATACTATATGACACATTTTAATTAACTATTTATAAGCACTATCATTATCTCATATCATACGATATTTTTTCTAGTACTTTTATAATTGATTTCTTGTATTTATTACTAAGTTATAATCGATAATAGTTTTGTACACTATATTATTATATCTAAATCATACTGATATGATCATTTTATCATATTGTGTGATCATTTTGAGGTGTTTTTTCTTGGATGCTTTTATATTAAACCTATTTTATTTTTTTATCACTTAAACATATAATATAATATATTTTTGTCAAACTATATGATACAATACTTTTACAAATTATTTATTACATATAGTTGTATTAATATATTTGTCTTATCATACTTGTATGGTTAAGTGTCGTGTTCTACACTCCATGAAACTTATATATTCCTTTATTTTGTAATGTACGATACTTTATTATTTATCAATTATTTGCTCATATGCACTAAAAGCCAAGTTCAATATCATGTTCATATTGTATGTTACTCAGTCTACTTTTGTACATGTTCACACTTATCTAGCATTTATTCTCTAGCTTACCTGACTGAACTATATGACTCTCTATAGTCATATCATATAATACACATCTTCCTCATTTAACATGTAGGACCACTATAACTAAGTTCTATCGTGCCAATAAATTATCATAGTCATACTTATATGACCTAATCTTACCTCAAAAATTATTTCATATAATTAGTTCTCTCATATATACTATATGATGCTATCGTATCGTGCGATATCATAAAATTTTGAAATATTCTTTGAAAATTCATAAATAATTTATATAAATTCTCAAAATATATTTTTGATCAAAATTATTATTTTATAACTTCTCTCTTCTTAAGATAATTAATTATTTTTCTAATATTTTTTCATTATTCCATGATTTTAATTATTAAAATTTATTATACTTGCTTTTAGAATATTATAATTCTCTCTTTATAAGACTTTTGTCCTCAATATTTAGATCAATTTCATAAAAAAAATTATAAAATAATCCATATTATAGAAAAGATTATAAGGATCACTTTTATCCTTGAAGTTGTTTCATTTTGCTATCGACAAAAAGAGAATATAAATTATAAAAAAAGACTTAAATGAAATATAAATTATAACAAAAAAGACTTAGATAAAGAGAAAATAGAATTAATAGGATAAAAAAAATAATGATTCATTGACTAAAGTGAACCCAAGTGAATATCACCAAACCAACTCAAACACTCAAACCGCCAAATAATACACTTTCTTCCTCATTTATTTATTCATGAGAGGTCTTTTAAAAAGAAGATTTCAAGTAACTATTTAACACAAAAGTAAGATTCTTATTTACTTTTTAAGGACTTTCATGATCATATAATTTTTTAATACAAAAACATATTTTTTACTTACTTCTTAAAGATTGTTATACTCATATAATTCTTTAGTACAAAAATATGTTTTCTATTTTTTTGTAAAGATTTTTATGCCTGTATAATAAAAGCATACTTCTTACCTACTTTTTAAAATCTTTCAGCTATATCTTAAAATATTTTGGACACTTTTTTTAATGTATCATTTACTATGAGTCTCTTATCATGAGCCATCTATCATTATTTTGACTTCATATCTTTAATTAATTACCTAACCACTCTAGAATTTTTTATTTAGATTAGAAAAGAGTTGAGTTAATATATTTTATAATTGTTTCATTTATTTCTCTTTAATTAGCCCATAATTATCTCTCATTATCATGATTTATCTGATGACTTATGTTAAATATTTTTTTATGCAATTAAATTCTAAATTATGCTTACTCTTCATTCACTTTATGGTCATTCATATTTAATTACTTATTTTTGTTTTACTTCATATTCACTTATTCTTTCAAGTAATAAATTTTTTATTTTAGATACAAATTTGTATTTATTTTGTCCAAGTTAATGTCCACTTCTTATTCAACCAATTAGAGAGCTTTCAATTCAATCATGCCTTTTTATGAATGATTCGTCTCTTAGGTCTTTTTTTAATTCAACTTATCCTTATTTAAGTATACTTAAAAATTCATTTATTACTAAGCATTTCTTTCTAAGATCGCATGCATCAATTATATGGTAATTCTTATAAATCTTATGCAAATAAACTAACAATTCTTTCATGCTTTTCACCATACTTCAATTCAATATATTATAAGTGATCATGCTTAAATATTTCATTCATAAGTTTAAAATTCTTTTAAAGATCAACATACATATCTTATTCTTGATTACAAAATTCATTCATTTATGAGGATAAGATATTCTTTCATACATAAAATATTCTTCAACAATTTACACATATACTTCTAATTAATACATAATTCATAATATTTCCTTTCCTTTGAACAGTCACTAGCATGATATTGGAGATTTTCATAAATATAGCATTTAATATTTTTCTTTTAGCATTCCTTTTATGACATTTTTTTATAAATTGAAGATAAAAGTGATTCATCTAATTCCTCCCTTAAGGATTGATAACCACTTTCTTGTTACCATTTTTATGTATATTATGATTGATTTTCTCATCATCATTGGACATTCTTTAGTAATATGTCCAAATTTGTTATAACAAAAGCATTGAATAAACTTTTGCACAAATTCAACCCAATGAAATTTCCTGCATATTGTATATTTTGACATTTTTCTAATATCTTGTGAGCATGGAGAGTTACTAGTGAAACTCATGTAAACTTAAATTTTTAAAAGGAATAACTTAGAGTATATCTAAAAAATGAGTTAATATCATATATAGAGCCAAAGATTTTAGGCTTTAAATGGAAGCTCACATATAAGCCAAGATTAAGGCCTAAATACCAAAGGATAAGGGTTGACCATAGATGAGAATTTTGGGTACCTTTGATAACCTGAAATAAGATAATTAACTTTTGGAGCATATAATATCCTCGATTATCAACTTGAACTATCTCTAAAAGTGTATCAAAACTATTAAAAATAAAATAATTTAAAATATAAAAATAACTCTTCTCATCATGATGATTTCAATGATATTTGTAAATTAGGAAATAGACAAAATCTAGGAGAGATTTTATCTTTTTGAATTCTAAAATTAGGAAAAAAATGAAACGAACATGTGATGCAAATAAGAAGGCCACATTAATAGTATCAAAGTATTAATTAAATCAGAAAATAATTATAGTATTTGAAAAATAAGGTCACTCATTTGTGTTATTAGAGCATGATTTAACAAAAAAATAATTTGAGTTGAATATATGAAAAAAATAACAGTCGTCATAATACTTAAGATAAATAATTAAGGTTTAATAAGAAATATTAAGGTATGCTAAATAAGTTAGTTAGTATTTTGAGGATATGTTATGATGCCAAATATGCTAACTAAGATTTTGAGCAAATCTTAAGATACTTAGATAGGCTGATTACGATTTTGAGAAATCGTAAGATACCTAAATAAGCTAATAAAATGAGGCTAACCCTAGTCAGATTCTCAATAGGTTATTTTAGACCTAAGCTCAATCTAAGATTTTGTTAATCAAGTCATATTGGATTCGAGTTAAGGCATAAGATGCTTTTGGCTTGGCTTGGTCAAAAAAAGAGGTTCATAGTTTGGTATCCAAAGGATTTGGTATAAGTTGGCTTACTTAATGGCAATCTTATAGCACTGATATAGAAAGCTTTTATAAGAGAATCTTAATGTGTTATGCATGACTCTCAAGTCTAAGGAGCACAGTATTATGAAGTAGGGGATTGTAAATTAAGGACTCAAAAAAAGACCATCGAGTGTTGGTTGTTTAATATGGACTCTCAAAGGACCATGGAGTACCACTTGCATATTGAAGGCTCTCAAAATATGATGAAGTGTCACTTGCTAATGAAGGATGCCCAAAGTACCTTGGAGTCCACTTTTTTATTAAGAACTCTTAAAGGACTATAGAGTGTCACTTATTTATTGAGAACATCCTAAAAAATTATGCATGAACTAAATTACATGATGAGAAAGTGTCAAACTAATGGTTGGATATTAGTTACTAGGATAATTGTATCATAATATCATGAGATTTTACAAGATTTGAGAAGTCTTAATAAATACTAGAAGAGTTAAGATTCTTAAAATTATTTCAAAAGAAAAGTAATCAATTAAATTTGTTAGGGTTGTATCTTAAATTATGATTTGGCTCAACTTAGTAGGTTGAGACTTTTCTATATAATATTTTAGTGTATTTATACATGTTACTTAGTTATACTTTACCTTATGCCAATTAGTATTATATATAAATATGAATGTTACTTATTTATATAATATATCTTGAGAATTCTTTATTGAGTTGTTCTGCTCACCAACCTATCATTATATGTAGATCTAAGGAATCAGGAACTTGTATTAGAGTTAAAGTTGGGGTGACAGTGTAAGTGCATGGTAATACTCTTGTCATTTAATATTTCATTTCTTGATTTTTTAGTCTATAATAGTCACATTTTCTTTATGATAAATACATTGTATTATTGGTTTTCATGGATTATATCATATGCTTAATTATTATGTTTATGCATATTTCCTAATGCTTTATTTGGTACATTTTAGCATGTATGGATTGCAATGATTAGCATGACATGTTACTGATAGATTACTTATAGGTATCAGGTACCCTCTTTCCCCAATGTACATTGGTTAGGACACCCTAGCCTAGGGTGAACCAATCCCTCAATAAGTTAGGTGACAGGTTAGTAGAGGGATAGGATTCATTCAAGATGACACACCATAAGCATGATGATCAGCTTTAAGGAGTCATAACTTTTAATTTGAACATTAGGCACAGGAGTGAAAAGTAACTAGCCAAGTATATCGACTAGTGCATAACTTGAGTTGCACTTAAAAATTTTGTAAAAAAAGATTGTTAGAAGGCTTGGTATGAAAAATACTTATGTATTAATCTTGCTTTATATAGGTTATATATACTAAGAAATGATGAAATTATAATATTTAAGTATCACTCATTCTCTTTGAGAGAATATGTATTGAGAGATGATAAGTCTAATATTTAGGCATGACTTATGAAATGTATAAGATAGAGATTTTAAGAGATATTGAGATTATGACATTCAATAATTATTTATATTCTATGTAAGGTGGATGCATGAGAGGTTATGAGATTATGATATTCAAAAATCACTCATGCTCTATGCAAGGTGAATATATGAAAAGGTGAAAATAAAAAGAAGGAAACAAATAAACCATAACATGAATGAAAAAGAAATGATTATATGTGTGTGTGTGTGCGTGTAAATATTCAACACAAGTTCTATTTTATTTTGTTAGAGTATTAAGGATTTCTTTATATCCTACTCAATACATTATGTTGATGCCATAATGTGATATTTTTACTTATTTTAGCATTGCTTAATCACTCTTTTCATATTCATTTGTTATTTAATATTTTAATTTAAGCACTCATTATTCATTTTATTTATATTACAAGGCATAACATTAGCCTAGATAGAGGGGTAAACCAAGGTGGGAATTCGAGATGAATAATTACTCACTAAAATGCTATTAAGTGATTTACATTTCTACAGTTTTGGGATGTATAATATTTGATAAACTTTTTTATAAGCTAAATTTATAATTGATGATAATATAGTTTTGATGGATTGAAAAGCTAGTAATTATAATTGAAAAAAAATAAAAATTTTATGTAGTATCATCATTCCTTATCTAAGGGATTGATTATGTCCTGATTTTTTATTATATTACTTTGATCAACTTGGTAATCATTATTTACCTTGAAATTTAGTAAATTAATACATGAATGGCATGACAATAGATCTTGTAGCTAGAAAGACTCTATCAAATTGTGTAATTGAGTGATCAATTAATCCAAAAAGTGTTGCAAAAGAAGAACAATCATGTAAGATATTCATCACATAGTTTGATAATCATTAAATGAGTCATTAGATAGTTTGATGAGGTATAACTAAATAGTTTAATAAAGTTTTTGAAAAAATTTAAGTTGGGAGTATCAAACAATTGATAGATGGTTGAGTGATCTTAAAGGAACTTGGGAGTGATTATACTAAGTGTTAGATGTCATTAAATGACTTAATAAGAAGGTTTAGATAGTTTAATAGTACTAATTAATAATCTAACAATGATAACTTGGTTAAATTCAACGAATTCCATTAGACAACAAAAGTACAACAAACATAATAGAGAATACAAATTATAGAAATATAAATATGATGTAAGCTATATATAAAATTATAGAAAGAGAAGGAGATAAAGAAAGAGAAATAAAGAATTCTAATCCCTAATAATTAAGTAGGCATCTTATAATATTTATTATGTGCATATGACATGATGACATGTTGAGTTATAAATGTTTTAACATCATCTCATATATTATGTTTTCAATTTCACTTATATGACAAATTACTAAAATAAGGCTTTCATGTTAAATTAAAAGAGCATGATAGGTAATTCCTTCTAAGAATAAAATAATATAGTCTTAAGTGATAATTCTTATATATTAATCTCTAGTCGTGATACTTTGTTTGATGATAACAAACTCTAAGTACTTCTAATGAACCTATTTAAGTAAATTTTTAGATTTTAGATAATTGATGCTTACGTTTAAAGGAGAACTTAAAGAATAAAATGAGCAAATATTATATTCTATAAAGATTATCTCTATTAGAGTGACAAATAATTAAGAGATATATTTTAAATTTAATTTTAGATATTTTAATTTTATTTTGATTAGAATATTAAATTTAATTAAAATATTTTTTTACAAAGCATACAAATTAAATCTTATTTAAATTAATAATCTTAAAAAATATTCGAATTTCAAAACCTTGATTATCTTATCTTTATTATCCAATAATCATTGTATTAATGATTATATCTTTAAAAATCATCTTTTAATAACTTATTGTAAAAAATTATATTATAACAAGTAATTAATTAGTCAAAAATAATAATAATAAATTTGGTTCTATTTAGTCAAAATTATTGTAACTAAACAACCTTATTCATAGTTTATGTCAATAATTACTAAATTTGATTCATTATAGTAATTAGATTTGGGATATTACTCCTAAGCTTGTTTATATTTCTATGTCAGATCTAGAAACCAACTTGTATCTATAAATCTATTAACCAAATTATTGATAGTGTAGGTGACTAAATCCTAAACAAATTAGGGGACCCCAAAATTAAGCTGCTTCGAAAGCATGAATGTATTATAAGGAGAAAAAAACTAAGTACACCATGTGGAACTTAAAAATATAGTTTTTTTTCATGTGATGGGCTTTCGAATTGTAAGGAGTAATGTGCATCATTTGATCACACAATTTCATGATCAAATGGTCATAATGTCATATGCATTTTAATAATGCCTAATTAAATCTATTATTCAATCATGCAATTTCACAATCACATAATCCATGTCTAAACTATGCATAAAATCTAAATCTAATCATCAAATTACGATTCAAATATAAAAGGTCCAAATCAAATCAGAATTTCTAAATAGTTTAATCCTAGCTAATCAATCACATAGTTTTGGCAATCGAATAATCCATGATGCTTTTGATCATGTAGCTCCTATTCAATAGTTATTTTAAATATTAAGTTTTTAATCAAATAATATTCATCAACCAATAACGACTAATTGATCAATTTGGAAAGTACTTTTAGCTATAAAAATGTCTATAAATGAAAGAATTCTTAAATAAAATTAATTCATAAAATTTTTACAAAATCCAAAGAAAATTTTCAAGTCACAACATTAAAGTTGTTAATAACCAATGTTTATTGCCACTTAATATGCTGTATCTTATAGTTTTCAAACTTAAACTTCTATTTTCTTCTCAAATTAGTTAAATTCTTAATTTTCTTTATTTCTAATCGATTCTGTAACAGCCCTAGTTTTTCTCTTATTTGTATTTTATATTTTTTTATAGAAAGAGCTATGTGAGACGAATCCAACGATATTTAATTTATAATTTTCGGAGCTCTAATGCATAAATTATGAATTTTTAAAGATTTGGGATAAATTTGTTATGTGGATGATAGATGTGTAATTCTTAAATGTCGGCATAGTTCAAATTCGATTTGGTGGAGGATATATTCGCAAATACCTAATTTAAAAGGGGTTTTATGCAAAACTGCGGTTCACGAACAAGTCGGTTCGACCGCGGCTATAAACCCGATCCAGGTGCGTTCAAAAAAAAAAAACACATATGCGAAGAATTACGACTGCATGCGACTACGAGGAGAATTGCCGGAGTGCGAGGTTCTGCAACATTGACTGCGGCGAGAATTCCTAGGGACGAGATTTTGGCAGTCGCCGCAGTACTCTTCGAGGAATTACCGGCCTGCAACAGTGACGGCAGACGAAGATACGTAAGGTAAGAAAAATTTGCTTCGTCTTCGGGGTTGTGTAAAGCTTTCCGGTGAGCGGCGGAGACCGAGAGGGCGGAAGCGGAGCCAGTTTCGACTGGTTCAGCGCGTAAACTGGCCAGTCCAACGCACGCACAGTAGAGAGACGCGAAGGCGAGAATCGGTCCAAGCCTTGGACCGGGCCGCTCTGCTGAACCGGCTGGCCGGGCGCGGGCGGTCCAGCACCCGCGTAAGAAAATTTTGGGGAAAAATGCCGTTTGGAAAAGCTTTTAGAAAGTTTTTCTGCGCAGGTGGTCCAGCGCCTTTTGGGATTTATTTTGGGGTGTGTTTGGGAAAGCTTTTTGAAAGCAATTTTGGTGAATGAATATATTTTAATTTGTGACTATGGCATTGTAGGACATCAAGACGAATCAGAAGTGGGTAAGACGGTTGATACAGCAAATTCAGGTAGATAAATTCCTAACCCTGTGATGTAGCACAATATTGCATGTTTTTACATGCTTTTCTTACTGTTGTAGTATTTTGATTGTTGCATATATTGTTTATGACATAAAAGGGAAGAAACACTATGGTATGGATTACTTATGCATTTGCATGAAAACTGAAAGAGAAGAAATAACATGGTATGTTAATGAAATAAAAAGGAAGAAACAATACGGAAAGAAATGTTTTTTGATATGGCATAATTGTTCGGAATTATGATTTGGAAATGGTAGTAAAATCAATGGATTCCCAGATAACATTATCCTCACCAATAGGCTCCGCATGTGTTGCAGGGTATCAATCTTTGGATCAGATATATGCCTAGTGTTATATGTTACGTGCTATGACTCCATGATGATTTGCACCAGGCGTTGCATGTGTTGCAGGGTATGGTACCATACCTGCCTGGTGGCACTAGGCTCCGCATGTGTTGCAGGGTATCGATCTTCGGATCAAATATCTGTCTAGTGTTATGTTTGGTTGGATGTTGTGTGGAGGTCATTTATTGATGATCATTGGATCCAGAGGATAATGCGTCAAAGGGAATTAGGCTCGGTCCGATAATAACACACTTATATAAGGAATTGATATTTCTTTGTGGTTTTTCATAAGACATTATATATGACATTTGGTCTGGTTTTATCTTATGCATATGATTCATCTTTACTGTTTATGGTAATTTGATATCTCTTTTTCATAATTGGTTAGATATTATGATTTAATAACTGAGATGTGTAAAATCTCATTTAGTGCTTACATCACAGGTCATGAAACCACTGCACCGAGAGATGGGAATGGTGCTGCTACAGAAGAGCCCTTTTCATGAGATGTGTGAAAAAGGGGAGGGCTTGGTGTGATTAAATGTTTAAAAACATGGCTTTATATATATTGTTGGATTTTGGAGTTGGTGTTTGTCTCACCGTTGGGTCCCCACCTTTGGGTTTGTTATTTGTCCGCACTAAATATTGTAATAGTCGAACAATTTGATGTCAATTTTGTTATCAAATGGTTTAGTGAGGTGGGGGCTTAACAGATTCAGTTAAAGCACTTGTGTCACGTTAAGGTTTTATCAAATATAGGATTTTTGTTTGTATTAATTTTGATTTTGTATAACCAAATTATTTTTTTATTGTCAAGTTTATTTTACTGTAAATTCATAATAACTTATCTTTATTATTTTGTTGTACTGAGGGTTTATCTTACTCAATTTTTTGCGAAAGACTTACATGGATTGTTTTGTTTTTTTATTTTTGTTAAGAATAAAAATTGTCTTAATTTTTAACTAAATTACTTAAAAATAATTTATTTATTTTTAATTTATGTTGATTTTCCTATTCTATAATTTTAATAAAATTTATTATTAAAAAATTAAAATGGTTTAAAATAAAATTAAAATTTACATAAAGTCACCTTTAAAGTCTTGCTTGAACTTATTAAAATATTTTTTTAAAGTATTGTTTTAAGAAATCAAAATTTTTTTCTAATAATTCACTCGTCCCCTTTTACTAAACTATACTTCAATAATAATATCATAATGAGATAAATATAATCATATGTAATAATGATGTCATAATTACATAAAAATATAGCTTTGATTAGTGATGATAACATTAGGTAAAATATATTCTTAAGTAATATTGATACTATGATGTGGTAAAACATAATCTTAAGTGGTGTTGGTATCATGATGAATTGAGACATAATCTTGAGTAAAGATGCTTGCATGATATTTCAAGATAATAGCTTAGGTTAGTGATGATGTCATATGAAAGCAAGATATATCTTGGGTGGTGATGATGCCATTAAAAATGATGTTACAAGTGTTCAGTTGTGATAATATCATGATTATGTGTAAATAATATAGAGTGATGTTGACTCTTTTTATGAGATGTTAATGACTGGGTGATATTGATATTAGAAATGGCGTGATTTATTCTATAAAAGATTATACTAAAGAAATATTGTATGATTAAATGGTCATCAAACTATGTAAGAAAAGTTATAAAACATAGCTATTTAAGGTTATTCATATTTATGCACTTATTATATATTATACTCATTTATATTATTATGATATATTATATTATTATTTAGCATACTAAACATTTTATATTAGTTTAACACATTTTCATTAACATATGTAAGTGAAGATGATGCACATTATAAGATATTCAAGAAATAATGTTGAGAGATGTTATATTATTAGTGAGTATATCAATATTCAAAACTATTTAATTGTAATGAAACAATGATGTACTAAGTTAGAATAAGATACTTGATAATTGTATATAGATTATAACTTTAAGATGTTATTATTTATTTTAGTTTTTGTTTTATGTAATAGATTTGGAAAAGAGTGGAACTTTTATTTTATTACAAAGTTAGAAATAGATAAAATTAATTAAAATAAATTTTTAATATGTAGATTATTTTTGGTAGTACTAAATTTTTATGATACTTGTAAAGAACTTGGAGGAGGCATCTTCATGGCTCGATATTAAAAAATGGATCTATATCAATTTGACCTTTATTAATTGGTTTTGCAACCACTTGTAAAATAGATTGATACAAAAGTAGGGCCCATTGGATAACATCAATTGATAAATAAATATTTATATGTTTAATTATCTTATAATAATGTCATAAGATTATTATTATATTATTCACACACTAAATTATAATTATGTCTATATGTGCATTAAATAGAGTTGTTGCATTTGTAGTTTTATCAAATTAATTCATATTTAATTATTTAGTATTTTTAGGTATAAATAATGATTGTCATAGGATTCAATTTTTTGATAATGTGTTAGAGCTTTCATAAAAATAAATATTTTAAAATAAAAGATCATTTACAAAATAAGTTTTTAAAATATTACTATAATTTTATTACCATATTTATCTACTTTATTTTTTTTATTACATGTGGTTTTATGAAAATGAGAAGTCAAGAATATTTAGTATCCAATTGCATTTTAGCTTTGTCAAATGTTAGCAGTTGTTACCCTCAACTTGTAAGATGTCATTTGTTGTCCAATTTGATAATTTGTAAAAAGATAATGAACTAGGGAGTGATTATTAGAGTTAATAAATATCAAAATGATAAAAAAAAGTTTGAATAGATTATCACAAATAGATTATGTAAGTTTATTTTATAATTTGTATTATATGTTATTTCATTATTATAATGTATGTAGGTAAAAATGTTGGATTATAAAAAAGTTATAGATATGGTCATTATCTTGAGAGAGAAGATAAATGAGAGAAAAAACTTTGTAAGCCACAAGTGCAAATTAGTTATAAAGCATGCTAAATCATTTGTTATAAAGATTTTTAATATTATGAGAATTAGACTAGCTAAAAATTTGAAATATGAGATGTTTAAACAAGAGTTGAGAGCACTGAGCAAGATATGTTATTCGGGTAAGGAGGTATGATAACTTGGATCAATTAATGGAAGAAGTAAGGATTTTTTCCATTATAACAAATTAATAGCTCAAATTCATATGAATTATTAGAAAGGGTTAAGTTAACCCCTTAAATAAGGAAGGTTATAACCAATGTTGTCTCATATTATTTTGATACAAAACCAATGTTCCTAATCTGACTAATAATTAAGAGTCATTTTTAACTAATTTTAATTTTTTGTGTCATATTTGTTTGAGCATGTTATTTGAAGTCATTTTTTCATGTATATGATTGTATGTTGTGTTTTTAAAGCATTAAGACCATGTTGGAGTTTATAAATAAAAATCATGATTAAAATTATAAAAGTATTTTATTCATAAATAAATTTCAATAATTATAAGATTTATGAGATTTCTTAACAATGTTATTTAAGATAAAATACCAAAAATATTATTCTATAAAGAGGGTATCAAACATATATAGATTTTACTCTCATATTGTTCTTTTTCGAACACATTTTATTATTATTCTTCTAATTATTATAGTTTATTTATTAAATTTTATTTATTATTTTTTTTTAATTATGTATATTTATAATAAAAAAACTTGAATATTCACGAAAAAAATAATAAAAATTTATGTAAACAAATATTTTAAAAATAATATTAAAAAAAATCACTGCCACTAATTCCACCCCACTCTACCATCCAAATCACTTTTCTCACTTTCCTAAACTATCATGTCACCACCCTAAGCTTCACATCTTTGCTTACTGCCACGTCATCACTCAACCCACGCTAACTTTTCAACGTTTTGGGACTGAGCACTTCACCGTCGACTGCAGCTGATCGTCCGGATCCCGGCATACAGCAGATGTCTGGCCTCCAATCACCCGAGATGGCCACGCCACCCCACTAAACCCGCCACAGCATACCCCATCCTCCCTCACCGCTCCAAAGAACTCGTTGCAGCCCACCAGCCAGTTCATTCCCCCAGCCCTAGGTCGGCGAATGCCGGAAGGACGCCTCCCATGGCCCCATTGCCACTAAAATTATCCTACCGAAAGCCCCTATTCTTCAGCTGTCGTTGAGTTTCCAGGCATCAGTCGACCACTAAGAACAGGATCTCCCGTCACCTCCGGTCGCTCCTGTCGATCCAGCCCTCCCGGTGACCGTCGGTGGCACTCTGGTCACATTTCTGGCACTTTAAGTTGCCATTTACCAACGACAGAGAGAGCTTTTCTGTCCACCATATTCGTTGAGTTCAATCGCCGACTACTGACATCAACGTCCAACTGTCTCGCCTCACTAGTGACGCCTTGCCGTTCTAGGGACCGGTTACCACCTCACTGTCATGTTCACCAGTTGCTGACATCGGAAGCTCATCCATTTCAGTGGCTCACGTCAATTTCATAGACACCATCACCAACCGACACATTGTTGTTTGTCCTCCTTTGGCGCCATTGAATTGTTGCAATAAGAACCCCGATTTTGTGAGGTATTTGTTTATTGTTTTACAAATGGATTTTGCATTTATTATTTTGTAATAGATAAGTAATTATCTAAGATCTCTATTATTGATTATGATTATTTTGTCTTTATTCCATAATAAATTTCTCACTAGTACCTTAACAAGCTCTAGGTTCATCTCTTCATCATAATTGTTTTGGTTATTTGACTCTCACATATGATGTCATATCTTTATTTGCTTTGAAAAAGTTAAGATATTTTGTACTCTTATTCATTGTGATGAAGAGGAATAAAATTTCTTACTTTAAGATAATATGGAAGTGGAATAGACTAAATCAAAGCTCAAAAATAGAAAAGTGATGTTATAGTATTATTTATTTTGAAAATATCCAGTACTGAACACTAAATGTGGGCTTACTGGGTGCTGGATGTGCACTGGTTAGGCATTGGATTTATAGTCTGTGGGTAGACTGGTGCATAGCTAGTGCTTATACAATTGCTATAGTGTCAACCAAATAATTGTTATAGTACCAGGATATAAGTTGCAAGAAAATAGTTTAAAAAAAATGAGAGAAAACAAAGAATAGTTTTGTGATTGATTATCAATAATAAAAAATAAGTTAAGAAAAATAAAAGGAGAAGGGATAACACTTATTAAAGAATTGCACAAGGGAAGCAAAAACCATCAAGCTTCACTCACACTCAAGCCACAAGTAAGAGTACAAAAATGATAACTCAGATCATCAAATTGCATATATTCATTTCAGATTTTGGGACTATTTATACATGTTTTATTTTTATAACTACTAATATTTATTAACATCTATTAACGTATATCATAACAAAAGCTCAAAAATGTGAACACTTATTTTGTAAAATAACTAACCACTAATATCATTTTGTAATCTAAATAAAATTTTTAGATGTTTCACATATTTGTATAAAATTATTGTCATAATTTCTATGATTTTTTGAAATAAACTTTATGGGTTGGTACAAAATTAGCTTATGTGGGTTTTAATTTTATTTTTTATGATGTCTATCCAAAATTTCAATTTCAGTGGCACACACTTAAGACCTTGTCATAAGTCAATGTCGTTGTTGAGATGCGATGTCATTTGTTAGTGCTGCATCATCTCCACCTGACCATGAGAAATTTTTTTTGTAGAGTTAAATTAAAGGTAGTCATTTATCAATTATAGAGCAATTTTTTTTAAGTCTTCTCTGACCACTCAAGTATTCTTTAAAGTTGGTTGATTTTTTCAACGGATGAGGAACCTGTGTGGCAAGGTGATACTAAAAGACTTCTCATCTATGATAATTCTTTTAATTTAAAAAATTAGGATATTGAAGATATTGATAATTGTTCATCATTTTCACATGCATGACAGTTAGACTATACAATTTCATTTTGCAAGTTTTTTTTATGGTACAGTTTCCTCAATATTAAAAATTGAACTAATGAACATATCATGTGACTATTTAAGAACATAAAAATTTATACAGATTTTCTTAATTATTTTGAAAGATCCACGAGCTTGTGCATATAACCTTTTGTATTTAGTAAAATTGTAACATTTTGAGTGAATGTGAATTAAATCATCATCACCTTTATTGAATTCCCTTGAAGATTTACTTTGATTAATAGTTTTAGCAAACATAGCATTGTTTGTTTCTATTTGTTGCTTGACTTTATTATGTTTGTTAAAAAAATCATTTGCAAAAGTAAATGTAGATTTAAAGAATGTATACATAAGAATGTTTCATGAGAATGTTAAGTAAATAAATAGGTTGCATTGAGTTAAACTCATAAACAATTTCAAAAAGAGTTTGCTTAGTAGTTTTTAAAATAGTATTATTGTAAGTAAACTCAGATATATGTAGATGTAAATCCCATGTGCCTAAATTTTTTCTTACAAGACATCTCAAAAAATTTCCTAAAGTCCAATTAACAACTTTTGTTTGGTTGCTTGTTTGTTTGTGGAAAACTGATGAAATTTTAAGTTTTGTTCCAAATTGTTTTTCAAAAGTATAAGACAAATGAAACATCATGATTAAAAACAATTATAAATAATAAGTCATGTAATCTAACAACTTCGCCCAAGAAAATTTTGGTAATATGATGCATCATTTTTCTTAAACTATGGGATAAGATATGTCATTTTGGAGAAATAGTTCACAAAAAAATATTATCATAATGTCCAAGTGTTTTTGATAATCTCAAAATGAAGTATATATATAGATTTTCCCAAGGTCGATAAAGAATTGGGCTTTGTATTTGCTCGTTTTTGTTTTGTTGTTTTGGCTTGCTTATAAGTATAGTATTGAGAAATAATTTTTTTGACATCCTTTTTTTATAGAGGATTAATAAAATTTGGTTTCAATTAAATTAATAGTTTTAACTTTACCCATTCGTCTAACAATTTCTTCTATATGTAATTTAGTTATTAATAATTCTTTAAGGGATATTTAGAGAATATATTATTATTTTTCTCTAAATAAATAGTTATTAATAATAACAAATTCACTATTACTTGAAAGTTATTCTTGATAACACATTTATTCTTGATAACAAATTCACTATTACAAGGTTTATACTTTAATACAAAGGAAAAATCTTGTGAGTACTCAATCATTTCATGCCTATGGTTCAATTTTCTTTAAGTAATGATGTGTTTTTAGAACATATGATCATTATTCGAAATGAATTCTTTGTGCAACAAATGGTATTGTTGATGTTTTAAAGATTGAATGATTACATAAAATTTTTTATCATAAATGAAGTATTATTGTTTTGTATCATTCAACTTTTCATTAAACTATACTATTAGAGAATTACTTGACTATGTACACCACAAATTCTAATTCCAAAAGTATCATATGAAACTTCAAAAATCATGTCAAAATTTGGTAAACATAATACAAGAGTAGTGGTTATAAGATGTTTGGTTTGATAAAATGCTTATTGTGCACTATCATTTCACATAAATCTATTTTGCTTTAAAATGCCAATTAGTGATGTCATTGTGGTGCTAAAATTGCATATGAATCGTCTATAAAAAATGGCAAGTCTATCAGAACTTTTAAATGTGGTTGTAGTTGTTGGAATTGATCAAACTAAAATAGCTTTAATTTTTTAAGGGTTTGGTTAGAGACCATTTAAAAAGGCTATAAATTCGAAGGAGTTTATTTTGTTTTGCATAAATGAACACTTTTTAATTTTTATATATAACTTTTATAACTAATATTTTTTTAGAACTAATCTAAGTTATTCTAAGTGAGAGGTTTCATCAAAATTATAAATTAAAATATATTCAAAATAGATGATTAAGAAATTTTCTTTGAATATCTTAAATGTTGTATTCATTGAACACATGAAAGTGCTTGGTGCATTTGATAAGCCAAATTACATAACTACTCATAAAAGCCATATTGAGTTTTAAAGGCTATTTTTCCTTCATCTTTTAGTAGAATCTTGATTTAATGGTAACCACTTCTATGATTTAGTTTTGAAAAAATATTGGAGCCTAAAATGAGATTTAACATGTCATTTAATCTTGAAATTAGAAACCTATATTTTATTATCTTATTAATGATGTGACTGTTGATGAACATACGTTATGAACCTTCTTTTTCAGTTGTGAAATGTACCCTTTTGGAGAAGTTCATCTACTTGGTATTTTTGTTTCGCATGTTCACTTAGGTTTATTCTATAATGAGAAAGGTTTGGTAATTGAGAACCTAATATCAAGTCTATCGTATATAAGATTTTTTTCATGAGAGTTAACTTATTAAGGAGCTCCTTTTGAATGATATCTTTAAATTGAGATATGAAGCTCATTTTTCTTTGGTGGATATGTTACTTTTAAATGAATTTATTGAATCTCTATCACATATATGATAAAAGAAGAGAGATTAGTGAATTCTTTACTAAGACTTTTAAATTCAATTTTATTAATGATAAAAAAAGAGTAAGCCGAACCCAAATTTACTTATAAAAATGTGATTAATTTATGTTTAGTGTTTTTTTTTAATTTGACTAGGTGAATCTTAATGAATGGCATTGTGATCAAAGATTTTTAATTGGTTTTAAATGTAGTAATATTATGGTATTACTATTAAATTTAAAAATATAAGTATTTTTTTTATCGTGATGAATTACATGCATATCATACAATTATGGCCTACTAAATAGAATATATATTATTTTATGAGGGCATTACACTAAACTTTGTCTTGATAATTTCCCATTTTTAAGGGAACGAGACATCTTGATGTTATTAATAAGGATGTGATTCACCCAATTCACATGGTCCATGGGAAGGACATCACATCAAATTATTCTCTCATTTTTAAGGGAACTAAACATCTAGGTATTGTTGATAAGGATGTGTGATTCACCCAATTCATATGAAATGGGTCTCGATATAATTTAGTTTTAATGTTTGCTCATGACAAAGCATACATAAAGATAACATTCATGTTACTTCTGTCATCAGTGACTAATTTATACCTATTTTCATTGCATGTGATAAATATGTTAAAAATATTATTTCTTTTCCAATCTTTAGTGTCAATTTTTAACATTATTGAATATTGCATAACTCTATTATGCGTTTCTTCTTCCTTATAATCTTCATCATTCATTAAGAGTGTATTTTTATCTTCTCATTTTTCGAGTTCAAAATTTATAATTTTATTTTCATTAATGAGAAAGAGATATTCTTTATATTGTTTGCTAAAATTGATGTAATCTGTGTTCGACTAATGCATAAGAGGAGAATGAATTGTGCTTCTAAAGTTTTTGCTATTTTCAAAATTTTTTCTTAAATGAAAATTTGGCAATTGTAAAACCATTGATTTAATTATTTTGAAAAAAAATAAAAATTTTGTAGTTTAAAAACGTTTGTCAATAAAATATTTGATGCTTGATAAAGATAATTTTGTTAAATTTTTTTGATATATATTTTAAATTAAATATTAATAAATAAGAGAAATATTATAAATTGTATGATAACAAAGAAATAAAAATGACAAGATTTTTAGATGGTTCAACTTAACCTGTGTCTACATCCACTTCAAGCCAACCAGACTAGAATTCTACTAACAAATCCGCTCTCTTTTGTCGTAGCAAGTAGAATTAATCTTTACAAATCATATTCTTTTGCTACAGTAGGTAGGGGTTTATCGTTATAATCTCAATTATAAAAACTTATAATATTGAAGCACAATATAAAATAATAATTAATCACAATCTTTCATTATTTATTTATAAAAGTATATATTAAGTCTATGAATTATAATGTTGGAATATAAGTGCACACAAGAAAATTGTTAAAACAACTTAAAAGGTTTAGTTTTGAAATATTAAATCTAAAAGATTTATCAATATGTATTAACATTATTAAGAAAAATGATAATGAACAAAAATTTTATATTATTACGATCTTTTCCAAAAAAAATGAATAAAAAAATAAATAATCAATTATAAAGAAGTCATCAGTAAGATGTGCAATCAATGAGGATGTTGAAACAGGAAAGGCAAAAAGAGTTGCAGACACGGCTTCAGCAAAGGTGTTGAAATCAGATTGTAATTTTTGGTTTTGAATCTTCTCTTCTCAACAAATTGATATAGCAAGGTTAACATTCTTAATTTTTTAACTCTTAAGACTCCTCTATTTATATGAGAATATTTTAGATTAAAATTGAATTTTTTTAATGACTAGAAAGGCCATTCGAAATAGTTGTTAACATTTCGAAGTTATAAACAAACACAAACTGCTTTCTGGAACTTAGATTATGAGTGGGAACAACAACCACCGTCCGATCTGGGCGGACGAAACAAGAGTCACTCGATCAAAACGTTGAATAAAGGTTCCGGATCTAATCTTGATGTGCAAGAGCACTGTTTATGAAGGAGGAGACGATCTTAGCCGTTTGATCGAGTTTTGTGGATGGACGGTTAAATGATATGCACTGTTCACAATTGCAAAGATCTTAATCGTTTGATCATGTTTTATGGATGGACGATAAGATGAAAATTGTTGTTCAAAATGGCGGAGCTGATCTCATCCATTTGATTAGGCTTGTTAGTTTAACAGTTAGATAGAATCTACTGCTCAAAAGCAAATGCAGTCCTGTTCATTTGATTGCGAATATAAGCAATCAAACGACACTAGTTCGCTCCAGTTCAGAAGCAAACAGGGACAAGTTTTAGTCCTACATTGCAAACTTGTATATGATATTTGGAATTTATAATACTTTTTCTCAGTCAAATGGGGTTGGCTGTCTCCTAGTGCCTTTGGGAGGTCATGACCCAAGTCATTTATGCATATGTATACGGGTTCGATCTAACCTGATCCAATAATTTGACACTTTGCAAGTTCGACCTAACTTGTTATGCTTAAAATGGTCTAAGAAATATTTCCTGAACCAATTTAATTCAACCTGTTAAGGGCCCGATTGGGACTCGGGCTTTACTCGACTTAGTTCACCTGGTCTCCTTACCCACGGCTCTTTAGTCCCATTGCCTCAGTTTGGGCCACTTGGCCCAAGCCTTTGTGCTTGACCATATATTGAGTTCTTAGGTCGAATTTTTTGTTTTCTTTTCTAAAATCATTTTTTATATATTTATTATTTTTTTATTATTTTTAAAGTATTTTTTTATAATTATTAAAATAACAAAATATTTTTTCAATTGCTAAAATAATAATATGTAACAAATCATTAATAATGAATATAAATGAATAATGTTATGCAACTTAATTGTCATATATAAACAAGTGATCGGATAAATAATCAAATTAGTAGATATTTTGAAGATGAAGTCCTAATGGTTAGTCACTCTATCAAGAGTTTAATCAACGTTTCTTGATATGTTATTTAAGTCATAGCTATTAACATTACTTGATATTCCTTCACTTGTGGATTGTTTCATGAGATATTTAGTCAAAGCTCTCCAATTAATTAATCCTTTAAGAGCTTAAGATGCATTATCTGAAAGACACTCGAAAAAGTATTAGAAAAACTAACAAAATGATTTTGTTGTCATCAAACAAGTGTTGTCATGACCACAGGTACAACAAAAATGACTTGATTTTTTACATTTAAAATGAATAATTTCCTTCTTTGGTTTGGAAGTATTAGATTGTTCTTCTGAACGAGATGAGGTGGATGGTTTGTAGATTTTGACATGTGAAGATGCAAAAAAACCCTAAAAGTAAAAAAAAGAAAAGTGTAGACTTATCGTTTGTAGGTGTGGAAAAACCTACCGCTCTTCGTCGGATTGCCTGGGAAAGCTATTACACCGGATTGAAGAACGGAAGAGGAAATCTAAATTGGTATTGGCGCCGTTCATCGAGCGCCATTATAAATCCCTCTCACGTCGACTGCAAGGGGAACAGAAGAAGTGGAAGCAGAGAAAGAAAGGAGATAGTTTTAAGCTCTTTTGGTGCGGTCGGACTCTCGAGTCCTCGTCGGATAGTGATCTCAAGATGAACGAGCTTCATCTTTCTTTGAGAAGACCTTTGTCTCCCGAGCTTCGGCGACAACATAGTTTTAGGGATTTAAAATTGCATGCAGCTTTCTAAAAACTGCCTGCGAACATAACGTTGTACAGTGTTGACACGTGTTGACTTGCGTCGACTTATAGACTTGTTCTGACCCGCAGCAAGCTGTGTCAACCTGCACACCTGTGTCAATCTGCGTCGACCCACATAGAACTTCATCGACTTGTTGACCAAAGTCGACTCGTCGACCTGCTCTGAATTGTGCTGACACGTGCCGACCCGCATCAACTCACCTACCTGTTTCAACCTGCAACAACCCATGTCAACCCCCACACTTGTGTTGACTCACATCAACCCACAGCAAACCGCTTCAACTTGCTGACCCATGTCAACTTGTCGACCTATGCCGACCCGTATTGACCCGCGCAAACCTGTGCTGATTTAAACTGGCCTGGGCATACCTGAGTCAGCTCTCACCCGCCTGAGTCGACCCTCGCCGACCCACGTCGGCTTGCGCTCTCTTGAGCCGAGCAGTGTCGGATGACATCAACTCGAGCTCGCTTACTTGATTCGTGGCCGCTGGCGAGCCGACTCGACTATGATTCTAGGTGATTCAAGACTTATTCTAGCCAATTCACCGCACATCCAATCGATTCATCACTGATCCAGGGTGATTTGCTATCGATTCAGGTTGAGTCGTTGCCAATCCAGGCAGAGTCGCAGCCGATACAGGCCGAGTCGTTGCTAATCCAGGTCGAGTCACCGTTGATCCGATCGAGTCACTGTTGATCTTGACTGAGTCACAGTTGATCCCTGCTGATTCGTCGCTGATTCTAATCGAGTCGTCGTCAATCCAAGTCGAGTTGCTGCCTATCCAAGTCGAGTCATCGTCGCATCCTACCGCAACATCTCAATATCAATTATGTTATATTCAACATCAACGAGACAGTAGTGAAACTTCACCGCATCACGTCAACTTACCCTAAAGGTGTTCTCCAATCTTCTTCCAAACAAATAGGAAATTTCATCCATTCGGGTTTCCTCATCACTGTTTTTTTCCTTTTTTTATCCAAGTTCAATTTTCATTTAAGTTTTTCTTTAAATTCCTCGAATCTATTTTTGCATCAACATTTTTTGGCACTATCATTGGGAACAAACAAGAAAGTTGAAATAAAAACCAAGAGGAAGCCACCTTTATTCCTAGAAAGGAAGCGTCTAACAATCGCAACCAAGAGACGGTAGAGATCTTTACACTTTCACCTCAAACTTCACAAACTTCAGAACCTTTTCACTCGCTTACTAGTAATCCTTTTTGTTTATTCCAAAATCAAATGCAGCATTTCATAAGATTTTTTTCCACTCTTCTTATGCTTATAAGAGAGCAAATTAGAATAAGTTTGGCCACTTTACTAAGGGAAAGTTTGCCAAGTATACCTAACATCTCCCCTTTCAATAAAGTGTCACTTGAGGCCCTACCCATAACATCTGAATCTTATTACATTTCACTCATTTCAAAAAAACTTATAGTGCACACCTCTTCACAACTTCTTACCAATTTATCAGTATCATACAACTCAAGACCCTTTAGTTCAAACGAAATTGAAACTTTTTTTTATTCTCGACCTGATTTTGCAATACCACAAGCTCCTAATTTTTATCAGGAACCCTATGTTCCCCTAATAATGATCCTCACCAATTTTGGCAATAGGGATATAACCCAAATGTCATCAATGAGGTTTTTTCGTTTACTGAAGAGATCTTTTTGACTCCTTTGCCTCCTAAACTTCAACTTTCGAACTCCACGTTTTATTACGACAATTCAAATTTTTATATTTTCTTAAGAGAATTTAAGATAATTGCTTCTTTATATGACATGTCTGGGGCCATCTGATGCAAAATTTTCTTTATTTATCTTAAAGATACAGTTTTAGAATGGTTTTTGAAATTGTTTCCTAAGTTAATTTTTTTATTAGACTAATTCAAAAGGTTATTCTTATCCTCCTTTGTTAGCTGTATCGGATCTACAAAAGTCTTTGAATCTTTTTTTTATTTAAACCAACATCAATCGGAATTACTTCAAGCTTACCTCTAACGTTTCAGAGAAGCTCTTAAAGAGGTTGATCATAAGAATTCTTGACTCACCCAAGCAACCCTTATTAGATTTCTTCAACAGGGAGATTTCCAAAAACACTTAGTCATCGAAATCGTTACAGGAAATCTTCAACAGAGTTATTTGTTTTATCAATGAGGTGTTCTCTTTAGCTTTGTCTGGCAGGCTAGAAGGGAAGACATCATTACCTCCAAGGCCCCACAATCGAGGACAAAAAAGGCCGCAAAACAACAAAGACTACACTTAGAGGGCGCTGCATGACAAACGAGGATACCAAACTCTGTATTTCAACACTTTTAAGTGTACCCCTAGAAGAAATTTTGGCTACTATAAAAAAAGATGGATTATATCAAAATTCAAGACTGCTCTTGGAGAATAATCTAGACACAATGAAGTTCTGTAAATATCATGAGGATCATGGTCACACAACTTCCTAATATGAGACTCTCAAAGTCTTAATTGAGAAATAGGAATACTAAGTAAAGGCCTCTAAACCAAATCCTATCTTTAATGAACTTGTAAGAACAAATGTCACAGAAAAAATCAAGAAAGTCAAAGACAAAACACCTGTTAGGATCGTCTATGTCATCACTAGATAAAAACAATCCTACTCAAAGAGCTCTACCTTGAGAACATTGGGATGAATTATGATTGCTAATGTGACAAGGCATCAAGAAACATCAGTTCCAATATCATTTGGACCCGAAGATACCCCTTGGCAACCCCTACAATAATGCTATAATAATTTTTGAAATAATTTCCAATGTAGAAGTTCGTCGCATGCTCATTGACACCGAAAGTTTAGCTTAAATCCTTTTTTTATGCTTTCGATAAAATCAGTACTAGTCAAAACCTTATTCTCCTAGTTACAGGATCACTTGTAAGTTCCTGGAGAACCTCTAAAACTAGAATGAACCATCACATTTTCATTTATAATGGGAAATCCTTTTGGCTCAGCCCTGCACATGATCAACTTCATCATAGTTGATGCTCCTTCTGCATATAATGCTATCTTCGGGAGGCCAATAATGAACACATTCGAAATGGTTGTCTCGATACCATACGTATGTGTGAAGTTTTATACTCCTTCAAGGGTAGTTTGAGTGCAAAGGGATCTTCTATAGTCAAGGAGATGCTATTTAAACACCATGAAAACGATGGTTGAATCATCCATCATAATCCCTGAAAGAGAAGTTTCTAACCCTGCTTTCTTTTTTGTCTCACTCCCTCTCAATCCATCTGATTCGACCAAGCTTGTAACTATTTCTACTGATCGAAATGAAAAAGAAAAAGATGTCACCCTCAAGCTTTTGGTCAAGTACATTGATGTTTTTACATGAGAACTATCAAACATGCCAAGGGTAGACATTACAACAGCCCAACACTCCATATAGATCCCAAAGTTCCAACAGTTCGACGACAAAGATGAGTGTTTATCATCAAAAAGCAAAAAACAATTAAAGAGAAAGTGCCAAAACTCCTTGACGTTGGTTTCATTCGATTAGTCCGCTATCTTGAATGACTAGCCAACGCGGTACTCGTATAGAAAAACAATGACAAATGACACATTTGTGTGGACTACACCAATTTTAATCAAGCCAGCCTAAAAGACATATCCGTTACCTCGAATTGATGATCTCGTAAATTTGGCCATTGGCTTCATATGTTTTAGTTTTTTAGATGCATTCTCAGGATATCATCAGATTAAGATGGCTAAAGAAGATGAAGAAAAAACCGTATTCATTAGCGACTTCGGGACTTTCTGTTATAAAGTCATGTCTTTTGGACTCAAGAATGTTGGAGCAGCTTATTAAAGAATGATTGACACTGTCTTTCAGAATCAGAAAAGTAGAATCTTAAAGTTTATGTGGACGACTCTGGTGAAAAGCATTTTTTGACGCACTTGTACAGGACCTAAGAGAAACGTTTAAGACTTGTTAAAAATTCAATCTTAAGCTCAATCTTTTAAGATGTACTTTTGATGCATCATCAGGAAAATTCCTTGATTATGTAGGATTAAAAGAGGGAATCCAACCAAATGCCAATAAAGTGAATGATCTTTTAGAGATGACATCTCCAAAAACTCCAAAGAATGTCCAATGTCTCATTGGATGCTTCACAAGGTTTAGTCTTTTCATCTCCAAGTTGGGATAAAAAGCTTAACCATTCTTTAAACTATTATGCAACAAGGCTAGGTTAATATAGATAGAGGATTGTGAAAAAACCTTTCAAGAACTCAATGCTTACTTATCTTATCCTTCAATTTTAAGTAGTTTGATATTTGGAGAACATTATTCATCTACTTAGCGGCCTCAAACTCAGCTGTCAGTGTTGTATTAATCCAAGAAGACAAAGGTGCGCAACAACCCATTTATTATGTCTTTCACATTTTAAAGGATGCAGAAAAAAGATATTCTCCTCTGGAAAAGATGACACTAACTCTCTTCATGTCTGCTCGATGACTACGACATTATTTTCAATCCCACACTATCAATGTTATCATAAGAAGCTTTTGAAATGCATCCTTCATTCAATAGGCATCTTAGGGAGATTGTAGAAATGGGTTATTGAGCTCAGCGAATTTGAGATTGATTTCATATCTTGATTATCCCTTAAATAGACTTGCCGACTCGTGCTTAACTGTGCTAACACGTGTCAATCCTCGTCGACTTGCCGACCCATTCTGACCCACATTAACCCATGTTGACTCACACACTTGTGTCAACTCGTGCTGACCCACTACAAACTGCATCGATTTGCTGATCCGTGTTGACTCGCCAACTCACATCGACTTGTGCTGACCCGTGCTGATCCATGCCAACCCACGCTCACTCGAACTGGCATGCGCATACTCGAGGCAGCTCACGCCCACCCTCGCCGATCCATGTTGGCTTGGGCGTGTCGAGCCACACCGACTCTATCTCGATCATCTGATTCGCCGCCACCCTCTGGCTAACTCAACACAGATTCTGAGCGATTCAAGAATGATTTTGGCCAATTCACTGCACGTCTAGCAATTCGTCATTGATCCAATTGACTTGCTACAGATCCAGGCCAATTTGTCGTCGATCCTGTTGATTCACCATCGATCTAGGTCGAGTTGCAGCTGATTCGACCAAGTCTTCGCGGATCTTGGCCAAGTCGCAGCCGATTATGGCCAAGTCGTAACCGATTCCTGCCAAGTCGTAACCAATTCCTATCGAATCATAGCGAATTTCTGTTGAATCACTGTCGATCCTAACTAAGTCGTTGCAGATCAAAACCCAGTTGTCGTTGATCCTAGCCGAGTCGCTGTCGTATCTTACTGTATCATCTTAACATCGATCACGTTCTATTCAATATCAACGAGTCAATAATAGAACTTCGTCACATCATGCCAACTTGTCTTAAAGTTGTGCGCCAATCTTCTTCTAGACATATTGGAAATTTTGTCCATTTGTACTTTCTTGTTGTTGCCCTAAGTAACTTTTTGTTTAAATTTCCCAAATCCATTTTTCGCATCAACATGATAAGGGCTTAATTGGGGCAATCTGGTTTTTGCAATTGATTTTGGTGTGTATGGAGAAAAGCTAGGTTTGTTTTTGTTGTTGAATAAGAGGTTGCATGACATGCTACCAATTGGGCAATATGGGGAGTTTTTTGTGGATTAAGAAGTTCAACTTTTCTAATTTTTAGGTGAAGTATTGGTGTGAATTTGTTAGCAAGTTGTCAATCATTATCACAATAATTTGTTTGAATAGATAATTTTTCAAATTCATTTAAATAGTTTATTACAATTAATAACCCTTGTTTTAATGATAAAATTATTCCTGAAGTTTTTTGTCATGATCTTTTGGGCAATATTTTGTCCTTAATATTTTTTTCATCTCTACTTATGTCATAACTCATCTACTCATTCGTTTTTTCTTAAGAGTATGTTGGTCCAATAGATTTTTACACAATTAATAAGTTTCATTTTGACAATACTAACGTTTTAGTAATCATTTATTTTGTATCATTCAAAAAAGTTTTTCATTTGAGTTAGTCAATTAAGAAATTTGTATGGGTCATAAATATAATCAAAAGTTGGTGATTCAACTTCGACTTTTTTTTACATTTTTATATCAGGATTTTTAAAATAAGTTTGATATTCATGGTCTTTTCTTGAAATGTATTCTCTGTGTTAGTTATATTCGCATCAGGTATGTTGTCTTACTGAGAAGGTAAACTTTTAAGATTATAGTGTAAATGTAAGGTTTGCATTTGATTGGAAGGTTGAATGATCATTTTTGTTACTATATCAAATTCTTTGTTTGTGGTTTTTTAATTTGATTTATTCTAAGGTTTGTGGTTTGTTTTAGATTTTCTATTTGTTTCACATTTATTAATTTAAGAAACATTTATGCAATATTAAATGTAAGTAATTGACAACGATAAAAAGACAAACTTATATAATAAAAGATGTAATCTAAAAATGCAAAATAGTCGGTGAGATGATATCAATTTTTTTTTTAATTTAACTTTTTTTTTAAGGAAAGAAAGCAATTTAGAATAAGCAAAGCAAGTATATCTCAATAATATTCAAATAGTTCTTTTTAGTTGTTTAATTTAAGTTTTCATGTAATAATTAACATTCAATACGTGGGTTAATAAAATATAATTTTCTTACAAGTGAATACTTAATGAAGTTAGAGTGTGTTTGAAGGTAAATGGTTTGATTTAGACTATAGAGTTTTGACTATGTTGAAAACTAATTATTTGCTCATAGAATTGCTACTCGACATATTAATTAGAACTTAACCAAATAAAAAAAGTTAAGGGAATGGCAAGACTATATCTCAATTGGCATTTAATAAAAAGCAAAATACCAATTCTAAAGTTTTGTAATGTTCTCTAAACTTCGAAGTATTTTTGAGGATATATTTTTTTCGTCTTTGATACCAAATGATGGAGGAATAAAGGTTAATTGTTTTTAACATGATTTGAGAGTGGAATAAAGAGAATTTAAGTTCAAAAGTAGAAAAATGTTGATATGGTATTATTCATTTTGCAATTGGCTCGACACTAAATATGCACTCTATGGACAGACTGGTGTGCAGGTAACACACATGCAATTGTTATAATGTCAGCCAAACAATTGCTACAGTATCGGATTGTAAGTTATAAGGAAATGACTTAAAAGAAGTGGGTGAAAAAGAAGAGTGATTCTGTTGATGATTTATACTAATGGAAAATATATTAAGAAAGATAAAGAGAGAATGGATAACACTCATCAAATGAGCTTGTAACACCTACCTAGGAGTTACACAAGAAAAAAAACTACAAAACTTCATCTACACTCAAGCTACCAAATAAAAGTATAAAAAGGATAATTCAAATTATCAAATTATATTTTTTTATTTTAAATTTTGAGACTTTTTATATATATTTCTCCATTATAACTATTAGCATCAATTAATATCTACTAATACATATTTTTATAAAAACAAAAAAAATATTAGCGTTCATTTTGTACAATGATTAACCATTAATACCATTTTGTAACCCAAATAAAATATCTAGATGCTTCACATATTTGTATAATTTTTTTTTTATAATTTTCAAAGTTATTTGATGTGAATTTCATAGGTTGATACAAAACTAATTTATGTGATCTTTCATTTCATGCTTCATGATGAGTAGCCAAAATTTTAATTTTATAAGTCAACGTCATCGTTGAAATATGATGCCATTGGTTGGTGTTGCATCACATTGTCATGAAGATTGTTTTATGGATACATTTATGACTATTACATGATGCGTATTATTTTTCTAAAACATGTTGAGTCTTTATATCTTCCACTTAAATCTCATCCAAAGCTTCATATGTTCATATATTGTTGTCAACGACTTATCTCACACTTTGTATGTGAGTTGGTCTCATCAAATAAACGAAACCTGTCGAACTTTAAGCATCACATCGATACTGCCTTTATTTCCATTCCCCCCCCCCCCCCCTCACCTTTTAATGTTGCCTTTATTCCCATTTTTCCCCCTCACCTTAGCTAAAACTTTTCTTCTTCGATTCCCTACCACTCTCCTTTTTCAACCATAAGCAAAAGTTTGATCTCAACTGTATGGTGGATGGAAACTGCAACTTCTATAACTCTATGCCCCATTTCCTTCACATTGTTTTCTTTGTATCGTTCTTGCACCTCAAACTATCCGTCTTTGGATAGTGTGATTTGTGTTGTATCATTCTTGATTGCTACTTGTTAATTATTGTAAGGCTTTCATGGCATTTTCCTTTGTTTTTTCTGTTTGGCTATACTTTGGGTGAAATATTTGGTTGAACTTTTCTAATTGCAATTTTCTCTCTTGATTTGCTCCTCATCCCTTTTGCAATTCATGATCCAAATACTTGAAGCTTGATTTTCTCATCCATTTTGGAATATATAACTTTTTTGCGTTGGTTTTTTTCCTTTTTTTATTGGCATGTATTATTGTAGATAAAGTTCAACTAAATTCTGGGAGCATATGTGCTCAGCATTTTGTGTACTTTAGGTTTTCTGTATTCAGAATAGCATATTATGGCAGATTCTTGTAAAGAAATAATAGATTTTTGTGACAATAGTAGCTTTATTGCCATTCCTAATGTTGTTATCTTAAATACTATGCTTTTTAGTTAAACATGGATGTTCAGGTAGAAAATGCCCAAGTTTTCAATGCCATGGTAGCTGATGGATCAAGGTTTCTTAATGATAACACCACAGAGAATGAAAATTCTTCAAATGACTTGGCTTCTCATGAGAAATTTATTCTTGAAGAGGTGGATTTATACATGGAAGATCTCAATGCTCGTTTGATAGTCTCAAGAATGGTGACTGATTCAGTTATCAGAGGGATGGTAACCGCCATAGATCAGGATTGTGCTGAAAAATTATCTTTGAAAGAGCAAAAGATGGAAAACCTAAGGAAGGACTTTTTAAATGTTGATGCCAAAGATCTATATGTTAGCGGTTCCTCAGTTAATGCAAATGCAATAAACCATGCCAAGTGTTTGGATAGATTGAGAATTGCTGTAGAAGAACAAGTTCAGAAGCTTAAGAAGCAAATTGGAAGTGGAAAAAGAGAAGATCTTAGACGAGAGGATGCTTTAGATGGAGAAAAATTAAGAATTAAATTTCAGGTAATGGATGAGTGCGTTCATTCTCTTGAATCCTTACTAGAAGAAATGCACACTTGGATTGCTGCAGTTATTTCCCCTGCAAAGAAAGACATTCAACTAGACACTAGTAGTGCCATACTTCAAACCCTTATTACATGCCTACATCAAGAGTATAAATCTCTTTTGAAAGATCTAAAGCACAAATGGCAGAGAAGCTTTGATGAACTTCATGTTTTGTGGCAGTCGCTCGATGATATTTCCAAGTCACTTATTAGTTTGGAACCAGGGTTTGTATTTCCACATGGTAATCTTGAAGTTTTGGAAGAACGAAATGCATTGAAGAGGAAGGATCAGCCCCATCGAAAGCAAATTGGTAATTGTGCTGCATTCCTTGATGAATGTACTCAATGTTTGATGGAAAAAACTGAAGGCCATGAAAAGCATAGTACTGGTGATTCTCCCCAATTGCTGTGTCAAACTAAGGAGGAACTGATTGGTTACTTCAAAACTGAGATTGCCAAGATGAAGAGACAACATGACATTGCCTTGCAAGAGAAGACAGAGGAGTTGTTCTGCCTAAAGCGTGAGTTTCTCAAGGAAAAGGGATCAAATCACTTGAATTTTAAGAAAGACAAGGAGTTTGAGTTGATGAAAAAAAGGATTGTGGAAATTGTCGCCAAGATGGATGATATTCTTTGTGAACGAAAGAATATAAGTATTCTTTTTGATGGAGGCTTAAGAAGCTTGAAGGAGAAAGGCAATGCTCTAGTTCTAGAAAATCAATGGATAGCACCCCTTTTGGTTGCTAAAAATGAGGAAAATATACCTATTTTTTCTAAGGCCTTAGAAACCACAGGTAAAATTTCAGATTTTTGTATAGGTGCAGATTTAATTGATCAAATGGAGAAACTCCAAATTGATATGGAGGCTTTAAAATTTGAAGCAAATGTGAAGGATGTGATAAATGGTTGTACTTTAAAGGAATTGCCTGGTGAACTTGGATTCATAACAGGTGGCATGCATATGGAAACCAAGTTCGAGCAATACATCTATTCGTTTATAATTAAAGAATTCATAGAAGACATCATTTACAGATTCAATAACATCGTGGTGGGCTGTCACAAGGAGAAGGATTCTGTTCTGCAAAACATTTTAGAGAAGGAAAAGGCGTTGAGTTCAGAAGTTGAAGAGAACAAAAGACTAAAGCAACAACTAGAATCCTCCTCAACATTACTGAAAACAATGGAAAAACGAACTGCAGACTTAGAGGCTGCTTTAGTTCAACAAAGTCAGCAATGTAGTCTCCTAAGAGAGCATGCCATCAAACAAGAGCTAGCGATTGTAGAGGCCAAAGTAGAATATGAACTTGCAAAGTTCAGATTGGAGGAGAGTGTTCATTGTATTCACCAGTACGGAGAAGAGGTAAATAAATTAAATGAAAGACTTAAAACTGCCTCAATTGCTTTACAGGATGCTGAGAAACAGAAAAACATTCTTCAATTCAAGCTTCTTGTGAACCAAGAAGAACTATCATCAGCAGTCGTAAAGGTAAAAGAACAAGCAAAGCACATCGAGTCGATGGTTACATCAATATTTGACTTATCCAATTCCTTCGATGGATGGGGAAATAAAATAACAGTTGCAGTGGAGCATAATGAATCAAGGTGTGTTTGCACTTTTGATTGCTTTTTGTTTTTATAACAAAATATATTTCTGATGATGTTCTTGCCTCTTTTGCCATTTCTTTGTGTAAATGGTGTTAAATTTTGCCGTCCACTAGAATTAATTTGTTTGCATTTGTAAAATACTGACATTTTTGTTACATGTTACTGCTATTAGATGTCTTAATGCTTCACTATGATCATGTTAGCTGTTAAATTTATCACCATGTTTGTTTCTCTTTGTTCTCTCTGGCATAGTTTGGCTGATTAACTCATTGAAAATTTTGAAATATCTTGATTTTGGTGTGCACTTTATTTCCTGTGCAGGTTTACGACATTGGAAATGTACTCAATCTACACTTTTCTTATCTTTGTGAAGCAAGGATAATAAGTTTTTAAACATCATGAGAATAAAATTTTAGGCATTCATAATGATCATCATGTTTGTGCTTCTCTTTTTTGTTTACCAAGGTTGTGTTCATTGTGGTAGTTATTATGTTCCAATAAATGGAAGACAAATGCTTTACCCTAACCCACAAAAAAATGAGGTTGTTTGGCGTAGTGTCAATTATAATTGAGTTAAGCCTATTTCGCAAGCATCTTAAACTTTTTGTTGTTTTCAGGTTGAAGGTGCTGAGTTATCAGAACGATGAACTCTTAAAACAAGCCGGCATGCTTAGGAAGAAGATAATGTGTTACAAGCAAGTTTTTGAAATGCGATGTGATGATCTCCGGAAGGCTGAGAATGAGGTACTTGTTATTGCCACTTGAAACTGAACGCTTATCTAGCATTCTATTTTCTGTTGCTTTATGGTTCGTTATTTAGTGGACAAGGACAAGCGGCCAATTTGCATATGTCGACGGTAGGGTTATCCAAGAGTAATGATGACAACTCGAGGTGGCCGGGGCTGTGCTCGGATGGGCCGTGTGACTTGGCTCGGGGCTTGACCGAGATCGAATAGGACGGCAGTCGTAGGTTGGGATGTGTTAGTAGGATTACAAGGGAGGTGCGCTACAACGGTTGGGTGGTGGCTGCATGACGGCGGCGGGGACATAACGGGGGATTGAAGGTATAACGACTAGGTTGAGTGCGATTAGGGTTTGCAGTTGGTGGTGAACGACAACGTTGCGATTTTAGGCTGCTAGGGCACCATTTGATTTGGATCTGATTCGAGATGGCGTAGCCAAGGCGAACCACGCCGGCGAAGAAGATCTGGGGACGCATGTTGTCTGAACATGTGTGATCCAGCAGTTGGGGCGGGCTACTGTTCGCGATGATGGTAAGGCTTAGGAAAACCAGTGGCGTGGCGCTGGCGATGTGCTTTAGATCAATTGAGAGAAGTAGGCGCATGCAGTGGCAGAGGTGTTGGCTGATGGGAGGAGGTGGATCTAATACAAAGGAGATTCTGATTCAGTTGCATGAGGTTAGGTGCTTTCGGATTCTGTCAGGACACAGCTGAATTAGGGGAAGTTCAGGTGCGCTAAGGTAAGGTTTGAAGTGATTTTTTCGAGCAATGACTCGCGAAATCGTTTGATTGCAGTTGTCTGTAGTGGTTGCTGGTTGTACTTGGAAGACAGTGGTGCTGGGGTTACTGGCGAGGATGGAGGAGAAGGGGATAATAACGATCGGGAGAAATCTGAATCACAACTTAGATGAGATTAGATGTTAGCTTATGTGTTCGTTAGAGGGGACCTTTGTAGCTTGCACCTCACAATTTTTATGGATCCAAATTGATGATAAAGTTGGAATCTTTTATTTGTTATCATTGTTTTATAATATTTCGGTAGTATATAAGGAGAAGCCTTAACTAATATATAAAGACTAAAATATTCTTAATATAAAGAAAATACTTATAAGAAAATAATAAAAATACAAATAAATGAGAACAAGTGCAAAACAAAATAAGAAATGTCCACAGGTCTTAGAAAATAACTCATGACAATTCAATAACGTCTAATAATACCAATAAATTTAATAAAGCTCTTATATATGCTCTTTTTGGGCCCTAGTTTGCAATTTGGTCCATGACCTTTTGGCGAAATTGAATCTTCTGTAACGTAGACTTTAATAGATCAGCTTATAGTCATTATTTCAATGTAATACATCTTAAATTAGTTGACCTTATTAAGAAATTGTCTTGTAAAGTTATATTCCAAATTTATTGTTGTTAATCCTTAGTGTTTTGGACATCAGATTGTCTAATTATGTGAAAGTTCAAGCAAGTCAATCAAATATATCTCTTAATTTATTAGATAATCTAGTGACATATAGGCTTAATTCAAGTACATTTATTTCTCAGGCCTATAAAGTAAACTTGTGGCCTTCATGTGACTTGATAAACATAGTTTTAAATCAAAAGTTATTTTTAAACACTTTATGTAAATAAAATTAAAATTACCTAAAAATCTATATGTAAGTATAAGAACTTTGATGCTTAATAATAAAGATGAAATTGTTTCTTCTTTTGGAAGTTTGGTTGGTTTAGGTTCAAAAGGAATAGATTTAGGTGGATTAGATTCATAAAGCTCAAGTTTGTATGAAAAAGATTCATCAAATTTGTTTTGATGATATTATTGATGAAAATTATATTTAGTCATTGTAAATTAACATGTTAGTCATTATAAGCAATAATTATAACTTGATTAAGATATTAAGCATTTAATAAGCTCAAAACTAAGTTTGAGCAAATATCTAATCATGATATTGCATGTTAATCATATTACACTAATCATTATTCGAGTAATTTTTAAAGTAGATAGGAATAGAATTCATCTGTATAACTTGGAGTTGAGTACCATCATGAAAAGTAATTGAATAATGTTTAGGATTTGAAGGAAAAATAGTTTTTGAGAATTTAAGAAGATTAGATGATATCAAATTAATTATATAATATTCATTATAATAATTATACTATCTTTTAAAAAGCTTTTAATTGGCATCATATGGAGACATTGCAAATTATACTGGTGTGCAAATGTATAAGAAAATGAAGTAACATAGTTTATACATAAGATGCGTAACTTCAATATCTCTTCAAAGCTATAATTATAATGAAATTATATGTGATTAATATATAATTGACGATATGAAAGTTTGGAATATGAAATACAAAAATTAATATATTTTAGAAATGATAGGTTATTGTAAGATAACATTAAGAAAATATAAATTTAATAATTTAATTTTAAGACAAAAATAAATCTAAACTTTTAAAAAATATACTTTATTCAAAAAAGTTTGCTTCCTCTAAATTTTGGTCAATCTAAAACTTGGATCATAATGATGATTGGAATACTACAAAACTCACTCTAATGCCAAAAAGTGATTAAAAGGTAGTGTGAGTATGACTTTTGCTTTGATATCGTAATGATAGAGACGTGGTGTGGGTATAGATTTGGCTCTTGTTTTATTTCCAAAAAGTTGTTGATAGGCGGTAATGAACGTGGACCAGTGTTTGGAAAGTAAGGGGAGTCAAAGTGTTGGGGTTGATTGGGAGCAGTAGTAATGATGCGAGGTGGTTGTGGCAATGCTCAGATAGATTGTGCAACTTGGCTTAGGGTTTTAACCACAATTGAATGAGTAGTAATTGGTCACAACGAACTACATTGGCTACGATTATGATTCGTTAGTGAGATTATAACTAAGGTGTGCTAGGGCAGTTGAGGACAAAAGTGGCAGTTGCTCGAGAGGAGTTGGGATGTCTGAGGAGGACTAAAGGTTTTGATGGAAAGTTTGAATGCAATTAGGGATTGTAGCTAATAGCAAATGATGAAGTTGAGGTTTTGGACGATTAGGGCACCGTTTGGCTCAAATCGAATGGAAGCAGGGAAGATAATTTTCACTCTTGGAAATTTATGTGATCGAGATGTGTGAGATCTAGTAACGATAGTTGGCTATAGTCTATGATAAATGTAAGGTTTAGGAAAAAAAACCAATGGCATCGTGGTAGGCATGTGTTGCAAATTTGTTGAGTATAGGAGATTCATGCGTGATTGCAAAGGAATCAATTGGTTGGATTAGGTAGAGAAGATCTTTATTGACATTCGACCTCGTTGATCGTGTCCTTTGGGATTTGAACGTATCTTGTCTTGTGTGCCTCATTTGTGATTGTCATAGGCGTATCAATATCGAGCACTTTCTGGATATGTCAACGACAATCACAAATGAGGCTTGCAAGGTGAGGTATGCTCAGATCCCAATGGACATGGTTCATGGGGTGTGATTGTTCTTGAGGAATAGCTGAGTAACAGGTTGAACAGGGAGAAGGTCCAGTGCACCAAGGAAGAGATAAAGATTGAAGTTGGTTTTCCAAATGGTGACATTGTGCAATCATTTTGTTGCAGCTGTCCATGATGGCTGCAGGCTGCAACAGATAAATAGTGGTGCTGGGGTCACTAGTAGTAGCTAGAGGAGGAGGAGGTGATGATAGCTTGTAATTTCATTGTGGGAAACCTCTTGTGCATTCATACTTTTTGTAAACATTTTAGGTTTCAAATTGATGGCAAAATCAGAATATCTTTTTCTCATTTTATCTTTTTTGCAACGTACAAGTAGTACGCAAGGAGAAATCATAATTGATATGTAATGAATAAAATGCCTTCAATTTAAAACAAATGCTAATAAAAAAATAATGAAAATGCATAGAAATAAAATAGGTGTACAGATAAATTCCATTAATAACATGTTACAGTTCAATGATATCCAATGTAAATAAAACCCTTATATGGGCCTTTACTTGTGATCTAGTTTATGTCTTCACAATGCTTAATATTTAACTCAAGGATGGACCATACCTTTGCCAATATCCATTTTGAAGATTTATATGCATAGTAAAAACATGCTTGTGTTTGATGGACTGATACTTGTATGTTAGGGAATTTGATTACCTGCCACTTTTATTTATGTTTGTAAGTACATGATAACTATATGTTATCTGTTTCTTTGCAGGTGGATCTTTTAGGAGACGAGGTCGATTATTTGCTCTCTCTTCTTAGCAAGATCTACATAGCTCTAGAGCATTATTCATCTGTGCTAAATTACTATCCCGGGGTATATTGTTTATCTTGTGATTTTTTATGATATGCATGTTCTATTTTTTATTTTGCAGTGAATTGTGATATGCATCTATATTATTTTTATTTCATAAGTTGTCATGTCCTAAAGGTTTCAAGTGTGTTTTATCTTCAATGGAAAATTTTGTAGTGACTTTGTGACATGTATTCTACTTTTCTTATTTCTTGGCATAGAGATGATGTAGTACTTCTTTTTAGCATACATGTGGCAGCATTCTAATGCTTTTAAATTCCCAATTGGTTGGATGAATTTTCAAAACATTATGAATTTTTCAATCAATAGTTCAAAATATTGACAATCAAAGTTCAAATCATATAGTGATTTTGTTTATTCATTTTTAATGTGAACACAATGGTAGAATTTGTTGACTGCAAGAAAACCCTTTGATTCAACTTTTATCTTATCAAATAGTGAAATCTAGAGAATTTCTTGGATTTGTATGACACAAAGAACTAAATGAGACCTAATGTCAAAAGCGGTTGCCTCTTTGAAGTTGATTGGGATGTTTTTATCAAAATTTATGTTGCTTGTGAAATGAATTTCTTTACCACTTATTTTAGAAAATTTTGAAATGATCATCAATCAAATAATCAAATAAGAAAAATATTTAGACTTATAATTGATGATGAACATTTTAGGCTCATGTTGGAATTTTTTTAGTATTGACTATTGACATTGTGAAGTGTGCGGAATAATCAAGTCCATACACATTTGATCGCAACATGACACAAAAATTTGTGACGATATATTAGGCGATGATTCTATGATTTTTATTACTATTTTTTTTTTAGATTCTCAACTCCTTATGCATGTGGGCATCTGGCATGTAGATTATTATCAATTCTCAATCATCTATATCGTATGCTTCATTTACAATTAGCATCAAAGTGACAAGCTTTTGATGATAAAACATATATTATTCATCTTTTTCTTCTTCTTCCACATGTCAATAGAATTTTTACTATGTATTGTTTGTTCTTCAAATTTTCAAATAGAACAAATGTTGTGATTGCTTTGCTGATCAACCATTTGAGTTTCAGGTAATGGAGATTGTGAAACTAATTAGAAGAGAAGTTGGAATAGATGAAAGTAAACCATTGCGATAAGTTTCAGCTCGATAACTGATTTGATAAGCATGTATTTCACCAGAGATTGAAACCTATCAGAGATGAAAGAAGGTATTCTTCCTTTTTTTTTGTTATAGGAGCTAACATCCACCTTCTTCTCTTTGCTTGAAGTGTGGTACTTTTGCATGTCTTAGAAGGCATGAAGATAGGAAAGTTTTCTTTTGTAGTTATACAAGCTAATAAGTTTCTTTTTTATTTTAGTTTGGCTGATAGCTTCTTATATTGTAGGTGGTTGTTTGATATAATCAAGCTGATGAATAAAAAATAGTATTAAAAGATGATAAGTGTTTATTAAAGGGTTATGTATTTGATTATTTGTTGTTAAAAAATATTTACTGGGTTAATTTATTATTTGATAATTAAATTATTTTTTATTTTTTTTATAAGAATTAAAGTGTAAGTAATTATGAAAATTGTAAGAATAAATAAATGATTTTAGGATTTACATGATTTTTGGATAAAACAAATTATTGAGCATAGTTTGAATAATAATCATGATTGTTTCAATGTAATGTTTGTGTGAAAATTAAAAGTTTTTCTTTAATTCAATTAAATTATATTAATTTGATTTTAATATAACTAAAACACAATGTAATAGCTTTTTGTTATTTTGTTTGACGAAAAAGGTTATTAGGAGTGGTGGTTGGTTGATGGAGACAACCCTTAGTAATATAAACTAGTGTAATAATAATAATATATTTAATAACATTATTGGAATAATTAATGACTAATATGTAATATCTATTTTTTAAAATTATTTGCTTTTTATATTTTTGATTTTCATATATTCATTATTATTAAGTTTTTAATAATATATATTTTTATTTTTGAAGTTCATCTTCTTTCTTTCAAATATCATTGTTCTTGTTAACGATGTATAATAGTTATAAAGATAGTTGGCGACAGTGTTGAATTAATTTATTAAAAATATTTTTTAAAATTTAAAATATTTTTTCTGTTTTTTCAAAAGGATAGACTAATCGGAACCCTAATCAGATCAGCGGACTTCTGTGGAACTATCGACTAAGTTGTACCGACGAAATGGGTTGAATCTGACCATCTCCAACATTCAGCAGCCGACATCCAAGGGCCAAAAACAAGAGATATCGTCCATTGACATGGCCATGCATGGTCTTCGTCGCCACGGTGACGTGAACTCCACGGCAAGGTATGCTTTGAACAGGAGCATGCGTTTTTTGCGGCTTGCACGCTCTTCGCATTTCTTGCAGATTCATTTCTTCCATGTGGCTGTTCCTTTGACTTGAATGGAATCGCATTTGAACGTGAGACGTGGATTCTGGAAAGGTTTTATGCTACTGGTTGAAAAAGTTGCTGATAATTAAGTCGTTTTTGAACATTTATGTTGAAAAATCGTTAGATGGAATTAGGTGGACACCTTTTTCATGGACGATGTCCCAAAGTCATTTTGTAGTTTATTATACTGTAAAGTTGCTTGGTCCTTTATGAAACTGCTTCAAATGCAATAGTTCTTAATTCCCTCGTTCTACCTTCGCGTTTCTGCGTGACGTTGCCAAACTTCACCATTAGGATCAAACTTTGTTTATTATCGCTAGTGTTAGTCTGCTGTGGGAATTATTTAGAACATGGTAGCTGCGGCTTAGGCATGTGCAGGGGAAAATACTTGGAGATGAGCTGTAGTCTTTCCGAGTATCACCAAGTGTTTTGTTAATATGATAAATGGTCCCCTTCAGCTCAATAAGGGCTTCTTGATCATACATCAACTTTGTTTTATTAGGAGATCAACTTCATAGGACTCGCAAGTTCTGGAGGCCTGTCGGTGGATGTTCCAAAAAGAGAAGAAAATGTTGGATAATTGAGAGACCAATTGAGACTTTGGGAATGGAAGAGGGGTTAGAATGCAAAAGTTTGAGGGAGAAGAAGAAGCTTGATTTTAACTCAAGACTATCTTTCTCAATATTTGGATTAGTTATTACAAATGAAAGAGGTGCATTAGTACTTATAGGAGTACATCTTTTTTACATCTTTGTACATAAGCTTAAGAAATTCTTTTGAATTAAGATTTTAGAGAATTTTACTAAAATATTTTATAGAATAGTTCTTTTTACTTGAATTTTAAAATTTTTTATGATCAACTATATTAAAAATGAATTCTACAATTTTTTATGTTCATCTAGAAAGTAAATTTTAGAATCTTTTATAATCAGTTATATAGAAAGTGAATTAGAAGTTAATAGAAAATAGTTTTTAGATTAGAAACCCCTGTTAAAGAAGTCAATTGAAGGTTCCGCAAGAGAATTCGAGAAAAATATGATCAATTCACAAACGTTGAAGTGGACATAAGAGGTCTCTAAGAGAACTCACAAACCCCTTTCCAGTACTCGAGTACATGTTCTTAGATCTCGAGAAGATGAACTTGAGAGAGCTCAAGAAGCATTACGCAATGCATGATGCAATTGAACATGTTTTTGTCTCAAAGCATGAACTAGACCTCGATTTTTCTTCTTGAGGGCCCTTAGACATTCCCCATGAGTAGATAAGGGATATTTCGAGAAAAATAAATTACTATCCTCTAAAAGATCTTTGAAGAAAGATTATCAAAGAAAAACACATCATTTTTTGCATCAAAAAATTATAGATCTTAATAGTTATGAAATTCTTAATAATTTAGGCATTTAATAAGGATAATATTTTATTTTGTTATTTTTTTTTTATGTATATCCAATAAAATTATATTATATAAAACCTAAATATAGATGTATTTTATAAGAGAGAGGTTAGATAGAAGAATATAATCTCTATATTTGGAGAGTTTTGAAGAAAGAAATTAATGCCGCATTTTTTCATCTCTGTGTATTTCTATGATTGCTCATAATTGTTCATTTAGTCTATACACCAACAAAAAGCATTTTCTTGATAAAAATCCACTTCACCCGATTGCAAAGAACGACAAATATGGCAAACTAATCACCTTCTCTAAACTATAACAAAACCCCTTGTCAATTCAATGAAGAACTTTATTAAGTATTGAAGAGAAAGAAAAATAACTCTCTGTGATAATTTGAAAATAGTTTCAAGGATGACAAATCAAGGTACTATAGTCTTGCCTTACCAATAGCAAATGAGAACCAAGATATTTTATTATCACCAAACCTACAACATGTATTAGATTTGTTCATGAATCAGTACATGTTTTTTGGGATAGTGTTTATAGTTTAAATTTCCTTTAACAACTTGAACAGATGTTCTATATACCAACCAATGGCTAACGATCTTAACAATCTCATGTAAATATAAGCATCAAAATACCATCGTCATCCATTTGAAGTGATTTACATAGCAGAGAGAAGTGGATATTTGGAACCTTTTCATTCTCTGGTTTAAAATGTCTTTGAAAATTAAAATTTTCATGTTGTCATAGTTTTTAGTATCATTCAATTTATAAAATCATCATCCATTATTATTTATGTTTGTTTTAATGCAAGAGGTTATCTTTTGTTAGTTTTCAATAAACATAAAAGAAACAAATGATTAGGTGTTATTTGGATAATATTGACATCTAAATCATAATATTTTCTAGATATCAACAATATCTAAAATTTGTCAATATTCAATTTAGATGATTGATATTCAGATGTTTTGATGATATAATTTTAAATAAAATTACTTAAGAAAGTTATTAAAACAAACATTCAACACCTTTTCTGAAATCAAAATTACATGACAATGTTGTCAATCCAAACACCCCAAAGATTAACCTATAACAAGTCTATGCTTGAATTGTTTCTCGCAAATAGCCATATGGTTTGCTAAATGATACACCTCTATTGATTTCCAACTGTAAATTGAAGGAAAGAGACCTGCAATCACATTGGATGTTCTATGTGCCTAACAAAGTTTCTTTTCTGGGCCATCAATATGACCACATTCACCTTTGCCTCTCATTGCATTTGCTTTGTGTGAGATCTGACAGCTTAGAAAATCATCACTGCTAACATATATGACCCTGAAGACATCAAACTGAGCATCATTGATGAAGCTGCTGATATATGGCCGAATGGTCTTGCGGTAGTCGGAGGCGATCAGCCATGAGTAACATGCTTGCAAGGATTTCCAAACATGTAGCATGGCCACCATCGGTCGGTCTCGGCATTGAAGGCAGGCACCAGCCACTGACCCCTCGGCTTTTCTGAAGCCTGACCGGAGGATCGCCATGCAAGCATAAGAGAGCTCTGAGGTGTCGTTCGACACGGGAACCATTCCGCAGAGGAGGACCGCATCACCGGACGAAAACCTGGCGTGTGGTTGCCCATCATTAGACTCCCCAGCATAGACATCATAGAAGCCATGCTGTAAGAGGATTCCAAGGTGCGACAAGTCTTGAATGGCTGATAACTATCAGTTCACACAAAAAAAGATGGCTCGTTTAGGAAGGAAGATGAAACACCTTTGACAGCATCAGATTTCCTTTGTGCCATCAACTTACCAGGGTATTGTACAGAATTCTTCTGTTCTCCTCTGATCTCTTGATCCATGCTCCATACCAGACTACCTGATCTCAAAAGTGAACAACTTTTGAACAAAGTGCATCAATTTTGAAGTGTAGTAAACAAAGCAAAAGTTGCTGGCTTACCAAGTTTCCATGAACGCTCTTCATGACAGAGCTGTGAAGGCAGCCGAGGTCCTCGGCCTGGAAGGAGAAGCACTTCATGGCATGGATGATTTCGTCGTCCAGGACGCTTACTGACCTCAGCACAAAGAAAGTGAGGTCCAGGCTCTTGTTGAAGGGCACAAAGCAAGGCATGGTCTCTCTTCTTTTCTCCTGTTTTGGAAGAGAAAGGAGAGTTGTAGAACCAAAGAGGGTGATGATGAAATGAACCTGGACTTGTAGACGATTAAAAAGGAGGAAGCTTTGGTCATGATTTGCCAGCGTTGAAGTTTCATGGCTAACCCTCACGTGCCGATCTGTACCTCTGCATCAAGTTGAAGGTTGAAAGAAACCCGCGATCGTTCTGGTGTGCTTTGACCGATGAAGACGTCAGTGATACGCTCCGAGCCAACGTCAAAAGAAGGTTCCATTCTTCGTTACATTTTAGCACGTGACTTTTGTTCAGTTTGTTTCTGGTCATTATTATTGAAACCTAATGAGATTTGAATGAACGTTTGAATAAAATTTGGTAGAATAGAAGAACATTTATTATAGGGGTTATCAATAAGGTGTAATTTTTATCATATTGATCATTATTATCTTATAAAAAAGAGGTTTAATATTTCAATTATGATATTATTATTATTATTATTATTTGTGATTTAATGACTTTTGTCTAACAAACCTCAAAATTAACATTTTTTGATAAAATATGAAAAACTTGTAAGCACATTTAAGCATGAAATTTTGTTCTGATGAGGAATGTTTTGGCCATGGGGTTGTATACTTTATATTTTTGACATATTAATATTAAGTGATTATTAGTATATTGTTTGATTCTATGTTATGTATTTGATTCAATGTCATATGTTCAATAACTTTAAGAAAAGAGTTTAGTGGACATAGGAATAAAATTTTGATAAAACAATATTTATTAAAACTAAAATTAAAAAAAGAAAATTTTGAAAAATCAACTCAAGACAGTAAGCAATTAAAGTCTAATCATATTTTGTAAAAATTAAATTTTAAATATAAGTCATTTTATTTAGAAAACAGGAGAATAAGCTTAAGTGATTCAAGTCAACTTGATTAACATAACTTATTAAATAAAAATCACACATAAAAAAAAAAAATCAAATTTCTTTAAGTTGTTTCAACCTAGCAAGCCAAAAAGGGTCAGATTTCACTAATTTTGGCTTATTTATATTGTTCAATTAAGCTAATTACACCTTTTTAAATGTCCTAAAATAACATAACTGAATACTAAATTTTTTCAAGCCCTAACACAAAAGATCAACCACGCGCCTTACAGAAAAACTGAAGCTCATGGGTTATATTTGATACAGTACTTAATATAAATCAAAAACATCTAAAAAACCATTGTTTAAAAATTGTTATCACCCAACTCACCCAAAATAAAATAAAAAAAATACTAACAGATACAAATTGTTCAAAAGTAAAAGGGAAATATTGCTTTTCAATGTATAAAATCATAAATAACAAACACAAGAAAAAAAAAATATTTCCAATGCTAACAGAAGAAGATTGATAACTTATGGGACTAAGCTTTGCTTCTCAACAGCATCTCTACCACCCCATTTATCAAAAGATTGGTTCTTGGAGCTGTGAATTGAAAGAATCATAGAAATATAATAAATCACATGACTATCTTCTTGCACATAGTTTTCTATGTGCAGCTAAATAATTACATTCCAACAACAAATGCCAAAAAGGCTGAAGAAAAAACCTGAGAATTATCACATGGGAAAAACAACTTGCTCAAATCAGAACAGTTTCACTTCGATCTGGTGATGACCTTGAAAGTGAGATCGACGAGAGCCCGTCTTGATCTTATCACATCCTCACCGTCGCTTTCAGGAAGTGACTCGATAGCTTTCACAGCATTCTCAGCATGCTCCTTAGCCAGCTTTCTTGTCTTCTCAATGCCACTGCTCTTAAAAAGGAAGTCGAGTGCCTATAATTGAAGGATACCAAATGAGATGCAAATGTAGCCAATGAGATGAATTAAGTTGCACCGTGAGAAAGTAAAAACAACATTTATTCTTCATTCCTTCTCCAATTTGACTAAAAAAACTAAGACTAGCCAAGGATAGAAAACAAATGAAAGGAGAACACATGCACTTTTCACATATGTTGAAGGGGAAAACAACATTTATACTTCATTCTTTGCAAAATTTCGACCCAAAAGATTTAGACTAGCTAAGCATAGAGAGCGAATCAGAGAAGAACATCACCAAACAACGGGAAAGCTTCACCATGCAATCATAATTTTCGTTCTTTAGCACTTAAAGTTGCAGGCAGGAGGGATTTTATCAACAGAAAATATAGGAATAATATCATTTCATTTCTAAACATACAGACAATATGTCAATAAACTACTTCGAATAAAAAACCAAATAGCTAAGAGTCTATTATATTTGAGCAAGTATACATATTCATAAATGAAATTAGGAGACATTTGATTGGATAACATCATTATATAATAAAATATTATTTAAAGATATTAAATATTTTATTTAATATCACTTTAGAGATAAATTATCATTTCATTTCCGAACATACAAACAGTAGTCGATAAACCACTTTGAATAAAAAACTATACAATTAAAACTCTTCTATATTTGAGAAAGTTAAGACTCCTCTATATCTCTTTAAATATCATTATTAATATCACAAATTTGTCATACGAGAATGACATTGAGATATTGGTTATCTTGATGTTAAAAATAAAAATAAAAGACTATTTAGATAACATTGAATTAAATAATAAAAAATATCAATAAGTTTAAGCAGTATTAACATCTAAAAAAATATCATGATATATATCAATAAAATCCAATAATGCTCAAATAAATACCATCTTAATAAAATTTATTGTTGATAAGTTAAACATGACTCAATATAATTAATTCATTATCTAATTTATGCATGATCAATTCATTATCTGACTACTCATATATAAATACAACACAAAAATGATTAAAAGTTATAAAATCAATAAGTTGCTAATTACAATTACTTCCAAGAAACACTCCACGCGATAAAACATATAATAATAAAATAATTTTATAGTTAATAATAAATTGGTCAAACAAATGATTGTATTAATTAAGATCTACATAGATATAACCTCAAAAATGAAATACAATACATAGTGAAGACTAAACAAAATGGTTCATTATAGTTCCCGCACAATTTTTTTTGGCATTACGCTTACCTTAGACATGCACATGAATGACTAATCCTAGATAGATTTAAAGACAAGGATATAAATGACTTTAGTGATGAAATGTGAATAGTCTACAAAAGAATTGCATCAATTCAATGTCAAGTATATAAGTTGAAAGTAACATGCTGAAACAAATGCAGATAATTACCTACAATTTTCGATAAAATAAAATTTCCATGACATGAGGCAGTAATCATGCAATCTACTTACAAGGTCAATATCTGCATTTCGATTAAACCCCCGATCAACAACTTCTCGTAACTCCGGGAATTCCTCCATTGCAAATAAAATAGGAGCTGTTACAATATTCTGTGCAATGAAAGATACTTGTCAATAGAGATCCTTCACAAGCATAGCATAACATTCTTACTTATGCCGCCTAACTTTCTGAATAGTCACAAAAAATTTAATGCTAGCACATGGAGCTAAACACTAATATAGCAGATTAAATGCTTAGTATTACAAATGATGCAATGTAACTGAAAGAAGAGAATGGGAAACAATCCACATATATCTAAATAATGCATAACAAATACATGAGAAGGTAGATAGATTACTTGTTTAATATCAGACAATGAACCCTTTCCAAGTATACTGGATGTGCCAGTGAAGTCAAGGACGTCATCAATCAACTGATATGCCATCCCCTGTTACAATGGAAATGATTAAATAGCAAGTTTAGTCATCAAATAGTGATGACAAAACTGGCAGCACTGAAGGGGACCAACCAGATTTCTACCAAAATTATATGCAAGAAGTGCAACTTCTGCAGTTTGACCAGCAAGAAGAGCAATGGCTTTGCAACCGTGTGCAATCAACGAACCCGTCTTATAAAATGTCTTCTGCAAATAATATTCCATGCTGCACATTAACATGAAACTGTCACTAGGCAACATGATGACATAAGCCAGCAACAAAAGTAAACGATGAAATCAACAGAGGCATTACAAAAGTGGAGCTTCTGGGTGAAGTTAAAGAGTGCAAATGATAAACAACTAAATCAGATACAAATGCAGAAGCTCACCTACGTCGTTGCTCAGATGCCGTTGTCATTTGCATTGTTTCACCATTAACAAGATGTTCTACTGCAGTTGCCACTGAAGTTACGACCTGCATGAATACATTATATTTATAATAAGAAAAGATTTCCCAAAGAACCATTCCTTCGTGATAGTCCATTTTAAGAACTCATGTTAGACAAAGAAAACTAAGTCACACCTTAATTTTGATGTTTTTGTGTTTTTAACATGATCTTTAACTTAGGATGGAATCTCCCTTCACATGGGACATAACAATGAGAATCAAAATTGTCAATTTTGAAAAGCATGATACTCAAGGATTCTATTCGACTACTTTTCTAGTGAAAATAATATACATCACAAAAATTCATTTATTTGAGGAATTCTTTTTACATGCCATCAAAGACCGAAGATACCAAGAAATTCTATAAAAAAAAAATAAAGTAATACGAAAACACAAACAAATATTTAGTAGAAAATATTTCAAAACATATATTTTTACGTTTCTCTGTAGTAGCGCATTAATACAAATACTCATCAAATTTGTGACGATATTAAAAAGAACTAGAAAAAACTTTTACCAAGCCATTCTAAAACATTCTTAAAGGAGCGATTTTGAGCAGAACCTAATCCCATACAAAGATCAATTAGAATTTTTTATTTATCTTCCCCTTGGGGGACGTCACCTATTGCTCTTGGTTCCCCTCTGAGGCCCCGTTTCTTCTTTCTATTTTTCTTTGGCCCAAAAGCTCTTCGAAATGACAAAAGAAAGCTTTAGGGCCGATGGTGGCCCTCTGTGGTCTAAAGAGTTGTTTTCTTATCCTTCAAAAAGAGCTATCTTCTAATGCTAATAATTCTTTGCTGGGGGTGACCATGGTCATTCCAATCCCTTGATAGAAGTGGAGTGTTCAAACTTGCCCACAGTCAAGGGGTATGCTCTCATTAGCATCTCTGATGATCCAAAGCCATTAAAAGCTCTATCAGTAAGAAAGTTGATAAAAAGAAAGTTAACACGTCACTTAAAGCTTTGGGAGTAAAAATGTATTTGTCACCACTCTTTGTTCTCAAAGAACCTTCAAGAGTAAAACCTTAGTCATTTGTAATTAGGATTTGGATCTAAAAGTGACATAGGTGACAAAGATGACTTATGGATTATTAGTCCCCCGACTATCTATTGTGATGCAAGTTTGATGAAAATTCTATTCATATGGATAATTTTGGGTACAACTGAGTTACCTCTTCTTTTTTCTTTTGTTTGTCTATTCCATTAGAGCTTTATCAAAAGGAGTACAACAACCACCTATGGTGGAGCTTTTAAAAGGTGGGAACCAAGATGGTGAGGATGTTATTTTGCAAGAGGAGCTTTGTGGTTGTTGGCGGTCTAGCTATGGGGGAGTGTTATTGGGCATTTGTTAGCCGTGATTGTTTGAGGCAGTAGATCAAAAGTGGCAATGAGGAGTCTCACTATAAGTTGATTTGAGCAGTAAGGTTACCACTAGACTATGCTATAATGATGGCTTTATGGAAGTGATAACCGATGCTAATAGGGAGGCAATCCCTTGGCACCAATGTGGTTGTTCATCTCCTCGCAGTCCCAAGTTGTTCACAAACTGTGCATATGTAGACCATGCTGACTACCAAATCAAGAGCTAAACGGAGGCTGTCTTGCAGCTACAGTTGATCATTTTCCTCTTTTGAAACCCAATTATTGGTCACAATGCTTGGTTAAAAATCAAAATATAAATTTTTTGAATCCAATTAATTTCTCATCTTATAAGGCCTCCGGTACAGCAGACCTCGACGACAATAAAATTTGAAGAAATTTGCAAAAAAATTGAATTTGACTTTGTTGTCATGCTCATTGAGAGCAAGTTCTCTTTTTTCTAGATTTCTAATGATAACTATAGGTGGGGACATTTAAAGGAGTATTGAATGATGGATCTGGGTTCAGGACTCTTTCCTACTCCAATTCACTAAAAGAAAGGATTGAAATGCAATATGGCATGAAGGTCCATAGTTTGGGTAAGTTCTAGGGCTAGATATGTGGAAACTTGACTTTATGCCTTTAAAAGCAGCCCTCATGCCAGTCCCAGCTCGGATTCATATGCCAAGATTGCCAACTTTCTAATAGAGGGAGTGCAGTCTTTTTTAGTTGGCAATCCAGGTAGGTATGCCCATCTATTTGGATGTCATTATGGCCTCTATGGACCTTACTTCTTTTGACAGAGTTTGTCTTAAGACTAACTTGAATCATCCACTTCATACAGGAACTTAGGTTAATCTCATAAGCAAACCACCTTAGTGAGACATATTCCTTTACTTTCTAGATCGAGGAAAAGACCCTTGGTCCCATCCCATGATAAACCTCAACTGTTAGCTACAATTCTACCAGCTGGCATGCTGCCCCTCAAGTCTTGGCATTCCCTTCGGGGCCCAATTCCATGCAATCGTGCCCCTTCTACAAACCTGCTACTGGATCAAGTTTTGCATTGAAATCTAGTTGTCCCTAAGAAGAAAACGAAGGTGCTCAAGGCCCCTGGTGAATATTCTGATATCCCCATAGAAATACTTGACATTCTCTTCAAAAGTCTTGCCAATCAGTTTTAGCAATGTCCCACTTTTTTATAAAGGAAAAGGCCCATAAGGCTACCCAGAAGTTGATTCCTAAATCTAGACTGCCAACCACGAGGCTGCTCCCCCTCATGTTGGTCCACGAGCTTCCCCTTTGGCTTCCAAGTGATAGGCTGCTCAACGTTCTTTGCTTCCAGTTGTTGCACAAGCAAGCCAATTTAGGTGGTGATGCCTTCGAATGTCCTCTCCCCTGTCTAGGTTAGAAAGGAGGTTCATCATTGAATAGGGGAATTTCCTTCCCAAGTCAAAAGGAAACCCAAAGGCCTCCAAGTAAACTAACATTCGTTTACTCTAATTGCCAATGACTTCGCCATCTTTTGGAGTTGTTGTGGGTGAAAAGGCCCCTTGATCATAAACACCTATGATGCCTTGTTTGTGAGTTTATGCTTGTTTGACTTGTCTAATGAAAACTTGTGTTGAATCTATCTCTAGAAGGGAGATTAATCATCTAGTTGGAAGTAAGTGGGAGCTTGTCCTCTCCCCTTCCATTAGTAAGTCTAGTGGTATACTAATCCTTTGACTATCTAATATTATCTCTATTAACCAAATAAATATCTCCGAACAATTCATCTCAACTTTTGTCTTTTATGGCTATAGAGCCCCTTGGCTGATAGCTTGGCTGATTGCTATTATATATGTTAGTTGTGATTACCACGTATGATAGCTACTCCAAGTAGGCCTTACTCTTGAATTTGTCAGTATCCCGCCTTTCTTTGTACAGCATGCAAATGCTTTATCCCCCCAAACCCCAATAGGAGGTCAGCATTTTCCTTTGTTTCCCCCCTCTCTAACAATCCCTACACAACCAGTGATAATGTAGTTTTCACTAATCATCACTATAGCAACTATGTTCACACAAGGCTTAACTAAGCTACCCTCACTCATCAGCTCATTCTCCTGAGCTCTCTGTTCACCAACGTACATGCCCAGTATGCCATGTTCGTGCACACCTATTGTACACCCATTTTGTATCTGATCACACCTAATCTTCACATGCCATATGAACACCTCATTACTTGTCTTTACACTAGTCTTATGTACTTTGTTCTAAACCTGTAAAGTGAACATTACCTGCAACTTGAATAATACTGAAATTCATATTCAGATCAAGAGTGACAAAGAAGTGGAGTAAAACTCTTGATTTGGATCAAAATGCAGGTACTATTCACGTTGCAGGTACCATTCACTCTGTAAGTTCAAAGTCAAATGAACAACGGGACACGTGACAAGTGAATGCAAGTGGATGGGGCACAAATAGGCAAGGATCTGGCCAAATGATGTGCAAAACAGAGAAGCAACAGTGACAATCAACGAAGGCTACAGCACTGATGGTTGTGTTGGGATCATTAGCAACAACTAGAGAACCAGTCTCCTATCGAGGGTTAAGGAGAGGGAAAAACAATCTCTTAGGGGTTTAGGAGATAAAAAGCACACATGCTTCACAAAGAAACCTTCATGATATTGAAATTGAAAGCCAAAATCTTATTCACTTCTCCATTAATCATAAACTTTTACACAAATACAAGATAGAAGTTCTAATGGAAAAAATTAAATGACTACAACACCCTCAGATTTTAAACATTGGTAAAACTAATCAAACAAAACAAGTGAAAACTATGGAAATAATCAAACCCATAGAAATGAAATAAGAAACTAACTTGGGTCATATAAACAATTCATTACAACCCAATAAAAACTAATAATATTAAAAAACACCTATATGAGCCTACTATAGGCCTTTAAAAATTGATTCACAACCTATGACGAAACTAAAACTCTAACATCCTAGACTCCAATGGATCAACTCAATGTGATCCTTTTGATGTAACTTGTCTTGCATGAATCACCTGTAACTTTCTAAAGAGAGAATATAGTTTGATCATGTATGGCTTCCTAGAACAAATGCATGCATAAACAAAGCAATAATTCGATTATTTAAAATAGGTTCTCTTTTGTTCATTCAACAAGACTACTAAATAAATTTAGATAACTATATCAATCTTCATAAAATTAAGAAATACATGAAAAATAAACACTAAAACTCAATTTAAACCTAAATATAAAATAAAAATAAAAGAAAAAAAAATCAAGAGATACAAATATACAACTAAATCTCTAAATTTTAGGTATCTTGTTCTCCTTATATCTCAAAATTTCTAATTAAATTTTAATTTGTTTACATCTCAAATTTTCTAAATTAGAGAAATCTTGATCTCCTTAAGGTCGAACTAACCATAACTCATCCACCAAAAATAAAGATATAAATAACCTTGAATTGTTGAGATGACATCAGAAAATTATAATATATCTAATTATAAACTTACTAAGAAACAATTGACTAGTTAAGCCACTATATAAATTAGAATACCTCAAGCATGCTTTGAGAGGTCTTTAAATCATGAATTGGTGCTCTAATTTGGCTTCAAGTTGAGTGTAGATCTAATATGAAATGCTAAGTCATGCAGCTAATTTGTTGATGTATGTTGTCTTGCATCAAAATGCCCAACCAAGAGAAACTTTGATCTATAAAGTTAGATCTGATACGGTTGGACATTTAAAACTCCTCCATATTGAGAGGTATGTTAAGCGAAAACTCCAAAGCAATGTGTCATGTGGCTTGCCCTTTGAAGGGCTAACAAAAACAAAGTCATTTAGTTGCCTAATTGCATTAAATGTCAAGCAAATTAGTCAATAAATTTTGCTTTCCTTAAATTTGAAGTAATTGGAACTCATTTAATAAAAGGTGAAAATATAAATAATTTTGAATTATTGAGATGCAATAACAATTATAACAAGTCTCATTATCAACTTATTAAGGACTCACGGCTTATTAACTTGTTATGTAAACTAGAATCATTAATCATACTTTAAAGGCATTTGCATTATGAATTTATATTCTGTATTAAGTTTGGATCTAACATGAAATGTTAAGCATACAACCAACTTGATGATGTAACTTATCATACATAAGTCTATCTTATCATGACTAATGATCATTACATGGAAGGTTAGACAAGTCAAGCATATCTTCTAAATCATATGAAATTCTAGCCAAATGAAAGCTCAACAACCCAACCAAGTACATATTTTATGTTTCTTTCCTATAAAACAAGGTTGGTGCAATATAAAAGGATGCACAACAATCCATGATGTGGAGAACCAAAGTTATCATAGGCCTTAGATAAGCACACGAGCAAGGGCCAAAACAAAGTGAAAATAACTCTTCAATGTCCTTTTTGAGTTAGTTGATTAATTTAGGTTTTACCAAAGTATTTCTTAGACCTATAATTTTTCCAAAAGGTTTCTACTATACTCCAAGAAAGGTAATTTTAATTTTTTTAATTCTCATAAGATAACTTGAAACATTTTTAATCTCTTGTAGGGATAAATGAAAAATTGGTTTTAGATTTTGTAGATTTCACAACACATTTTCAACATTCAGTTATGTTACATATGTCAATAAGAAATTAAACCAAATAAGCAAAGCTAACATCCTTATCCTCTCGCTAACTCATTGGCTTCCTCGCTCTTCTCTCTCCACATTATTAACCACCACCCTCCGACTCATCTCTTAACAACAATGCTCACCCTTTTCTGTTCTCTCTCTATAACTGTCTACTTCCCTCTCTCTCCTCTCTCTATATATGCACAGACAAATCTTTATCCCTCTCCGCATCACCACTTGCCTCCTCTCCCTTTTCCTTCTACTTCTGATGCTCCTTGTCTTTCCCGACATCAAAATGGCTAACTTCCATGTGCCCCAACAAACAAGCATCAATTTTAAATTATAGATTAGATTAAGCATTTCGTATAAAATAAAATTATAACTATTTAAAAACCCACATGTAGGTTAAGGAACTTTGATATTTAATAGAGGAGCTGATATCGATAATAAGAAAATGTTGGAGGCAACATAAATTCAGTTATTACTTTTGGTGGTTTAATTCGTTCAAGCTTAAATAGACTAAGTTTAGAAGGCTCGACATTAGAAGTTTGTTTAGATGTAAAGGATTTAAGCTTAAGTGGATTGGGTTCAGAAGGCTTAGGAAGCTGGGTTTTATATGAAAGAAATTCATTAATTTTCTTTAGGTTGACAATACCAATGAAAATCAATCTTGATAAATATAAAATGTTAAATGATAGCAAATACTTAATCAAGATGCCTAGCACCAACCAAACTTAATCAAATTTAGCTAAAAAAATTCATAAAAACAGATATCAACTACATCACCCCAAACAATATCCAAATAATTTTCAGATCATGATAGTGTATGTCTTGCCAATTTATATTTGACTATCATCATGAAGAGCAATTAAGTATAGCTTTGGATGTAAAATGGAATTAATGTTTGTTAACCTAACGCATGTAGATGATACCAAGTTAACCAAATAGTTTTAATGATTATAAACAGTGCAATGTTTTTTATTTTTTTTTAATAAGTTAAATAAAAGGATGTTATGAACCATACTCTAGTATTAATTTATAAGATGACGAGAAAACATAGTACAAGATATGTGATTCCAAAAATTCTTAATGATTGAGTATAATAAAATCTCATATAATTATAAAATAAATAATAATATAAAAATTTAAAATATGAAATATAAAGATCAATATATTTTAGAAATAATAGATAACTACAAGATAAAAACAAGACAATTATAAATTTAATAATCTAATTTTAAAAACATAAAAAAAATCTTGATTTTCAAAAATATACCTTAAGAAAATTAAGTTTGGATGGAACATTTTACCAATTTCCTCTCTGGTCTCCCTACACTCATAAGAGAGCATCAAAACCAGATTGGTCACTCTACTAAGGAAAGTCATGCCAAACATCTCACCTAAAAAAGAGTCAAATGAAGCTCTCCCCATTACATCCTATGAAAATAGCCTCCACTCTTAAATATTCTCCATTACATAACCCCTCACAACATCCATCAATATCCTAATAACACTTAATGGCATAAGGCCCTCCAACTCTCACCCAACTAAAACCCTCTTTTACCCTCAACTTGGTTACAAAACCTCCTTTTGACACACCTTAAAAACCCTCATATCAACTTGATAAGGAGCCTCATCAACGTTGGACATACGGGTATAACTTGTAAGTTGTCGAAGAGGTTTCTTCCTTGCAAAAGAGATCCTCTCAACACCTATCTCTCCCAAACTTCTATTGCCCAACTTTTCCTTACATTTTCTTAAAAGTTTGAAACTATTGCTTCCTTGCATATCATAGTTGAACATGTAAAATATAATATTTTCTCTATTTTTCTTAAAAATGTTGTGTTATAATAGTTTTGGAGGTTGTCCCTTGGATCAATTATTTCACTTAATTAGTTCAAAAAATTATTCCTTTCATCATTTACTAGTTGCATTAGACCCAAAAGGGTCTCTGAATCTCTTCTTAACCTAAGACAGTATCAATACAAACTATTTTAAGATTTTCTCCAATGCTTTAAGAAAGCTCTTAAAAAAGTGGATCAAAAGGACTCCCCAAATTGAGCAACCTTCATCAGTTCTCTTAAACTAAATGATTTCTCAAAATAACTTGTCAAATGCCCTATAAGATCCTTACAATAAATTTTTAATAAGATCATTCACTTTATCACAGAGAAATTATCCTCAACCTTGTTATGCACATTGAAAGAAAATGCACCCTTCCCTTCAAGAACACTTGATGAAGGGCACAAGAGACTGTGAGTCAACAAAGGCCCCTCAAGGTTACTATACCCGACATTTTGATACTCTCATAAGTGCATTGCCCAAAGAAATATTGGTTGCAATAACAAGAGATGGATTATATTAGAAGCATAAGACACATCCAAAAATAACTAAGACACAACAAAGTTTTGCAGATATCATGAGGACAATAGCCACAGAACTTCTGAATACAAGATCCTCAAAGCGTTAATTAAGAATGTCGAGAGAAAGCTGTCCCCAAAAGTATCGGGTAAAGAGTTTTTAACCCATCTTTGTTTTTAACAAACTTGCAAAATCAAGTACTGTCATCTAACCCCAAAATGAGAAGGATAACCAAACCCTTCGATTAGCATTGAAAGATAAAAGACCAGAATTTTTTATTTCATCACAGGTGGGAAATCTTAAGGATCTCTATTTTAGAAGTTTTTAGGAGAACCTTGATCACTAATGTAATAAATCATCAAGAGGATACAGTTTCAATATCCTTAGAGCTTAAGGATAAGCCACCTCTTAGCAACCCTTATGATGACGCCATAATTATCTTAGAGATAATTGCCAGCATTGAAATTCACTGCACGCTCATCAATATGGAAATTCAATAGACACCCTTTTCCTCAATGCTTTTGATAAGACCAGTGCTAGTCAAAGCCTTATCCTGTTAGCCACTAGTTCATTGGTGGGTTTCTCAAAAGAATTTATGAAGCGAGAATAAATTATCACATTGCCACTAACAATAGGATTTCTCCCCTCTCTAAAGGTCATGCATTGAGACCATGAAGATACCTGTTCTCATCCTCAAAAGGGCACTTCCTGATTAAATGCCTTGAAAGACCACCTCAAGATAAGGACATTACCTTATCTAAAATTAGATGCAGGAAGAATTAAACAACATACACATCACTATCTCTTGGTCAAGGGATCAACACTACAAAAAATCCTATACCTCGAGTCTTCACTCAAATGTATCTACCCATTTGATATTCAAGACATCATAAAAGAAATACACTAAAAAGAATGCAACAACCATGCATCCAACTGTAATCTCAAAATGAAAGTATGAGACAGATTTTTTTGACTTATCATGCAAAAGATATAATACTATTTGTTAGAAGATACAAAGGGTACTATTTTTATGCTCTTTCTTGACAACGAGAGTCCCAGTGAAAGCTATCAACAATTCTTGGCCTTTTTCTATCTAGGGCATGAATTTCCTTAGAACTTTCTCTATGGCCAAAGCAAGAAAAAATTCCTTTTTATTGGCATCAACTACTTCTCAAAGTAGAGCGAGGCAAAGCCACTCGTTGGCTAAACAACTACAAAATTTTGTAACTTCCCCTTAATTGATATATTCAACTAATTCAAGCCATAATCATGCCATCATATTCCAAATTGAGGTGTTCCAAAACTTCTACAAAAAATACAATTGTCTCTTGAAGGTTTAGTAACCTATCGAACAAATGAACAAGCTGAGATAGCAAACAAGGGCCATGCTCATTATCAAACTACTTATACTTTAATTGGATAGTCTCCATACTCTCTAGTTAATGTCTCAAAAGCCATGCTCACTTGGAGATAAATCACTCTACTCTTTGGGTCTAAACACTTTATTGGTACTAAGACACAATCGAAACCCAACAAATGAATAAGGAAATTAGGAAACTCAAGCAAGACCTAATGAAGAGAAGCGCCTTAAGACATATGTAAGTCAGTTCAACTAAAAGTGAAGCATAGAAAATACTTTGATAAGCACATTGGAACACATTCTTTCAAGTTGGAAATCTCTTTCTTAGAAAATGCAAGTTTCAAGGCAACAAGGGCTCGATAAGCTCGCTTTAAACTGGGAGGGGGCTCATCAAAAAGGAATTATTGGATCAAATGCCTATCAATTTCAAATAGGAGATAGTGTTGAGCTCCCATGATTCTTTATTTCAAATCACTTGAAAAAAATTCTAACCTAAGGATGTGAACATCATTTCCTCAAATTCTATTTAAGATATGATTCAACTTAGTCTAATGGTTTTATCACATCATTTAAAATTTTGTTAATCATGATAAAGATCCCCTTCCAAGTTAATTGTTTTTATCAAAAACATGATTAATGTCAAATTCTTGCAATACCACTTGAGATTATCAATTTTTGAGCTAAATCAATAAACATTCTTTTGCCAATTAACAGAGCTGACTCATCCCTCCAAATTTATCAAGTTATTCTAGTATCGTTTAAAACATGTGCCCTTATATAATAATTTAATTAATCATTTGAAAACTTGATCATGTCATCCGACTTCATTGTTGCCCTGACACTGATAGGCCTCAAAAGGAATGGTCTCATCTCCTCTTCACCCGCGTTACAACTCTCTTGCACGAATAATATGAGGCAAGGTCTCAATTTCTTCTCACATTTCATGTTGTTCAATCACATAAAGGCTTTGATAGGGCATGCTTTTACTCTATTCTCCTTCCTCTCATCATTGTTACATTACACAAAGGTTTTGAGAAACATTATCATACCTTCCTCTCCACCATTTTCGACAATTATTGGTAACACGAAGGCCTCAAGAGAAACTGATCTTGAACTCCACTCTCTTCCTTCATCATTGTCACATCATATGAAGGTCATGCCAAAATTAATGCTCTTCTCTTCACCCCCTATTCCATCGAGTAAAGGCATCGATAAGCTTAATCCATACCTTCTCTCACTCACCACAATAAACGATCTCTAGAAGCTATCTTTACTATTCTCCATCACTGTTGCATTGATTCAAGGCCTTAAAGTGCAAAATTCTCACCTTTTTTCTTCCATCTTTGATATACTACCCAAACTCGAAGACAAAGGAATGGTCAATTTTATTTTTAGTCTTTGACTAAACTCATTCCTCTTCTTAGTCTCCAACTTAGGTCACCTCCCTTGAATACAAGCAATTCTCTCAAGAAAAACATCTAGAATGACTCCTGTAAGTAATGGATTAATTTTTATTCATAAGGCTACAATGAAAACATTTATAGAGGTTTCGAATATAAAACTCTTTTATATAACAACTATAGATGGTTATTTCTAGAAAAAATCCCCAATATTATCCCTCTTCCATTTGAGAGACCCTTCCAAGCACTTGACACATCTCAAAAGTAGTTATTGTAATAATTCAAAACACAAATCAAAAAAGTTAATCACAATTAATTAATAAAAATTACACATCACTTCTATTCATTAATTTCTTGACAACAGCTTATAAGCAACAATATTACAATATAGATTATAATATGAAAAGTTTGAGAACCAAATGAAGACATAAAAATCGACATACTAAAAAGGAAGCTAGTCACCTCTTACACAATTCCTACCTTTGTTCTCAAAACAAAAGATGTTGTCATGCACAATGCATCATACACATCTTGGAATCTCGGTCATGCGGGAATGAAGGTAGGAAGAATGCTTCCTCCGCATCTTGGGACCTCAATCGTGCAGGAACAAAAAAGAAGAGGAATCCAATTGAATTCAACACTTTTACCATGGAATAGTTATAAGAGGACCCTTTTCCTCTACCTAAAGGCTATTATCTACCCAAAAGCGCTATTTTCTTTCTTGAAAGCTTATCTTCTCTGCCCAGAAGCTTCTTTTCTCTGACTAGAGATTTTTTTCTTTTGCTTGAAGGCATTGTTGTTAAGCAAAGGCTTCTCCTCTACACAAAATTTAATATTGCTACTACTTGAAAGCTTTTTCCTTGCTCAGTCCTCACAATAATCACTGAAACGCCTCTTTTACCTACGCCTTAACGACAAGCTGCCCAGAGGCTTTTTTGTTTTGCCTAGGCTTCAATAGCAAGCTATCCGAGAACTTTCCTCTTATTTTTTACCATATTTTCCTTGGTGATACTCGACCGAGTGTCTTTTCAAAGCTTTTTTCCTTTTACAATATGGGGTTCAATTTTATTAGATGAACAAAAGCTTGTATAAAATATATAAATAGTAGTACTAAGGAATTGTTCTAAGAGATTTTATCCACAAAGTAAATTTACATAACTTTGACAATAGATATTGATTAAACCAAAAATCTCAATTTTTTGTTACTTGTTGATAAATCAGAAACAACAAAATAAATCACAGAAAAAAGAGATGCTCACAATTTCAAGTTGTTCGACAAAACCTTTGCCTACATCTACCCCTAGTTAACCCAACCAAACCTCACTATCAAATTGCCCTTTGCCCAACAGACTAGTAAGCTAAAACCCGCACAACTTGTGATCAACTTGATCACCAATCAGCTCCACAGAGCTTACAATAGCAGTCTTACCCGGCCGCACATGCAACAGTATCAAAACAACAGTTGGCTACAAGGTACAATCCAATTAACAAAAAATTGCTTTACAGAACTTACAACAAAACAAATCTTTTATTGCACAAAAAAAGTGATGTAAAGATATTACCAATGCTTTGAATCTATTGAGGAATAAAGATGATGTAAATTCAGCAGATAAAAAAATCAAGTGATCATTTTAAAGTTCAGCTTTTCTACATGATAAACTTTAAAATGTAGCAATGCAGGCTTTTAATCCTTCAAAATCTTTTCTATTCTCAATAGTTAAGCCTCCTCTTTATAGTTCGTATAGATCACACAATGTTTTAGCCATGTATAACAACTTGAGTTTGAATTCTCGAAATAATCAAAATTAGTCGTTAAGTTTCTGACTCAAATTGTATTAGTACGTCGAGAACATCATACCATGGTGATAGAGTCTTCACAAAAATCATCCCAACAACTAAGTGATTCTACTAGCGCTGATAGACTTCAACAATTGTATCATACAAACGCGAGATGGCTCTTGTATTTTACGACTCCAATACAATTAGCAACGCATGTGTTTTAACATCGATCATACTCTTCTAAAACAAATTGCCATAGTATAATACATATTTACCCAAAACTAAGCTCTCAAACAAATGATATACATTATGATAATATTATGACATTTTGTACAATACAAATTTTACAAAACTTATCCCAATAGGAAAACAAATCATACTTATACGATATACGTTGTTGTATTTGTACGACATGACAAAGGCGTACATAACTTGACATTTTAGTTCAACTTTAAATTGTCTTTGTATGTCTACAAAAATTTATTAATAATTGAACATACTAATATGTATTATTATCATTACAGTAAAATAATAAAGAATCTTAAAAACATATACTTTTAACACAGATCATACTAATTTGATACATAAATTATCCTAATACTATGTATGACATATACTAAGTGATGAGTATACTCATACGATATAACAATCATATTAATACAATGACAAGTTTATATCCTTACATTTAACAGTGATTGCAAAAGTCTTATGCATGAATCATATTAGTACTTGGCGAAAACCTGAGAGTTAAACCACGTACTTATATGACAAATATATCGTACAAGTACAACACCAAAGCACGATAATTTTAACATGTACAAGTACGAAGTATAAAGCTCGTATTGTACGACGATAAAAATGGAAACAAATGGAGATGTATTGTTACAAAACAATGATTATATTAGTACACATTATAAATGCAAAAATAACTTACATAAAATTTTCACACAAATGTACAAATACAATACATATACTTAGTACTGTACGACATGTAGCGCTCGTTTAACACAATTAACATAGTTTGAACGTTATAATACAAAATATTACATCATACTAGTTTGAATTATGCATAATCTAAATCCTATGAGAAAATAAACAATGTATTTGTACAAAATAAGCTTTGTAGGTATACAATACAAATGTAAGCTCAACTTTTAGAAATTGGCCTAAATTAGTACAAGATGATACATTGTACGACCAACTTTGCGCACTTATAAATAATTTAATCAACGGTCACACCTGCACAACGAATACATCGTACCAATACGGTCCCGATATTAGTTCACTTCCAAGCGCAAATATAAGCTAAAAAGGTATCATCCAAGTAAGATATCAACCTTCGTGCGGTACATTCAATAAGTAGTGAAAAACATGACTTGATTTTACTTGTTTTAAATTGAATATTTCAAAACTAAGATTTGCGTAGCGATAATTTCAAAATCCTGATACAGTTTAAAGATCACAATCACTCAAGAATTTAGCAAATGAATACATGCATTAGAGTATGTCATGGATTCTTAATTGTGCCACGTGATAGTCGTAGGTTTTGACAATCTAAATCAACAAAAATAAATAAAAGATTACCTATAATAACTGCACACCATTAAGAGCTAAATTCTCCATTGGATATTCCAATATTTGAAACCTTCTTCCTTCAACATTCCTATGAGAGTATAAGCTCAATTTTTAAATGATCTTACTTACCATTCACTGAATCCAATCTATGATTGAAACATTCACTAAAAAAAAACCGATTAGAAACACAACACATAGATTTTTTATCATCAAACCACTTCACAAGCCATGGGGTTAACATCTCTTACAAGAACAACTTCCTCACTTTGCATTCTAAATCTTATAACATCCACAATAAAGTCAAGCTTTTATTTAATCCCTTTTCCATGTCAAAAATTAACCCTATTCTCACTTCAATTAATGTTTACTTATTATCCAACTCCTTTGTTCCTCTCAACATTATTAATCCCAATGACAAAGACATTCAAGGGCTCCTCTAAATTGGTGATCCCCTAGTTACGTTGGATGGGACAAGGTCTATTTCCCCAAAAGTCAAGAGGGCTAGGTATTCAACAACTTCAAGATTGGCACCAAGTTTTGGTCTCCAAAATTTATTGCACAATTCTTGGTCAACACTTGATCCTCATAGATTAATTATTTTCGTAAGATGTAGTTATAAAACAGATAAGGGAACCAATGGTCTTGGATGTTAATCGCTTTTAATGGTCCCATGTTCAAAGATACTTTTGGAAAGTTTGGGTTAGTTCTAATCACCTCTTTGCCAAACATTACAAGTGCAACCCAATCCCATTTTGCCACTAGTCTACTTATATTAATTCCATAATTATTTGGCTAAAAGAATAATTACACCCTTTGTTAGAGGACAACTCGAATTTTAAACGGGTGTTTTTATTTTTCCACCCCACCCTAGTTTAGAGGGTCCATCAACTAGATCACCCCCATTGTTGAGCCCTACTAAATTGATTTATTCAATCTTGTTTACTAATTTACAACTAGATCACCCCCATTGTTGAGCCCTACTAAATTGATTTATTCAATCTTGTTTACTAATTTACAACATACATTGGGGTGGGTGTGGAGCTTAAGAAGCCCAACTAAAGAATTTTGCAATTTTGCAAAGTATTTGGTATGAGGCGATCCCTACTATCCCATGGCTCTATTCCCATAAAATTGCATAACCTGTTATTTGCCCATGAGTTTGTCTTCCCTTGATAATCTAGACCATGTTATCTGCATGTGCCACAAGGTCAAGGAGGTCTTTATTTTGCTTTTTGTTTTCAAATTTCCACGACCTTCCTTGTTGTTGTCTATGCTTACCGAATGCTAGTCCTCACCAAAAAGGATTGAAATTTATCCAAGCCTAGGCTAGTTGCCACAACTTTTTATACATCCAGATAAATATGAATGCTAAGGCCTACAACAATCTTACCTACTTTGTAACTTATATTGAAGTACTCATCATTTCCTCCACTCTTTTGCAAGATTTACCGTCTAATCTTGAGGATTTAGATCCCCTCTACCCAAAGGTCGCTTTTACCCTAGAATGTCTTGGTGGGATCTCCCACCTTTTGGTCACTTGAAGGTAAATTTTGGTGATTCTGCATTTACGGATGGCTATACTAGGTGTTTTGTGGCCTAGGATGATCAAGGTTGCTTTCTTATTATGCTTGGCCCATGACTGGCCTCTACTACTTCCATTATTGAGCATTTTGGTTCATTTCTCATTGCCGCGCTTGTCAAGTAGCTTTCCTCTACATTCTCTAGCATATAGATAGAGGGTCATGCATTTCTTATCATTGTTTACATGCACATTGCATTGAGAAACCATTCACTTGAGGGATGGATGTCTATGTTGATGATGTTTTCCTACAATTCAAGACATCTTAAGGGTCCCAAGTTTTCGAAGATACCAACTATGTGACAAATTTTTGTGCCCCATCTTTCAAGTGGTACACAGGGATACCCCTAACCCCTTCTTTTGTAGTTATCCTTGATATGGATTGTAAAGCTTATACATGATCTTACATTATTATTGCTTCAGCTACTGTTTAAAAAAAATATTTCCAAAAAAAAATTATACTATAATCTTTTAACATATTGCTGATGCTTAAAATTGGCAAAGGTGAGATGGACAAGATAATAGTGAGTGAGCATAGCATTATAGGAAGATAGTGAAGAAGATATGATCATTGATAGGGTTGGTCACAATGTCTCATTATGAGGAGAGATACTTGCTAAATTTTGAAAGAAGATGACAACAAAATGCTGGGAAATAATGACATGGTTGCAGCAAGCTTAAATTTCGAACCTTTTGAACTAAACCAACTGAAAGTTGGCATCAATAAGCACATTAGGCCTCAAACTCAGCACCCTGGAGTAGGACATTGGTCATCTGAGTATCAAGCTCCAAGGTAGGTGTTTTGCCAGGGTATATAGTTGATTCACCGTGATGTTGTCATATAAGGTTCTTTTGTCATTATATCGTGACACTAGGAAGGACTTATAGGTTATGTTTAACTCTTCAATTTAAACTAGCATAAATCTAAGAACAAGTTGTTCATCTAAACTTAAATATGCAGAAACTTCCTTCTTGTCCAACTCCCTCAAGCTTTATAAATTATGCCCCTTCAAAAAGTAACATTGATGTAAAAATCACTAGCGTTGATATTCTCAGCATAAATTTATTGTCCATAGCTCTTGAAACAATGCTCAAAGGGGCACTAAGGTAAAAGATGCTAACACTGAACTTCTCAGCATGAATTTCTTGCCCAACTAATCTTACGAACAGTTGGATCAAGGAACACTGTTTCTGCCTAATAATAAAAGTGAAAACGATATGTTTAATATTCCTTCTCTGACCACCAAACAACAATTCAAAAAAATTGCTACATGGATATATAGTTTTGATATATCCCAAAAAATTGCAGGGCTCAAAATAGTTTCAAAAGGATTGACTCAACTTGAAATTCAAGTAATTTCAAGCTTCGATTTATATTAACCACCTTAAGTTTGACCATTGTTGAACAATAAACCACATCTAACAATTCAATAAGCTGTATAATTTTCATAAACATGATTGAATTTAGTATATTGGATCAACATTTAGGATGGACTCACTTAGATTTAGGAAAACTCATGACAAGTTCTTTGAAATCCATAGATGACTCTAAATGGTAATTCACCATAATCAACATACGTCACTAACCATGAAATCTACTCAAAATGAAGTACCAGCTTACCATATTTGCCTCTATGATTACTTTAGTAGGGTAGGACCATGAGATGCAATAAGAGTGAATTAATGTTATGCATTAGCAAGTCTTTGTCTTTTCTCCTATATAACTACTTAGGTTCCTTCATTAATGGTTATTTATCTCAGTCTTAAGATACATCTAGCCTTTTTTGAGGTGTTTGCCAATAAGGGCCCCATGGTAACGAAATGTCAAAAACATGATAGATCTTGTCTTTATAATAGAGGTTTTGTCCTTTCTAGGATCTCAATGACTCTTGTTAATGTTAGGTTACCATTACATTTAATGAGTCAATCTTTAAATATTTAATATTTTGTTCTAATAAACTTTTTTAATATGAAATAGATTTAAATATGAAGAACAAGATATTTTTAAAATAGTGAATTAATGGTCTTCAAAATATCTTACAATATTCAATAAACTTTAAGGATTGAAGACATATACATCAAATTTAAAAATATATTCTTTTTTTATAAAATAGAATATTAGCTTATTGATTATTAATCATAAGGCACATCTTTTCATTCCTTCACTTTCAAATCCTATTTAAATATCCAAATTTGTTAAATTCTTTTTTTAATTTAAGAAACATATAGGATTCAATTTTTCACTCAATTCTTTATTTAGTTAAGCATATCCTATACATCTTTATCAAATTTCATTTTGATTAAATTAAAAAATTAAAATTTAAGAAAATAATAGTATTTGAATTTGTTTAATTCTTTTTTTAATTTAAGAAACATGTTGAATTCTACTTTTCATTCAATCTTTTTTTTATTGAATTTTCTTATACATCTTTATCACATATTAAATCAATTGTTAAACTTTTGATAAATTTGAATAAATATTTCTATTAAATTTTCATAATTAAATATATATATATATATCCTAAGCCACATCCCAAACATATGCCCAAGTGTAAAGCTCTCTGGCTAAACAAGCCTGAACGGACACTCGCAAACATTGGATCAAGAGATAGTTGGAACGAAATCAGGTTGAGCTCGACCTTGGCCACTGTGCATCCTAAACCAGGCTCAGGTAAGACAAACGATCGAGCCAAACTAAACTAGAATCAAGAACTCGAATTGGTCGGGTCAAACCCATAACCATGAATTAACCTGTAAGTATACGAGTGGGCTCAGGTGATGAATTCCCAAGCACACGAGGGAGCCAACCCCAGTTCATTTCATATTAAACACCTGCACAAACTATTTTAGTACAAAAATTCTTCCTCGTCTGTAATGGATAACTAAAGTCCTTTACTGTCTTAACGCCTAAAGCATGAGCGAATTCTCACAATCCAATCTCTGATCAAACGACTTCAATCTCACTCGCCTATAAAGCTTCCTTCGATACTCCGATTGGACTAACAAAATCACGTCAAACTTAATCGAACAACCCTTATTATTTTCGCCTTTTAAAATATCTAACCTTAAATCGGATGACCCAAATCTCTCTATTTTGAATCCAACGACTAAAATCGTTCCCGCCTTTACTATTGATTAATCAAACGATCCAAAACTCATTTGACTTGATAGGATGGTCCAGATTTAATCCCTCTTGATCCAACTGTCTATAATTCATCCACTTTTACAATTTTTTGTTTGACGGTCCAAAATATCTCCGATCAAATCCGACAATGTCGGTCGATCCCGTCTAATAGCTAATTTCCTAGCAGCCATTATATGTGCCATTGTAATCAGCAGTTATGAAAAAAAATTTAAGAGTTTTTAAGTCGTTTGGCAACAGCTTTTCATTCACTTTTCAATGACTATGATCAAATTTTTTTTATATAAACCCAACCATTATTCATAAAACAGCTAATTAAAGTGAATAAGATTTTAAGATCTCAACGAAGGACTACATATTCTATTAGTGAAACAATCTCCTAACAATACATATGACTTAGTACTACTCGAAATTCTAAATTCTTCCAGCTAAACCTACATCTTCTAAGCTTTCATTTTCTCATTTATCTTCATAATTTTGAACTTTTTATGCCTTTTTCTATTCGTCAAGCATAGAAAATTTGTATGCTTTTACCAAAAATTTATTTCTTAATGCGTTTTTCTTTTTCCTTTGGGTTTAGTGGCTCGATATTTACAAAAACCTGAGTTTAATTTGATCTCATAAAAAACCAAGTTGGGGTTAAGCTTACAAACTGTAAAGAAAAACCTTAAGTAATAACTTTTTTAATAATAGAGTTTTTCCCCACATTGTTTGAAGGTGAACGTAGATTCTAGTTTGTACCGGACCACCTAAAAATTTCAACGTATCATTAATTTTTATTTCTTATTTTTTATCATAAAAAAATTAAAAATTAATATATATATATAATTCAATATTTTCTACAAACATAAGATTGTTTCTATAAAAAAATTTTAAAAACTACATACATTCCAAATATTAACAAAATTATTTTAATATACACAATTCACCACATTGTGGAATTTGCACACTTATTTTACTTCAATTTGTATCGATAATGGCAAGACATAAATCTTTAGATAAAGATATAACAAGTAAAAACATATATTTAAGAAATAATAAGTGATATTAAAAATAAAATATATGCTCTCTTATTTAATGCTCCATTTCACTACATACTCTCCTTCGTTTTGTGACTATTATAAATTTTATCTAAACAATAATCGTTCTCTCTCTTCAACACCATCAAAAGGAAGATACAATTTATACAAAATTTATTATAAACATTGAATAAGTTTTGTAAATATATATGTCAAATCTTACTTTAAATATATACACTCTAATTCTACTAATTTTTTAATGACATAATATACAATAAAATAAAATCTTATATTTTTATGTTTTTTTTATAATGATAAAATTGATTATATACTAGCAACAAACCTAATATTATTTGTAATAGTTTTTTTTTTAATATAATTTATCTTTTAATACCCATTTAGCTCGAATCAATTATTGATTACTAAGCATAGGAACTAATTCCCATACTTAATTTCTCTTAAGTCTATTTAACTATTAATTCATGGTATGAACTTACACCCTTAAGAGCTTCTTCAACAAATATTGCTCCTATGAAAGATAAAAATATACTTGTCCAATTGCTTTCATAGAAACTCGTATTATAACTTCTTGGTTAGCATATTATTTATTTGATTCCTATGGATTTTGATACTAACAAACTCAAAGCAATTGCTGACTAGTTTCTTCTCTATATTCTTTCTTGTCTGATTTACTTTCTTCATTTTTTAAAACAACTCCATTTAATTATCAAATTTTTCATTAATTATTTTGTAAAAAAGTCATCAAACATAACATGTCTATTTTTATCTTTCTAATTCTCAAATCAAATTAACAAAATTTTCAATTATCACTTTTCTATTAAAAAAAATAATTAATATAAATCAAAAAACAATCATTATCAATCTCAAATTTATATTACTTTTCAAAAATCAAATAAATTATCTACAAATATGTACTGATTGTCATGTCATTTTTAGGTCAATATTTTACATAATCTAGCATTTTGTTGTTTTCTTCCCCTTATATATTGTTATATGTTTTTCTAAATAAGAGATAAATTAATGTCATATTCTTCGTTCCTTACAATAATCATATAAATATTTATCTTTAAAATTTATTACAATTAAATTGAAATTATTTTATCTTTTTAATTCTCTAATTAATTCTACAAAACTTATAATTGTCACATTTTTATTCTTATAAAAATTTAATTATAATAAATTTAGAAAAATCAATGTCAATCACAAATTCAAGTTTCTTTCCTTCTAAATTTCAGATTTTTCTAAAATAAATTATTTCTAAAGATCCATTAATGGTCAAGTAATTTTTAGGTTTAGAGGAAGATTTAACTTGTTTTTCTTTTCGACATGATTTTCATATTTTTTTATTAGTCTTGTTTCGCTTAGGAGGACTTTTAACTATATCTAACTTGCTTATTTTATTTAAGGTAAAATAACAAATATAACTTGGTCTTCTATGTCATAACGTGCTCTCACTTAAATGTGTAACTAAGCATTTTAATTTGTTAGCTTCTAATTGATCAAATTTAATCACATAAATGTCATTTTTTCTTCTAACAAATAATAATACTTCATTATCTTTTAATATTTTACAATATTGAATAGAAAAACTAACAAAATAACCATTATTACATTATTGACAAAAAAGTTTAAAATGATTAAAATTGATCAATACTGAGTCTACAAAGATTTGGTATTATAACTTAGCTAAATAAGCTAACAATCACAATCATTTTGCAAGTGAGTCGCACAAACTCATAAGATAAAACTTGCCTATATAGGTCCTAAAATATGGAAACATGTCTACAAAACTACCTAAACCTTAAATTTAGGAACCCAAACCATCTTAGATTCGATAATAATAAGGTGTAAATGTTATGATTTTGCAAAGAAATTTTCAAAGCTTGTTCCCTTAGAAATCCACTCATATCTATTGTGCTTTAAGATCTACAAATTTCCTAATTGAGCAATAAAATATAAGATGTCTAATTTAAAATAATAATTACATACAATATGAGATTTAACTTGATAATTAGATGTATGTAAAGAAAGAATAGATAATGCATTGAACACATGGATATATGATTTTTTTAATCTATAATTATGATGCAAACATATACTGTTTATTGTCTCGTGGTTGTAAAATAAAGCATATTTAAGCATATATGAAACATTCAAATAAACATTACTTTTTTCTTATATGAGTGAATGAAATAGCATATAAAAGTACATGTAAATGATTACAAGTAGATACAAGACAAAATAAACTAACATTTTTTGACTTAGAGTATTTTCTTTTCAAGTAAATCAAATTTTCTTAATTTTCTTTAAGTAAAGATTTTTTTTCTTATCATTCTCTAATTTTAAAATATCATTGCATGTAATATACTTGAATAATTCAATTTCACATTCTTTATTTGATGTTTCCAAATATGAAACATTAGAAATATAGGCATGAATTTTAGTTAAAAAAATATTTTTCTATTTAAGTGCATCACATTATTCATACAATTCAACTATTATAGATTCTTGTTTAAAACAAAATTTCTTAAGAACATCATACATGTTAATTTAATTTTTATGCTCAAAAACAACTTATTAAAAGAATTTGATATTTCATCACAATATTCAAAACTAGACTCATGACCAAACTTAGAAGTACTTTATATAAATTTACCTCCATAATTCATTTCTACATTAAGTTTTTTCATCTTCCTCTTCTTTTTCTCTTCTTTTATCTATTGTTCTCCTTTTTGTCACCACCATTATCGTAAGATTAATTCTCACCATACAACCTATTAATCCTTACATCATCTTAAAATAAATTGTAGTCATACACACTCTCGTACTAATTTCTTGAAACAATACACACAAATAAATGATTGTTCTAATGATTTTATAAAAATAATTTTATGTTTATATAAAATCCTTGATTTTTATATATTAATTTTTAATTTTTATGGTAAACAAAAATAAAAATTCAAATGATACACTTAAAATTTTAGGTGGTTTAGTTCAAACTAGAATCAACTTCTACCTCCAACTGAGTTCCAAAAAAAACCACTATCAAAATGTTTACAACTTGCGATTTTATCTTACGATTCACCTCTAACCTACTAACTTTTGCGGGTTCAACTATAACCTAGGCTTTTGCAAGCTCAACTCTAACTCGATTTTTTTATGACTTCAAATCGAACTCGGGCTTTCGCAAATGTCGGGCTGCCTAACCCAAAAAAAACGGCAAAAAAAAATCGCTAAATTAGTACTTTCTATGCTTGTTGATTAATGAAACAAGGTACAATGAGCTCAAAATTACGAAAAGAAGTAAGAAATTGAAAGCTTAAAAGTGTTAAGCTTAACTAAAAGAATTTGATATTTTGAGAAGAACTAAACCATAGGTGCTGACGAGAGATTATTACACTAGTAGAATATGATACAATCTTTCTTTGAGATCTTAAAATCTTGTTCACGTTTATTAGCCATTTCATAAATAATGATTGGGTTTATATAAAAAAAAGTTTGATCATAACTATTAAGAAGTAAATGAAAATTTGTTTCACATATTACGGCCAAACAATTCAAAAAATTCTTAAGAAAATTTTTCATAATGACTGATTGCTACGATACGTATTACGCTAAGAAATTTAGTCGTTAGACGGGATCGACCAACGCCGTTGGATCCGATCAAAAATGTTATGGGCCATCAGATCAAAGGCTACAAAAACAGATGAATTATAAACAATTGAATCAAGATGGATTAAATCTAAGCCATCCAATCAAATTGGATAAGTTCTGGATCGTTCGATTAATCAACAGTAAAAGCAGGAACAATCTTAGTCGTAAGATTCAAAATAGAGAGATTTGGGTCATTCGATTCGATGATAGATATTTCAAAAGGTAGAAACAATAAGAGACGTCCGATTAAGTCAGAGTGATCTTACTTGTCCAATCGGAGCACAGAAGCAAGGCTTATACGCTAGTAAAATTGTAGCCATCCGATCAGAGATCGAATAATGAGAATTCGATAATGTTTTAGGCGTTGAGTCGATAGAGGACTTTAGTACCACATTACATGCAGGAAAGAATTTTTGCACTTTACAATACATTACGTAGGTATTTAATACAAGCTAAACTGGGGCTGACTCCCCCCTGTGAGTGTGGGATTTCATCACTTGGACCCACTCATATGCTTAAAGGTTAATTATAGTTATGGGTCCGACCTGGCCCATTCACATACTTGATTCTAGTTTAGCCTAACTCAATCCCCTGCTTTACCTCAGCCAAGTTCAGGATGCACAGTAGCCAAAAATCGAGCTCGACCCGATTTTGCTTCAGTTGTCTTCTTACCTAATATTTGCGAGTGCTTCTTCAAGCTTGCTCGGCCCGAAAGCTTTGCTCTTAGGCATATGCTTGGGATGGGCTTGGGATATTTTTTTTAATTATGAATATTTAACAAAAATACTTGTTCTAATTTTCCAAAATTTAACAATTAACTTAACATAAAAATTGACAAAAATACATAAGAAGAATTCAATTAAAAAAAGAATTAAGTAAAAAATAAAATCTAACATGTTTCTTAAATTAAAAAAAGAACTTAGCAAATTTGGATACTATTACTTTGTTAGATTGTAATTTTTTAATTTAATCAAGATAAAATTTGACAAATATGCATAAGATAAGTTTTAACTAAATAAATAATTGATTGAAAAATTAAATCATAGATATTTTCTAAATCAGTGAAAAGATTTAAACGGGATTTGAAAGTGATACGAATGAAAAAATGTGTCTCATGATTAATAATTAACAAACTAGCATTTTATTTTATAAAAAAAGAAAATATTTTCAAATTTGATGCACATGTTTTCAATCCTTGAAGTTTGCTAAAGACTCTAAAGTGTTTTGAAAATTAATAATTCATTATTTTGAAAGTGCATGATTTATTCTTCATATCTAAACATGTATTACACTAAACAAACATATTAAAATAAAATAATAAACATTTATAACTTGACTCATCAAATACAAAGGTAACTTAACAATCTTTTTTTTTATGATGACAAGACATAAACATTTAAATAAAAATATAACCAATAAAAACATATATTTAAGAAATAATATAAAAGATATTAAAAATGAAATATATATGCTCTCTCTTACTTAATGCTTCTTTTATTACATTCTCTCCTTCACTTTGTAGCTATTCTGAATTTTATCTAAATCACAATCAGTTAAAGCGATCCACATCAACAAGATGAGACCCACCTTACTCGTAAAAAAGAAAGAATGTTAAAATATCTAGGGTGTTTAGAAAATGTTTCATAATTGTTACCAAAGTTTTTTAAAGCTAGCTATTTAGGTTTGTGAAAATGGATGAATTTTAATGGGAATGACTCTTCCACATAAACACAAAGACACAACACACCACTAGTTCAAGGAGTCGAAAGAAGTGACACAAACATTAAACCCCAAGTTGTCTGTAGTTCTAGTTCAATACTATGCTTACACATCTTCAATAATGGAATATTGAATCTATAAAAAATTAGGCAACAAATCACCCATTTCTAAAAATCAAGATAAAGGAGCCTCTTAAAAACAATTGTGACCCATAAAGAATTTGCTTGGGATTTGATGTTAAGAACAATATCAAAGATACTTCTTCAAGTCCAATGCCTTCAAAATAACAATTAAGGCCATATAAGAAATGAAGAGGCCTGATTGTGACAAGGAGTGCATTTATGAGAAGTGTTCAAGAGCATCAGGTTCACTATTATTGGCAACTCAATTTTTGTTGATAATTGAGTTGTGCAAACAAATGGCGAGTCTATTATAATTGTAGTCCAAACTTTTGAAGTTGAGATTTTAGCTAAGCTCTTCTTGGCAAATCAATTGCTAAATGATCAGTCCCTTCCAATTTCTTAAACTTCCAAGGTTGCTTCCATCGGCCATGTCAGGTTACTCACAGGAACATCATAAGTTTTGATGTTAAAATCTACTTTAGTGGCAAGGAAGAAGAAGATTATTTAAATAGAATATTGAAGAAAAACCCACCACCATGGATATGTTCATCTAGACAAACCCCTTACGTTGCTTAGGATAGATTTGAGTAGGTGAGAGTACTTGTGCTTAATAGTGAAACTAGCAATTAGAACTTGTCTTACAAAGTTCTGCAATGAAATGCTGAAGTCAAACAGGTGTGATCCTCATGTAAAAAAAAAGGACACATCACATTCAATGAGGAGCATCAAAAAGTATAAGGTTTCATAAATTTAAAAACATACAAATCCAAGAAATCTTATAAAGAAATAAAGATGAAGCAAAAGCATTAAAAAAATTAGAGAAATATTCATTAACAAATGAAGCATAGCAATTAAGAAAGCACCATACAAATATGGGTAAATAAAGGAATTCTGAATTTTTTTTACATGCAAACAACCAGACATGATTTAAAGAGAAATTGCAGAGAATCAAACATTTTATTATGGTAATATTGATGAAGTGGATAGATGTCCAGGGCATTTCACCCTTCTTCCCATGAGCCTTGGCATCATCAGCCATAAGAATTTGTAATCATCAACAAATACTAGAAAGCTTCTAAGAAAACAGTAAAAAGTGAACTTCAATTAATTTGTTGAAAGTGTCGTCCTCCTTATACTAAGAAAAGGAGTTAGCACACCAAAAGTTCCTTCATAACTAGCAAGTGCACACAATTTGATAACAAAAAGATGTACAAAGTGCCTCCAAATTAACTTAATTTCCATTTGTATGGGATTGCAAACAATTCAACAAACAATATGGTATGTGTTATCCTACCATATAATATGGTAATCCTTAAATGTATGATAGCTTGTTTTGGACCTTACCATATATTCTTAAAAAGAAGCATCACTATAAGTAATTTGTATGATATCGTTTTTAGCAAAAACTTTTGGAAGTTCATAATTAGACCATTCCATTAGCAAAAAGCACTAAAATAAAAACCAAACATAAGGATACTTCTAATGGCATTAGAAAAAATAATACCAATTATGATAGACATGCGTTCAAATGTACAATATATAACCTTGGGCTAGGTTAACTAAATGCAATAACTAAGTTAAAACTATGGAGTATGATTCCCATTAATAGAGGGCCCATCCTTTGTATAAAGCTTGCATTCTCTTTTATGATAGTATATTAGCATTACATTATTCCATAATTGTGTAAGTTATGGGTTACATAAATTATATTATCCTTTCTTGCTTCCATACCTATACAAGCCATGGGTTACATTGCAAATTTGCAAGACTAGCAGTTATGCCTCGTTGATGAAGATAAATCTAAGATATTTAGAGAAAAAATCACATTTCATGGAAGCTTGACATCTATATTATCATGTGGAAGTGAGCCAAATAAGTTTGAAATTATTTAACCTACAAATTTATGACCTTAATTCTCAAGCTCAAGACTTTAAAAATCGTATTTCAGTTTTTTGAAATTGAGCTCCAAGTGTATTATTTGTTAGGGTATTTATCCATCATATGTTACATTTATGGATATCTTTTCATTTGGGGTAATAGAGTATACAAATAAATTAATAGACGAGTATCTAACAACTTCATACACCATTATAAGAAAAATATTATAAATATTTTTTTACTATTCTTGGGCTTATCATGATGATGGAACTAAAAAAAAGTATCTTGATATGAACAAACATGAATTGCAACAACAAGGCATATTACACGAATAACAATGTGGTCATTATGCTGAATGGAAGCCAACAAAATAAATGCCTTTATTTTCAATCCAATTAAGAAGGTTCCAAAGGTTTAAAAAGTTATCAATGAAAACTTTCCAAACATCCTAATGGATAAAATTTTGGAATTCACAATCCAGGTTCCAATATAAGCTACTATGTAGATCTAAACTATCAAAGCAACCCAACCAATTGCACCGCTATGATGTCAGAATAACAACATTTGTACTGCTGCTAATGAATACCAACATAAATTGTACAAGTCTTCAGAGGAGCTTTTAGGTTTATTAGGAAAAACTCCATATTATATAGATCAAAATAATTGTAGTGAAAACACTCACTGCATATATCTTTCGAAACATCTATATCCATTTATTTCAGAGCATTTGTATCCCTTTGGGCTATCGCAATATCATTTTGCCCCACATCATATCCATTTTTCAAGGCAATTCCATTATTAAGTAGAAAAACACAAACAAATAAGAATGGTTATACAGTGATAATACTACACGAATTTTTTTTTTTTTTTTTTTTTTTGACATAGTGAGAATAGCCATAATGGTTAGGAGAGCCTCAAAATAAGTCAAATATTGAATTAGGTGTCGGATTAAGAAAATAAAGTTTCAGTTAATAGAAAGAAATGGGGGCTGATTACCTCAGTATTTTTCAGTTTTGCAAGTGCAACACAAGCTCTAGAAAGCAAAAAATCACCTGCTAGCACAGAAAACTGCAAACAAAAGGTGATATTACTTCAGCTTTTAATTGACTAGTGAATGCCAAAACAAAACTAAAGTTCAAGACTCCTCAATAGGCATCATATAACAATTCTAATATCTGAAGAATATCAGCTAATTTAGTACAACACCTGCTTCAAATTTTTCATTGATTTTACAAGAAAGAAATAGTCTTCCCTTAATTCAGGAATATGTGATTACCACAAGTAAACCTAAGTGTCATGCAATGTGAATTGGGTTCTACCTGCAAGGCTACAATCTAGATCTTGGACTCATGTCAACAAAACTTGGCTTGTTTACATCCTAAAGTATGTTCCCTATTTTTTTCATCTTTGCAGGTGTTCAAGAACAACGGTTGTTTTCACTATAATAAGGATTTGCATAAAACTTGTTACCAATAAAAAAGGTACCTTGTTCCCCATAACACAATTTAACGACCTAATACCCCGTCGAGTTTCTGCATCATCCAAGACATCATCATGAAGAAGACTTGCAACCTATCATGGAATTTAAAAGCCATAGGCAAAATGGAAAATGTATGGTTAAAAGACAGTTTGTATAGCAAACAAGTAGAGTTGATGATCCAAATTTCCAAGTAGAAAAGATAAGTCTTAGTATTAACATTAAATCAAACCTAAACAAAAATTAAGAAATTCATTCAGGCATCATACATGAATCATCTCAGTTATCTCTGCAATCTGTTGTTGCCGTATGCTCAGCTCATCCTTAACGCTGCTGAATACTCCACCAGGTGTTGGTACTGGTATTGGCATGTTCAAAGCCTTTGCCATCAACAACAAAACCTGCATGCCATTTTCAACAACCATATATGGAATAGTGTGCAGCAATAGGCATATAATCTGTAGCTTTCTGGATCATAATGACTATTGGAGCAATATAATTTTTCATTATAAGAAGCATACGCACAAGAAGGTAGTATTTTGCTAAAAAATTTAAAACGCCTTAGGAAAATAAATGTATCAACATGCAAAAAGTGAATAAAAGAAATTGAAAAATGCTGCAGTTTGGTGACAAAGGAGATCATCGAACCAACAAAAACAACGTTATTTAACATGTACATGTACACAAGGCATAGTGATGCTCCCTTACTGTAGGTCTGAATCTTTTTCCTTCAACTCCCATTCTGAAGAAGTATTCAGCGGCTTGAGCAAGCTTTGGCACCTGAAATATACAAAGTTATGCGTAGCAAGATAAATGTGAATAGAAAATACAACAATAGTTGCATATTTGTTATAACAAATGCATAATACAAACACAAAATAAAAGTTATTATATTTACAATGACTATAATCAATAACAACAAAAAGGAGTTCAGAGAAGTTATAGCAGTTGGTTGGAGAAATTTTGGGACCAGATTGTTATTCGTTTGTAGAGGTAACAATAAAAGCAGGATGAATACTTGTGGTACATGGTTAATATATATATGTCCTCATGAACTGGCAAATTTACTCAATCATTTAATAGCCTGTTGAGCTTGGGCTTGTTATATTCTATTGGATTTCACACATTAATAGAAGTTATTAGTAGCTTTGGCATCCTTGTACACATTGTAATGGAACCAACATAAATATACACAGAAGAATACCTCAGCCACAACCATTGACCTCAATCTATTTGTAATAGCTGACAATTCATCTGAAACAAGAGAAAATGGGTCCTGAGGTTCCTGATAAGCACCATAAAAGCAATAACATAAGAAAGAAGAGCAAGCTAATTGCTTGTATAAATCAAAAAAATAACAGCACATATTCTAACATGAATTAATCTTTGATCAGCTAAATAAATCATTCTAAATAGGAAAATAGTAACTACACCGTTTTTTAAAAGCTCAATCAAAAGAAGTTAAACAAACATAATAAATCAACGGCTAGAAACACAAGAAACGCAGTGAATTGCATGAAAATAACTCCATATTATATAGTAGTTGTCAATGGCAAGTTAATTAAGCTTCAAATACGTTATACTTACAAAACGATAAGTTAGCAAGTCTTAACTGAGATTACTGTGAACATTATGAAATAAACTCTGTCCGAATCAAAGTATTTCCCTCATAATAAAAATGGCAAGCAAAAATAAGCTGCACTGATAGCACTACCATTCATAGGTCAATTAGTCAGTTGTCATTAATTCAATAGATTTAATACCAAGATAACCAAAAATAATTCAAGAATGTAACTCAGGAGAAACAAAGGATTCTTACCAAATGCAAAAAAGTTAACTTTGCCTTTGAAATTTCATCAGTTATCAAAGTTATGCAACAAAATTAAAAAAATGAATCAATTATGAGAAAGGGAAATAAATACCTCCACTGCTGAAGTCCTATATTGTTGAAATTGATGTTTGATTTCATGTAAGCCATGTGATCCCAAGCAATAAGTTTCTCTGCAACCTAACATTGACTAACCCATAGAAAGAGTAGCAAATATTTACAATCAAATAAATGAAAGGCAAATGCCTGATACATGTTCATGTCAAATTAGTAAAAAGCAGTAGTTAGGGACTACAAGTAAATCAAGAAGATTGATTAGGTAGCATAAACATAACAAAGTACCTACAAAGGCCCCTCACTTGTGCGACATGGATAACTATGATGAAGAATAATTAAGACTTGGTTGGAGACAACCATAACATAATGTTCTCTTCTACAAAATAAGCCTAAAATAAAGTGAAATAAGGGAATAAAAGTCCCGCACATCTTCATAGTACAAGGCTGTTATAGATAATGACTTAATTAAACATTAAAGATCTGATGAAAAGAAAACCATTTTGTTGCTGCAAATGCATTCAACCACAAATTACAGATATTTTGATGGTGGGGGAAAAAACTCTTGAATAATGTTTGCTGGATATCAAATTTTATGGATCCTTGTATTATCACATTTTAAAGCTTACTAAAGATTATTTGGAGAAGTTTTTTATGACTAATTATAAAACATATTATATGTAAAAACTTAGGAACACAAAGGAAATTTGTCATGACATCTTCAGACTTGACAAGTTAAAAAATGGTAGGATAGAAACAGTAAGCCACATCTGCTTCGCAACTTTCCGTTTTTTTTGTACTTTGTTGTTCATGACATTCATCAAAACTGGATACTTGAGGCCAGAAAGAGTTTGCCAAGCCATTCTCCTTGTCTTCATACAAATCATGGCTACAAAAATAAGATGAATAACATTCTCCTTGTCTTAAGTCTCAAAAGATTCTTAATTTTACCACTCTTATGTTCTGCTTGTACATGTTTTGAAGTGAATAAAGCTTCAAAAGTTGCTAATATTATCCATTAGTTCTAAAATGATTAATCAAACAATACCCAGAAAATTTAGAACTTGAAGGCACTTCATGTGAAATTCCAAAAAATATCAGCTGATGCCAGGAGATTGCATTCTCATATTGATTAATTTGGAATAAGCCAATAACCAGACAAGTAAAACAAAGAAAACTAGGTGTAATTAAGAGAGTAAGGTCTTATTGAAGAAGTAAGAATATAATTTCCCAGAGGAAAGTTTTCCAGAAAACTATTAAATAAAAAGCTTCTCGCTTTCTGATGCAACATGCCAAAAGGCATCTCCAGTCTGTATCAGTTTAATTACCTGAACAGTAACAAATAACCGGACAAGCAACACTCGCAAACAAAATTAGGAATAACTAGGAGACTAAGATCTAGACAAATGAAGGAAAAATATAATCTCACAGAGAAAAGAAACCTAAAAATAATTAAAAAGTTACTCTTTCAAATGCAAAAAGTAGAAGGCATCTCCACACTGCATGCATCTCATTGCCTGATCAGCGACAGCACATTGGATTTCAAATCCTATGCATCAAAAAACAAAAGGCAAACACCAGCTAGCCAGCAACCAATCGATTGTCTTTCCAGGAACAACTCAACGGTTGCTGGGGATAGATACCCAAAGATGTCTAATGCAAAGGGTAAAATAGCATAGCCATGCATTTGTTAGACAACCATATTCTTCTTAAACATAGACTGTCCGGTAACTCATGGGGCATTGCTGCACCGGTCAGCACCGCAGCAATGGAGAGAGGCGAGACCATAGTAAAGTGTACGTAAAAAAATATCCTGGCCAACCACCCATAGACCAAATTAGTTGGGCGAACAACATAAGAGGCATTTGCAGAAATAACAAAGCCAATTCCAGCCAGCAACAAATCTCACAGTAACCCATGGGATCAAAACCATGAAAAATATTCAAGAAGCGATTCCGTGATCTAAAGAAGTGTGTTCCAAGCATCAAAAGCAGAAACATCAAAGAAAATGAGCCAAGTTATGGAGATCTAAAAGATGGCATTAAAAATTAATTAGAGGAATCCATGAAAACTACTCACCCTTGGGCATATGATAGTAGAACTTCTACCAAAAAGCGGCTGAATAGTAAACGTACAATAAAATCTCATGGCACGCCAGCCATGAAGGACTCCACTAGACCACAAACTCCTCTGCGCCGACCTCCAATACATCCTGAAAGACAGACTCGTTTGAAAAGGCTGGAAAGATGGTCTATACAGGGATCAATCAGTGAGGCGGGTTTACAACATGAAATGGAAATGAGAAAATATAATCCAAATTCTTCCCCTGCGACTTATCACCCTCCTTGAGCTCCAAGAACTCGGACGGATTAATGACGCCGCAACGATTGGGGGGTAAGTCGGATGTCGGGCCCCGGGTTGAGATGAACCGCGAACCAGTTCGGGGCACTAGCCATTAAACCGCCGAACCAATGTTTTGGCTATCGTTCCATTTTACTTTAAAGCACGTGCTTTGGCTCGTATTGATATAGGATTAGTCTTTGACCTAACTTAGTTTTCCATCTCGGCTGTTAGCCAAGCTTGTTGAGTTAAACTGTTAGATTTTAAAAAATCAAATTAAAACTGAATTAAAGCTTAAATTTTGGATTTAATAATATTTTTTTAATCTTATTTATCTAATACAAATTAAGCCATATTGACCTCTAACAATTTAATAATATTCATATCAAATGAAGTTATATTAATCTCAAACAAATTGGGATTTTTTCTATTAAGAAAAGGCTCCAATTTGTTCACTCATTCTCCTAGACATCAAAAAATAAAACCATCACTAAAACAATTTGTTCTAATAGTGAGAATATCTCAAAAGAATTGAAAACTACAAAGAAAAATCTTGACAATAACTCATTATCTGGTAACATCTCATTTTTGTTAGCTCCAAATGGGACAACTTTGTACTCAAAAATAGAATTTTATCAAATTTTCATAGATTTATGGATGAAAGGTGGGTAGATTACTTTATTGTTCTTATTCTCTTTGGGCAAACTTAGAAGAGAATAGGGATTCACAATGAAGTGCTTAGAGGAGAAGAGGGATTTATAATGCATTATAATGATTTAAAGACCATCATAGTAAATACTAATATATTATGTCAAAACTCATTTAGTCAAGTATTTGTGTTTGTTCTTATGAGAGGTTTAAAGGGATAACTATGCAAAATGTAAATGCAAACAAACTATAAGTGTCACAGCCCGCTTGACATCACATTTTAATATTATCCTTAAAATTTTTAATATCGAGAACATTTAGAGTTTAAAAGCAATTAGAGTATAATAATGATCTAAACAAGGCAAGAAATGACAATTAAAACTAACTATTACTTATTTCCATATCATATATTGCTTGAACCTTGAGTAAACAAGTTTTAAAATTTTAAAAATCAAATAAAAAACTTCTTCTATAAAATTGTACATATAATTGGATTTTTTCATAATTAATAAAAGGATAAATACAATATTTCTCTCTAATAGAACTCGAAATACTAAACCATAACAAAAAATGAACATCACATATCAACTATAAAAAACATCACAATACACAACCATTGAGATCTCCAACAAAATTATATATATAATACTTTCAAGATAATACATAACCACAATCCAAAATGCCTTAATATCCACTCTTAAAATTCTAGGACTTCACTTATGTTGACCTAATTTCATACATATTTAGTTCTTCATTCAACCTAAGATTATTTTTAATTCCTAAGCAATAAGATTTCAGAGTTGTTCACCCAATTTTGCATCGTTTGACTTATGTAAAAAAAGCTTGTGCTCAATACATGAGATGATTCAATGTACTATGTGTCATATAAAGAATAAGTGATAGATTTAACAAATTCTAACCAAGGTAATGTATTGAGAATATTTTTAATCCTTTATCTTGATTATTTTATGCCAAGTTCATACATACAATCATAATTAATTTAGCTAGCTTATACTTCCTCGTGCTTAAGATAAGACCAACTACTTGTGAAGTGAGGTTGATCATGCAACCCCTTGTTGAACAAATCGTGAAGAAAACAAACCTAAGTGACATAAATTTTCTCATATAAAGAAACCTAGATGGGGATTGCTTAAAGTGAATTAGAATTTGAATTTACCTTTTATTTAAGGAATGTAATTAAATTTCTTTAATCCTACCACTAGCTACACATAATACTTGGATCTTTGAGTTGTAACTGACCAAGGATTAATGAAGTGGCAATTTCAATTAAAGGTCAAGAAGGGATTTAATTGTACTATAGCTTAAGCCCATCCTACCCATTTTGTCCTCTGGTAAGGTTGATTAAATTGTTTTGTGGCTAAGTATTTAAGCCATACTAGATGCCCTTGTTTGATTTTTTTGTCAAAACCTAGCCATGACTTTAAGCAAGAAAGCCAAAACATAGTCAAGGAGAAGTTGAAGGAAAGCTTAATCATGAACAAGAAAGCAGGTGGTTATCTCATGACTTGAAAGAAAAAGGAGATCCTATTTGAATAGTCTTTTATACGACTAAAAATAGGATGACTTCAAAATTATGCAATTAAATGTAGTTAAAACTTAGGTGAGTGAATCAGTTATATTGTTGAGAGATGCATGTAATTGATGTCATGTTATAATTGTTAATCCTCCATCTCATGAACTCTTTAATAAGAAGAATAAAATGTCTTGATTGAGACACGATGACAATTGATAAGAGCATGCTTTAATTATTTATTGAATGACCTCTTCATGAAGTTTTAATAAAAGTGAATTTAATTCTTCCCTTTACTCGAGTGTTGTAGATTAGGGTTTTGAGGATTTTTGCTTGATAACAATTAGAACTATTATTGTTTCATAATATATATGCTAGATAATGAAAATTTGGATGATTTATGTCAGTATAAACTCCTCTCTCGAGAATAGCATGCTTCTAATTTAAATGCTATAATGAAAATGGTAGATTTGATTTATTGTTTTGCATGATAATTTGGCTATTAAAAAGGAAGCAATGATCTCAAAATAGTTCTATTGGAATATTCTTGAATCAAGATTCAATATGAATCATGCTTCATTTATTTTCAAATTTTGATAAGGTTTGAGTAAGTAAATTTAGTGTTATGCCTACATATGGCTAAATCTCGAACTTTTGTTATAATTTGTCATGATTTATAGAAAACTTTTAGTTTAAGCATGATGACATTAATCTATAATTTGAAAGATGTCACAATGACAAGAATCTATGCTTATACATATGAAACCATGATAATGAAGTTGAGACCAAACACTTTTATATAATTTAATATAGACTAGGACATGGACACTAGGATAGAAACTAAAAATTTAGTCAAACCCTAAGGACTCCTTACAACTTAGCATTTCTTGCCTTGGTTTTACTTGGATAACTAACAACATAACTTGATTAAGTCATAGGAGGCTTGGTTTAATCATTAAATAGACTTAGATGGCTTTAAGGTGAGATGTAATCCTTGGTTTCTAGTTGAAGAATATAGAAGAAATTAGTTTAGACCTTATCAAGATCCTAAATAAAGTATAATGAGTAAAAGCATAGTTTGGACTTTATCAGGATTGTAAAAAAAGTTTAAGATTAAGTGAGAGCTTAAGTAGAGTTAAGTTTTAAGGAAAAATCTAGATTACTTAGTTGATTGATTTAGGGTTTGGATGAAACCTTAATATAAATGCAAATAGTGAAATAAGGTGTTTGAATGAAACTTATCAGGATTTTAAAAGTAACATAAGGTACCTTAGTTAAGGAGATAGGATTGGAACCAAGAGTACAAGTAATTGGGGAGCCCTTAAGTATATATTGGTTAAGACTTTAGTCATTCCCTACCCAACAACAATCTACACAAACCGATAAAATGCATCCATAATGCAAGGCTATTATGTTAAAATAGAACTTGTAGCATAAAAAGAAGAACTCATTTTACTAAAATAAATGAGTGTGACAAAACTCCATAATAATCTAAACATCTTAACATAAATAACAATGCATAAAAATCCATATCTATCATAAACAAAATAGTCTAAAATTGATACTGGTATAAAAATCCAAAATAAAATATAATAGTATACATATGTTTACAACATCCCTCATAATCATTCAATACATTAGCCTCTTGTCCCTAGGTTTTGAAATGTCCTTTAAGAACTTCTAGCTTAGTGAGTGTCAATAACATATCTTATAATATGAGTAAAAATGAGTATGATATATTTAATAAGAAAACTTTTAATTATATATAATAAAGTTATATAAAATGTAAATAAAATAACTAAGAAATAAGATAAAGTAATAAATAAAAAAGATGCACGATAATTTATATAAAAATTTTATAATAATATGTGAGGGTCATATATATATACATATCATAACTACATTATACTCTTGCTTATTTTTCATTTCTTTTATATGTATTCATTTTCTTCATTTTTTCATTCTTTTTTCATTTCATATGTTTTTTCTTCTTCAAGGCCTAAACTTTTTCATGACTCTTATCTTAACCTAACTTATCATCATAAGTTTGATATTCTAAAATGTCATGAACTCGTCTCTACATGCCACAATATTAAAGAGCAAAATATCTCATCATTCCTAAGTCTCTTTCGATAATGACAACACCTTGTGCTAACATGGTATGAAGTGCTTAGAATGTCAGAGTTTTATCTCTAAGTACCCACGACGCTAAATAGTGAGGTATCTTTTTATCATTAAGTGTTATCCTTACTGCTAACAACTCATGTCGATGAGGTATGAGGTACTTGGATCCCATCTTTAAGTCCCACAACAATTAGGAGTAAAGTATTATATCTCATCACTAAGTCGAGACCTCTATATATCATGGCCTTATCTTTGAGCACCACAATACTAATAGTGATGTACATCACATCAATTAAGTCATTATCTTATTATGTTATTTTTTTCTTAGGTTATATTAACCTATTTTTTATTTTTTTTCTTTTTATTTAATTTTTTTATAATATTATATATCATAATTTATAGCATCATAATACCTATGAAGCTATACATGTGTAGCTGTACGCATATATATATATATATATATATATATATATATATATATATATATATATATATATATACTAATAATTATAGAGTGTTATAATGAGATAATAACAGATGTAATGCCATGTAATACTTACATCATCAAACATTTCATAATAATATCAAAGAAATTTTCATAATCAACTTACATCATAATTAATTTGCTTTGTTTACCTAATGAGTTTGAGAAATCTTTTCTATTATTTTTTTCCTTTATTAGTTCTCCCCATTCCTTATAATAATTCATAGAATAGTTGTCAATAACAAATGTAATTTCTATTATAAAAGTACGCTTCAGTAGCTATGTTTAATAAACTATACTTTACTACCGTCATTATATCATACAATATGATTGAACCTATTGTACTATATAATAAGACTTTACAATAGTTAAATCAATTTCATTATTATGCTCGTAGTCTAACATCACTATTATATCAGTGTGACTTTCGGTAGTCAAAGAGGTCATATTAGGGATCAAACAAACCATTTATAATGAACATATTCATCAACTATCATCTAGTTATATAAAAATTTTGTATGGTATGATAAATGCATTAATTATTCTTCTAATTTCACATCATATGCTATAATATTCAATAACATACTATATGATTCATGCTTGATGCTAATCAATCGATGAATCGTACAACCAATATTTTTTAACCCGTCAGAATTCGTATCTTACAAGGAGATTTATGCATCATACTAGTATGACAAGTCATTTTAATGCATAGTACTACATTTGTATCTTACTAGTCCATTATAAATTTTATATAATATGATGAATAGTATATTTGCATAATAGTCGACCCCCTATCATAGTCATTTAATGACATAGTTATACCTATACCATGCATGTACAAATACTCTCTTATTATATTTTCTTTCATCTTACTATTCAACATGGTCATCATATAATACATCTCATCTATTTTATTATTTTAATTAATGATTGGATAGAAAATATGGGTAATAATATGTGCCTATCATAATGTCCAATGACCGCTAAATCAATAAATTTATTATGGTCTCCTATAGGAAAAATGTATTGTTGGCTCCTATTACAAGCTCATACAAGGTGTTATGAACAACAACCAATTAGTATAATCCACATACCCAAAAAATAATTCTTTATCCCAATGGTGATAACCTAATCTTTGTGAAATTCAATTTTTTACTAATCTAAATGATGAATACAAGCTTTGAAGAGAAAAACCTCAAAGATACCTTATCTCAAAATATTGTGTCCACAGACTAGGATTAAAGCTTGCTTTTTCTCAAAGCCTCTTCTCTTCTTTTTTTTTATCTCACCCCAGTGCGAGAGCTAAAATTTATAAGTTGAAGTGTTTTAATTCCTCTTCTGAGCTCCTCCTCTTTGTTATAAAACATGTGAGATAAAATAAATAAGAAGGGAGGGGTGAATTATATGTTTAATAAATTTTTTGATTTAAAAAATTAAAAGAAAATTTTTTGAACTTAAAATAAATTTTTTTATAAAAATTATCAATGAAATAAAATTATTCAATAATAAATAAAATGCACAAAATTTTTTTAGGTAATTTGACCAAAACCCATGCCTATAGCTATGATTGATCTCTAGTTGGGCTTTCACCAACCACTCTCTTTTAGTGAAGTAATAAGGGTAAACCAAATACATATCGATGCTCTAATGAAATATCAAAATAAAAAAATTCAAGCTATATAAAAATAACTCGAAACTTTATAATTTTTACTTGCAAAAATATTTACACCTTTAATTCATTAAATAAAATTGACACTAAAATAGATATTATAAAGAAATACAAAAATGATTATGAATGGAAACAGGAGAAATAGATATCATAAATAATTTGTAGCTCCCATAATTATATAGAAATTTGTTGCTCACGATTTAAATTTCACTCGGACTCATGAAAATTTTCAATTCTGATTCAATAATTTTAATGTTTGTAACCATATTTATAGTTAAAATGAAAAACTCCAAAAACAACTTTCCCAATGATTAGAATTTGTTTTTTGAAAAGCTAACTATTACAGATGGAGAAGATGGTTCAATTATCATTTGATTAAACGAATGGAGCAGAAATCATCATATCAGATAAAATGATAAAGGGTCCAAATCTAATCACGACGAGATAAGATTTAAAGCATTGAATTCAAAATTTGGATGGATAGTAATGATGATCAGATTACTGTTCAGGTAAGTACAGAGACTCTTGATTGTTTCATCAACTTTTTTAGATGAACAACTGAAGAAAGTTAGCTGTTCACAAATACAAGCATGACCTAGGCTATTCTATCGTGAAAATGCGTGACCAATTGGTGCTGAAATCTCACATTAAGCAATAGCTTTTGTTTAGTCCTATATTATGAAATAGTTGAAGTGTTTTATGCTTATAATATATCTATTACATATTATAATTAGTTTAATGAGGTTGGCTACCCCATGGCATTCTTAGGAAGTCATGACCTGGGTTGTCAGTGCGCATCTATGAGTTTGACCTGACTTGATTTACCTAAACTAATCTGTGACTCATTTTGCCTAAGTTAGTTCATAAGTGATGCCCTAAATTGATTATCCTAAAGATCACAATAGTAACATAGACTTGATCGATACTCATGCATGACCTGTCTTAAATTTGGTTTAGTTCCTGACCTATGGGTCTCCATTGTTCATGTACTGTAAGCCACTTGACTTGAGCCCTTTAGGCTCAACAGTTAAGGTGTAGTGGTGCTTAGGTAATTTTTTTTGTTTTGATAATAAGAAAAAAAATATATATATATATAAATATTTGAATATTTATAAGATTTTTAAGAACTCAAATATCTTAAAATAAAATACAACTTGAATGAAATTCATATATGCATGAAAGAGGATAGCCTTATGTGCCATAATTATGAAGAAATTAAAAATTTAACATGCTAATCCTAAAGATGTAGAAACTAAGTTTTTTGTGGATTAGCCATTTTACAAATATCATTATTCTTGGCTTCAAAGTCAATAAGTTGAATCATCAAATTACATTCACTATTTATGTTACAGTATTTATTCTTTTAAATCGAAATTATTAGAATGTTTCTTGAGATTTAACTAAAATAATGCTAAACTCAACAAGATATCAGTAAATATTTAATCTTGATTTTATAATCATCACATCAAAGGGCACAACATTCTTCCTCTCTTTTACTTTTCAGTTACTTTCTAAATACTCAAATAGCTTTTGAGAATGAGAAAGGGTTCATCTTCTCATATAATGAGAGGACAAATCAACTACTTCATATTTATTTATCCATTATATTATTATTATTATTAAATTCTCTATCTTTTAAAGTTTTGTTAAAAATCCTAATGGTCTTTAAAAATTTGTAAACTACTTATTTGTGGATTCTTTGTGATGAGAACTTTACAATAATAGTTTCAAACTTGAGATCCAACTATCATTATATTAACATATTTTTTTAGGTGTGAGTTAGACTATATTTTTGAATTTTAAATTTAACATACATGCATATCATACATAAGTATAGAGATGAGGAGACATAATTAAGATACATTTGTTAGGTTATTATAGCCATGAAATGTAGAGTGACTCTTGGTCAAACCTTGGATAAAGGTTAATTAAGTTAGAAATCTCTATTTAGCTTTTAAAAGAGATGTTATTCTTGTTTAAGGGTATTATTTGTCATTTTTTTCTTGGCTAAATCTTAAGCATGGCTTAATTTTTTAGTAAAATATTAAGTAACTATACTTAGTCTCTTAGGTCATAGATTGACACCATATATGATAGTATGTGGGATTGTTTGTGGTATAAAAGAGACTTTTCAGATTAACATGATGACTTTGTTCTGTTTGATAAGTATGATAGTCATTGCTAGAACTCATGTGAAAGCAAGATATAGAGATTAGCCAAAAGCTAGTAAATGTGCCTAAAGGTAAAAAACATAGACATGGAGTTAAGTAGAAGCATAAGGGTTTCTTAATGAGTAAAGTAGTCCATAAGAGGATCTCATATAAAGCAAAAATTAAAGACTAATTAATTAAGTAGCATCTAATCTTGGTAGAGTGTTCTAATTAGATGGGTTAGGGTATTTATAATTGGCATGTCTCAAATAAGAGTACCAAATTACTATTTAAAGGTTTATATGATCAATATGATTATCATATCTCAATTAAGAGTGTTAGATTTCTAATAAGAGATTTATGTGATTGGCATATCTTTGACAAGAGTGTCAGATTTTTTATTAGAGGTTTATAAGAATAGAATGTCTTAAATTAGAGTGTTAAATTTATAATTAGAGGTTTATGCGATTAGCATGTCTCAAAAGATTGTGTTAAATTCTTTATTAAAGATTTATGTGATTAGTGTATCTGAAATGAGAGTACTAGGTTCCTAATAAGTGGCTTATGTGATTTGTGCTTGTAGATTAAAGTTTTTGTGGGTCACTAAGCATCCAAGTGGTTGCATAATAATCTCATGTATTAGTCTAGTTTAGATTAGTAGTTTAACATTAATTTGTATGATATCATTAATCATAATATTAATTATCGTTTGTTTTATAGATTTGTTATAACCACATATATTTGCATGTATTTTTATTATAATATAGTCAGATAAATTAATATCAATTATTTTTTCAAAATTTATATTTCACATTGTAGATACATGTAATCTAATTCTAAAACACAAAAATATAGTCTAATAGGGTCATCAAAAAGTGTGATAAGATGATGATAGTCAGATCTTAAATTTGAATATATTATTATGAAGATCTTATTACAAAGAATTTATACGTATATGATTTGTATTTTTTAGAAGCTATTTTGCTTTTCAAAAAACTTTTAAGAGATGAATATTAAAAAAAGAATTTATCATATTAAATCAGAACTAACTTATCTTCTTATTAAATAAGAGGATAAGCTCACTCCCATGCTCCAAAAACTAATTATGGCTTCTAGAAAGTGAGTGAAAAAGTAAGATAAGATGAAGAGGAGGAGCTTAGATAGTGAAAGGAAGCTTTTTACTTTTTTGTTTGTGCTTTCTTGTGTTATTTTGGTAAGATCAAAAAAGAAAAATGAGAAGCTCCAAGAAAAGAGCAAGCTTTTAAGACCAACTTGTGAAAACTTTATTTTAAGGTAAGATCTCACTATAATTTTCATCACTAAAGCATGTATTTGTTATTCAAATGGTTAAAGAAGTTAATCTTACAAGTTTTAGGTTTGTAGTTTTAATTATCTAAATATACCAAATAATTGTTCAGATCCTTTAGCACGAGCCTTCAATGGTAGCCAACAAGAAACCTTTAGCTTAAGTGATTATAGGTTTTTTCTTAGATCATACTATTATGACACATATATTGAAAAGCATAATGGATGTAGACAATATTATCTAAGATTTTTTTGTCTTATCACTTATTTAAATGATTAACTATGTGGATTGTATTGGTATGATGCATATATCAGATAGTATGATGGAAGTAAATAATATTACCTAAGGTCATTTATCCGATCATTGACCTTGGAGTCGACTTATAAGGCTTATTAATGATATTTTTATGATAAGTGTAACTAATGTTAAAAGAATTATAATAATGATTAAGTAAACAAAAGAAAGATATTTTTTAGTAATCTTTATTTGCTTTATAATGAAAGAATGTATATATATATATATATTAAAATAATATTATTTTGATTATAAGTTTGATATCTTATTTTATGATTAAGGTATTTGAATTTCTCAAAATTGAAGTCATAGATTTCTAAACCTAAAAAATAAAATGCAATAAAAATCATTTTAACTCAAGATAAACTCGAGAATAGCTTAAAATTTATTCAACGCTTATCATTTTAATCAGAGTGTAGGCTCTTTAACTATGTCTCACAAGGTCCTATTATAGATAAAAAATTAATATATGATTATGGCATTATTTCTACACATATTAATAATACTAACTTATTATTATAATTTAATCAATGTAAAACATTTGGTTAACAAGAAAACCAATTATATTTGTCCATAAGAGGAAGATGTTAGTTTGAAGCAATTTTCCTATTATGCTCATTAAGGATGTGCATATATCTTAAACAATGAAAAAAATGAAAATATTTAAAGCCTTAGTTGATCTTTTAATTATCATATGATAGTCGAAGGGTCCTTGTAAAATATTAACAACCTTCTACAAAAATAAAAACACATATGCCTTGCACACGTGATATGGAGTCCTTTAAGAAGCTACTTTCAATCCTACAATGTTGTAGTTGATTATATTAATTTCCATGAGCATGTGGCAATCTTATGCCCTTAAACATAGTAGATGAGCAACAAATGCAAATATCAAATTATGAGGTTGTTTTTTAATGCAATATATCACTTGAAGCTTTTTGTAGCTAACATGAACATAAAACTATCTCAAGAGGTACTTAAATGTCATGTAAGTTTGTCATTTAAATAATAATCAACAATGGTAATTTGTTGCAATATCAGTGACATGCAACATCGTTATTATTAATGCCCTCAAAATTGATGATGTATTTATTACATTCAGATCCAATGTGAGAGGATAGATAAAACATGTAAATATTGTCTTTATCATAAGTAATGTCAAATTATTACAAGCATTAGATTAAAGATGTTTGTACATTTTTTTTTAATTTTTTTTATTTTTTTTTTATACATCTATATATACTTATTTTATTTAACTCCAATGAAATATTAATGTAGTTTATATTTTTTTTTATATTTGAATACAAATTTGACATTAAAAAAATATCTTCATTTAGAATTTATATTTTTTTATATGATGAATCTCATATAATACTTATATTTAAAATATCTACCTTTATGATTATTATATTATATTTTATTTTCATAAAAAAATATTTTTTTATATATCTTCTTTATTTCTAACATCATATTTTATTAATAAATTATCAAATGATTGTATATTATAAAAATACTTTCAATAATGCTAATATCATTATATATTAATTTTATATTATTAATTACAGGCAAATGAAGTGTATATTAAGATGAATTGCAATCCAATTTCAATAATAATTTCGAGTTTTATGGCTACCCTTTGGCTTAAAATCAATCAAAGGTGTGGTTTTGAGTTTAATTTCAATTTCAAATGCTTTAACAATGTTAAAAATCTCCATGTACCAACTTCATAGGAGTTTGTCATGTAATTAGAAGAAAATGTGAGATTCTTACCAATTTCTTTTGTTGTAGTCAACATTTGACTATTCTAATCAATCCAACGTTTGCTAAATTTGGATTTAGCTTTTAACCCATGTTAATGGTTTTTAAAAAAAAACTTTTTATTTTTGTATTTACATTTAATGTTTGCTTTTACGTCCAATAACTAAAGAAACCTATCATAATACTTAGATTTTCATAATTATAATTTATAATATAGTATTTGTTTGTTAGTAGTTTTAAATTAATACAGGATTTTTTTAATAATTTAACTAAAATCGTTTAAATAACATATACTATATTTTTATTCAAATTAAATTAAAAAATAAATTGAAATAAAGAAAAAACTTAAATAAAATCGAAACAGAACTGGAACCGTATTTGCATTCGAGTTGTCGTAATTGCCCTCATCGGCTCAGTATAAATCCAACGAGTTTTGATGCGGTTGGTACTCGCGCTTGTGGAGTTTGCACTGCTGCTAGGGTTTAGGCAGCGCATCAATACTCCCAGCGGCCACGGTATCTTGGCACGCGGCAAGAGAGGCCATCTACTTCAGCAAAGCGGACTTCTTTTAGGTGAAACTCTTCTTTGCCTTTTCGTATAGTTAGCATCGTGTGTGATTGTTTTCAGTTCTATTGCGATGCCTATTCAGTATACGGTCTTTAGGAGTTAGAACAGTCGATGACTTGCTTTCATGTCCTTTGTTACCGTCGAAGTTGTGATAATTTCTTTTTGGTGCATCTGGAGTTTTGTCAGGTTTGGAAAAAAATGAACATTTTTTGATCCATTGCACATTTTTCTGATGTTCGAGTTCATTGTTTATCTGTTCCCAGACTTCAGATTTTGATTAGTGTTGTTACAAGATTCTGTTATGTTTACTAACTCCATACCATTAATTTGGATGATCAGTGTCGAGATGGGCAAGTCGAGCAAGAAGTCAAATGTCGAGGTTTGTTCTCGTGTCTAATTTGTGCTCTGTTTTATTATATTATTCATGCCTCTTACTTTTTGGCGGTTATGTTGTGCAGGTTGCTCCAGCTGCTCTGCCTGTTCCTTCTAAGCCAGCAAAAAAGGGTTGGAGCCTTGACATAACATGCTTATACTATACAATGTGTATCCAATGGTTTGAAAAATTTTATTGTGCGTTGCAGGGAAGAGGGATGCTGAAGAAACATTGGAGAAACCAATTTCTGCTAAAAAACAGAAAAAGGAAGCACAAGAACTTCAAAAGAAGCCAAAATCTGAAAAGAAGAATAAGGCACCCCCTCCTAAGAAGAAGCCCGAAACCAGTAGCTCGGAGGACACATCATCTGAATCTGAACAAGAGGTAGGGGTTTGACCTCCAGTCACCTTGAAACTCGGTGAAAGTTAAGCTGTCATGTTAGAAACCTTGATGTGTTTTCATACTTAATGTAAATGGACGTTTCTATCGTTTGAAAAGAATGTTTCTCATTACATGTGTTTTTTCATATATACATTTCGTATATGGAATAAGCAGTCTTTAGGGAATTCCTTGTCGTGGATGTCTAGGTTATTTGTATCTGATTAGCTTTGTTGTATTGCTTGATTCTGTGGTTTTGGTACTTGTTTCATTTTCAGGTGTTTTCTTTACTGCATGAAGCACAACTGCATCTAAATTTGACACTTGTAATTATTTTCAACTTGTTTGATCTCTTTCTTTTTTTCGCTTTTGTATATAGTTATTCGAATTCTTGTAAATCATGATATTGTTAGTTTCATAAGGGTGATATTGAATAGAGCTGGAGCTATTTTTGTTTGACGCAAAACTTAAAATATTCTATTTTGGGTTGAATTGAAATCGATTTCAGCTCGAAATCAATTCAAGTGGAGTTGGTACAACATCAATTCCACGAAGTTTTCAACCTACTTGCCTTTAATTTCAAGTGGGCTATAATTTGATCCCGTAAGATTCAAAGTGTCGCATATAATGCAAAGGTGGCCTTCACTAAGCTATGTTGATACTCCTCATAATATATGCATTCATTATAATAAATTTTTTGTGATCTTCAACAAAGAAAAAAAATGAAGCCTAGTAAGGTTGATTTTTGACTTTTGTGTTTTCAAAACTTCATTTTACTATTTGCCAATGGAAAATGGCTTTGGAAAAATCTTATTGTATTTATTTGAGTTCAAGTTGACTTGAATTGTATCTCGGTGAGCCAACCCAAATGCGAAATTGGTGTGGAATTGGTTGTGTCAATTTGACTTTTGATCTGGTTTAATCAACTTTGAGTCAAACAAAATTTAGAATGATTGTAGAGCAATGTTTGATTATTGAACATTTTTTTATCACCCTTAGTTTCTTTTATATATTTGTCACATTTTGTTAAGAGAATTTTAATGTATATGCAATGTGGCTAGTTCTTGTGATTTGCCAGCTAAAGCATATTGTTTAATGTATATCATGGAAGATAAATACTTGTTATTCTATTTCATATTAAAGTTTGTCAGAAGAACGGAGCTAAACCCTCCAAACAACTGGCTAAGGTTTCTAGCAGCAGTGGAGTATCATCATCTGATGAAGTAATAAGTTTGCGCATTTGTGTGCATCTTTATACATAGGTCATATGGATGACCAGATGCATTCTGAATTTTTAGTGGTTAACCTTATAAATAGATTTTTTTTCGTAATTTGGCGACTCGACCTGATTGCTTCATAACTGTATTTCATGATTAACCCAACCTATTTTACAGCAGGCTCCACATTAATAATGTTATGGTTGCTTTTTAAATTTTGTTGACTTAAAAGGTTTAGTGCATTTTCCTAATCTGTTTTGAGAAGGAAGTTGTCTTTGTTGACTTAAACCATGAATCTGTGTATTTCATGAATTTTGAGATGCAGTTTATTTGAGTAAATTATTTATTTTATTTTAGTTTTTGAAGTATCGTTCAAGAAATTTGATTATGGATAATAGAATAGGCATATTTTTTTAAATTTAATCACCAAAGTCAAATTAAATTCTTTAATTTCCAAGTAATATTTACTAGATTTAAAAAAAAAGTAACCTTTACGTCCATACATTCCAAGTAATATTTACTAGATTTGAAAATCCTTTTTGCCAATTGTCACGGATTGAATTTGGACTAGTCTCAAACTGATCTATAGCTGACTAATTGGTGAGATGACATTTTGCGAAATGTTTTGGCATCCATTTGTTATATAGTCCTTTTAATCATGCAATTCTCAATCCATTTGTGTTTTCATTACCTCAATGGGGAACAATGATCCTTGTTTAACACGGCCAAAAAGTTGATTTTATAGTGTGTTTTTTTTTTTGTATTCTTCTAATATAGAAAGATTTTACTTTGTTGGATGAGTCTGTACTCTAATCACGCTATATATGTACAGTTATGTTCATGTTTGTGTCATGGTTAGATATCTTTTTACATACTCATTATCATATGGTATGGTGTGGAGGTCACCGTATCCTTTTATAGATCTTCTAGTGCAAATCCTTTATCGCTCATGCTGCATTGTTTTGTTATTACTGTTACATTTTATACCTTTTTTGTGACTCACTATCCTCCTAATTGTTAGAAGAGCCAATTTTATGGAACTAAGTTTATGTATGATTTCAGGAAGGAAAATCACATAAAGCTAGTGATTCCTCCAAAAATCTGCTGAAAACTGTAATAAATAATGGCAAAGTTATGCTATCGAATAAGGTTGAGTCATCTGAGAGTTCGGAGTCCAATAGCAGTTCTGAGGAGGATGTCAGTACAGACTTTGTTTCTGTTGCCCTTTTAGTTAAATATTTGTGCATTGCTAGTTTTATTTATATACGATGCATTGTCATTCTGTGTAGAAACCTTCAGTTGCTGCTATTCAGAAAAAAGTGGCAAATGCAAGTGATAGCCATAAGGTAGTGATCCTCAAGATCATATCATAGTCAGTTGTTTTATTCATGTTGTAGTGTGTATAGTCATGGTATTATTGAACGTCGTAGATTTCCATGTTCTCTAGAGATCGTTCCGTGAAAATCTTACGTAGCGCAAGTTTTATATTGCATTGTTCTGTCGTTTCATAATATTTTATGTTTTTATTCTGATTAATGACCACCCCCTTGACTGTTATTTGAAGACCGTTAACTGGTGATACTAAGTTGGTATATGATTATGATTTCAGGAAGGAAAATCTTGTAAGGCTGCTGTTCCATCCAAAAAAATGCCATTGAGGAAGGCTGAGTCATCTGAGAGCTCAGAGTCTGATGACAGTTCGGAGGAGAAGAATGTCAGCGTGGATTTGCTACTGTTTGATTTCAAGTTAATTTATTTCAATTGAGTGCTTGTTTTAATTAACATGTGACTTCCTTATAACAGGAAGTTGTTGCCCCATTGAAGAAGCCAACTACTGCTGCTGTTGTTGTTCCAAAAAAAGTAGTCAAGGCAAGTGATAGCTCAGCTAGTGATTCTGATGAAGCAGTCTTTACAATTGCTTGCAGTTTTGTTTTTGTTTTTAAACCATGTCCTTCCTTGCTAATTTTTTCCTTACTTGAATAGGAGGATACTGCTGCCCCAAAAGCTGCTAGCAATAAGGTGGTTCCTGAAAAGAAGGGTGGAGCCATTCAAGATTCGTCTGGTGAAACTTCAGATTCAGATTCCGATGACGAGGCAAATGTTAATAACCAAAGAAAAAAACCTTTGCATTTCTTCGCTTTTGTTCTTTGTTGATGCATAATTGTTTTTTGTGATAAAAGCATTTGTTTGTCATGAAATCACAAGCAAATAATACTGCTAATTGCTGTACTACTTGTTTGTTGTTATGGTTTATTGTCTAATTTTAAGGAAATTTTGAGCAGGATGGAACTCCCCTGAATAATGCTGCAACTGCTAATAACTCAGCTCCAAAATTGGCAACTGTGCCTGCACCAAAGAAAAATGAAGATTCAAGTCGGAGCTCTGAGAGTGATTCTGAAGATGAGGTCAGTGGATGCTGTAGAAATTTTGATTCTGCTTGAATTAGTCTTTGTTTTAGAAGTTGATTTACCTGCCTGTTGTTTTTTTTCTTTCTTGTCGGTTTATAATTTTACCATGGTATTGTCTTTTTATATTGTTGCTGTTTCCTTCTTTAGGAAGTTGTTAACGTTTCTATTGCTAAAAGAGGTTTATTGACATTGAAGGCAGGTGCATCTGTGACTCCCAAAAGAAAAATGAATAAACTAGTAGTTCTGAAAGTTTTTAACGTTTCCTTCTTTAGGAAGTTGTTAATGTTTCTATTGCCAAAAGAGGTTTATTGACATTGAAGGCAGGTGCAACTGTGGCTTCCAAAAGAAAAATGAATAAACTAGTAGTTCTGAAAGCGAATCTGATGAGTTGAGAGCGAGACAATGCCTTCAACTTCTTATTCTCAAAATTTTGAACGATATGTAGATGTCTACTAGCAAGCAATGTTCAAACATTAATTTATGGATCATTTAGTCAATGTTGATCTTTATAACTTACAAGAAGCTCCATGAGAGGAAAAAAATTAACTCCACAAGATCATGCCAAGAGCAAAATCAAGCCACAAATGCAGGAGTGATTTCTGTGGTTTTATGACCTTGGTCCAGATCCATTTATGAAGGATCCCACAAGAAATTCACTGCTTATATGGGAGATTACAAGAGTTTTAGGGAAAATCAGGGCAAAACCAGAAGCTTAAGATGGTTACAAGAGACTTTTAAACAATTTAGACTTGCTTGATATTGTACGAAGTTTCTATGTTTTTCTTAGTATTCCTCTGATTGCTGTGGGTTGTGATTTTTGTCTTTTTTTAAAGTAATATGTTTAGATAAGTAGTCAACATGCTGCTGTTTGTAAGTGAGCTGATGTCTTCTCAGTATTTGTGAAATTGAAATGCTTAGTAGTGCTGTTGACTTTATTGAGTTGATGAATAGCATTTTACCTTGTTTCAATTTAGACGTTGATTAGTCAATCGGCCCATTAATTTCATCCTTCCAATATTTAGTAAGGAACTGGTGCTTTTTCTATTTGCCTTCAAACAAAATTCTTCAACTAATTGTTAGTCTCTGGAACAACATTTTGTGCTGATGGAAAGCAAGTATGCTTGTTTGTGTTTATTTAACTTCATTGCAACCTTGTGTTCAACAACTTTTCATCTCCATATCCTATTACAAATTTTTACCGCATTGCATTATGACATGCGCGTGCTAGTTTTCCTTGTTTGTCAAATTGAAATGTTAAATTTAGTTGATCTACTACTTTTTTGAGTGAACTGCTGTGTTGCATAGTTGCTTTAGTGTGTAATTTCTTATTGTATAATTCTATGTTTATCTGTGTCATAGGTTAATGAGCTATCTTTTTTATTGTATTTCAGACGTTTTTATTAGTCAGGTGTTCAATTATGTGCTGCTTTTTATATATTATGTGGTTGCTGTTTTCACGTTTGTTTTAGATGCTTTAAAATGTTTTTGTAATCCCAATATTGATTTTTTTTGATACAAAGCAAAGGACAAATGCTTAATGTTCATTGAGATTCATTGCTTCATTTTGCAAGATCAGTGCATTGTATAATAAATTATTGTACCATTTTGTTTTCTAAACTTTTAATACTTTTTTTAGTAAAGAAAACCAACCTTTACTGCATTGCAATATTATATAAACATTATATATTGACAAACTTGGAAGCGTTTTTACTTGATATTTTTTTGGTGCTGCTTTTGTCTTGTAAGCTGTTTCATTTTGTCATAGTTGAGGAGCTTTGATGCATTAAACTAAGTTCTAATTTTTGTGATATGTGTTGCTTTAACCAAATTTAAATGTAAACATAACTCATTGGACCACTACTTGGTTCTCCAATTGCACATTGTAAAACAGTTGTTTTCATCTAACAGCATATCTTTAATCTTACAAATCTTTTTGTACAAATTTTTTTACTATATTGATATTTGTGCTCCAGGAATTTTGAATACCTGAAATTATAGTAGTTATGCTTCAGTCTGCAGCCTTTTTATTTTATTAAGAGGATATGTTCGCGAATATGATTCTATTTTATGTTGTCTATTTACTTTCAAAGGGACTTGAATAATATGGTGGATTTGTTAATCTACCTGCTTGCAAAACTGCCTTGGCAAATGATGCGATCTATTGCATAATTTTGTAGGTTCCTGGAGCTGTCACTCTTAAAAGTGCAGAACAAAAGAAGGTAATTCAATTTTGATATTGCAAGTACAACTTTTGTATCTTGATTGTTTGGTATAAATTGAATAATTTGTTATTACAGTCACTGCAACGTTTGAACTAAGGTTGTGTTCTTGATATGTTGGTTTATATTTGACCTTTGCCTCTCATCTTATTTGTAATGTTTCAATGGTTTGTTTGTAATTCTTCTTGTACATATGCAGGCGTTTCTAATCTTTTCTGGCAGATGCTGTTTATGCTTGTAGCATTTTTGTTTATCTTTATATTTTTTGTTTAACTATTATTCTGTGTGTTTCTGATTTTTTTTTGGTATCCCTTTACTTCCTATTTGCTGCTTTATGAATAAATTATGTTTTTTATTTCTTGGTGGTGACACACTTAAGATATATTTTCGGAGTAATGCAGTGTATAAAAAAGTTCAGAAGAGAGCTCTGATGATAGTGACCTGCAAGTTTTGACTTCTTGCTTTGTTGGAAATTCAAATCTTTACAGGGAGCTGCTGGGGTAACTACCGTCAAATCTAGTGCAAAGGTTGTTAAAAAGGAGAGCAGCAGTGAGGATGAGGATAGCTCTGAAGAAAGTTCTGAAGATCTCCCAAAAGCACAAGAAAAGAAGGTACATGAATCATTTTCTTGTATATGTGAAGTTATTTTTAATCTTTTCTTGTGGATACTTTTTTATGCTTCTAGCTTTTTTGTTTATCTTTTTATTTTCTGTTTAATAAACTGTTATTCCTTGTGTTTCTGACTTTTTGTTTTTCCTTTACTTTCTATTTGGTGCTTTACGAACAAATTATGTTTTTTATTTCTTAGTGGTGACACACTTAAGATATATTTTCAGAGTAATGCAAATGCACAAAAGAGTTCAGATGAGAGTTCTGATGATAGTGATGTCAAACCTCAGAAAAAGAAACAAAAGGTTTGTATCCTTTGTTCTTAGTTTAGAGATTGCTGTTAGTTCTACTTATTTGACCTGCAAGTTTTGACTTTTTGCTATTGTGGAAATTCAAATCTTTACAGGGAGCTGCCGGGGTAACTACCGTCAAACCTAGTGCTAAGGTTGTTAAAAGGGAGAGCAGCAGTGAGGATGAGGATAGCTCTGAAGAAAGTTCTGAAGATCTACCAAAAGCACAAGAAAAGAAGGTACACGAATCATTTTCTTGTATATATGCTGTTATTTTTAATCTTTTCATACTGTTTATGCTTCTAGCATTTTTGTTTGCTTTATGAACAAATTATGTTTTTTATTTCTTGGTGGTGACACACTTAAGATATATTTTCAGAGAAATGCTGTTGTACAAAAGAGTTCAGAAGAGAGTTCTGATGATAGTGACGTGAAACCTCAAAAAAAGAAACAAAAGGTTTGTATCTTTGGTCCTTAATTTAGAGATTTCTGATACTTCTGCATATTTGGTCTGAAAGTTTTGACTTCTTTTGCATGGAAATTCTAATATTTACAGGGAGCTGCTGAGGTAATTGCTGCCAAACCGAGTGCAAAGGTTGTTAAAAAGCAGAGCAGCAGTGAGGATGACGACAGCACTGAAGAAAGTTCTGAAGAAGATCCCTCAAAAGCACAGGAAAAGAAGGTACATGAATCACTTTCTTATTTGTTGGTTTTCCAAACAATTATTCTTTTCGTATCTAACCTAATTGCATCTTCATAATATCGTGCATGGATATGCTTGTCAGCCAAGCAAAGCTACTTCCAAGAAAAGCAGTTCTGATGAAGAGTCCACTGAAGAGGATTCTTCAGAGGAAAGTGAAGAGGAGGAACCAAAAATAACACCGCAAAAGAAGGTAATATCAGTGCTGTTTTTCATCATCTCCACAGCTGGTGGTGGTAATTTTTTCTATGCTTGAAATCATTTTCTTATTTCCTTGTTACATGGAAAGTAATAAGTGTTTTTTGTTATTTGAATGGAAATTCTAGTAAACTTCTTATAATTGCATGTTTAATGGAGGCTAGCAATCATTCATCATTTCACCTGCAAGCAGACAGTGCATTTACGAACATGTTATGTGAACGAAGTGAGGTCTGAATCATGGGGTTTATAGAATTGTCAAATCTGCCTTTGAATGTAGCTTGTTGCAGAAGGTTCTTAGTTGATCAAGCTAACTGCAATTTCAAGTGGCTTTATTTGGAAGTGTTACTGATAATTAGTTATTTAAGAGTAGTTTTGAATTAATGGTTAAAGTTGATGCTTTTGTCTTTGAACTGGTGGCTTCTTCATGGGAACAACCTCATATAAGTTGTTCGGTGTTTCTTCTGATCTGCTCGTGAGATTTTTGCTTTGTACATGTTTAACCAAATACTAACATTGCTTCAGCATTTGGTGAAATATTTTTCATAATAAATTTAGGGATAATAGATTGCAACTTATGACATAGTTACTAGGTCAATTTATTATTTGTTTTGGTTCGAAAGACAGTAGTTGGGGTCTTCCTGACCGTTAATTGCATTGTGAGTTTCTCACTCTTGTGGTGTTATTGGTTGTACCCCTAGAAAATTTAAACTTCATTTTAATCCTTCCTACTGTTTGGTTATCACATTATTTTCTGCATGATTATTAAATAGTTAAATTAGAGTTTAATTTCCCTTGCATTTCTGCAGTAAAAATACTATCTTATTGTTTAATCTTTTTCTTCAATTTTTTTTTAAGGGAAAGTGTGTGTGTGGAAGTGATTAGATGTACTTGTGATTGCGATTAGGAGAGAGCATAGTTAAAGTGACATGTAAGAGATGGAATTTTGTTGGGGAGAAGCAGGAAGTAGACAGACATGGAGTGAACTGATGTGGGGAAGGTATTGTGGGAGGGGGGGATTGGAAAGCAGAAAAAACAATATGAAATTGAAAAGACTGAATTGATAAAAAGCACAGCAATTCAGTAAAAACAAGGTAAAGGAGGAAGGCCAAAAGCACATGAAGCATGGATAGAGAAGCGAACACTTTACAATTTCAAGCGGTGGAAGTGGAGATGGTGATTTGGAAATAGTTATTAGAAATTTGAGCTGTGTTGTGGAAAGTAAGGAAGAGAGTGAACGAGGTAAAGCAAATACAATTCATAAGATGTCAGTGGATGAGCAGATGATTCTTCAAAAAGGGTCAAGTATTTGGGTGCTGGTGATTCAACAGAAAGTGATGCTTTTGAAAATAAGGTGGTGCGGCAAATAGTTATTAAAAGTTTGAGTGGCATGTATAGGCAAATGAGGGAGAGAGTGAACAAGTGAAAGCAAATACAATTTTGTATCATGGGAGTGGATGGGCAGATGATTCAAAAAGGTGATGTTTTGGCAGATAGGTTAGGATGCAGGAATGCTTTAGAGGATTGATGATGAGCAATATTTAAGATTTGGCAGTTTATTCTTGTCTTCCATTAAATTGCCATTTTAATTGCAGCATAATATAGGGCAATCTTATGGTTGATTAGATTAACAGGCTATAATTGTTATCCTTGAACACAAATGATTTAAGTTAGGCTACAAACTGTTGGCATTTCAGCTGTTTCCTTCTTGAAGATGCTGCCATGATTTTTTGCTATTTTTTGTGGTAATAATGATTGCTTTTTCACTTTTTGACTTGTTTGGCATGATTTGGGATTTTAATCATCTAGGGAAATGATACCAAGCTGAAGACGGTGCCATCCACTAAAGGAACAGAAAATCAAACTGTAAAAAAGTTTGAGAAGAAGGTGGTACAATACATTAACAACATCATAGTTCTATTATCTATTCAGTTTTGAAATTAAGATAATATTTTGCTTATAATAGGAAAAGGAACTTGCCAGCAATCAAATTGAAACATCTGGTTCAAAGATACTGTTTGTAGGCAACCTTGCTTATGATGCTCAAGAGGATGACATGTATGCCTCTTTTACATGTTAGGTTTGGTTGCTTGGTCTTACTCTCTATTGTAATGTGGGCTTTTATTATTTTAGAAAAGAGTTTTTCAAGGAGACGGGAGAAGTTGTTAGCATCAGATTAGCAGAAGCTGATGATGGACGACGTAGAGGATTTGGTCATGTTGAATTTGCCACTGGAGAAGCAGCCCAGAAAGTAAGTTTTAATTTTTATTTTTATTTTTTTATTTTTTGAAGCTGTTGTGCCTTGCGCTTAGAAAAACTTTGTAAACTTGATTCTTATTGTACAGTAACAACTAATGGAAAATATTTCAACACTTTTGCTTAGTTTTTGGAAGTTTGTTCTTAATGAATGATTTTTTAAAAATCTTGCTTCATTGTTAGGCAATTGATGAATTAAATGGACAAGATCTACTTGGCCGTCCGATAAAGCTTGATTTTGCCAAGGAGCGCTCATACACACCTTATACCGGGTACCTGTCTTTTATGTGCCTGGTTTACTTAATGAAATTAATTTTGGCCAAATAATTTGTTGAAACATTCTGAAGGCTAAAGCATATTACATTTTTAACTTGATGTATTACAAGATACTTCAATAGAAATATGCTTTCATCAAATTGAGATCTAGAACACAGTACCCTCAAGTGATTAAATTGAATTAAATTAATTGTTATTGAATAAAGCTATTATATTTTGCGTTATAAATTTATTATGGAAGTCAGCAATTGAAAGCACTCTGTATGTTCTTTATTGGTCCTAACAAAAGTAGCACTTTTAGATTGAAAAATAGGCCTGTTGGCTATTTCTGTGTTTTTTCCCCTGCTTCCATTGTTTAGCATGGTAAATGACAGGCAACTGGTATGCTATTTTTTTTGCTCCTTATTGGAAGATCTTTCTCACTGCGTTGGCTTTTTTGTTATTAGATTTTATTGGAACTGTTGGCTTTAATGATGATAGCTCATTTGCTTGGAATTTTTGGTGTGCAAACTTTTTTAGACAAGGTTGTACATGACAATTCTAGTCATGTTTGTATTGAAACTCGTTGATCATGTTCTTTAATTCAAATTTATACAGATTCTAATATGCCAATTATGCAACACACAACTCATATTGTTTGGTTTGACAACATTTGTGGGACTTAAGTTTGTGGTAAAATAACTATCCTCTTTCCTACTTACCCTACATTAATAGGCATAAAACACTCCTTTAGTTTTGGGTTTTTTTTTTTTTTTGGGTGGAGGGGGTGATGGCATGCCTTTCATGAAGAAGTATGCTAATGGAAACTTATTATTATTTTTAAAGGTCATCAAACATTAATGCAAACATTTTGCTTTGTTATTAGATCCTTAAAAGTTATAATAGATATTAGAATCTATCGTTCTTACATTAGATAAAGGTGTCAATTGTGCTAAAGAAGTTGCTTATGCTAATGTTTTTGCCAATCTTTGATTTTTCTGAACTTTTGAAAACAGGTGATTCTGTAATTACTTAATTAATTTATAAAATTGCTTTGATCAATGAAATAGACTGTAAAGTGAAGTTGTTGCATTGATCATTGTCTATCATTGGCACAGAAATAAAATTCAAAATCCAGGTAAAGAACTTTAATATTTATTTTTGTTCTGGCTTGCTGGTGTAGCATTGATGTTGTTGATTAGGATGATAAGGTTTTATGAATAGCAATTATGAAAATTTGAGTCCTTGCGATGTGAATGGAGGGGGCGGTGCAATGGAAAACAGAGAAGACTTATTTATGTTGTAGATCTTCTGCACTTTTGATGCACTTGAACCCAGCCGCACAAGCTAAGTTGATTATGTAAATACTGGATGACTGGCTAACTTTTGCTATTTTGAAAACCTCTGTTTTCACTGATGAACTATTTCTAAGTAGCTCTGACTTGTAGTGCTGGCATGTTTATTTGGTTTCTAGCTGGAAGGAATAGATGGATGAGATTATTAATTGTGAGGTCAAGAGCTGAGGCCAAGTGAATTCTTTATTAATCTGTGTTGATCATGTTTCTAATCCTTTGTATTCTATTTCTTTCACAATTTTGGCCAAATGTTTCATTGTTTGACAAGAATCTTGTGGACTTTGACTCAAGTTTGAGTTCATGTCTCCTTGGAGAGTCAATGGGATTAGTTTTAGATATATTGAAAATGTTTTGGACTGTAAATCAAGATAACAGTGAAATTGAAGGCATTTTGTCAAGAAAAATAATGGGGTAGGTTTGAATGTCCTTTGGTCTTATGTGCAACGCATACTAGAATTGTTTGCTGTTTTTCTTGTTCCCAAGGATTGGAAAGCTTCTGGTAGCGGCGACTTCAGTGTTTTCTCCCATATTTTTGCATTGCTGTTCTTTTTGTTCTCAGGGATTGGAAAGCTTCTGGTAGCGGCAACTTTAGTAGTGTTTTCTCCCATATTTTAGGGTTGTGCATGCAAAAACTCCTTTTCCTACTCTCTCACCCAAAAGTTAGTTCAACAAATTTTCACCAAGTGCAAGCTCTTGTTAGGCTTTGATCCACATCAAAGAAATTTTGAAAGATCACATCAACATTTTGGAGCAGCATTCAAGGAGCCTCTCCCAATAAAGAAGAAAGGATGTTTGCTATATCCTCCTTGTGCACACCTTCTTTTTAGCCATGATCTTTAATCTCCATTGGTTGAATGATCATATTACTCTTTATTGGGGTACCTCTTTTGTTGATCAATGGATTAGGTTGTTGGTGCCCTAAACAACCACCTTGGGACTTAAATCAAACTTAATGAAGGGGGAAGGGCATCATAGGTACTCTTTGTTTCCAAGGGAGTGGTCTCATAGCAAGGGATTGGTCTTGTTTGGTAGTCATTATAGCCCCCATTACCTCATTGGCCATCGAGGTTTGGGCTTGGTTGCTTTGCTAAGCTTTTAAGAATGAAGGCGTGGCAAGAGCAATTTTGTTTCAATCTACAATTTTAGATGTTTGGATCAAAGCTTGACATATTAGTTAACTAAGGGAATGTAAGACATATCTACCCAGCAAAAAGCTATTTCAATAGTTCCATTTCTTTATTATGTGCACATCTTGTGTGCTTTTTGATACCCATTTTGATGTGCCCCTCTAGTTGCCTTGTTACACTATGAGTGAATGCCTTTTTGCCCATCCATTCTAAAAATGATGAATGGAAGGTGAAGAATCACCCATTTGGCTGCTCTTAATCGGCAATAACGCTTCTCAATTGATAGAACGTTTACAAACAAGTACATGAATTTGTTTAGTTTGAAGTGTCATTTGTTTTCCTTATTACTTAGCCAAAGAAAAAATTGGTGTTCATGACATTCAGGCCAAGTTTTCTTAGATGATTCCATAATGGTTTAGAATGTAGTACAAAGTGTTATAGAATGATACATGAACCATTATCAAAAGAAACTTTTGGAAGATTTTCACAACCCATGAAGTCAAATATTGTGATCGGGCTAGTTATCAGGCTTCGACATCACAATCTTTACTTTTGTATGAGCTTTGAGCTCCATGCCATCTTTTTTTGCTATGGAGGTGGTAGCAATGATGATAACAATCAAATCAAGCGGGAGCATGATATTTCTTTTTCTAGGTGACTAGTAGATAGTTTGCATTGTGTAGCACACCCTTTCTAAATAAATGAAGAGAAAAAAGTGAGACAATGTGTCACAAATTGGTTCATCCAATTCTTTGTTCTAATCTAAATTAGAGAGCCATGATTTCCCCTTTAGCTCTCTCTCTTCATATTAATAGAAGAAATGGAGGGGTCAACATTTTGACATGAAGCATTAAAGATCTCATATAGATATTTTCATGTGTTGAGTAGGCATATTGCATGCTTGGGTAGACACATGATCTCGTCATCCCATTTATGATTACTACTATCGTCATCTTTAGTTTTTTTTCTTCTTCCATCGATCTTACCCTTAGTGGTCCCTAAGGTGTTGGGAGATGTTGTGCTTTGCCCTCCAAGCTTTTGTCGACAAGCATCAGGGTGTTCCAAACTAGATGTTATCACATTGATCATTTGAGTTCATAATCTTAGTAGGGGGTACATAACATTTTGCATCCCTAAAATTGGAATGCCCTTGTTGGTGATTTGAAATATGAAATTAAAAATTGAGTCACTTAATAAGTTGATTGCATTGAACTCTTCTTTATTCGCTCTTGCAGACAAGACATCCTTTTGAGTCCACAGTCTACATAACTTCAGTGGTAGTACCAACAATCTAGAAGATTGGATGAACTCTCTCATGTGCAATGTCCATTGTCTTCTTTAGTAGCTGTTGTATGTCTATCAATTTTCTAAGACAAAAATTGAGAGCATACCCATTTAGGCTTTAATATCTTGATACTTTTTAGTAGAAAGAAGATGAGAATGTTTTAGAGACCAACCCTTGCCATTTGTTGTCATAATCGGTGTCTTTAATTAATAGCCTTGATTGATTTTCTGCTCCCTTTTTTATAAATAAAAGGTTGGGCTATCAACGGATGATGAAGATGCTAATTTTATGCAAGCATTCTATCATTTTTTTAGGTCACTCTTGGCTTGATAACTTGGCAGTTGATGGGTTGACCAATCATGCCATCCCATGTTTTGTCATATTTGGCCTCCTCTTGACACATCTATCGAGTATATATCTTATGCATCCTTAACCTGAAATCTCCTGAGTTCCATTTATCATTATCATGTTCGATCACATTAACAATACTTTATCATGTGCCATGCCGATGACCATTTGTTGGTTAGCAACAATCATGTTTTGACCCGTCATTGATGCTTGAAAGTGTGCTTTTTCTTGCCATTTGTCATTTATTTACGGCGAAGATGATTAGAGAGGACATTTAATCGCAACCATTTTGACCAAAACAATCTTGTAACCACCAAATGAATTTGCTTCTCTTTCATTCTCTCTCTCTTAGGAATCATAGAGTCATTCTCTTCCTTTTCTTGAGAACTTGTTTTTGCTTACAATGTGAACTTTAGGCCAAAGTCCCTTTTAGGGCTTCCCGAATTTTTACATCCACTCATATAATGCATTTCTCCAAACAATCATGCGGTCATTTTTTTCCCTTGTTTTGGGTTTTCCATGTGAGAAACCTCAAATTCCTATCTCTCTCTTTCATTCAATATTTTAATTTAAAAAATAACCTTACCAGTGAATTCTAGTATCATGCTTATCATTGTCTTTTGGCTTGGTTGGTTTGATTTTCTGTTAAATTGTTTTGGGTACTTCAAGCCTGACGACATAATGATTTGATTCTGTGCTGAATGCTCAAACGAGAAATTTGATTTTGTTCTTGATTTGCTTTTTGGCTCAGCCTATTTTGAAGACTGATTGCTTCAGTTGATATGTTTAACTGAGCAATTGTATTTCCTTAACTATATTCTTTCTACTAATAAAAACTTGATCAAACCCATCAATCGGCAATTACAAATAAGATTCATTGAGACAATTTTTAGGGTAATGTGTTGATTTCTTTTGCTCTTCCTTATTCTCTAAGCTTGTTAGGATTGTCAGAAGGCCTGGAGAGGTTCAATAGCTTTGCCAGCAATTTAGTTGTCAGCATATCTTCTACATAAGATTGATTGTTTTAAGGCCAATTTTTACTGTCGAAAATGGTGTGCATTAGAAGGAGCAAATTTTTTCAGTCATCGGTGCAGGTGAAGACATTAGGACATAGAACAATGGCAAAAATGCATAGTGACTAGTTATTAGATGAAGATTTATCTTTTTGAAAGAAAAACGGTTCTTTCTCCTCCAATTTTTGTTTGAAGAACTAATCTTTAAGTACTTGTATTTGGAATTGCTTTTTTAGAATTTTTGTGCTGATGATAGTTTTTTGGTTCTCTTGTTTGGTATAGTTGGCTTTCTATAATTTTCTTTGGAACTGCTTTTGTAAGTTTTGACATGCTTTGTGTGTAAGAGTTTTGCCCTACTGTACAATTCCAGTAGCACTTGAATGAGATGCTGCGACTTTGTTACAAAATTACTCCTATATGCTTTACTCCAATTGTGAAATTTGGTTTGTATATTGGACGAGCTTGGGTTTTATAAACAAATTTCATCAAACTATGGATTTATAAAAATTATGCCTCACTTTTTAATTATTGTCGTCTTATCTTTGACAGCTTAGTAAACTATACAGACTAGGAATTGGGTGGGCACCATAAGGATTTGAAGTAGAATTAGGAACTTGCCTTCCCTTGTGCGTTCTTGTCTTCATCTTCCCCCACCTATTATGGGCATTTATGTTCATGCATCATTATCGATCAACTAATATTTGCTTATGTTTGTGCCTTAGTTCTTCACATACATGGATTTTGTTGCTCATCATTAAGTTTCCGTGAGCTGCATCTTGTTTTTTTTATCTCAGGAAGGAGAAGCCATTCCAAAAATTTGAGAAAGCCCAGAGCTATACGATATTTATTAGGGGTTTTGACAAATCGCTTGACATGGATCAGGTAGGGTTTTTGTTTTCCCACTGACAATTGAAGCAAATGAAAGAAGCATCATATACTACTTTCGATCAAATTTGATGTTTAACTTTGTATCATTTTGAATTCAGATTCAAAGCACGCTGGAAGAGCATTTTGCTTCTTGCGGAGAGATAACAAGGTTATCATTACCCAGGGACTATGAATCTGGAGGCTCAAAAGGGTTTGTTGTGTGTTTTTTTTTTGCAATGGCATTTATTGCTCTGAAGGCTAATTTCTAATAGTAATGTTGCAATGTATATGCATTTAATCTTGTTTGGCTTTCTGTTTGCAGGATTGGATACATGGATTTCAAAGATAAGAATGCCTTTTCCAAGGCTTTGGAATTGAATGGTTCTGAGATTGAGGGTTACTCGCTCATTGTAGAGGAAGCAAGACCAAGAACTGAAAGCCGTGATGGTGGATGGAGCGGTGGCAGGGGTGGTGATAGGAGTGGTGGTGGAAGGAGTGGTGGCAGGGGTGGTGAAAGGACTGGTGGTTGGGGACGGGGTGGCCGAGGTGGGGGTGGCCGGGGTGGCGGTGGCCGAGGTCGCGGTAGGGCTCCTTTTAAGCAGAGTGCTGGTACACCAAGCCAAGGTATTTTATATGGCATCTCATTGTTGTTGTACACATCATTTCTCCATTACATAGTAAAACATGGATTGAAAACTTTACAGGGAGGAAGACAACCTTTGGAGATGATTAGAGAAGTCCTCGTTGGAATTGATTTCAATCTTTATGTTTCCTATCACTTGTTTTGGCGTATGGTCTTTTGTTGAGGACACCCATTGTCAAGGTGCTTGAATTTTCCCTTTGTTTTGAGTTGAATGCATTTCCTTTTCTGTAGTGCATATTTAATTTCCTAAAATTCAATTATATTTGACTCAAAAATACCATTCCTTTAAAACCAATTTAGATTTCCTGTAGCTAGTCTTTTCAATGCACAATTAAGACCTGCATGAAGCTAGAGATGAGCTCGTTTGACAAGAATTGCTAGTTTTGCAGTTAGAAAGTAGTTTTATTGACAAATTTTTTGGTTGTCAAATCAAATAATGTGTTCTTCCAAGGGAGAATACAAATGTTTCATCACCACTTTAATCTCATTAAGTTTTAAGATGTTAAAAAGCTTTTCATTGCTTTTTAGGAACTTTGCTGTTGCTTATTGGTGGCTTGAATGATTTTATGTTCATGAAAATCTTTGATATGTAGCCATATAATGTCATGAATTTTAAAATATTTCGTTTGTTTTTGTAATTCTTAAGGTTTTTTTTGTATTTGGTTGTACCTGTTTTACCTATAGATGTGTTAATGTGGCTTTAGCAAGTTGAAAATTAATAAAGATAAGAGTATTTCCATCCCAAATTCTTTGTTGATCTCTCATAAGATGTATATTAGTTTTATTGACATGATCTTGCCTACTGTAGATATAAAATTGTACTCTGTTTTGATGAGTTTTGTAATTGAACAAAATTTGTCACAACGTTCTTATATCTTTTATACTAAATGTAATAAATGATAACGATTCAAAATGATATAAACAATGTCACAAAAGTTGTCGAAATCATATCTATTAATTCTAATTGAGTTGTATCGTTGTACCCAATTGTAAGTCCTTGAGAAAGCTACAAGTGATGGTCAAGAGTACAAATTTAACTTGAGGTTGAACTGTTGTAGATGTGACATCTAATTCATGTGACAATTTTATTACAATTTTCTTGTGAAAATATTAGACAGGATAAGTTTCTATTTTTTAAAGAAATATTTCCCCGTTATAGCAATTTTGAATGTTTTGATTAACATCAAAGCTTAAAAGGCTATAAAAGGTAAAGTAAAATCAATATTGGCTTTTTTAAATATAATGTTGTTTCTTTTTTAAGGTTTTTCATAATTTTCTTACTAGTCAAACATTTTTTTTTTACTTGAATAGAGCTTATGAAGGTTTAGCTAAGGGAATTTGTTGAAAAATGTTTTAAGATCTAGCAAGTTCTTGTGAGAACTTCTAACCTCTAAAAGTTAAAGGATCTAAACATTGATGTATGATTCTACTGTTTTATAAGCCAATATTAAGCTCATCATTACTAGATGTGAAACTAAAGTACATGGGAACTTTTCTTCTCATACTTAACATCTTTTTTTATTGAATTAAGCAATTTTTTTTTAACAATTTGCAACGTTTATTTCACATGCTCCGAGTGTTCTTATATGTTTTGATTATAGATATCATTAAGATAGATTACAATAAACTTCATAATTTCCAAGCTCACAATACCATTAACAATTCATATAAAGGATTTAGTTCTCTTTGGGCTCAAACACAACTCTCATTAAACCTAACACAAGGCTTCCCTTGCTTGAAAGTAGAATCAAGGGATAGTACAACAACTAAGCCAATTCTAAATTAGAGCACAAATTTAATTTAGGCATAGAACAATTAAAAACAGTATCTAGAATTGAACCAAATTATTTGAGCAAGAGCAAAAGGAAGGGCCATGTGGTGAAGAGGGTGTATTAAACATGTAATGAGTGAGTGCAGCTCTTCTAAAAAGTCACCTTCTAGATCCTCCCAAATAATATGGAAATAGTAGAAGGTTATTAAAGAACTTCTGAAGATTTTTTCAAGGCTAATTTGTTTTTGAAAAAAAGGAATAAAAGTGATATTTTTGTTACTATTGATTATGATGTGATAACTCTTGATCATGATTGCATATATTATCATTTGATATATGGTATTCTACCATCATTATGATCTTCTTGTTATTTTTATCATATTTATTAAGTAATTTACTTGTTAAAATCTTAAAAACTCATTTATATTTATATTATTAGTCATATTACAATGCATTAAGATGAGGATCATAATGAAGTTGGAAACATGGATACTATTTGAGGGTTAATAGTTTCTGAGAGTAGAGGTGGAATGGTAAATTATTTTGTGTTTATATTTACAATTATGTAGAATATTATGAAAATTATGTATAAAATAATTTTGTATCTTATGATTAGTTCCACATTATATTGTTCATGAGTTATAAATCTTTGTAACATAATGATATAAATAAATAGTTTGTTTATATTCTAGAATTTATAATTACTATAATAATATAGATTGTCAATTGAGATGATTACATAAGAGATTCTATTTATTTGGATTTTAAAGGATAACCCTTTGATTGATTTAATTTATTATTATAGTTATTATATGTAAAATAATTTAGTTTCACTATCACTCTTTTTCTTGATGGGTTGATCTGTTTTCACTATGATTATTATTTAATTATTCTATATTTTTTGAATTAGGGATTATGGGTCTTGATAAGGGATGACATGTTTTTTATTATTAAATAGTTTCTTACTTATTAGTTATGCTATGAAGTAAATAAAAAATATTTGTATATTTTTATGAAAAGTTGATGTGAGTAATTGAGAAAATGGATGGAGAACTTCTTATGCTTTTCCTTGTCGCATTCATTTAATAAAAAGAGAAAGGGCACAAGCATACTATCCACTTTAATTGAAAAGGATTACGTTCACTAAGAATATATCCAACCATGTTATTATTAAGGTTATCCATCAATGATCGATATTGTAGAGTTTTAGTAAAAACTAGGAATGTATTTGAAGGATTTTTCTATTTGAACTAAGGGAATATTATTATGAAGATAATAATATATTGAATAGAGGACAAACATATAATGGATTATGTTTTTCTATTAAGGTTTCTAGAACACTAGTAAAGGAATTATTTTTTTGTTTTATGCATTACATTAATGGATTGCCTATTATGTTTATATTATAATCCATTTTAAAAATAAATTGAAAATAATCATGTTAGTTTAACATCCAAAATATCTCATAATTATTATGATTTCTTATAAATAATTATTTTTGGAGTAGTCTTGCTCAAAGGTTTCTTTTTGATGAATATTCCTTAGCTTTAATGGACTACTTGAAACCTTACTCTTTATGCTTAAAAAGCCTTAGAGCAAACTCCTTTGACTGTAGTGTAGAACCTTTTGTTCATACACCACTCATTTGATGATAACAAAAGTATTCTATTATTTTATTTATATTTTTTTTAGGTATTTAAGATCATATATCTTAAGATTAAATATGTGAATTGTTTGAAGTTATTGGTCTTAATTTAAAAGATTCATTGGTGGTGTTTGGTGAGAATGTAGTTGGCACCAAACTTTAGACATGAGCTAACAAGGATGGAATTTTTGTGGAGTCTTTTTATTTTGTAATTAGCATACGTAGAGGCATTAGAACTTTTGTGGTGCTTTTGAGTAAGTGTGTTAAAGGTTTTCATATCACCATTCATTTAGATAACCTTTAGGTATATATCTCATTTATTTTATCAACATATAACTATACCTTAATAAATATTAAAATTATAGGTTTATTTTAACAAGTTAAGATTAATATATTTAGAATGCATAACATTGACTTTAAGAAAGATAGTTCATATCTTATATTACAATATACCTGTTATACAATATTATTGATTCATATATGATTATATGTATAAATGATCAGACAATCCAAATGAGTGTAATAATTTAGAAGTTCTACATCATCATATAATATAGTCTTATTTATCGTACATCATGATTATCTTGGACTAAGATATAAGTGTAAGTATTAAAGTATCTATTTATATAATATGATTATATATATATATATATATATATTGTATAGTACAATATTATCAAATAGAGATAATGCATTTGGTGAAAATGGATTTAATATAATCACATTATGCAATATTACTTTATAAGATGGTATGATCATTTGAGAGGATGTGAGTAGGCATGGTTGAAAAGTCAGATAGGATGGATGGTTAGCTCATTTGTGACCATTGTATAATGTGATATTTAGAACAAATAGTATAATTAGTATAGATTATGTAATGATTGGTTTGATTGAATTTCAAAGAATTTTAATATAACTATTGAGGGGATGTTTAAAGCCATTAAAAAGTTTTCTAATTCTTATAAAAAGGGGTCCAAACATACTAAATAGCTAATAATCAATTGCATATCATTTTGAGAGAAATACCCTTGAAGATCATCATACATATTAAAATGATTTGAGGGGCGAGGGGAGGAGGGAAACCAATGCAAGAGTTACAAGCTTCTTATTCATAGTTATTTTTGTGTTAGTATAGATGAGTTGAAAGTTATTTTTGCGTTATTTTACATAGTTTAATATAACTATTGATAATTGTATTATGTTATAAGAAATTATATTTTTAAACTTTTTATATTAGTCCTTTCTTTTATTGATGTGGCTTTTTTATCATTGATTTTTCACTTGATTTTTTTACCATCATTATAGGATCTTTCAGTTAGTGATTTGTAAGTTTTTTCTTTTTGACTACTTTTGGTTGGTGTTTGTAAGATATTTTAGCTCAATAATTTGCAAGGAATAATAATAGAGTATTTTGAACAATAATTGTAAGATCTTTTAACATTGTGTTTTGTGCAATCTTTTGTCATGATGTGTAAGATTCTTTCACTCAATGTTTGTAGAGTTTTTTGGCCTGATAAAAGATTCAACATAACTACTTTTATAAAAAAAAAGTTATGTTTTGTCTAGGCTTTTTGGCCAATGGTGGATATAGATTTAGTGTTGAATCGAACTGCCTGAAATTTATTTATTTTAATTATATTTTTCATAAAAAATATTTTAAAAGTTAACATAAGTTTTTAAAATAACTTTATAGAAATAATAAAAAAATTATAAAATACTTTATAATTATTTTACTTGATATCATTGAATTTATAAATTTCATAATTCACTTCTTTTGATATGGATATCATGCTCTCATATTTTTCAACTTGTAAAACTTATTTGAGATATAATACTTAAAATTTAGATTAGTTTCTCCTAGCATCCTTCTTTTTAAGACTTACTTTATTCATGTCAAGTTGATCAAGGCTCATAAAATTATCTTCAACTACTTGAAAGTGGTTATTAAGACCCATAGATGGTGCTTGAGATCTATTACTCTCTTAGTGCTTAAGAATTATCCTTTCTCAATATTAGGTTCACCTTGAAGAGGATCATATCCCTTAAGAGATGTTGGTTCACTTTTAATTATCTATCTTAGACCATTAATGAGGAGGGTGTTAAAAGTCCCCCATTTCAAGGGCAAATTAATCTTCAAAGATATTTATCTTCATTATTTCGAGAGTTATGTAATTGGTTTTAATGGTTTTTCTTCTTTACTTAAGTGAGGCTAATATTTGATAAGATATCCACTTAAATCCCTTTAAGTACAATAACATGGGTTAGAGGCAATTGTTAGATTTGTTGAGACAATTATAGAGTTAGTTAACAAAGATAGAATTTGTTTACTCAATTGATGAAGAGTTAAGATTGAGATGTACTCAACACAAACAATATAAGTCAGAAAATAAGAATAACAAAAACAAATCTTATAAAAATGTTCATCAAATTTGTACTACTAGAAATTATATAGTTTTGATAAATATATTATTTATTAAAAGATATTTAAAAAATGAAAAAAAAATACATTGATGTACCTAAATATGATTATTTTTATAATTTTTATAATTTTTGTTGATTTCAAAATCTTTGTATCAGTATAAAGGTGCACAGATATCTTTTTAAGCCTTCTTGATATTTAATTAAACTTTAAAAATAATTTTATTATATTTATTAAATATTTTACCATGAGTTCTTAAACTGTATTTATAAATAAAATTAGTTTAACATGACAAAAAACACGCGCCGCCGTGCTGGTGGCGGCCTGTACATGTTGGCCTTCCACCTCCTGGTTGCAATGTCGTGGTCTTTACCTTTCGCTCCTCCTGCAACAAAAGCCGGCTTCGCCGCTCTCCTTCGTCCCAACTTGCACAAAAACCACATCAAGCAAGTTCACGCGCTTGTATTAACCACCGGCCTCTCCATCAAGAACAGCCTCCTTGTCCGCATTCTGGAAATCCTGTCGTTCTGCGGGGAACTGGGCTACGCCCGCAAGCTGTTCGACTCAATGCATAAGCCGCGGGTCTTTCTCTGGAACACGCTCATGCGAGGCTACTTCAGAAGCGATCTATGTTCCGAGGCGATTGCCATCTACTGCGAAATGCACCGCCTTGCTGTCCGCCCTGACGAATTCACCTTTCCCTTCGTCCTCAAGGCATGCAGCACGCTAGTTGACATCTGGGCGGGCATGGAAGCACATGCTATTGTCGTCAAGCTAGGCTTCGATTTCAACAACATCGTGGGTACCGAACTTGTTGTAATGTATGCGAAATTTGGTGATCCTGACTGCGCGGATTACGCGTTTGAAAGCATGGGAAATCACAGGGATTTGGTGTCTTGGAATGCTCTTATATCTGCCCACTCGCAGAACGGCCGAGCAGACAGAGCGCTTGCACACTTCCGGAGCATGGAATCTACCGGAATCGAGCCCGACACCATAACTGTGGCTTGCGTACTCTCTTCTTGCGCTTATCTGGGGTGTTTGGAACTAGGAAAGAAGCTTCATTACAGAATGGAACAAGGGGATCTCCCATCCAACACCTATGTCGAAAACGCTCTTCTAGACATGTATTCCAAGTGTGGTAACATGGATGAGGCATTCAAACTGTTTGGCGAAATGCGCACTAGAAACGTTGTATCTTGGAGCACTATTATAGGAGGGTATGCCATCAATGGAAACAGCCGGAAAGCTCTGGATCTCTTCTATCAGATGAGAAGCGAAGGTGTGCCACCGAATGATGTGACCATGCTGGCTGTTCTCTCTGCTTGCAGCCATGCAGGTCTGGTGAGAAAGGGAAAGGAACTTTTCCGAAGCTTAGATAAACCTACCGTTGAACATTGTGCAGCCATCGTTGATCTGCTTGGAAGATCGGGACATCTCCACGAAGCCTATACTTTCATCCAAAGCATGCCAATAACTCCCGATGCTGGAGTCTGGGGAGCTTTGCTTAGTGCTTGCTCGATTTACCGCGACACTGAGCTGGGCGAGATTGCTGCTGATGAGATTCTACGGCTGGCGCCCGAGGTACCGTCGTACCAAATACTCCTGTCCAACATGTACGTCACGTTGGGCAGGTGGGGTGATGTTGAGAAAATAAGAGAACGGATGAGACGGAGTGGACTGAGGAAGGTGGGAGCTTACAGCTCTGTTGAATTGAACGGCGAGGTTCATGTTTTCTACGAGGGTTCGCATTCTCAATCCAAGGAAATGAATCGGGTTTTGTCTGAGCTAACTGGAAGAGTGAGGAGCATTGGCTATGAACCCGAGAGTAGTGTTGCATTACATGATGTGGAGGAGGAGGAGAAGCAAGCAGCACTTCTGGTTCACAGTGAGAGGCTCGCCATTGCATTTAGTATCATCCATTCCAAGGTTGAAGGCTCTCCTCTTAGAATCATGAAGAACCTACGGATATGCTATGACTGCCATGAATTCTTCAAACATGTGTCCAAGGTACTAGGGAGAGCTATCATAATGAGAGACAAGAGTAGGTTTCATCATTTTGGCGACGGGCATTGCTCGTGCAAGGAATTCTGGTGATTCTATACGTTGATAGAATTATATATTTGAATTCATATAATTTCTTCAACTCAAGTATGAAGAGCATGGAGGTCCAATTTGCTGTGACTGTTCTTGATTTTTTTATTATATTAACCTAACTTATGTCTGCCTTTTTCATCTTTTGCTGGATATGCTGTTTGTTGGTTACAAGTATGACGTAAGGATATGTATTTGGTATGTTGTTGAGAAGTCAATATTGTTTCTTGTAAATTTTTGCACAACCTGGCTTGTATCTATGGTGACAAAAAAGAAATAGGAATTGTTTTAGATTTTGTGCTTTTGATAATTTTTATAATATTGTTTATTTTTTATCTTGTTTTCAAATACAGGAGGATGAGTAGGATAAGAATGAGGAGAAAAAAGATTGATATCTATTTTTCGTGTTTTTGAGCTATTTTTTTTGTAACTATTACAAAGCTTGATACCTCACGTATGGCAATATTGTGCAAAATATGTTTAGTAATAATGTTTTTTTAGATTTTTTTGTTTTTAGTGATTGGTGATGTGTTTTTGATTATTAGTTATGAGTGATGTGAATCCACAAATATTATTTATATTCAAATGTTACAACCATTGAGCCGATTTAAAAGTGGAAATGGGTTAAATTCTGATTAGAAGTTGTTTTATAGAGAACAAGTTACAGTAATTTAAATTGATGTCACTAATAATAGTAATGCTATGGTAACAATTTAAATTATTTTCATAGGTTTTTTGTCATCTATGAAAATTTTTTAAATTATTGTCGAAGGCCATAAATAATACTTTATTTTATGGTAGTTGCATGAACTATTGTCATATTGCTTTAGTAGTGGTTTAAATATTGCATAGAACAAAAAATGCTACTATGATCTGTATAAGTGTTTAAATTGCTACTACATAGAAGTGGCTATAACCATTGTCATAGATCTAGGATAGTAGTTTAAATACTGATCACAATGGTCGAATGAGCCAATGCATACCAAATGCATCGATTTCAGAATTGTTGATGCCAATAATTATAACTGTTGCCACAATTAAAATAACCATTATGTAAGCTCACAAATTTAGCAAGGAATTTCTGATTCGAGTTGATGTTTTTCTTTGCATTTATTGCCATTACATTTCTCAACTTTGTTGCATTTTGTCGAGAAAATTGTTAATCTTCCATGTGACTAGTTCTTGTAACTTGGTTGCTAATGCATATTGCTTAATGTGTATTGTGGAACCTAAATACTTATTTTTGAATTTTTAGGTTAAATTTTTACAAAAGAGAGCTTAACCAACTGAACAACTAGATATGGTTCTAGTTGTTTTGAAGAGTTATTATTTGGAATAATAACTCTATGCATTATCTACATTTTTATAAATGGGTCATATCATTTTTTTTTCCAAACCCAATAACTCAATCAGATTGATAACTTTATAAATATATTTATTGGTGGATTAGATCTAGGTTACTTGAAAACCAAAATTTATGCATAACAAGAACAAACAATTAAACATGAGTATAAAGATCGTGAAGTGCATGAAAAACAAATGTAATTTGGGTTTAAATTACATGAAATAAGGTTTATCATAACCCATTGCATGAATTATGAGAGTTAGTCATGTCTCAAAAGAGTTAGTCTTAATTTAGGAGTAAATTAAACAATTATAAAATATATTAATTCAATTTTTTTTGTCTAAAATAAAGCTTCTAATTAGTTAGATAATTAAAAGTATAAAATCAAAGTAATGGTAGATGGCTTATGGTAAATGACTCATGGTAGGTGACCCATGTTAGATAGTACATTAATGAAAGTGTCCAAAATATTCAATTTCTTCAAAAAATAAGTCTGAAATATATTTTTATATTAAAAAATTGTATGAATATTTAAGTCTTTAAGTAGATAGAAATTATTTTTTGTATTAAATAATTACTTATAATCTCTTATTTAAAGGATTTCTTATAAATGAATGAATGATAAATTAGTTGTGGCTAAAGAAAGTACATTGCGTTGTACCATAAGTGCTTGCTTGGCTAGGCGGCCTTCTCTTGGGTTTATTTTGGTAAGTAAATTATTATTTTCTTCTTTATCCTCTAGACTTTACTCCTCTTCATTTAAACTGTTTTGTCATACTTTCCGATCCGTTTAATCTAAACAATTATATTATTCTACCCTAGAGCAAATCTCCTCTCCGTTTACATCAAAAATTGTTTGTGACCTAAGTCCACATTAAAAATTTTATAGATTCTTATCAAACATCAATGACTCAAACATTTAGCACAAACTATTTTTAGAAGAAAGTTGTCTTTTGACTTAAGCCATGGATCTTTAAGTATTGTTATTTATGGTATGATTTGTGCATTTTATGAAACTTTGAGATGCAATTTATTTATGGAATAAATTTTTTATTTGATTATAATTTTTGAAGTAATAATCCAAAAATTTTCTTGGTAATAGTAGAATGTGCATTTTCCTTTAATGTCATTTCCAATAGTAAAATAAGTTCTCTTGTTTCCATACATTACATGCTGTAAACTTCTGCCGTGATGTCTGGACTGAAAACTCAACTTGCCATGTCTTTTGGACTTGCAAGCATGCCCAACATATTTGGTTTGATCATATGTTAGGCACTTCTGCTGTCGCGATTGGTTTGTTGCAGGGGTTGCCTTTGATTGATTCGGATAGCACATTTGCTTGCATCTTCTCGGCCACAGGTTGGCCTGGGGCTAGAAGGGAGGATATGGCTTATCACCTTGCGGTGATCTCTACAGCTATGTATTACATTTGGGCTAACCGCAATTTGAAGATGCATAAGAGCCCTACTTTTAGCTATAGTGTTCTTACTCGCAAGATCAAATTTGAGGTCAATGCCATTGCGTCACATCCTCTCCACTCTCCATCCTTGTCCAGTAGGAAGCTACACCCATTGGGTCACTTTACCTCCATTTGGCTTCCTCCCCCCACAGGATGGCTCATTATCAACTGTGATGCTGCTGTTTCTGGAGACTCTGCGGGGATTGGCATTATTGCTAGAGATCACCTTGGCCAACCGCTTGTTGCTTTGGGTAAGTCCCTTATTTCACACTCCAGTAACACTATGGAGGCTCATGCGCTATTTGAAGCTCTTGTCTTGGCTATGACAAAGCTTCAACATTCCATGGCTATTGAGTTCCAGACAGATTCGACTACTGCTATTCAGGAGGTGACTCATCTGCTTAATCACCTTACGGACTCCCACGTCTTTTCAGATGCCCTTCATTATGCTAGGCACAGACTGACTACACGTTTCTCTCACATTCTTCGCGAGGGGAATGCCCCCGCTGACTGGATTGCCAAGAGGGCCTGTTTTGCTGATTTCTTCTGGGAAAGGGGTATGCCCCTACCCAAATCGCTTAAAAAGCTCCTATTTACTGATTTTGTTTTTGAACCCCCATAATTGGGGATGACCTGTATGGCTTCGGCCCCTTTTGATAATAAGAAACAAGTATTCAGGAAAACTCAACTTGCTGATGGTCATGGATTGGATTTGAGTTGGGGTCAAATAAATCTATACCTGACTCATTAGTGGGATGGCATTTTGCAAATTGTTGTTGTTATCCAAATATTTTTACTCCTATAATCTGGTAAATCTCAGCAATTATGCTGGTTTCTTCTATTACCTTAATGTGGAACAAGGTTAATGTCCAATAGGGCTATCAAATTGAGGTTATAGTGATGCTTTCTGTATTATGCCAAGATAGAATGATTTTACAAAGTTGGCTGAGTCTGACCTCTAATTACACCTATAGAGTATATATGGGTTTATAAACCATGCAGCCATAAGATTTGTAGTTGTCATCGTGTTTGTATAATGATCAATTGTTTTTTTTTAACATTTATTGCATACTAATTATCATATGGAATATTTTAGATCACCATATACTCTATAGAGTTTTCAGCAAAAATCTTTTACAGTTCATATTGCATTGTTTGTTTTTGCAATGCTTTTTTTTAATTGAGGTTAGCTATCCTCTCAGTTATTATTAGAGGTTAATAACTCTTACGAGAACATGTTGATATATGATTTCCAGGAAGGGAAATCACATAAAACTGCTGTTCCATTTAAAAATCTTCCAACAATTGTAATAAAGGAAAAGTTATGCCTTTGAAAAAGGTGGTCATCTGAGAGCATTGAGTTTGATAGTAGATTTGAGTAGAAGAATGCTATTGTAGATTTACTTCTGTTTGCTTTCAAGTCAAGCGATGACATTCCAGTTGAAGTTTTAATTTATATGTGACAGCCTAGTAGTTTTATGCAGAAAGTTATTGCCCCCATGAAAGTGCAAACAGTCGAAATTATTACAAAAAAAATATAATGAATGTAAGTGATAGCTTTGTTTAGTGATACTTATTATCATATCATAATCCATTGTTTTTTTAATGTTGTCATGTTCCCTCATTGTCATATGTAACATTGTAGATCGTCATGTCCTCTATATACTCCTGTTTTTATGCTGCGCCTTGTCATTTCTGTAATATTTGTTTTGCTCTGATTAACAACCCTCTCAAATGTTATTTGAGGGCAGTAAAATTTATGAAATTGATCTATGATTTTAGGAATGAATATCAAATTCCACCTAAATTTTATTAATAACTGGAGTAAAGAATGGGAAAGGCATACTGTTTGCTTTGAAATTAAATGATTGCTGTGAAGTGCTAATTTTAATTAATATGTGACAACCTGTTTGTTTTATCCCGTTGTAAGCAGAAAATTATCACATCAGGAAACAAAGGGCTATAACTAAGAAGTAGAGAATGAAAGTGACGGATCACATAGTGACTATAATGAAGCAGAGATTTGATGATTGCATATGCTTTGGTTTTTTTCTTTATACCATGCCCTTACTAAACTTTGCTTGCTTTGAATAGATGTTGCCCAAAAAGCTGCTGCTATCAATAAGATGGTTCCTGCAAAAGAGGATGGAGTCACTCAAGATTCATTAGTGAAACTGTTTATATTTCTTATTAGTTTTTTTTCTGGTTTGAAAGCTTTTGGTCTTCTTGCAATCACAAGCATCGAATACCACCTCTTGCTTCACTGCTTGTTGTTGTTCATGGAGTTTTATCTAATGTTAAAGAAATTTTCAGCAGAATGGGACCTCCCTGAATGCTTCAATTGCCAAGAACGGAGTGGGTGCTCAGAGACTGATTCTGAAGATGAGGTTTGGGGATGCTGTTGAACAATTGATTATATGTGAATTAGTCGTTTAGAGAAGTTTATTTTTTGCTTGTTGGTGTACATTCTTTTGAATTTTATGCGGTTTCTTTTTCTTTCTTAGGAAGATTATGTTACATGTAACATTGGCGTCAAAGACAGGTGCAACTACTAGTCCTAAAAAGAAAGATGCATTAATTAGCATTTTAGAAAGTGATGAGGTGAGAGCGAGACATGCCTTCTAATTTGATTTTATCATTTTTTGTTTGGAAGGCTATATTCATGTCCACAAGTGAGCGATCTTCAAATGTGAATTTATGGATCATTTGATCAATGTTTATCTTTAAGAACTTCCAAGAAGCTCCATGAGAGGACAAAGCAATTGAAAACACAAGGTCAAGCCAAGATTGAAAGCGAACCACAAATGCAGCAGTGAAGTTGTGGTTTTATGGAGACCGAAGTTTTGATCCATTTCTGAAGAACAATACATGAAACCCATCTTTTACCTGGGAAATTACAAGGGCTTTAGAACACAAGAAACTCAACTTTTATATGGGAGGTTACGGGAGGTTTAAGGAAGGCCAATGCTAAAACTAAAGCATAAGTTTTTTACAAGAGACCTTCAAAACCTTTTGAACCACTAGTAGGAACTAATATTGTTGTCAGAACCTTGAATTTTGAAATGATCCCTAGCTTCTCCCAATCTGTAGGAAGTTTCAAGAAAAAGTCGCTGTAGGAAGTTTGAAATCTTGGATCAAAGCCTATCAAAACAACTATAATGAGCAAGTCATTAGGTTCCACTAGATCCCCAAGTTGCAGTGTTTAGGAATCTGGCTTTACCTATCTGAGACATTGATGGGCCTAAATTAATGATTTCTATTTGACTAAGTACTTTATATCTATTATCCATTTTCTTTACAGACATTTGCATGCAATACAATTGGTCTATTTATTAAATGCATGCACGATATCTTTGTTTACTTGATATTGTACAAAGTTTAGATATATTTTCCTCGATTGCTGTAGGTTGTGGGTTTTATCTTCTGTTAATTTGTAATGAAATTTTGGTAGTCATGAGCTGATTTCTTTTTAGTAGGTTGTAAATTAGAAATGCTTTATGTTCCTGTACATTTCATTAACATGTATTAATGAATTACATTTTTCCCATTTTCAATTTAGATGCAATCAATCAATCGGCTCTCCAATTGCATCGTTTCAAGCCATGATTTAATCAGGAACTGCACGTTTTTCTATTTGCTTTGGAATTTGTAAACCAGCATAACTTCCTCCATATAAAAGGCAGAAGGGTATGATGTTTATGAACCTTCATTGCTGCCTTTTGTGAGATCTAAAACTTTTCATTTTCATTACGTATTACAATTTTTTTTTTACCAAATTGCATATGGCATGTATTGATATTGTGTTTAATACTGTAGTTAACGATGGTTTAGTCAGTCGCAGACTTATTTTTCATGCATGTATTGATGTCCCTAATTCTTTAAACTAAAATGTTTAGTCAATCTACTGCTGTTTTACAGTGAGCTGTTGTCTCTGCAGCATAGATTAAAGAGTTCTTTATTTCTGCTTGTGTTTCAGATGTTGTAATTAGTAAGGTCACCAGTTTCATTCTTTGTAAAACCAAGCTGTGTTAAGAAACTACTGCATTTTATATTTTCTGTGGATTCAGTGAACTGATTTCTTAACCCAATGGTTAATTTTTATTACATGGCTTACTTTAGATAACTCAAAGGATCAAATGCTTGTGTTCAGCTCGCTTCATTACTTCATATTCTTTCAATATCAATGCTTTGTGTAAATAAATGATTGCACTATTTTGCTTTCAAAAGCATTCAATGCTCATCGTCTCTTAATAAAAGGTGACCTTCACTGCATTGCTATGGGATCAGGATTCTCATGTTCAGTAATTTAGTTGAGGAATGCTTGGCTTATTGATGTCACCATTTTCATGTATATGTTAGTTTTCTCCTATTTATTTGAATTTGTGAAATTCATTTTTTTCTTTTTTTTCTGAAGTTTTGTTGGTTTACTTTAACCATCTTAGTGCAATCATTATAGGTTTTGATAAGATCATTTAAGAGAATTCCCATGGTTCTAATTGAGATATAGTACTATTTCGAAAGATTTTTGTTTAATATATCTTTTTGGTGCTATTAAGTTTTAGTGTTGTTATGTAACTTATTTCATTTGTTACAGTTGGTGTAGACTAGATTCTATACTTGGACTTATTTGTGGTCTCATCCTATTTATCATCTATTGTATTATGTGATTATGCAAAGAACTTTTGATTAACTGTGTACGTAGTGTCAAACACAATTATCGTTTGTTAGATAACTCTGATAATCACATCATCTTTGTCTATAACACCGCCACAATGCCTCTCTTTAAATAGCCATGGTATCTCTCTCTTTAGGCAAGTTTATTTCACCACTCCATGTGATTTTAAATAAGCTATAGACTAAAAGTCTAATTGTAAGTGAAATAATAAATAAACATTTAACTTAAAAAATAGTAAAATAATTAAAAAAATGTAAAACAATTTGAGAAGAAGAGACTATTAAAAATAATTTAGATTCTCATAAGTAATATGATAAAACTCATTAATTTAAACAAACTCAATAAAAACTTTATTTTTTTAGACCATTGTTTGAGATTTAGTGCAAGGTCAATAACCAATATGAACATTTTATATATTAGGCTCTTTTTGATCCTTTTGTTATGTTATATTAAAATTTCTCTCTAGGATCCTCTTGATATCTCTTTCCTTATTCATTAAAAATTTGCCTATGATTCAAGTTCAAGATCCTAGTCTTCACATTTTATGGGGCTTTTTTAGCTTTGTGCAGGTGAAAGTGTTCATATGTTAAGCAAGTTATCTTTTGCTCATTAAAAGCACATGCTCTTGTAGTCAGTTGGTTAGAGCATCTGTTTATTACAAATCGGACCGAGAGATGGATCGGTTTGATTTCTACGACGACGGTTTATTCAAACCAACCGCTCTCCAATCGCGGCTCTCCCGAAGCGGGCGCCTTTTCATCAAAATGCAATTCAAATCTGCCCATCCTTACGCGAAATCCAGTCTCCTTTCTCCATGGAACAGACAACGCCGGAATCAACCACGTACCAATATCCTCCCCCTTCGGCACCGCCGCCACCTCCTCCTCCTCCGCCGCCGATAACAACAGTGCAGTACCCACTTGTCCTGCCTGTCCAAATGCTGGCGCCGGCTCCGTGGTCCACTGGTCTCTGCGACTGCTTCGATGACGTTGGGAACTGTAATCTCCCCCACTCGTCGCTTCTCATTCTTCCCCATCGCACATATAAGTAACTCCTTTCTGTTGCATCCCCGCAGGCTGCCTGACCTTCTTCTGCCCCTGCGTCACCTTCGGCCGCATTGTCGGCGTCGTTGACCGTGGCTCGACGTGTAAGTCCGTCGCTCTCCTCCGACTTAGAATCCACTGTTGATCCCTTCCGTCTTTTGAATTTATACAGCATGCGAAGCCGGAGGAGGGCTTTACGCGCTGATACTCTGCTTAAGCGGATGTCAATGGGTGTACTCCTGCTTCTACCGGTCGAAGATGAGGAGCCTCTTCTACTTGGAGGAGACGCCGTGCGCCGACTGCATCGTCCACCTCTGTTGCGAGACCTGCGCGCTCGCGCAAGAGTACAGAGAGCTCAGCAACCGTGGCTTCCGGTTGCATTTGGGTACGGCGTTTCTTTACTGTGTCCCCCGTTTTGGATTTGGGTTGCTTAGTTTTTGCTGGTTTGCGACGTAGGATGGAAAGGTAACTTGCTGAGGCAGAAGGCCATGCAGGCGCCGGTGGTGGAGGGTGGAATGTGCCGGTGAAGTGCGTCTCCCATTATGTTTCCTTTTGGAGTATTAGGCAGCGTCGCTTTGTGCATGCGGTGAGCTTTGCCATGGTGCAGAACCAACGGTTAATGGTGTCTAGCTTTGAAATATTAAGCTTGTTTTATTGCTCTATGTCTCTATTTCCTACATTTTAAAATTTTTTTTTTTAAGTTTTAAATTGTTGAGAAGTTTTTAATTTAAAGAATAAAAATAATATAGAAAATAAAACATACTTTTATTCTTTGTAAATTGATGTAAAAAAATATTTTACTCTTTCATTAAAAAGTTAGTATTATTTTAATTATATCATAATATGTATTTTTTTTATTTAACTTAATATTTGATTACAATTGTGTTAAATATAATTTATATGTTTTACAATATGAAAAGCATAACAGCATACTACATATTTAATATTTATGAGAAAATCTAAATTAAGGTTATCAATTTATGAGAACTTGAAGAGAAGTTATCTTTAGGCTTTTACCTTTGTTAATTTTTATTTTAAGTTTAAAATTTATATAGAAATATGTACCTTCCATTAAAAAATCTTTGTTTAAAATAACAAACTTGCCTAAGCTAAGTGAAGAAAGGAAACTTACCATGCAAAAGTTTTAGCAACAATCTTACCCACAAACATTACATAAAACTTTTGTTGGACTTCTACCTAATTTATCAACTTTCACAACTTCAAACCCTTCGGCAAGTCTTTTGTTCATGCATTATTGAAGCATTTATCAAGATTATGACTACACCTAAAATTTCAAAGAAAACTATTCCTATAATTACAAGTTGGAGCCAAACACCTTATAATTTGTGTTATCGCTTACCCTTATAGATTTGTTAGTTTCTATGATTGAGGGTATTAGATCAAATGTTTAATTAAATGAAGATAATTTTACTTCCTGTAATTACAAGGGATTTGCTATCAAATTGATTACCAAGTATTATAACCTTAAACCCTTCAAAAACATGTTTATTTATCATCAAAACAACTATCAAAATTGTAACCTAAATCTCAAAATTCAAAAGAAAAAATTATTTTCAAGGATGGAGACAACTACCAAATAATTTGGTGGTTAACACGAATTTATTATTTGTCAATGTTAAGGGTATGTCAGACCCAACTTTTTCAGCAATTTTTTAAAATCCATGGGTGTAAAAAACCCATATATAATCAATGCATCTATCGTACTACTATTTTACTTCTTAGACTTAACATTCAAATTAGGAGTTATGATAACTTATTCTGATCATTATACTTGTAGTGCATTTGCCAAAATGAATCATATCCTTTTACTTGCTCATTTAATTCGAGAATTGGTTTCCCTTAGAGGGGTAACCAGCTAATATTTGCTAACGTGTTTATGATACCAAAGCAACAGACAAATAAAACCATGCTATGTATAATGCCAATTTTCATATAAAATAACATAAGATACAAATATCTAATGTCTATACATAATAATCCTATATAATTCAATGTTTTCAATAATACAAATTGATAGCCATAAATGAAATGACTATGCTACTACTAATAATAAAAAATCAAGATAAAAATGTTCATCCAATTAATGTACCAAATCTAATACTCCAAACTTTAACTCTTAAGTAACTCTTAACTTCTTTGACTTGCAAAAATATAAGGGGGAGTGAGTTAAGGACTCAATAAAGAACCCTTGAGTCATGATGTAAAATTAACAAGTAATATCAAGTATATATAACAATTTATATAATAAAATATAAATAACATCAAGTATAAAATCTCATTAGATGAATTAATCCACTAAGCTAAATTGATGCATGAGATGTGAAACAACTATTTGAATGCACAATGTTTCACTGACAATTTGGTACTCCTTCCAAACCCATAAGGATGATGGCAAAGGATGTAGGAGCATCTAACATTAGCTTACAAATACACCCAAACCAAGATTACACTAGCTCTATAAGTTAATTGGTGCAAAATTTGGTTAAATATTATTTCAAAAAATGCTTAAAATTAAGTTTTTTGTTGTCTTCATTGCTTACAACTATCCGTCATTTTTCACTATCACATCGCTGTCAACAGCTGTTGCCGCTGTCTTAGTCAACCTGCTCTTTTGTGTGACCCGAATTGACATTGGAACCTTGTTGATCCACTAGACCCGTGTCAACTTTTTACCTATGATGACCCACTTGATCTGCATCGGTCCACATTAATCAATGCGAACCGACCAGTCCTCACAAACCCATGAAGTTTTGTGAGACTCATGTCACCCATAAATCAGACATTAGCTTTGCTAGTACTGCTCGCCCCATCGTTTTGCTGCCCACCATTTCATCGCTCGTTGTTACCATCACTCGCCTTTACCATTGCTTGAAATGCATGGCCTATTTGAGAAATGCTTAATGTTAAATAAATTTATAATTTTTTTCTTTTTTTTAATTTTTTTAAAAAAGATTATTGATGAATCATTGAGATCTTTATAAATAGGAATGTTCACTATGATGAAGAAAAAAATTATAGATTAAAAATTTCTTTTGTTTATGTGTTTTTACTTTTGTTAATAAAATGTGTGTGCCCAACTTTAATTGGAGAGGTTTTAACTTTCCTTGTGAGAGACAATAATTAACGATGAGAGATTTTTCACTAAGAGAGTTGGCAACCAAATCTCTGTGAGTGACATAGATCAAAGGTGAGGGACATTTCATCGGGAGAGCTCGTAACCAATCAAATTCTCAGCTCTACTAAAATCGATAATTCTTCATCCACCTTTTCATGCTCTTGATCTAATCACCAAAATATCACCATCCTTAATAAGGCTCCAAATCTTAGCCTGCTATCATTATCCTTTTAAGCCAAGTTTTTTCATAGCTAAAACCATAATCTTGTCTCCCTTTTTTATCTTTAGTGCTTCAAATGCTAACACCTATAAAATTATAAAATACCATCATAAAAAGTATGCTTTATCCATTACTTTTATTTTCTAAGTAGTAATATAAAATTAGAGTTGCTTTTTTTTTCTATTAAAATACTTCACATAGAATTTATCTTAAATTTTTTATTTTATATGTATAAAATTAGATGTGACAAAAATTACTTGTAAGATTATATGCATAAAGCTTAATATATTATCATCTACTTAATAATCCACACTATAATTTTAAACACTGATCTTTGAACAATTCTAAAATACCATATACATTACTTAACCCTAATTGATACACGACATTTTTTCATATTTCTTAATAATCTATCAAGTATCTTTCATATTATAGGCTCTAAATTAGACCATGATAGAAGTTTAAATTTATCATGCATCATAAGGTCAAATAATCTAACACTCAACAACTAACAATTCTAATCACATACAATTCTCACCATACACTTTGGTACATAAACACAAATTTAAACTAGGCTAATATGTGATGTAGCCAATTAATAATGTGCAACGACCCAACAAAATCTAGAACTATCTTCAATGCTCCTATAATTCAAGTCAGTGTCTACTATCATATAAATTAGCATACTTTTCTAGGAAGTCTCATAGCCAAATTACTAGTACACTTTTAAAGACATGTTTTCATTAGCTTAAGGTTTCCAATCTTATGGTTCACTACATCAAAAAATTATCCTTCCATTAGGATTACTCTATTTATCATATTGTTATTAATTCAAATTATTATTTAGAATTTGATTATTTCTTAGAATCTTAAATCCATCATTTAAGGTACCATAACTCATCTAGGTACATCTTCTATTAATAATCTTTGCCATTATCCTTTTATAAGATCCTTCTTAAGGTTCCATTACTTATCTCAACTAACACTTGAGCTTTCACTCAAATCCAAATATGTGGCTTTTACCCTTATGTGTTTTATCCAAGTTATGGCTACATCTAGCCAAGCTTAAGCTTACACAAGTTTTATTATTGACTCTTACATCTTGTGGGCAAACTTAAGCCTTGAACCCTTACCTAATGCTTCTCTTAAGCTACACATATCTCCAAATTTATCATCTTGGGTGTTAACATATGACTTAATAACCTAAATAGAGCTATTCATAGTCTTAATTTAAGTCATTCCTTACCTTTACCCTTAAGCATCTTTTCAAACTATGACAACTCATTAATATGGGTTCACACGAGTCCAACAAATGACTTTTTTTTATCTAATTTAGTTTGAGTCACTCTGCTTATTCAAAGACTCTCTTAAGCCACTCATATTAATTTTAAGATCTCCATCTAGAGTGTTAACCCATGGCCTAAGAGTCAATATAGTTACTCAATGTATTAAATCAATTAATCTATTCTTAAGGTTTATGCATCATAAAAGTAATCAAATTTTTCATTGGTTGAGCCTAAATTCTTCCTTTAAGGCCTAGATCAAGCTCTTTAATTGTCATCAAAGGCTTTACTTGAGAGCTAATCTATTCAAATGCCTTATTTTAAGCATGCATAAGGCTCACTAAGTAATAAAATCCATGATCCAATCCTTGGTTCATACTTAATATTCTCTTTCACGTAAATCAAGATCTATAGTATAATTAAAACTCAATAATTACTAACAAACTCAATCCAATCCTTTGATCATCTATAAAGATTATTTATTATCATTAATCAAGTTTTAAAGACTAACCAAAGCTCAACTTATCTAAAAACACAAATCCTCAGTATTTTTATATTATTTGATTATTTCTACAATTTCTACCATTTATTTCATGACCATGTTTTATCAAAATTTCATAAAATTTGTATGATTAATGCTGAAATAAATCATACTTCAACATTTGAAATTAATTAATTCACTATAGAACTCGTGTTCCTTTTTGACAAATATCATTAACTTTGTTACTTTTGATGTCTTTACAATTTGATAATACTTATTAAAATTTTAAATTGATAAATTTATATATCTCAATGAATATTAATAATATTTTTCTCTTATTATGAGTTCTTATTCACTTGAATATCAAATTAAACAAAAATTATCTTTAAATCCTCGAAACTAATTATTTACATAAATGACATGCCTTTGAGATATTATAAATTCTCCCTTTTTTATTAGAAGTTTTTCATTAAAATTTTTAATAAATAATTTTTCTACATTTCATTCTTAAATTTTTAAATGACTTCTCTTTTTAATTGATTAATCCATAGAAATATCCTTATTCATTTATTTCATAATTTTCTTGCTAAAATCATAACTAATTTCTCCACATAATGGAAATGAGAATGAATGAGTTGTATAAAAAAATGCTAAAAGGACAAATCACAAATGAATACATTAAGGATGTGCTAATAAATTTCAATTGAAGATTTGAATTGAGAATGAGGAATGGTCATGAAAACAAAAAATCATAAGTAAATAGATAAATGTAATTAGTTGTAACTATAACTTAGAATGAAATATAGAAATCTCTCTTGTAGATATTTAATTAAATTAAAAATTATAAAATAGAGAATAATATAGCAAAGTAGAAGTTAATAAAATAATTGAGTATATTGACATAAAAGAGACAAGAATATCATCTTAATTGTAAATAAAAGAATGTAACAAGAAAAGACTAAGGTCTCAAGTTTGATTTCCTAAAATAGAAGGAAGTATTTGATGCTTTAATTTTTTTTTATAAACATTTCTACTATAGAGAGAAAATCAATTTGTCTAATACTAGACAACAAAACATGAGATAAGGAAGCAAAAAAAAAAATTCTAAAATATCAATGTTGGTTGTTTTAAATGGAGAATATGCAAATGTTCTATGTTATTTTTTGAATAGCATAGGATATAATGATGAATCCATGGAGTCACAATTGTTAATTTTAGTCTATATTTATTCATTATTTACTTAGGAAAATTATGATATGCCGTTTTAAAGGTGAAACAATTGACAAAAATTATTATTTTATATATTTTTACAAATTATTATTAAAAGCAATAGGGGTTAAATTTAAACATAAAAATACACTACCTAGAAAATTTTATCATTAATGTGAAAAACAAGGACAAAGTATCGTAAATGTTATATAACCATTAATCAAAATTATGTAAAAATAATAAACTAAATTATTCTCTTGATCTCTATTGCTGAGAGAAGAAACCAGTGCGGTTGAGTTGGAATGGTTCACATGCATGGACTGGTTCTGACCCACATGGACTAGTTTGACTCGAGTTAGTCCAACCCAAATGGCATGAATTAGTTATATTTTCGACCATGCTGTTTATGTGGTGTAACAATTGTATCTGAATATTAAAAATATTTTAAAATGGGAAAAATACTTCATTAAAATCATATATATTTTGCGATAAAAAATCCACAAAAACACTTTCAATCTAATTAGTTTCGTTATGATCATGCTATTTCCAAAAAAAAAAAAAAAATACCTTTCAATAAAATCGTATAGTTAAATATCATTGTATCGTTTAAAAAACAGAATATAAATTTTGAACTATTCAAAGCCTCATATATTTATTAAACTTCAAACAATTTAAAAAATTTATTTCCCAAAGGACAACTTTATGCCATCTTTTTACTAGACAAAATAAAATACTTCATAAAATTGTTAAAGATATTGAAATCTTTCTCAATGATAGTTATATAGATACGAAAAATTTTAAAAAATATATAAGAAACCTCTCAAATATCTCATCTTATATAACACATTATCTCGATGTACATCAATGACATGACTTTCAAAACAAGTACGTTGCTAAATAAGAATAATAATATTTCATCAAGAACTTGAAATATTTGTATAAACAATATCAAAGAATCAATAACAAATCATAACACAAGCAAATCTACTCTATCCATTAGTAGTAAATTTTTTTTTGAAGAGGATATAATATCTATTATATCAAAGTCAAACCAGAATTACAAAAAGATCCTCATGGTGGATCGCAAGTGAAGTCAGATAACATAAGCTCGAGTAAGGGCTTAGGGATGGGATCCCCAGGGGCCCAGATGAAGTCCTTAAGGCATGCAGCCCGAGCAGCCTAATCAGCAGGCGTATTCCCGTCTCTGAGAATGTGGGAAAAACAAATGGCATCAAGACCCGTAGCGTACTGGATGATCGCAGTAATGACACCTGATCCAGGGGGGAGGGTCACCATCTCACGCATCCTGAATAGCCAGCATCGAGTCAGTTTGGAGTTCTACGACCCAATGCAAGGGAAGTAAATCCCTAATCATGTCAAGCGCCATAAGCAAAGCCTGGGTCTCCATCATGTCCACTACCTGGGAAAGCATCCTTTTGCCAGCCACCAGAAGTGGTTTGCCCATGCAATCCCGCACAACCATACCCAGCCCGGCAATAGAATCACCCATCGTAGCATCGCAATTAACTCTGATCCATCCTGTTAGGACGGGGGGGAATCCAACTATGCGTCACAACCAAGTCCAAGGAGTTGCCAGGGTTCCCGCTGGACAGGGGGGAGAGGGATAGATGCCGGTTGAAAGTAGAGTGTACCTCAAGCCAGATAGTCCGAATAGTGGAGCAAGGCAGAAGCACCGGGATGTTGTGTCTGGCAACATTCCTCCTTGAACAAATATAGTACAACGTAGTTGCAATCGTGGCTGCTTGCAACTGCCCGGCACCACGACACGCATCAGGAGAGCCGACGAACCGGAGGACCCGATCAATGAACAGTAGACCGGCCCCCGGTTGATTGGTCCAACATGGTCAACGCTGCCCGAACCGTGCGGTCAGCTAAAAGCTCTTGGGCTTTCGGGCAGCACCAGAATAAATGCTGCATGGATTCATCTTCCATGCAACCCTGCTGGCAAGAGGAAGTACTGCAGAGCCTTCGGCGGGCCAGCCACACCACCAACGGGATGTGGTCCCCGACGACCCTCCACATGAAGAAGCGCACTCTAAGAGTGAACCTGAGCTTCTAGATACCACGGAATTCCTCCAAGGGCCGACTATCATAACACTTGCCGACCTTCCGAGCATTGCAGACGATGCTCGAGTAAAGCTGGCCGCAGGCAGCCCGGGGCTTCTTAGTATAGGATTGGTGCAATACATCCTGAGAGGACCGCAGGGTTCTCGAAAAATGCATGATGCGGTCCTGAAGCTCCCCATTCGCCCAAGATCAGATGGCCTCCCAGTTCCAATTCCCGTCGGGTAGAAGACACTCAGTGATGCTGGCCGGCCAATGGGAATCCATGTTGATGAAGGTAGGCCAGCAAATCAAAGGAAAGACTCCCAACTAGTTGTTCTCCAAGAACCTCACCATCCGCCCATCCCCAATGTGCCAAACAAAGAGGGAAATGACCTCAGGCATTGCCCCCATCACCATTAGTAGTAAATTAATCAAAAGGAACTCTATTTTTTTAATCAACTGCCTCAAATGGCAAGTTTTCAGTAGCTCTCTAAAAGGAAACCAGAGCTTTGACATTTCAAACTCAAATAACTATTGAATATAACGATGCATTTAAGCATCTATTTGCACTGCTAAAACTATTGAATGCATAAATAATATTAATTTTGAGCTAAGATAGTAAGGCATTGGATATACAAATTAGGAAAAAAAATTATAAATTTAAATTGTTGGCTACAAACGGCACAAAGAGACGAAGCGTACTTTATTTCTCGATTCCCTGCTGCAGATACTGGATCAGATCGTAGCCGGCGGTGGTCCACTTGTTGTAGGCGTCCATGCAGGTGCGGATCATGAAGTTGGCAGCTTCGCGCTCGTTCATCTCCGGGTGAAATCGCTTCCGAAGATTTCCGATCGGGTCTCCTCTGCTGAAGCATGGCAGCCCGCTGTCCACCATCAAGAGCACCGTCGTCAAGATCCCGTTCATATGCCGCCGCGCCGCCAGGTAACCTTTCACGCACAAGCTGGTTGGCAACAAAACAACTAAAAAATTTAATAAAAAAACCAAAATTGAGCTTAGCAGATTCAACTGTGAGGGCATAATGTGAAGATAATTGGATGGAGTATATACAAAGGAATGAAGAAGCGACTCACCTTACGAACTGATTCCAAGTGTCACTCTTCATAACTCCGGAAGGGTCAAGCAATTGAGTCATCTCGTGACTAAGTTTGAAGTCTGCACTTTCAAAGCGCATGTTACCTCCGGGTGATGTTTCAAGTATAAACCCAAAATCTATATGCACAAGCCTTCCCTTGCTGTAACCATAAGGATCAATTAGTATCCATATAGAAACCCTAGTATATTTTGATATAATGCCCACGAAAGAAGCCTACTTGTCAAAAAGAAGATTGCCATTATGTCGATCCTTTGGTTGAAGAAGAAGGCTGGCGACTGCATAACCGGCGCTGCTTATCATAAACATTTCCCGGGCGGCTTCGAAAGCTGGACTTCCGACAGGTCCATAGTCTTGTTGAAATATCTCTAATAAACCACCATCAGTAAGTTCGCCCATCTGGTTTCTGCTTCTTGTATTTGGAACAACCTACAACACTCGCACATTTAGACTGTTTGATTACCAATAAAGAGAATACTTTCCACAAAAATATAATGAAGGTAAAGCATAGAAGTTTGCAAGGTCAAGGCTAGCTTAGATTGAATAGATTATATGTTATGATGCATGATTTGGAAATTTAGAGGTGATAAAAGTATTGAGGCTTTTTCCATAGTTTCACAGCATTTGAGCCATAAGCGTTTCTTTTCTTCATCCCAATTCCCTTGTTGGAACAAACATTTGTTATAATAGATTTGCTATGGATCTACCCAAGTTGAGTCGAAGGGATCAAGTGACTTGCAGGCATTGATAAAAATTAATAAGTAGGGAGTAGATGCAACTAATACGTTAAAGCAGTTGTCTAAGAGATGAAAAAAGAGATGCTTATAGAGATTGTCATTCTTGCGTATCATAAGACTCATAAACCCATTAAGAACACAAGTCCTCAGCAAATCACAGTGACTCATGAACTTTTAACTCCATGACTTGTCTACAGCAAATCACAGTTATAGCATAAAGATTACAATAAGGAACTGGTATTTCAATAACCAACAATTTTATTTAGTCCTCACATGCACTATATCTCTATGAAAAAAAGAAACATTGCTGTTGCTTAATAAGAAAAGAAAAAATGTTCACCTCAATTATGCCCCTTTCTGGTCCAGTTGGCAAAACACCGTAAGGAAACAAATAAAGATTTATCCCAACTGCCTCAAATACGTCACGAAGCAAAGCTATTACTTGGAGAGCAAGCACATCTTGCCGACAATCATCTCCAACCTAGTGAAGACAAAAAGTACTTATGATGTTTGTACCAATCTTAAGCACCACAATGAAAAGCAAATCTCTCATTATTTCATTTAAAAAACAAGCTCCACAGACACAACAACAACAATCAATAATCCTATGAAGTAGAGTCAGCTATAATCAATAATCAATAATTCATTGATGCCTTTGAACTCTATTTATTAACAAATCTTAATTCATGCAAATATGTTAAATCCTTTTTTAATTATCTCTTGCATAACATTTTTGTGTCTATCTCATCTTTCATTCATATGAGAAAATTCCAACAACTTACATGTCCCAACAGATATTAAACATTACCACTTAAAATCCACAAGCTATCTGTCTTACATTAGCTTTTTCTCACTATACTTGTTTCTATTCATATCCCTTCAAGATGTCCAATATCCATCTCCTTATTCTCATCTTTATAATACTCATTTTATTTGTATTTTTGAATTTGACAAGCTAACATTTCATATCATATAACATTGATGGTTTCACTATAAGCTTATAAAGTTTATCTCTAATTTTAATTAGGATGTTTTGATAATACAACCCACTTTAAGCAATACTCCATTTCACCCAATTTGTTTGATTATTCATATTTCTATCAATTTTACCATCATGTTTAAATAGATAACAAACTCTCTTATTTCTCAATTTTTATATAATTCTCAATAATAATTTTTAAATCATTTGCAATGTCATCTTAACTAAACGGGTGTTCTATTACTTGATTTTAGATTCATTAAAATGAAGTTCGTTAGATTCCATTGCATTCCCTATAGGTTTAGTTTGACTTGAGCTATTTCCCAACTTTCACCCACAAATACAACATCAACAAAAAACATACAACATGCTTGGATTTGACTAATAATAGAATCCAAAACTAATATAAAAAGATAAGAACTTAAATTAGAGCTTTAAAAGTTTGTATCTCTTGAACTGAATCTTAGGATAGACTGAAAGATGAAGCCAATTGCCAGTTTATACCGCACCAAATTGGTACTAGTTTGAAGTTCATGCAACCAAGTGAAAACAAAATATCTGGTCTTAGGATGGGCTGAGAATTGAAGCCCACAGACATGAATATCAACTATGCATTGTACTACAAAGGTACTTATTATATGTAACAATTCTAGTGGTAAATGTTCTAAATATCAACATATGAAGCACTACTTAGATTCTGTTAAAATGGGAATCAAATTGGGCATCACAAGCCGCTGAACAAAGGAAGAGTGCACAAAATGCATGGTGAAGAAGTTACCTTGAATATGCAAGCCTGGGGCTTTACATCATTAGGATCACCATCCTTATCCACTACATTAAAAGTAATCATTATAGGAACTTTTGCTGCAGATTGGAGGGGAATTCCACTATCCAACTGGATACCCCGCACAAGTTTATTTGTAGCGGTGGGTAGATAAAGGTCGTCACCTTCAACAGTAATTTTCTCCAGCTCCCTGTAGAGTATTGAAATCAATAAATAAAAACAATAGAAACAGATGTAATACTGCAAAAACTACTACCTTCTAATACCAGCCCGCCGCTCTTCCTTGGGCAATGGAAATAGAACACCAGAAATAGAGGTGACCTTGTCAAAGAAATCAAATTCTCTTTGAAACATATCACGGGCTTCGGGAGTAAAACCATCAATAATCTTTTGTCGGAGGATAGGAAGCATTGCTAGGAAAGAGTTACTCTGAACAAGTTTTAAAAATGGGAAAGTGTTAGCTGTTTACTTGGCAGAAATAATAAGATTATAAGTTCAACAATGTTGTCATTGTGATAAGTCTTTTGTATTTCAGAAGTTGACGGTTAAGGCATAAGTTCATATGTAGAAACACATCAAACTTCCTCATAGTTCTAACGTTCTAAAGTCTAAAAAATAGTTATTAACATACATAATAGTTATTAAAAAAGTCTCAAATATATTATTTAAAAACAAGGGTCCCTACTTATAATAGGAAGCACAATACATAAATAATATATATAGAAAATGTGAGACAATTAAAGAGACAATTTCATCACTTCCTCTCAAACTGAAACATGGATACTTAGTAATTCTAGCTTGTGAAAGTTGTTGAAAAATGTGAGATATCTTAGAGCTTTAGTGAAGATGCATAACTACTTGCTTAGAAATTGAAACATGAGGTGTTGTGAGCGTCTTGGATAATACACCATCCCAGCCAAAATGATAATTGACTTTGGTATGCTAGTTATGTTCATGAAAATTAGGATGCATGGACGTAGATAGCCATCCAACTTCCCAAATAGTGTTATAGACTTGGATGCATGGAACCCAAGCTCTTCCAGAAGTGAGTTACCCACATTATTTCACAAGTGACTTGAGTCACATCTTTGTATGCAACTTCTATAATACTTCATGCAACAAAAGTGGGTTTTCTTTTGCTTTCCTGTGTCATTAGATTTCCACCTATTAAAATATAATATTCAATTTTCCGTAATCTACCAAGCTGACATAATTATAACGGAGTATCACTTCAAATCCAAGTTTCTATTCTTTTTAAATTAAAGAAACTTTCTATGAGCTTTCTTGATGAATGTTAGAGATCATAAGAAAACATGTTGATATTTAATCTTCACAGCTTACAAATATGGCAGAAATTGCAAGACAATATCAGGTGTGGTGACTGTAAGATATTAATAAGTTTCTCGACAACATGTCTACTTGGGAGACATCTTCGAATATATTCTTTAGATCAATTGTGATAGATGTGTCAACATGTTTATATCCAAGAAATTTAGTTCTCTCAAGTAAATCTATGACAATTTTTTTTTTCTTGACAAAGGCAATCATTTCTCTAATAAGAAATCCCAAACGTAAAGAAATGTTTAGGGTTATCATGATTTCATCAGAAAGCATTTTCAAATATACTGTTTAGTTTCAAAAAGCTCAAGTTAATTATCTTTAGTAGAAAGAATATTATCAATGTAAACTATCAAGAGGAAAAATTCAAAAGATATGTATTTAATAAAAATAAAATGATTGACTTTATTATTGTACATACCACCATATAGAACTTGTCAAACTCTACTTTCCAACTTTTGTTTGAGTTCATTAATTACTCTCATGAGCTTGCATATTGTAATCTCTCCCAGAGCAATATAGCCTTATAATTACTCAATGTATGGAGCTTCCTAGAGAGCTCCATAAGAAAACAAAATGAAATCCATGTGAACCGATGCCAACTTTGGTTAATAATAATAGATAGAAGAACCTAAACAAAATTTAATATAGTAGCTTATGACAAGGTATCAAAATGGCTAACAACTTGAAATAGAGAAAACTCTTTTGGTGACAAGGCAAGCCTTTTTTGATGTTTTTCAACAATCATGCACGCCCTATAATTTATTGATATCTAGTACAAAGGTAATCCTTTAACAAGATATTAACCAAAGAAAGGAAAAAGGACACATCTTTATCCCATCACAATTTTTAAAAAAGCCTCTAGCACACAAAAGTAAATTGCCAAATTAGCTAACTTGAAGATATAGGACAAATGAGTAGAAGTGAACATCAAGGTCATCAAAACTAACATGCCTTGGTAAAGTCAGTATAGTTAACAAGGAAGATTCATAATAGATCAACTAAGCACCAACTGGGTGATAGGGTGCTTAGTTTGAGGAGTCAAATGACTAGCAGAGCACCAAACATGACAATCAATTAAGTTGAAGAATCCTTATCAACTTTCGCAAAGCCTGTCACACAATTGGAGAGACCGAACCATCAAAGTTCACCTTAATCCAACTTGAGGGTGAGAAACACAAATGGAGAGAAAGGAGAGGCATTGTTCTCCAAATTGGTTGAAAGGAGAGGGGAAACAACCACACAAATGAACATCGAACAAATAGATGTTGAATTAATCAACTTTTCATGCACTTAGGCATTACGATTCTTCCAAATTCAATAAAGGGCTTCATGTCAAGTAACAACAGAAAAACTTTTGGCAAATGACTAGTATCAAAAGAAAAAAATAAAAAATGAAAAACCTCGACAATCTTAGTGCAACTATAGAGATAATGCACAAGGGTTTCCAAGTCTTAGCAACCTTAAGGACAAGAATTACAAGAGACAATCTTCCTTTGATAGAGATGATCTATAATAGGAAAATGTTATGGCAAATTCTCCAAAGAAAAGTGCAAAGCCATGGTTGGACATTCAACTTCTAGAACCCAAGCTTTGATAATTAAGCATGGGTGCTCTCACTGATCCAGAGATACATCATGAGAAGGCATCTTTATTATTTGTGAGATCATAATTAATAAATGATATGCTATCAATAAAAGAACTTTGAAAAAAGATAATAAGGGTATTTAAGTTCCATTTCCTTGCATCTTCCAAGAGTGAGAAACCACAAGTTGATCAGGTGCCAAACATAATCACACCACAAAAAGCATGAGGAAAGGGTCACCATAATCTAAGGTACCAAACACTAATCATCCAGTCCATGAGGAAGCCCATTAACCAAGATAGGTTAACTTAGCCTAAAAATGCACTCAATCACTCAAGTACACTAGTCCTTAACGAAGCCAAAAAGCCTAAGCATACCTATGAGGAAAGGCCAACTAATCCTACCATAGGACTACTCCTAATCAACTCTAAGAGCCACGAGACTAAAAATAGGAAGGAGTCCATGCAATGAAATATCTTCAGGTCAAGCAAGTAGTTGAAAACAATCCTCTTCTCAAGGATAAAGGCTCCTTATTCTCAAGCAAAAAGAGACCCAAGGCAACTCTTCATGCGATTAACCATAATTTAGTGATAATCTTGTAAGATGTCGTACATAAATTATAGCCTTAAAGAAGTCAGGACGAGACAACTTTGACTTTCGGAATCAATACCATAACAACGTCACATCTTGGGGCATTCTTGAGTGGTTAAAGAAATGGGCAATGGCATATCTCCTCCCACAATATCCTAAAAGCTTTTAATAAACAAACACTTGATTCTATCAAATTTAATGACACAAATGGGGGAAAGGATTGTACAACAAAAAGAATTTCCTCATTCATGATAGGAGAATATAAGCAATGAGTATGATCAATAGTGAGGATCACTCAAGATTGTGGGAAATAAGGGCAAGGCCAACAATGGCTAACCCCACTTTTGCTTGAAAAATTCTATAAGGCATTCTAAATGTTCGTCTGATCAATAATAGGCAAATCATCATCTGTCTCTAAATGAGGAATGTCATTAAAGCACTCGCAATAGGTGCAAGCTTGTGAAAGGAGGAAGAATTCATATCCTGCAACTACAACCACCCCATCTCAATCCACTAACACAACCAAGTTTCTAGGCAAGCCAGCAAGCTGCTGTAATCAGTGCCAAGAGAAAAGAGCTCATCAAGCTTTAAGAAGGCATTATCACTACACTCATTATGCTGGAGCCAGTAAATCTAATTTTTGAGCATAAAAAACTTAATTTGCCAACACTTTTTGGCTCTAGTATTGAAGCAAATGAAGGATATAAGCACACTTATAATTAAGCACAAACGAGGCAGGCCCTTGGTCTAGACTGCCTAGGAGTTGGAGATAATGTCTTTGGTTTCAGAAACAAAAGTCAAACATATTCAAACTTAAGGTAGTGCCACATCTTATTGAAGGATAAAGCATTAAGGTGAAGCAAAAGGAGCCAACAATTTGATCATAAATGGGTAAAATGGGGGGACTTTAAAGCAAAGAAATTTTAGAAGGCTACATGAAAACATGATCAAAATAAGACCAAATGTGGGCTTTAACTTTTTTGTTATTTCAAACATAAATTTCGGGCCATCAAAAAGGTCTTGAAAATTGGCTGAGGCAATGAAGTTGGAGAAGGCTTCCTCTGCCTAACAAAAACAAAGGGCTTATCTCAACACTTTGTTTGGTAGCATGCAATTGAAATACCCTCCCACAATTGCCAGGCTGAGCATATGCAAGAGATCTGTCCAAAGGGATCAACACACAGGGATTACAATTAAAGTAAATTATAGAGACAATCTTTGAACTACCAAGGTCTCCATGATTATAGTTTACTTGGTCTTAAGAACAATACATAAGAAAATAAGGTTGAACAACCAATTGCCCTTAGACTTCCTATAGATAAGGAAAGCAAAAAGTCCCTCCCAATCAAGTGATCAACTTCATAGGAGGAAAATGAAGAACTGTGATCAAGAATCAAGTTCTAGAAGTGGTTACATAACATAGGCTCTTTAGACCCTTCACAATTCTAGAAAATGATGCTAATTATGATACATTATAAGCTAGGAGGGGATTATGCCTATATAGCTTTCAAGATTACTAGATTTCTTTTTATAGTTGATGGGACCAAATGTCACCTTAAGTCAAGGAGGCATTAACTAAAAGCACTATCAAAGAGGGAATGGCCTTTTCCTTGAAGTATTTGCCTTTCTAAAACTTGTTCTTGGATGGTTCAAGGGCTTGAGGGAAAGCTTCACAGCATGCAATGAATGGTGGTAAGGGAAGAACTTAGGTCAAGAGTGATGTGAGCATCTCAGACATTAACAATCCATTGAAATGGTTGTCCTAAAGAATCTTCCTTGAGGGAAACAAGGGGAACAACAAATGGTATTATATCCCTAGAAATAGGTTGAGACTCCTTAAGTGATAACTTGTTTTGCATTTGCTCCTACAGCAGAGGATTGGTAGAATAATTGGTATCTTTAGGGTTTTTGTTTTTTCTCCTAGTAACAAGGGTACAATGATCAACTCTCTCCTCAAAAATAATGCTGTCCTTTTAGATTAAGTTGTCAACCAAGAAGTCACTTTCACCAAACTGAGGTGGCCTAGCCCCATCTGAAAGGGCAGCAAAAGGGTTGTTACTCAAAGGGTTACTCTAGCCAACAAAAGAGCTTCAGATGGTGAGTCTAAAAGACAAGACATAAGAGATGGGATAAGCAAAAGGAGTGCCATTAGGCTTCTAAGCCGATAGAGTATCAATGGAATTTTAGAAGACCGAATCCCACGATATGACCATCGTTATATGGTCCACAAGATGGCCAACCTTGCCACAACCAAAGCACATAATTAAAATCCTTTAAATTCAAATTTTTGAAAAAAAAAAACTTGACATCTATATGCTAGACCCACACTTTAGGGTAGAGAGGTTTTCAAAAATCAACCTTTACACAAATTCTAGCATATATTGCTCTTTCCAAATCAATAGTCACAACGTCTCTACAAAGCAAAGTTTCAACATTATCAACAACTTGAAAAAAATTGAACTCTCTCCACAAATGTAGGGTTAAATTAGGCATTTGCAACTAAACATAGCTAACCTAATCAAGACTTTGGGTTAAAATCTGAGATTCAACAATATAATCGTAAAGGCTATGCTTGCACTAAAATCACCCCCTTTCATCAAAACACCAATAGAGTAAAACCATACAATGGGTCATAAGACACACAAAGCATTAGCCTAGAAAAGCCTACAACACTTGACTAAAAGACCTCATAAAGCATCAAGAAAGAAGACCCTACAACATTGACCTATAATATTAGATCAAAAGACTTTATAAATCATTGAACCAAAAGACCTTACAAAAAATAATAAAAAAAACCAATACGAGAACAAAATAAAAAGCCTCAGTAGTGAGACAAAAAATCAAAATAAAAACTCAAAGTACAAAGTCTTATAACTCAGTACAACTTAATCAAGAGACACACTATGACATGATAAAACAATAAAAAAGTAAATTACAACTTAACTCAATGCAATATGATAAAGTGATGATTGAAAAATGATGAGCAAAATAAATAGCAATACAGTCTTATTATCCTTCTCAAGTTGGATATGATCTTTAAGAAAAGCTTATCCTTAAAGATATGTAATTGAAAATTAACATATTCTTTAAGTTTGGACCCCTTTATATATGCATTTGCAAGTACTCCAATGGTTCCAAAACAATCCCCAATTGCTAAAATATCTTTTTCTGAATCATGTTAAACTATTAGTCAAATTTTTTGTACTAATCATATATGTTTGATCAAGGATCATATAAGTACAATACCCGTAATATGTTGATCATCCAACATTTTAGACATATCAAACTAGGTTAAATTACCAGTAATATAACATCGTGCTTGTACGATGAGATCATTGTACATATAAAAAACACATGCATCTTTTTATCCGTAGATTCAATTTACATATCTAGGATTTTATAAGAATTGCACTGAATAATAATGAAAATCGTACATGTATGAAGTCCTTAGCAATTAATACCCTCTTTGTCATCATAAGATCGTACAATTACAATTAGAAAAATCATACTATAGAAAGCTTTTCAGTTTCTACAACTATCTAAATCAAAATTTCACATCTTTGACAAATGAGATTGTATAAGGATGATAAACAATATCATACTATATGATACAATTATATAAATATTTATCACAACCAACTCAAGTGAAAACAAGGATTGTACAAGAATGATAAGGAGATCGTACTGCATGAATATCCAAATATCAATTCAGAATTAGATTGTTAGATCCAACTCTCTATTTGATCCCCAAACGAATTGATCATACAAAAACAATAAGATATCGTATTATATAATTAGTACAACTTTAGCATTTTTATTTAATTCATCTTATTTTTAATTGCTATTTGATTAAATTTTATTAAGTGATATTATAAGGCATATCATATTATATGATACAATTATACAAATATTTATCACAATCAACTCAAGTGAAAACAAGGATTGTACAAGAACGATAAGGAGATCGTACTGCATGAATATCCAAATATCAATTCAGAATTAGATTGCCAGAGTCCAAATCTCTATTTGACCCCCAAACGAACTGATCGTATAAATACGATAAGACATCGTATTGTATAATTAGTAAAACTTTACCATATTTTATTTAATTCATCTTATTTTTAATTGCTATTCGATTAAATTTTATTAAGTGATATTATAATGCATACTAAATATGTAATTAATCTAAATGAAATGTATACCTTAAGAAATCTTAAATAAGTAAAAGAATAGTTTTAAAAAACTTTTAATCACCTATAATATTTTTTATTGAATCTTCTTGTCTCAAGTAAATTGTTATACACCTTATATTCTAAAGAAAATAATAATGATTCAAAAAGATCTTGTTTGCTCAAGTTTTGAGTTTCTCTTATTTACAATTAACATCAAAACAACATCAATAAACTTCTTGAGTCAATGACCAAACTCTTCACTTAATTAGTCTATTTAATCTTGAGAAACATGATCTAAAATATTTTAAAGATCAATATTACTAAAATAATATAATAATTTTGTTATTATCAAACTAATAATACATGGGCTAAATATTCAATATCCATAAGATTTAACTAAGGAAACTAGTTGAAATAAATAGCAACTATATGCATTCCTTCAAAGCCATAAAACAAGGCTTTTGTGAGTTAAATATGAAAATCCATCCCAAACTGTTATAATATCATTTAATATACTCTTGAATTGATTGTTTGGTTATAGAAAATTGTAATTTAAACTTTACCTTATTTTCTTTCTCCCATTATCGGACTTTGCATTCGGGTCTTTATTAGTTTTTTGTCCGCCATTTATAAGGTCTTCTAACCTTCTAATTTGTAGTCGCATATAAGCTGATGTGCTAAGATCCTCTAACTTAGTATTGCAGGGACGCCTAGGCCAGTGATTTGTAAGATCATTTAACTTAATGTTATAAGCTCTTCTAAGCCAATGTGTGAGATTTTATCAACGACATCAATGAAAGACTTTTATTAGTATTTGTTTAATCTTTTAAGCGTAGGTGGATATAAATCCTTGTTTAAATTAAATCACCTAAAAATCCTTTTGTTATTTACTTTATTGTATTCCTCATATAGAAGTCTTTAAAGTTAACAAGATATTTTAAAATAAGGTTTAATAGCAATTGCATTCAATAATTGTATAAGAAGTCTTTCACTATTTTATTTTGTATACTTGAGTTTGTAATTTTTATAATTCACCCTTTTTATGTGAATATCTTATTTCCCATTTTCCAATAATATGACTCTATGAAGTCCTTTTAAAACTCATTTTAATCACCTATTGAGTAAATCCTTATATGCAATAGATCTTATTAAAATACATTATTAGATTGTCATCATAAAAAAAACTACTTTGAACCACTTTTGGCTTATTGGGCTAACACAATGCAATAATTGTCTTATCATTTTACTCAAATCTATAAACTATATAAACCTTTTCACATGATTCACAATAATATTTGGGGACCAATAAGAGTCATAAGTTTGTGGAGTACATGATTATTTGTGATCTTTATTAACTAAGTAATGTGAGTTAAGTATTTGGTGAAGGAAAAATCGAAGGCAATCAATTTAAAAACCTTCCATAAATCTGTCCAATCAATGTGATATGTAATGATTTTTTTTAAAAAACAATTGTAGTATTATTGTTCTTGGGAAAGCAAAAATACAAGGATTGTAGTACAAAGAGTAATGTCATCCAAAAGTAAGAGTGGAGCTTGGATTACCTTGATATTTGTTGCTTATCTTCTTATTGTGCCCTAGCCCTGAAGTAGATTAGTTGCCAAATGGTGGATTCTCAAATAAGAGGTTTTCCTTTGGTTAAGCCTTGCAAGTCCCAAGATTGCCTTAGGGATTTGATTTTCCCTTAAAAATTGATTTTGATAGAAAGAACTTGCTAATTATTCCAATACATTAGCCATAGCATTACCATCTCTATAAATGTGTTGTTGCTGAGTTGGAATGTGTATTGTCATCTCTTTAATCCTTTGAATGGTCATTAGCAGTCACCAAGGAGTTGTGGACTTGTCCTTAAGCAGACTAATAATTTCCTTTGAATCCAATTCAATGGTAGCCAGTACACCTATGCGAATTCAGTATTTTAAACCTTAAAGAAGAGTCATATCTTTTGTTTCCATGTTGGATCTAATTCCAAAGTATGAAAAAAATACTCATATGATCTGACCCATGTGATATGTACAGATAATAGTCATGAATATTTCTTAAATGATCTTATGGAATACCTTACATCACATTGGTATTTTTTTATCAAAAGTATTTGTACCTATAATACCTAATAAAATGGTATTACTAAAGGAAATAATTATCATCTCATTGAAGTTGTTTGCTCCATTTTGTTCTCCAATCATGTTCTATATTTTTTTAAGGTGAAGCAATCCTTATAGTCTCATACTAAATTAATCAACTAAAATCCAAACCATTTAAGTTTCAAATACTACTAAATAGTCTGTTCAAACATTATTCTCATATTCATATATTGAACTATATCCTTGCAAAGGTGTTTGGCTATATCACCTTGTTCATAATCATGGTCCTCAATGCCACAAACTCTAACCAAAATCCTTAAAGGTGTGACTTTGTGATATATTCACTTATTCAACAAAGATAAAAACGTTATTGAGCTCATTAAAAATTCTTTGAAGCTTTAGATGTTAGATTATTTGAGGATCTACCTAATTTCCCAACACATTTCTTCAAGGGAAGAAATTAAGGAAAACTCAGCATTGGGATCTCACCATTTCTTGACACATTTTACTCTTAATATTCAGCCAAGTCTCCTCACAATAACAAACCCCAACAAAGATAAAAATGTTATTGACCTCATTAAAATCCCTTTTTAGCTTTAGATGTTAGATTATTTGAGGATCTACCTAATTTCCCAACAATTTCTTCAAGGGGAGAAAACAGGGGAAACTCAGCATTAGGATCTCACCATTTCTTGACAAATTTTACTCTTAATATTCAGCCAAGTCTCCTCACAATAACAGCCCCCAACTCCAACAAAAAATTGTTGTCCAAACCAAGCTATTCTTGTCTTGTTAACTGAACCCATAACTAAGAAAATCAAAAGAGAGCAACAAGATCCAAGAATCCTACTATCTTCTACTCTAGAAAACTAAGAAAACCCTTACCATCAAACTTTCGAAATTGATGAGTCCTGAAAGTGCTCCACTAGCCACAGTGATTTTAGATATTCCGATTGCTCTACAAAGAAGGTGGGATCCTACTCCAAATATTTACTCTCTAATTTCTAGACATACTCAAAACTGTCTCCTAGCTCCAAAAGCTTACATGCAAGAAGTAGATGGTGTAAATATACAAACAAATATTCAAGAAGCCTTGTTGAACCCAATAATGTTGTGCTACAATTCATGAAAAAATGAGTCTTAATAGACAATATAACATTAGATGTAATTCATTTACCAACAAATAAGAAGACAATTGTTGTAAGTAGTATTTCCTATCAAATACAAGGTTCTTGGGAGCATTGACAAACATAAAGCATGATTGATAGCCCAAAGTTTCATACAAAAGATTGATTAATGAAAAAATAATTTGCACAAGTAGTAAAGTTATGTTATATTAGAATTCTATTAGTTATTGCTGCTAACTTTGATTGGAAGAAATGTGAGCCTTAATAGAGAATGAAACATTAGATGTAATTAATTTACCAACAAATAAGAAGATACTTGGTTGTAAATAATATTCATTGCTAAATAAAAGATTGATGGGAGCATTTGCAGATATAAAGCATGATTGGTAGCTCAAAGGTTCATACAAACCAATGGGAATGACTATGAAGAAATAATTGCACAAATGGCGAAGTTAAATTTAGTTAGAATCCTAGTAACTTTTGCTACCAACTTTGATTAAAAGCTAAATCAACTTGATATAAAGAATGTCCTTTTAATTGGGAGATCATGAAGAAGAGATATATATGATGATGCCATTAATATTTGAAAAAAAAAGGAAAAATAAAAAAGAGTGTCAACTGAAGAAATTATATAGGCTCAAGCAATCACAAAGGGTATTACTTATAACATTTAATAAAAGCCTTAACAAGTGAAGATACAAGAAAAGTCAAATTGACCATATCTTGTCCATAAAAAACAATTCCAATGACAAAAATCTGCCTTGATTGTCTATATAAGCTAGATTATCATTATTGGTAATGCTTGTGCTGAAATTATAACCTAAAATAACAGCTAAAATCAGAATTTGGGATAAAAAGATCTTGATAAGATGAAACGCTTCTTTGGCATGTAGGTGGGAAGGAGCAAACAAGATATATATATACATATATATACCTTTCTCAAAAGAAATACATCCTAGATCATCTAAAATAAATTGGTATGATGGCATGCAAACCAACAAAAACTCCTTTGAAGTGTGGTTGGGAAGGAACAAATAAGGAGGATGACTCAATTAATAAAAATATGAAAGATTAGTAAGAAAACTAATTATTAATTCCTGACTCAGCCTAATTTCTCCTTCACATAAATGTTATGAGTCAATTCATGCTCCCACATGCTAGAAATCACCTCAAGGGAGCTAAGAACATTCTAAGACAAGACTCATTAGCTTCACAGATCCAAATTGAGTTGACCCCTATGAAAAAAATCAATCAACATCAGTTCAGTTATTATGGTTAAAATGATTTTTTGAAGATCTACAACTACTGGTTACTAAACATACCATCTTTTACAGTGATACTAAGTCCGTGATTAGCATTCACAACAGTTATGCTCAACATTTCGTATGAAATATGTGAGAACCCTCGTAAACTTCATTGAGAGAGAGATAGAAATAGGAATAAACCCGATCTATATTCCAACCGCAAGATATCAATTAAATCCAACCAAGATCATGGAAAAACGAAGTATTAAATCTATTATAAACAAATTGGGAATGATTGACATTTATTCACACCAACTTAAATAATGGAGATTAGTAGGATCCTTAGAGATTTCAATCCACTGAGAGAACACGGCAATATCGAAAAGGAGAAATGACTATCATGTGAGACAACTACAGAAGTGTTAGGCAAAGAAGAAGCACCATCAACATAAGAGCAACGAACTAACCAACAGTCAGTCAAGCTCAACAAATCCACTGCATACCAATCCTTGGGCAACACAACAAACTAGAATAAGCAACACTAGTCGGTGCAGCAACAAAATATAGGAATCTAGCAGGTGAGCAAGGCAGGCTACCATAATTAGTAAGAGAGTAATGACGCCACAGAGGACATAGAGCAGAAGGGATGTTACGAAGAGGCAACAATGGCACGAACACAAAAGAGAAAAGCAAAGGTGAGACTGTTTAGTAAGGAGACCAGGAGGTAGAAGCCAAGCAAGGGAGAGAGAGAGAGAGAGAGAGAGAGAGAGAGAGAGAGAGAGAGAGGGAAAAGTGGGGCAATGTTAGCTGGGAAGCGAGGCACATTGATGCATGCTAGGCAGAGGAAATGAAAAAACAAACAGTGATTAGCTATACGGCTAGGGCAGAAACTTGTCCTGATGTCATTTGGAGGACAGGTTTGTTTACATTATTGATGTATTTGAAGCAACTTCAGTTTCTCGGATAGACTTCTCAAAAATTCAGAGCCACTAATATAGATGAAAATATGCTCATGACAGAAAGCAGCCCAACCCCCTCTACAGAAAGTCTTAAGTAGCAAATAGTATGAGACATGAAGACTTCAACCACTCTTCAATTAAAAATTGTACTAAAAATTTCTAACAACAATCAAGGTAACTGCAGATCAGATTGAATGCATAACAGGTGTTGGAAAAAGTACTCACCCAATCTAACGTAGATTGAAACTTCAATGAGCATTCAAATAACATCACCTTTTATTAAAGCATATAGATTGAAAACAACTTATCAATAAACAAAAAGTATGATTAGAAATGAGGCATTTATGTTTTAATCCCAGAAGAAAAGTTATTTAGCATATATCTATGTTCTCATTATCAAGATACACCTACGAATATGGAAAAAAGATCTGCACCAAAACAGAACTAACCAACATATAGAGCAGTATTGAATGAGGTAAGTACAAAAAAGAAGAGTACAAGAAGAGTTCAATGTGGTGTCAATGCTATAATAACAATAGCTACTTAATCAATACTGAAACCAAGTACATCCTACAATTACCCAGCTTATTAATTGTTTTGGACAACTAGGTCACAGTATCAAGCACCTTAGTATAAAAAGAATTTTGATAAAACTATTGAACAATATGACATCTCCCAATAATTAAAACTTATGCCCTTTCAAAAAACACTTAACGCTTATACAGTTAGAATGGACTTCTTACCGTTGGAATGACACCATCCTTTCCTGATTCTGGAGCACACGACTCACCCTGCAGTTCAACTTTAACATAATTAAACTATAGCATACAAGAAGCAGCAAGACAAAAAGTACAGATAACATAGAAAACTATCCATGTTCTTCTTTATACACCTATCTCTGAGCAAGTTTCCACACCTGAAGTTGCCATATTAAAATGTGAGCGAAGACATTACTTCTTCGAGCAGCTCCAAGAAGGTAAGCTTCAACTAATTTCTGGGGAAATACAATTTTTGAACAACTTCAGAATCTAATTTACAAAACTCAAGTTTATTGTTCCTTGATAAAAAAAAAACATGGGAAAAGGAAACTTGGATTTAGGCTAGCTAATTAAGCATCCAATAGCTAATACAAATCAACATGTAATTAAAAACGAGCACCAACCCCTTCATCATATCGGAGGGCTTGAATCAATTGTGGCATAAAGAAGGTAACACGTTCTGGAGGATAAGACTCCAGTACTCTAAGAACATAAGCCATAACACGTGGATGGCCCTTGAATGGTGGAGTCAAAAATTCTAAAGCTTGTGTGATAGAACAGGCAGCCCAGTGTGGTAGCTGCTGCAGTAAAACTGAGTTCTCCTCAATGGCTTTAGGAGTCACAAAAAATGGCAGTGCTTGAGGGATTGTTCGAATGTTCAATATGTTAGCCTGCAAAACCAGAACAGCGCCTATGAAAATGAACAGATTCAAAGCAAAAAAATATTTTTTTAAAAATTCTGCTTTTTAATGCAAAACATAAAAGGTAAGTTACAAACATGTACTTTGCCCAAGGTTGAAGTAGAGCTAAAGGGCTACTTTTTATATAAGGTGCACTTATTTAAAAAAAAAATAACAAATGAGGCATTCCAAAAAATATAGCAGGAATACAAAAGAAAGCGTAAGATCTATGACATGAGAATCCAAATTACCAAAAAAAAAAAAAAAAAAAAAGAAAAAAGTGAGCTTCTCACATAAGAATATATCAAATTATAAAGCCAACAAAGATAAAAGACAGATGAAGGTGAACAAGGTGCTATGTTAGATGGATGACGAAAAAAAATCAAACTTACAAGAGAAAAGGAATACTTGGGATAAAAATATTTGGTTAAAGGAACAGCAACTAGAGGATATCACATTATTAAAAAAAAATTGAAAAGAATGCACAAAGCACAGCAAAAGTGTTCATACCAAAAGGTGCCACAATAAATATTTATGCAGGTATAATAACGGCAATAATTATGTACTTGAATGTAAAGGGACATGACAAAGATCCTCTTTCAACAACATTACACAGTGTATAATTGAACAATTTGAAAAAAACATAACTAATGGGACCTCCATGATAATGCGTATGATGAACCCTTAAAATCTTTCAGCAATACCAATGGTCAAATATTTGAAAAACAAATCCAATAAATCCAGGCATAGCGCTATGTGTACTGATTTTTTTTTTTTTTTTTTTTTGGACAGGGAGTTTGTGCGAATTGTCAAATACAAAAAACGGAAGGAAAAAAAGTCTGGTCAGTTCTATAATCTCATTTTATCCAAGAATTTAGCATGACAACTTCAAAAAGCCCGCTGAAATCAAATAAAACAACACAAAACAGACTCATCCATCATCTAAAGAAAATAATAAAAGTAATACAGCAACGTTTTTCAAATTTCGTTTAAGAATGCTGGAAATGAGTCAAAAAACTGAAAACATTATTACATCTTATGGTTCAAGAATAAAAGCAACCCAATCAATTTAAGACATTTTCAAAGAATGTTCAAGTTACTTATCAACTAGATGTTGGGAAAATCACACAATTTTGGTTTTAGGTATGAGCTTGGACACCAATTTAGGTATCTTCAAAATGTAATTGTATCTAAGCTTGTTTAACCAAATAGCCAAGCATCAACTCGTCATGGTTTGATGAGCATACTTGTTCATGTAGAAAGCAAATAAAATATTTGTATAAAGGACTTTCAAGAATTCATCCTTAAAACTGTTCCAAGGATTTTAATAAATACCCTTGAACTTATTTAGAAGGTGGAAGCATATTAGTAATATTGTATAATTTTATGCTTGAACAGATAGGTAAGCCCACAAACTTTAATTGTTAATCTTACTTCTCATAGAAAACGATATTCCAACACTAATGGAAAGAAGATACTCAAGGATGCTACATAAACCACACATGCGTAAAAAATAAAGGAAACAAGATGCAAAGAAGTACAATGACATAACAAGCACGACACTCAACAAAAACCAAGTTAAAACTAAGTTTTATTTTAAAACAAATCAAAGCAATAAATTGTATTTTGTCTTTACTGCTGTACAATTTTATAATATTTTAGGTATACTCAGCGCTCCAAAAATTCCTAGTTGCAAAACAACCTTTTCCATTTCAATGGGCTCCCCCTCCTAAAAGATTAACAAAACAAAGCTATAATATGGCTTCTTTACACTTCCTCATTTGAAATTTCTGACAGTAAAAGCCAAAAACTAAATTACTATACTGTGACATGTGAGGCAGCATGTACAATATTTTACTTATGCTCAAAAATGCATGCTACGAGAGTAATAAATTTTAAGTTTTTTAGCATGTTTAATTTGAAATAATAAAATTAATATTATATTACTAATTAATAATTCGTATTTATCATTTATTAGATTCAATTTGTTCATACTTTTCCTATAGTTTATTTAAAAAGATCATTAAAAAGAGTATCAAATGCATGTATGTGCTGTTATTGTTGTTCGTAACACCATAAGATGTCAAGGTTCATTGAATTCATTAGAGAGCATGATTACCGTGTAACCATATACACACCATTACTACCATACTCAAGTTGCCCTGATTGCAGAAGTTAAATTCTTATCATGCACTGGAATGAATTCAATGACATCAGCTCTAAATTATCCATCATACTATGAGAATGTCATCTTTTCTATTCTTAAAGATTTAACACAAAAAAACAAACAAATTCTGTGAGAACATACTTGAACCAATTGTGCTAGTTCAGCTGTAATAGAGGAATTTGCAGGGAATCTTGATGGCAGGCAGCATGCGATTCGAGGATCCACAGAAAATGCAGTTCTCACATGCTCAACCCATTTGTCAGAGCTAACTTTAGTACGAAAGGATGTGCTATCTCTGTAGGTAAGGGAGAAACTCTTAGGTAATGCTCCCACAAAAATCATGGTAAAAAATACAGTATCAATTCATTGATGGGTACTTTGTATTCAAAGGTTGTGCCCACACTTCAAGCCTGTCCGCTTCATGCTGGCATAACACAGCCAATAATTGCTTACGTTTTTCTCTTGCAAAGGCATAATCATCCACGTGTCCCCAAACAGGATGATATAGATCTGTCTATAAGCAAAGATTTATTCTCTATAATGGATGTCTAATGCTAAAAATAATAAAAAAATGAAGGTTCAAACATTCTATTCTGTGAGATTCATAATACCATGTTACTTAGTTCATTGTCATTTCCTTTGCCTTTCAATGACGAATCAGTTGAAGCAGTGGAAGAAGAATCTGTCTTCTCGTTCAAAAGATGATGGACAACTAGCGTAACAGATTGAGCCTCACTCTGCGAAAACCCCTTATCATTTGTTTCATACCACTCTGGTTCATGAGCAAACCAACCCAACGTAGCACTGAAAAAATATATATATATGCTATTCACCAAAGGTCACTGTGAACTATGGTTCATAAAAATGATTAACAAGCCACTGAATAGGTCAAAGCATGATGAAGGGCGAAATTTCACACTAAGTGCCAGAAACAGAGAAAGAATTGAGAGTGCCTACATACCGAAGAACACGGTCTTCCAGAAGCTGAAGCCCCATTTTAGAATACTGGAGATTGCTCTGTGATTTGCGTGAGCAAAACTTCAACCCAAGTAAAATTGCAGTGAAGAAGGTACCAGTGGCTGCGGGATGTTGTGAAAAGTGGGATGGGGATTTCATGGTTCCTTGTAACATTCGCCCCAGTAGTAAAAGTTGCTCCATATTATCATGCCGAATCACCTATAAAAGCAAAAAACAATCAAACAAGAACGATGAACAAGTCATAATTATCCATATGGATATCATGATGGATTTAGCAAGATTAGTGGCCTATAACTAGTAACAACATTCATTCCTGCATTTAAAGGAAAAAGAACCAAACCCAAAACCAAATTCATTCACAAATTTATTGCATTTTTTTATGTGGAGGCTGTGTGGAGGTGACAAGAAACTAAACCAAGGCTCCAATAAAAAAAAATGCTGCTACTGACTGATGGAATTGATTATGCCAACTAGCTAGAAAGAACAAAAGAAACCTTATGGTTGTACAAACTGGACTATATTTCAAAGAGAAAAAAACAGCCTTCTCAAATCTGCAATCTTTTGCCTTTGTTGGATAATTACATTAACCAAGTTAACATCATTTCAGTCAGTAGTTCAAACAATCATTCCTTACTTTGCACACCATTGTTTCAATTTTTCTTTTGACCTGCAGAAGTTCAAATTATAGACCTTACAAATCTAAATATACAGCTATCGTCATTTAAAACAAGCAGATGAACAATGGTAAGTCTTTTTCTTTATTTCAATATATAATGACACCAAAAATAAAGCACAAGAATCTCATCATAACTGTACAACTTTTGTGATACAAAAATTTGTATTTATCCTATCAAAAGCTAAATTAGTTAACCAAAATACTAGCAAACATAACAAGGGGCTTGGCTTGCACTTCACACCAACCCCAACTATAAGCCATGTTAAAAACAGAAGAGACCTCCATCAGATCACCAGTACGAGTCTGTTAGTCTTGAGGTAAGCTTCAGTGGTGTCATGCCATATGGAATATAGCTGGTACTGAATTCATTAGATTGGGTAAAGTTGTCAGCAAAATGTTTTGCTCATATTGTTATAATGTTCTGTGGTGTACCCACACATCAATTCATACCATGTGCATTTCCATCACTCTTTGCACGTCCAAAAAATACATTAGCAATAGGTCATACACCATAGTTTTTACAGCACTATGCAGAACGCATTGAACACGTAAATCATGCATGCGTTTTATGGATCCAAAAATTTAGCATAGAAAAAATAGATTGAAGCAATTCAAGAAGAAAGAGATAGCCAAGACAACCTCATAGCGATCAATAAAAAACCCAAGCCAAAGCCTATGAGCAATCAATCCATCAACAACATTCTTTTCAGGCTGTGGCTCTGGTTCCCCAGGAATGAGGTGAGGCCTTAATTTTGCAGCAGGGCCTGAATATCTCATTTCAGATGAAAATAAGCCACGCTTTGTATCAATTGTCCATAGCCATGCGTCAACTAGTTCTGCAAGGACAAGTGGCCCCAAGGAAGGAACTGATGTAACAAGCCATGTCCAGATAAATATTCCTGTTTCCATTGCATCTGGTGTAGAAATATAAGCAGGGCACCAACAAAGCAGACGCAATAGCTGTGAGAATCCTTCTATGTTCAATCTAGACTCGGAATCCTGGACATCTTCCTTTCGTTAAATCAAAGTTTCTTAAAACAGGAAAAGTATGTCCCTCAATAATTATGCTTGTTTAACATGAAAAACTCAAGAAAAAAAACCTACCATGTGGGAAAGAAGTAAGGCAGTAGCCTGAGAACAAGTTTCCCGAAACAAGGATTTATCCAAAGCTACACCTTTCTCTGCAGTCCCAACAAATTGCTGAAGAATCTGGATGAACTTTGTCAGGAGAATCTCATTAAAAGAAACTCCTTGAGACTGCGGCAGGCCAAGCCCAGTACCCATCATTCCTAAATTAAAGCCACCTATATTATTGTACAGTCTCCTCATACCGGCAATCTCTGCAGCATGATTACATTTTGTTGTTGCACTTAAAACTGCAGTTGACAACACTTCCAAAATGAAACCTTCTGAAACCTTGTTCTTTCCTCCTGAGGCAGCTGCAGAAGCCTCTATCACAGCTGGTACATTTGCAGTCCTAATACCACTCCAACAATCATTTTTCCCAGTACAAATTCGTATTTCAGACAAAAGAGAAACAATGTCTGATGAATGTTGAGCTCTTTGCAATGCATTAAGCTTGCAGAGAAATTCCTGTATAAGAATTGTCAATAAGAACAACAAATTCATGTTGGAAGTATGTCTGCAAGGGAATATAAAAATTAAGCAAGAATTAATAGCCCCACCCTACAATGAAAAGCAATGCAAACTTTTCCGATAATCAATTTTATAACATAAAGCAGTGAGACCTTCAGAATTTCTTTTGTTTTTTAAGAAGAAGAAAGGTAAAGGTGATGTCCTATATATTACCATGAGAAAGTACAAAAAAAAAGAACAAAAAGGTCCACTAAACAAAGCTCAGGTGCCCAAGAAGATGCTTATAATATCAAGCCCAAAATAAAAGGAAAAACGAGAACATACAAGGTAAGCCCACAAAAAATAAAAAAAAAAGAATTCAAAAGACAAAATAACACTATGCATGAGAAGACAATGAACAACATTGCATTGTGCTAAAAAACGAAGAACAGAGTGCAAGAAGCCTGAAAATTCAAAATGCAAGGAACAACTAAGAAACACAAGTATTAAGGGTAAAGGGAGTAGACAACATTGAAAAATGCTAGTAATATAGTCCTTTGAGCAAGAGAAATATACCATAGAACATTCAAGCCTCTAAACATTAGGTTATTTTGTTTATCCATATTGCAAAGAGACGACATGCTCCGTGGAGACAACACACTCCGTGGTGAAAAGGAATGAAAAATAGAAAGGGATCAAGTTGAGCATATGTGAACAATTATTTAAGTATCTCTTTGCAACATTGACATCAAAAGCATAAATGCTTATGAAACTCTACACAAAAGTTACAGAGACAAGAAAGTTGGCCTAAGGCCCAAAGCTGTAGCAGAATAAAATCTTGAGTTTCACCAGAGCAACTATCCACATATAGATGCTAAACCAAGTTTTATACTTATTGAACCACATTAATGAAGTCTAGCGGCACAAGATTGAAGAAGAGGGTGGCATATAAGGAAATAATGATGTCAAGACCCTTGTCCAATCCCCCAATTGTGTCTTTTCAAAGAAAATAACCAAATATGGCATGAAAATCAATTCGGCTGCCAAACTTGATTTCATATAAATTAATTCTTTCTTAACAAAAGCTCCCAAAAAAGTGACTAAAGTACTTACTCCCAAAAATGGTTCATTGTTTTAAGTGGCATGCCATAAGTAAAAGCTATGATGTACAAAATATAGTTTTAGACCTCATTTTTATACACATTGAAATATAAACCCCTTAGTTTTGATAGTAACCATTTTGTTAATTGGTTTTTAAATTTAAGCAAAATAGGACTTGTACTAATACTCCATAAGCAAATGTGTAATGAACCCCTAAATAAACATATTATTAAATCAAAGAAATTCATTTAAACTTCTTCCCCTACTCTCAAACCTTATCTCCAACTTCCACTTCTTTATCATTCTATTCCCTCAGTTTTCTAAATTGCACCTATCTTCCTTCATCGACACATGCTTCAATTGATTGGGTAAAAGTCATTAACCTCCTTTCTTTTGTAATAATTTTTTTACATATTTTAAGTGGTAAATTACATATAAATTCATCAAGTTTCAAAAATAAGTATAAAAGTCCATTAGTTCCATCAAAGTGGCAAAATAGTTGTTACATCATAACATGGTTTCAACACAATACAAATGCCCAAAATGCCCTTGTCATCTTATTGCAATGAAACCCTAAACCCCTTGTTAACTTGCATCTTTGTTTGCCATTCTCTATGCATAATTTTTTACACCACCTCGACATAGTGTTCAACTCCTCGAAGAGGTAAAGTAGTGAAAGAAAAACAGCATGATTCCTACACAATTAACATATTCTTCCCAACTCTTAAAATGAACCCTTTTTATGTCAGTGAGAATGCAAAGGAGAAGGAAGAGCAATATTTTGTAGCTTCTAATTTTCATGACCACGAAGGCAGCTAAGAAATGAGAAAAATACAAGGACTCAAAAGTTGTCAATTTGGAGGAAGCAAATGAAGGTGGCATGGGCCTTTTTTGTTGGAGCACTTGAGCAATTTCTAACTAAAGCATTTGTCTTGATGGATTCTATTATATAATATATAAAAATATTGAAGTTTCAAATTTGGTTCTGTTATAACTAGTATTCTTATTAATTTTATTTTAATAATAAAATAAAAAGATTAGAAACTTAAATCAATCAATTAAAATAGATTAGTAGAATATTATAAATTTAATTGTCTAACTCAAGGGTAGTTAAGTGAATTGACAACATAAAATTAGATGTTACAAAATAATGTGGTCAAAACCTAAATCCAGTCTTGGCCAAAAACACTAAAACTGATCCATATCTGATCTTTTTAGTAAGTTAGGTATGTGTTCAATCAAAACTAATCCAAAACAATAAAAAAAAATTAGTTTCAGTTGAAACTCCAATCCATGTAATACAGCAATTTCAATAGTTTTAATGGATGAGCATGCCTTTAGTATAGAACTATCTTTTAACATTTCCAATAGGTTCCTACACAATGCTATATGTTAATTTCTATAAGGCAATTTAAATAGTAATAATTGTCTTTTCCTCTAGTCATGATTTATGAGGATCTTGCAATAAAGCATAGCTTAGACTTACTTTTGGGGTGGCATCATCCTTGTTTTGAATGTTATTTGTATCAAAAAAGAGAATTTGATAGCATGTAATGTTGATCATTGAATTGATTAGGTATGATTCAAACTCCTTTGCATTATATCATTATTGGGTTCTTTATTTGCTTGTTATCCATGCATGTGACAATATGTTGATTAATGATAACCTTCATATTGAAATTGATTGGCAAGATTGATTATTACAATAACAGCTCTTAAGAGTAAAGATGTGACAATCTTGAATATTCTAGATAACCAACATGCCAACATGAGGATGCATTACAAAGTGAAGGATATGATGAGATGAAGAAGAGAAGTATGATTATTAAAAATTATAGTTTTTGCTGATGGTACAAAAATATTAATTATATGTACTACAAGCTATACCATATCAATTGTATTCCCAAAGTATTAATTACCACATGAAAATTATAATGATGTTTTATGATTTTATTATTACATTGTCATATTTTTTTTTTGTTAAAGTGCATAATACAAATGATCTCATATTGGATATTTGTAAGCTGTGTTGCTGAAATACAAAGAATGAGATGACATCTGCTCACTAATTTTTATCAAAGCTTCAAAAATATTAATTATTATGCTCATTGAATTGCACAATATAATAAGAAATATTTGTAAGGCCACATCATATTTATTTACAATGTATTAACTATCATGTGAAAATCATAATAACGTTTATGTTTTGATAAACAAATTGCAATTGTTAGATGTTATGCTCTATTTTTTTAGGGTATACATAAAAAAGAGTCCCATATTAGATATTTAACAAATTCTGGTGATAAAATAAAATTGATGACATAATATTTGATCAATAGGTTAAGCAATTGGGTTAATAGGAATGTATTTGTGCAACTAAACCAGCAAAGATCCTCAAGGCTTTTGTCTCCTAAATGTTGGTATTATAGCTAAATGTGATTTATAGCTTTGATTAAGCATATCATGCACTTCGGTACTCCCATGGGTCTTGGTCTCCATTATCATGGTTGATTAAAAATTTAAAAGCTAAAATATTAATATATAGAGTAATAGCCATAATCTCTAGCTTAAGTTTTTAAGTTGATAGATATGTACTTGCATGTTATGCCCGACTTAATTTCCCATAGTGTTAAACTTTAAATTGTATTAGAGTTGGGTATGGTTCAATTCAACTTAATTAGTTCATGCAATTTGGTGCTCCCACAAGCCTTGGTCATCTCTACAATGGTAGAGCAGAAGTTTAAGAGCTCGTGACTCCTATGGTGCTCTCAATAGTTGAATGAGCACTTAGCATATATGCACTTGATGATTTAAAATGGCCTATTGGAGAGGGAATGTATTAAATAAAAAAAAATTATCATGTGAGAGAGAGATTATTCAAGAAGAGAATGTTCCTATATTGCATATTAAATAATAAGTTGTAGTGTTGATATTTAAATTATAAGATAACACCTGCCAACCAGTTTTAACTTTTAGATTGATGGCAAATACTCATAATAATGGTAGACAATTCAAACACATATGAAGAATACTCCTAAATTAAATATTTGACAAGTTATAATGTTGATATATAAATGATAGACAATCTGAGCACACATGAAGAATAATCTCACATAAAATATTTCACAAGTTATGATGTTGATATACAAATGAACACACTTACCCACTAGTTTAGATTTTTGGATTGATGGATATACACTTAATGTTTTGGTACCAACTAGGGCCCCAAAGTTGTTCCTTCCCTAGCATATCCAATGTTAATTTTATGGTCTACTTCTGTGCCCAAATTCCTTATTATTCATGCTTTAGTATGGAATTTCATCAACGGTTTGTTTTTGTAAGCTCAACCTTCACTGTTTGACTTTTTATTGGAGACCATCCTGCTTGCTGCATATGTAAAAATGAAAACATCAAAATGAGTGTTTTTTCTAACAAGTGATTGCAGGTTGCATTGGTTTGGAATGGAAGCTTTGGTTTTATTTGTTTCCTGTGCTTAGAACAATGCAAATGTGCTAGAAAATAAAAAATTTAGTCTTAACAACAAAAATTTACTGATGAGCTATGTTGTCTTAATTTACAGTTAACCTTGAATTCCAGCTAAAAATCAAACCTGAAATTAAGTCCCTGCCTAAGAACAAAAATTGCAAGGTATACCACCTTCCAAATTTGGGGTGTTAAAAGAGATAAAAAGACCTTTTTACTTTCGAATTTGTTATTGTCCATGGTAAAAACATCACCAACAAGGTAGATGCAATAGAGGACAACGTAAGTTCTAAAAAGTTACACTGGAGATGGTGTCGATAATAACTCCACAGTTCTTCTCATCAGTTGAAGTAGTGACATTAATCTCCGTTCCAATGATGTCAAACAAGGTTAATATGTGGAAATGTGATGCTATGCAAGAATGAAACAATTCACCAATGCAAGCATAAGAGCATAAAAATTTAATAATGCAACACTTGGAAGAAATTACAAGACAAGAACTACTAGAAATACGGTTCATCAGACCCACAAAAGAAACAAGTGATATGCTAGAGCATAAGTTCAAAGTTGTATGAGCACTTGAAAACACTAAAGCTAGATATATCATTCTAGCATCAAGAAAGCATCGTAACGAGGAGAAAGCATGAAAACTATAAATCGGAAAAAAAAAATGTAAAACATAGAGAACACAAACATTAGAAGTGAGGATAGAGAGGAAGAAGGCAAGACAAACATTTGATGGCTCACACTCAAGATCACATCATATTACAAACTTCCAATCATTGCCTATGAAAATGCTCAAAAAATACTATAGAGTGTCAACATGGAGGTTTATGTCCACTGTATTGTGTGTTCCACAAAATGATACACCCCAAAATGCCAACTCCAAAACAACATACAGTATGTCAGCATGGTCCAATGGAGTGATCATATTGTACAATGCACCAATGATTGTATAATAAGATGCTTCTTTTCCAACAAACAATTCAACTAATCCTAAAGAAGTGAGAACACAGAAACACAGGACAATGTTTGTACTAGCAAGAGATTCAAAGCTCTGCATTTTTAGGTTGACATGAATGCAACCAATAACATCATACCCATAACTTATACAAATTAGTTTAACTATGATAGAGGTAGACGTGATGCATGTAATTAGTCGAATATCTTTGAAATGAAATTATAATTATAGTTAATAATAGTTATTCACGGGCTATATATTTAGAGAACAAAAGAACTTGCAAGTCCTAGTAAACTATGATTCACAACTAATATAGCTTAGAAAAACAAGAGAAGCTCAACATGAAATTGTAACCTTAAACCCATAAATAACACAGGAATAAGTCTACCGCACTAGAATTGGGTGTGAATGCTAGTAATCTACAATAAATATATAAACAAAAAATTGTCATTTAGAACCGATATACTTCTTTGATGAGAAGATATGCAGATAAATGAACTTTAACTATGGACACAATGAAGATCTCATTCGATGTAGATTCTCACAAACCAAAAATAAAATTAAAAAGTTTTTATTAAACTAGAAAAGGTTGAGCATTGACAAGCAGATGCCGCTTAATAAATTATTGCATAGATTTTTTAAGCTAATAACGTTATTAAATTGCAAATTAAAAAAATATAGAAACAATTTTAAAAGTTAGAAGAGATCAAATTAAACAAACATACATTCAGTATCACAATGTTTAAACAAATCAATACAATCATAACCTATTTTTCAAAAAAAATATCAATAGTCTAGAAATCTGAATTTAATCAACTCATCAAATATCAAAGAATAAAAATCATATTTTGATATTGAGTTAAAAAAATCAAGTATTTCCTTAACAAAAAACATGAAAAAGATTTGTTAGAAACTATACAACCAAATCTTAATGAAGTGCTATTGCTTGATATGGTGTAATACAATCAAAGACTTCAGATGATTTAACTAAGGAAAAGCTTATTTCTCATCTTCAAACCCTACTCCTTATTCCTCATCTTCAAAATGATTTAACTAAGGAAAAGCTTTACAGCCAGATCAAACAATTTGAACCCAAGAGTAACTGAAGAGAAAATAACCGACCTGTAGCAAGCCTTGGGTTGTGCATGGAGCAAATGAAAGCGCAGTTGTGATCCACTCTCGAACATTCTTTTGATATAAAGAACGAACAGTAGCAACCAAAGCAGGATCATTAACTTGAGCTGATGGTAACTCATCATGAACTGAAAACAGAAGTGAATCCAAACAAGAATAATTCCACAAAACCTGCAATCATGCACAACGTGTTTGATTTTCTATGGTATATATTAAAAGATAAATGATGAAAGAAAGATCACGCCCACCCACAAACCCATGCAAATTCACATGCATATTGGAAAAACTTGCCTGAGGGAATTTCTCCTTGAGTTGAGTTAACAAATTGACAGATATGTCACGGATATTTTCATCCCTCTTAGACATGTTCCTTATCAGAAAGCAAGAATGAGCTGAAAGAACTTGCTCCATTTTCTCCGCTTCATTTCCTGTGTCAAAACTTCTTTCCTCCTAAAACTCAGTAGAATATTACGTTTGAGTTAATGTTCAGCTTATGCAATGAAGAAAGATGAAACGCACAGCAAAATAAACCAGAAAACACAGAATGTAACAGCATAACTATCCTTCAGCCTAATCACAAATGTTACAGCATCACTTTTTCAGTATTTAGTGTTACTTGCTCCAATTTAAAGCCACATTTCATCCAAACGTATTTAGCAAAGATATTTAGGAAACTTCCAGTCATGTAAACTTCATACAAACTTCCAGCAATGTAACTCCATACAATTCCAAGCTATTCATTCCTATAAATGAAGTAGGAGGCTTGTTTTGAACCCCTGGGGCTTAGATGTCAGGGAATTCAACAATTTGGCCTGTGTAGGAAATTGTTGTTAGCCAGCATTACAGATTCTATATCCATTCTATTGGATATACGGGTTCCATGCTGAAGAATGCTTTTATCCTCAATAGTTGAGTGCAGAAAGTCCTCTATTAACTATTTGCAGGTCAATGAATTTTGATGTCAGCCAGGAAGCTGAATCCACATTGACTCTTCAACGTGTGAATGGCCATAGGACAGAAATCAAAAGACCAGGAACCCTGTCACCACACCTGCACAATGAACGGCATCAATATGCCGGTTTCACCATGCAGAGAAAAGGGAAAGACAATGAACAAGAGCATGTTTTTTGGATCCAGATAAACTGATTGTGCTCAATTTCATCAAGCTGTAAACTAAAACAGCCAAACTTTGATCCAAATCCATGTTAACCCCATTTCCTTATATAGGAGATTGACAATAACAAAATCATATGATCAAAACTTACTAACATGATATTTGAGTTGATGCCTCAAGAGGAGTATAAATTGATGATAATTCAAGATGTGATAGCATTGTGTATATCATAGGACTTCATCAAGAATATACTTCAAATAATGAATCAACCCATGGAAGAACATGCTCTTGATGGTGTCGCGCCATCATAAGTATTCTTTATTTACTTTTTAGTATGTTTAGAATATTAATAACAATGCCCTCTTTACTTCTAAGGATCTCATTCATGTTCAAATAAACTTCATATTTCATCACAACTCATCTTTCATATTCACTTGGATTCCTACACCTAATTTATACTATCTCTCTAAATCTTGGTCAATCTTCTTAACTAAGACTTAATCATATAAGTGAATTAAGCCAACCTAAATTTTCAAATAAATTAAAGCAATAATTACATAGTACAAATATATTTATCATATTGTACTATCAATATTAAATCATGTGTATGAAAGATAATAAGACAATTCGATCGTATGTGTTGATAAGAGATCCATTACATCATACAAAATGATCCCTCATATTTTACGATACAATCGGTTGCAATATCAATATACTCTTAAGAGAAAAGTAAAAAAAAATTCTAAGTTAAGGGTTAAATATAATACAACATAACATATAATGTTGTACAAATGATCATCTTCAAACTTAGACAAGTAAGAATAAAAGATAAGTGAAATAAAAAATCTAGAGAATATCATGTGTTACGACACTTATATTTATATAATACGATCTCTATATTATGCTTGAAAGAAGAGAACCCAAGAGTTTCATATAATACAGTATTATTCTATTATATGGTATTATCAAATGAAATACCTGAACTTACATTTGTCATACCTAAACCAAAGAATTTCGTACAATACGATACTTATTTATCGTACATTACAATTTGCTTCTAAACTATGTAATGCTAGAATCAAAGGAAGTCATACAATCCAATTTATTGTACACATAATTCATTTGGAGTCATCATACAATGAAATCCAATTTATGGTATAGTACAAATGGTACTAATTTAACTTTTTTAGTAAACCAATTATAACTGTTGTTTAGCAGTTGGCAATGCCATATTCGATGCTTTGAGAGTTCTTTTTCTATAAACAGGGAATTAAATATTGAAAGAAAAAACTAATACAAAGACAATCAAGAATAGGAATGAAAATTATCATCCTCATTGTGTTTAAGGAGCTTCACTCATTTCAGATTTTCTTGGCTTCATGCAAAACCTGTTGTGCTCTCAAACTTTGTATCATTCCTTCAGTTTTCAATTGGTAATATCATTACATATCATTATTTAATGTGCCCCTAGTTATTTGCACTAGTTATAAGTTCTTGTTGTGCTAGTTTTATTGTTAAAAAGTTGTAATTTTCTTCCTTCCACTTGTGGCATTTACTGCTACTTTGTGGCTGCTGTAAGCCACCTCTTGTGTAACTCTTTTAGGCTGTTTATTGATCATTGTGGATCTTGTTTGTAAGGGTGTTTCACCTACCCATCTTTAGATAAAAGATGTAGGTTAATTTACTAGGACTGGTTTTTCATGATCAAGGGTGAACTTAGACCCATGTGTTTGTTGAACTACCCAAAAACCTTATATCCTTTACTTGTCACGATTACTCACAACCTCTTTCAAAATAAATCAAGAGTTTTTCTTATGAAATATGTAGTATATATAGTATTAAATAAAAGATTATAAAATTTTCACTAAGTCATAATATACATAATTGTTTGATTTTTCAATCAATTGAGATTTTTAGATTGCAAAAACAAAGAAAATTAAATTAAGTTTTTCCAACATGAACATGGCCGACCAAATGTGTCAATTTGGTTGAGTTAATTGGTTTAAATCGAATAACATTCACACCTAATTTAAGTTATGACAAGTTGTCAATCGAAACATTAATTAAAATCACACAGGAAAAATCTCTCACCACACGTTTGTACATAAAATAAAGCTATGAAGACAATGTGGTGCAATTTCATGCCATATAATGGGATTTTTTTCATAGAGGGCAATTTGCAGCCATAATACTTCAACCAAACTCAATCAATCTTAGCCCTAATGCAATGGCTAAGACACAAAACTAAGTCAATGTGATGGGTATGGGATAAAAGCCAAAACTTGACTCAGATCATTTTAGGTTCAAAGGTCAAAGTTCGAACTCAATCTAACCCACATTTCACATCGCTAACTTACCCTTCTAATTTCTTTGGTGAACTTCATCTTTTAATTCTTCTTTTGTTTATAAGTTCCTAATGTGATCTACATGCCAAAAGCATTTTGGTATAGACCTAACTTCAACTACTCTAACTATCTTATATCCCAAATAAATTTTTTGCAGACAAACCCACCTAAACCATATCAAGGTGCAAATTAATACATTCATATATATATATATATATATACATATATATATATATACATATATATACATACATACATATATATATATATATAGAGAGAGAGAGAGAGAGAGCTGAGAACTAAGTTCAAAGGTCATTTGCTCAGTTCCTTAAGCATTCAAGTTGGTTCTTTGTTCCAATAATCAATACTTATGAGTTAATATAAGAATGATATTTTTAGATATGGTCTAGTTAAAAATAAAAGAAAAGTGAAAACATCAAAAGCTCAACAATCCTAAAATTAAAATAACCAAACAAAACTTCTAGGGTGTAAAAGAAGGCTAAATTAAAAATTAAAAAAATTGGTAAAACTAAAAACTAAACCAACCACACAATTCTTGAGTAATCTGTTCCAAGTTGAGTTAATTTGGGATCCATAAAATAAATCAACGAAACCAAGTCGGGTCAATTCCTAACAACCAAATAGGATATACTAAATTTGCACCCCTTCACACTCTCTAAATGAGTAAATATAAAAAAACCTCTCATTCTCATTTTAATTTATCTCTTCTCTCTCTCTCTCTCTCTCTCAGATCTTTCCCACCTTTTGCTAACAACCCTCTTCTCTTATCCCATCAAGCTTGCCTATATAAGCTTGATGCCAAAGCATACAAGGCCACCATAAGACATTAACCATCACACTCAATCTCCATGAGCTTGAATGCCACCAACAACCATGTTTTCTATATTAGCATCTCCATGTGAAATCAATCACCATGACTTCTGAGATGGTGACATCACTATTATTCATGTCTCCATCTTTTAAGGTTGAAGATCACTACTGCTCTTTGCCAATGTAAATTTGCATACATAGAAAATTGGATTCAAATAATAGTCGCTAGGAATACACCCAACTTGTCTTAGTCGACTTGCCCTACATTATTGGGTTCAAGGTAGTTTGGGTATAAATTTAAAGAAGTATTAAGTAGGGTCATCATGCTTAGTCAAAATCAAATTTGGTTTGATCATAGGTAAAAAGGTACAAAAAGTAGGATTAGCATGGGTTTTGACAAACCCAACCCAAATCCAAATCATTATCATCCAAGTTTTCAAATCTAACAAATCTTAAAGTTTAACGTGTTTTGAGCACAAATACAAGAAAAAATATAACCAATAAAAAGATTAAATCCTCTTGTTAATGAAGTTCTAATTAATAAGGGTTTAACTTATGTTTTAGAAAAGGCTTATATTTATTTTATGATTTCACATGCATTTAATGTGACTGATTTATTTAACTAGTTAATATTTGGAGCACATAAAATGTGGCCTTAGATCCCAAAAGATCACATAGACATGATTCAACAAATAATAGTTAAGCAAATTATCATACAAAAACTAATATAGGATCCAAGACATTCGCTGTGTCAAGAGCTTGGAACAATTTTATTTTAATTTTATTTTTAGGCTATTTTTTGAGATAAATGAACACTATTTATGTACGTGTTGTGATTTTTTTTTATTAGGGTATCAATGTGAGCATCAAATAGATTGTTGATGGTTATCGCAATGTCATTCTAAATCAAAAATTTTTTGTGATCTTTTAGTTAGACAATTTCCCATAGACTCCAACCCTCCTAAGGATATTCTAATGAAAACATCATACATATCAATGATAATAGCATCCCTAATACAGGTATGATGATGACCACATTCACATCTACATAGAGCTTAGATAGCTCACATCTAGGCAAACTATCTCAAAAATTCTTGAACCACTCTAAGCAATGGATAGCAAAGAACTAATAAGTTTTCTTATTTTTGTATTTTTAGTTTCTTTTATCCTTTCTGGGAACCGTGTAACAATGGAGGACCCTTGACCCTTTGGTGGAACTTACACTTAAGAGAGCTTTCTAAATTATTTGGCATGTGAGTGTTTAGTATCACAATGAAATTTACTTTCACATCGAATCCAAACCAGTTTATTGAGAGGTTGACTTCTACTATTAGAAACAAAATGCTAATGCCCATTAATTGAGAACTATCATACAAAAACCTAATTTCTAAAAGGAGGTTAACTGGCAAGATAAGGAAGACAAAAACAGGTTAGATATACAGAAGGTGCTAGAAATTACCAGCCATTGCACTGCTGTTTCAAAAGCTACGTAGACAATTGCTTTCAAGCATTGGAAGACAGACGGCATCAGATTTGGTGTGAGTAGATATTCAAAAACACAACTGAATGCACTTCTTGGTGCATTTGAATTGGATTCAGCAGGAAGTATACCACCATTACAGCTGAACCTTATCGTCTCCAGAACAGCAACAGCTAGAAGATAGGTAGCCTTCACACCTGGTCATAAGGAGGTGCATATTTTATACAATATAGATCTAAGTCACATAAATGGAATATTTTCTGCGAACTATTTTAATATTTTTCAGAAATTATGAAAGGTGAGAAATTTAGAAAGAGCAGTTTAAATACAACTAAGAGTTATCTATATGAAGCAATTAATGAAAACCTGATATTGTGAAAATTGAGAAGAAAAAGAATGAGTTATGAAACCTAAAATTTTGAAAAGTGAGAAGAAAAAGAATAATTATAACATACCTGAAATTGTGCTCATTGCTGCTACCTCGACTCTGCCTCCCAAGGCAGCAGAAAGAGCACTTCTCTGACCAATAGCTGCCTTCTCATTGCTGCCACCTCTACGGCTACCAGGGTTATGTAAGGCATTCAGTTCCAACTCATCTTCAAGCCACTTAACTGAACTAACAACCTCCATAATTTGAAGAAAGCCCAAAGTTAAATCACTTAATTGGCAGGATGTGTGCTTTACCATTATAAACAAAACAAAATGGAAGGATAAATGCTGTTTGAGCAATATGTAACCTATTCATCATAAGCCATTATTTTCCTTCCCATCAGTGCAGTATCACAATCATTTGGTATCATCGCTCAGATATCATTAATATACAAATAAGCACATACTAGACAAGTAAAGCAACAAAAATCTCTAAGCACAAGGCAGGAAGTGGTTCATGGTATAACAACCATTGACTCCAAACCAAAGGTTCTTAAAGAAACAGTCCTTTACTTTTGTACGTCAAATCCAGCATATGATCTTAATCAAAGTTCAGACTTCCATTTAGAAGCAATCTATATTCATTACTGAAAAAGTCAAACCATGTAATGGACAAATGAGTAGATTTAATAATCTAATCATAGTAAATATTCAAAAGTGCATTAGCAATATTCATCTAGCTTTAATAAAAAGTTCATTTGGCTTTAAAAAAAAATTCGCTATTGCTCTTAAATGTAAACCTACCAAAGGTGGTGTTCCTTGTGCTATGCGTTGAATTGCACCAGACCACTGCCCACTCCACATGTATGGTCCAGTAACAGCTTGAAGGGGAATGGCAGTTGTGCTTCCCACACTACTCAACGAGTTGGACATTTTTTTAGATGAAAGATGATTTTGCTGTGCAGGAGGAGCTAGCCCAAATAAAACAATATAGAACCACAGGTTTCGGAACAATTTTAGAAGTGAAGGCTCCATGCTAACAGCTGGATGAAAATCCGAGCAAATTTCTGCAACTGCAGGAAGCAGTGGACCCAAGAAATCAGCACCACACCTATAGGAATATAAAAGAGAAAGTTAAACCATGAGCACACAAGTTTGAATGGACAAACATTACTTTTGCTAATATTAAATTGTGGCTTAAGATATGCCTCCTTGCAAGGTGTTTAATATAGAAGTCCACTATAAACAACCAATTCATAATAGGCCCTCGTTCTTGTTTTTTGCATAGATAGGTAGAACAGTTAACAAGTCTTAGTGTGGTTTGTCCATAAATAACTGACAACATCAAAGGAGAAAGTGACAGCAGGCTGTATATAGGTGCTAGTATTATGGTTCAAAAGATGTTGCAGACTAACACTAATAAAAGCATCAGCAATCATGTACAGACTACCTCCCACTCCTTGATTCAGAAGCAAGTCCAACATCAGAACATAATGACAAAAGTCGGTGGCGATAGTCTCCCCTTAGTTTTGAGCTGGTCAAACGAGAAGCAACCAACAGGAACCCTGCAGGGAGTGTCTAAATTATGCAGAAACAGTTAGGCATGATGGCACAAGTACCAAATTTTATTTTGGCGCTTTAATTAAGCTGAAATAAAAATCAGCAAATACCTCCATCCTCTCGGTGACAGCTTCAGGTACTAAGGTGTTGACATCTGCATTACCCATATTTTTAACTTTATCTAAATAGCTTCGTGTCATCAAGACAATGGTCTCCCGATACGATTTCTCAAAACCCAAGCAGGCCATGCGAGAAACTGCATCAAGTAGCTGAAAAATTGGGGAAGAAAAAACTTAAACTATGGATATACAATAATCAAAGTTTGCAAGGTCCACAAATAAAGGGTGATAAAAGAAACAAACTAAATTCACAAAAAACAACAGAATAAAAAAAATGTAAAGGCATGTACATGCTGGGAAAACAAAGTTCCATACACGGAGACGTAATGAGCTTGGAGCTGAAGCATCACCCTCTTCTAAACTTTCAATGAACAGAGGCAATATCATGTCCACAAGTTCCCACTTATTGACTGATACGCTCAAGTCAGCCAACAATCGTATTAAATTGTGCTGCACAGCAGAAACAGCATGTTTTTCTTTCTCACCCTGATAAAATCAACATCAATAACAATGAGTACACTTGTATATGCAAATGAAACAACCCAAAACAAATTCACCTACTTCTAAATTGAGTATAAATTCAAGCAAGTTCAGTTAAAATCAAGCAAGAAAGATTGTATAAATCATGCTCTGCAGAAAACTCTTTCTTTATCCTACAAAATGTGAAGTAAGGGCCTTTTTTAAGATACAAAAGTTGTAAACAAACCGACTCCTCATAATCATTTCGTTCTCGAACACATGCAGCCAAACCCATGATGAAAGTATCTACTAGAGCCCTGTCCTTGCACCAACCAAATTCTACTAACTCACAGCTTAGCTTTGTGATAGCCTCAAACATTGCTCCAGGGTTATTACTTGACATATCAGCCTATACCAAAAAGGAATACAATACCAGTGAATAATAAAGTTTGCAGCTACCTTCAACTTAACATGGTACAAGTGTTCCAATAAGGTCTATATGAGTTGTAAACAGACCTGTGCACATGTTATAAGAACAAGGGGCTTCAGGGGAATAAGCAAAACACGGAGCAACTGGCCCCCACGACAAACTGTTATTTGCCCAATTGCATGAACAAGTGTTTTGAACAGATCCTCACACATCTTCAACTTCTTCCATGGTGAGATTATGCAAGCTTCTGCAGCATGTAGGAGGACTGCAAGCATGCGACGCAATGCATCTTTTGAAGCTTTTGCATCCAGATCTGAAGAAAGTATACTCTTGATTTGCAGCTCAATAGCTGCTTGACAACAAGATAGCTTGGTGTTGATTCTGACTTTCAATTGTGCCCCCTCCTCCTTCCACTCCCGTTTGCGGACCTAAAACATGAGGAATGGATGAAAGACCAGCATATGAACTTAAGTTCAAAAGCAGAAGGAACTGATATCATCGGATATTTCATTCAGTATTGATAGCAAGTAATGGAAGCAATGGACATATATATTTGAAAGTGATCATAAAGCCTAAATCTCCAAAGTTTTGCTAAGGCATAGAAATCATTTGAAGAACTTGAAAGTTGGCTGAATATTTACTCCATCAAAATCAACTTTGAATTATAAGGTCAAGTTATTAGCTTTAAGATTCTGCACGCAATGGATTTGATTATGATTTACAAGCCAATGTAAGCTGAACATATTGCCACTGGATTCTGATCGTTACTATGGGTCAAGAAGCGATACCTTTAATTAAAATCCTAACATTACAGACAGAAACAAAAGGGCACGCAGTTAGAGTTTAACGAAAAAGTCAGCTTTAGGAAAACAAAATATCAATTTAACAACAACCTTCACAAATGCGGGCAAAGACTTCAGCTGCTTAGCAGCAACTTTTTGAAAAAGCTCCAAATGCTCAGCTTTGATCATGCCAACCCGACCCAAAACTTGCCGAACCAACCTGAACGCGATCTCCAGCTTCTCTAGACTTTCCACAGACTCTACTTGAAATGCGGCCAATCCGCCTTCTCCACCGACACCATTAGAAGCCGTGCTGCTTCTTCCACCACTCAGACCATTCGGCACCGACGAAATGACGCTTGAACCATCATCCTCAACATCCCGTTCTTCCTCCGCCACCTTCCCCTTAAGCTGCGTGTTTGATCCCCAGGTCACCGAATTCTCCGACCCAGAAGTGGATAACCCTTCGTCCTCTGTAACATACTGATCCAGAAGGCAGTTTAGAAGCCTTTCCCCGTCCGCTTCAGAAATTGGTGGGCAGCTATGCGCTACCGCGGAAAGAAAGGACCGAGCAATAGCTGCCTCTTCCCCAGCACAAGATGCAGCTGAGACAACGGTACTACCAAAAAAGGCCGCGAGCTCCGAAGCGAAATCTGGGGCGAGGTCTGCGGCAGTGGAGACATAGCGGAGGAGATCGGAAAAGAAGAGCGAAATTGATTCAAGGGGGAAGGACTGTGGCCAGAATGAGACCCGAAAACCGGTGGATGGGAGAGCGCGGAGGAAGTCGACAATCGGGGATCGGGCATTGGGAACGGCAGCAGGAGGGCTGGCGCATTTGGAAATGAAGCGGGAAAGGGCGAGAAGGGCATTGAGGTGGGAACGCGTAACGCGCGTCAATCCTCCTCCCGATGCAGAGTTTTGAAGCGCCGTCGCCGACGGGCAACGGCTGCAAATCCAGGCTAGCTTGTCTGCGAAGAGATCAGGGTTCTGGGAAACGAGGTCACAGAGCTCCGTCAGCGCTTCCATGGCAGCGATATTGGGCTCTTCGAGAGCGAGAGAGAGATAGATTAACAGCAATGAGACCGGCGAGAGTCGCCGTCCATAACGAGGGCCGAGTCTCCGATGTGCGTTCGGTCGAGATGGCCGGCCCAACACAGTGGTGAGCCGGCAGAATCGGATGTGTCCGAGGACAGAAAAATCAGACCTGAAATAGAGCCGTCCTGGAAACTTAAGGTTATTTATTGAAAATTGACTAATAAAATAGTTTGAAATTACTTTTTATTAATTATTATTTAAATTTATGTATTTAATAATCAATTATTGAGAATATGATATTTTTATGAAAAAAAATAATTATAAGCTAAACAAAAAAAAATTAGTAGAATTTGAAAATTTGTTGTCCAAAAATATGAATTCAAATGAAAAGTTAAGGGAAATAATATTACTTTCATAAAAATGCATTATTTAATATGATGAGAGAAAGTAAAATATAAATTAAACATGCTATATTCATCATATTAAAGTGGTAGTCAAATCCAAAGCAATATCAAATAACAAGATGACAATACATAGTAGGTAATATTTCAAAAATATGAGTGATGACTCGCACATTCTGTAATCATTCCATTCTCAATTCATAAAATAAGCTGCATATTCATTATCAAAGTAATATTCAAGTATGATGAAATACATTGACAACTTCCTAGTAGATATGTCCTATCTACTTGTAAAATAAGCATTATTATATAGTTATAAAAAATTTTCAAACTTTAATAAAAAAATAGTTACAATATTTATGCATGCTAAATAGCACAAAACTTTTTATTTTTTCTTATATATCAACTTGGCTTACTCTGCTCTTTAAATCTTATGATGTACATTCTTCACACTTAAGATTTATTAGTCAACATTGGCTGAGCCATTATCATGGGTTGAATAGACATATATGGCATAATTATCACATGCAAATCATCATAATATGTAGGTTATATCATATGCTTTGTCTTTATCACCATAGCATAATCCATACAAATGAATACATGAAGTAATAGCTTTTGTATTCACATACATAATTTTTCTTCCATATTTTTATTTATGCAGTCTTATTTATATGTTATGTTTCCTTTTAATCAAATAAATCTTACATGATTTCGTTCTAACTACCCCCATATTTATTGGGCGACCAAACAATATTTATCTTTTGTAACATACTTGCTTATAATGGGAACCTAGTTCCTTATTTGTCTTCTTTTTTTTTTTTGCACTTTTGGAAATTCTTATGTTATTGTTATAAGTCATGCAATTATTATTTCACATGACTACCAAGTCACAATACTTTCCTTTTTGGGCATTTTCAATACCTTTTTATTCACATGATTTTCTAGCCACCTTATTTCTCCATAAAATTATTGTTAACTTTTGTTATTCACATGGCTTACAACCATCATATTGCATTTTTCATTGTTTTTATAACAATATAGTACGTTACTTGTAGTAGACACATAATAAACATTACTCATGTTCATATCATAACATATCATCTTTTTACACACAAGTAATAACATTTCAAATGTATTTCATATGCTCACAACATATATTCATCGTTCATCTCTTTATGCTTAGCATATATTATATTTTTAGTGTTATGACTTATTATCACAATGTTAAGATAATGTTTCTTTGGCTTATACCATTTTGACCCAATTTAATTTTATCTTCAAAAGATATCTTGATATCTAAAGATTATGTTATTTCATAAAAAAAACTTGGATTATCTTATAATAACTAATGTGAGATAATTTATTCTTATATCTCTAATATGTTGCAATCCATCCTTATACCTTTAAAATTTTATTAATAGAAGATATAGCTTGTCTTTTGATTCCTTTCTTTTATATCTTATCAGAGATCTATCCTTATCCTTTTTGAATGTTATAAACCAATAAACTTGTACTTGATTTATCCTTAACTCACATTAGACTAATAGAGGATATCCCTATGATACCATAAATGTGAAAACTTGGTCTTCCTATGTTAAAAAATTATCCCCTTAGGTTATACTATTTTTGTCCTTAAGATATACTTCAACATCTAAAGGCAATGATATCTTATATAAAAACAAGAATTCTCCTTTAATAGTAAATGTAAAATAAATTATCTTAAACTCTTAGAAACTTGTTAACGAAAATCACATAGTGTGTGGTGATTTTGTTTATACAGTACCATCTAATATATCATGTAAAGCTTTCACTTAGAGGCATACTAATCTTATTCGGACTTAAAGTCATGCTAAGATTGGCCTCTCTACTTCTCATAGTCTCCTTTATCATTGTCGTTATGAGAGTCAATTATAACTGACCCTTATACACATTTTAATTTACTTTCAATAGTTTGTCATGTTATTTGCTTATATATTTTTCTTTCAATCATTTGAAAAATAATTGATAAATTTTTGGATAGCTATAAAACTCAATTTTTTTATATTTTGGATGTTATGAATCCTCCATTTTTAGGATCATCGATTGACGTTTAAGTAATTATTTTTTTTTATTAATTTAAACATCTATTTATTTAAAATTTTAAAAATATTTATTTAAATATTTATCTGTAATTTTGGGATGTTATAATTGTTCTATATTGACAAAAATTTTGTCTTCAAAAGACATCTAACATTTTAAGATTATAACATTTCATATAAACCTTATAATTGATCCCTTAGTAGCTAATGTTGAACTATTTATCCTTATAACCTTCAACCTGAAAACTTGTTAAGGACCATTCATTATATATTGATTTTTTTCTCAAAACATCAGTTAATGATCACTCTCTATCTTTTTTGTTCTTAAGTGTTATATTAACTAAGTACTATTCATTTTATTTTTTATGTATTATAAACTATTTATTAATGTATCATAAATATTTTCTCAAGTTTTCTTTTTTTTTTTCTAAATTTAAGTCAAACATATTGGACAAATAATTTAAAATATTGTACATTATAATCAGCACATCATACATAGCTTAAATTGTATTGTACTTGATTATTTATTTTTAGTTTGAGTATAATTTTTCTACACCTAACATATTGTACAATGGGTTTAATGTGATGTATGTTAAACCTATTCTAGCAATTATAGTTCTAAAAATTTTTATGTTCATCCTTGGGTTATTGCAATGCATATTTCATATATAAAATGGACAATAATAAGTAGGGATTTGTGTGCAAATAACTCTATTTTCTCTTCTATAATGTCTACTACCATCTAGATTATCTAGTTTTTTTCGATGGATCACTTACATATTAGTAGTTTCTTGCTTAATGTTCCCTTTTCTTGCTACCTTATTGTTTAAAATTATACATAAAGCATACATTATGTTTCCTTCATGTAGTCAATGCATTTAAAGTTTACCATATTTCTTTGTGTTTCCACACCCTTATGGTGTCTACAACATTTAATTGCATCCATTTGAGCCCTAATGGTTACATCAGATTAAAGTCCTTATACTTTAATCAAATTGTTGAATGATCATCTAATAGTTGCTAAATGCCAAGAGTGTTCAGTCATTCCATCATTTATTGCCTCTCTAGGTCCTTATCAAATTATCAAAATCCTTGTCAAATCACCTGATCTTTAGATTTTACTAACTGGAGATTCAAAACTCTTTTTGCCAAAATTCTCACACCATCTAATTCCCTTATCAATATTTAATCAACCATCAAGAAGTCTAATAGAGACTCAAATCTCATTCTTTATTTCAATCCATTGATCAAACCTTTTAGTAACAACCTGGAACTATATATTTCAAATTTATAAGTCTTAATCTCCTTTTATTTTCACTTGGGAGCTCAAATCACTCGCCAAACATGAAAATGTATGCTTTTTGACTCTTGTGTATTTCCATTTCATGCATTATAACATGAAACTTGACTAGATCTTCTTACAAATCAAAGTACCAATCATAGAGTAAACTCACCTTACTTTCTAAGAAGAATTCCTCTTTCTAGATTGAGGTCCTTGCCACAAGTTCTTCCCCTTTGATTTTCCTTTCTCCTCTAACTTCCATTTCATGCATTATAAGTGTTTGTATTATTTGTATTATTTATATTTTTGTATACCAAAAAATTTTCAAAATTTATTAAAACAAATTTAAAACGAGCTCATCTTGCTCTACATTTTCATATCATCTTACAAAATTTATGATGATGTTTGGTATTTTTTATATTTTTTCTTGTGATATTACTACTCTAATAAAATAGTAATATTTTCTAAATATGCTTTAATAATTTATTTTATTATCAATATTTTTTCCTATGTTAGGAAAATTTTTATCACTAAAAACACATTTTTTATCATACTGAATGTTCACCTCTTTTTAGTACAACAATCAATATAATCTTTTTGCAAGATATCCTTTTAGGATTTTTTTTTCACATTTTCATTCACATTAAAGTTATAATTATAATGGTATTCAATACAACTACACTTTGTATTTCTATATAAGCTAATAGGATTTTACAAAAGTATACACGAAATTCTAGGTTGAGAGAAAATGTTGGCTCTTAAATGCATTACAAAGAAAAAAGTTCATAAAAGTTTGCTAATTGATGCAAAATGCTTGAAACCTTGTGTATAGAAAACGCATTGTGGTGAATATTAGAAAGCTCTTCTATTTAATTGTGTATTGTTCTATGAATCCTCTCATACTTGTAATGCAAATTGACCATTTTAAAGTTCTTAGACATGCTTATCATTCTACTTCTTTTAGGTATTGCTTAATGTTTTCATAATCCATCTCAATATTTAGAAGCATGTTGATAATAGATTGACTTAAAAAGAAATTAGAAACCTATTAGTCAAACTAGCCATTAGCATCCAATCAGACAATTTGATTAAACTATTAAATGGTTCAATCAGTTCAAATATAAGCTTAAAATTTTAATAAGTTAATTGTCAAACTAGACAAAGTCTACTCTGTGAATATCAAACTATTTATTGAGTGCTTCAACAATTTTCTAATAGAACTCATTATTAGTTTAATTTTATGAGATGTCTAACCAACTTCAGAGTTATAAGGTTAACAGAGAAAATTAATTCTTACTATATAAACATGCAAGTACTTTAGCAATCTAGTATTCCATCTTCATGGGAGGTTAAGGATCTCCTACTCTTATTGTTAAAGCCAACCTTAATGACCTTGGATTCTCACCATGCATATTATCCCTTGAAAACTAAATAGACTTCTCCCAAAATCAAATCATGAGATGTCACATCAATAATTCTTTCTATCCAAATAGTTCTTTCATCATGAAACAATGTGCAATAAGATACAATCATGGTTTTGCCTCCAAACATGCTTTAGTGCATGGAATTCAACTTGCTGTTGCGTTGCTTCCAATGCTTGTTTTCCCCAATCATGCTCTTCTTTCATGCCAAGATAATCTATGCTTTGGCTGCAAAACATTGTTAGTTCCCTATTCAAAACTTTAGCTATTAAATTGATAAAAAAGGTTACAAAGTATTTGGATATGAAAAATAATGACATAAAATGGTTGCATTTATATATTTTTCAAATTATTAATGATCTAGTTTTAAAAACTTTGTGTGATGATTATTTGAGCATTGTTGAGAACAACCACTTATCCTTCCCACAATATCTACAAAGTTGTTGTCACCAATCCAATTGTGGGATGTGGATTGGTGCTCGTTTTACTAATGATGATAGCCCAAGCATATTTCTTCTTGGAAATAATTAAGTTACATAATTTAAATATTTAATTTTAATCAAAGTTCCTTCAAAATAATTTTGTTGCCTAGCCTCTATCAAAAATCAATACCATCAAGCTTGTGCGATAGTTGTGTCGATCACATTGACTTTTGCTTCTTTTGTGGAGCCTAAATCAATCTCCAGTCATTGACGAGCTTATGTCAACTTCACCCAACACAAATCTCCATTGGGCTCTCCCTATTGCAATGAATCCCTTTGCGAGTCTCTTCTTCTTATAATCTTGTTATTGTATAAGCTTACTTTCATTGTTCATTCATATATTTTCAAAACAATGAAGTGATCCTTCTATTATGTTTTATTTTCTTTAGTTAACTTAGAGACAAGAACAACTAGTGAATACCATACCCACAACAATAAAAAAATGATACAAAAACTAGAGCAAAAAGACTAAAAACGTGAATGATTTCTAATAAAAAAATATCTTCCAATTTCAAAATTCACCACACCTTATAATCTTGTTCCCCATATTTGGCCCCATATAACTATGTTAAAATGACTCAAATTTTGCATCAACATCATCTAGTTCCTAAAGCCAAAGGTTTAAATTAATTTAAGTTTTTAAAATTTATGAAAACAATTTCAAATTTTAACATACCATGCATGTGAAATATTTAAATTATAAATCAATTTATAGTTTTCAAATTAGTTAAAAAGATTATTTAAAACAAGATATGGTATTATAAAGAAATAATTAGAAAAAAAATCCTACTTCATTCAAATCAAATGTTATTTATAAGATTAAATTTTATTTATAAAATAAATGTGGTTTTAATTATAAAATCACATCTTATAATTAGATCAAATTTCATAATTGAAGTTGACAATACACTTTAATGAGAACAAAAATCAGATTTCACAATCAAAATTTGTATTTTTGGAAGGTCAACCCAACATTGAGTTCCTACTTCAACAACCACACCACCATAGACTATAAAGAACTATCATTAACTTTATAAAGAACTATCATTAACTTTGTGTTCATCTTAGCATGCCATCAAAGACCCAAAAAAGTCAAACGTTCACATAGAAGAAATAATTAGCCATTGAACCCAAAGCACATCAAGGTAAACTCCATCTTGTAATTTTAACTTGTAAGCTGATGAAATGCTCCCCCTACCTTTTTCAATTGGTCCATAAGCAGATGTGCAACTGATTCAAACCCTTCCTCACGAGCTGTTCTCCATTGTCAAGAAGACAAACAACACAAAAGAAAAGCCCAAATATGAACAATATCATAACATACTAGGAAGTTAAAAATGTTGGATCAACAGTTGGATGTTATGGCAAACCATGATATATTGCAATCCCGGTCGGTGACATCTTCTTCCTCCTCAAACACAGAGAGCTTGCAATAACATTCCATGGTAAACAAGATTACAAAAAGGCAATCGAATAAACCATTCTCAAACATTTTGCTCAGATTGTTTGTTTAACAAACCAAACATAAGATTAGAGTTTGGGTACCTGTTGCAGATCCAGTATGGTCTGATGCCTTTTTCCTCGATGCAGTGAGGGCACATCCAATCCTTCATCTTTCTGACCACCTCCAAATCTATCAGAAACAGGTTCTCACATTTCTCACCTCTCAAGTTTGTTAAACTACAAAAGAGGGATAGAAGAAGCAGCGGAAGAGATTAGCTGACCTTCTCCATATCTAATCTTGAGACAAGCGCGACAAAGGATTCCATTGGAAGAATAGCACGCCGTGCATTCGGTTTTTCCTGTGCTTGAGTATAATTGAATTTTGTGCAGCGAATTAAAATGGAAAAAATGATGTAGCATTCTCTTCACCTGTGCAGGGCTCGTTCATGTCCCCTGTATTGCATCGTTTGCAGTCTTCTTCTGCACAAAGCTTTTTCTGCCTGCAACAGTATGAAGAAAGATTTTTGAAGGCAACGTTCTGTTTTCTGCATTGAATAGATGTGAATTGAAGTAGAAATATGGCTTTTTTTTTTTTTTTTGCTTCATTTGGAGTCAAGAAATGAAGCCTATGAACCTTTTTTGCTTTTATTTTCTTCTACAGAATCGTTGATATAATTGAATTGAAACATCTGAAACCGGAAAACCTGCAAAAGTGGCAGCAAATCCCTAAAACTTGGTCATAGAAGCTGCCCCGTGCTCCACCTCCTCGGCTTTCCAAACCCAGCTTCCTCCACGCGGGTATCGTCTTTCCAATCGATGCTTTCCTCGAAGAATCTGACACCCACGTACACGAACCTTGAGCAAGGAAAAACCAAAACTTGAAAGGAATAAGCCCAGCTGACGCGAAGAGGGAACAATGTATTCACCGGACATAGGCCGTTCGACGTATGCTGGCTTTCCTTTCAAGCGATTCGAGCGCCGAGGAGCGCCCAAAACCTTTACTTCGGCCTTTCGAATGGTGCTTTTTTTGATGGGGCTTTTGGAGGAAATAAGAGATAGGAACGCATCGGCATGCCGATCTAACCCTAGAGAGGCCATTCGGGTCTGCGGATCCAGCGCAAAGCAAGTATCTGTTCTCAGGAGAACGTTTCAGGAAGAAGGAAACTGTGCTGAGGAGAAGGAGATGGACGAACCTTGTTCTCTGAGATGCGAGTCTTCCGAAGGCTTTCGTACTCGCACTCGCCTTGCTGTTTCCCCATGGTTTTGCTGATTTCGTCGAGAGCTCGAAGACGAGGGGATTTAGGCGGAGATGGGAAAGGGAATCTAGTCAACGGCTACGGCAATATTTCGAGTGGGATTCAAAATAGGAGACAATTGGTTCGAATAAAGCTTATTTTTTAATATTAATAAAATGAGATATTATTATTATTTTGTTATTTGATAAAAAAACAAAATTTTCAATGAATTTTTTTTAAAAATAGATTTTTAAATAATATGTAAAATGATCTTTAAAAATACTATTTTTTAATTTAACAAATGACATCTTTCTTTGGATCTCATTTTTTTGTTTGTTTTTAATGATTTAAAAAATTACTATGATTACATTATTTGAGAATCACTTCATGTGCATTTGTTTTAAATTTGATGCATTTTGAATAGAAAAATTAGTACAAAAACAAACATAGGTAGGAATTGATATAGAATTGTTGAAAAAAGAAATCAATTTGCTTTTTGGATTCTTTCCAATAGTTTTAAAAAGAAGGCATATAAACTGGATTTCTTTTAAGAGATTAAAAATGATCAATAAATTAATGAATTAAATGATTTTTTTGTTATGGGTTTTAACTCAACTAAAAACAAAAAGAGTAAGTGTTATAAATTTTATGTGTAGATTTAGATGATTATTAAATGGTAAAAAATCATTTAATAATCTTGTCTTAATTTTTCAAATAAGAATCTTTTATAAATATGATTAACTTATTTAAGCTTAGATGTATCCTTTCTTGGCATCACTTTGGATAGCATTATTAGAACTTCAACAAAATGAATAAATAAATTTAATAGTTTATTTATATTTATATTTTTTTTAGGTTAAATATAAAAATTCAAGAAAAAAAAAGTATTTTTAAAAATGTAGAATTTAGAATTGTTAGTTAGTAGGCCGTTTGTTGGTTTAATTCACTAATCAAAAACTATTTCAATTCAATAGTTGCACCATCAATATTACAAATTAAAAGAAATTTAAAATAAGACAAATCCAGTTTTACTAATTTTTTAAAATGTTTTAATTTGTAATTTTGGTAAAATTATACATTTATTGTGTTATGATTACCTACGAATTTACTGAAACAATATCTAAAAAATTTGTTATTTAGATAAAAAAAGACTTACATTTAAATATAAAAAGAAATATAATTTTGTAAAATAATAATTTAATTTAGGTTTTGTTTGATATGTTTTTTTTTTGTCAAAACTCAAATAAATTGAACATTTATCTATTTTTTTTTTCAAATCTAATTTTATATTTAAAAACTCATACAATATAAGAGAAAAAGATAATTTTGTCCTTCAATTATAAATCACTCTCACTTTGAATCAATTCTAACTAGTTAAAACTCTGGTTGAACAATATTATTTCTAGAAATTGTATTGTTTCTAAGAAGAATGGTAAAAAATTTTCCAACCAGATGTAAAATAAAATATAAACTTTTTCACATAATTGTTTGATTATGATTAAGCATAATTAGACTATTTATTTTATTTAGAAATTAAAAAAAATCATTTATTTTTTAAATGAAAAACAAAAATTAAAGAAAAAAGTGCTTTTCAAAAATTCTTCAGTAGAATTGTTCGTTGGGTGTGGCTAAATTGATTAATTAAAAATGATTTTAATTTAATAATAGGATAATCAATATTAAAAAGTAAAAAGGATTCTAAAATTAGGCCAACTCGATTTTACTAATTTTTTTTCAAATAGTTTCCTTTCTGACATTGGAAATATTTTTAGGTTTATTGTGTTTGAATAAAAAAATTTCCATCAAGATGTAAAAGAAATATGAATTTTTAAAAATTTGATATTTAAATGTGAATAGAAACGTAGCTTTTTAAAATAATTATTTGATTTAGGCTCTGTTTGGTATGGCGGTTTCAAACTCTGGTTTTTCTTTAGGTGATTTTCAAGATACGATAGGTTTTTGTGGTCATATTTTGAAAAATAGTTTTTCAATTCAAAAAAAGAAAAAAAATATTGGAGAAGCAAAAGACGATTTTGTCCTTCAATTATAAATCACTCTCACTTGAATCTATTTGAGCTCAGCTACAACTCTTGTTAAGGAATATTACCCTCAGGAGTTGTTTCTCATTTTTTTTTTTAAAAAGCTTCAAACAAAAAAAATAAAAATTAATATATTAAAATAATGTTAAAAAACTTCACTTCCTTCTTTACTGCAGTGTGGAGGTTGAATCTGCAACTATCAACTTGTCGTACTTCAGATTAGGGATTACGGATAATAGATAATTCTTGTTTAATTCAATTGGGTTTTCTTTTTTATTTTTTGTTTTCTTTAAGATTATTTTCGTTAATAATTAGATATATTTAAATTTAGATTTAAAATTATTAAATTATTATTCTTAACTAATGTAATTTAAAATTAATTAGTTGATTTAATTTTTAAATTAATTTTGGCTAGATTTTAAGCAAATAAAGATTTTTATAATAGAAAAAAATTGACTTGATTTCTGTAATGTGTTGTATGAATCAAAAATATTTTATTAACAATTTTTTAAAATATAATTTATATTAATTAATTTAATATTTAATAACAAATTTGTTGTACTTTATTGAGAATAAATAGCAGCTCTTTTTCAGCTGTAAAGAGGTCAAGTAACCAATTCAGTGAAAGCTTACACATGATGAAAGAAAAAAAAAAGAAAAAAATCTTTATGTTGGTGATGGAAGAAGATGGTGATGAAGCTTATGATCTCCAAACACCTGATTCAGAAACATAGCCAACCTCACCCCTCCCTGAGCAATTCTCTTCATCACAACCGGCATCCTCGACTCGAAGTATTCATCTATGAGTTAATTTTCATCACCAAAGAGCTCAATAAAGAGAACATAACAATACCCAAAACCCATTTTTCCCCTCCAAATCCAGCATTCTAGCATTCAATAAACAGAACATTACCTGCCAAAGTTTCACCTTGAGTGACACCATTATAGCCCCATTTGCAGGCCAAATCTATGCTCTCCGTTGCATATCTGCTTGCAATCACAGAACCCGAATCAAAATGGAGTTTTGGGCTCCAAGAAAAGAATTCAAAGATAGAAAAATTACTCACTTGGTTGAACAAGACAACAGGTTATCACAAGTTCTCCAAGATGAAATGTCATCAGACCAAATTCCCTGAAGACTAGAACCCAATTGAAACAATCTCTTTTGGCTTAATTCTGCCATTTCAAAATTCTTACCTTGGTCAAATTCTTCTGGAGATCCCCAAGAAAGAGATCCAAGTTTTTGTCATAGTAATCTGCTAAAGCTGTAAGGATTATCTCCCTATCCCACACCTTCACATAAATGAATATATATATGTATATGTAAGGATTGATGCGAGGAAATCTGTATCAGGTTTTCCGGCTTACATGGTGGAGGTTAGACTTGTGCCTGAACCAGCGAACTTGAATCGAATTCCCCCCTTTGTCGTCGGAGAATCCAACATGCATGGGCTGAACAAGGAAGAGAATCGGATTAGTTCTTGAATTGATATGCTTCCATGAAACAAAAAGAAGCCACTGTGGATCCACCTGATGGATATCCCCCATGAAATGGGAAAGGAATAGCAATGCTTCAGTGAGATTATCTGCAAAAAGCACAACAAGTGTATCAAATCTTTGTTTGGTCTGTCTCTTAATCCATGTCTTCTGTGCAACGATTTTGCTCACATCGGCGGTCGGAGCTCCCGTGATGATAGTGCATCAACTGCGAGGTGAAGTTGCGAACCGCTCCCGCCACACACATATCTTCAGCTCCGTTGAGATCATGGCAGTCTCCTGCCATGTTTGATGGTTCATTCAGCTCCACAACTGCGAATTCTAGAGATTGCATGGATTTCTTGCATTAGGTTAGTGCTGCTTACTTGAGTAATCGAAGGTGCACGCCGAGTCGGGAGTGTCGATGAAGTGAAGCGGACTAGTCCACCGGAACCTGTACCAGTGCCGGATCTGATCGGGCCAAACGCAAAGAGATGATAGGTCCCCGTCGGCATAATCTGGAAGAAGGTTGTGGACAACTTCGGCCGCACCGTCATCGAGCAGCGTCTGGCGACAACGTCAATTAAAAATGGAGCTTGCTTTTGAAATGCTATCACCAAATATTAGATGTTCCAATTGCTCACCTGTGCAATTCTGCAAGTTAAGATGTGACCCTCCTTGCTCCATGACCTAGCTCCTGGAGCTGTAGCAACAACTAGAGCTGCCAAAACCGGCAACAGCCTCACAATCGACACCATAACTCTCTTCAATTCCTCTATGTGATTAACTTCCATCCGCATATAAGCTTAAATAGAAATTAGAATTTCGCATAAGGATTGAAATCTGTTGAGTGCAAGCATTCCTTTACGTGCATTTGTTTATAATAAAAGATTCAGACTTGGAAGAAGCGATCGGTGGAAGGAGTTGTTAGGAGTCGAATTGCTTAGAGAAGGTTAGGTGTTTTGTTGCTTGTGGATGTTAACTGCAGCAGAGACGTGAGGCTAAAGAGAAGCTTTACGGAAGTGCTTGTGGAATGTTTGCTTTGCATGGTTGATTAGCTGCAGCATCAGGTGAAGGAAGCGCATGGTGATGGGAGAAGAAAGAGAATGTTGAGAAGAACTGTACCGATTCAATATGTCAAATCGACGGTGATCTAATTTTGTCATATTTATCTAATGATATAACATTTATATCACACAAGTTATAACCTTATCAGTTTCTTCTTAACTTCATCTTATTGCATTATGCACGTAATTTTTTAAGCGAAAAGGCCCTAGATGAAAAGCTTGCTTTGAGAACTTTTGACTTATATTATATCCAACATCTCATGAAATCAAATACTTAACTTGGTTAGTCAAGACAATTTGAATTAGATGCTCAATGGAGAGGGAGAACCTTGTTTAAACTATTGCATGTTGGTTACCTAAAAGGTACAGGAAAATGTTTAGTTTCACTTGTTGAATCAACTTTTGTAAAATGATATGAAGCTATGGAATATTATCAAATTGGCACATATAGATCAATTTGATAACAACAAATAATTTTAGAACAGATGAGTTAACTCATGTGATAAGAGTCTAGCCATTTAAAGAACGTTATAATATTCAAATTTGAACATTATTCCTAATGTTTTTCAGAAAAAAATTTGACATAAATATATACTTTTTAAGCAATAAAAATATATTATCAAAAAATCCAAACAGAGTTTAACAAATATACACCTGGAAACGTCTGTAGGCATTTTCCTGTACCATTCGTGACATGTAAAATGATTAAAATTCAATCGTATTGAAGGGTTTCTCTAAAACCATCTTCTAAATAATTAAGTTTCACTAACAAAATCAATTTCAAATAAAACATATACTTTGCTGGGAAAAAAATAATCTAGTTTCATTTTTGTGCTATATCGTCTAGTTTTAGCCAGAGTTTTCACTGAATATTCCAATATATTTAATCAACGATAACTGCCTTAACTTCATTGTAAAACAAGCAAATAGAGGATAAAGCTTTAAACAATACTTCTATTGCAGAAGCATCCAACCAAAGCAAGTTAGAGCTTTGCTTTCATGAGTGTCAACTCATAGCATTTCAAAATATAATCAGACATTTCAAAACATGTTAAAACTTATAAATAAAAAATTTAAATTAATCACATAAGTTTATTTTTAAAAATAATATGAAAAAAATACTTTATTCTTTTAGCTAAAATTGTAAAACTATTTTAATTTAGTCATCCAAAACTGCAACTGACCATCTCACAAACTATCTACCAAGCATTTAAGTGTCAAGCAACAATGCATTTTTATTGAAAAAATCGTACGTTTGCATCGAGGAAGCCAAGAATGAAGTCACCTGGGATCGTTGTGCCATCGGCCAGGAAGACGAGCATTCACAACATCAACAAAGATGAAGAGTGACCTGCGCTTAAGTGGGCCTTACACCCAAATGTCAAAAGACATGGTAACAAAACATGAACATTTTAATTGTGGATGAGATTAATGACATAATTTACAGTAGAATATAAATAACAAAGAAAATGGTTGGCTTGTTTGTAGTTTTCCCATGGCAAAAAGATAGAGAAACCAGGTTTTGGGCAGAGAAGTTGGAGATTTCATCTCTTCCTAATGGCGCCATAGTTCCCAGAAACCTGAAAGCAATAGTTCTTCGACATTATTGTGCTAAAATAATAAGAAGAAATACCTTATTTACATGAAAGCATCTCAGGTTGATGCATCTTCCAATTGTGTAAACTATTGAAAAGGGTTGAACAAGTTTCATTTTTGTTCAGTCCCGGTATAGAAAAGAAACAAAACAGGTCTATCGATATGAAATGACAAGCTGACAAAGCATGTTATGAGATTCGAAGTTGTGAAGAGATTCATTCACATTCCAGAGGGAAAATAGTAAAGCATGCACATCAAGTCAAATATGCTCAAGAAAGTTGAAAAAGATTAAAAATTATCTGTCAGTTGAAGTCAGAGTTTAGACTAAATCAATCTCTAATCTAAATGAACAAGCGAAGTATGAGCCCCCAAATTATATTATGAATCAAATTCGAACAATATTCAGTTGGCTTAAAATGACTTAGAATCAAATTACTTTGATATATATATATATATGTATCACATAAATATGTTCATGTCATATATACATAAAGTTATGTATATATATGTGCATACAAACATATACGTACATGTCTATATACATATGCATATATACGTGTTTATATACAAAAACACACATGTACACATGTTAGTTTAAACAAGCAAGTGAATTGATTTATAAAAACACAGTATATACAATAGGCTAATGCACAAACGAAAATACAACTTTTTAGAAATTTGCTTTGGTACAGCTTTGATAACATAACTTTTAGACCAAAACAATAATCTTTTAGAAAACTGTATGACATCAGCTTTAGCAACAGATTTTCAAAAAAAGAGGTTTCAAAAACTTAGTACAGCTTTTCAAAAAGCTATTTGGCAAAGCTTTAAAAAAACTGTTTGATAACTTTTGATTATAATTTTTATAATTTTCTTTTTTATTGTCTTTTATGTTTAGATTCTTTATAAAAAAAGACATACTCTTTGGAATGGTAACATTTGAATGAATAAATATTTCACTTTTGCTTTGCATCTCAAGATTAAGGATTGATTGCAGCGAGAACAATGAAGTACTGATTCGTCAGGACGCCGATACTGAGAGGAGGGGTACGAGGCTCAAACAGTGGGACACCATGTCAGTTTACCTATGACTCTACAACATTGCCTTTTTGCCATTGCTGCTTACAATTTCTTTTACTTTGCCAATATTTACTTTGTCGTTTTCCTTTATAACACCGTTTCCTTTTTCATTTCACCGCCTAAGTTTTTTTGGGTGCCACTTCCGCTTATTTTCTCTTTTTCCTACTCTTTTGATTTGGTCTTCGTAAATGTTCGGATTGCTTATGCAAGCAAGTTATATCGATATTCCGGCTTTCTCACAAGGCTTAGTAAGGTATTTTGGTGCATCAACCTGCGCTCGTGAGACCTTTACTTTGTTCTTTCTTTCCGCGATATCGATTTATCAACTCTCTTTCTGAATACCTTGTCTCTACGCCGTTGAAGAGGTTGCAGTCCTAGCATACGAAGCAACCTTTGTGTGGCTTCAAGTCCCTTCTTAGCCAAGATTGTCCTGAACGGATACCTCTTGTATATTGTCTTTTTCAAGTTTTCATGTTATTCTTTTGTATTTTATTTTTTTCTAACTTGTGCAGGTCAATCTCTATATTGCTTAAAAATTTGCAACACCTGTCCAACATCAAATTGGTATCTGAGCTAGGTTTTGCTAGTGCTGCAATGTTAATGACAAAGCAAATCTGAACTAAACTTGCTTTCAATTTTCTTTGTTGGCACTTAATTTAAAAAACGGACAAAACAAAAGGAATGATTTCTTTCTTTCTTTCTTTTTTTCCTAGAACATATGTGCACAAGATTTGATAAAGCTTACATAAAACACCCACACATCAAACAAGTGCAAATGACCTTCCAAGACCTCATAACTCAACTAAAAACTATGGAAGCCAAGCTAGAAGAATACAGAGTTAGGATTACTCAGTTAGAACAAACTCCAATTGAACCTATGTTTTGAACTTGACATTATCAATCCACCTAATTAAATACCCGTTAAGATCAACGACCCTTTCTTGGGATGACAATGAGAAAACGACAATGACAAACTCATGAAATCTATAACATGTGACAACCACAACTTTGAAGACACCCTAAATCCTAAGAACTACCTAAAGTGAGAATTAGCTTAACATATCATGAAACATCACTTAATAAAGATTTCTTAGTTTGGAAGATACATACAGGAGGATATAAGTCATTTTGGACAAGCCAAAACCATAATAATCATTGAAGATAGGTTTCATTGGTTAGAATTAAAAACAACATGCAACTCGAACAGTTGTCAGGTGTGAAACTTGTGTAGTCACCAAATATCATGCCCAAAACTCTACACCCTATTGCCAGTACCATGACTACCATGGGAAGACCTTAGCATGAACTTTGTCATTGAGTTACCTAAAATCCTTCAAAGACATGACTCTATCTTGATGGTGCTAGATCAATTAACAAAAATGGCTAGATTCATCACCTTGTTTCAAAACTTCTGATGCCTTGCATATTTCTCCATTCTTCAATGAAATGGTAAAGCTTCATGAGTTACCCAAAACCATAGTCACCAATGGAGATGTTCGTTTCACTTCGTAATATTGGAAAGCCCTTGACATCTTATGGGAATGAAGTTAAAAATTTCATTAGCTTAACACCCTCAAATTGATGGTCAAAGAGATAATAAATTACAATTTAGGAAATCTTTTACAATGTTTAGTAAGAGAAAATGTAAAGAATTGCAATCTATTTTTACCATGAGTAGAGTATGCCTATAATAGTTTGTCAATAGACCCATAAGAATGAGCCACTTTGAGACCTATAATGGATATAAACCTCATAATCCCTATTAGTCTAATCCCATTACCCATCTAGGTACACACAATCATGTCTATACAAGAATTATATATAACATATAAGGGAGGTATACGAGTATATTAAAGAAAAAATAAACATCAATAATAAGCAAGTATAAGAGATCGACTGAATCTTAAAGAAGATTAAACCAAATGCTTAGATTGTGGAGCTACTAGATAACTATGACATCACAATACCTTCCAGATTTGGTAGCTTACAATGAGCAGATCACAATTCCCAATGAGCCATTTGAGTCGTCATCCACACCCCTTGAAAGTGAACCCTTAATTGAGTGTCCATTAGCCTGTCATGGTAAGAAAAATGAGTAGACTGAAAGAAAATTGGATGACCAGACTATACTAATTAGAGTTATCAAAGGTATTTAACTCGTTAGAAAGGCTAATAAGACACTGAGGATACTTGGATCACAAGAGAAAGGTTACGACTAAACCCGGAAGCATTGGAGACTTACGAGTGCTAATCTAGACAGTTGACTCATCAGAGAGATGAGTTTTTCCTGCTCTTGGAAAATTGGTGAGAAAATTTATTAAGATTTCCAATGTCGAGCCAGAAAGACAAGCATCGACACTTTTAGACAATTAAAGTATCTTTTTTTCATGTGAATAATCAAGATGACTCGAAAAGAGCCAAAAAATAGTCTATTAGGCTCTGTTCTATTGACATCACGCTGACCTGCTGACTTGCTTCACAACATGCTAACTTGACTCCAATTTGCTGCTATGCTAACACCGAGTTGACAAACCAACCCACTCTACAACATGACGACTAGCTTCACTGCCAACGCCAAACTACACCAAACCACTTCGCGATAGGTTGACTTGCGACCCACCAATCTTGCGCCAACCCACCAACCTGATCCGCGACATGCAACATCAAATTTGACTAGCGACACCAACGGCACGCAGGCATGCCAACCTATTCTGCCACTCACCAACTAGATCCAACCCCCAACAACCAACCCCAAACCACGCAAAACCAAAGCATTGCTTTTCATAAAACTATGGACAAAAATGATAGTTTTTTTGAAAATTGTTTGACACAAGATTTAACCACAGCTTTGGCAATAACTTTTCAACAAATAGATTTCAAAAATTGAAAATACAATTTTTCAAAAAACTATTTGAAAACAACTTTTGACCACGACTTTTGTGATTTTCTTTTTTATTTTATCTTTTTTTATAGGCTCTACAAAAAAAAGAAGAGCCTACACTTCAAAATTGTGATATTTTGATAAGTAAAAATTTCTCTTTTACTTTGTATCTCGTTGAGGTCTAAGGTTGATCGCAGCCAGAACTCTGATGTGCTAATTCGTCAAGGCTCCAATACTTGGAAGGAAACAAGGGCCAAGTGGTGAAATGCTATGCTTGTTCACCTTTGACTCTACAACATCATCTTCTTGTTGTCGCAACTTACTATTCCTTTCGTTTTATCAATATTTACTCTGTCATTTCCCTTCATAATGTCGTTTCCTTTTTCACTTCGTTGCTTTAGTTTTCTTAAATTGCCACTTCTGTCCATCATTGTCTTTTTCCTACCATTTTGATTCAATTTTTGTAGACATTTGGATTGCCTATACAAGCAATTTACTTCGTTATTTCGATTTTCGAATAAGGCTTAGTAAAGTTTTTCAGTACTTTAATCTATGCTTGTGTGACCTTTCCTTCATTCTTTCTTTATTGCGACACCATTAATCAAACCTCTTTTTGAGTACCCCGTATTTGTGCCATTGAAGAGGTTGTCCTAGAATATGGAAAGGCCTCTGTGTGACTCCCGATCCCCATTTGCCCAAGATTGCTTGGATGGGTACCTCTTGCGCGTTACTTTCTTCAGGTTTCTCATGTTGACCTTTTGTATTTCTTTCTACTTAATTTGTGCAAATAAATCTCTACACTACTCAAAACATTTACAATACCTATCAGACGTCAATATTAAACCTAGGATACCAAAAGGAATTATTCATATTCAAGCCAGTTTCCACAATACAATTGTAACTGTTATAGACGTACGAGGTCGAGCGTTTTCTTGGTCTTCCGTGGGTGCTTTTGGATTTAGAAGCGTACGAAAAGGAACATATGCTGCTCAAGTAGCAGCATTAAACTTTATTCGTACAACGGTTGGCCGGGGTATGAAACGGGCAAAAGTTATGATCAAGGGTACAGGTCGAGGAAGAGATACGGCATTGCGGGCCATTCGTAGAAGTAGGATACGATTAAGTTCCGTGCGTGATATAATACCCATGCCACATAATAGGTGTCGACCCCCTAAAAGAAGACGTGTGTAAAACTCAGAATTGGAACTGAAGAGATTCCAAAAGAAATAAATGATTTAAAGACCTGATCCAATAATCATTAATCCAAGAAAAATAAAAAATAAGATAGTTTTCAAAATTCAAAAAAATTCAAATAAAAACTTCCAAGAAAACATTTAATGCAAATGAATGTATGAAGTTATTTATAGCTAAGAATTAGATTGAAAAATAAAAAAATGACTCAAAATTCAAATTGTTTTCCATTTGAATCAAGCTTGAACCAATCACTAGCTAATTACGCTTAGCTCTAATGTGGATCTAATCAAGCTTGTCCCAAGCTTGGATTGGATTGAAGACAATGGAAAATTTTCAATTCGATCTTAAGTTGAAGTCGAGTCAACTCAAAATTGAATTGTTTAAGTCTTAACTACAAGCATCAGAGTACAGTTGGTTTCTAACGAAAAGAAAATTGCAAAAAGTTTTTGTTGATGAACCAAATAGAATCTAACAAGTCAATAACACCCAAAACAAAAGACAACTAAGAATGATCATCAAATGATAACTTAGAAGTGAAATACAAGATAAACAACTCATGACATGTTTCTAAGTAAAGAAATATAAAGATGAACAACCTTGCATCAAAAAATGAGACAAATTGTGGGCTATATAGATAATCATGATCATAAGATGTTAAAATATATTTTAGAAGTAAACCTACTTTGGATGATATTAGATGAGCAAAAGCATACAATATGAAGACATAGTCAGATTGATATCTCAATGTACGATTAAAACATCCATAATATTGAAGTGTGATACACATAATTTCCTTTGTTTATCATAAATTTATGCAAGTATATACTTGTTCAATTGCTCCTTTCTAAAAACATATGTAGAACCAAAAAATTACATTGAATGGAAATTTTTTTTTAAACTGCAAACAACTCAATAGTATTGGGTCGAAATCCATATGTTGTATGGCAACTCCACATGCTTGGCAACTATAACAAGGAACTTTTACATTTTGGGGAGTTTCACAAAGCCAACTTGGGCCATCCTTGATGCATAACCTATATTATGTCCCTATAACTAGAGCCAATTTATTAAATCCTCTATTACCTATTATTTACTTGAAAAGTAGTTCAACAAGGTAATTGTGAAAGTGGATGAAGTTTTTTTATTCAAATTATGAATATCCTAAGATTTTATCAAAAAAATTGTGTTATTTATAAACAAACATGGTCTGATGTGATTGCATAGTTTCAAGAACTTTCAAAAGGACTTTATTATAATAATGCTAATGAGTAATAGCTCATGTGTCATTAGACTAATCTTCCAAAGAACAAATAAAAAGACTTAGATATGGGATGAACCCTCAACATAAAAAAGCTATAAGGCCTCACGTATGAAATGTCCTATCATGTGATGCTTGAAAAAATCAAGTGTAATGTGTGATTTCATTAACTTTACCATATTACCAAAGCAATGTATCCTATCATTTCTAGCTTAATAATATTTGTGCCTATTTATCATCTTTATTTGGATTTTTGTTTTTGTAGTTTTCTAATGTATTTACCATTTTCACTATTGTAATATTGGTGTTGCATCACTATGATACCTTAGAACATGCCCAATTTGGATAACTAGTTATTTTAACTCACTTCTAACTATTTTTGGGGTTTTGATGATTTCTACATCTAGCTTATATGGTTATTATATCACACAGGAAGATAGTAGGTGAAATGACAATATTCAGTGGTCAAATCCACAACTTTGTGTGGGTGATTGACGTCAATCATCAAGGTTGGTGCAATTCTACTATCGGGAATGTTTAGGCAAAAATGCCCAGGAAATTGTGCCAACTGCTAGAGGTGATTAACTACAACCTTGCAATACGAGGTTCTTCATTGATCTTGCTTGCTCCATATATTGCCCCTCCTTATTTAAGAACTAAAACTATAATTTTAGGAGTAGCTACTTTTTATTGAGAAATGGAATGAGTTGATTCAGTTGCATTATTGGAGCTCAAAATTCTTCCAACACCACAAGGTGCTCTATGTGAAGCTCAAAGGCATGATTAAATGTATTTCAAATATCTAAAAGAGATGTTATATTGTGATGTTTCATTAATTGTCAAGTTATTTTGTTGCTCTTCCATCTTTACCTTCAATTTCAATCCTCTATTTGCTTTAGAGATTACATGTTTGACTTATATTCCAATGATTAGCATAATTGCTCATAACTTTGCTAGGTATGTTGAGCTTGAAGCAATCAGAACTAAGTTTTCCCCTTCCTCGAATTGCTTTACCTTGCATTTTTTAAGGTTTTTATATTCTACCTTGTTTCCAAAATTTTGTTGAAACTTGGAAATTTTATAAGCCCTAAAACAGCGATTTTTTGTGTGTTTTAGGGCTTGGTTTCCTTTATCATTAAGTCCTGGTCATCTTTTAAGAATTTTGAATTACAGTAAATAAGTTTCAAAACGCCTTTGTGTTTTAATTCCATTTAGGTTTAAAGCTATCACTCTCTACTGTAGGCAACTTGCAGCAGTTTTTACAAGAAGAATTTTCGTTAAAGGAGAGAATTATGAATTACTATTTAAATCACCATATAAGAATTTTTAAATCTGTATTTTCCTATAGCCTTTCAAAGCCTTCTAAGTACTTTCTAGATCTCATTTTAATTTTACCCTGCTTAAACTACTGCTAGTAGATTAATAGTCATGAACTCTTGAATTTAGCCACTCGGTTGCTCAAATCTATCCAAAACAAAAGTTTTACCATGTCCCAAAAACACTTTGATCTGCTATTTTAATTATCTTAAAAGCTGTCTTAAAACTCAATTTACTAAATCTTTAAAGAGTTTTTTTTACTTTACAAAACTATTTTTGTTAAAATTTAATTCCACCAAAACATAAAGATAAAATTCCCCAAAAAACAGTAACCTACCTGCGCACCAGATTTTTGACAGAATTCCACAAACACAGCCTCGTGTGATCAATCAATCTTGTGCCAATTCAATTACCTACTTTACTAAAACTTTCCTACTTGATTCCCCATCTTAGCCATCAAACTTCTATTTCAAATAGTAATATAAGCATACTAAACATTACAATTCCTTATAAGTGGACATCGTGTATTTTCTGTTTCATTTTGTTGGAAATGTTTTAGAATAATCATCTATGAACTCATTTTATTCCTTAAAACAAGAAATTCATCACCATGTTTTCATCAATAAATATGATGCATTTGTTAATTGATAGTATTCAATCGAAATAAGAATTCATTTGAAATCCTAACAAATGTTTCATGTTCGTTGACGAAAACATGGTGATGAGTTTCAGGATTTTGGAAAAAAAAAAAGCTTTCATAGATGATTATTCTGAAAAATTTCCAATAAAATGAGACAAAGAATAGACAATTCCCACTTCTATCTACAAAATTATTGGCTAATTAAGAGAACAAAAAACATGTAGGACTCACACCACAGGTATTTTACTAGTAGATTACTACACTAGCCCCATAAATACTATCTGCAATCTCTTACCTCAGCCCTCCAAGAAAAACAAAAAGATAAAAGAGGTCTTTGCATAGCTTCCATACCTGAGCTGGAGCTTTCTTTGTTCTATTTGATATGTTATCATCATCATCATCATCATCATAATCTTTACTCAAGAACATGCTATGTATTGAAGACAGGTCCGACTTTCTTCCTCTTTTGGAGGTTGAACTCCCTCTCGCTCTACCTCTTCCTCTAGGAGCAGCTCTTTTTCGACCCTTCCCTCGAAAATTTTCTTCAGGTTCCTTTAGTTTAAAAGAACACAATATAAGCTTCTTTGCACATATATTCATGCAACTTTGTCTATCAGATGAAGATTTAGCAACTACAGCAGATTGCACATGATGAGATAAGACATACAGAACTCTCAACAACTTCATTCTCTTGATATTTTTCTATTTCTTTGCTAGAAGGAGATTCTACATCTTCATCTACTGAAGTACGATCTTTAACTGATGAAGATCCTGAAGCTGATCTGGAGCATTATTGTTCAAAATCACAAGATGTCCAGCATGTGTTATAAAGCATTTAAACATAGTAACCATAGAAGTTAAAAAAAATAAACAGCAACTCCAAAATTACAATCCTAAGCAACATGTAAGGAAACTACCAATTGAAAGATAAAGCAGAGACATCTTTTTTAAGGAAGCACAAACACCATGTAGTTAACAAATACCAATAATGTAACAATATGCAAACATTATATGCTAAAACTTGAGCAACCTCTCAGAATGGCGGGCTCTTAATGTTGCCTGCAATGTCATCTGCTTCAAATCACCAGAACCTCTTCCCCTGCCCCTCTTTGAAACTTCAACTTGAGAGGAACTACATACATCGGAAGATCCTTTTCTTCCTCGACCAATGGCTTTTGTGCTGGAAAGCATTTGTCTGGTATCCTCATCATCGCTGAAGGAATGGGTGCTGCTAGGAGCTGTAATATTCTTCTTTGATGTCCCATCCTGCATAAAGCAATTTTGCCTTCACATGCATGGAAAACATAATGTTTTCAAATCAATAAAAGCTACATCATCTATGATAACTGTTGAAATGATCTATGACCAATATATTTTGTGAGTTTGTTGTGATTCTTGTGTCTTCCTTAGGGTGCAATGGCCTCTGCCTTACACGTTCCTGTGGCATTAAAATGATACAGGAAAGTTTGTTATTTTGCAATCATACCGAACTGAAATAACAACTGCAATTATATAAATTTCATGCCTGCATGCATTCGCTAACTTTAAGTATCAGGTCTTCCTCTTCAAACTTCAAATCATCTGCTTCAGATGTTAGTTTATTCTGTGAAACAGCCAGCGTTTGAGAGCCATCACAAACAGCATCAGCAAAAGCATCCTCATAAAGAAATTAATGTGAAAAACATCAGCAGCGATAAATAATATTTGGTGACACCACTTATGGAAGGTTACCTTCGTTTCCTGAAGATTGTATTCCAAGCAAGAATAAAATGCCATCTTATCATCTTTGTTAACAAAGTCATGCAATGCAACATCCAAATCATTAACAGGAAGAATCTCCATTTTCTGCATAAAGAAGCTGAAAAATCAGACGCCTTTATATTCGGAAATATAATAAAATAGATCATGTTAAAGCCAAATTGTTTCAGAAACTATGCAAGCTAAGATGTGAACGGGATGGAGAGGTGAAGCTAAATGTTTAATAGTGTACTGAAAAAACAACACTTTTGCTATAACAAATTAAGTCTAATGCTCTAGCCTGCACAGATTATCGTGTTTCATGCTTATATTGTACCAACAAAACTATCTCAGGAGCTAATCAATTACAAATAAGTACAAAACAGAGGAAAATAAGGTCAAAATTAAGTGGCAGAGATTAAACTGGACATATTCATTGTCTTCCACATCTGTAACCAGCAAATACCAAAAGATAATATTGTTGAGGTTTGGAAGCCATGATGTTTTTCCCATGCCGGTTTTGACATTTCAAATATTAATGATAGCAAACAAGGATAAATATGAATTTCAGAAATTTATGAGTTGAGACAAATGTTTAGAAGGCTTGCATGTGAAAGGTGTTAAGTTTGTAATGCTAACAAGTATATTAAATATAAATGAGGTTCTCTTGCAGGCCTCATGGCACTGGTTTCATTGCTTGATTGAACAAACATGAAGGGATAAAAGTGACCAGAAGACAATTTTGTTGGTCATAAGCACTTAGCAGATTGATGGCCAGAGCACCATGTTCCTTTTCTGCTTCCATTTTTCTTTTTATTCTCATCTGCTCATTGATGTTCTTTTACTGTTTCACATTGCTCTTTTTACGTTCTAAACCTTGTCCTTCCACGTTTTCCTCATGCATTAAAGATCAGTTTTCAATCTTAAATAGTCTATTTCTAGTTGTCAATTTTTTATGCAATGAACCTTAAGTTGATAGGCATGAACTTTAATTACCATAAAAAAAAAAATTTCTTTCCTTGGTAATTTAAACAAAGTCATAAATCCAAAACAATTACACATCCCACGATGCTACAAAGATACAAATTCTTCTTTTGTCAGCCATAAGAACCCTCAAAACACAGGAGTGTTGAAGTTGAAGTATTGCCATTTCATGCACTATCAAAACTCAGCAATTTTTGCCATCTCATTTCCTGCACTATCAGATTCTTGACAAACATATACAAACATGATACCCTAATCCTTCATCAAAAGCCTCCTTACGAACTGGAGAAGAGTAGAATAGTGGCACCTTCTCTGCTTGCTCTCCAGATGATACAATCACCACCTTTCTAATAGCAGCATGCCATGTGACATGAAACCCAGCCTTAATGGGCCATATTTCAGCTTCAAATACAGAGTATAATCTTATGCTTACGTAAAGACTTCCACCATAGGCTAGTTCCACAAAATTCTCCAACAGCAACAATACCAATTTGGTTGCAAATTGCTTCATCAATGTTCACTTTAACCCAATGAACTTCGGATGGTTGCCATGTCACATCTTGCTGGTCAAGGAGCATGCAGGGATTACAATTGGAGATTGGATTCCATGTGCCCAATGTTTCTATTATTGCTTTTTTTTTTTTAATATCAACTACACTGCATGGACTTGTAGCATTCAGTTCAAGAACTTTCTTGATCATCCACTTCCAAAGTAAATAAACAGTGAATGCAAACCAAACACTCTACTCATTACTATAGCATTTGACCCTGTTATTTGTCCAAAAATTCCTGCCTCCGATTAAAAAATTACTGCCTCCTAACTGGTGGATTTAACATATCCAAGTTCCACCAGTGGAGACGCACTTTCACAAATCATGCATCTGAAGGTCATATTAATTTCCAGGAAATGCACACTTCTTGAATTCCACGGTGCAATTCTCAGCAAACAACCACAAGCTGAAATCCTGAGTTGGTGATGCATTCTTTCTGGTACTTCGCACTTCAAAATAGCCTTCCGACATCCTGCTTTTTACTTCTGTTTCTCTTTGTCAATAGTTAATATGCAGTATAGAGAGGTGATTATCATTAGACTTCCAAATCACCTCACCCTGTTGATTCTCATTGGCGGGTGTTTATATGGATGATTTTTTTATGGCATTGGTCAACAAGAACATGTTGAGTAAACATGTTCCAATTCCATATATTCAGTACCTACTTAGATGCCAAGTTACCTTGCACTCCTGCTGGGATTGCCTTCAAGACAACTTTTTGCATTGCCTAATCAACTATCCTTTCCAAACCACATGTAACAGCGATCACCCACATGTGACAGCCATCACAAAATGCTTGCTCAAATTTGATATGACAATTCATAAGTCTGAATATTCCTCCAAAGTTGTGACTCCATGTGTTTGCTTCATTATTCACAAGTTCAATGCTATCTTCATAAGATTAGCATCATTTAACCACCGCAAGTGCTTGATTCCTAGTCCACCATTCTCCTTAGGTTTTCACACCTTTTCCAACCAGCTCATCAAGCTTTTTTGCATCTCCAACACACCCACCTTCTCTCACTTTCTCCTTTTTTCTTTCCTCCCCCAATATATGAATATTTTACACAGCATGTCTATAAAATTTGGCACATTTATAACATAGAAAATGCTAGGAAACACATCAAAGACTTTTTGAATTCACTCTGCTAGTCAATGAGAGTCATAGTTTTCCTATTGGTTAGCTCTATTTTGCTCTTCTAAATGATGTAGGAATACTGTTTCCATTTGAATATACCATCTCCAATGTTATGTGATGATCATTAATCCACTCATAGGTTTTATTTTAGCCAAAGTGCTAGCAATCATGTAGGAAAAAAAAATTGTTTCCTTTGGAGAACTCACGTTCTGAAGCATTACAAATACCTACTGATACATCTAAGTATGGTATCCATCTGAGTAGCATGAGCTTCAGTGACTAACACCCCATTATTGACAAACATCAAATGAGAGACTTCAGCCCTTCTCTCCTTATTTAATTGGTTTCCAAAGGACACTCTCACTTCATGTAATGCTACGATCAGCCTTTCCATACATAATATGAAGATCCATGAGAACAATGGATCTCCATGTCTTATTCCTTTAGTGATTTTAACAGCCTTCAAGTTTTATCCATTCTCAAGGGTTTTAACTGCCCTTCTCATACAATGCACTATGAGATCAATATCTATGTCTGCAAGCCAGCAAATTCTAGCATATCTGTTAGATGAAAGAATCCCCGTTTCAATGCAATGTGAATTTTTTTAGAAGAAACATGGATTCACAAAAGCATTGTTCCTATACCCAATAAATTAAAAAGCATTGTTGGATTTCATCTAGAAACATATTATGAATATTAAAATGTAGGCTCTCCTTGATTACCAAATATGAGATATAGTTTTGCCATTAGCGAGAACTAGACCTATTTCTTGTTAATAGATGTTTATGCTCAAATTTCATCCGATGGTCTTATCGCTACAAAGTCGACTTGGTAGCGAAAAGTTACAAATAAGTTCATAGTATTGCTTATCTAGAAGCCTTTACTTGCCCAATAGAATTCTATTTGTCTCTTCTCCATTACCATTAATCAAGGTGAGAATTATTTCAAGTCGATGCAAGAATTGTCGATCTCTATAGAAACCTCTCCAAATTGAAATATAAGGAGCAACCTCCAAGGCATGTTGCTCAGAGATAGAATAAAATTTATAAGATTTGATAAATCATATATGGAGTGCAACAAAATTTCTATACCTGATCCAATGAACTTTGCAATATTATTTCTGAAGTAGAATTATTGATCACTCTATCTTTATGTCATTTCTCAAGGATGCTGATCCTTGCTATATAAATTGATTACATTTTCTCGTTGCATGTGATATATCTAGTATTGAAAAGATTAAATAATATCTTTGGAAGGCATCTAACACAAAGTATTTAGATAGTTCAGAATAATTTCTTTCATTAAATTTACAAAATATTTTCATAGATCTGATAAAAGAAATCAAATTTCTTGGAAACAAACTATGAGAAACTCTTCAATGACACTCTTTGTTTTCAATATTTCATTAGTAAGCTCTTCTACCTAATATTTTATTTGTTGTGAAGATGATAAGTCAACAAACGTAAAATCTAATGAGAAACATTACAATACTGTTTTAAGAATCTAAAAATACATTTAAAAATCTATAAGAAAACATTTTGTAAATGAAAAATATAATCAAATATTGAAGATGGAACATCTACTTTAGGATATTATATTTTTCCCTTTATTTCCAACCTTATATATCTATTCTATCTGCTTATGTAATAACACTATACTTAGATTATAAAATAATGAAAAATCTTTCTCATCACAAGAAGAAAAAGAAATCCAAAGATCTAGATCAAATAAAACATATCAAGAATGACAATAAAAAAGTATTAATCAATAACATGGATATTAAATCTAAATAGAAAGGTAATTTTCATAAATTTTTTAATGAAACTATTTTGAAAAAAATCATTAAATTTTTCTTTTTATTAAAATATTTACAAAATGGACGAGAAAAAACAATTAAAGAAGACAATGTGAAATAACAACAAAACTAATTGCTATTTCTATAGATATTTAGAAAGCCTTAGGAAAAAAGTAGATCTCTTAACTTATTATGCTATTTAAGTAAAAAAAATGTTGAATCAATGAAGGAAAAGTATGTTCATATATACAATTATAAACACAGTAAATATTTTAAAAAATTATTAAAAATCACATGAAAATTAATTTGATGAATCATATTTTGAAACTTTGGAAAAAAAGTTTAATTATAAATAACAACATAATACCAATATCTCCCATTCTTAATTTGAGTTTATGCTAAGAAGTTCAACCATTAACTCAATATACTAACAAAGAGGTACAATAAAGAAATTTGGGTCATAAAAGATCTCCATTGAATTTTTTATTTAAAAATAGAAGATATAATAGAGAATTAAAAGAACTTTAAAAGTTGTTAGTAAACAGAAGAACTAGCATTATACATGCATACTAAAGAAATGAATTGTATATGCACTCCAAAGGGGATTGATTGAAATTTTTAAATTATAATTAAACTTCAACAAAACTTTGCATCAAGTCCTTATCTAACTATTGATTTTCTTACTAGTCAAATTCAAGGTTTAATGACTTAATATATGCTTTTGCTGATGGTACTTTCCTTATTGATAAAGCTAAGGTTAAACTTATAGAGGATGACTTTTAAGAGTCCAAGAGATTTTGCCTTAGTAGATATAAAACCGAACATGTGAAATGTAAGTTTAATAAGAGAAGTAATACAAATGATGTAGAAATAACTGTTGAGAACTAAGGGAGTTCATTCTCTTACATATATATACTCCAAGATGATGACGAAATCAAAAAGGTTGCTAATGATAGGATCCAAATAGGCTAGATAACTAGGAGGGCTATTGTCGTTTTATTACATGATTGAAACATTCTATTTAAGATTAAAAAAAAGTTCGATAAGACTACATTGATATCGAAAAAAATACATGGTATGGAATGGAACTTACAAAGTTCAAACATACCAATAAAATAAATGTTATAAAGTCAAGAATATTGAGATTAATAAACTATATACTCAAAAGAATATAATTATGAGTGTATTTTAAAGAAACATTGTGTAACCTCGATTGAGGACAAATTTAGAGACAAATATTTTAAACATGTTAAACAAACGTCATTTAATAACCCTATTAAGAAATGTGAGTTAGAATTTTCTCCTATGAATAAAATTATAGATAGAACCAAAAAAAGGTGATAAAAATTATTAAAAGGTCTTAATGTGTTTGTATAAAAATGAAAATTGTAAATGAATAAAGCATAATAACATAAAAGAATATATAGTCAATCCACTAAGTAAGATTAAGACTTGTTATTGCTTTTAATAAATGTTTGGGGGAAGTCTCAAATAGAATATTTATGAGAGATTAATTCTCAAAATAAATCCACTACTTGATCTTAAACCTTGGCTTGCATAACAAATTTAAATCGACCATCACTATCGTGATTAGCAATTTTAATTTGTTACATACTAGTTTAATTCCTGCTTTTTTGCAGGACAAATTGACTAGTTGATAAATCTTGCATTGTTTGATATATTGAAATCCACCATCACAATCATGCTTAACAATTTACAAGACTGCATGTTTTTTATACCTGTTAAGATGTTAGCCTTGTGCACTATCACATGGCACACTATAGGACATCCTTATATCAGCAATTGGCTTCTATAATATGGCTAAATTTCCAAATAACTAACATGAATTTCCAAAGGAACCAAATACAGATCTTGAAAACTTGTATTTCAACATTTTCTGCACAGCAATATATGAGTTAAAACATTTTAAACCTCCAGAAAAGCTTTAAAAAAATCCACCTGATCTCTATTTATATAAAAGTTGAGTCATGCTTGTATGCAAAAAGGTGTATAAACAATATGAATATTAACAATTTTACATGGTTGAATGATTGTTATCCAGCGGCTATGGTTAGCCTATTAATCTTGTGCAGTTTCCCATGCAGGCTATTGGAAATTCTTATAACATCAAAAAACTTCATCTTATGGTCAAATTTGCAAATAATTAATAAGAATGCCGAAGAATCCTAATGTTCGTATTGAAAACCTGTTTTTCATGGTTCACTGCACAAGTAATAGCCAAGTTAAAACATTAGTAAAGACCACAACAAATCGATGTTATTTCTATTCTGATAAAAGTTGAAGAGTTACCAAATACATGTTGAAGCATGTCAGACAGAAGATAAAATCAAATAGATGAAATGATACATGTAAAAACAAATGAAAAGTTACCAGATTGCTTTCAGCAACCAAAGCTTCAATATTTTGTTGATTCAATTCTTCAGGACGAAGCTTCTCTGAATCTGCCAACTTATCTAAAAAGGAAAATTGTGTAGTATAATAAGAATTGCTAAGTCATTATTAGTCAGAAAAGTTGTGCTAATTAAAGGCCAAGGATATAATTATCCCAACTAATTATGCATTATACTACATAAAATCTATAAAAATTTGCTAATCCAACTCGTCAATATAAGATTTTTAGTTAATTTTTACAACAAACTACATCAGGCGTATGGCTACAATGTAGCACAATAATATGAAATGTAAAGAGATTCCGTGGTATGATCTCAAAGCAGAGAAATACAACTATCTCAGTGGTTTTGTGCATTAAATGAAAACAGTTTGAAAGGCAACCATGGACAAAAATTATTGAAAACAAAAAGGCCGCTCAGTAAGCCAGCTGCTAACATAGGAATGTCAAGATTTATGTGGTGGCAGCTACCGTGAGACAGCCTTCACCTACCTAAAAGTAAGTACATTTTTAGCAACAAACAAATAAATGAAACAAGAAAAATTGATAGCTTCAGCATATACTGTAGAGGAACCAAAGGTGGATAAAAGGGCAAAAATAGCAAATTAATTGGCATTCATATTTTATATATACAAATATCAAAAAAACACCTCATAATTTCACTGCTGGTGCACCATGCAAAGACTAGTTAATTATGTGTGGAAAAATGACACCTATATCTTTAGGAAACCATCACCAAAGTTGGCAACACTGCAGAGATTATTTCTTCACAATTCGTTGTATAAATATATTTGTGCAGTATAAGCATAACTGTAGCAACTATTTTTCCCTATCCATTCTCATTCAGATGTATAAATAAAAGGATTTGTCAGATTCAATAGCAAAAAGGTTCCTCTATTTTGGGTCCAATGGCAACAAATTCTCTCCCGGATCTAAAATATTCAATTTTTTCTCTCTAGTTTGAAAATAGAGACAATTAGATCCTTCATTAATAGAATCCATGAGTAAAGGAATTTTGGTTTTCATCAAACAAGAAGAGAAACAACCAAAGAGGGCAAATCAAGACACACGGGCAATTCATAAAGGCAAGGACGATTCCATATTATGGGAAGCTACTAATGGCGAGAGGGATTCAAGGAGAGAGGGCAACTCAAGTAGCGATGAGCATTCAATAAAAGAACGTAATTTAAGGAGGCAAGGGATACAAGAATCAAAAAAGAGTGTTGGTGGAAGGACAAAGACCAACAACGGCCTAGCACTCACCATTGGTGTTGACGGTAGGTAAGATAATATTTATGAGAGAAATTTTGGGAGGTTAAGATAGCATGTCATAGAGAAAAGTTTGAAAGAATATTATCTATAAGGATAAAAAATTATACTTACCATGATTTTAATAAAATAGACACAAAAGGATCTTTACTAATATTTTCAAATTAAAGAAACCAAATTGAGCATTTCAAATACATGAAAGAGCTAACACATGATCCCAAACAAGTTGGACTTGCTATTTATTATTTTATAGGAAAATAGCAATAGTCAATTTAAAACAAGTTGGACTTGCTATTTATTATTTTATAGGAAAATAGCAATAGTCAATTTAAAACAAGTTGAACTTGCTATTTATTATTTTATAGGAAAATAGCAATAGTCAATTTAAAAAGCTAGATTGAAATGCCAAGCCCCATCATTTTCCATAATTCAATAATAGGTCCTTGGGTTATGGGCCTACTTGCACAATTATGTTAAAAAAAACAAAATCCATGTAACAAGTCGAAGAGTAATTTAGTGAAAAAGATGGGGTTAAGCATTACTATAATATTTATGAAACTTAGAGCTCTATTTTTTAAACCCAAGATACATACTTGAAAACTAGGTCAAACTTAAGAACAAATCCACAATTTATTTTCCTAACAGTATTATTTTTTTGGCAAATAGATCAGTGTTAGACCTATTCTTTATATTCATTAAATATTTTGAAAAAAGAATAAAATAATAAATTCTTTTTTAATTATAAAATATGAATTATAAGAATAAATATTTGATGAATGTCTACATAAATAATACCTACTTACAAAATTAGTAACTTAATAACATAATAAATCTTATATAATATTCCAATTGTATTATAATAAGTCTAATTAAAGATTCATATTTATTAACTATAATAAAAAAATCCTAAAATTGTTTAATTAACTTCTAAAAATTTGACACTCCACTCTGGTTGTTACATAAACATCAGACAAGTTTAACTTGCACAAAAAAGTTAAAATTAAACATAAATACAACTGTTGTGTACTAAGGATAAAAGATATGCAAGTAACTCCATCATTAATCTTTTTTTTTATAAAATTCCTATCAATCTCTACATGTTTTGTACAGTCATATTAAATCAAATTCTATGAAATATTAATGATAGCTTTATTATCACAATATAGTTTTGTTGGTAAGTTTATTCGAATATTTAGTTCTTTGATAATCCTTCTCACAAACTCTATTAATCATTACTTTTTATTCCATTTCAACATTGCTCCTTGTAACTACATTTTATTTTTTGCTTCTTAGTATGACTAAGTTTCCTCAAACATAAGTATATATTTAGACATGAATCTCCTACCAACAACAAACCAAGTGCTATCTACATTGGTGTATGCCTCAATGCTCTACTATGATGCCTTCTGAAAAAAATAAACATAATTCTTTTTAAATATCAAAGAATCTGATCAGCTGTTTCAAAACATTTCTCATAAGGTGAACACCTAAATTGGCTTACTAAGCTTGTAAAAAATACAACATTCAGCTAGGTATGAAAGAGATAGATTAGTTTTTTCACTATTTTTGATACATAGTTGTGATCATGGGATCACCTTCCTTATCATCTTTGAGCTTCTAATTGAGATCAATAAAAATATCAATTAGTCTACAACCACTTATCCCAATCTCCTTGAAAAGATTAAAAAAAACATATTTATATAAGAAGAATTCTTTTTTCATCTTATAATCTCATACTCAAAGGTGACACACCCAAATTATAATGTTTCCTAAAAGTTAAATATTGTTGTATAGAAATTTTAAAGTTAGATGAAACAACAAAAGAACCAATTTTGAGGAGATATCTTTGCCAAGGAATTCAAAGGGATTACGATGTTCACCATCTTGATAGAAGGATGAGCGAAACAAGCAAGCATTGTTGAGCTCAAAAACTTGTAAGCAAAACAAATGACTAAAGGCAAAAGAAAAATGTACTAAAGTTCTTTACATAGAGGAGAAAGGGCAAAACTCAAAGAGCTATAACAAGAAAATCTACAGATTTATGAACCCACATCAGGAAAGACTGCAGTGTGAAACTTGAGAATGAGAGACCTACAAAATACCAGCAGCAACAAATGGGAGCATGTGCTTATAAAATCATATAGTGCAGAGAACGACCCACTTGAATATAACCACAATGATTGGATCTTCAACTCTGGTTGCACTCAACATGTAATTAGGAGAAGAGTTGCAGATCTTAAATGCTAACCGCTGTAGTGGAAAAAGCATGATTTTCACACCGTATAATTTGTTCACCTGGGGAAGAAGTACAAAACTGCAAATATAAAGGAAACCCACTTTGAAGACTGTAGTGGTATTTATCCTAACGACAGTTCACATTTTCACTGGCTAATAGAATAGTCTCGTTATCACTAAAAACTTAGTAAAGAATGCAATTTTTGGCTAAATGATGTGAGAGTACTAGGAACGAGGCTTTCACCATACTTTATTACAGAGTGCACCAAGTTGAACAACAAAAATTGAAGAAATGGTCTTTTTGATGGTTTACCAAGGTTAGCATGAGTGCCTCATTAAGCAGCAGTGTGAGTCTTTTAGTCTTTTACTAAGTTTCTTGCATCCAAGAAGCAAGTTGAGAAGGAACTTGGTGCCAAAAATCTAAAGCCTAAGACAGTGAGTTCAAGTAAGTGAAAAAAATAATTTCTAAAATTCTGTGCAGGTAATGGGATTCAGAAGCAAATGACCAATAGAAAATCTTTGCAACAAAATGGAGTTTTTAAAAGAAAGATTGCTTGTCTTTTGTGGAAAGCTTCCTGGATATATGACAATGGTCTTCCATGACAATCAACGGCATAAGCTATGAAGGGCTGATGTGGAGAACTGCCTACCACTGTGGCAAGATCACAAACCCAACTTCGATGTTTTATATAATATGAAACCGGCAGTGAAATTTTTGTTCAGCTTTTTATATCCACATTTCAGAAGGAGAGAAAATAAATAGAAATGGAAACATAGTACAGCTAGCTCAGTTTATCATGTCAACATTTAAAAAGAAAAAGAACATGACTAGATATAAAAGCCGAAGAACTGATTTTTTGCTGGCTCAGATCAGCATCAAAAGTTAATAATAAAAATGGATGCCTGACCAAGAAGGTCACAATATTTAGAAATGTCAACTTGGACAAATTCATGCTCAACCACAAAACTATAGTAAAAAGGCATGTTGAAAATTATTGATGATACAGTTACCACAAGACCAAGCTCACTTGATGATTTTCCCAATCATCAAACACTCACACACAATGGTGGAGCAACGAATCAACTAAAAACAATAAACCAGAAAACCAATAGCTGGCCAATTAAATTTGTGACCAAGCAATTCCACCACCAAGAATGTCAAAAGAGAAAACAGAACCAACAAGCAAATTAATACAGCACAATCTAACACCTTTGTAGTAACATTTGACCATGACCATTCATGCATTAAAGAAGCTTGAAGGCACCCCGAGCAGGAGGCATCAATACAGGAGAAAACTTTAGAAATCACGAAAAATCAAACTTCGCTAGTGCCAAAGATAAAAGGATGTCAAACTACAACACGGAAATAAGTTTAAGGTTGAGGTAGAAAACGGATGCTTGGTGGATCAATAAAGAGCTAGGTTGGTTTCTCAAAATTACTAGCAGCACTATGGATTGGATAATAGAGAGACACCCAACGCAACAACAATCAGAACACTAATACCCTTGTCTGCCACAAGGAATAAAATTTTTAGCAATTTTGATGTAAGAAAAAATGCAATTTTTTGTCTTTAAGAGATTTCCTCCTCATATTTGCCGTCTTCAAAAAGCTTTAGATGCATCAAGAAAGCAAAATTTGTCAAACTAAAAAATCTCTGGATAATTTTTAAGATTTCTAATCTTGAGCATTTTTCTCAAGAAAAATTTGGAGATACATTTTTTAGATCTCTTGTAATTTGACAACATCATCATCATTGGTAATGATCACCATTGCACGTGATAAATTAGCAATTTGCTCTGACATGAAGCACTTGGTAAAAACTGGATGTTCTCTCAAACTAGATATCGAGAAAATGGAAGACTGGTTGTTTGTATCTCTATGAAGAAATGCTCAAACCATGTGGAGCATTTTTCAACAGGAGATGCCATGCCAAACATTTCCATGGAAGTACAAATCAGTTGAAAAATGAACGAAATCAATTTGTGAATGTGAACAAGTTTTGCAATCTTCTTGGTAGTTTAACTTACATAAATATAAAACGATCAGATTTGTCCTCCAATGCTTCGTTTTCTTGGTTCATGGAATCCATGAGCCACGCCTTGATGCAGCAGGGAAAATAATCATAGGATATTTAACTAACACTCTTAACCTAGGACTAAAGAAAAAAAAAACAAGCTGCTGTGTTGATTACTGGATTCTAATTAGTCAGGAAATATATTGGACAGAAGACCAAAGACAAAGTACGGTTATGATCAATTTCATGGTGAATTAAGAAATAAGTCAATATTTGTCTAATAGCAAAGCAGAATACTATGCTGCATCAATGAAAGCACAAGGTGTTTAGCTGAAACAACTAATTACTGATGTTTACAGGAAAATGGAGTATCCCAATGCCATGAGATGTGACAATCAAATGCAGTCAATTTAGCATCAAATTCAGTATCTAAAGCTAGAGTTGAATTTCAACATCAATACATTTAAGAAAAAGTACTTATACAATAATAGGTCAAGTTGTACCAAAGCACTCATAATGTCCAAGCTGTAGAATTAATCACTTTAGTTTAATGAACCAAAAAAATGCACTATGTAGATGTCAAATTTTAATTCGTCTTAAAATTCAGTTGTCATCAATATTTATTTTCTTCATCAGTTGAGTTGGTGTTGGCTCAATCTTTACGCTTTTGCACATAGGTGATAATTTAGTGTTAATCAAGGCATTTAAAACCAATTTACAATGAATACATAGGCCTGTAAAACCTAATTAGTAGATAATTTTATGAGGGCATCAGCTGATATTCTGAAATTCATTCCAATAAATTTTAATCATTTATGTGGCGATATTATGAACCATCCTTTACTGGAACTAAGCCTTAACTGCCCATCCATTCTTGTTGTTTCCAACTGCTATTTTGTTTCGTACAAACCTTCAAGTGTTTGACGCTTTTTTGCAGCCTTCGAGAAAATAAGAATATCCTGTGGATTAGCTACCTGCACAGATAAGAACATAAAAATCAAAGAACAAGAATGCTTAAAGAATTGCAAAACCTATGATAATGCAAAAGCACTTGAAATAATTCACTATTAACAAATCTATGAATTATTTGCAGCATGAATAAAAAATAAATGGCATGAAAATAAATAGGTGCCAAGAGTCATGATTACAAGGTATTGTAGTACCTTTCCCACGTATTTTTGCCCAAATCTTTGTGGATTAATGGTCATAAATCCTGAGTAATCAACCTATTGATCAATGGTTTTTACATCATATCAAAAGTGTGAGAAAAAAGCTGAAGGAAAGAAAATAAAGCAAAACCATTAAAAACAAAAAATAATGACAACATGCATGTGCAATTTAGGGGGAAAAACAAAACTAAAGCGTCAAGTGCAGAGCACTGAAATGGAAGTATAACCCATGTCTATTATTTGTTGGATACGCCAAGAAAGCAGGAAAGATAATAATCCTGAAAGAAACGTCAGGATTAACCATACCTTTACTCGAATGAGCGGAAGCTTAACCTCTGACCTGCCTATTACGGATTTGCTATTTTTATCTATCAAATTTCTTACCTGTTAAATTTAACTAATTAGAACAAAGAAGCTGAACTAATTACTAGCATACTTAACAAAAAGGAAAACGATACTAACAACTTTGTCCAGATGTTCGAGAACAGATGTTTGATCATTGGGATCAACATCAGGTTCATCCTTTAATATAACCTAAAAAGCAAGAGTGAAAATTAAAAAAGAAAAATACAGAAATGACGATGCTGAACAAATTCATTACCTCAGCATATTCAAATGGTCTAACTGACTTTAGTGGTATCTTTGTTGGTCTGTATTGACTGCCCTGATACAAAAAGCAATTTAACTTAGTAGCATGAATAGATTAGCAAAGTGATAGTAAAAGAGTATCATTCTCGTTGTGTATGCGAGTGGATGGTTGATTGGGCAGATTTCCACAGAATCACCTTAATTTCCATGAGAAGGACATGTTTGGGCTTTGCTTCACCATCAATTAGAGATGTCGCAACAGAAGAGCCAGGCTGACTGATATGAAATCCCATCCCTGGAACTTCCTGCAAGAACATGCAGTGAAAAATAGGACTCAACAAGTTTCAGGATCAAAATTCTTGTAAAATAATACCTGTGGATCAACAAGGCATTCATGTTCGTGTCCCCACACAATAAAATCTAGAAACCGAGGCAAGAAATGTTCGTTGATTGCATTTTTTGGATTTGTTTTTATCCTGCAATACAACAAAAAAGTTCAGTAACCAGTAAAACTTAAAAAACCAAATAAATAACATTTAACTAAAAGCATTTTATAACAAAATATGACCTGTTCTGATGAAGAACCAAGATGTTAAACCAATCAGACACTGGGCAGTTTTCTTGAGCTTCAGGCCGCATCCACTGAACTGCATGTGGTGTCTGAGGAATACAAGTAACAGTCATAGGACAATAGTAACATATCCTTGGGGCAAAAATGGTGAGGGGATCACTAGAGCACCTGAAACATCCTGTTAAGTCTCTCATCTCTAATGTTCCCAAGGCCATATAAAGCTACCGAAGTTGTGCCCTGCCATACAAAACAGGATTCACATGTCCTTTCATAATGCTTGGCAGAAGAACTAAATAAAAATAGTTACCTTCCTTATAAGTACAGGATACAGCATTATCTGACCTACTCCAGAACCGCCAAGGACCATTTTACCAAAGTAATTTACAAGATTGCTGGCAGAAAGAATGTCAATGGCTGATAGGTTATCCTGATGGATGGGGAAAGAACGTTTCAAGCAATAAAACAACACTGAAAATAACAGTTTCAGAAAACATCTTTAGTTGTGATTTTATGAAAAAATCCAATTCTAAAACTAATTAACATAATATATAATGACAACAAGGCAATTTCCTAAAAAAGCACTCACCTTACTAAGAATCTAAAGCTAAAACTCTTTGAAAGTAAAAGCCCACAAGGAAACATAAATTTCTTTCAGAGAGCAAAAGGATTTTAAGAATACTACTTGAAAAAAATGTAGAAATTTTGAAATAAGGCAGCAAGTGAAGAGCCTAGGGCCCCTAGCCTAAGCAACTAACGACTGCATCAAAAGTGCTTCACGGAACACCCTTGAGGCAACAAAAGAAAATCTCATCATGTAAGCATCTACGCAATTACCTTATGCACCTCAACAATGCTAATTCATTCTAAAAATAAGTTTTATGCATGCCAATTTAGGCATTTAATAATAACATTTCATTTTTGTATTCATTAAAATGAAATAAAATAAAATTATACTTGTATTAATGATAAACATACCAAGCAAGTTTCTTGACCCTGAACACTAGAAATACAAGGGTACATGAATAATACATGTTAGTTCCCCTCCATCTCTCTCACATAAATTATTTGTGATTATTGGGCCTCCAAGAAGCAAGGAATCAAAAATGACTAAGTAATATCGAAACTGAATATCATAACAGTGCCCTGCTTTTTAGATATAAACTTTTAAACCAGCACATATTGGGTTGCCAATCTGCATCCCCATCACAAACCAGTTCAATAACTAAACTTCACAAGATCAAATAATCAATTGGTGTCAAAAAGAGTACCATAAGAAATCTGATGGTTACAGTCCACAAACTCTCACCGAATCTCCATCCAAACACCCAATGAAATGCTACACACAAAGTTTGCACAGAAATGCAGTAGACTACCCAAAGAAAAAAAATAGATAAGTATTGACAATAGAGGGAAATTATTTATTAAACAAAAACTCCTAAGATGATCTCCCCAAAGATCAGATCTACAAGCTAAGCAAGTCGGAGGATAATCCCCTGCCATAAACGAAACTTTTATAATTAAAGCCTTAAGGGATTTGAAAGAAACCAATAAAATTGATCTCCAAACATCCAAAAATCATTATTTTCAGAAACATGAAATATTCATAGATCTCAATCAAATCCCCCTAATCTCAACAAGACATTTTTATCATCAGATATCCTAGTGAGCTCAAGAGGCTAACTTGAGGACAGGAGGCATTTGGAGTGAAGAACTCATCTCACTTATTAAGTGCATGAAAAAGATAAATATCTTACTATCCATTTTAAGGATGCTTTAATTACCTACAGTACTGCTTGTATGTAAGCTATACATGACTAACACATGTTCTCTCATTAAACTTCAATAATTTTTTTTATGTATGATGACCCACATGATGAAGTGTTGTACGAATAACTAGATAATTCCTAATTTACTTTCAATATTTCATTCACTTCATGTCTAAGAATTATTCAAATAATTATATAAATTGATATATCATATTCACTTGATAGTATCTTCATACTCTTGTTTGGAATACTTAACTTGAGAAATTACAAGACTCAAAAAGAGGTCTCACAGCTGAGCTTATGTAGAACACAAAAGTTATTGTTTGAGTATGATTTCTGTATAATGTACTATTAATTAGTGTATTTATTCATTTACAATTATGTCATCACAAGATCAGATGCTCTAATCAAGCATATCTTTGCATGCATCCAAAACCCCTTCCCTGTCATAAACATCTGATCAATTCAAGTATCAAAGAAAATCTATTCATTCTCCACCATCCAATATCATCATTATTATTGGTAGCCCATTTGGGATATTTTGAGCAATTTATTTGATAGAAATCCAATAAAGTCAATCTAAGAGAGATGATTATCAATTTCTCTTACATTGATTTCTTGTTTAGGCCTGCTGCTTATAAACGAGAATCATCAAAATGCTTAAGACCAATGAAATTCCCATAATTATTTGCATTGTTTTTTGCACTAAGTGAACATTTAAAACAACCAAGTATACCCATGGTGCACATGAAATATGTATACCACATCTAACTTCAACGCTGGAGATAGAGAATACAATTCCCACTATGGAATTTAGGGCACAAAAACTAGCTACAAAAAGAGAGCCTTAAAAACAAATTTTGTTATTTAACTATAAATTTACAAATCAAATTCTAAATTACGCAGTGGCTACATTCAATTTGCAAAGATTCAATTTCACCAATTTCAAATGTATTGGTTATTTAACGGCAACTTATATGTTAGGTAAAACACTTGAAATTCTTTTCTAACTATTTAATTAGTATATAATTGCAATGCTAATTAAATGAAAAACTTCAAACCAAATTGGTAACAATTCCAATATCTTGAACTGAAATGGCTCTAATTCATCTGAAAATACCATGACAAAAAACTTTCATCAGTTTTTTATGAATTTCAAATGAAACCAAGCCAAATCACAAAAAAGGAAATTAAAATAGCAAAGCTTAAATTCATGATCAATACAACATGGTGAGGGTTTTCTCTGCATGCAGCTAAAAATTCCTTATGAACAACAAATGAGCAAGTGAGATTTCTGCATCCAGTCTCCAAGACTGAAAAACATGATCTTCTGGCATACATCCCCGGTTTTTATATCTAAAACCAAAACGCATGGACTAAACCAAATTCGAGATATGCTAACAAGGATTGCATCACATATGCCTCTTTTTGAAGTTGGAAAGCCTTAATAAGGGCAGGAGAACCTGCCTTCATGTTTCAACTAACAATTAGTGTAAGTTTGAAGAAGGTGCTCTAGTATTACCACTCCAGCAGGATCATCATGATTTCCATGAATGGTAAAGACAGGCAAACCAACATTGAAATGTGGGTCTTCATAATTTACATGTCCAAAGCTGCAAATGAAAGAGATTATTTAGATTTTCACAACAAAGAGAGTCACAAAAAAGATGCAGAAACAAATGGAGCCTGAAGGACTTTTACAATATAATAGCAGATATAGAAATCTATTTTGCTTAATATGTCAAGATTAGAAACAATTTCATGTAGAAATTTATAAAAACAAAATAATCACTCATAATCACAAGGCTGGAATATCATACATATTCGGGAAGTTCATGGTTTGATCACTGACGACTTGAAATTGAATCGGCCGATCATTAAGGCAATATCTTCTAAGGATCTCAATGGCTTTCACCAAAGTTGACCTAGAAGGCTTATTCTCATGAAAAAGATCACCACCAAGCAGTAAAAAATCTACCTGCAGTAACAAGCTAATTTAAGATCCAAGTCCTAGTGCATGAACAAACTATAGAGTAATACAGTAAGATCAAATCTTTGCTTTTACTGGAGAAAGCAGCTACAGCAAATGTCAAAAACTTCAGATCTTTTACTTTATAAAGCGAGTTGTAAGACGATAATCACCCAAAATAAGAAAATGGTACTTCAAATATAATGGATATCTTACAAAGATAGTACTGGAACTAACAAAAAAAATTAAAATATAAATAAAAAATTTTCACCTAAGATGTCCCCGTAGTCCTTTTCCTAGAACAAACTGGTAAAAAACTACTGCTATACCAAGAAGCATAGGTGTGATATAAGGATGTGTGATAAGAAATGATACAGATATATTGATATAATGCCAAAAAATAGAATAAAAAATACTTTCGGATATAATAATTAAATACAATAAAGATGACTAAATACAATTTAACAATAATTGCTTTATCATATTATAGTATAAAAATGTGATGTAATTCATTTGGCCTTTTTCATAAGCAAAGAGTATGATGTCAAAATTCATGAAAACTCAATTAAGATTACATTCTATTTATAAAAAAAATATAAAATCTAAAATACATAACATCAAATACCAACATCATTGATCTTATAATACTAGTGTAAATTTCAAAAATTTTCAAAGATCCTGATACAAGCATTATTTCATAAGACATGAGAATTGTGTTAATGACCTTTGGTTTAAGGAATGTATCAAATAATTAAAAGCTGAGCGAATTATCCTTTGATTCTTTATTTTCTTCTTTTACTTTCATGTTTATAAATGATTGTCTTTTCTCTTTAAAACATGATATTCCTCACATCATATACCACATGAAGGAATGGTCCAACAATCTCTGATAAGTATGAAAAAAACAGCAAGAAAGCATAAGAGAATATTAATCAGTTTAAATTTTTATTTTTAAATCCAACACATCAAATGACTTATCAATTTCAAATGCATATCAAATATGGATATATGAGCCTTAGAGAGGAATCAATGGTTAATAGATGACAACAAATTACCTGTTTTTGTTCAGCTATTGAGCAAATCTCCTCAAAAGCCTGAAATGAATCAAACCTTCTTATTTCATCTTTCTCCATATAACCAAGGTGACAATCAGTTGCAATAAGCACCCGTAAAGTGTTGGTTGTGTCCTCCCTGAAAGAACAAGAAAAAAACATTTCTTTAAAGAAAACTTTCTACAATACAAGAATAAATTGCATTTTTTTTAAATAATAGATGAGCTGTACAACAAAAAATTATAGAAAAATATCATACATCTAAGTGTTGGTTACCGTTCAATTCTCAAACTTTTTCTTCACTCTTAAGCTGAAAAATGAAAGCATGTAAAAGCCACTATATTTAGACCTCAAAATTAGCAAGTAAAAAAATAAAGGGTTTATACCACGTCTTGCAAAGAGGACGCAATTCATCTACAACATTAATTCAAAGAATCACAATGTCTATACAGTTATACAAATAATAATACAAAATTTCTAAATGGATCACAAGCTTACGATAATATGAACTCCAAATTTTATGTTGGATATACATTACAAATTGAATTTTACCTTCCATAATGATAAAGATGAATAAAAATCACATAGAAAGCCATTATCCTATGATGTCATACAACATAGACAAAAGAAAAAAAAAGTAAATTTAAGCTTTGCTTTGTTATACAATAGCCACATAGATTCATAAACCAAACTATAATATGCAAATAATTTTGAACGTAAACATTTTTCTCTTGAATATCTTAAGTTGAACCCACACATTTATAAACAACTGCTATATATCACACCTACTACAACTATCCAAAATCAAAATTGGCGATTAGTCCAACATAAACATAATGCTATAAAATAAAGCAACCAAACAATACAGATCACAATAAGGAAACCAATTTGCACCCTCATACAATGGTAGCTAGCGTCAAACTCAGGGTGAACTATGACGAATAAATGAACAATTAAAATAGTAAATAAACAAGCATATGGTCAACTCCACCGTATTTAGCCAAAGTTCAAGAAATGGAGATGAAAATTACTGGTGTAATAAGTAGACTAAGAAAGCTAGGCACAGGAATGAGGTAGGTGATTGATAATGATAATGCCTATATCATGCTCCAAGTGCTCAAATTGAGATTTTATTTGTGAATTTTTTGTACAAAATGACAACGGTAAGATGTTAGAAATAGAATTTCATCTTCCATAATGATAAAGAAGAGTAGATATCATATAGAAAACCATTATCCTATGATGACATACAACATAGGAAAAAAAAAAGATAAGTTCAAGATTTGCTATGTTATACAATAGCTACATGGATTCATAAACCTAAAATATGATAAACAAATCTATAAGTTTGAACTAAAACATTTTACCCCTTGAAGATCTCAAGTCAATCCACTTATTTGCAAACAACTACTATATATCGCACCTACCATGGCTATCAAAAATCAAAATTGGCAATTAGTCCAGCACAAACATAATGCTATCAAATAAAACAACCAAAACATAAAGAACATAATAAGCCAACTTGCACACCCATAAATTAGTAGCTAACATCAAACCCAAAGTGAGCTATGATGAATAAAGAAAGGAACAGCAAAATTGGCAAAGAAACAAATACAAAGGCAAATCCAAAGTATTTGACCAATATTCAAGAAATAGATGAAATATTACTGGTGTGATAAGTAGATTAAGATAGTTGGGCATGACAATGAGATTATTGATTGACCATGATGCCTATATTATGCTCCAAGTGCTTAAATTGAGATTTTATATCTGACTTTTTTGTGAGAAATGACACTGGTGAGCTATTCATATAAAAAAATGACTAGATGCACACCACTACAAAGACATGAAAAGACTTGAGACTAACTCATGGGATAAAAGAGAGCTCCAAATCATTAAAAAACCCTACCGGGACAGGAAAAGAAATGAAACAAGGTCTCGGCATTTACCCAGTGGATGAAGAGTTCATAGGATTTTACATCAAACCAATTAACCCTTTGAGAATCAGCAACATGAATCATGCTGATATGTTTTAAGCAATTTTCAAGACAAGAAAGTTGTTCCGACTTTAAAAAAAAGAAGAAAAACGATGAAAAGCACAATGGAGGGTTACAATCTTGTTGAATTCACACCTAATGCAACTCAAATAGTGTTTTAAAGAAATGAATACAAAATTTACCTGATTTTAGCATAAGTATAGAAATATCATTTTTAAAATAGAAGTTATATATGTAAGCATCCAATAACAAAATAACTACCGAAAAACTACAAGGTTTAACTGGAGAGCACCTGAATTCTAAAGAGTGATGAGTGCAAAAGGATGCACCTCACGAGGTAACAAGATGAATTTTGTGCTTATTGTGAAGTATTTCAACTCCTAAAGACTACCCTGGTGCCTTGCCAAAGTAGGTTATCAGGAAAACATGGATCAAAATAGTATTTAAAAGAGCGTTCTACCATCTGAGTGAATCATCCCAATCAAAACACGAGTATGGCACGAAAGCAAGGAAGTGGATTCTGTCAAGGAAGAGGAAGAGAAGATAAGTAACAAGCAATCACATGCATAGAAGTCTCCAAAGTTATTGACGTCATCCCTGTTTGGCGGCAGACGGTGTTAAGTTACTTGGAGTTAGTTTAACTCAATTACGCCTGTTTTAGTGGGTTAGAGAGCGAAATTTTGTTTGACTACTATCCCAAGTTAGAATGAATTAGAGTGATTTATTTTAGCTATTATCTTGGGTAAAACTGTGTTAGAATGGATTTGTACTTATCTTGCTTTCTATTTTTTGATGCTTCTACAAGCCAACAAGAACAAACTCTCAATTATAACCCATATACACCACTTTATATTAGTCCTTCCACAACAAATTCTTAGCAAATAAAATCTAGTTGCAGCACACAACCTAACATTTATAGAAATCGGTTTCAATAATGACAAATTACTTTATTTTGGATAGCATAGTTCTCGTGCATGCTGCTGGCTTGAAAAGACTTGAATAAGTTCACTCCAGATAAGCCAGCGTGTGTCTTCCAACAAAGCAAAGAAATTCAACAATTTTATTCCCATCTAATGCTCCTTCGTCTGTCAGGATGAAAGCGAAAGAGATTGGCACACATATCCCACAGATTCGTAGTCCATCAGATTCCAGACCCCCACTAGTCGTCAACACATAACAAGGCATCCAATAGAACCAAAAAAAGAAAAGCGTTTCAATGCAAGAACCGATCAACGAAACACCAGCGAAAATGGAAAATCATGAGGATCGAGGAGGAACAATACATACCCGACGGAAAGCGCTTGTTGACACGGAGAAGGAATGCGAGCGGAGTAAACACCGACAAGAAAACAAGCGTAAGCTCTATCACCGCCGTCCCCATCCACCTCTGCTTCCCCAGCACCACCCCCGCCGTGCAGCCTTTCATAACCTCCGCAACGGAACTCTAATCCCTATCCTCCCTCCCTTCCATTTTTTCCCAACACCAGAAGCACTTCCTCCAGCAATGCAAAAGAGCTATCCTTCAGCTTCGTCCTCGACTACTATTCTACACTCATTAGCTCCGTTTCTTCTCGCACACAGAAAAGAGAAAGAACGGACGAACACACAGCGAGCCCTCCTTCCGCACACTGCTCTGCTGGGACTAAAGAGCAATTTAACAAAGCATTTCTCAAAAAAATAAAAATAAAAATATAATTGTCAATTAAGCAATAAAGTTCAACCACGTTTCAACAAAGCCTAAGGGATGTTAAAATCAAGGCTTACAAACCTAAAAATTATTAAATGTGAAAAGTATTTCTAATACATTAATTAAATCACTAAGTAAGCTAATTAAGGCTTTTAGACTAAAGAGCAATTTAACAAGGATAGAAGCTTGATGAGTTTGAGTTGTAATTGTCTTATGCATTTATTGCACACTAAGCTCGATAACAAAAGTGAGGATGTAAATGAAGTTAGAGAATTTAAATAAAATTCATATATGCATATATATATATATATATATATATTATTATTATTATTTTAATTTTGAGACATTTGGTTTAACAACATTATATTGATTAGATGAAGAAGTTATGATATGTAAAAATGTGTCTAAAATATTTTTAAGATTTTTAAGATTTAAATGGTGGGTTAATTTTATTTTTTAAGTCATTTTTTCTTGACCTCTTCATCCATATTAGTAATAAATTTATTTATCTTTTAATTAGTATTTTTAATCTTTATTTTTTTTTATTAATAAGGAGAATAACTTATACTTTTTTATACTTCAATTTCTATTATTATGCTACCTCAAAATTCAAGATATACTTGCACTAATAGCTTTTATGTTTAATCTTTTCATATTTATAACAAATTTTAATCTTATTTGGAAGATTATTTTTTATGGTATTCTTAGGTGCTTAAATTTTAAAAGAAAAAGAAAAGTCAAACTTAGTAATTTTCTCGAGTATTTTTACAAATAAACTTAGTGATTTGCATTTGAAATTCATAGTCATCAAAGTTTAAAATCTCTCAACTATTTGAGCTATGTCACTAACATAATTAAGTGTTTAACAATAATACAACTCAACTTCCCTTCTTATCTCTTGCATAAGTCATAAAATAATTTTTTTTAATTAACTTCCAATCTTTATTAAAGTAATTAGTTTTAGCTATTAAATAATTAAATATATTAAAAAAATTATCATTGTAAAATCACCTTACTTTAATAAAAATCATTGTTTATATAATATCTTAACATGATATATATAAATCATTGGTGTGTGTGGTAATATTTTATTTATTAATTTTTTACATTAAAAGCCACTGTAGTTCATAACTTAGCTAATTTTTTATTTTTAGTAATATTAAATGTATAAATTTCAAACTTAATATATTATGAATTTTTTATTTGGTTATGTCTAAGAGTTATAATAAATAAAAGATATGATTAAAATGCTAATTTTTTAAGAAATTATTTAATTAAAATAATGATATAAATAATATAATACATACATAATTAAATTTATTTAATAATTATTAAATAAAAAATAAATTAGATAGTTTTTAATTAGTAATCGACTAAGATTAAGAATAAAAAGAAACTAACACAGTTATTAAATAATTTTTCTTAAATGTTTAACTTAAGCACATTACTAATGGTATTTTAGGCATAATAAAAAAAATTAAAGTAAAAACTCTATTAAGTGTTATTCACAAGTTCTAATATAGATTCACTTATGGTTATTACTAGATTTTAAATAAAATAAAATCCAATGAGCACTACAACCATAGTTTATGAATATGTAATATAACTTATTAATCATCATGTTGAGATAATTTTGTTAAATGAAAAAAGATGCGTTTTAAGAAATTTAAGGTTATCACTTTCGTAGACTCATTGATTAACAAATATTTGATATTTTCCCCTTAACATTAAAAAATGATGCTCCTTCTAAATTTGTAGTAATATTATAGTGAAGTCATTAGCTCATTTATATAAATTTTGGCCTTAAATCTTTAGAAAAGCACTTTAAGATATAGTTAACAAATTTAATCTAAAATAAGTTGGAATACTAGTTCACTTCAAGTGCTGATAGCTTAGTTGAGGTTAATTTAGGATGGTTTGGTTTGGAGGATTGCATTGGATCAAGTAAGGTAGGCATGTGTGGTGCACGTGATTGGTTTAGCACTAACAAAAAGCTAATTTGATGTCATGTTAGTCTGATAATGGGTTATTGATCTATATTTTTAGTTTTGTGGCTCAAGTGTGCATACGCACATCATATGTCACTTCAATAAGAACTACTTAAAATTAGTATTGCTCAAACATGGCTTAGGATTAGTGCTTATTGGTTCATATGTTTACAAGGAAAAAGTCGCGATGATAGTTAGGATTGTATTTTAGGAGATCATGTAGGAGTTATGCATAGATGTGGTAAATGACAAAGGAGGTAGACACATAGGTGGTAAATCAGAGTGTGTTGGTTTCACTTATGCACACTCTATGATAAAGAAGTGGAAGGCTAGTGTGAATGTGCTACGCGTGTGAGAGCAGATATTCACATGTGCATGATCAATGTGCATGGCATGTACAAGAAGTCTAAGGTGACTATAAGAGTGCTTGGCTAGTAGTTGCAGCTATTGAGTGTAATGTCATTGTAATGCACAACAACACAAATTTGAGGAAATTTTTGTTATTTTTAATTTTTTTAAGCAACTAGATGTAAACAAAATTGATGATAGTAAAAAAGACTATTGATGATAGAGACATGGAAATTGAGGAAAGAAAAGTGACCAATGATAAATCATTTCAGTGGTGGAGTCTTTGATACCAAAATTGACAAAGAATGGGCAAGTAAAAGACTTGTAATTAGATCACAACCAAGCTCTAATTCTAAATGATAAAAATCTAAATCACAATTCAGATGTTCATATCACAACTCAAAAAATCATAGATTTCAATCCAGGTTGTGCATGTATGTACAAGTAGAAATTACAATTTTTAAGAAATATGATATCAAGACAAAAATATTATTATTTTTATTTAATATAATATATTTATAAAAGAATAAAGAAAAAATAAGATTAAAAATGACAAAAATACCCTTCATAATAAAAAAAATGCAAAAATAGTAACATGTAGAAATAAATAACTCTCTTAAAATCTTTTATAAATATATAAAAATGATCGATTACAATCCACAATCAATTAAAAAAATGAAATAAATAGAAAATACCTATATACCTTACTGAATTAACTTTGTGTTATCCTTTGATACAACTTATTTTAAATCACTTTGAGCCATTCCTTACTAATGACACCTTCATCCAATGAAACTCCTTATTTTCTACATATTGTATTTTTTTTTATATTAACAGTTCTCAAATTTAATTATTATTTATCATTTTTTATTCAAGAATGAATTGCACTAAATGCATTATGGAAACCAAAAACATTTATAATATAATCATTTCAATTATCACTCTCCTTAGTGTTTAAATTTACAACAAACTCATAAAATTATATAGCATCCATCAATATTTACATTTTCTTTCACAATATTTAAGACATAATATATCATTTGTTATTTGCATCAAAGTGTTTTTCTTTAGAAGTAAAACATCACGATATTTGAAAATTTAAAATGTAATATAGTAATAAAGGAATAACATACAATTTAGGTGTTGGTTACTTTTATTTTGTAAGTTATGTTTTCACTTGTCTTTTTAACAAAACATTTTAAATTTGTTTAGTTTTACACAAAATTTTCACAAAAAATATTTTTCACAAAATTTGATTTTCATTTATTTTTACCTTTTCAATTCCAAAAATACCAAAATCTCACTATCACTAATTTCCTCATTTTTATTTGATCATCTTTTGTATTTTTCTTTTTTGTTAGTAAAAAATCACTAGATTTATGTCTAACTAACTAGATCACATGATCAATGTTTAGATACATTTTTTTATTGGATCCAACTATTTAAGTTTTAATTTGGACCATCCAATCTTTGATATCTAGCAACTCGAACAACTATTGTTGTCTTTTTTTTTTCTTTAAAATGCTTGTTGTTATGGCCAAACACAAGAAAAAGCAACATAAAAGTGTATATGTTGTCAAGGAAATAGATTTTTGAAAAATTAGATAGAAAATAACTCCTATTAGAGAATATAGAGAGTGAGTGTGATGTCTTATCTAAACAAAAATATAAAGAATCAACATCATCAAGATCAATAATATGAGAAAACCATCTAGGTAGGGAATGAGGGTGAAACTAAATCCACAACTCACCAACCAATATGTCCAACTATCATAATCAATAGTAATCAAAGTGAAACATATAACTACATAAATTGAATCTGAATAATAAGTACATAATCACTTTGTACAGATTTCACATATATCTCCATATAACCACAAATATACATACATAATCATAAAACTTGAAATCTCATATCATCACTAATAAATTGATAATACTTATAACAAAAACTCACTATATTTCTCATCTTTAAGTTTAGAATGAGTTTATAAAGAACCCAACATATAAATTACTTAAAGTATGATAATACAATAACAATATCATAATAATGTAGAATAAAAAATAACCATAATAACATAAATAAAGAAAACCATATATAACCAATGCATGAACAATAGTAATAAGATAAACTTATTTATTTCTTTTCTAATTCAAGACCATGTTTTCCATATTACCATTAACCCTGTTTTACAACATTTATATCATATATCTATGGAACTCGACTTATAAGCATAAATATCAATCACAATGAACATCATATTACATTTTATCATGGTTTTGAAAACCATATATCAAGCATACAAAAAATGCTAGTAATTAAAATCTTGTATAAATTGCACTCATACTCATTAAGTTATGCTTAAAGTGTTAGCAAAAATATTTAATATGAATTACTTATACTTATCAAGCATTACATAAAGTATTAGTAATGAGCATAGATTTTCATCATATCTCAATATGATTTTTACTTATTAAGCCCTATAATGTGCTGGTGATAAAAACATATGATCCCAAGAACCACAATCAAGCAATGAGATAATATCATAGAAAAACTTATATCTCCTTATAGGATATTAAATTGTAATATAATGTGGCATACCATTTCATAGTATCATGTCATTTGATACATACAATAAACCTCATAAAGTTCAATTTGTCTCACCATTACATTTATTTCATTTTCTTTTTATTTTAGATATAATTGTTTGGTATCATATTCTACTATCTCATATATATGCAAAATGAAAAGTATAATAAGATGTCATATGAATCAAAATAACCATAATATGTTAATCATCTTTATATTGACATCAATATTATATATCATTATATCATATATTTATTATAACATATCATATGAGCATTGTTGTAATGAATATATTTATATTATAATTATTAGATTTATAGACTTTGACTATTTGTTATTACCTATCTCTTATTTCAACTTCCTTTTCTAATTCTACACATTTTCTTCAATTCCTTATTCCTCGTATTTCTTTATTTTTCGCTTTTCTTATATATTATATGCATTATTTTCTATCCATCCAATTTCTCCTTACTTAAATACTCCTTACAAAAGCTTTGATCAAATTATTTGAAGTTTTATTAGATCATCCAATTCATTGATTGAACCATACGACATGACATCTTCAACCTCAGTTCATACAAGCAATTAGATTGACTACTAGACCATTCGATGGGTCCATTTTGATGTTAAACCTACTTCAATTTAGTTGATTAGATGGACTATTAGGACATCCAATGGGTCTATTTGAAACCCAAACAAAAGAAAAACTAATTCTACATCCATCTTTTCAATTCCTAAACACTCTGATAATTGTTTCTCAACATATAATATATAATTTAAGTTTTTCCTATTCCAAACTATACGATTTCACATTAATTATATGAAATTCACAAAACAAAATAAAACCATCATCTTTTTATTCCTTATTTAATTACAAACTCTTTTTAGCCAAATTCTAAATAAGCAAATTTGAATTCAAAATAAAAAGAAAAACATATTTGTACACCACCTTTCTTGATCTTTTAATAGCTTCTAATTAAAATTACAAACTTTTTATTTCAAACAACAAACCATTCTTGTTTACTCTCCAAACTTCTTCTTTATAGTTCATTTTTATTTTTTTTTCTCTTCTTCTTACTCTTTAGCTTTCTTTATTTTATCTCAATTCACCTCAATTAGAAAACAAAATGAAAAATTTTAAGGAGTTGAGGCAACAAGGTTGAAAAACAATGGGCTAAAGCATGCTTAGTTTAATTTAGCTTAAGCACTTATTATTATATTTCTTAATATTATTTCCTTTTTTAACTCACCGAAAACCAATTCTTAATAAAATGCATTAGAGAAGGAGGCCAGGTGATAAAATTAATAAGAAATTAATTAACTTAATTAAGTTTTTAAACATTGATTAGTTATATGCTTAATTAATATATCTTCAAAATTTCTTAATAAATCCAATGAAGAATGAATCACTAATCGACACTTCTTAATGTGCTCTATTTACTAATATAATTATTTTCAAATTCTATCACATTTTACATCATGTCATACTTTACGAGGCACAAAAAAATGATTATTTTACTTTTCAACTCAAATTTTCATAATCGAAATGTTAAAACTCATACGTCAAAAAAATTAACATATTAATATTAATTAAATAACTTCTTATAAGAAAATAAATTTTAGGGTGTTACAATAGACTTAATGGTAAACTAGAAGGAGTATTTATTATAACACCCCAAACTTTGTTTATTGTAAATACATATTTAAGATTAAAAGTATGTAAATAAATATGTAAATTTTTTTTAGTATATGAGTTTTGATAATTTGAATAGAAAAATCTGAATTAGAGAGTAAAATAATAATTTTATATATATACTTCTTAAAGTGTGTCATGGAGAAAGTATTTTAGATTTTGAAAATGATTATATATTAGATAAATCTCTTTGTGGTGAGTTGATAAATTTTATTTTATTTTGAATTAGAGTCTATTTAAAATTATTATAGATTTTTGAAACTTAGGATTTAGATAAAAAGTTAATTAATTGATTAATATATTAGTTATTTAAATGGTAAGCTAATGCTTATCCAGATTGCTCGACCCTCCCTTTTCTTGATTTTTCTCTTTGTTTTCTATGCACTTGTACTTTGTTGGCTACTTCTCTTGCACAATAATTCTAAAAACATAATTGCACTATTTGGTCATTACTCATTATCGAGGCTATAAGGAAATGGCTTCATGATCTTCTAATTTGGTCAAGTGCTCTCAAGAAGAGTGACCATGTAATCCAAATTCTTTTTTTATCTCATTATTCAGACCATTATATAGTCATGAGGATGTTTCTCTAATGTGGTGTCTAGGTGAGGCTTCAAAACTTTTCGCACTCTTATTTTCATAATGTTTATTTGACCATTGATAGGTTAAATACCAAACCATATGAGTTTATTGTCTTTCCATTAAGTTGAATTTGAGGAGGAAGTGTTGGTGATGGTTTTTGAATTTGGCTCAAAAGGAGCTAAGGTTTGAGAAGAATTGAACAAAAAAAAAAAACTATGAATTAGTTTTGGAAATCCCAGGGTGTTCAATGAATAAAGATATTAATGAATTTTAATTTAGCAAAATTGTATTTGTTATGACATGCAACTACATGCAAGCTATTCAAATCTTTATTAAGCAAGATTATACAACATATTTGAATAATAACATAATTTTATGTATATGATTATATTGAAAATACTATTATGATATATTGCTTTAAAGAGTATGATATGATATATTTTAAAAAAGAATGATAATTATGAAAAATAAATACGTAAAAAAATGATAACTTTTTATATTTGTAAACTCTTATAGCTTTAGTTATCTAATACGAGTAGATCAAGTGACTTTAAAGTGTGACCATGTAATGTGAATTGAGAAAAAGTAACATTAAAGTTTCTCTATAGCGGACTTCATATTTTCATAATATTGAGATACACTTGATAAGATTCATATTGTCTTCTCATACCCACCATTTTAAAGAGTTTTAATTTTTATTATTAAAAAAAATTATGATTATTGTTGAAAGTTGATAATTTTAAAATTTAATTTTCATGTTAGTAAAATAGAAATTTTACAATAATAAAAAACCACCAAACCATCATCAACAACCTGCCAAAATAAAAAAAATATTATAGCGTTTATTGGTGTCATTAAAATTTTTTTAAAAAAATCAATTTTCAATAAACGATTTTTTTTTTTTTGAATCATAAATAAGATGAAATCAAACCCTAAGCAAAAAGGTTTGCTTATAAACAGAGTACTATTAATTAACGGCAAGATAGTCCACATAATATAACAGAGGATTGACATTCTAATTATTACCTTAAAAAACTAAACTAAGAGTCAAATAAAGAAAAGGAAACATTGTTTTAAGAAAGCTATTTACTAATTAATTAATCAATCAAGGTATGCCGACTTTAGATGCCGCGAGTTTGACGGTCGACCTGCTTATCCTCCGTCTCGTCGTCTTCATCCATGAATCTCCTCCACAAGCGGTGGTTCTTCCACACCTTTGTCATCTCCTCGATGTGAACTCCCTTCGTCTCCGGCAGGCAGAAGTAGATGAAAAGGATCATGACGATGAGCCAGCCGCTGAAGAAATAGAATAACCCGTACTTGAGGTGGCAGAGCATGGCCATGAATACCTGCGCGATGACAAAGGTGGCTACCATGTTCACCGCCACAGTGATGCTCTGCCCGGCCGATCTAATCTCGAGAGGGTATATCTCGCTTGGCACCAACCAACCCAACGGCCCCCAAGACCACGCGAAACCACTTACGTAGATGCAGATGAAGAGGACTAGCAGCATGGCCCGTCCCCTGGGGAATGAACCTGTTCCGTTCTCACCTATCTCCACCATGATCATTGTCCCCACGGCGATCTGGCTTATGAACATCTGAATGCCGCCTTGGAGGAGGAGGAAGCGGCGGCCAAGACGGTCGACGCTGGCGATGGAGACGAAGGTGGCAAGGACGTTGATGGCACCGGTGATGACGGAGGACATGAGGGAGGCGTCGTCGCCGAAGCCTACAATTTTGAAGAGCTCTGGGGCGTAGAACATGACGACGTTGATGCCGGTGATCTGTTGGAAGAAGGGGAGGAGAATGCCCATCATGAGCTGGGGCCGGTACTTGCGCTTCAGGATGTTGCGCCAGGGGTGGTGGACGGCTTGAGAGGTGCGGCTGGCGGCGACGAGGTCGGCGAGTTCCTCCTCCACGTCTGGAACCCCGCGGATGCGGCGGAGCATGGCGCGAGCCTTGTCTTCTTTTCCACGCTCCACTAATGAATTGGGCGTCTCGGGGAGCACGATGGCGCCGACGGTGATGATGGCGGCCGGGATGATGGCGAGGCCTAGGCTGATGCGCCACCCCTGTCCCGATTTTACCTTAGCGGTGAAGTAGTTGATGCAGTTCGCAGCCAAGATACCGATGGTGATCATCAGCTGGAAACCGACGTTTAGCATCCCGCGAAGCCGCGGTGGCGACATCTCCGAGAGATACACTGGGACGGACTGCATGCAAGTTCGATGTAAAGCCGAGCCACGGTTGCAAAATTCGAAAAAAATGCATTTTTTACCTGGTTCGCGAAGCCGACGCCAATGCCGAGGAGGATGCGGCCGAGGATGAGCATGAAAAGGTCTTGGGCGGCGGCGTTCAGGATTGCGCCGACGAAGAAAGTGGAGCCACCAATGAGCATGGAGACGCGGCGGCCGAATATTCTAGTCATCGTGGAAGCGAGCAGAGCGGCGACGAGGGCGGCGAGGTAGAGCGAGGATGTGAACAATGTTAAGAGCTGGCTGTCAAATTTACAATACTGGTTGTTGCTCACCGAGGCCTCCGCCGTCTCCTTTTGGTATACGGCTGGGAAGAACTTCTTCAGGAAAGGGGCCATTGATGTCACGCCACCTGATCACAAAGTGTTCAACGACAGAAAACAAAGTGTAAACCTTGATCGGTTGGTAGATGTTGGATTGGCAGATGGTTTTTCTTTACCGGAGATTCCAAGGTCGTAGCCGAAGATGAGCCCGCCGGTAGCGGCCACCAAGCAAGTAACGAAGACGAAGGGTGTCATCTTTCCGGGAAACTGCTTTGGAGCAGAGGAAGCCGATAAGCCGCCGCCCGCCATGGTTGTTGATCTTCGGTGTTGGGGCTGGAGTGCGAGAAGGAGGATTTGTTGATGGCCGGAGGACTGATGCGGGAATGTAGACTTGAGTCAATGAAAGAGAGGAAATAAGAGCGAGGAGAGTTGCGGTTGTTGAGATTTTTTGGGGATAGGATTTTTTTGAAGTTAACAAATCTTAAAACTCGGCAACGCCATCAATTTTTTTTTTTTTTTTACCATTTTTTATTAGGTTTCACAATTTATAAATTACAAAACTCCAAAAAATAATATTACGAAAGTACAGAAATTAATTAATTTTAAAGTAAATTAATTAATTTATTAGGTTTCACAATTTATAAATTACACAATTCTACTTAGGTTGTTAAATCCTCAAACGTTAATGCATTTCTTACCACATTTGACATAAACAATTGAGTTATCAAATTTGTTTGTTCATTGCATAAATCTTAGGATAGAAATAAAATTCTAGTATTAGCTATTTAGAAATCAATTCAATTAAATTTTTTTCTTTAAAAAATTTATTTGTTAAAGTTTAGTCAAAATAAATCTAAAATTAAAACAAATTAATTAAGATTTAGAAATTAACAATTTTAAATTTGATCATTTAAGATTTAGAAATTAATTGACTTCAACTATAATATTAATTAGATCTAATTACTAAATAAGATTAACTAAAAATAATTTTTAGAAAAACGAGTTAATAAATAATACATATAAATAAATAATTAATTAATTAATTAAATTCAAATTAACTAATTCAAAAATTTTAATTAATAAAAATTATATTAATTTAAAAAATGGGTGACTTGTAACCTAAAATACATCAAATCATAGTCGTAAGTTAAGCCTACAAACCTTAGTGCTACATTAATATGTGTGGAAAAAGGTGTTCCATATAGATAAATTAGATTGTAATATTATTAAATTTGAAGACAACTCCATACTTGTTATTGCAAAAAAAGGAAATATAACTGTTTAAATTAACGAGACTATCGATATTGTCTTTAATGTTTTTTTTGTCTTAAATTTAAAGACCAACTTGCATAGTGTGGGATAGCTATGAGAAGTGTCACATTCAAGATGCAAAATTAGGCTTAATTGCTCAAGATGAATCATATGTTCAACTTGTCTCTACAACATTTTAGCAAAATTATAAGATGCAACATGGCTATATCATTTTCTCTATGGCTACTTAAACTTTGATAGTTTGATGACTTTATAGGAAAACAAATATAATAGCTAGTTTATCTTTATATTAAGTTTGTGAAGAATGTGTGGTTAGAAAATGATGTCATAATTAAAATTTACAATAAAAATCATGGAAAGTAAAAAGCAATTGGAGTTAGTTTACTATGACCTTTGAGAACCAATTAATTAATTTCAATGGAGGTAAAGATATTTTATAAATTTCATTGATGATTTTAATAAAGCAAACATTAGTTTATATTTTACAAGAAAATTATGAAGCTATCCTAATTTTTAAAAATTTTTGAGTGTATGCTTTTATTGAGAAAGATTTTGGTAGCTTAAAAAGGTCATTTGTGCTAATCAAGGTGGGCATACAATAGACATAAATTTGCAAGTTTTTGCAAGAATTATGGAATCAAGAGACAATTTCTTACAACCTATACACCTGAACAAAAAGAGAAGAATCAGAGTCTTTTGAATATCGTGTAAAGCCTTTTGACAATGATTGACATTATACAAGTTTTAAGCCCAAAGAGTCAACTATAACATTCATATTTTGAATAAAAGTCTCATATTTTCTATATAAAAGAAGCATCAGAGGAAGCATGGAGTGAACAAATATCAAATGGAAATCATTTTAGAAAATTTGGTCTTGCTTTCTATGCTTATATTCTAAACTAGAATAGGACGAAGCTAGATGTCGATGGATGAAAATGCATTTCTCTTGGAGTTAGTGATCAATCAAAAGTTAATAAGCTTATAATTCTCTCACTAAGAAAATTCTTATTAGTTATGATATCATTTTTTTAATAAAAAAGAGTTTTGGCTATGAAACAACAATGTTATTGACCAACAAATAGTGTCAACTTTGATGGAGTTAATGAAGAAGAAAGGTAAAAAGTGAAAATTGAACAATGGATTCCACCAAATAGTGTAGCAGAAGTTCTAATATCATTAATAATAACAACAAATTAAGAATTTTCTCAAACATGTTAGAAGAAGATCTACATGGATGACTAATTATGAGGTAACTAGAATTGACAAGTTTCAGAATATACTTACACAATTTGTAAAATTTTTTATTGCAATCATTTAGTTTTTGAAGAGACTATCAAAATGTCAAAATGAAAAAAAGCGATGGATGAATAGATTGTAGTCATTAAATGGAACAATGCTTGGGAGTTGATTGAGCTTTTAAGAGAGCATAAAACATTTGGTGTTACAAGACAAAAATAAAAGAGAATGGACATGTTGACAACAACAAAGCAACATGCTTGGTAGCTAAAGACTATAAGCAAGAGTTAAGAGTGGATTACAGAGAATCTTTTGCTCTTGTTGGAAGACATGATATTATCAAAAAGGTGATAAACACTACAAGCACAACTTTTATGGTCTATCTTCCATTTGGATGTGAAATTAGCATACTTACATGGTGACCTATAAGAATAAAAACAAGCTCCATGAGTTCAATATAATTACATTGATGTATATTTTTTGAAGAAGGTTTTAGAAAATTTCATTATGAGCAACATACATCTTTTATTAGAACTAGTGATGGAAAAAAGAATGAAAATCTATTCTTCTCATAAGATGGTGTGAATTATACTTTCTCAAAATTTAATGACAAGTAACCAACAAAGAAGGTTTGGAATCTTGTGATTAATATTAATTTAAATATTTCTATTGAGAAAATATTTAACTAAGTTTAAAAAAAATTGTGTAATCTTGCATTAATGAAAAAAATTAGAATTTTTAGATAGTTTGGCCCAAACACACAAAGGCTAATGTTCATCTCAAGTAATAAAAGATTTGAGTTATAATAACAACAACAACCTTTTGTCAAATAATAGGCAAGTGAAACACCTACAAAATCAAGATCTACAAGGATCAATGCAGTACCTTAAAAAGCCACAAAAGAAGGGTCTTCCAATAGCCACAATATAATGATAATAAGATAGATCATAAAGAACCAAGTCGACACTTTTGACAATGTAATTTGTACAATAACCTATAAATAAAGCCAAAGATTACAAATAACCCATTATTAAATATGAAATTTTAATATCAAATAAAAAAAATATAAAAAGTTAAAAATGTAATAAATTATACATGAAACATTATGAACTGTAGCTAGAATCATTAATAGAGGAGAACAAAGTATGAGCTAATTATAACAACACCTCACTTTCTTAAATTTTAATAATATTATCATTAACTTCTTTTTAAATGTTTCTAACTTCTATTTATAGTGATTCAATAATGATGAACCATTTTATGAAAATTATAAGGGTTTTCAAAAACTAATTTATGATTTCTAATGAGATAAACTAGTTATTGTGGGTTTCTCATTTCTGTTTGTAATGTATGATCCAAATAATGGTATTGTACGATGCCACTTAAAACTAATCATGTAATCCATTAGTCTATTCAATCTACTCTTTATGCACACTTAAATAGAATCATACTTTATGATAAAAATATATCATATTATATGATAGAAGTATAATATTATTGTATGATAACCATTGATTATATCACACTTTTTGTAAGGTATCTATTAAACTTGTTTGTGCATGCACAACAATGATTATCATATGATATGACGCATTTTGGCTCCTTTATTTTTCTTAGTATAATTTTACAACTCTTTGGTAAGATAAGCATTATACCTTATGATGAGCACCATGGCATTATATGAAGCACAATGATTTTTTTCTCTTAGATTTATATAAGTTTTTTTTACTAGGATTAAGATCATTTATTATGATGAACAACAACAAATTGTATGAGTACTTTCTAACCTATCATCCCTTAACCAAGAATGAGTACAACACGATCTTACTACTTGATAAATAATTATCATATTGTATAAGATGCTTGATTTTTATATTATATACTATTCACTCTGTTAAATAAGATCATACTTTTATGATGCGAGATATTATACAATACAAACATTGAACTTTTCATTGCTTCTCAAGTATATGGATAGCCAAATAAATGTCATACTAAATGATAATAAATATCATATTGTATGAATAACATTTTACTTCTATTTAAAGCTCGATTATAGAATCTGATTCCTTAGTTGAAGAATTGAAATAGTTAATCATATTGTATAATAGACTTATCATTAATATTTTTTCTTATCTAAAGAAATGAAATAAATTAAAACATTAAATTTTTTTTTATATTTTGATATTCTTGTTTATGTCTATTTAATGTTTGAATTTAATGAAATTTATATTATTAAATTTATAATAATTTGTTTTTTATTATTTGAAATTCATTCCTTTTTATTAGGACTTTTAGCTTATTTGTTATAATTATTCACTAAAATAAATAAGTCATCCTAATTTAGTAATACTTATTAAAATTTTACATAAATGTCATGAACACTTACTAGTTTTGTGGTGGTGGGCCTTATCCTAATATATTGTTTTATTAAGTTGCATTGATTTTAATATAATAAGTTTTGAAAATTTTAGTATTGCAATTATGGTTTTTTTTAGAAAGTTAGTAGAAGGGTGTCATTTAGTATCAACTTGAATTTTATATAGTTTTATTGTTGATTCATAACATTGATATATATAGAGTGTTTTGCATAAGAATGTTAGTATTAGTTTGAGACAAACAAGACAATATAAGAATTATGTAAAGATTATATGATAACTAACAAATAAGATAACATAAAAAAAAATATAAAAAAATATAATAATAATAATAATAATAATAATAATAATAATAATAATAATAATAATAAATATTATTGAAAAAGTGGTCATTATTCATAATAGCAGTGAGATGATATGATAAGCGAAGGATGAGATAACATGAAATAAAATATAAAAGAAAAATATAATGATGATGATGATGATGATAATAATAATAATAATAATAATAATAATAATAATAATAATAATAATAGTAATAATAATAATAATTTTTTAAATAGAAAAATATAAGAGTGATTATGTATTATTTTCTTTAAATTTGAAATATCTTTTTTAAAAGATTGCTTTCATTTATAGTGGATAGGTCATTTAACTTTCTCATGAGCTAGATGAATGGCTAGGATTTCATAAAATAAAAAATTTCAAATGAAAATATTTTTCAAGCTTTCAAATAATCTTGCAATATTTGTCTTTAATTAATTCAAGAATAACATTAATAACTTTTTTTTTTTTTTTGAAAAGGAATAACATTAATAACTTGTTCAACATATGCTTTTAAGGAATAATATTTTTTGGTTGTCTTAGCTCACACAATCAAAGATGATCTGAATGCAATACATAGAAAATGATACGTAAATGTATGATGTCAACCATATACTTATAAGGTAATCTATATGTAACATGAGTGAAGTATCCATTTATGTTCAAAACATATCTATTTTATAAATTAAACTAGCTCATTTATCGATAGACAATTTTGTTCTCAATAGTTTGAAAATCTTTATATTTACTTCTCTTAGTCTAAATTAGGAGCTCTGTTATGACATTTGTATTATCCTTATTAGAATTATACTTGTAGATATTTCAAATTTGAATTCAAATTTTATTAAAACACACAAATAAAATTACATAAATTTCTTTAAATAATTTCACAGCATTCACCTTCTCTGAGAAGAAGGCGATAGTCAAAGAGAAACAAACACGAGATACAGAATTACCAACAAATTTTATTGCAATAACGAGGCTTGCGGCAATGCAAACTCTTCAATTCGCCATGATCACGTTTGTATAATAGTAGAAAGGGCTTCTCGTGTAGCGCATAAACCCCTTCCCCACGTTGTCATACGCGATAAAGGATGGAATGGTTTCAACGATGGGCCAGTCGGAACCTCCTTTGAGGCATCCCCACAGAGCTTTCTCGGTGCACAGCATTTCCAGTAGGAAGTCATCAGCACTACCTTCTCCTTCACCTTCACCCGCCTTCCTCTCCCGTAGAAACTTCACCAACCATTCTGGAATCGCTTCCATGAAATGGTCGACAAGATTCAGTCTTTGCAGTGCGTCCACCTTCTCCACAAGCTTAAAAGCTGGGCAACTTATAACAGCAAGGACTTGCAACGCAGGGAGATGAGAAATGGTTTCCAAGCTAGCATTGCCGATCAGCACAAGCTCCGTCAAATTGGGCAGATTGCTCACTGCCTTCAGGCTGAGAGCTCCGGCGATGTACAACCGCTTCATGGAAGACTGTTCCAAGCCCTTTGGAAGCGATGCAAGCATGGGGCAGTCCTCAATCTCCAGAGAGGACAGGCGAGGTAGCAGAACCAGGTTGGGGAGAACTTGTCCCTCCTCTGTTTCTCCAAAGGTCCACTCTTCCAGATGAAGGATACGATAAAGTTTGAGGATTTCGAGCTTGGGGAAGGCTGTTCTAATGGCGGGATGCGTCCCGATGCCAAGGAATTCGGGTCCTATGCGTTTTACTGCATCTGCACGTTTAATGAAAAGTAATTTCAACTGAGGCAATTCGCCTGCAGGTGGGAGCTGTGTGCAAAATTTGTTTTTTGATAGCTCCAGGGTTGTTAAGAAGGGAAAATGTGCTCCAAAAGATGGAGATTGCATCCACGTTGGATATTTGCGTCCGAAGTATTTTCTGATACAGAGTTGTTCAAGGCACTGTGGAGGGCAAAGCTCTCCCAAGACATTCTCAACTCGTGTAATGTCCTCTGTTTTGACTTTAAGAGCATCAACTTTGGAGTAAAAGAGCTTCAAGTCGACAAGATGACTTAGCTTTGCAAGGGATAGGTCTCCTTTTTGCGCCCTCTCGAGCATGGCAATGCTGAGCATTCTGAGCTGATGAAGAGAACCAAGCTCACCCAAGCTGCTGTAGCCAACTTTTGATTGCTCCCCTGGATCAGCCACAACGAATCCACTGAGATCGTTGAGCTTCCCCAGATTATTGATTCCTTTTGGTATGAAACGAAGGGGAGTATTGTAGAGGCCTAGACGCCTTATATTGTGCAGCTGCATGATGTTATCGGGGAGCTTCGTCAAGAACTCGCATGCACGGAGGTTGAGGAACTGAAGGTTGGTGAGGGATCCAATAGAGTCGGGCAACTCTTCGATATCAGTGTCATCCAGATTAAGGTACCGCAAGTGTATCAGATCACCTATGGAGTTGGGAAGTCTATTGATATCCACGCTGTTGATTCGCAATACACGCAGGCGTGTAAGCCCTGCCAACTGATCACTGTTATCAAACAACCGAGTGCCATGAAAAGTGAGCAAAGTTCTCAAACACTTCTGCTCGACCACCAAACCGGCTACACTTGATATGGTTTCATGGTTTTCCACAGCAAGACGACGAAGCTTTGCTGGTGAAGCAGCTGTGTTCGTCACGTTTCCGGTAAAGGTTTCATCCTGGGACAAGAACTTGGCAAGAGATCTCATCAGATCATGCATGATGCATTCGCTTTCATCGTAATGCATCGGATCCGGCTGCAGAAGGTTCCTTCGTATCAACTCCCCGTAGTATTCCTCTGCCGTGTCTTCTATAAAGGCATCTCCTTGCTCCTTCACGAAGCCTTCTGCGACCCATAACCGAACGAGGTCACTGCGGCTAAGCGATTCGTCTTCTGGAAAGAGGGAGCAGTACACGAAGCATTGCTTGAGTGGAGAGGGAAGGTCGTCATAGCTAAGGTACAAGGCACCCCTAAGCTCTTCGGGAAGCCTGCTCATTGACCATGCCTCATTATTGAGAACCTTCTCCCATTCTTTTCTATTTGATCCCTTCTTGGATAAAACACCTGCAATGGCTTTGATCGCAAGAGGAAGACCGCAACACCTTGCAACTATCAGAAGGCCTATATCGAACACGTTGCTTATCTCCTCCTGCTGTCCCTCGTTGAACACCTTACGACAGAGCATCGCCCAACTCGCCTCGTTCGATAACTGCTGCACGCGGTGTATGTGCACAGCCCCCATCTCCCTCGCAACATTCTCGTCTCTCGTTGTGACCAAGACCCTTACCATTGCTTCTGCGCTTCGAAGCGGATTACGAAGCAAACTCAACCACACATCTGCCCTCCAAACGTCATCCAAGACGAGGAAAACGCTCTTCCCAAACACGGCCGACTTAAGAATTGGTTGCAGCTCGGACTTGATTCGAGCCTCGCCGTGGTGACCTCCGGCGGCTCTAATGACTTGTTGCAGCACGTCTATTTCGTTATACTTCTGCGAAACGCAAACCCAAATCCTTACCTGGAATTCCGCCATGATCTTCTTGTTATTGAACACTTTTTGAGCTAAGGTGGTCTTCCCTATCCCTCCCATCCCCGTGATGGCAGATACGCGGCATGTATTACCCTGTTCATCAACTATCAGCTTCACTAACTTGTTCGTAGCCTCTTCGATCTCTTCTCCCACCACGTCGAACTCCGCCATAGAGGAAGTTTGGCGTATGTTCACCGTGGTCACAACTTGCTGGCCTCGTATTGAGCTCTCTTCTAAGTTGAACCGCACCCTGTCTTTATCGATCTCCTCTAGTTTGTCGTTAAGAGTTCTAATGCTTTCACCGATTTGGTAGCGATGTGGAACGCTGGATAAGCAGGAAAACAGGAAGTTAAAGCATACCAGTCTTCTCAAGGGTGGGGACGGTCGGTGATCGTTGACGAGGCGAGCACCGTGCACTCGGCAAAGGTCGATTATGTCGTCGGCGTCGTAGGCGACGTCCTTGAGCTCGGCGACCCAGTGATCGAGAGTTGGGTCATCGAGCCTCCGCCTCTCGGCGGCCTCCAGGAACTTTTGTATCCTCGTCATCCTTCTCTGAAGCCTTTTGAGGTCGTCCTTGACTCCCAGAACCATGACCACCTTCTCGGTGATCAATCCCGTCATCTTATCCACGCAGATGCCCACGAATGCATCGAGGACCATCGCCATTCTGTTTATTTCTTTGAATTGATCGGAAAACCAGAGATTAGAGGTGGAATATAGGAAAGGCATAGGAAGAGTTGCGTTTTTATATGAGCGGAAAAGGCTGGCATGTCTTGCTTTTGAGATTATTCTTTGGCGAACAGTGGAGATTTCTATAAGGAACCAAATGTGGTGTTTGGTGTAGCAGCTGATTGGTTCATTTTTTAAAGTAGTGATCTTGCATTTTATTTGCCTAAATGATAGGTTATTGAGTTGTCTATTGTTTAGTTTGATAACTTTTTTTTAATAATATTATTAAATTATATTTTTTATTTGAATGAGTAACTTTTGCTTACAATTTATTTTATGCATTAATTGTGATGATGCCTCTGCTATTTTTATTGGCTCTAGATAATAGAGTTGAGTGGTGGAATTTTGCAATAACAATTGAAGAAAATGATAATGGTTATTGGAGATCAAAGATAATGACTACTTGTGGTGTTATCAATAATGGTATTGATAATTTGTTCTCCATGCAATGAAAGACTAGCCACTTAGGAATACATCCATTTTTTGAAAAGAAATTCTCATAAACATCTCGATCATCTTGAAAATTTGCTAAGGCATATATCCCATCAAAAAATAATTAGACACCCTTGAGAAACTTAACTTGAGACACAACCCTCATGGAGTAGATGCCTAAGCAAATCAAATAGTAAGAAATTTGAAGCACAACATTACTTGGCCAAAAAGCAATTTAAGAATAAAATAACCTCCTCAAAAAAATCCAATTGAGGCCAAATACCTACTTTCAAATGCCAAAAAATATGAGTCATTCTTTTCCCTCTCTTTCTCTCTCTATGGATTCTATATTATAGAATTAACTCAACACTTACTCTACCTATAATGCCAACAAAAAGTCTAGAGTAGAAAGAAAAAGCTATCAACAGATTACCATGGCCATGAGGTTGATTGACAACCTTCTAGCAATCTCTCTTGCTCTTTCTCTACTCTTTCTTAACACAATATCGTGGCAACAATTTCCAATTAATCAAAGGGAATTATAATTCTTGGCATCCATACTAACATACTCTCATATTTCTCTTAATGGTCTATTTTATAATTTAAAGATCCTTAAAAAAATAGAAATAGACGATAGACATAGAAAATTTATTTTTAGCATACTCAAAATTACCATAATCAAAATGTCACATATTTAAATTCAAATTCAAACTGAATTAAGGTTTTATGTTACAACTTAAACTCATTCTAATACACTTCAAAAAATACTTCCATGAGCTTTCTTGTGTCTTCCATAAGTGTTATATGGTCCTTCAAAAAAATCTTTATTAAGCCTCCTCTAGAGACATCCTTGAGACATTTTCTTTAATGCACAAGTTTCTTGAAACAATCATATCACAACAAGCCAACATCAATTAATACAAACTAAATAAATACATCCATAATATAAGTTTATCAGATTAATTAGAACTCATAGTATAAAAATAAGGATGCACGTTACTAAAATGAGTAAGAGTGACATAAAAATATATAATAATATCAAAACATCTCAACAAAATAAAAACACATGGTAAAATAGTTGTCAATTTATATATAACTTTAAAATTGATATCAATATAAAAATTTAAAATAAAATATAAATATAACCACACATACATAATATCATTCAAACTCACCAAATATATCAATCTTTCAACCCTTGAGTTTTGATTTATCCCTTTGAGACCCTCAATTTAGTGAGTGTCAACATCTTATCCTATAATATAAATAAAAAATAAGCATTATATACTCTATAAGTAAACCTCTAATTACTTGCAATAAAATAATATAAAAAATAAATAAAATAGAGAAAAAAAATAAGAGAATATAAGATAATTTATATAAGAAATATTGAACAATATGTATATAACCATTTACATATATATCTAGTTCATCATAAGCATATAATATTTTTTATTTTTATATTTATTTATTTTTTTCATTTCTTTTTATTCATTTTCTTTTCATATGCTTATTCTCTCTCTAAGCTCAGACTCTTTCATGATCTTTATTCCAACATATGTGAATCTAATATCTAATCTCATTAGCATAAGCTCTAACAAATTGAAATGCCATGATCTCACTTATGAGTATCATATCACAAGGGAGTAAAATATTTCATTATCATTAGGTCTTATGCCCTAATGCCAATACATTGGAACTTAAAATGTCTAAGTAGTATCTTTGGTACCCATGACACTTGGGAGTGAAGTATCTCATCATCATTAAGTTAAACCCTCTACATGCTATGATCTCATCTTTAAGAACCATGATATTAGGAGTGATGTCAATCATATATATAGCATTTATTAGATTGCTGCCTAGCATGGTCATGCTCTTTCTTAGATTATATTGATTCTTTTCTTTTTTTTCTTTTATTTTCATTTTGTTTTCTTTGTTTTATGATATGTTTCGATTATACATCACATAACTCATATAATTATACATGTGTAGTCATATATATATATATATATATATATATATATATATATATATATATATATATATATATATATATATATATATATATATATATATAGAGCTATAATAAAATCAAAATATATGAAATAATATTATTCTATACAAATGTTCACATCATCAAACATTTTATAATAATAACAAAAAATATTTAATTGCTAACTTATATCATTAATAATTAGTTTACCTACTTGATGAGTCAATGAAATATCTTTTATCACTTTTTTCTTTTATTAGTTCTCTTTAATCTTTATATAATTAATATTAATTCTTATCAATAATAATTTAATTTTTATTATGAAAGTACTTTTCAAAAGTTATTTTAATCATGTAGTAACAAATTACTCTCTTTTTTATCATTATCATCATATTATATAGTACGATCAACTATATTATATTATAAGGTTAGGGTTTTACAAAGGTTAGACTACTACAATACTATGATTGTTTGCATTAAGCATCAGATAGATGATCTGTATTATGCTGGTTTAATGCATAAATGTAACAGTCCAATTTCAATTTTGCATAAGTATGGTTCTTTAACATCATAAGGTACGATACCACATATACTGATGTATGCTTACTATTGATCAAACATTCCAGGAGTCTAGTTAAGTGGTTTGTCAATTTCACAAGTTGAGAAAATTTCTTAAGAAATTTTCTCAAGTTGTTCTCAAAAGCTATTGTAAGATGCTATCTTCTGTGCTTGTTTAATTATTGCAATACTATTTAAGGATACCACTTAAAATAAGTACTTAAGATCACTTCATGAGGCACATTTTTCTTTAGACCGCCTTAGATTTCTTCTTCTTAAGCTATCTTATCCACACACATCTCTTTCTTTAGTTCACCTATCTTGAGAACTCACGCTCCAAGCCACCTCTAAAACTTGTTATTGAGATGAATCTTTTTGGTATCTCCTATTAAGACCTTTATCTCAACATCAATAATTATGACATCCTCAAACTAAATCAATCAATGATATAGAAATCAATGTGAGGTGGTGGTAAGTAGTGGGTGGTGCTAGAAACATTAATTAAGTTTTTAATTCTCAACACTAGAGAAAAGTTGAAGAAGCAATTCAAAGTTTTAAGGTTTTAAACTTAAGGTCATGGTATTTGAGCACACAAGATGATGAAAAACTAAAAGGGAAATGTGCATTAAATTTCGTTTCACACTCATTTATGATAAAAAAAAGTACCAATTTAAGTAACTAGAGCAATAAGGACATCAAGTTTGATGGGCACTTGGTAATACTATAATATATGTTAGTCCACTAAACATAATGATTTAAGCATTACTTGTGGGAAAACGATAACTATGGTACAAATGCAATTAATGTAGTTAAAGGTAATTATTGTAGGGAAAAAAGTCAAAATGAGTGGCGACATTTTCTGACATCTTATTTTAAAGCAAATATGTCTTAGGTAATTCATGTAAGGGCCTAATAGAAGATCATGGAGTTGATCTACAATGACTTGGAATCAAGCTTCTCAAACAACTGAATCTCAAGGGTCTTGCTTTGAATGACTAGGTCTCAAGTGCTTGGCCTCAATAAATTGGACCTCAAAGGCCTAGGCTCAAGTGGTTGGGTCTTGAGAGTATATTCTTAAGCATGTAAAAGAGAAAATATGATATATTATTAAGAGAAAAATATATTATAATCTCAACAAAAAAAAATAACAAACACATGAATCTTTTTATTTTATTTTCAAATTTTTTTCTTAATGTAGTCTTGCTTATCGACACTTATTTTCACTTAATTAAGTAAATCTTACACGAGCCTATCCACTTTGCAGTTTACTTAATCACAATAAAAATCTCATTTATTGATAAAAATAACATGTTAATTTTTAAGAAATTTATTATCTATTTTTGTCATTTAATATATCATCAACTTTTATTTTTTAAATTTATCTTCACATATAAAATCTTCATTTTTCATAATATTTATATATCAACTCATCAAATATTATGCTTGTATAATTAATCACGTCAAATAATTTCATATTTATACTTTATCAATATTAAAGACAGACATCTAGTTGCAAATATAAATTTCTATGTAGTTACATATAATGGTACCACATTAATATATCAAAATCATATACTTTATATAAAAATTTACATGCAAGGTTTTAATTTTAATAATCAATAATACATCAAGTATATGCACAAATATTTATATCAAAGTATCTACTTTATAAAGTTTTCTTACTTTTCATTCCTATCCTTATTATCAGTTAAGTTTCTTATTTCTTAATTTTATCTGTCAAGCAACACAGATCTTAACTTAATATTAAAAATTACAAAAATTTTTATTTAATATGATTTATAATTTCTTTATTATAAATCTTATTTAAAATTAATGAAAATTTCTTCTCTCTCTTCAAGCAATTTTTTTCTTGATTTTCTCTTTTATCAAAATCCTAACTTATAAAACTCAAGGGATTTCACATACTTTCAATCTAATAACTAAATAAGATCTTGATTAAAACTAAATCCTAGCTTATATTGCAAAAAATAAGAGAAACTAAAAGAAAGAAACACAAATGGTGGGTTCAGATCTCATAAATCCTTACTTTACAGCAAACTCCTCCTCTTTGCTTTTCATTAATGTTTCAACAATTCTCACAGCCCTTATCATCACTAGAATGTGTTTCAGCAAAGCTTACAGTGGTCATGCAAAAATCATCTCTTAGGGTTTTATCAGGTATAGCGAAGTGTTGGGCATGAAACAATTATCGTTAGATTTAAGTCAACGAGCTCTATACAATTATATATTAATTTTTATATTTTAGAATATTTTATTTTCTAGAGTTTTAGTATATTTTATGAGATATTTTAATTCATACTTGATTTGATGATCAATGATGTTACATTATTGTGGATGCATAGTTTTGGCTTACTCCACCTAAATTTTCTACTCTTTTTATAAATTTCCTTTAAAATGGATTTCACTCCCAATAATTGTTTCTTTTTCTCCTCCATTTTCCAAGATATTGTAGCCGATAAATCCTACTTTACCAGTCTAGTATTTTCTATTACTTTTACAAAATTAATAGTTTTCAAAGTAACTATTATAGATCTTATTTTAGGCCTCATACCTATTTTGAATAAAAAACATCTTTTGGCTTCAAATCCATTCACATATGTATCCAAATAATCTTATAAATTTTCTTTTATAATTATTCACTATCACTCTCTATTAAGACAAGTTTGTCAAATTTTCTTTCATATGTTCTTTTGCTAATGTACAAATGCAATAATATTTTAAATCTTTTATAAATTCATTATAGTTTATATTTTATAAAAGCCTTTCTTTAATCTTGATATAATGGTAAGATCTCACTTGAATTTAACTTCATTTTTAGAGCCAATGTTACCAAATAGATCATTTTATTTTGAAAGAAAGTATGCTATTGAAAATTTTATTAGTTTTATTGAACTATTTTTCTATAGCTATAGGTTCAAATCCTTCATTAAAATAAAGGGGATGTAGAAGACAAAATTGATTAATGATTTTGTTCATATCATATTTTTCTCTTAGTTTAGTAATTGGTTCCAAGGATGAAGCCATTGGTAAAGGATTATTTTGATTCTTTGCATATCGTTCTACCTCTCTATCTCTTTCAAAAGCATGGCATTTTGCTTTTTCCAAATCTTCTATAGCCATGCTTTCTTGAACTAAGACCTACATTAATATATAAATAAATTAAAACATGAATGTTTATGTATTCTATATATGCATATGTGCACAAGCTATGCTAGTGGTCTCACTCAATGAATTCTAATGAATTCCACTACTTTTTAAGGGATTTTAACTTCTCTTTTCACATTTTAACATTTTTAATGAGATATTGTCCCAATCGACCTCTTGGTCACCTATCTCAATATTACTCTAACTTAAGCATACTTAATTATAGAGTTTTTATAGAATCCAATACAGATTTTCCTGTAAAAGGCACCTCATCATTTTAGGCTTTATGACTTTACCTATAATGCTCAAGATCCTTTCTCTTATAATAGATATGAAAATGTTCATTCCTGTATCCCTCCATTTAGAAGTCTTATAGGAGTCACTCCTTATTCAATGATTTTTTTGGGATATCACATAATGATCACACTCTTTCCTCTTCAATCTTGGTTACTATATAGTTGCTTTCCAAGTGATAATTAATTCTCAAGAGGTGGTTAGTAGTCTTCTCAAGTGGCATTATTTCTTGAGAGAGTGTAAAACTTGGTTTTGAATCACTCTATCCAATTTTCATTGGCTATAAAGAGAACAAATCAATGATAACATTATCCACTAAATCCCGACCATCCACCTAATAGTGACAAACCTTACTATGTATTCAAAATCTTACCCTGAAATAGACAAAATCAAAAATTAAACTCCATGGAGAAGAATTAAATTTAAAGATTTTTGTATACTTATAAATAGGGAAAAAAGCTACAATAAAGAGGGAATGGAAGGACTATACCCTATTTCACACTTCAAGACCTTTGCCATGGAACTTTATTATGTTTTCTTCCTAATTCTCCATCATTGTCTTTATATTTTCTTTCTTATAGATTTTAATGGAAAGCAAGAATATGGTTCCATGACAATTTTTCCAATTTAGTACAATTCTATGTTTGATGCCACCTTTGTGATTTTTGTTTACCTTAAGATTTTTCACATAAATCTTTATACTCCTCTTTATTTATTTTTCTATTCTTTTATTCTCTTTCATTGTATTCATTACCATTATTTTACATTAGTTTCAAATTTGCTTGAAGCAAAAATTTTGATTATATCATCCAAATCTTCATTTACATAAAGATATCAATTAGAAATGGCATGATATCTTAAGGTAAGTTGTTCTCACCCTTTTTTATATGTAGAAGTTCATATGTATCAAATAAATTGAATGATCAATACTTTCCTCCATGGGCACCTCTACTTTAGTTAAGGCCTTTTTGTCCATCATTATTTTTCTTTTGCATCTTTTCTGTAAAAATAGATGCAATTTTCATATTTTCTTATCTATCACTTATTCGTTCTCACATTCACCTTAGATTTCTTCTTATTCATTATTGTCGAGGAATGATTAAATACACTTCTTCCATAACATATTAACTAATCTTCTCTCTATTAAAAAAATCTATAATAGAAAATATATGTTTATTGATTATTAGTTTCATTGAAGAGAGTTAAAAATAGAATTTTAATAATCTCAATAAGAACTTTAATAACTACAATTTAATATGTTTTGGTAATAAGAAAAGACTTCAACAAGTAGTTCAAAGATTAGCTCTAAATAAGATGCAATGATTTTGGTTGATATACTAGATGGGCATCTTCAATTCTCATCTTCATGGGTCCAGACATCTCACCCTTAGAAGACCATTTCCTTACACTCTTTTGGAGAGCAATGCATAACAACTTTAGTAGGTTAGCCATGGAAGAATTAGGAATCTAATTTAAAATAGGAAAACAATTAGAACAACTTCAAGGAACTTTTTTTTCGAGTTATTATTACTTTTCTTTCACCTATTAATTTATATTTTATGCAGAATCATTCATTAACTTTGACTTCTTAATTCAAATGAAATATCACATCAAGTGTTCTTAAGGATCGTGTTAATTTCAATAGATAGCACATGTGATCCTAATCATCTGAGTGTCAAGAGTTTTTCATATATTTGATAAAATTTTTACTAAAAAATATTAAATTAATGAGCATGTATGCAATAAAAAGAAATGAGCATATAGTTCCAAGATCCTATGAGTTTGACATACATCCAATATAAATTCGCATACGTAGAGTGTCACCCTACACAAAATTATGAACATAAAACTATGAAAGATGAACTCACCTACAAAATCATTAAACTCTATACACATGTTAGTTACATTTATGAAAGAAAAAGATCCAAACAAAAAATGATAAAATAATAAATATTGATAAAAAAAAATATTGTGAAATAGTACTTTACACCAAGGAAGTAATAATTGACTCAATGACTGAGGTATGGTGATTAATAAGTGCATAATCATCAAAAAACGTTAAGTTACATGTTAGTTTTGTGTTATAAAATACTCATTTATTTTAAAGATATCATCATATTAGAAGCACAAACTTTGGTCTTAAAGCATTCATATTGGTTGTCCTATTCTATTGTTTTTAAAAAAGATAGCAAACAAAAGCTAACATAATCTTTGAGCCTTCACTTATAATTTGTGTCCCATTTTTACTACTTAGATATTCATACAAATAACTTTGATCATGCCATCATTGTGTCCCTTATTATTTTTGTTAAGATAATGTGATCGAAAAGAAGCCTTTTTAAAAAGTTGCTTTATGTAAATAAAAATTTATTTTAAATTACAAACATTAAATTGATGTGGTAATATAAAATTAAAAAAAAAACATTTTAAATGGAACTCGACAAGACGATTGTCTTAGGGTTGTTGAATAATGAAAGCTTTACAGTTGAAAAAGGAAATAAAGCAAATTAAAGACATACGAAAAGCATTTGGTTTGACACAAGACATACTACCATAGGAGAAAAGAATTAAATTAAAGTAAGTAAAGAAATAATTTTTATTGAGAATTTTTAATTAAAAAAAAAGATACCCGATGCTGTCAACATCAACCTTATGTTGGCTCTTTACACGTGACAGCGTACGGTTCGATGGTGATTTATGCGCTGTTTGTGGAGACTGTAGAAAAGATTTTGACAAATAAAAAAGCTTAAAATGGGAAAAAATAAAATCTTAATAAAGCAATGATAAAAATATATAGAAAATGAGGTTTAAACAAATTTAAAAAGTTGATTTGGAACATAATTGACAAACGGATCACTATTGAATTCCCATGCTACCCTCAATCTTTTATCTAATTTTCAATTCAAATTATCAATTGTTTGAAACTTTTAAGATCTAATTTTTTTTTATTGAAAATGAATAAAAAAAAGTGAAAAATTATGTATTTTTGTTTGTACTTGATTCATAATAAATAGGAGAACAGAGCTTATCCCAGATAAATTAACTAATTTTTTGTCACTTGTGAATTTATTTTTCAAATTAATAAGTTCAACTTTGACTGCTCATCCTCCATAAATTGAAGAATAATTGAATTTAGTTACAATAAATCATTGATAATTGTTGCATATAATTACTAGTGTTTTTTTTTTGAAAGGGATATATCATTATATCAAAAGTGGCAACGCTACACAAGTTTTACAGTTAGATCCTCAAGGAGGATCAAACAGAAAATCAGACAACATAAGCTTGATGATAGGCTGGGGAAAAGATTCCCCAAGAACCCAAACGAACTCATGAAGACAAGCTTCGCGGGCCGCCCAATCGGCAGGCTCATTCCCTTTCCTGTGGATGTGAGAAAACCGGAGAGCCTCCATGTCCCTGGCATACTGAATAGTGACAGCAAACACCCCCTCCCCAGTCGATTTGGTGACCATATCCCGAGCCACCTGAAGAGCAATCATCGAAACTACTAGTGTTGTTAATAGTTGCCAACTATGTTGCTATCTCAATTTTTTGATATACTTCAAAATTTTCAACGACTATTGTACGCTTTGTTCATCAGTGACCACAAGTGCCGCCTAGTCATCAACAATCCTTTTGTTGTTCCCAAATACCATTATTGGTATGCAACAACGATTAGCAATTAGCAATGACAACTATTGACTTTGAAAATTTTTATCTAATATGTAAGAAGAAGCATCACCTTCATAAGTGAAAATAGTTTACTTCTCTAATGACCAACAAACAAATAAATAGCAAATTCGATGTCTCTGCCTAGTGGTATCCCAAGTAAGTCTTTTAGAAAAACCTTTGATATTTAAAAAATACAAACACATAATGTAATTATGGCTTTGTTTGTGAGAAATACTATATAGATACCAAGTAACACTTAGATCTCTTTTATAATAACTTCTCTATTTTCATAATAGAGAAAAGAGGCATCATTATTCCTTATCTAAAATAAAGCAAATTTGAATCTTTTTCTAACATAAACTCACCTTTTTTTTTTCTCATAAATCAATTGTAACTTTATGTGTTATAAACCAATTCATTCTCAGTATGAATCAAATTCTTTGATGTCAATTATACTTAATTTGGAATGGAAAGGTATTCCATTTATTTCTACTTCCTCAAGAGCATATTGTTTATGATTATCATTTTACTAGTTGATGGTGTCAACATTAGTTGATTTTTGAATTTCTTTTGTTTAATCATTATTTTCCAAATTATTATTATAAACATAAAGGAATTTGAATGATAAAAAAAACTATCATATGTTTATTTAGAAATTTTAAAATACCTATGATCACATTAGGTGAGGTTGGTGCTTTAGCTTTGTTGATGTCAAATTCAGGGTTGCCTTATGTGAGGCAACAAATAAGATTATCATTTTCTTTTATTACTATTGTTGACATATTGGGGTCTTCTCGATAACATTTGTCTCCTACTGACTTGCTTTGGTTCTTGCAAACATTTCTTGGCATAAGTCCCAAAGTTTTCATAATTGAAGCATTTTATTCCATTCTTTTTGTATTCTCCATTGTGAATTTTTTTTTACATATTTGGCATTTAAGGCATTTACCCATAATCTTCTTGGAGGTCTGGCTACCAATCTTTGTATTTTGGTTTTTATCTTAAGGTATTCTTTTCTCTTTTTGGTTGATCTCCTCGCTCTTGTTACTTTCAAGTCTTCTTCTATTTTAAGTGCTACGTCCTCTAATTTTCAATAAGAGTTAATCCTAGTGGTGCTATCATATTTCAAATTACATCCTCCGATCCTCATAAAAAAGTAGCATCTTTGTACTCATTGATGGAGAGGTTCCATTGATTAAGCCTGATCAATTCATCTCATATATTATCTTTTGCTATTCTTAGACCACATCATTCCAAAAATACACAACAGAAATCTCTCCAACATATCTCTAAACTAAGTTTGTCTCCAAATATCTTCTTTGCCCTTTCCACCAATGCTCAACAACATTGTCCAGCACTATAACAAGCAATGTTGCTCAGCAATTTATGTCACATGCCATGTTATCAAATAGAATTTTGATCTTTTTTAGTCAATCCTAGGCTTCAAAAGAAGTCGCAATATCGTCTATATTTAGTAGTCACAACCTTAAGAATTGCTCCACCAACATGTTATCATAGTTTGCACTTAAACTCCACTAATTTTCAATTGGTACCTCCCTCTTTGATTGTACACCCAATACTTTCCCCCTTCTCTCATGACCATTGCTACCTTGGGAATGTAGCATACTTAGATTGAATGAGATATTTGTCTCTTCTTTAAAATCATGATGATTTCTAGATGTCATTCTACACATTTTGCCATACATCTCATAATACATCTCAAATCTTAATAATTCAATAGTATAAGTGTAGTAGAAAAAATTATATATAATTCTCACATTCATCAAAAATTCTTCTCAAGCATGTATACATACAAATATATTTTTTTATTATATTATGTAATACATACTACCATATTATATAATTATACATAACTACTTATTAAACTCATTATACTATTCTGAATGATTAAGCTTGAGCACTTTGGTACATAATTGTACTATTATGATACTATTAATCATATTATATGATACTCCTAAGTTAAGCTACTCACCACATCATATTATACGATAATATGATATCGTTCCATATGATTTTCTCAATTACTTCTTGTACTTTCCTACTCATTCTATCATATTGGGCCCTTATCTTATTAATATATGATGTTGGTAATAAGGGTTAGTGATATCTTGATAGATAGTAATATAATATTAGATCTTGAAGATCAAGGATAATAGATATATGAGAAAATCTAAGCCCAAACAAAGAAAAAAATGAAATAAGAAAACAAGAAAGGAGAATGAAAGAAATATGAATATAAAAAAATTAAAAGACATAATATGTTATAAGTAATATATCATGATAATACTATTTAATGACTATATATATATATATACATGAGTATAATGCATACAAGTCTTTATATAACAATTTTTCATATGCACATTTTCTTATAGATTGTTTATCTTGCATTAGTTATTTATTGCATATTTCTTATTTCATATATACATTTTTATATTATCTTTATACTTGTAACTAGTAGTTTACCTATTGAACATATTATATTCATTCTCTATTTAAATTTATATTATAGGATATGACATAATCACTTATAGAATTAAGAGTCTCTAGATAATTTTTTATGATCTTAAGTGAGAGATTATGTTCTATTTTACTAATTTCATGAAAGATTTTTTTGTATGTGAAAATGTTTTGTTATACTTTCTTGAAAGATGATGTACATGTATTCTATTTTATTTTTTTATATAACTTAATAGCTTTAAGATTATATATATTTCTTTTATTTGGTTATCTTCTAAGATGACATAGGTTTGTGACATAATATTTTCTTTGCTACTCTTATCTTCTAAGATAACATGATATTATCTATTAAATCAATATTTAGATGTATTCTTTTAGGTCTAATTAGATTTAAACTGAACATAATTACATGGTTTACCCATTAACATGAAGATCACTATCTCTTTAGGTTAAAGCTAGATATTACAATATTAACCTCATCCATTAGAAGTCAAGTTTAAATGGCATAAGCACACAAAAGAAATCTTCTATGCAAATCAACTTTGATGCGCATTTCTTGCAATTTTGTCTTTTATTTTTTTATATTCTATTATTTTGAATCGTTAATACAATAATAGTTTAATTACAAGTTGGTCAAAATTGGCTCTTGTGATCGTTTGAAATAAATATAAACAAGATGATGTTTTATTTCATTTTAAATAATTAAATGAAAAGAAAATTTTATTTTAAAGTTTTCAAGTATATTGTTATTTAATTTTGTATCATAACAATACAATAAAGATATGAACAGTAGAGATGCATCGTAAGAGCGACCGCGTTAATGTAGTCATTTACAGGAAACATTGCGCTGTTAATTGACTAGGACACGGTGGTCAACAGGTCAGCTCACTCACTTTCGTTGTTTTCACATCGCCTATTGACGTCCCCACCATAACCGATTGGTGCCTGCTTCTCGTTCTAAAGAAAGCTGTTCTTGAGAGTTTGATAGCCTCGTCTCAAGCAAATCGTTGACGGTTTAGAGCTGGGCTCATGGTTCTGATATGAGGATTGATGGCCAGCTTTGCCGACTTCAGCAAGTGGGCTCTCCTCGCTTTTTTTCTGCTCCTCCACAAGTCCTTCTCTCTCTCCTCTCTCATCAAGCTCGATCAGCCTCTCACAGACGGTCACACACTCTCCTCCCCTAGCGCCACCTTCCAACTTGGCTTCTTCAGTCCCGGAAACTCCACGAACCGTTACGCCGGAATATGGCAGGGCGAATTCTCTCCCTCGAACGTCGTCTGGGTCGCCAACCGCGACGCCCCAATCTCCGACTCCACAGGGTCTATCTCCGTCGCTGGAGACGGCAACCTCGTCATCGTCGACGGCCGTAACAGGGTCCTCTGGTCGTCCAAAGTTCCCCAATTTCCGTCGAACGATTCCGTGGCGGAGCTCACCGACTTCGGTGATCTCGTCCTGAACAACACTGGGGTTACGACGTGGGAAAGCTTCGCCCATCCCACCGAGACCTATCTCGCTGGCATGAAGGTAAGCTACCGCCTCGGGCCGAACTCAAGCCAAGTCCTTTCATCTTGGAAAAGCCCTGATGACCCCTCGCTGGGGAACTTCACCCTCGGCGTTGACCCGTCGTCACAGCTCTTCATATGGGATTCCGACCGCCCGCGGTGGCGATCCGGCGAATGGAACGGCCAAGTGTTTATTGGGATTCCGGGAATGATGTTCTTGGCCGCGTATGGCTTCACTCTCAGTAACTTCATACAGGGGAACTCTGTTTACTACTACACCGAAAACAACAGCGCGCACCGATGGGTACTGACCCCGGCAGGAACTTTAAAGCACTTGATGTACTCCAAGAACAGCAATTCGTGGCTTGATCTCTGGGAAGCGCCGATCACCGAATGTGAGAAATACAACAAATGTGGCAGCTTTGGGAGCTGCAGCAATGACATGAGCCCAATATGCAGCTGCCTCAAGGGCTTTGTGCCGAGGTCAAGCATAGAATGGAGCAGAGGAAATTGGAGCGGCGGCTGTGTGAGGAGGACGCCGCTACAGTGTAGGAGCAATGTGATGGTTTCCGGTGGCAGCAAATCGGATCAATTTTACTTAATGGAAGGAGTGAAACTGCCGGATTTAGCAGAGAAGATTACTCAGAGAGAGGTAGTGAACGTGAGCGCTTGTGGTGAAGTCTGTATCAGGAATTGCTCTTGCAAAGCTTACAGCTTTGTGGATGCCATTGGTTGCATGATTTGGGTTGTCGATCTGGTGGATGTCAACGTCTTCTCTTCCGACGGGAATGATCTGTTTCTTCGTCTTGCTGCCTCGGAATTCGGTGAAGGTGCACATAAATTGTGCAATCACGAAGAAATGGATATCAAACCATGTATATGCATTCAAAGTTTGTGTTTTTAGTTGCAGGAGAGGAGAAGAAGACACTGGCAGTTTACGTCATAGTGTTAATAGTCTTAGCCGCGGTTTGTTCACTTGGAGGCATCAGTTTCTTGTTGTGCAAGTGTAGAAGAAGAAAGGAAGGTAACATTCGATGAAGCTTCTCTTCTTGCTGAAACATACTGATGAAGTTGTACATGTTTTCCCAGGTTTTCATTGGAATAGAGGAAGCACGGAAGAATCAACAGAGTTCGACGATGTGATTGAGATGCAGGATAAAGGAAATGACACAGAATCCCATGAACTGCATCTATTTAGCTTCACTGCTATAATGTCGGCAACAGGAGGCTTTTCTGAAGCCAATTTTCTCGGAAAAGGAGGCTTTGGTTCTGTTTATAAGGTAAATATCTTGAAAAATTCCTATACCAGAACGTGCATATGGTTTAATAGGGTAACGGTTAAATAGGGCAAGCTCCCAGGAGGCCAAGAGATAGCAGTTAAAAGGCTTTCCAGGGGTTCAAGACAAGGTTTGGAAGAATTCAAGAATGAGGTTATCCTCATTGCCAAACTGCAACATAGAAATCTTGTCAGGCTTTTAGGATTCTGCACTGAGAAGGAAGACCAGATGCTCGTTTATGAATATATGCCAAACAAAAGCTTGGATGCTTTCCTTTTTGGTAATCATGTGCTGTTGGATACCTCTCTTCTCTAACTTCATGTAATTTTTGCCAAGTAACTGATGTTGCAGTAAAATCTAAGCAGGAAATAGTAAGAAAGGAGTATTGGATTGGGAGACAAGATACAGCATCATCGAAGGGATCGCTCGAGGACTCCTCTACCTTCATCGGGACTCGAGGTTGAGGGTCATCCACCGGGACTTGAAAGCCAGCAACATTCTTCTAGACCAGGAGATGAACCCAAAAATCTCGGACTTTGGCCTGGCAAGGATCTTTCGTAATGACAACAACGAAACGGTCACGAACCGGGTGGTTGGAACATAGTGAGTTCTACTTAGGCCTCACACATACGAACAAACATCATCCAAAGCATACGCCTGAGTCTTTCTTGTTGGGTTGCAGTGGTTACATGTCACCCGAGTATGCAATGCAAGGTCAATTCTCGGTGAAATCTGATGTTTATAGCTTTGGGGTTCTGTTGTTGGAGATTATCAGTGGGCAGCGAAACAAAACATATCATTCAGATGTGGATCTCTATCTCCTTGCATTTGTAAGTACGCAAAATTTTTAAACCACCATACGTAAAAGAAGCTTTTAGACAAGTGGTCAACGTTTTGGGTATCAGGCTTGGAGGCTATGGAGCGAGGGGCATTTGATGGAGCTCGTGGATCCAACGATAAAGAATTCTTTCTCAATGGAGGAGGTATCAAAATGTGTCAACATTGCTCTGTTATGTGTTCAAGATCGGGCGAACGAGAGGCCAACGATGGCTTCGGTAGTTATGATGTTGGAGAGTGGTGTTATTGCACAAAGTACACCAAAGCAGCCTACTTTTGCATTTCAAACAAACTTTAATGACATCCAAACACAGTCCTCCGATTCAAGAGTTAGTTCTAACAATGTTTCTATCACCATCTTGACAGGTAGATAATAGTTAACTTACAGCATCTGGTTGTAAAAAGCTGCAATATTACACTATTTTAAATCATAGCTGTGGAAATCATTTAGTTTGCTATCCTCACGAGCACTCGTGAAGAATCAAGTCTGTCGTGCTTTTGCAGCAGACTGTCCCATGGATTGTTTTTATTTGTCTAAGCATGAAAAGGCTTCTTGTTTTTTTGTTTGACAAGAGAAAGGCTTCTTGTTGGAAAGATGCTTCCAGCTATTAGAGAAATCCAAGATTCTCTGAATGCTTTTGTGTAAAGCCCTTTGCATTGCCAAGTACATACAGGTAGATCACCTTAATGCATTAACCATGAATGCAAGAAAAGTTTTAAGCTTAGCCATACTGTATAAGCCTTTGCCTTGTCCCATGATAGGCACGTTATAGAAAGAACATAGGTATGCTCTTTGCAGGATATTTTGGCAAATGGCATCTTCCTGTTGAATTAAACAAAATATCTTTAGAAAATTTGCTGGAGGAAGTTGCTTAACAAAGAGAATGTTTTTGGGTAAAAAAGAGTTTTTTTAATAGAACTCTTTTGGTTTATTATTAGTTCTTTTTTATGATAATAGATTAAAAAAGTCCCAACCGTGTTTACTTGAGGGAAGTCTTCATATCCTTTTGAGGCCACCATACCTATGCTTTTGTTGAGATAAGGGATTACACAACAAGATATTTCTTTTTAACAAAACATAATATAATAATAATAGTAATAGTAATTAAGTGCAAATCTAAATATAGATGAGTTAAAATGAGTTAAAAAAGATCATAACAAATTTAATAATTTTTTTATAAAAAATCATCTAAATATCAAGATATAATATTTCTCTCTAGTTCTAGACAAATTTGAAAAGTTCCAATAAAGAAATATTAAGAAATCATATTTTAAGAAGATAAAAGAGTAATATAATCAACTAGCGGTGAAAAATCAAATTAATGAATCAAAATTGGACTATTTTTTCTCAATTCTCTCTCTTTCTCTCTATACCTTTTCTTTCTCTTAGTTGAACTTTCTATAGTTCAAAGCTTGATTTTGTGTTTGATCTTAAGCAAAAAAACCAAGAACTTCTTTTATAGCAGTTCCTCTTACTAACTTCCTTCACATATTATAATCCATCATTTGCTAACTATCACCATATGTCATTCACTTCAACAGTAATAAAAAAATTGATTAAACTGACGTATATGATTAAAGTTGTTTTATCATAAAAATAAACTTTGTTATTAATTTGCAATCACCCTTAATAGCGTATGTGAAGAACAAAATAAAAATAGATATTCAATAGCTTTCCCCTCTTTTCAGCAAGAGCAATCCTCATTGTCCTTCTTCTAAAACTTCTGAGTAATCGAATGATTGACTACCACTGTTATAATAGCGATTGATATGTTGCACTCCACGATTTTTTAAGAGAAATTAGCATTATCTAAGAACATTATCAGGAAATTCTTATTCTGATATACATTGAGTGAGACATCATACAAAGGAAATCAGAAAATGAGATGGCCATCAATTTGTTTCCTCTGTTAATTTTTTTTTGGGGGTTTGAATCAAAGTTGAATAATCCTTGCCTTCACACCACAGCCAAATAGATGATTCAATGGTGTCCAAATTCACAAAGATGTGATGATCCAATCCCATCAGGAATGTAGCAATTTGGGATCATAGAAAATATAGCAAGTGATGGTGATGGAAGTGATATTTAAGCAGACAAATCTTTTGTTTACAACGAAGTTGTTGAATCCCCTAATTTCAAGAAGTGACCTATAGAACTTTCAAGAAATCAGTGGATGTTTAAGCCACTACAACCAGTAATTCAAGTCACCTGTTCAATGGTTCACATTATCACATTACTGTTTAATCTACATCATCGAATGAACCAAATTGATCTCTTTCTTAAAAAACAAAGAAACAATTGAGCAATTAAAATAGAGATGCAGAATCTTCTTCGATAACCTTTGATTCATCTAAAATCCATACAAAATTTCCAGAGGGAATGAACTAAAGAGTATCAGAATCAAAGATTCAGCACCAGTTCATGTTGGTTAGGTCAACACCACTATTGTCCCAAGACTCGCAAAACGAAAGCCAAGAACTAAAACAGAGGGGATGGAGAGCTAACTGCTTGTCGAAAAGCCTCATCGATCCACCGCCTCGACTCCCCCATGAGTTCTGGGCTAAGCCGCACCATGAGCACGCAGAACTCCATCTCGTTCAGTACACCGTCTCCATCGAGGTCTCCCTCCCTCAGCATCCCTTTGAGCTCCTCGTCCCGCATCCCATCGAGCCCTAACAACGCCGAGTTCCGCTTAAGGCTCTCAAAGGTGATAAGCCCCCTTGCCGGATCCATCAGAAGACGGAAGCCATTGCAAAGCTCCGTAATTAGGCCGTCCTCTCCGATATTCTCCGCAATGACGGGAAGAAAATCCTCGAACTCCAATGCTCTTCCAGCCATTTTAGAAGAGATGAAAAGATAGAAGCTTTGAATGAGATAGGGTTGATGAGGAGAGGAAGAGATGGGCATTTAAATAGAAGGCAGCCAGGGAATTCGCCGAAGGACAGGCCATCGATGATAACTGAGACAGTCGTCTAGGATTCCGCCGACGAAGGAGCAAGGAGATGAGATGGCGTCTTTCCTCGAAGGTGCCAGAATGAAGGATACAGAAAAAGGTGGTTACTTTGGGAAGACGGCATCGGTTTCGACGGATAAAAGTCGGCCTTTTTTTTTTTTTTTGGGAAGACGCGGTTCGTTCCGAAAACCGGCCGGACTTCAGTCCCAGTCAGAGCGAACCGGGTAAAGTAATAATTCACCATCTTTATAATTTTTTTAACTGAGAAAAAAAAGTTTTTTGACTAAGCTATGCTATTTTAAATATCGAGAAAGATATTTTTAAATACTTTTCAGCATAAAAAAATAAGATATGAATAGATTTGATAAATATATTAACTACATAAGTTTAATATTCAATATTAAATTTTGATGATAACAACATAAATGAAGTGAGCTATTTACATCATTACCTAATAAACATTATAATAAGATAAGTAATCTCAAAAGAATTTTAGAGCTTCAATATACTCAAGAGAGGTGCCCAACTAAAGCACAATCTATGCTTAAACAAAAGCTTAATGTGAAACTCAAGTGATTACTTAATGGAGGAGTTTAAGAATATTAGTAATTATGAAGACATTTTAAGCTTGCATGAGAACTCAAATTTGAAGTTAAAGAAGACATTTAAAGCTTCTAAGGGAAGAAAAAACTAAAGCAAACAAAGAATCAAGATCAATTTGGAAAAAAAAATTATGAGTAGATATTTGTTAAAATTAATCTTCTATAACACAAATTACACGTGTTATGTTTTCAAAAATAAAAAGTATAATTTGTATTTGTCTACATTTTACCCAAAGAAATATTTTAAGAAAAAAATTAAAAAACTTGTCTAGTATAGCAAGTGTGTATAAATCCTAACTTAAATTTGATACATGCATGCATATTAAAAAAGTGCGGTATAATACATGACTTTTTGCATAAAAGTAGTGCTAATTCATTGAGACTAAGCAATGTTTAGTCCATTGTATCAGTTGGGTTAAAGAGAAACTTATTAAGTAGTTTTTGGATGTTTATGAACATTTTTAAGATCAGTTTTCATATTATTTAAGTTTATTTGAGCATAATGCAACTTTGAACCTCTTTGATTAAATAAGAATATTTAAATAAATTTAAGCATCTATAAATAAATATTGAGAAAGAAATTCTTGAATTAATACTTTTTAATTGGTGTTGTAAGAAATCATGCACTTCTAAAGCTCTCATTTAATATTTTTCATTTCATTCTGTTATCTTCAAATCTCTTCAAAAAATATTAATCTATCGCTACATGCTAGAGGACATGTGAAAAATGCAAAATAGCACAACTATAATTCACTTCTTCATTCTTGCCATACTTCATTAAGATATAAAAAGTTTCATCTTTTGAATATTTATTGTGCTCATTATGAGTCATATTTTGAATCAAATGGAGAAAATTTAAAAATTCCTATGAGATAAAAAAGAGAGTGAATTATAATAGAGTTGGGATTTCAATCACCAAAAAACTTATTTTGAGAGGGTTGAGTCTAAGCTATAAAAGACGTAAGAGAGGTTAAGGTTTAAGCTTAAACAAAACCATCAAGTCGTGTCTTATCCATCAAAAGATGCAAAGGGTTAAATCATAGCCCAAGGAGAGAAAAAGACTCAAGATAAGTTTGTGTGCCAAACTTTAAGAAAACACAATGTAGTAGTTTCTTCATTAGTTGCCACAAAAAAGGGATAAAGCATGAGAGCTAAGCTTATATCTAAGTTGGATGAGGGTAGATGTATGTTTACTTAGGTGATATCAAAATCACCCAAGACATTATTATGATTTTTATTCTTGCATTTTTTTTCTTTTCTTTATTTTTACATGCCTAGAATAGAATGTGCTATAATAATTTTATAATTGGTTTGAGATCTTAAATATTTGATTTTTTACTACAGAGTTTCACATCAATTCACCTTTCTCTTGAGTATGCCATTGGGGCCAAAACTTGGTTTTATAGTCTACTACTCAATTTTTTAAAACCTACATAAGTGAATCTAAAAGAATGATAAACATTTCTTTTTTTAGTTGTAGATCAAGATAAACAATCCACAGTAATGCCACTCTTTGATAAGATTTTCTTTTCATTTTATAAGATGAGGATTGCTAAATTCCTTTAATTCTTAGATTTTAGAATATTGAACATAATAATGAATGTTTATACCTCACCTAAAAAGGTTGTAAATGAAAATTTTGTTGAGAAACCCTTTAATGAATGGTATAATATAGGGATCTCCCTAATTGATCTTAATACTAAAGTAACATATCTTTATTATGCATTTGCCCTAAGTGATTACCTCAGAGTTTACATGTTGAATGTAAGGAAGACAATTTTGGATAAACTTGGTATTATGTATAAAGAGATCATTTAGGTATCTAAAATAAATGTTTTAACTCATGATTATGTTTTATTCACCATAAAAAATAATAAAATAATTTTTAAAATGATTAATTGTTTTGTTATTATTGAGTCCATAAGACACACCAAAAGTGACGTATGGTTTAACAAAAAAAGGGTAAATTACTAAGATTAAAAATTTTTATTTTTTAAAAAATATTTTAATGTAATCTTTTAATAAGATTAAGTAAATCTCTAAAAGCTTGAACAAATCCCGACTTAAAACATTTTCTTCAGATTTCATAAAAATTTTATCAATCAAGTTTATTCAAGAATTCATCTATTTATATTTATTTTTTAATGACTAAAAGTACATTCATGAGGATAAAAGCTCAAATACATTAACCATACCTAAGAAAGTTTGTAGTAGTTTACTTTGACACAATTTTAATCTTTATTTCTAATTTTGAACACTAGTTAAAGCATTTGAGAAAGATTTTTCTACACTTAAGAAAAATCAACTATATGCCAAACTCAAAAAAGTGCCTTTGTTGTCAATTGTGTAAATTTTATAGGCTTTATAGTCTCAAAGTATGGAGTTTTTGTCGATTAGTATAAAATTATGATGATAATTGAATGGCCAACAACTAAGTCTATCTATGGGGTTAGGAGTTTTATGGTTTAACAACTTTTTACAAAAGATTTAGTATCATTACTACCCCCATAACTTTCTATATTAAAAAAGAAAATTTTGAATGAACCCTTACAACTAAGAAGATATTTGATAAAACGAAGGAGAGTATATGATTATGACTCTTATACTCTGACGTCTACACTATTCCATTGTATTTGATACATTATGTGATACTTAAGCATAGGAATAATTAGAATCCTTAATAAAAAAAAAGTATGAAAAAATATAATATTTTAGTAAAAAATAGAATGAGCTTCGTAGGTAATACTTTGTCTGTGAGAAAAAAATTTAAGTAATTGTCTAAACTCTTAGGCATTAGAGACATAATCTCTTATTTTAGAAGGTTGTGTTATATTTTGATCATGAAGTTTTATGAAACTAATAAAAAAAAGTAAAGTCACACTTTGGATAATCTCTTATTTTAGAAGGTTGTGTTATATTTTGATGATGAAGTTCTATGAAACTAATAAAAAAAGTTATATTTTGGCCATTTGGATTAAGGAAAAACTTATTAAGTCATTTTTTTTGTATATTTGTAAATGTTCTTAAGGCTATTTTTTATCTTATATAAGCTTGTTTGCCCTTGGAGTCTCTTGGATTAAATTTAGGAATATTTAAACATGTTTGAGCATCTATAAATAAGCCTTGAATCAAAAATTTTTTATATTAATACTCCTAATTGGTGCTGTAGGAAATCATGTACTTCTGAAGTTCTTATTTCAATCTTTTTTACTTCATTCTCTCGTCTTCAAATCTCTACAAATGTTACAACCTATTGTTACATGCTAGAGGTCATTAACACTTAAATGGTGAGCCATGGCATAACAAACTCTATAATAACACAAGATGTTAGATACTGTGGGTAATGGTTCGATTATATATGATAATATCATCCTTTTTGTCATTAATACTTAAATTATAGGTTATAACATGGCAAAGCTCTAGCTATCATAAGCATAAAATCTTAGGTAATGTGGGTAATGATTTATAATATATGATAATATTATATGAGATCTCATAGAGTAAGAATAGTAATCATATAAAAAAATTAAGACTCTAAAGAAAGAAAAGATAAATGAGAAAGAAATTAAGACAAATTGAATTTAAATATGAAAGAAAAAATAGAAAGAGAGTAAATAAAAGATATAATATGTTATTAGTATAATAAGACAATAATACTATGAGATAATTATATGCATACAATCATATATGCAATAATTTTCATATATTTACATATTGTCATTTATTGCTTCATTTGTTGCTCCATCCTTATTTATCAAGTACATGATGATACTTTTTTATATTATTTTATTATTTATAGTTAGTAGTTTGTTAGCTAAATATTTCATGCATATTACCTACTTACATTATAAGTAAAGATGCAAATATATACGAAACTGAGATGTCTTAAAGGATAGCTCAGAATCTTGAGTTTGTGAGTATGTTTTTATTTATGATCTTTTTGTATGTGAAGACCTTGTTGTATTATTTTGACAATTGCATCCATACTTCTTTTTAGCTTTTGTGTCCTTGATAATTTTGAAACTATAAGTGATACTCTTATTTGGTTATCTTATCTAAGACGATGTATGTAATCAAGATATTTTATTATCACCCCCACTTGATTTTGGATTATATTCTTAAAATTTTGATTCTTACTCCATTCTTACATGATAATCTACTATTTTGGATAATTTATTGGGACATTTAGATTAATCTAGGTAGGACATAATAGAGATTATGGGCCTCACAAGCACAATAGCTCAATATTAAGTTTTAATGCTAATAGAGGCTATGAGTGTACTAATATTATTTTCTAGTGTACATAGATTATTATAAGTGAAGTAGTCAAAGAAGAACTTTGAAGCTTCAACAAGCAAGAGAAGTACTCAAGTAAGGCATAAGTTAAGCTCAAGAAAAGCTCAAAGTGAAGTCCAAACGATCACTTAAAAGAGGGACATAAGAATATTATTGATTGTGAAGACATTCTAAGTTTGCACACTGACTCAAAATTGAAGTCAAAGAAGACACTTGAGCTTAAAAAGGAGAAAACTATAAAGAGAAAGAATTAAGATCAATTTAAAGAAATTTTTTTTGAATAGGTATATGTTGAAATTGATAATTTATGATTCAAATTACATGCATCATGTTTTCAAAATTAAGTGAAAAAGCATCATTTGCTTGCATTTTTATTTCACTCAAAAAATGTTTTAAGAAAATAAAGGTTTCTAGAGTATTGCATACGCTACATGAATTTTGTGTGCAGTGCATCCAATTGATTGAGAATAAACAATGCCTAGTACATTTGGCCATTTGGATTAAGGAAAAACTTATTAAGTCATTTTTTTGTATATTTGTAAATGTTCTTAAGGCTATTTTTATCTTACATAAGCTTGTTTGCCCTTGGAGTCTCTTGGATTAAATTTAGGAATATTTAAACATGTTTGAGCATCTATAAATAAGCCTTGAATCAGAAATTTTTTTATATTAATGCTCCTAATTGGTGTTGTAGGAAATTATGTACTTCTGAAGTTCTTATTTCAATCTTTTTTACTTTATTCTCTCATCTTCAAATCTCAACAAATGTTACAACCTATTGTTACATGCTAGAGGGCATGTGAATAAGGCAAAGAAGTACAACTAAAATTCACCACTTTATTATTTATATGCTTAATTAAGTTTGCAAGAAAGTTTGTTCTTTTATATATCCATTGCATTCATCATGAACCATATTTTGATTCAACTAAAGAAAACTTATAACTTTCTTTGAGAAAAAAAAAGAATGAATCGTAATTGAGTTGGAGATTTAGCCACCAAAAGACACATTTTGAAAGACTTTGAGTTTAAGTCATAAAAGACTTAAGAGAAGTAAGGGTTTAAGTCTAAAAATGAACTTATTAGACTATATCTCCACCAACAAAACATACAAGGGGTGAGTCTTAGCCTAGAACAGAAAAAGGCTCAAGATAAGGTTGCATGTTAGCTTAGAAAAAATGCATGTAATGATTACTCCATTAGTTGTGACTAAGCAAGAAAGCTAGGATCATATCCAAGCTTGATCAGGACTAGAAGTAGATTTACATGATTGGGAATCAAACAACTAAATAAAACTTGGTATGATTATTGTTCATGTATTTTTCTCATTTCCTTATTTCTACTTGTGTGGAATATGAATGTATTGAATAATTTTGGAATTAATTTAAGATCTTAAAATTTTGATTTTATAAAAGAATTTTATACTTATTTTTACTTGAGTTTACCTTTGAGACCAACAAACTATTTCAAATAACAATCATTTTAGATATTTCGTAAAAGTGAAATACAAAAAAAAAAAAAAAAAATCAACAGAAACTTATTGTGTTTTTGTGCAAACAATAATGTTGGAAAATGAAATTTTACAAAATTAAAATACATAAATCATGTGAAACAAATCTTAAAGCCTATCATGGTGTTTCTAAAATAATGGCAATCAAATGAATTATCACTTAGCAAAATACCCAGTTGTAACATCATTTTCTTTTTTGAGAGATTTTAGATCTTTTTTTCTTATATGAATTTAATATTTTTTTGCACTTGTGAGACTAGTTTTGTTTTTGTTGTAGATTGAACAATGTTTTCCATTCTGTGAGAATTTACACTTTATATCAGTAGCCTTGGTGATAGTAAATATATTGCCCTCTTATTCACACAAGCTAAAGAAGATTTAAATCACATAAATTTATGTCTATTTTTTCTTCTTTTTTAACAAACTCATTTCCATCATCCATTTTTCATTGTGTTCAAACCAATTGTTTCGAATTGATTTCTAACATAAACACATTACTAATACATTGCTTTTATTCAAATTGTCATGATTGTTGTCAATCCCATTTAAAAACTATTTTTTATAACTTAAATTTCATTCTCAATTTCTAGCAAATTCTTTTCACTAGAATTCTACCTTTGTTCATGCAAAACTCTTTTCCAAGATCTGTTTTTATCAAAAATGTCTTTTTCAAAGCTCTTTTATAAATGAAGGAATTATTCACAAATAAAGCTAACTTCTTCTGTTTGTTTTTAATATTAAATTGTTGCTCTTGGGTGTGCTTCTATTTTATTAGTAGCTTGCCTTTGGACGTCCTTTGATTAATGTTTTTCTAATTGATATTCTTATCTTTTTTTTTTTGATCTGTTGAAATCCTTTTTATTGTTGTTATAACTTGTAAACAAGCAATACATTTTCAGGTAAAAATGCATTTCATGAAAGAATTGGTAAGTGTGAAGAAGATAGCTGTCAAATATATCCTTATGGGACTATTAAGCTTGTATTTGAACACTTTTTAAAATTATTTAATTATGTAAAATTTTGCAGGAATAAACATAAGAGTCTTATTATTTATCATTAACTACTATAATTGTTAGCAATATGATTTTATTGTATTCTCAATGTAATGCAAAAAAACACTATTGGAATATGAAGAAGCAATTTAAGACAAACTTAATTTTGATGATACATCTATTTAACCATCAATTGATGATGATGTGTATCAATTTCTAAGATCTTTTACAACTATTCACTATTCGATATCTTCTTCAACTATTTCAACATTTATCAATCACAAGGTTTGTTAAATGATATCATTTAAAAGCCTTTAATAACTTGGTTGCATTACAATCCTACCATCGAAGGTGTCAAACAAAAGCTTTCACGAAGAGTGCTCCTAAAGTTCTTGCAAATTCCAAAAATTATACCGAATAGACTTAAGTGATAACTTGTTCCCCAAGAATATAGGCATTGGATGCTCTAGTTGACCAGATCCGATATACTTATAAAAGTTTGTGCATTTTTTGTCTCAGATTTATTAAGTTAGTTTGAGATTAACTTTTGTTAATGTTCTTTAAAGTAAATATTAATTTTTAACTCTAACTAAATTAGTTTTTGTCAAATATTTTTTGTGTGTAAGATATATCATTTCTTGCCAACTACTTCAAAGGAAAAATTTTCATGCCTTATATTTCATCACAAAATCACATAAAAAAACCCTTTCTTTTTTTCATTACATTCTTAAAATCACTTTTCAACTCCTATATCCCATTTAAAATATTAATAAATTAGTATACATTCATTGACTATCTATGAATTTTTTTTGTATTTAAACATCAAAAGTATCAAAGTTTTCTTTCTTCATCACATTAAAAAAACTTTTAAAACATGTTCTAAACAACTATTTTAAAACTACTACAATTGATACCAAAGCTCAAGACACTTTTTTAATGGCATTTAACTTTAAAAAATAATTTTGATATGCCCTAAAAAAAATATTTTAAGAATACAAGTTTTATGTGAATAACAATAAAGTTGTGATAAAAGTAATTTACTAAAATTTTATTATTTTTTCCTAATTCGAATAGAAACATTCGTTAAAAAAAAAATTAAAAAGCTGTTTAGAGAAGAGCCCAACTTCCAACAAAACCGACCCTACTCATTGAGAACCAGAAGGACCATGGGAAAAGGGGAGACTCTACCATACCATAGAATTTGAGTGCACATCATCTGGCTTCCACTATCCCACGCAAAACATATTAATACTAAATACTCTTTAATTAGTCAATCAAATTTGCAGCAACTCAGTGTTTAAAAAGCCAGAATACTCCTTTGTTTTCAGCCTTAAACAACAATAAGCCGAATTAAAACCATTCATGTCCCTTACACTAATCTCATTAACTCCTTAGTCACCATCAATTAGTGCACAAATAACTAAATAATTAACAACCCTCTTCTCCATTGGCATCCACAGTCCATTCCAAAGCTACCATCTTTTCTTCGGCCAGCTTCCACCAATGTTAAGACTCCAGAAATCCACAGGAGAGATCTCATTGGCCAACTCAAATGTGCTTGAAACTGGAGCAAGACACAGCCCTCGGCTCCTCAGATCCCTCTGCCTTGCAGATTTCTGCACCAAAAATTTAATCAATATCAAATATTCATCCATTTGTAATTCAAACTAATTTGTTATATACCTGATATTGACTCCTTTGATGATCATTTCTCAGATATAGGTTGGTTAGTTCCTGAAACCATTTCAAGGAAAGAAGAGTCAACATCTTTTTCTGAAGAAAAACTGCATAGGGAACTGCAGATTACTTATTTAACAAACTTACACCAACTTGCTCATGGAGGAATTTGATGTACTCAATTGCTTCATGGAGAACTGAAGCAGTATCAGTCTGCAATATTGATATTTATTTATGATTACCAACTAGTTATAGAAAACCCTCAAAATTAGAAGTTGGTTTGCAAAACTTAAATACCTTCCCAAAAGGTGATACAAGCTGCTGCAGAGCTGTAATCCTGTCGCCTAGTTTCTCTTTCCTTACCTAAAAACAAAATCATAAACTTGGTTTTGTTTGGTAACAGCTTATACATAAGATTAAAGATAGAATCTTGATGATTTGAAATAGGAAAAATTTATCCTGGAAATTTGTACCTTAAAAGTTGGAAGTGGAGAAGGTGTTTGGATTCTGAGTTTCTTTGCCGCCGGCTGATGTGAGTCCATGGTTTCTTCTGAGGCATGCTGAGTTAATGAAGTAAAAAAGTAATTTTCAGTATGAAACCCTAATTAGGTGTTGAAGAAGAGAGAAGGATAGCTTTTATATTTATATACCTTTCTCTTTGGTGGAGCCAAGCTTCCATTAGTGCTGCAGGAAGGGTTATTATGTTCATGGAAAGAGCTTTGGCTGAGCAAAGATGGAAATCCAAAAGCATATTCTGAGATTTTCTCATCAGAGACTTGCAAGAGATTAGGGTTTTCTTCACTGCGAACCAAATTCTTGATCACTAAACGATTGAGGATAAATAGTTGATCAATGATTATAGATTACGGCTTACATGAAAGGTTGAAGCCAGTCGATGGAGGATGGCATCAGATCAAAGCCATAAAGCTCTTGAGACGAGGAATCCAAGATGGCTGTCTGAACTGTTGGGAAAAGTATGCTGTTGTTGAGGTCATTCAGTTGATCAACTAAGGTCCTCTCGGTGGCCGCCATGGAGCAGGAGAACATGTCGCCACCGCCTCTTATGGAGCTCCACGGCCAGCTGTCAGCGCAAATGCCTCCTTGGATCTCCTCCGCCATGTTATGCCTTTGTGTCTTCTTCTTCTCTTTCAGCAGGAAAGGTTGCTTGGTTTTGAGGTCATGAGTCTCTCTGAGAGGTCAATTGCTTGCTTTTATAGAGGGTGGAGGGAGAAAAATAAGGGGGGAAGGTTGACTCTTCCTCTCATGCTTTAGGTTTTGTGGCTTCTCTTATGAAAGAACAAAGGGATAATCTCTTATGTATAATGTTGGTATAATTTTACAAATCCATCAAATATTATCATGAATAAAAAAAAAATCCTTTTCAACTTTTTCTTATAAAACGTTATGCTAGCAAGTTGTATGTATTATATTTGTATCATTGTATTTATAATTTATTATTCTATTATTTAATACTTATAATTATTATACCATTATTTTAAATTAAAAATGAATTTTTTATTTTTATATAATTTTTATTTTAAATATTAATTTTTTATTTATTTCACATACTTTAATATTATTAATCCATTTTTTTTATTCTCATGTTTGGTCATAAAAATTAAAAATAAATATGACTAAAGTTTATAAGAATAAATCTCTTCACATAAGGCTTTTTTGTTTTGTTTTATAAATCATTTATTTATCATTATTTAAATTTTATTTATTCATATTTAATATTTTTTAAATAAAAAGGCTTTTCAACTGCTGATAATGGAATTCTCTTTGTTTAACAAATAATAACATGACTTAAGAAAGAAAAAAAAGGGTTTGAAAGGAGAATGTTCAACCAAAAGAATCGACCTCAACTTCTGTGCTTGGCTGCTAGTTCGAAGGGTGGAGCCCACTGCGCAATTTCAGGGGGTGATGAATGAGAGGCTCAGAAGCTTGCAAAAGAGAATCATAGGTCATCATTGCTTTTAATTAACTGAGATTAGCCAAACTTTTAATTATTCTATTAACTCTGTAATTATCCCAACTTCTCTACTTTAGGTACAACGAATTAAGAATTTTAAGCTTAAATTAGATCACGATTTTGTTTAATTTACAACTTTGCCAAAGTCTTCTCCTTTTTGTTTTTTATTTCTCTAAAGGAATTTGGATGCTAAAATATGGATTTATGTTTACTCTCAAACTTTTTTATATTTAGGTGTAAATATTTTCATATAAGGGTGTGCTTTATGTCAATTATTTTTATTTATAAAAGAGTTTTTAAAAAATTACAATTTGTTTTGAAAAAAGTTTTTTACAAATAACTAACGATAATAATGATAAATAGAGTAATGAAAAGGAGTATAAATTTGCTTTTTAAATAATTTTTTATGCAAATTGAATCCTTAATTTATTATAAATGAGTACATGTATAACAAATTATGATTATTTAAACTAGAGAAAAATTTTTCTAAGTTATTTTTATGAGGTTTGTTACTTTTAGTAGATACAAGTACTTATTATTATTTATGATTTCAAAATTGAGAGAAATCTTTAGTCAAAGACTTAATTGTTTTAGGTATAAGTCAAGAATGAGATTGTGAAGAAAATGATTAAAAAAATGGTTGTAGTATAGTGAATGTACTCAATCAAGATCCCATGGTTCAATCATCTCGAGACAATTTAAGCTACAAATAAGCCTTTCATTTGTGAAAGAGCCTTGGGATGTGAAATGAATATCTTATGGGTAATCAGTTTACTCTTATAAGGAAATTTTTGAAAGAGATAATTTACATAAATTTTGTTTAAAAGAATATGAAATTACTCAAAGATTGATTGTTTTCTAATATGGGTTGTATGGAGGATTTACCTTCTCAAATTCACCTCTAACATGGAATTAATAATACAACCATCCATCACGATCAAGTATTGTACATCTAAAGGATGGGTAATGCTATTGACATACCGACCTTTAGAATTGTAGAGATTTTTTTAGCGACTATGAATTATGAATTTTAATTAATCTCATGAATTGCATACCCATGGATGACAGTATAGAAGAGATTTTAGAGTGTTTTGGATATTTGTGGAAAGAATCATTGACATGACTTAATTTGTAAATTTAGAAATATCTTAGAATATGATCAAAAGTTTAAGAATAAACCTACCTAATGATTAATTTACTTTTAGAATAAGACATGAAGATCAAGCACATCTAAAAATCAATTTAAAGATGTAAAAAATCATGTCCAAGATTGATTTGGTCAAATTTCTTGAATGTTAAATATAGGAGAGAGGGTCAAACATGTCAATTGGGTTATTTGGTTTCAAAATAAGATTAAGAAGTTAAGCACACTTGAATATTAAATACTAAATATAGGACCTAATTCAAATTGATATTTTTACCAAATTTCACCCAATAAAGATTTCAATGGCTTCGGTATGGCATGATATAATCTAAAAAAAATTTAAAAGTTTTTTTGGCATTTTCCCAATAAAAAATCTAGATTTGTTTCACTATGAATATGGCATGAGCTAAGGTTTGATAGTTTTATATAGTTTTTCTCACATCAAATCAATTGGATTGGAGAAAGCTACCAAAAAATTTGGATTTAAAGGGGTTAATAGAACTAATGGATATAGGGGACCATAAGAGATGATTTATGTGGGCTTGATGGACAATTTTGGTTAAGTTTTAAGCAATTCAAAAACTCATCACATTATTTCAATAGCTTCATGCAACCTTTTAAGATAACTTAAGTGCCTCTTAAATTAGTATTCTATGATCATTAATCATTGGAGCATTTTAGTTATTTGTATTACTATGGAACAATTTCATCATTTCAGTTGTCAAGTGATTTTCAAAGTAATTCTAAAGACCAACAGGTAATTTCAAACACTTGAGATATTTTAGTAATTTAATAAGTATGGGACATTTTGAGAATTTGAAAAAGTTGTATAGATATAAAAGGTCTTGCAATATATCTTCAACGACATTAGAATGACTTTGTAGAATTTGAGATAATTCAATTTAGTTTTGGACATCATTTGCTAATGTAGGTTATATTAATAATTTAGACATTTTTATCAACAAATTGAAAGTTTTGAAAGAACTCGTGTTGTTGCAATATAACTTCATAGAAGTTTTTAGGCTGGATTTGGAAGCTTTTTATTTTAATTTTGTTCAATTTGAATTTGATTTGTCTTTATTGGCATGTTAACAAATTTTATTTTCTACTAATATTTTTGTAATTTAAGTTTAACATAGCAAAGATGTTAATTTCAAAATCTCTTAGAGATAACTCTATACTTCTTTCTTTATAATTTTGATAATTTTTCAAGAATGTTTTAAAACCTAAGAAACTATCATCATTTTACACCTTCATAAAGCTTTTTATTATTACATGTAAATTTTCTACATAAAAAGTGAGCCAAGATATGTTAAGGATTTTTTAGAAATTTTTTTTTTAATTTTTGGGAATTTTGGTAATTCTCTAAAAGTTTTCTATTGGAGGGATATTTTTGTTATTTCATAAAAATAATTATACTTCAGGTACTTATAGAAAATTCAATGGCTTCAAAAATCTTCTAAAAGGTAAAATATTATTTTTATTTATCTTAAATATTTTTAGAATTTTTCAAAATTTGCTAGAATTTGTATCATCTTGAAGGTATTTTTTAACTATGTCTCCATGTGTAATTTAAAAATTTACAAATATAAATATATCAAAAAGTGTGTCCAAGGACTTGAGCAACCTTCATAAATGATTTATAAATTTTCTATTACGTTTATATTTTTTGAAATAAGATAATGATTTGGATGGATAATAATGAGAAGAGATAAAATTATGATAGAAAGGAACTTATGCAAAAATAAAATTTTGAACTATAGGCCATTAACAAATAATGAAAATAACAATTTTTCATTTTCATTAACCGACTTATATAATCTTTTGTATGTGATAGAGAAAAACACCCAACTACACTTATTGTTCAAATTATGGAAAATGCAAAAATAATTGCGGATAGGTAAATGCAATTGAATTTTGTTAAGAGAATAAATAATTGCATAAGAATGAATTTGTATACTTTGGTTAATAATGTTTAAGTTTATTTGTAATTTAAAATAATATAGTGATGTAATACAAATTATATCAAAATAAAGATTATAAACAGAGCTTTTAGGGCTTGTCCAAAAATAATTTAGAGCCTAATCAAATACATAAAATAGGCTTTGAAATAATGTTGGGATTGTTTAAAACATTTATTGTTCATAAATAGTCATTTATGAGATCAAATGTTATTCTTTTGTTTATGCAAATCTATTAATTTATTTAATTTATTATTTTTATTAATTTTTAGAAAGATATTTTAGACATTTTTATTTCCACTAGGGTTTTTTCTTGTGCCTTATTTAAGTATTATTAAAGAATGAAGAAAACAAAAGAAGTAGGCCAAATTTCATCTCCATCCAAGTTTCTTGACCTCTAAGTGATGAGACTAGCCTATAAATTTGTTTTGGTAGGCCCTTCAAAGGATAAGCCACATGAACATCGATATTTTTGAGTTTTCATATAAGAAGTATCTAATATTAAGGAGTTTTAATTATCTAATAGTATCATATTTAATGTTAAGTAGAGCTCCTCGTAATCAAATGGATGCTATAATTGGAGAGTATTTTATCCACACAAGGGGATCAATTATGTAAAATTTTAAATTCAAATACACACAAGTATAGTAATAGAAAATTTTTATAATTCTTAATAGCTCTTGTCAACTTATTTTAAAAATTCTTATTTACTTCTAAAAGCTTTTTATGTGAAAGTGCAATAAGAAAAATACGTAATAATTTTTAAGTGGTTCTATCTAGCACCAGATCTACATCCAACTTGACCAAAAGGTTAGCCTTGCAATAAAAATTTCTTTCATAAAGGCAAGTATGCATGCCATCACATTGGGCTAGAGGATCCTATAAACATCATGCCAAAAGACCTAACAAAGCATCAAGCCAAAATATCTTATAAAACTAGCAAAACAAACCTTACTAAATCATCTGACTAATGGACCTTATAAGAAAAAACATATATTTTTCAAAGTTGCCAGGCCAAAAAGATCTTTTTGTTATATTTAATAGCAGTACTTAAATAGTATAATCCTAAAAGAAAATTAAAAAATCTAAAACATCCCTAAGAATGAGAAAAATAACTAAAAACCAAATAAGTCTATGGATCTCAAGTATGATCCACTATAATTCATTAAATCAAAATACTAAATAAAAATAATATAATGCATACCCATTATTGGCACTTGTCTTTGATCAAGTTCACAACTTGTGATGAAATAGGACCTTTTGTATTGAGTATCAATGGATAAATTTGATGCACCTGAAATATTACATACTATAGAAGACTCCAAAATCATTCCAAGAGATCATCATGGTCTTCTTTTTTTCTTATATTTCTTGAAATTTTTTTTCATGCTTCTTCTCTTCTTTGCTAATTTGGGACAATGGAGTTGGCAATATCTTAACTTATGACACTTATTATAACATGCCTTACCTTTCTTTCCTTTATCCTTGTAGCTTCCATCCTTCTCAAAATTACTTGTAATCAACTTCTTAAAAATTTTAGGTAAACTTTTAGAAAGAAATTCTACCTCACTATTGCAAGAGGATTTTTCATTAAGTGAAGGTGGTACAACTTGAAAGGCAATGTTCCTTGGCTATTTGGTTGCATCTCTTATTCATTTCCCCTTTCTACTTTTATCTGATTGGTTAAGAGATATCGAAGTAACTCATACAAAAAGGAATGATTCAAAGTTTTTGAGGCTTTAATGGTGGTCACCAAAATGTCAAACTCTTTAAGCAACACCTATAAGATCATCCTCAGTTGTTCAACATTAAGAAAAACTTTGACAAAATTTGAAAGTTCATTCATAATATTAGTAAATCAAATAAACATAACCTTAATGGACTCTCTTTCTTGCAACAAAAAAGCTTATAATCATGTATGAGTAAATCGATTTTAGATTCGTTAACTTTAGCTAGCACCATCATAAGCGACCCCATCTTCTCCTATACTTTTATGGGTGATTTTAAGGTTCATTATTCAATTTAATTTGGTGGTTAAAAGGTCGCAATGAATGATATTTAAAGTCTTAGCATTGAGTTTAACTCTATGTTTCTCTTGAAGAGTAAGTTTATTGAAATGCTTTCTAATTAGAATATTATACATATTTTTAGTAAGAAATTCAAAACCATTTTCACAAATATCCCAAACTTCTAAATTAATATGTTAAAGAAAAATATGTATGTCACTCTTCTGATACAAATAAAAATTGTCATTAGATGAAGTCTCTTACTCTAAGATAGTATGATTGGCTATCATATTGTCAGACATCATGATGATATTCTCTATGATGATATTCAAACAAACACAAGTATATCAATATAAGACTTTTATATTTCTGAATATCTCTTGTAAACCTATTTTAGAAATTAATACCATCTTTATTACCATAGCATCATATAAGCATGATTAGAAAAATCATATTGTATAAAATTTTTCAGCTCTCACAACTGCCTAAGTCAAACATTCATCTCTTTTTGTGCATGTTAGATATAAAAAATTGTATTGAGTGATCACATAATCTTTTCTCTTCAAACCAATATCATCCAATCCAAATGCTTATCTAATGATATGAATGGACTAATCATATTTGTATGTTGTAAATATTATATTATATGATGCACAATAGTTTTATATCTTAACTTTCGTCTTTTAAGTATAGAATTATACAAATATGAAAAAAAATATTATATTGTACAAAGAACATCACATTCAACATCCTCTCAAAAAAAAAAAAAATAAGGATCATACTTATACAATCAAGAAATTGTATTGTATGAATCATCCAAGATATTAACTTATGACTAATTCACTTGGTCCAACTTTTTGTTTGATCTCCTAAATAAATTAATTATACAAATATAATAAGAACATGATATTAAATGATTAGTATAACTTTGCCAAGAGAGAGATGAACTTAAAAAATAGGATTATTAAATATTTAGAATTCAATGGTACTAAGTGATAAATAGAAGTGTTAAAACCCAAAACAAAAGATCAACAATTTTTCAAAATTAAATGATAATTTTATCATACAATTGATATATTCTAAAAATTAAAATAAATATTAAATAAAGTTAGAAAAATGTGAAATTGGGTCAAGAGGTAGAGTTTATAGATATGGTTAATATAATATTATCTTTGTGTGGAATGGAAGTATAATGGCATGGATAACCATTTTATGTTGCTATCTATTTTGATTTCAAAATGGCATGATTTGAATTTTATAAATAACATATGTTTCCAAGAAGAAGAAGAAGAAGAAGATACATGAAATATATTGCAAAGATGAGTGGTCACTATAAATCTACTCTATGAAAACATAGGTTGAAATTATTCCCCATCTAGATTACGTTTTAGATTTATCCACTTCACCTTCATCATCTTCAAATGATTCAATTGCTTCTAACATCCTTGAAGGCCAACTTCACTTTCTTCTTAATAAATCATGTAAAACTTCCCACTTAGATCCAACGATACACTTCATTGACTACTATCGTAAACTTGAATTAGTAAATTAGTCATTCCTTTACGAGTTCTAGCCCTACTATTTCCTAAGGATCTCACAAATTGAGGTTTAACCACCAAGCAATCCCACACCATGTCATTTGCCCGTGAACCTTGACTATTCATATCGCATCAATCCCTCGTTTCTTGCTATTAGTGCAACCATTGTAGCAAGACATGTTTCCCGCTAATTCCTTAATTTTGTCAACACTACTGTAGTTTTAATTGACATTATACCTTCATCAAGCTCACCAATGCAGAATATATCACCTTATTGATATTACCTCAAACCTCTTTACTGAAGCCAAACAATCACATTGAGATCCAATATGCATTATCTTGATTTAAAGTACAACACTAACTTGTGTCTCCCATTGTTGAACCCATCCACACAACTATGCCTCCATCATGCCTTGAATGCTAGAGGATTAGTTGCACTATAATATGACACTATAGCAAATTTTACATCGTGCATTACTTCCATTGCTAACAACTCTTAATCTCCTTTTTGATATTAGAATTATATTTGTCCATGTACATTCTCCATCACTATTTAAAATTTAGTTTTAAAACCAGATTCAATATGTTGCACCTCTTCATCAATTTAATACAAAAACCAAAATTGATCCATACTTGTTTTTCATCAATAAATGAATTATACTATTTATGAGATCAAAAGTCATTCATAATATATTCTACTTTTTTTTGTATTTATAACAAAAATTGTATTTCAAAGATGTAACTCATAATTACAATAATTTTTTTTTTATCATTCTATTACATTTATAAATTATATACAAAATTTGATTCCTATATTAGAGTATAAATTATGATAGGAATATGTTTTATAATTATTTATATTTTTAATAAATATAATATAAAGAATAAATATTTTATTTTTTAATTATAAATTAAGAATAGAATCAACATATGACATTTCATTATAGTTCGTATTGCCGTTTCATTTGTAAGATACATGTTTAGATAATTTTATTCTAAATAAAAAACAATTTAGAATATATTTAATAATTATGCAACAAATATAAAAGATATTTAGAATACATTAATTCAGTGTTGCAAATTAGTCATTAAATTCACATTTTCCCATTATTCGTTTGTAGGGCTGGCTCTTGGATGACATCACGCTTATGATGGGAATGGCGTAAGTCAACGTGGGACCCATACTTCTCGCACGCGTGGTGACTCACAAGTCAAACGCGTGACAGCGGCAGCCCTTTTCCCCATGTGGCCCCGTTGACTCAACATTCATCCAACCGACCACTCTTTCAACGCGTACCTACTGCATCCCGTGTCAACCACCCTATGGAGAGCTACTTTGAAATAAAAACGTGCTTCTGTCGTCTTCTTCTTCCATTAAGCTTTCTGCGTTGCGAAGCAAATGCTGAGGTTATGTATTAATTCGTAATTAGTGCGAAGGATTTAGTGTTGACCTTTTAATGAGGATTAAATTAAATCAAGCTTATCGCTTAATTGATATTAGTTGGAAGCAAGCGTGAACAAATTGTATGAAGTACAAAGTCATTGCTTTTAGAACTAACTTTTTATGTGATGTTGGCATTCCAACAAAGTTAAAAAAAAAATAAAATAAAAGAGCAAGTTAATCCAATTGGTCTTATTTCTATAAAATTGATTGCTTTATGGACTAATTAGTAGAAAAGTTGATGGTGAGAAAAGCCTTCTTGAATGCTTAGAGAGAATTTTCTCATATTAAATATTGTTATAATATTAATATACTTGTGGTAGCCCTCACATCTATTAAGTATGATTTTTGAGTTTATGAGTATCCCTATAGTTATGTATCATGCTCCTAAGAATGTATTCGTTTAACAAGCAAGTTCTTTGCGTTATTTAATGCTCATATATAATATTTTTGTACTTTGGTTATGTAAAAAATATGCACATATGTAATTCCCATATTATCTCTATATAGTTAAAAAGGCTCTAAGAATGTATGTGATATTATATGATGATACGATTATAATATACACAATGAATTATCCTATATTATACATTCAATAAGGTGATATGTTGATTTATAAGCAACACTATTATATGATATATTGCGTCGAAAGAATGATCATAAGTAGATACAATAAAACTCATGATACAAGATATTCAATTTTACCATAAACTATGGATCGAATCTCAATAATGCCACAAAAAATAGTTAAAATAAGGGTTTTATTGAGTTTATTGATATTATTAGGTGCTATTAAGATGCAATGAATTATTTATTAAATATAAAGATATTTCTTATTTTTTGTTTTTACATATCATTTAGCACATTTTTATTTTTTATTTTTATATTAATATTCTATTAGGTTGATGGCATTAAAGTCTTTACATTATAATTAAGATTATCTATACTCTATTTAAATCATTAAGAAATGAAAAAATGTGTGTTATACTCAATTTGGAATTAAGGAGATTTTGTGAGGTGCATGCATGCATAAGAGATTCCTTCTAAAAAGGAGATGCATGCTAGTCTTTATCCTAATCCAAATTGCAATATAGATTTATCCTCATCCTCATCTTATTTAGCAATCGTTGAATGCCCTAATGCTACCACTTATGTCTTCCTCGTAGATAATTCCACTTTTACCATCTTCCTTGGCCAACTATTTATGCACATCCCATCAATTGACTAGCACAACTTGGGTATATCTTGTGATGTGCCTTTGCCATGAGCAATAACAAATCTATCCAAAATGTTATTATAGGCCACATCCCTTTTTCTTATTCACTAGATTTGTATCGGATACTATTAAGTTTACAAGCAAAACCATCACGTTATCATGTAGACACTACCCACAAACCCTTTACAATATCATCAATAATTTTACCCAAGAAAACCATGAGCATTATTTGAGATTCTCTAATAACCCCTTTTTACAAACCTCTAATGCTCATCTACCTCATATACATAGCTCTTATTACCCATGAGGATGCATTTTTACATATCCATTGGTCCTTTATTTGATCCTTGCATTCATATTAGCTTTTGAGTCATCCTAATTCTCAACATAAGTGTCTATGTTTTACCACAAAGATCATGACCTTTATTACCAATACAAGTCATTCACGCCTAACTATCAGATTTCCTATTGTAGTTGTGCATTAAGTTGTTTTTCTGGCTTATTGGAGTTCCTCCATGGACATCCTCTCATTATCAACACCATTACTGTAATGCATCATTCTACATAAAACATTATAACTCAATAAATTATATCAATTATACAAGCATATAAAGTTAATTATATCTCTTAGTATAAAAATAAAAGCTCATTTTACTAATAAATGAGTGAGGGTGATGTGAAAATCTATAATGTTCTCAAAACATATCAATGAAAATAACAACACATAATACAACAACTATCATGTAGTATAAAAATTTAAAAATCAATGTTGATATAGAACTTTAAAAGTATGATATAGATGATGTCCTCACATACATAGAGTATCAATCACACTTACAAAAGATAACAAACTTTTACCTAAGGTCATGTACTACTATCTAAGAACTTTCACCTTTATGAGTATAATATAAGTGAGAAATTAGTATAATATACTTAATAGGTAAATCTCTAACTATATATAATAAATAAATATAAAGAGTAAATAATTGAACAATTAAATTTAGTAAATAAAAGAATACATGAAAATATGTAAAGAGAGTAATAATAACACATATATAACTATATATATATATATATCATCATCATCATAAGAATATAATATTTTTATCTTATTTTTATTTATCATGATTTTCTTTTTTATTTAATTTTATTTTTTTTATTCTTTTTTATATATTTTCATTCGTTCTCTAGGGTTAAACTCTTTCATCACCCCTACCCTAGTATCTAAGAATCTCATATTGCATCTCATCATCACAAGCCTCAGGTTTAGATATATAATAAACTAATATTTGAGTACTATGATACTAAGAAGTGAAGTATCCTATTTTATCATCACTAGTCTCATATTGTAAGGGAACAAGGTACTCCAACATGTTAGAGTCTCATCTCTAAGTACCTGCAACGCTATCATATAATTATCACCCTATATAACTAACACTTAATACTAATAAAAAAACGAGACTACTAATGTGTCAAAGCCTCATCTCTAAGTACTCATGATACTGGAAGTAAATTATCTCATCATCATTAAATCTCTCTACTTAATATTAACATCTTGTGTTGAAAAAAAATAACACTCTAAATGTTAAAGCCTAATATTTGAGTGTCCGCGATGCCTAAGAGTGATATATCTCATCAACACTAAATTGAGACTTCCAACATTCCATGACTCCATCTCTAAGTATCATGATACTAGAAGTGATGTATGTCACATCTATCAAATCATTATTAGATAAGATCACACTCTTTCTCAAGCTATATTGACTTCTTTTTTGTCCTTTCTTTTCTTTTCATTATTTTTTATCTTATCATAAATTTTAATTTATAATATCATATAACTTATATATTTATACAAGCATGATTGTATATATATATATATATATATATATATATATATATATATATATATATATATATATATATATTCAATCATAATCATAATGTGTTATAATGAAATCAAAACATGTGTAAGAAATGTCATGTTATATAATGCTCACATCATCAGCTATTTTATAATAATAATAAAAAGAATTTTTTAATAACTTACTTGTATCATAATTAATTGATTTATCTACTTGGTAGATTTAAAAATCTTTTTAAAATATCATTTTTTCTCAAAATTATATTAATTTTTATCAATAATAAGTTAATTTTTTTATTAAGAAAATATTTTTAAAAAATTGTATTGATCATGTCATAAAAAATTACTCTTTTTATTTTATATTATTATATTGTATAGTATGATTTGCATGATTTAATATGATCAATACATTACAATGATTGACCATTATATTATATAGATCATACAACTTCTATATTCCTATTATACAAGCATGATACCTAATAGTCATTGGATAATACTAGGGATTGGATAGATAATATATACCAAGTAGCTAATGAATCATACACTTGATCTCTATTAAGTAGTTTGAGAACAAACTATGCATATCTAGTCTAATACTTGTATTAGTATAATGACATAAAATCTTTAATAATTAATCATGCTAGCCTAATTCTTGTACTTATATAATTAGTAATATATATGCATAATACCATAAACCCTATTTGTAATAGTTTGATAACATCATTATACAAGTATGATTTATAGACAATATATTGTTAAACACTTAGCTCTAGTGGATCATTGGAAATTTTAGAAATTTGATAGTTCTTCTTTGATCAGTGGTTAGAGAAATTAAAGAATTATTACTTTATGTTAGTTTTTTCTAGTATCTACTACTTGTAATGTATAAATTACTATAAAAAAGGTTCTATAAAATCACAAATGTATTTTTTATCTAGTTTATTTCTTTCTCAGTAAAATCCAACAAAAAAATGTCTTTTCTCAACTCTAATAGTTGGAATTAGACCTTTGTTTGTCAAGCTAGATAGAGGAATCAACAAACTTAGAGAAAGGATTTCATAATTGGAAGTTCTTCTTGGCATTAAACTTGATTGAGAAGGTTCATATGCCATTTTTTAGCATCTTACAAACTTAAAGTTAGTTGGTGATATAAAACCCAGCAATGTCCTCCTTGATTTTAACTTCCAGCCAAAGATTGCTGATTTCGGACTAATTAGGCTAATGCCAGGGGACTAGAGCCATCTTAGCACCAAATTTGTTGGAACATTGTAAATTTAGTGATCATTTTATGTTTGCATGATGATGAATACTTAATTTTCATCACTGGTAGCAATTGCTTTATAATAAGTTTGACAATGCTAACTTGGTTTTAGCTCACCCGGATACATTTGAACAGGGGATATACTGCACCTGAATATGCTATACATGGTCAACTAACCGAGAAGGTTGATACGTACAGCTTTGGCGTTGTCATCCTGGAAATTATCAGTGGAAGGAGGAATAGTTACCCGAAGCTCGAACATCAATATATTTTAGAATGAAGGTCTCCAACTAACTCTTGTTGAGAATTTTGATCAAATATATCATGGGTAAGTCAAACAACATTGCATGTTGGCCATGGTGTGTAAAGCAGTTGGAGTAAAATTTTTTGATAAAACAATGGGCACTCTGAGGATTTTTAAACCAAAGTACTTTAATGGTACCAAGAATGCTAAGGAGTTAGAGAACCTCTTATTAGGCATGAAGTAAGCATTCACCATTACTCATGTGCCAAAGGTGGAGAAGGTGACCATTCTAACATGCATCTCACATAAGATATGAAATTGTGGTGGAGAATGTGGAGTATTGATGATGCAAATGCTAGAAGGAGAAAAATTGATACATAGGAAAAGCTCTAAAAAGAAATGAATGATTAATTTCTCCCTTACAATTCTTCTTGGGTGACTTAAGAAGCTTTAAAGAAACTATAACATGGTGAATTTGTGCAAAAATATTTCAAGGAATTTAGAATATGCTCAAGGAAAACATGTTTTTTTAGCTTCTTGTCTAAGCTACAACCATGGGTGCATTTGGAGCTTTGTTGAAAGAATGTGCAGAACTTGTGGAGTGTAATTGTTGCTGTTGATACTCTTGTGGACTTGAGAGTTTCCAAAGCTTCATATGTGCATTCCAAATCTAAAGAGAAAGGAAAAGAAATGAATGGAGAATGGAAGTGGGATGCAATGAAGCATGTTGGGGGTGAGAAGAATGACAAAGGAAACTAGAAGTAGGATCATCTTCCTTCCAAGGTATGTAAGATTATTTCTTATCCAATGAAGCTCATTGTGCTAGAGTCTGCTCTTAGTTTGAGAAGCTTAATTCCCTCATGGTTGAGAAACTAATGAGAAATCTAATAAAAATGTTCTTGTACTTAACAATCCTTTATAATTACTCAATCCTTTGGTAGTTGATTCAATCAAAATGTTAAAAACAATAAGTGATCTTGCTTCTACACATTCTATGTTTATGCATGTCTTAATGAAGATGAATGGTCAAGAGATTGTGATAATGGTAGAAAAGGGTACTACATAATATTTGTGAACAAAGATAGATATTTATTTTCATCAAATTTTTTCTACTTAAAGAATCAAATTTTATTTATTGAAAAAAGATAATTATATTTTGGTTTCATTATATTTTTACATAGGATTTTATAATAAACAGAAATTTTAACATTTTATAAGTATTGAATATAACAATTATTAATAATACGTCAGTGCTTACTAGTTTAAATTAATATATTTGTGTATAGATATTTGCAAAATTGGGCACATATAAATACTAGAAGTGATTTACCTGTGTAAATTATTGATCGATCATCATTTTATTTATTTTATGATTTTAAAGTTATCCCAGATGTCTCAAAAACTAATTAAAGATTAAAATATATTTATGAGTCATAAAATATTTTCTAGATATTTCTCTCTTATTTTAAATTATGCCAACTTACCATATTCCAAACATAATAAAAGATCTAAATTTGATTTTTTTTTTTACTCTTTTATAATGTATAATTACTTGCTTTCAATATTTATTAGATATAATGGCAAAAAATCAATTAAAAATGTATTAATATTTATTATTATTATTATTATTTATCTATTAAATTTTTATTAATTATATGGCTATAAGGTTTATTTAAAAATTTGGGTTGTAAGTAGGAAAGTGATTTTATTTCCTAAAAATAGTGAATGCAAATGATCAAGCTATGGTTGGAATGGCTTATGGACTGTAGCCAACTCTGGAAAGTTGGATAGGAAAGGACAATTTATAGGCCTTTGGATGATTTTGTTTTAATCCTTAGATTAGATTTGCAAGAAGTCTAAAATAGTCATAACATTCACCTTGATGGGATTATGGTGATGTAAGAGACAAATAGTTATTTTGTTCCCTACTACCATCTGTATAAGAAGGTAATTGAAAAGAAGAGAAAACCAAATATTTTTCAACAACATAATAGAAAGAGTTGAAAATTGGCAAAGATATCTTCCTTATTGTCTTGATCAAGATTAAGGAGGATTAGGTCAGTGAGATTCTTGATGCAGTTATAGAAGTTCTTAAGAAATTTGTAAATGTCATACCTTGGTGTAGCATAAAACTTTACTTCTAAGAATGGAAATTAATCACAAAATTGACCTATTATTTAGTGCTATTCCTTTTGCACATCTACTATATTGAACGTTCCCATTTAAGTTAGTAGAATTGCATAAACAACTAAATGAGTTGTTAGAAGTTGGCTTCATTCAATTATTTATACCATTTGGTACCATAATACTGTTTCAAAGAAAACAAGATAGTCCTTTAGAGATGTGCATAGATAATCATGCATTGAACAAGTTAATGATGAAGAACAAGTACATAATTCCTTTGGAGTAAGATTTGCTTAATTAATCATGCAAGGAAACATGGTTCACCAATTGGACTTGTGATCAAGATATTGGCAAGTCAAAATTGAGCATAGAGATGAAGCTAAGAATACTTGCGTGACTTGATATAACTATTTTGAGTTTTTAATTATGCCTTTTGGCCTAACAAAAGCCTATACTATATTATATACTTTAATGAATATTTTTTAGTACCTTGATGAGTTTATTGTGATTTACTTGGATGATATTGTGATGTACAACAACTCTCTTAAAGAGCACAAGATGTATTTGTGAAAAGTCATACCTCAGTTAAGAGAATTTTAGCTCTATGTGAATATGGAATAATAAAAATTTGTTAAGGAAGTGATCATGTTACTTGGACACTTGATTAGTAATCATTAAGTGAGATTAGATCCAAAGAAGGTGTAAGTCATTATGGATTAGAAGCTCCAACGAAGATATTTAAGTTGAGGTCTTTTCTTTATTTAGTAGATTACTATCATACATTTATTGAGGGATACTCAAAGAAGACTATCCCATTATCAGATCTTTAAAAGAAGAGTGAGAGATGGAATTGTTTTTAGGCTTATCAAGAGGCATTTCACAAACTCAATGCAACAATTTTAAGTGAACCGTGTTGTGATTACCAAATTTTGAGTTACCTTTTGTGCTATATACGAATACACCAAACAAGGCTATTGATAGGGTTTTGGTGTATAAAGACCTCCTTATTGTTTTTGAAAGTGGGAAGCTAAAGTTGTAGAGTAAAAGTATCTAGCTCATAAAAAACAAATGATTGTTGTTGTACATTACCTTTAAATTTGGAGGGTGTATTTGCTAGGAATAAAATTTGTTATGCAAATTAATAATGTTGCCAACACATTCTTCAAAATGCAAAAAATGTTTTCACCAAAGCAGACTCATTGGTAAAAGTTCCTAGCCAAATTTGACTTTGTATAGGAGCACAAGTTCAATACAAATAATCAGGTTACTGATGTGTTGTGTTGAAAAGAGATATTTACTACCATCTATGTTATTAGTCAGGTGAAAACATGCATGATGGATAGAAATTGGGTTACTATTGCTAATTATAAGGCTTATAGTAATCTATTGAAACATGTTTAAGAGTGAATTATGAGACGATATTGGCTCAAGGATGGACTCTTGATGTTTAAAGGAGATAAAGTATTAATGACTTATGGAAATGGCTTATGGAGAGAGCTATTTAATGGGTAGCATGTTCCACAACAAACTAGGCATCTTGATAAGGAAAGGATGTTAGCTCTCTTATCTCGTTCCTATTACTAGCTTAGAATAGAGACTGATATTAAGCTCTATTTTAAAACATATTTGATGTGCCAACAAGACGAGACAAAGAAAAGAAAGTAAGTATGTTTATGACAATCTCTGCCCATTCCAACAAAATTGTAGGCATCAATTTCCATAGACTTCATTAGTGGATTTTCTAAGATAAATGGCATGGCTTCAATGATGCTGGTTGTTGATCGCTTCTTAAAGCATGTTGCATTTATTGTTACACCTTCAACTTGTTTGGTTGATGTAGTTAATGAGTTGTTCTATTAGTATGTGGTCAAGTATCTTGGTGTATCCAAAGACATTATGAGTGATTGGGATATAAGATTTATGTAAAGGTTTTATACTTCAGTACTCAATTTGATGGGAACAAATATGGAATCCTTTAAAGCCACTCACCCACAAAATCGATGGACAAACTAAGATAATAAATCAAGTTTTGGAAGAATAAATGAATTTTTTCATGAAAAGAAATAAAAATTGGTTGAAATTATTAGATAGTGTGTAATTCTGATATGACCTACACAAGTTCTTAGTAAAATAAAGATAATTCATTTTAAGTTTATTTTAGGACAACTAAATACTCCTATAGTAATTACAAATGAAAAATCTAATGGAAAGTATTTTATAGCAAACACATATTCTAGGGATAAGAAAGAGATGCTTGAGAAATTCCATGATAGCTTGAGAAATGTTGCAAAAAGAATGATTAAGTATACGAATCAAAAGTGCAGACAAATAGAGTTCAATATATGAGACAAAGTGTTGTTGAAGTTAACTCCATAGATATGGAGAAAATTAGTGGTCAACCTAACCATCGTGGATTGATCTTAAAGTATAATAGGTCATTTGAAGTGGTTCAAAATATACTAATGTGGCTTATCAACTAAATTATTTTTTTGGAAAGACTCAAGGTCCACCCAACCTTTCATATAAGCCTTTAAAAAAAGTATCTTAAAGATAAGGCAGAGCCCTCAAGGGGCAAGATGAAGTGTGCTCTACCTATTATGTGATAAAATTTTGATCAAGATATGGAAAAGAACCTTGATCATTAGACCTTTGAGAAAAGCAAGAAGATTCATTTAACCAAGTTTTGGTTCAATGGAAAGGAAAACTTGTCGATAAAACATCATAAGAGATAGACACTACTCTATAACAATTTGAGCAATAAATTGCTAAATATTTGTCAAAGAGGACATCTAGTTCTTCTGGTGAGGTGGTTTGTTATCCCTTTAGTTTTAATAGATCAATGAAAATTCTAGTTGTTTTTTTATTAGCAATTGAAGAAGTTAAAAACTTTTATTTAAGACTAGATTGAGCAAACATCCATTACTTTCAATATATAAATTGTTATAATGAGTGTTCTATAAAACTACCAACATACCTACATGTAATTATTACCTTGTGTATTACTTCCTTAGTAAAATCTAACAAAGGAAAAGTGTTTTCCCAACTCTAATATTGCATATTATATGCATTTGGATATTTTGGAGAGGTTTGACTAAGAATTAGAGTTCCTAGTTGTTGCATAGGTTTGGATTTGTTGTTGAATTTGAAATTAAGACTTATGCCTCTATGACATATACTATGCAATAGCCTATTAGTTTGGTATATGTGTTACACTGGTATGATCCATACTCCTATGTGTAAATATGATCAAACGAGTAATTGGACAAGATGATTTCTTGATTAAGCAATACATTGTTATCATATTATCTGAGTTTTATTTCATATTAGTGTGATCACCAACTTTGATTCAAGCATTGTATTGGTATGATTCTTTTGTCAAACTAATATAATGTCCTCCAATTATTAAATTAAGCAAGTGATCAATTTAGATGACTTCATTATTGTACAAGTAAAATCAATAGATTGCATCAGTATTATCTTAATAGATTTTTTTTCACACTTAGGTCAAAACATTTTGAAGCACTAGTTATCTAGGTCATAATTGTATGATGTAAATGGGTACCTTATACAATCATTATAGCCAAAAGTAGTAATAGCTTCTAACCATTTTAACTTCTTTGTATAACTCATATGCAGACCTTAATTAACATTGAAATCAATTAAAACATACTTTAAGAAGAAAACTTAGGTAAGACCTTTACCTTGTCATGCTATATCTACAAAATAAATCCAAAAATCAATTATTTTCCTTTAGACCTTCTTTTTCTTTTTTGATCTCTTTATTTTCTCAAAAGACAACATCATCTACTTTCCTTTTTGCTCTTCAACTCTTCTCTCCCCCTCTTCCTACTCACTCTCTCTCTTTTAAAGTTTCCCAAATGTAGCCACTTAGTCTTGGGCAAGAGAGAAGCTTATCCTTTTATTTAATAAGATGATTAAAATAACTCCTTTTTTGTTAATATTTTTTTACAAACTCATAAAGAATTTAATTCACATATGAAAATTACAAGTTGCATTCTAACAAAATCCTCACGATGGGACCTTTGCATTGGTCTGATTGAATATAAAATCTAGTCATTGGCCTTATAGCATGCTTTTAAAGGTACTTATAGCTCAATGTATTTTTAAATTCTAGATTTATAAAATTTATATTTGATACATAAAATATGATATAATCAGATATGAGAGTTTAATTAGGTTGGTTGTCATAACTCTCATGTTATTTAATTGCCAACCACTTGACCATGTTCATAGCTCCATTAACATTTTGATACCTAAGCTAGATTTTACTCCTAAATCTCTCCATCATATTAAATATAAATGTGAATTTGGATATGTCTACACACTACTTTCATCAACTTAGTATTTGAGCTTGATCAACATTCTTACTACTACATTATCATATTTTTGTATAAGAACTAGATTTCACTCCTACATATCTCCATCATATTTAGTATCAAAGCAAGATTTTTCTCCTACAAACCTCCAAGACATTTGGTGCCATGCCCCATTTATCATAAACCAATAACATGTAATAAAAATAAATCAAAAAATAATCAAGTAAATCAGAGATAATAACTTAAAATTTAGGAACTAATAGTTAAAAAATAAGTAAAGTTGATGGAAATACTATGCAAATTTCAAAACGTCAAGTTTGATACAACAAAAAGGAAATAATATTACATGATATCTAACTAACATTTGGTATGAAAAATTAAAAATAAAATACTAATAAAACATAGATTATTCTTAAATACATAAAATCCTTCTATCACACTAACAAAGACATCATACTTTCATCACAAAGTCTTAAACTGTCATCATCTGAGGACTCTCAACTCTATAAGTGTCAACAACTTAACCTATAATATAAATAAGAAATGAGTATAATATGCACAAAGCTACTAGCTACATATAAGAAAATAGTAAATAAAAATATAATAATATAACTAATAAATAGAATGGAGCAGTAAATACAACTATACATGATAAGTTATTAACAAAAATATAGTATCAATGCATTTATGCTAATATGCATCAAGTCTATATATATATATACATAATCATTGTATGGCACTAAATGTATATAGTACTCATAATATGTCATATTATTTTCTTTTTGTATTTAATTTTATTAATATTTCTTTTTTTTTCTCTCTTTTTCATATTCATTCTTTCTCATGGATCATATTTTTTTTCTGACCTTATCCCCACTCCCGTGGGATCCTATATCATATTTCATCATCATGTAGCTACAATCCTCTATTGCCAACATATTATACTAGCAATGATGGGGACTTTACCTTGATGTGGTACCCATTTTTAAGAGCTCATGACACCAAGGGTGAAGTATATTTCATCATTACGTAGTCATCACACTATATTACCAATATCTTGTACAGACTAAAGTGAGATCGTTAACATGAAAGGGTAAATTATATCTCATTATCATATAGTTGTTACCCTTTATTACTAACATCTTATGCTAGTAATAGAAGAAAAAGATCTTTCTCAACTTTCTTTCTTTCTTGTGATATACTAGATCACTAAATAATACCAATGTTTTCTCTTTTTTCTTTCCTCTTCATTCTTTTTTTTCTTCTTATCATATGTTTTGATTTATAGCTTCCTATATTTACATATATAAGTCATACATACATACATATATACATGCACACACATAACACACACACACACACACATATTAATAGTAACAAAATACTAAAATAAAATAAAAACATATACAAATGCTTACATCACTATGCATTTCATAATGATAGCCACGAAAATCTAACAAGCTTTTAATAGCCTAATCAATTATCTTTTCTATCTAATGGCTATGACAAGTTTTTTTATGACTTTTCCTTTTCCCTTGTCCACTCTCATCATTTTTTTACACATTTCACATCACATTTTGTTAATTATAGGTCAATTTTTATTTTTATTTTATAAGAAAGTAATTTCAAAAGCCATCCCAAACCATCCTTTAAAAAGTTACCCATTTTCAAATTATTGACTTTATATCATACATTATGATCCCCCATATCATATTATATTATCTACTAAGCTCACAATAATAGCCCAACCTGGTTGCACATATAAGAATAGTTGCGCTTAGTTTACAAATAAACCATGCATGGCCACACACATACCAATTACTTGATACAATCATAATAGCTAAAACATTAATGTATACAATACTTTAAACATTTTGTATAATGACTTATACCTTAATTCTTTTAAGGCAAAATATGGCATAATTTCTAAATATGTGAGATAAGGTATTAATAATTTACATTAATTAGAAATAAAATGCAAACAAAGCTTAGAATGATGTACAAGTGAATTCCAATGTACCCATCGTAAGTTGAGAATATTATGAAGCTAATTGATTAATTGAGGTATTGCAAGTTGAAACATCATTTTTCTTATAATTTTTTATCTTTATATGAGAAAGTACATTAGATATAAATAAAGAAAGTGCAACAACTAAAAGTTCTTTTCCAAAAACCTCAAACTAACTATTACATTATTGATATTTAAATTATATTAGTATATCAATGATAATATCATGGTGTTGAGGTTTGTATAGTGATTGTCCCAATAATCAAATGCTTTGGCCAGTACTAACAAGTTTTAAAAATGTGATCTTACATGTTTGAGATGACTTTTGTTAATATAAAAAAATGGCATTGAGCCATATGATGGAATAAAGTAATTACTTGGGTTAAATGAAATAAAAAAATATGACAAAAGACTTTAAATAAAAAAATAGAGTTGAGAAGATAAAAAAGAAAATAATGATTCACTCACCAATGTTAATGTAAGAGAAGGCTACCAAGCTAATTCAAATAGTGACGCTACCAAGTAATGCATATTCTTTGATCACAAATAATTCATCATTTTTCTATTTATAAGAGATACTTTAAATAGAAGATTGTAAGTAATTATTTAATACTAAAATAAACCAATGTACTTCTTGAAGAATTACATGTCTATATAATTATTTAATATAAAATCATACTTCATACTTATTTCTTAAAGATTTTTATCTATATCTTTGAATATTTTAAACATATACATTAATGTACCACTTAACCTGTGCCACCTTACAAACCATGAGCCACCTATCACCATTTTGACTTCGTATCTCTATTACTTAACTACTCTTAAAGTTTTATTTTAGATTGGAAAAAGGTTGAAATAATATATTTCTTGATTTCTTAATTTATTATATTTTATTAGCCTATTATTAGCCTTATTGGAAAATGACTAGCTCTTCTTATTATAATTTCATGATGAGCCTATGATAAATATTTTTGTTATGTAATTTTAAGCCCAAATTGTACTTGAACTTCATGCACTTCATGACATTTATGTTCATATTTAATTGCTCATTCTTATGTTGCATCATTGTCTATACGACTCTAACTAAGCAAGCAATGCTTTAGAATACTAGTTTGAAAGTACTTTATATTTATGGTTTATATAGATTGTATTAGTTTGAAAGTAGATCACCACTATACGATAAATATTTTTATAAAAGTTGTTAATAAAATGTCATACATTGTGATTATAAAATATGAATACTTATATGATGATATGTTAGTTTAACTTAATTAAAATACTAGTTATACTCATATAACAAATATTATCATAATGATATGAAATTAGATATTATGAATATTATAATTATTTATTTTTTTAGATCTTCTTTGTATGGTCATAAAAATATTTTATTATGATCTTACTACTATGATATTACCATAGTAATAATATGATACTAAGTTTATACTTTTTATAATTTAATATTAATTGATAAGACAAATATATTAATCATCTTAATATTTAGAAAAATTATATATATTGGTTCACATAGTCATAAAATAAAAATATTATACTCGTGTGATATAATAAGTGCATTAACTAATGAACATATAATTATGATAGAAATAGTTAATACTTATATGGTGTGTAAAATAGTAAAAAAATAAAGTTGTATTAGTATGATATAATAAACATATTAATATACACTATAAGTATATTTATAAGATTTTTCATTTGAATTAAGACTTTATATTATGAGATATATAGCACTTGTTGATCCACTCATAATAAAATGTGGTCATATTAGTATGATATTAAAATTGTATATGCCTAAAAAAATATTAAGCTCAAATACTGAGAGAAAATAAATAGATATTTGTATAAAGTAAGCTACATTACAAGTGAAAACTCAACTCTCAGAGACTGAATAATATTTGTATTATGTTGATACCTTATACAACTAACTTGAATATACAACCTTAATCTATGGTCACAATTATATGATGTACCTGTATAATCTTGACACAAATTTACCTTTATTTTTAAATATAAGCTAGAATAAAGATTATTTAAATATGATACTGAATATCATACTTTATAATTGATAAGAAATGGAAATTAATGCTTTAATTAACATGTTTAAAGCTAGATTTTTTAAAATTAAAACTTAAGTTAGACTAAAAATAATATGAATTGATATTTAATAAAGTTCTAATATAGTTCTAGAGATCATCATAATGCAAAAATGATATTAAATAAATAAATGTATTTAATGTAATCTTTGTCATGCTATATAATCATTTAAATGAAGGCTTTAATAATCTAATCATAGGTAATGTGTAAATGAATATCTCTAAACAATTTAGCCCCCTACAAGGTGAAATTTTATTAGCTCTAAAATCTAAAAGTTAAGCCAAGCTTGAGCAAACCACCAACACTCTTTGACAGGTCCTTACATGTGGATTACTTTGTAAATTATTTTTATCAAGTTTTTTAATTTAGTAATTTTTGTTTGATCTTAAGAAATATGATCTAAAATAAAAATAATAATAATAATAACATAATTACTTTATGCTCTTTAATTAAGTGGTGTACAATTAAATGTTCAATAATCTTTCTCTTTTGATGATGAAAAAATTATTAAATAAATAATAAAATAAAAAAATATGACAATTATGACACATAAATGCTATCCATACATTCATTCTCTCCTAAATGTATGTAAGTAAACAATGAAGAACAAGCATTGGGAATGTATAAATTGCTTTTTATTTCAATCACTTTCTGTTCTTTTCATTTCACTCACTTTTCTCTCCCCTTTTTTTTACCTTGTATCAAAAGATAAAATAGATTCAAATAAAGTAAACAACTAGTGCAATATAGAAGATCATGTATAGGAAGATAACAAAATATATAGTACAAGTGTATAATAACAATTTTAATTATATAATAATACAATTATTCAATTCAATAAATTTTACATTGATTGTTGAACTTGAATAAGATGAATACGTAACAATTTAAATCAACACTAAAACATATTCTAATAACTTTATAATAAGATTACAATGATAATAAACTAATTATAGTAATCAATTCTAAACATATTATCTTTCATAATATTTTTAGATCATGCATCTCAATATCAAATAAGGATTAATCATTTATAAGGCTTGATCAAGTGTTTCATAGAGTTTCATACGCAAAGTCATGTCAAGAAGGTGGCTTTACGCAAGCTTGGTCCAACTTGTAAATCATTAAGCCATCTATTCATTTTTTGCTCTTGGTGGAGTGATTACTTATTAGAAGTTCATCAGTAAGACTCTATGTTGGTTTGATTGCTTATCCCATCACTTATTTCTGTATAATATAATTATAATAATATTACATATTTAACTCATGTATTCTCTTACTAAATCATTTATTGATTTATTGAGTTCACTGAAACTATATTAAGAAACCTTTAATATCACTACGTGATGTTCTAAGTTCATCTTAAGTTTCAAGATATTAAAATTAAGCTTAAAACATATTTACTTCAACCTATACTATTAATTTCTATTGGTCTTATGATATGATGTTTAATATTGTACCTAGATGATCTATAATTTGTCTTAAAATTTAAACTAAAGTTTGAAGTCATCATAGGATCATAGGGTATGATATCTTCATTATCACCACTGACTAAACAAACTATTAAAAGCATGAATGGGATCATATGACATCAGTTTGTAATATGTTCTCTAATATATAAGAGTAGAGTTTTTGTTAACATCATATGAGTATAAAGGTTTCATCATACTATTATATTATTTAGTTTCTCTTAGAATTGATTAAGTATATAGACTTAGTTTTGGTCAGACATAAATAATTTTTATGTTATATTAATATGACTATACTCGATTATAAGTGGATTGTTGAGCATTATATATTATACAATGCAAAGTCTCTGCATTGTAATTGGACGTTCAAGCGAAAATTTTTATAAATGTGCATATAGTGTATACTATTGTATTGTATTAGTATAACATCATTTTATTGTTATTTTACAAATTATTTGTCATAATTCTTTGTTCATTAATAGATGTGCTTTATGCATCATATGTGCATGCTAATTGTATCAATAAGTATGTGAATGAATATATAAAATTCATTCACATATTAAGATGAGTAATATATCTAATTTATACAATCAATGCTAAATTATAAAAATTTAAATTCGATATCATATTATTTGATAATAATATCAAATATGTTCATAAGCAAATGTTTAATGGTTACACAAAGATAGTCTAAGTGTCTAATAATTACAATAGTCTTGTTCAAAATATTTTTTTGTCATATAATTATGATATTATATATTGTATGAGTATAAATAGCATTTTAGTTAGGTTAACTAATATATGATCATATAAATATTTGTATTTTATGATCACAGTCTATAACATTTTTTTCAAGAGCATGAAATTTGTGAAATTATGTATTATATGGTGATGATAAATAATTATGATTTGTATTTAATGGATTATTTCTATTTAACATTTCGTAAATTCATCATACTTGTATGATCAACTTGTTATACTAATATAATTTTTAATCGATCACATTTTCATACTAGACTGAGAGCTCTTTGTTAGCTCTTATTGTGAAGGTCATACTAGATGATCTAAACTATAGGATTGACGTAGCTAAAAAGTAGTAATAGCCTATTGACCATACCAAAGGCTCTCCAAATTGACTTTCTTAACATCTAAAGTAGTAAATTTATGCTTTATTAAAAAGAACTTGGGTGAGAACTTACTTTACTATGCAAATTTGGAAATGTGAAGTTGAAAACCTTTTCTTTTCCTCAAGCTTTTTCCTCTTCTTATCCAATTCCTTTGAATCTTCCCAAAGAGTCACATTAAAATTTGCTTATATTGCTCTTTTCTTTTTCCTTCTCAATTCTCCTCTCTCTCTCTCTCTCCGATTCTTATTTTCTCACTCATCTCCAAATCATGTAAAAGCATTTTAGGGCATAGGAGAGATTATCTTCATATTTAAATAAGAGGAAAAGCTTTAATATATCAATAATTACCTTTTTTTAATTTTTTCTTTTAAATTTTGTAGAGAATTTACAATGCTAAAAAGTGCAAACTACATATCTATAGAACCTTAGTGTTAAGACATTTACAATGATGTGCTTAAAACTTATATTTGATCATTAACATCGAGACATGTTTGTTGAGATGCCCATTGTTTAATATATTATTGATGTTTGGATCTCAAATGTGCATATCCAATAAACTTGACTTAGAAGGATAATTAAGATTAATTAAGTAGGCTATTGCATTTGGCATTAAAATCGAATCTAGATTTGCTATACATCATCTCCATCGACTTCATATCAAAGCAATATCAAGATTTTTACAACCATGATTTCAACTAGTCATTAGTCATTACCTTGGAATATGGGAATTATGGGTGCCCATAAACTTCTCCACTAGGCAAAACTTTCAACCCAAGTTTTATTCCCTTAAAACCCATACGAGTCATAGATAACATTTCTTTGTGTGTTCTGTGATAAAGAATATGTGAATCTTTTCAAGGTAGTTTTCTATAGTGATGAAGCTTACTGGAAATTGTAATCGTCTATGATAGTCATGAGCTTTAAGGAATTGTAAAGGTGGATCCAATTGCATGTTGTTTGGGTTTTCTCAAATAGCATTATCATTATCAATGCATAATGATTACTTTCATTATTGACACACGAACCAAGATCTTTGTTATGACTTTTATTTTGATCTTTTATACATTTTTTAATAGAAAAGATATTTTGCAAATTTTTTTGTGTTGAGAATTTATATTTATTTTAAGATTTAAAAAAATATTATTTATCATCTATCTTATACATCACTATACAACTTTTTTTATTAGTAAAATATCATCACTTTCTTTCGACGTAGCCTTGATATGTGATCAATCATACAATCTTGATTTTTTTTGCATTCTTAAACTATGCAAGTTACTACATTGTATTTTGTTACATTTCTTGCTTTGGACAATCCTTTACAAACATATCACTCATATCCTTCTTGAACGGCCATCAACCTCAACAAAATTAAAAGTTTTAAGTTATCATGGTAGGTAATGTGGCATGCAAGAAAAGTTGGGTTAAAGATGCCAACCATTAACACGTTTTTGTGTTACATCAAAAATGAACTTCACATGATTTATCAAAAAAAAAAAAAAAAAAAAAGAACCTCACATGATAAAAATATTTGTTTTGACAAAAACTAAACAAAAAAAAAAATAAGGTGAACATTCCATGTTGTCACCTTTTTGTTTGGTGGAAGAGAAGGATGGACAACTTGCATGCACCAGCCAATCAATTACTGCCTCATATCAGAGATTAAAGCATACAAAACAACAGGGAATTCAATTCATGCAAGGCTCTCTTTGATGGATTGTTTTCATCTCCCACTCTTTTCTTTTGTTTAATCGTCTGTATTAGTGAATCTGATTCATCGCCCGGCAAGAAAAAGCTCTTTTTGATGTCCTAACTTCACCTTGTAGATCAGACTCTTTATAGATCAACTCGTGCCACACTCAATCAACATTTGGATGCATATGATCCAAAAATCTTGAATTTGATGAACTGGGCATGGCTCGTCTAATCATTCTAAGCTAGTGACAATTCAATTTTATAAATATATGCATTTATTATATGTATTAATTTTTTTTTTTGTGCTTGATTGATATTTATAATCATATTAATAATTAACAAGAGCATAAAATTTATACCCAAAAAAATAATTATTTGATCCAATCATTTTGTGGTTTACATTTGACTCAATTAAGTAACTTCAACATTTATCCTGTTGATGTGAATTCAAGTTTAAATCCTATTCAAAATACAATTTTGTCGTAGTAATTCAACTGTATTGGCAACCTTTCTGAGAGATCGAATTTTGATCACCACTTATTGTGTAAAGAGAGGATTGGTATAACTAATTGCCGTGCAAAGGAGAGGACATATATACTAGAAAAAAATTGTGGTTCCCATACTCTAACTTTATATGTATGATAAAGATAATTATAATACCATTTGAAGAGTAGTGCATATAATGATGATAAGATAAGTACAACTAAGTTGTGGTTTATGTTTTAGTTCTACTCATTCCATATCAACCACATACTTATTTGAAACGTTACGTTTCAATCACGAATAGTGAATTACATATTGGGTCCACCAATAAAGTTACAACAAACAAAAATTTTTAATTTTTTTTATCAAATTTCAATAACTATTATACTTTAATTTCATTCTTTTTATTTCAATAATTATTTATTTAACGTCATCATATCCTAATCATCGTTATCGCCTTAACCTCATAATTTTTCTAACTATGTTCTAATTGTCATCATCTAAATAAAAAAATCCTAATTATGGTCCCGAGTTTGTGTTGATTGAATCTTCTGCTAAACTCATTAGCTTAACTCACTTTTCAAAAGAACAATTTAAAAAAAAAAATCTTTTCTAAAATATTACGATAATATTTTAAAAAAAAAGACATAAAATGGAGAAAAAGCTGTTTTAAATGACAAACTGATAACATAGAAAATGTGCTAAACCATTCATCCCATGGTAAGTAGATAATGATGTTAGCTATTAGTTGGGATATAAATAAAGACTAAAATATCAAAAATCAAGCAAAGAGAATGGTTACAACTGCCTTGAAAGCTCGAGTCCAATAATAATGTATACATAAGAGAAGGATTTGTTGACCCTAATCCAGTTTCCTTGATGATGTCAATGGTCTGACCTGTAGCTATTTATTAGTTAATGCTTCTTTCAACTCCCATAAAAAGCATACATCATAGATTGGATTAACATGACATGGGTTGCATCCAAGATGGTCATGAAATCCGTTTTATCTATTATTTTTATTAATTTTTTAATCTTTAAAGAGGAAGGTTTTGTTGCAAGAAATGTGAGAGAAATTTACACAAAATATTAAAAATTTATCATTTATATATTTGATTTTAACTTTACTATATTTATTTTATAAAAAAGCTTTGGAATCGAATCAGCCTATCAAAAACAATTGCTTGAACTTTAAAAGGTTATTTCTAGTAATAAATGTGTTTTTTTTTTAAATACGGATTAATGATTTAATAAATTAATTGGGCTTAGGTTCTCTTTTTATTATTGCAATAATTTTTTCATTTCTTATCTTTCAAATAAATGAAATAGCAAATATAGAAGAATTATTCAAATTAATTTTTGAGGATTTTGTGGCCCATTAATTGTAGATGGGCCTGTTTTAATCATCCAGGACCAACCAACCAGATAAGGTGGACTAAGCCCATTACAGTGATATGTTATCCACCCTATTGAGAGCTCAATTCACAAAAATAGAATGGAGATGATCACTCAAGAAATAGAAATATAAAATGAAAAATAATCCTTTGTAATGGAATTTTTTTTTATAAATATTATTTTAATAAATTAAGCTTTCTCTAAGATTGAATTAATTGATGGACAAGAGCCTTTCACTTGGGTTTATTTTAAAAATAAGTCTCTAAGTTCAAGCGATAGTTTGGAATTGAATATATATGGTTATAATCTTTAAATGTTAAAATTGTTTTAACCTAATTAAAGTTATCAACATTTGGTTATAACTAGAGTATTTTTAGTTAATAATAAATTATTGTATAGATATTATAATTGTCATTGTGTCGTGTTGTGAAAGTTTTAAACACATAACCTTCATACTAGACAATCATTTAGATCATACAAATAAATTATGTTTATTACTTAAGTTCATATATATTGTATTGTCTGATATGTGAATCACCACTATACGATTAATCTTCTCACAAGGTGCGGAGCTCATAAGATTTGTCTTCACGCTGTGAGATTGTACATGCATGTTTACCTTTTCTTGAGAGAAATAATTTATAATACTGTTACTTATATGATATTCAAGAATTTATTTGTATGATACCATTATATCATATATCTTAGTTAAGAATGTAAGACAAATATACTCATATAATATGTGAAATCATGTGTATAATAATAATTAAGTATTTTTCACTTAAGGGATTGTAACTATTCTATGAGAGTAAATGAATAATATTTTTATAATGCAGTACTTTAGATTATATGATAAATAAGTCTTGTGAGTGCACAATACATAGAATAGATTCATACATAGACAATATACTATGTATAACACACAATTAATTATTCTAAATTATACTTGTTGTCATACCAATATGATGAAGAACACTATTACATGCCTGATACATATTCAATTAATTCATTACCTTCAGGTTGAAGGATGGAAAATTATCATACAAATATAATAAGCATCTCTATCTATACAACATATAATAAGATTTATAACTTACGACATAATAAACAACTATACATAATTGTTCCTTTGTTTAACTAAGCTTAAACTTTTCAGGCTTACATGTTTATGATGACTACATAGATTCAACTTTTGTTTGGAATATAAGTTATAAGATAGATTGTACACCTACAATTCCAATCATTGTATTATATGACCGTAAGATAATAAGTCATTTTGTTTATTTAAACATGAGTTATTTAACTTTATAAATGCCCTTTGCCCATTCAATAAATAGGCTACATACCCTTGTAAGCACTTGATCAACCTAGTCAATAATAGCTCTATTAAGCTCACAATCTTAGGCTACTCATCGTCACAGAAAAACCAATTATCTAAAATAATTACAACTAAACAAAAAAGTATACAAAACTTTAAGATAATTTATAGAGTAACTTATACCTCAAGCCTTTTATCAAAAAGTGAGACAATAATTAGATTTATGAAAATTTAAATGTAATTATATAATTATAAAAATATGCATGCATTCAGATCTAAGATATACAAACCATTCCATTAGGTTTAATAGAAAATACTTGAATAGACATGGCACATAATTTAAAGTGGACTCTTGTGAGGAAAATGAAATATATTTACTTGAGATGAAGATCTATTGGTAATTAGAATGCCCTAGGAGTTGACAATAGCTATGAACATTGAAGAACCTTAACAAGATGATTCACTTTTCATCCTTCCAGACATATTTTTGTTTTGTATGATTTTCAATTTCCAATAATCTTATATATACATTTTTCTTTCATACATGTATTAATTAGAATATCATACAAGATTATCTAGAGCACAACTTGCGTGTAACTAGCAAGTAAGATCATCATACATGGGCGATCAAATGATCGTTTATGTCCTAGTGATATAACTCTCAGTAGTATGTGTAATAAAAGTTGTATGATTATGGTGTCCTATTTATTCTTGTCTAATCTTAATGCTATCTTCTCTTATCAAGTTTGTGCTAGTCTAGTAATGCTTTTTTTACTTGTTTGATTATGAATCTATACGAGGTTATGTTGTATAAATATGATAGTCTAATCTTTTGAGTTTGAACTTACTCTTAACATAAATTTAGTGCTTAGAGTAGTCTCAAAAACATAAGAGTATAAAAAGTTATTCTACTAGTTTGATTGCATTACAACCTAACTTATGCTATTAGATCATCCAATGAAGTATACGTGCTATGTCAGTTTACGTTAAAATACTATCATACTTCTATGAAAATTGAATAATACCTAAAATCAAACAATCCTCTAGTCATGCAACATACAATTATAACTCTTAATTTCTTACATAAGATCATTCTTATTACTTAAACAATCAGCCATGGGTGAACTTCATTTGAATCCATGATTCTTCATACACATAAACACTCTTGTTCAATTATTCAAGAAAAAAAAATCTTGGTCAAACACTCTCTTCAAATCTCACTCAATCTAATAGATAAGGTTTATCACATTTTTCTTATTCAAGTTTCGACATATTCACTTAAATTCACCATTAAGCTAATTTTACTAAATATTTTTCACTCTAATTATTATAAATATTATGGTAAGAACTAAAATATGTATAGAAAAGCACATTTTGTCAAATGTGCCACAAACTAAGATCACAAGTTAAGATTTATCTCAATAAGTACTTAATATGAAGATACACTTATACAACTACCTAAGCTTTATGTTTAGGAATCCAAGCCATCCTAAGTTCAAGTGGTAGTGTGTGATTGAGTTGATTTAGCAAAAGTATTTTCCACATATGTCCTTTTAGAAATCCATTTATACTTATTTTCTTTCAAATTAATAAATTTCTTAATTGGGCAATAAAAAGAAACATGTCTATGTCTAGAACAATAATTACATACAATGTTGGATGTACCATGAGTAAGAGGTGTATGCAAGGAACAAAGATTTCATTAATTTGTACTTCAGTTGAGATAAGGTGTAGTAAAAGAGTGATCATGCATATAAGCATTATTTATTCTCATATGATGATTTGATGACACATGATGATGCACATGTGAATGTGATCATGCATGATAAGACACACTTAAGAAAGGGCCAACCCACTTTGCTTTAAAATCATCAAATGTTTTTTGCAACAATACAAATTGAGCTAGTTTTTCTTTGAAAACATAATTTTTTTTCCTTAATTCAACATTCTCAAACTTTAAAACAATGATACTTTAGTTATTCATAGATAAAGATTTTTATTCATCAAATCTATCTTGAAACCAATCATTCCTAAATCTATCTATAACCTCCCTTACTTGGTTTATCCTAATTTAGTTTTATGATAAGCCTTAACCATAGCCTATTAAAGACTTATATCACTTATAATGATCTCTTAAGAGTCTTCAACAAAATATAAAATCAATTTCTAAGGATTTACCTCAAATCATTTACTAGCTATCAGATCTACATAAACCTCACCTAGTAGAACAAAATTCTTACAAGCTTAGACAAATTCTCAAACAACATAGTCCTCTTTTAAGGCATCTAACCAAGCCCTATTAGTTCCTTCATTAGCAAATGAGGACTTCCTTAACCATAGAAGCCATTTTTATCATTCCATGGTTCAAGCATGCCTCTTTATGACTTAACTAAGCTATGTTGCTAGCTTCCAAAGAAAAATCTTGGCATGCAATGCTTGGCCTCAAGAATACTTAGGGTTTTGCCAAAATTTAGGTTTCTATCATAGTGTCCAAAGTCTTAGTCTAAGTTTAACTGTGCAAGAATTATTCTCAAATTTATTTTAATGATCACTCATGTAAAATCAAGTATTTTCATCAAATCTTAGTTCAAGGTGGAGCTCATGTCAAAATTTGTAAGATCTCTATAAACATGTAAATATTTAAAGATACACCTAGTGATTCACTAAGAAATAATTTTCATATGATATTATTTTCATATAAGAATTAGAGAATAATGAAAACTTGTTTTAATTAATACTTGGTTCATGAGTTTTCCTACAACATTATCAAGATCATGAACTCTTAATAACATATATTTGAGTCTTAATTTTATGTAGTTAATTTATTATCAAATCATCAATTTTTAATAATTTAAAAGCATGTTAATCTTGAATAAGGTGATTATGCTTTAAATCATCACAAAATCCAAAATAATTAATAAATTGCTTGCATTAATGAATCTCAACAAGAGCAAGCATCTATCAAAAACTTAACAATAACACCTTAAGTAAGAGCCAAAATTAAACGTGCATTACTTTTAATAAACTTTCATAAAAATATCAATTAAGAGATAATCAAAAAATACTCTTGAAAATTCTAATAATTCTAAAAAGTCTTAATAAGGACAAAATTTATCAATTTATCATTTAGATTAATGAAAAGGTGAAAATCATTCAAGACAAACACAATTCAAGTAAAGGACTCCACCAAGTGTAAGCTTTTCTTTCTCCAAATATAGAGATCCTTATTTCTCTTCTAACTTGTAATAGTTCTTCTCTCTATTCCTTAATTTAATGGCTAGAGTCTCTAGGTTAATTAAGAAATCATTAATATATAATGACCACAAACCTTAATTCCTCTCTTAGGTAGTTAGGATTAAACCATGGTAATCCAATGATCTACATTCCTTTAATATTAATGTAACATCCTCTAATCATGTCATTCTATAACCCATAAATCTACAGCACCTAAGTTGCTGGGATTGAGAACCAATCAATTGCAAATCTCAGTTTATTTTATGACTTCACAACATAGAAATATCATATAAAATTTGTCGTACAAAGAGCCAAATCGATATTTACTAACTAATAATTCCTCTAATCATAATTATATGATTACTATTTGTTCTCTTATATACATTGTGCATGTTAATTACTCATTAGAACCTGACAATCATCATGTCTAATGTTTCTTTCAAGTTGATCATATTTATATAATTATGTTGTATGATATATTAGCTTTCTTGAGCTTATCGAACCTAGAATATTTTTCTTCTCTTATTATCACACTATACGATATTACTTGGACCAACTTTTTATTTTCTTTATTTACATCTATGTACAATAATGCCATCAACCTTGTATAGTCACTAATCAAGTGTTGTGCCCCACACCATATCTTTTCATAATTGATCATATTATTGAATAAATTAATATCATACTTTTATGGTACCAAAACTTCCTTATCATATTGAACACATCAAATTGTTAACATTTATAACATTATTGTACTTATATGAACATTGACTCATACTTATGTGAGTAAAGTTTCTTAGTTCATATTTATACACTAGATGCTTTTTTTCTCTATTTTACAATATCCACAAACAAACATTCAGCCAAATTTCCTTCCTCATCATGTCACTTCACATTTATCACCACCCTACATAATCCTCTTTATGAGCATGATTTATAGAAGCAAGCTTAAATAATTATAAGTATTAATTTAATAGAATTAAGGAGAATTTAACATGCCATGGCTACCAAAAATGAGACGTAATGCCTCTATTAAGGAGGTTTTTATTGAGATCTAGAATAAGCTATTGGCCTCAATTCCTTCCCAATATTTGCAACCTCTATCTACTAAGAAATATATAACATTCCTATCACAAATTATTGTTCCTCTACTAGTGCCCTAAGGTGTACAAGTTAATTTTTATTCCTTAACCTTAGGATAGTACTTAACAAAATGTTATATTTCATCACAAACAAAACATCTTAAAAGTCTTAATATTTTTGGTTGAAACTTACCTCTACATCTTTTCTGAAGTACAATACTTGTGTTAATTCCTCTTGATGAAAAACTAGAATTGATATTACTTGAACCTTCTTTGAGTATCAAATTACTCTTCTTATTTTTTTAATGTCATTGTTCATATATTTTTTATTATCCTTTAATTATTTCATTTCTAAGAAAAATTTCCTTTTTCATAATAATTAGACATCTACGCAAAGTGTATTTGAACTCCTTACTACTAAATTTGACACATGTTATGAAAATTTTATGAATGCTAGTTACAAACTTTTTTTGACTTGATATCAAAATTGATATATTAATGATATATAGAATTCATGTGAATAAAATATAATTTAATTTGTTAGAATTTCACATGTTTATATTGAAACTCTTTTTTAACAAAAAAATCTCAAATTATTTGAACGTGTGAATTATATGATAAAAAAATAATATACCGTTTATATATTTGTATGTACGTTAAAAACTCATAGTCCCCAAATCTTGCATTTAGATTTAGTTTTTTTAATAAAAGCAAAAGAAAAAGAATACTACATAGCGGGACAAGCAAACAAACACACAGTATATACATCGAAGCAAATTCTGTATTTTTAAAACAGATTATTAACCCGATTTTATATTAAATTAATCTCTCGCGCTGCCTGGTGTTTTTATTTTTTGTTGTCAATTTATAATTTAAAAAACCATGTTTTCACTTTTTCTCTTTTTCTTTTTATTTTTTTTATTTTTTATTTTTTTTGCAGAGGTGCTTTAGAGGATGCAAGAAACCATAAAAATGGGGGAAATTATTATATTACACATTTAACAGGATCAAAGTGCATGACTTTTTTATTCAACGCGGAGGGATCGCCGCCACTAAGACAAGTGGTTTCTTTCTGCGAGTTGACAACCCAAACCGCTCCTCCATGTCCAATTCCTCCGGGGTCGTCCCATTTGGCAGATCCCAATCGAAGTGGCACAAAATATTAGCAAAAGCAAGCTCGATGCCGGCGAGCCCAAGCGCCATTCCGGGGCAGATCCTTCGCCCCGACCCGAACGGTATAAGCTCGAAGGAGCTTCCCCTGAAGTCGACCCGCCTGACCTCGAACCTCTCCGGCCAGAATGCTTCCGGACGATCCCAGCTCCGGGGATCTCTCCCTATGGCCCACGCATTGATGATGGCCATCGTCTTGGCCGTAACGTCGTAACCCTGTAGCTTGGTGTCCCGCATACACTCGTGTGGGGCAAGCAATGTGGTCGGAGGATGCAACCGCAGAGTTTCCTTGATCACCATCTTGAGGTAGTGGAGTTGATTGATATCCTTCTCCTTCACCATCCCTTCTTCTCCAGCGATCCGACGGACCTCTTCCTGTGCCTTCTTTCTGATCGCCGGATTCCTCATGAGCTCCGCCATTCCCCATTCCAGAGTGACCGCACTGGTATCAGTTCCTCCCAAAAACATGTCCTGCGAAAGGAAAGAAAAAAAACACTTGTGCATTAAAAAATGGGATCTTTACACGAGCTGAATTGGGAAGTGATTACCATAAGAAGAGCCTTGACATCATTTCGAGAAAGATGGAAACCAAGAGAAGGGTCGAATTCGAGTTCCCTCTGCAAAATTTCGTCGAGGAAGTCTCCGTATCTTCCCAAGCCGTTCTTCAATCTCTCCTGTATCTCTTTCTCAAAGGTTCGGTCCATCTCTCTGAACCGTCCGTCAAGCTTCGCCTTCCACCCCGAGAGCACATCAACCCACCAAAGGGAAGGAAAGAAGTCTCTAAAATTGAAGCCCGCCATGAGTTCCATCATCTCTTTGATGAGCCCATGGTGTGGGCTCACAGTACAGTCCCCCTCGGCGGAAACCCTTTTGCTGAACACCTCTCTGTAAGCTATGTTATTGAAGAGACACAGAGCCATTTCGCTCAGATTTATGAGTTTTCCCTGCGAGGAAGCACTTCTTATGGAGCTCACCAACGTCTCCACTTCCTGGAACCTGATCCACGAGAAAGACTCCACCTTGTGGAGACCGAACATCTTGGCGCCGGCGAACCGCCTCAACTTTTTCCACCGGTCTCCGAACGGGGACGTGCCGATATCGAGTCCGCCGTAGGAGAACCGCGTGACGGCAGCTAGTCGGGGTCGGCTGCAGAAGTTGGCGTCCTGTGCCCTGAGGATCTCGGAGGCAGCCTCAGCGGAGGAGGCGACCACGGCGTAGGTGGTGCCGAGTTTGAGGTGCATGAGGGAGCCATGCTCTTTAGAGAGGCGGCGGAGGGCGATGTGAATAGTCTGGCCTATAAGCTCGTGGAGGTTACCGATGAAAGGGAGTGGTCGAGGACCCGGTGGGAGGACACGTCCACCGCAACGGTCTCTCCGGTTGATGCGGGATGATTTTTGCGAGAAGAGTAGGACGAGAAGTGGAAGGAGGTGGAGGAGGAGGAGAAGGCCAACGGTTAGAGTTATCATTGTAGTTACCTTCTGTATGGCAATCGGCTGTTGCAATGCGTTGTGTCGTCCCCAGCTTATATAGTTGGAGGGGAGAGAAGCAAAAGAGAAAACAGATTTTTAGTTCTTTTTTTTTTAATTTGATTTTTGTGTGTGACTTGTCTTTTGAAATATTCTTCTCAATTACTGAACAATAATAAATTATTGTTTAAATCTGGTGATTAATATTCTTATATTTTAATACAATTAGTTATTTTGCGATTCAATTTAAAAAGATTCTGTTGAAATTAATTAAAATATGCATGTAATTCCTAAAAGTTAAACTATTTTTTCTCTTTGATATTATCTTATTAACATTTATTGCAAATATCATCCTTCAAAAAGTTTGGTATTACTGCATGATTGCTCCGACGAATGGCCCCATCGAATGTTGAATTGAGAGGAGAGACAATGACAATCAATGGAAGTTTTATGGGCATTTCCCAAGCTCTCGTTCACATGTTCAAAGAAGACAGCTAAGAATGTTGAAGTATTGACCTGAAGATTTTATGTAGAACTTAAATATTTAAGATTTGCTCGAGTGAGTCATGAAAAGAATGATGATAGAGATAGTTGAAGTAGAACCAAAAAAAATATTTAAAGGCAACGTTTATTGTTCGATATGAAATTAGTTCCCAATTTCATGGATGAGAATTAAAAAATTTAGAATATTAAAATAAAAATTTTAATTATATCTCAAGAAATTTATGATTTAACAGAGAGAGGGTATAACAAAAATGATGATCATGAAGGCCAATTGAAGGAGAACAAAAAATAGAGATTCAAAGCAATTATTTATCGTTCAACAAGTCATTCATCACATGATTTTCTCAAGAATTATAACAATCACCACTTTAAAGATAAAAAAAAATGTATTACAAAAAAAACTTCTACAACTCTTCCAAGGTACTAATAATGAAATTTCAAGTTCTATGAAATGAGTTGAAAGTTTTGATTATGATGTGCAATGAAATATTATAAGATTTTTTGTTTAAAATAATTATGATTGTTAGGCAAATGAGTTTTATTAAAAAAATACAAATGAAACTATGGTTTTTTCAAAATTTTATGATGTCTAACTCAAAAGTATAGCTATATAGCAATTATTGTTGAGGAAATTAAGGATATGCCTTTCTTTCATTTGAAAAACTAAATGGTTGTTTTCAACCTTAAAGAAAAGATGGAATCTACAAAAATTAAAAAAAATACACTTCAAGCTTCTCAAGTGAAGGGAAGGCAAACAAACAAGAAGACTTCATTGGAAAAGCGTGTTGAAGAAGAGGTTATCATGGAAGAGGATGCAATAAAGGTAATTGAAAAGATCATTTTGATGCACAAGAGAAGCTATCCAATGGTGAAAAAAAAAGAGAATATTAGAACACTCAACACTACAATTACTAAAGTTTTGGCTTGTGAAAGTGAATTATAGGAATCAAGGCTCGCACAAAAAGTACGTTGAAGAAAAAATGAGAAGAGTAAGCTATTTTTTGTCCATTTTCACTACAAAGAGTGCTTGAAGATTCGCAAAATGTACAAGTTTTGACATGGAGACAACAAGTAGATTCAAGTTTGAGACAACAAATATGCTTGTTGTGATGATTGCTTATGGTAAAAAAAAATACTTTTTAATATTTTTTTCATCTTTAACTTGACGCATAATCTATTAACTATGACACAATTGATAGATAGTGTTCATGCAATTTTATTTGAAAAAAGATCTAATTTTATTAATGTTAAAATGCTAGCCAATCTATAATAAGTGTGCAAATGAAAAAAAAAATAATAAGTTCCTATTTAGTATCTCTAATGTGATAAATCTAGTTCACGTCGCTAAAGAGAGCAATAGATCTAGGTCGTGTTACTTGCAATATGTGAAACTTAGTATCACAAGCTTGAAGATATTATGTGAGAAAACAAGCAAGACAGCATTTTCTAAGTGAACAATTTTGAAATCTTGAGAAGATACAAATACCTTAAGTTAATCATTGTCGATCTATGTGGGCTTATGAGAACTACATCACTTTGTGATAGTAAGCATTGGTTTACTATTTGTTAATGCTTGTCATCAAATGAGTTGGGTTTATTTTTAAAAAACAAGTTAAATTTTAAGTATTTTGAGAAATTGTTAAAAACAAAGTAACACTTTGATAAAGACTATTTGCAAAGATCAAGACAAAGATTATTTATAAAGATTGTTTTCCTTTTTTTTATGAAAAATATCAAATTTGAATAGAGATGATTGCACTTTAAACATTATCATGACCGTTGACCTTAACCCACCATCTATGCATCCAATAATGTGGCAAAACCCTAGTGTCATAAACACACTTCCCACTTTCATATATATATTTTTTAATATTTATAAAACTATCTACATCATTTAATGAAATTGATATAAATATAATATTTTTTTATTATAGTATAATATCATTGTAATGGAAAAAATACATCATACTAACATATGTTTGTAACATTCTTACCAAAACATAAAATAGAATAAGTTCATGCAATGAAAATAATATTTATATATTAGTCAAGTCCATACTCAAATACAATTATCACAACTCCACCATTATTCACAATAGACAAGCACTTTAACTTTCATGATGTCAAAGTTGGCAACTTATTTCGTTCTATATTTCAGTATGTAGATGGCTACTCTCACTACTCGTCTTGTTTCTCATGTGGTGTATTAATTATATCTGCTAACTAATGTAAACTGAACCACCTTCATAGACCCATCATATAAAAGCAACACAATCATCGTATTGCAAAGCAAACAATATTGGATCATGCCACACACAGGGGTCTTTATTACGTAATAATAATTGTATCATACTACATCTATAAAATGATATTCATTTCAAATGTAATTAAAATATTATAAAACTTTCTATCCTTATTTGATTTTCATTAATTAACTCATTTTCTCTTAACCAGGTTATACCCTTGAAAAGGACTAATTTAGCAAACCCATTTCACATGAGTGTTAGTCAATATGCCCATTTTAATGTAAAACTTAGTTATGGTGAAAACTCAAATTATAATAATGCTTTACATCATCTTTTCTTATTAAGTCTAAGTTTCTCTTGATTAAGTTAAACCACATAAATCTGTCAAATTGTTCCTACCTTATTTCCTATAACAACTAGTTAGTATCCCCATTTTGGAGTACTTAAGCATGATAAAAATCACAAATCTCTTATTTTTCAATATTTAAGGAACAAATCAATAAATATTACAATGCAATCATGCTTGTTTTCATTAACAATTTCTTCATTCTTAGTAGTAGTTTTTTGTTTTTCAATTAACATGTTATATTAGCACCATTATCATTTCCAAATGCCTTTTCATTTCACATGGCACATTAGTGATTTCTTGATTTTTAATGGCATTTCTAGTTTTTCGTTCATTTGATTAATTGATCCATTTTCTCATTTTTAACCACATTTTTCATTTCTACATTTTTGTAGATTAGTAATAAAATACTTGTATGCAACATGTAATAATTCGTTCACATATTCAGCACATAATAATAAACATTTCATCATCCAAGGCATTCAACGTATCACATGAATTTCATATATTCATGTCAATCAATAAATTATTAATCTTCTAATTCAACAAGTTATACATATTACTAAACACTTTATGTGAACATAACATCATACTTTACCCATAGATTAATCATTTAATCTATCTACAAGATATCAAATAGTTTAGTCCTTTTGTTTCTCTTCTTTCTTTCTAAAATTACAAAAAATATATGTCAATTATAACTTCTCTACTTAGTTCAACATAATTCATATTTTCATATGTATTTTCTCTATTTTCTAATTTAATTGGTTTTTATCACCTTTTATTCCATAATTTATGTCATAGTTACCCCATCAAACAAATTCTATTTACCTTATCAAGTCATCCTGTAGTCCATTGAATCATTTGATACTCTCTGTTGGACTTCCTGACATGCTTTTTTTTTTAATCTTATATTGTTTTGTGATAGTTTGATAACAAAATCATATACTTGTATTTATAATGTGTTAAAGAGTGCTATGAACAAAGTTAGTAAGCATTGATGATGGTCAAAGAAGATCTTTTGCTCTGACTTTCACAAGGGTGTAGGCATATGTTCATTGCTCTTGATGGGATGGAATCTAACTAGAGCACATCTTGATTTACTTTGCTTTGATAGAATGTTAAAGCCTACAAAATTTTTGTCCCATATAGATTCATGCATAACTTTACTCTTTCACACACCTAATGGTCAATACTCATGCATTCTTTCTTAGTGTTTATTTTATCTCATAAGTTTACATAATTTAATGACTGAACTTGACTTGCACATTAATTGAATTGCATTAGAAGTATCATGATTCATGTTTTATTTAAGTTTAAACTGAAATAAAAAAGTGTTAAAATGATAGAAATATACTAACCATATAATTTAATAACATCATTATATGATATAACTAATTTATTTGACATATCATAGTGATGATTAGAATATTTAATTAAGAATTTAAATCATATTGTTAGGTTAATTGTATGTTGTGATATTACCTATCATATAATATAGAAATGTTCATATAGGTCTTCTGCATTCTACCATTCTTCTTTTTTTTTTTTTTTTTTTTTTTTTTTGAGAATTTTTTGCATCTTCAAACCCTTTAATTAAAAAGTCTTAGATTACTTGAATCTATAAATTATATGATAAAAGCAAAAGAAAAAGATTACTATATAACAGGACAAGCTAACAAATTCTGTATTTTTAAAACAGATTATTAATATGCAATTAATCACTGGCTCTGCTTGGAGTTTTTAATTTTTGTTGTCAATTTATAATTTAAAAAACCATGTTTTCACTTTTTCTCTTTTGATTCTCTCTTTTTTTTTTTTTTTTTTTTTTTTTTTTGTTTTTTATATGAGATGCTTTGAGAGGATGACATGAAACGATAAAGATGAGGCAACTTAATTATATAAAGCTTTTAGTTCGGTCATCGTTCACAAATTATGTATTCAAAAGTCAGAAAAAGAATCGTTTGACTAGTCGAAGTGATCATTCCCACCAAAATGAGTAACATGACTTGTCATATAAAAAAGGTATGTCACCGTGATTACATTGTTGACTTAATCTCTTAAAAATATTGTTATAAATATGCAATTGATATGCCTTAGAAGAATTCATATTTATTATAAAATTTGAGTTATAAAATTTAGATAAGAAGAATTTATAATATTTGAGAAAATTTAATTTTTTATTTAATAATGTCATAAGACAATATTATGACTTAAGCAAGATTTTTTTTTTCCAAAAAAACCAAACCTAGGATTGGAATTTTTGCAAACAAACATGGTTAGTTATCTCTAGTTAAGCCTTGAGGCTAAGTGAAAGAGCTCAATTATAGGGTAAAGATGCACGAAGGGGCCTTGAAAGAGACTTTGGATGGCTTTATGGTGAGGGAGAGCTCTTAGGATTCTTGTGAGGAGGGCTTATGAGTCATGATTAGATCCTAAAAGAAGGTTAGGGCCACGTGACGATCTTGATTAGGTTTCGTAAGAAGAAGTGTTTAACATAAAAACTTGTGATAAGCATTTTAGGTTTTATTTTTAAGCGTATCTTGCAACTTGTAAAAAAATTTTTATTTGAAATGTCAAACCTTAATTGACTTTGTATTACTTAAAAGGCTTTGGAAGCCCTAAGTTAGTCCAAGGGTGTAATACCCTCAATTGTTAAATCAGATATGCATTGACATTTCTTATAAAGTGTATCAAAATTTTAGAAAATAAAGTATTTCAAAATATAAAAATTAATATAAATTTGGATAGAGTTCATTGAGATGAGTATATTAAAATTTGTTTCGTCTCGATCGAAGTTCATTTGGAATTTCCATGATTTACTAAAGCTAATCAGGACAAACATTAATAAATAAATATCTACATGTATGTTTCAATTTCTGTTTTCAAAACCAAAACTTCTTTTTTTCTATACCCTCATATCCAACACGTCCCCGTGCTCGACAAAACCTTAAGGTAGCAATTTCACATGACCGCCAGAAGCTTCGTCGAAGCTCATTCCATCGCTGACGAAGATGACAAGAATCATTGAAACATGGATGAAAAGCAAGGAGGAGAAGTTTGCTGTAGTGATGAGGATTCGTGAGTTTTGAAACCACCATTCATTTTTTTTTCTTTCAATTTTTTTAATTTTTGGTAATACAAGCTAGGATTTTGTTTTAATTAGTATCTTATTTGACTATTGGGTTGATGGTGTGTAAAATCTCTTGAGTTACATAAATTATGGTTTCAGAAAAATAGAAATCAAGAAAAATGACAGAAAAAGGTTTTTTCATAATTTATAAAGTGAGTTATGCAATTCTACATTGATATTTTGACAATTTTCAATTTGTGCAAAATTTTTGTAAGTTGAGTTGAGAAAATTATAATTTCACAGGTTGAAATTAAAAAAAAAGAAAATTAAATAGTTATGAAATTATCCCAAACAACGAGAAAAAATTTGAGGTAGGTACTATGACATAAGTATTTATGCATTGCTTTATGAAGTACTACGACATTTGTAGAGTCGATTTGTTGAAAATGAGACCTATGCTTAATGAAGTACTCTTTTGTTAAAAGTAAGACCTTACATGAGAAGTAGATTCTTTAGCAATAATAACATATGCATACGTTTGATATAGCACTGATATGTTAAAATTAAAAATATTGCATGTAAATTTTATACCAAGCATGTGATTTTGATGCACTGTTGTCATGCCTTTATATGTATTTGTATGAAAATATGTACTTATAATTATATGTATGTCTTCTTATTATTAATAAATTATTATATGAATTATTTGCCATGATTGATTTTACAAGCATGACTTTTGATGAATTAATGCATAAATACTTTGAAAAAGAGGAATTTTACATGTGAAAATAAATTAAAAAATGATTGTTGATAATATGTATATGTTAAATAACATGAATTTAAGTACTGTTCTTTGTGGCAAGTGTACATTTTTATAAGAAATTAGTATATTGTTGTATTTTCTTTTTCTTTTAGGTTGGGTGGCCTGACATTTGTGAAAGTCTAAGTTCAGTTTGATCACATAAAAACTCGAGTTGAGATTAAGCTCATAAAAACCCAGGTTATAGTTGAATCTATAAAAGCTAATAGGTTGGAGGTAAATCGCAGGAAAAATCCTCAAGTTAAAGGTGAATCATAAGAAAAAAATCTCAAGTTACAACTCTTTTAATAGTAGGGTTTTTCTCAACCTTGGTTGGGGGTAGACGTAAGCTCTAACGTTTACTTCAACATTAATGAATTTTTTTCAAGTTTGTTGTTCTTGATGATGTGGTTGTATAATTGGTGATTCTTTATTACATTTTATTTATTATTGACTCATTTTATGCTTGAATATCAAATTATTATTCTTATTTTTTAATGTCATTGTTCTTGCATTTTCTATTATCTTTTACTTATTTTATTTATAGAAAAAAAAACTACTAATTATCATTATAATCAATCTTCAATGCAAAGTTTATTTGAACCTCTTATTACTAAGTTTCACGTAAAACTTTTCCTTACATGCTACATAAAATCAAAAATGATGGTTATTAACTTTTTGCTACTTTTTATCAAAATTGATTTATTAATAATATATAGAATTCACGTGAATAGTGTGCAATTAAATTTTTTTTTATAATTTCACATGTTTATGTTAAGACAACCGTTTAACTAAAAAGTCTCAAACTATATGAATATATGAATTTTATGATAAAAAAAATAATATATAGATTATATGTTTGTATGTATTTAGATTGTTTTTCTTAATAAAAGCAAAAGAAAAAGAATACTACATAGAAGCACAAGCAAACAAATACAGCATATATATCAAAGCTAATTTTGTAGTTTTAAAACATATTATTATCACGAATTTTTATGCAATTAACCACTTGGGGCTGCTTGATGTTTTTAATTTTGTTGCCAATTTATAATTTAAAAAAACCGTGTTTTCACTTTAACTCTTTTAATTCTCTCTTTTTTTCTTTTTTTTTTTTCTTTTTTTTCTTTTGCATGGGTGCTTTGATAAGATGCCAAGAAACCATAGAAGATTGGGCAAATTATTATATTACGCATTCAATTCGATAACAGTTCACAACATATTTGCAGTAAAATAGAAGAGTTCGAGAAGTTGGAGGGATCATCACCACCAAGATAAGTGTTTCTTTTGTGTGAATTTAAAACTAATACAGAAATATAAATTGTCATATAAAAAGAAAAAAAATGTTATCATGATTACATTGTTGACATAATCACTTGAAGGTGTTGTTATAAATATGCAACTAATATGTCTTAAAAGAATTTAGATTTTTTACAACATTTGATATATAAAATTTAGTTAGGATTAATTTATAATATTTTACAAAATCTTAATATATAAATCAAAGGTTTTTATTATTTAATAATGTGTGAATTATTTGATAAAAAAAGTAATATAAAGAATATATGTTTGTATGTACATTAAAACCCATAGTACACAAATCTTGCATTTAGATTTTTTTTTCTCTTAATAAAACAAAAAGCGAAATAATATTACATAGCAGGACAAGCAAACTAAACACTTTGATATATATATATATATATATATATATATATATATATATATATATATATATATATATATATATATATATATATATATAAGCTAAATTTTGTAATTTTAAAATATATTACTAACACGATTTTATATTAAAAAGCCTTGTTTTCACTTTTTCTCTTTTGATTCTCTGTTTTTTTTGCATGAGGTGCTTTGAGAAGATGACAATAAACCATAAAGATGGGGCAAATTATTATATTACGCATTTAATTCGATCAGCCTTCACAAAAAAAAGTTTGTCAAGTCGGAGGTATCGTCGCCACAAAGATAAGATAAGTGTTTTTTTTTTTTTTTTGGTGAATTACAAACTATACTTATACGTGGAGAATAGCATGACTTATCATATAAAAAAATATATTATCATGATTACATTGTTGACATAATCACTTAAAAGTATTGCTATCAATACGTAAATAATATGTCTTAGAAGAATTCAAGTTTATTATAAAATTTAGTTAAGAATAATTTATAATATTTGAGAAAATTTTAATATGTAAATTTATGATTTTTTTTATTTAACTATATCATAAGACATTATTTTTACTCAAGCAAATTTTTTTTTTCTAAAAAGGTCAAATTTAAAATTTGAAGTTTTCTAATCAAATGGAGTTGATTGCCTTAAGTTTTGAGGCTAAGTAAAAGGGCTTGATTATAAGCATAGGCCTCTTTAGGAGCTTTAAAAGAGACTTTGGATGACTTAGGGTGAGAGAGAGTATTTAAGTTTCTTGTGAGGAGGGCTTCTGAGTCTTCGTTAGGTCATAAAAGAATGCTAGGTCATGTCAGGGTTTCGCTTGAGTTTTATAAAAATAATAGTTTAACTTAAAAACTTGTGATAAATAGTTTAGATTTTATTTTTAAGCATAACTAAAAACTTATAAAATATTTTCTATTAAAAAGGAAAATCTTAGTTGATCATTTTCTTACCAAAAAGGTGTTGGGAACCTCAGGTTAGTTGAAAGGGTTGAGTATAAGGCTCAACAATGAACTTGGAATGCAATGACAGATCTAAGAAAATAAGTTATTTGACTTCCACGACAAGTATGGTGTTGGAATTCCTTGTGTGGAACATTGAGTCTTGGATTGGCTTTGAAAGAAGGTTAATTGAGGTTTAGATCTCAATTAGTAGTAGTAAAAAGATTTAAGTTTGGTTGAATAAGTGTCAAAACTAGAAAATTACTTAACTAATAAGCTTAATTAGTTTGGACTTAACTTACGAAATTATTAGATTGATTAAGAAAGCTTAAGTTTTAGAATTTGGAATGTAGAAGATTTGAAATTTAAAAGTTTTAAGTTTGAAATTTGAATGTCATAGATTTAAAATATGATAATCTAAGATTTAAAATTTAAATATCTAATATTTGAAATTTAAATGTAAGTTAAAATTAAGAACTCAAGTACTCTAGTCGAGGTTAGAGGTAAGTTATGACTTGAACAGAACTTGGATGAGGTTAAAGATAGCATAGAAAGTATGCACGAGTAATTCCTAAGAATTATTGCTTTTGCACGAAGAAAACCTTTGGATAGGAATTAAGGTTTGACTAATGATATTAAGTACTTGATGAGACATTAATTATGTTAGGGATAAGAATGTGAAATGATTAGGCTCTTAGTTAGATCTTAGATGATGGTTGGTTTACATAAATAGCTTGATTTGACCTTATGAGTATTGTTAGGCTCGACTAAGAGGCTAATAATGATCACGTTGTTTTGTGATTTTGGCTAAAATTTATTCTAGTTTGGTTTTTTGGAAAAAATCATAGTAGCCTTAAATTAGGTTTTGAAGACATGGAGCGACATTATAGATGATAGTCCGTGAAATGTATGTGACTGAAGAGAAGCCTTTGAGAAGAATAAAATGACTCATGTTAACCCGTATGTTAAGATTGACTCATTAATAAAAATCATGTAAAACTCAATTAGCAATCATATTTAACCTCTATCTCATATCAAATTTAAAAGTTTAGACTTATAAAAAGTTAAAAAAATGATGAGTTATTCAATTTGATGAGAGTTTCAACAAAATTATATAGAAAATAACTATATAAATATAAGATATTAGTCACATCAATAAATTTGTCTCAATTCTATTCTTCTTGAGCATATGGTTTTATCAATGATGGTTATTTATTATATTTTTTATCGTTTATTCATTTTTTATGCAAGTATCAAATTATTCTTCTTATTCTTTAATGTCATTGTCCATACATTTTTTTATTATCCTTTAATTATTTGATTTATAAGAGAAAATTTCTTATTAACATAATACTTAGTCCTCTGTACAAAGTGTATTTGAACCCTTTACTTCTAAATTTGACCTATAAACCTTGCATTAAGATTTTTCTTTTTTAATAAAAGCAAAAGACAAAGAATACTAGATAGTAGGACAAGCAAACGAACACACAATATATATATATATATATATATATATATATATATATATATATATATATATATATATGAAAGCTAATTTTTTATTTTTAAAACAGATTATTAACCCGATTTTATATGCAAATAACCACTTGGCCCTGCTTGGAGTTTTTAATATTTGTTGCCAATTTATAATTTAAAAAACCATGTTTTCACTTTTTCTCTTTTGATTCTCTCTTGTTTTTGCAGAGGTGCTTTCGAAGATGCATTTAACTGGATCAACGTACACAACTTAAAAAAAAAAAAAAAAAAAAAACGTACACAACTTATTTATTCTACAGTATTAAAAAAAAAAAAAAAAGACTGATGTCAACTCGGAGGGATCGCCGCCACTAATACAAGTGGTTTCTTTCTGCGAGTTGACAACCCAAAGCGCTCTTCCATGTCCAATTCCTCCGGTGTCGTCCCATTTGGCAGATCCCAATCGAAGTGGCACAAAATATTGGCAAAAGCAAGCTCGATGCCGGCGAGCCCAAGCGCCATTCCGGGGCAGATCCTTCGCCCCGACCCGAACGGTATAAGCTCGAAGGAGCTTCCCCTGAAGTCGACCCGCCTGACCTCGAACCTCTCCGGGCAGAACGCTTCCGGACGATCCCAGCTCCGGGGATCTCTCCCTATGGCCCAGGCATTTATGATGGCCATCGTCTTGGCCATAACGTCGTAACCCTGTAGCTTGGTGTCCCGCATACACTCGTGTGGGGCAAGCAATGTGGTCGGAGGATGCATCCGCAGAGTTTCCTTGATCACCATCTTGAGGTAGTGGAGTTGATTGATATCCTTCTCCTCCACTCTCCCTTCTTCTCCAGCGATCCGACGGACCTCTTCCTGTGCCTTCTTCCTGATCGCCGGATTCCTCATGAGCTCCGCCATTCCCCATTCCAGAGTGACCGCACTGGTATCAGTTCCTCCCAAAAACATGTCCTGCGAAGGGAAAGAAAAAAAACACTTCTGCATTAAAAATGGGATCTTTACATGAACTGAATTAAAAAAAAAAGAAGGGAGATTTATTAAAAAATTTTTTTACAACTCTTCAAAGATAATAAACATGAAACTTCAAACTCTTTGAAATGAGATTTATTAAAAAAAATATTAATGAAATTATTGTTTTCAAAATTTTATGAAATCTAACTCATAGGTACAATTATATGGTTATTATTGTTGAAGAGATTAAGGATATCCCTTTCTTTTATTTGATAGACTAATTGGTTGTTTGCAACCTCAAAGAAAATATGGAATCGATAAAAATTAAAAAATGCATTTCAAGCTTCTCAAGTGCAGGTGAGGCAAACAAACAAGAAGACTTCTTTGGAAATGCATCTGGAAGGAGAGGTTATCATGAAAGAGGATGCAATAAAGGTAATGGAAAAGGTCATTTTGATGCCCAAGAGAAGCAATCCATTGGTGAAAAAAGGGAAATATTAGAACCCTCAGTGCTACAATTACTAAAGTTTTGACTTGTAAAAGTGAACTATTGGAATCAAGACTCGTACAAAAAGTACGTTGAAGAAAAAAATGAGAAGAGTAAGCTATTTTTGGTCAATTTTTACAACAAAGAAGCTTCAAATAATATTTGATTTTTGGTTAGTGAATGTTCAAATAATATGATTGGTAATAAATCATTACTCAAAGTGCTTGATGATTTGCAAAATGTACAAGTTTCACGTGGAGACAAGTAGATTCAAGTTTGACATAACAAATATGCTTGTTGTGATGATTGCTTATGGTAAAAAAATACTTTTTAATATTTTTTTCATCTTTAACTTGGCACATAATCTATTAACTATGACACAATTGATAGATAGTGTTCATGCAATTTTATTTGAAAATAGATCTTATGTTATTAATGTTAAAATGCTAACCAATCTATAATAAGTGTGCAAATGACAAAAATAATATGTTTCTATTTAGTATCTCTAATGTGATAAATCAAGTTTACATTGCTAAACAGAGCAATAAATCAAGGTCATGGTACTTGCAATGTGTGAAACTCAATATCACAAGCTTGAAGATATTATGTAAGAAAACAAGCAAGACAGTATTTTCCAAGTGAACATTTGGTGCGGACACCAGTTACATTCGAGACTTTCGACGCGCCCAATCCCGTCAGGCACGATATAGCTCGAGGAATTTATTTTTGTGCAGGGTCAATTTGGAGCTCGAAAATAAAATCTATGCTCAAAAACGGACTTTTAAAACATTCAAGACGCTCACCGGCGACTCAGGTCCCACCGCCCCACCGAACGCCGTCCGTCCGCTGGCAGTCCGCCGGCCGCCGCCCAACAGCCGCTCCGCAGGCGCGCGTGCGCGCGCTCAGCCAGGACTGCGGCGCGCCCCCGCGCGCGGGTACCGCACCATCGGCGCGACGGCCCCTGCGGGCCGCCAGCGGCCCGTCCGCCTCCGATCGGGTCACCGCTGTTACACCCCATATTTTCTAGGCTGATTTTGGCATAAATTTTTTTTTTTTTGCATATAGACAGCTCAGATCATCCCATACCAACCTGAGTAGCCTACGAAAAACATAGGATATAACACATCATTACACACCTACTTTCCTTAACAATGTGGATCCCATCTCCCGGGTACACCGTCAAATCAGGTTCATGACTCCTGAATTAACAGATGGACTCGCGCAATGTTACTCCTACTAGACCCAATACTCCTAACCCATATCGATAGGAGAACCGGTCTAATAGAAGTCTGAACCCCCAATGTTAAGTTCCATAGTCATGTATTGACCTCACCATCAAAAATAAAATACATAACATCCTCAGATAAAATATAGCACTCCACACACTATACCATCAAGATAATAAAGTAAAACAGTGAATGGAAACTACATCACAAAAATAAGATCCAAGTCCAACAAATACAATATCATCCAACTAGATACATAAGTCAGAATTACCCTTACATAATACAAGACATAAAAATAACAGTCTCACTGAATACATCCAACAACAACAATCTACTAATCAGAATATCTCAAAAATCACAGATCAGATATGCTCCACTAGTCTACTGATCACGATCCCACCTAAAGCTGGGTGGCGTCAAGTCTGCCGAGCCACTGGAAAAATATAGATAAAAAAGGAATGAGCTACGCCCAGTAGGAAAGACAGCTAGTAAAAACTCACATGCAAAAGAAGGATAATAGCAAGAGTATAGGAATACAACATAACAATGTAGGGTGGAAAGGCACTCTCAGTCCCAGACTCCGACCAACCACAGTCACCCCCAGTCACACCAGAGTAGCTCTCCTCTGGGCTTCCAGGTAGCGTGCCAGTGGGAACGCCCATCTTGAAACACGCATGGCGCCTAAGCACCCGACACCGCAGCGTCTCTCGTCAATCAATCTCCTGGAGACTATAGACAGATCCAGTCACAAAAATCTCTAGCCAACGTGAGACACCCCTGCCACCCTAAGGCGCGCAGGCCTACACACTTGGCTAGCCACTGCGAGACACCCCTGCCACCCTCAGGCGCGCAGGCCTACACACATGGACCAGGAGAGATCGACTCAGCCACCGTCCCAAGGAGTCCTCTACCAACAACTTCCATAGAAGCTCACGCCCCTACAGTCATTGTCAATCTCTAACTCCAAGATTCGGCAACATGTGTCCAGGTACGACAAGGCGCATACCAGTCCACATGTATACTGGGGAAGCTAAGTCTGAACCGCACAGTTACCTACCACAACTACCCTAAAACATCATATAGGGTCTATAATAGTCCGGTCCAGTATGCCAATCCATAAAATATGCCAACACTGAGTAAACTGACTCAATCCATGCCATTGCCATCCAAGCAATATAACTATACCAGTTACTGACTGTTCTGGTAGCATCCATGTACCATACCTCTGTATGACTGTTTTCAACTGTACTGTCGTCACTGATAACATTTCTCCCTACTTCAGGAGAATTTTAAATTCCGTAATCAATTTCCGTCTTTATCCATTTTTTTCGAATTTCGGAATAGTTTCCGAATTTAAATTCCACATATATCCTTTTTCCAAAAATTCGGAATAATTTCCGAATTAAATATTCTGCAATTTATTTTTCCGAAAATTCGGATTAAATTTCCGAATTAAATTTTCCCATAATCCTTTTTCCGAAATTCGGATTAATTTCCGAATTAAATATTCTGCATTTTCTTTTTCCAAAAATTCGGGATAAATTTCCGAATTTAATTCCTCCCGTTTATCCTCTTCCGCGCCGCATTAAAATTAAATAAATCATTTCCGTAAATTCGGAATTAATTTCCGAATTATAAATCCTTCCGCTTCTCTCTCATCCGCGCCAATTTAATTAATAATTGTTAATTAATTAATTTACGATTAATTATTATCTAATTAACTAAATCCTAATCCATCTCCTTCCTCCGCCCGGCGCCCGCGAAACCCTAGCGACGAATTCTCCGGGAAATTCCGTTTTCCCCCGTCGATTTCCGGCGACCGAGATCAAGGAGAACAAATTCCTAACATGCTCCTAAGCATTAACAAATTTTTCGGCGAAATGGGAAATTTTCCAGAAAATCCGAAATTTGCAAAAGACACCAATTAGCATTCAATTAAATCCGATTTTTCATCCACATGCTTGTTTTCATTAAGCAAAATATTCCATGCTTTTAATTTTCTACTAAATAACTAATTTAAACTGAATTTCCTACCTTTCTTCTCCGGCGACGGTGAAGCTCACACGCGACCCACCGCTGCTCCTCGCCGAACGAAACCGGTACCAATCGATTCTCCTCGGTCCCGCGAACCTCCAGGTACAAAAAGCCCCTTGAAAGGCTGCCGGAAAATATCGCCGTCCGCCGCGAACGCCTCGTCTCCGGCCGCCGTTCGAAACCCTAAGGGCCGAAACGGTTCGGGTTAAATACCCCGCTTAAACCGGTAATAACCCGTTAACGACCCATTAAGCGCCGGTTGACTTGCCAAAACGCCGTTTAACCTTCGATCAGCCGGTTAATCTCCACCGCTGATCTCGTCCGTCCGATCCGCTTATCCGCGGCTTATCCAGACGCACGCGCAAACGCACTCGGCGAACCGCCCCCGCCTTCGCTGAACCGCTCCGGTCCGGTTCACGCGCGGTAAAAACCAAATTCCGGTCTAATGGACCGATTTAAATAGATTTTCGAATTTCCAAAAATCCAATTAAACAGGGAAAATTACTTAAAAATTCCTCGGTGCTCCGAAAAATCCCCAGAAAATTTCAGAAATTCCAATAGCCTCCAATTGAGTTCCTGGCTCATCCTACTGTCGATTTGAAATCATCCAAGCCATAATTTAATTATTGAAAATTAAACATATACTATTTTACCGGGTATAACAACCGCGGTCGGTATCGGGTCCGCCCGTCCCGATTATGCTTTCGGGTCACCCGCCCGCCCTCGCGGGTTGGCGCGACCCGAACTCCGCCGCACCCGCCCACGCCGCACCGAAAGCGCCGACAGCAGTGCCCACCGCCCATACGCGCGGCGCACGTGCGACAGCTCAACCGTCCCCTTGCAAGTTCTAATTAAGTTTGGGAATAGCTTATTTTAAGGCTTTTATGTATTTTTGTACCCTTAGGCTCCCTATAAAAGGGGAGGCCTACCCTTATGTTTTGGAGAATACGCTTAGTGAATGAGAATTTGTGTTTTCTTGCATCTTGTTGAGAGCTCAAGTGTGAGTGCATCAAGAACTTCGACGTGCTGATTCGTCGAGGCTCCGATACTGGAAGGAGGGGTGTGAGGCCCAAGCGGTGAGACGCCGTGCCAGTCCATCAACCATTCTGAAGCAATATCTTCGCGCATCACCCACGAAACGCAAGTCAACTTCCGTACTAACGGTACGCTCGGAAACTTCCCGCCACTTCCCTTACTTGACGTGTTTCCTTCGCGGATTTTGGATTTCCTCGCTGTTCACTTTCCTACTATCCGATTTTCTTCGTTGCCTCTGGTTCAGTCTTTTCGCGTACAACTTACTTCGTTATCCTCGAAACTAGTGTTGATTAGTTCGATCATCCGACTCTTAATTCTGTGTTGAGCGATCTTTCAAAATTTTATTTTTCGAGATCGGTATTATTAACCCATCCCGAGTACCCCGTGTCTGCGCCGTCGAGAGGTAGCGGGCCTAGCATACGGAGCAACCTCTGTGTTGCCCACGGTCCCCTCTTGGCTAGGATCGCCTTGGACGGGTGTCTCAAGCGTGTTACCTTTTTCGAAATTTCACGTAATTTCCCACAAGTTTTCTTTATTTCCCTAAAAGTTTGCAGGTTAATCGCTTGTATTGCTCAATAAACAAAAGCTTAAATCCGTCCGACATCAACATTCTTGAAATATTGAGAACATACAAATACCTTAAGTTAATCATTGTTGATTTATGTGGGCTTATGAGAACTACATCACTTTGTGATAGTAAGCATTGGGTTACTATTTGTTGATGCTTGTCATCAAATGAGTTGGATTTATTTTTGAAAAAAAGTTGAATTTTAAGCATTTCGAGCAATTGTAAAAAACAAAGTAACACTTTTATAAAGACTCTTTGCAAAAATCAAGGCAAAGATTATTTATAAAGATTGTTTTCTTTTTTTTATGAAAAACATCAAATTTGAATGGAGATGATTGTACTTTATACATGTCATAATTATTCACCCTAACCCACCACCTATGCATCCAATAATGTGGCAAATCCTAGTGTCATAAACACACTTCCTACTTTCATCTATATTTTTTTAATATTTATAAAATTCTCTACATCATTTAATTAAATTGATATAAATACAATATCTTTTATTATAGTATAATATCATTGCAATGGAAAAAATAATCATATTAACACATGTTTGTCACATTCTTACCAAAACATAAAATAAAGTAAGCTTATGCAGTGAAAATAATATTTATATATTGTTCTAGTCCATACTCAAGTACAATTATGACAACTTCACCATTATTCACAATAGACAAGCACTTTAAACTTCATGATGACAAAGTTTACAACTTATTTTGTTCTACATTTCATTATGTAGATGACTACTCTTACTACTAACCTTGTTTCTCATGTGTTATATTAATTATATCTAAAATGTTTACTAATGCACAAGAGTCTTTATCATGTAATAATAATTATATCATGCTACATCATTAAAATGATATTCATTTCATATGTAATTCAAAAATTATAAAACATTTCTTTCCTTGTCTAATTTTTATTAGTTAACTCATTTTCTTTTAATCAAGTTATTCTTTAGAAAAGGACTAATTTGAGCTATCCCATTTCACATGAGTGTTAGTCAATATTCCCATTTTTGTGTAAAACTTAGTTATAGTGAAAACTCAAATTATAATAATGCTTTACATGATCTTTTCTTATTGAGTCTAATTTTCTCTTAATTAAGTTAAATCACATAAAGTGGTCAAATTGTTGTTATCTTATTTTCTATGACAACTAGTCAGTATCCCCATTTTGGAGTACTTAATCATGATAAAAATCCCAAATCTCTTATCTTTAAATGTTTAAAGAACAAACCAATAAATATTGCAATGCAATCGTGCTTGCTTTCATTAACAGTTTCTTCATTCTTATTAACATTTTTTTTATTTTCAATTAACTTGGTATATTGGCACCTTTATCTTTTCATAAGCATTTTCATTTGACATGGCACATTAGTGATTTCTTGATTTTTAATGGCATTTCTAGCCTTCCCTTTATTTGATTCATTGGCCCATTTTCTCATTTTTAAGCACGTGTTTCATTTCTACAGTTTTGTATATTAGTAACAAAATACTTGTATACAACATGTAATAATTCTTTCATGTATTCAACACATAATAATAAACATTTCATCATCCAAGGCATTCAACATATCACATGAATTTCCCATATTCATGTCAATCAATAAATTACTAATCTTCTAATTCACACGTTATACATATTTCTAAATATTATATGTGAACATAACATCGTACTTTACCCATAGATTTATCATATACTTTATCTTCATGATATCAAATAGTTTAATCTTTTTGTTTCTCTTCTTTTTTTTTTAATACTACAAAAAGTATATGTCAATTATAACTTCTCCACTTGGTTCAACATAATTCATACTTTCATATATATATTCTTTATTTTCCAACTTAATTGGTTTTTATCACCTTTTACTTCACAATTTAAGTCACAATTACCTCATTAAATAAATTATATTTACCTTATCAAGTCATTTTTTAGTCCATTGAATCATTTGATACCCTCTTTTGAACCTCCTAATGTGCATTTTTTAACATTATATCTTTTTGTAGTGATTTGATAACAAAATCATATACCTGTATTTACTAATGTGTTAAGAGTGTGATGAAGAAGATTAGTAAGCATTGATGATGTTTAAAGAAGATGGTTTGCTCTAACTTTCACAAAGGTGTAGGCATGTGTTCTTTTCTCTTGATGGGATGAAATCTAAGAGACGGGAAGGTAAGGTGTCCTTGGAAGGGACACAATCATTTAGAGAGAATTGGAGAGTTAAGAACACAAATGACATTGATTGAGTATAAAAGAGGAAGAAGTCATAGCGTTATAAAATTGTTTGGAGAAATTTTGAGAGGATTGTTTCAATGAAGTGTTTAGAGGATGGAGAAGTGTGAGAGGGTTTAGAGGAGTAGCCAAACTAAAGAAATAAAGAGATAGAGGGGGAGAGAGAGATATATATATATAGATTTTGGGATAAAATGCTAATATTGTGGTAGTACTATAACAAACCTAAAAAAAGAAAAGATGTGTATTTAATGATCCATTTCATGATAGGAAGGTTTTTATTTATGTGTATATGCTTAATGTTTATTACTTGATGTGTAGAGATCTCTTAGAAGAATATGCAAAATGATTAAATCAAGGATGATTGTTCTTATTATTCATGAAAATATCTTACAATGATTGATTTGACTTGTGATTTACTTAAGTATGAGAGTATTTTATTACTATTTTATTTTCATTCATAGCATACTATGCATAAAAATATAATTTGTGATAATGGTTATAAAAAGGAAAATAAACGGTTAAGGATAGAAAAAAGAAAAAGGAATAATAAAAGAATATAACAATGGTTTGTAAAAAAAAAGATAAGATTAAAAATACAAAAAGATGAATGATTGTCCAAAATATCATCTATCATTGCAAATTAATAGTTTTTAAGATGACCTAAGGGAGTTTCATTACGGTCGGTTACTCAAAATAACATGTTTTGAGAAACATGCCCAATCTGTTATGAAAATTCCTTCCCTGTGCCAACTCTTAAACGAGATGAAAAGATAAAAAAATAATTGATTTTACATGGAATTTGGTATTTCTTTAACATTTCTCATTCATATGTTATGTTACATCATATGATTGAAAATAACCTAGCATGAACAATAACTTAAAGTTGTACCACTTTACATATATATATTAATCATTAAGCTAACTATGGTACGTCTAGTTAAAGACAACATACATGAACTTTAATGCACCTTACAATACTTTCCTTTATGAGCCAACATAACACATATGTACATTCCCTTTTCAACTAGAATGAAACTCACTAAATCTGCTCAATTTACTTCTTAATTCAATTCCAAACTCAATCCAAACATTACTACAACATTCCTAATGCTTATAATAATATAAACTCTTCTAAATTCTCACATAAAACAAACTAAATCAATAAAGAATCAAAACTCTGTTTCTTATCTCAAATTTTATTTATTTATAGAAGCAACTATATCACTCCTTAATTCTTTTTCCCTCTTCTTACTACAATTGTAGGTTCTCCTCTACTAATTCCAATAAAAACTTTTAAATTAACCATCTTGCTTTAACTAGTCATATTATTTCTCTTGAGCTAAGCACCACCTCTCTTCCTTTTTTTCTTCTTCTCCTCTATTCTTTCTTTCATTATTTCTTTACTTAGCTTAGAAATTGAGTGTGACAACCCTTATCATTAAAACCTTTAATTATTTTCTAATTTTAATTTATGCTCTAATACCACTAATATGGCATCCCTTATCACCATAAACTTTATAATTTTTTAGTTTAAATCGTGTTCTGATACTACCAATATGGTGTCCCTATTCGTCACCAACTCAATCTTTCTCTAATTTCATTTCCTTTCATTAAGCTATTATTTTTTTCCAAAATTTTGAATTTAAATGAATAGAATCTCTAGTAGAATTAATCTATTTTTGATTTACCTCTATAATTATAACTGTATAATTTATATCTATAACTATCAACTATAAATAACTGAAATCATCACAACAGTCACATTTGATAATTTCATCATTTCTATAAAAAATTATATCAAGTTTTCATATACATTTGTAATATTGAAAATCATATGATCGACAAGTTATTTAGTATAATTTTTATAGCACAAACCTTTGTAATTTTAGTTTTTTCTTATAAGAAAGTCATATGGATAGACCTCTTTTTATCGTGGTTATAATATGCCTAAAATATTAGTACTAAAAAAAGGTTAAGCCAATCATCACTGGCTCAATGAGATATCTCTAACAACAAATAAATATGTGAAATAACTAATAATTTGAAACAGTTGTATGCTATGTCCAATCATGAGTATTATAGCATATAAGTAAATAAAGTCTTATTCAATTTAAAGCACAATCAAGAAACATGATATACTATAAAAGAAAATATGTTATAATCTTTAAAAAATTATGAGTGCATGTAGTTCTTTATTACAATTTCAATCCTTTCTTTAATGTAGCCTTATTTATAATAAATATCTAAGTAAATCTTAAGATGGCTAGTGCTACTGTTCCTCTTTTTTCTCAGGATAGTCAGTCAATACCTTCTTTAGTTTATCTAGTTATAATAAAAATCTTAATTATTGATTTTTCATACCATGTCTATATGTATAATCATGTTGAGTCTTTTCATATTTTTAGTGGTCATATGTTTACAACAAATCTCAATCATTTAGCTCACCCACCATTAATTAACTATTTATAATAAATCTTAATCTTATGATATACTAGCCACTAGCCATAAAGAATAGTATATTTTTATTTTAAAGAATTTACTATTATTTAATATAATTTTATTCATTTCAATTATCATTTACTTATTTTGAATTTCACATATACAATCTTTCTCAATTTCACAATATTTAACTAAATGTATGTTTTTATATCAACACACCAAATGTCATGTTTGCACAATTGTTCATGCCAAATGATTTCACATAGTAATTTATCAAAATTAAAAGACATGCATCTAGTTATAAGTATAAATTTTTATACAGTTACATATAATAACACTATATTAATACATTAATATCATATGTTCTGCATAGAATTCACATGCAAGATCTTAATTCCAATCATCAATAGTACATCAGGCATACAAAAATAATATTTATGTTAAAGTTTCTACCTCAAGAATTCTCTCATTTTGTTTACTTATTCTTATTGTGAGTTGAAATCCCTATTTCTTAATTTTAACCTATTAAGCAACACATGTCTCAAAACTTTGATAATTCATAATAAATCTAAAGAAACTCCATTAAGATGAAACAAATATCATTAGACTCATCTTAATAAGCTCTATCAAATTATATATTAACTTTTATATTTTAGGATATTTTATTTTCTAAAATTTTAGCACATATTATAACATAATTTAATTTATATCTAATTTGATAATTGAGGATATTACACTAAGATCCTTCTTGTCCTATTTTGTTCCTATCTTACTTAAGGCAATAACATTAGATTTGCAAAGTTATTGCATTTATCTTAACAAAACTGAATATAAAATTTGTCGTTTATCTCAAAAATTCACAATTATTTAGACCTTCAAAAAGTACAAACTCACCATAACTAGATTCTTCTCAAATAGATCTTTTCAATAATATCTCATATAAAATTTTCACTTCATTTTACAACATGATGCTCTTTCTAAGATAATATTAAAATAATAGTAGTTTGATTAATAAGTGCAATATTTTAGAAAATCAATAATATTTTATAAATTAATTATATTTGTATCTACATTAGCTTAATTTTTAATATTTACAACATCTTATATGAACTATTGGGATGTTATAGAAACAATCCAAGTCCATTCCTTCGGGGGAAAAGAAAAATAAAAAAAGCTCTTTAGAAAAATAAGTAATAAAGGTCTACTTGCACTAACTACAAAGCCCATTTATAGAAAGCTATCTTGGTGCAAGCTTAGGAGGAGCAACCTTATTTCCTTTCTACCCTTTTTTCAATTCTAATCCTTAGAAGGGCTTGTAAGGAATCTTTTTTTCTATAACTATGGTGTCATACAATTTGATGGTGGTTTGCATGAACTAACTTTTCCTTACTTTCTACTCTCTCAACTTTGATCCTAAGGTCTATTTAAGCATTGTATATGTCCTAAAAAAGAGGATATTTTGAGTAAAGTGAAGTTGTAGCTTTTACTACTTTAGTTGTTTATGGAAAATTTGAGTAAAATCCATAGCTAGAATTGTCAATAGAAAGCTAAAGCAACTAAGATTTAGATATCAATTGAAACTGAGATCCATGAATTGATGTTTTTAAGCAAACTCCAATAGATTCTCCAAGTTTGTTCGAATCATTAGCTTCATGACATCAACTTTAAAAAGTAGCAACTCATCTTTCATGGAAGAATTCTTTGACAAAACACCTCCATGAAAGTTTTGTGAAAGAGACTATGAATGTTGTCAATTTGGTTTTATTGCTTTAGGTCCTACATCCATCGAGGAGGGAGTAACAAAAGAAGAGTAATATAATGCATTAAACAACGAGTTGTCCATAAAATATGGGAGATGGTGGATTTCTTTGAAGTTAATAATGCAATTGGACTCAAGTGATTGTTCAAAACAAACTAATATCTTGATGGAACTATGCCAAAGCACTAGGATCAAGTTTGAATAAAGGGTATTAATGACAAGGTATTGACTTCGAAGAAACGTCATGTATCTTTCTTAATTTGAAATTGTGAGAATTGTTTTAGGTTTGGCTGCATAATTGTGTTTGCTAATTTATCAATTCAATGTCAAATTTGCATTTTTTTTTAAAAGAAAACTTGGAACAAGCTTATGTTGCTTAACCACAATCAAGGTAAAGAGACAAAGGTGTACAATTCATGAAAAGCACTTTAATAGTCAAAGAAATTCCATGGGCATGGTATAGCAAGAATTATTTCTATTTCCATCAAAATAGTTTCACAAGTGAAAATGAGCTCACTCTTATTTGAAGAACTAAGTTAGAGATTATTTTATTATTGTGTGCTTTTGTTGATTGTATTATGTATATGAACTATTATGATTCTTTTATTACTAAATTTAAGTCTAATATAATGGATAAATTTTAGATGTCAAAATTGTGTTTCTTATTCTTTTTTCTTGCACTTGAACTGAGCAAGAAGAGTATTATATTTTTAACTCACAAAAGAAATATGCAATTGATCTTCTAAAAATATCCATCTTTCTCCCTTACAAATTACTACATTGCAAATGAATATGAATTAGAAGCTATGACTTGAAGATGGTACAATGGAAGCCAATGCAAAATATTTCAAAAGCTTGGTAGGATGTGTAATTTATTTAATTCATATAAGAATAGAAATTGCATTTTCTATTGATGTAATTTTTAGGTTCATGTGAAATCCCATAAAATTGGGTTCTTTGGCATGTTTTTGGTATTAGAACTTATGTAATATGATTTATTGAAGTTTCCAACTTCAATTTGTCTGGGTTTATTGATAGTAATTTGGAAAATTCATTAGATAATGAAAATAACACTTAAATTAGTGTTTTCAATATTGACTCAAGAGAAATCATGTGGAATTTTAAGAAGAGAGCTTTGACAACATTATCTTCTTCAAAAGTAAAATATATTTTAGCTATTTCAATAACTTGTTAAGCTATATTGCTTAAAAACTTTTTTGAAGATCTTCCTCAAAAACAAGATGCAACCAATATTTTGATAACAACAAGGCAATGTTTACGATGACTACAAATTTAACTTTTCATGAAAGAACAAAGCATATTAACATCCTCTGTATTTCAACTAAGAATTGGTTGTAAATGAGGAAGTCCGAGTAAAGCATTATAATGTGCATGAATAAATAAAAATATATTAACAAATCACTCTTAAGACTAATTTGTTTGTAATTAAGAATCAAGGGATAGTGTCAAAGAGTGATTCAAAAAATGGGAGACCATGTTTGACTAGTTCTTTAAGAGTTTAGCTAGTAGTAATTATGTCCATTCATGTTTAATGTTAGTAATATACATAGATACTTCTTAATCAAGTTAGTTATTTTGAATACTTATTTAAAAGGGACTTATTGTAGATATTTAAGATAAGTGAGAGACCTTTAAAAGTTAATTATTTCATTCTCTTTTAGATTGCCCCTACCCCAGTCAATTTTTAAATCAAACTTCATATTTTTTTCCCAACAACAATTACTAATTTCCATCCATCAATGTAACTCATATTTGATAAACTACTTTAGCATATAAAAATTTTTTGTCACATAATTAACTAACAAACTTTATCAATCAATAGAAGAAAGTTTCCACTTAAATCAAAAGGGAGAAGGAACACTTGTTCCCTAATACTTATATCAAAAGTAATGAGAACTTATTTTTATTTTTTGAATTTTAGTTACATGTGAGAGAAACTTTATATTATGTTTCTCTAAACGCATTCAACTACCATTCTTCTTATTAAAAACAAGTCTTATTTAACATTGCTATAACTAAGCTTAGCTTAATTAAGATAACATTAAGAGTTGTGTTACATAATAAATACTCATTATAAATTAAAAGTGATATATTTGTTGTCTAAATACAATGATATCTTAGTAAGAGTCATTATATCAACTCTTATGTACAATATCAAAAGCATAACAATTCTTAACTTATTTTAATATAAATCAGTTAAAAAGTGCTAAAATCAATACATGTTTATAGAATATATGCACTTTAACAAACAAGATGCTAAAGTTATTTATGTATCATAATTCATATAAAAGTTATTTAGTGTTAACAAGAAAATAGATAGCCAAAAAATCAAATTAATAAAGTTCATGTTTATTATTCATGTAAGAATCAAACTACAAGTATATTATTTTTTTCAATAGTTTAGATAAAAATTTTAAGACTATGGAGTGGATATTTAGACAACTAGGTATGGAATCACAGTTTAAAAATTGTTGTGACTAAAAATCTCTTAAGAATTTTATACAAGGGGAAGCATGTTGTAAGAGAAACAAAAAAAACTCAAATGCTTATATGATAGTTATACTTATACTTGAATTTTAGAGAGGCTAATGAATGAAAGTATACGATTTATGTTAGTATGACATAGTTATTAATTAAAATTAAAAGGATTTATTATATCATCTAGAGAATGTTTAACTATTTAATTGAAACCGTCGTAGTAGATTTTTAGCATTAAAGATGTAGCATTTTTTATTTTTTAATTATAAGAATGTTACAAAGCATGACAAGGCTTGTTTGTCAATAAATTTTAAATTGGATTTTAAATTTCAAAAAGTGTTTCTTACAATTTTTTTTATCAAAATTTGATCTTTATTTACATAAATGTTTTTCTGTAAACTATATTTTCAAAATCATATTTTCATACCTTTTTTTTAAAGTTACAAACGATTTCAAAACATAATCATATTATATGCTCTTAGACTATGTTTGAAACAATTGTTATTCAATGTTAATTTGATTAATAAAATATATGTCTTAAGGTGTTAATATAATTTACATTAAAATATTAAAGATTTGATAAATATATTTTTTAATAAAAAAATTAATAAAACAATTAATAATATAAAATATATCTTATTCTCATTATATTATAAAAGAGTAAAACGAGTTTATAATATTCTTTTAAATTGATAACATTATCTATTATTTTTATTATATTATTTTTTATAATTTAGAAAGTACATTTCAAAATACGATCAATAAAATATTTAATTATTCCTTAAAGATACTTTTACATAAAACTAAAATTAAAAGAAATCAAGCATAATTGAATTTGAAAAATCTAATATAAAGTGTTATATTTTATATTTATATGCATTGACAAAACTAAGCCATTAGCTAAAATCAAAATATGAGATTTTGTTATAACATATTTAAAAAATGGTTATAGAATTAAAGTTTATGCTTCATTTGCTTTGGCATCAATAGTCAAAATGTAGTAAGATTGATAAATTGGGAGCGAGCAATTAGAATGCAATGATGTTCGTTAAATCATAATTATAATATGATTTTTAAAATAAAATAGATATATAAATATAAAAATATTTTTAATTATTTTAAAATAAGATAATTAATTTGTTATAATTGCTAATTAGGTATTTAGGATTTTGCTTTACTTAAAAGTCCTAACATTTGTCCCAATTGCAACCGGGGTTGAAAGAATTAAGTTCAAAAGTATCTTAAATAATTAGAGTTTTAGTTGGACTACTTATAATCATAATTTATAGAAAAAAGACTATTAAGGTATTAAAATATAAAAAATGACAGACTTAGGTATTTTATGATTGTAAATTTTTAAATTAACACTTTAATAGATGTTTTTAAAAAATATTTATATTATGAGAGCAAAAAATATTATCAAAATAATTTGATAAATTTGTGACACATTAACATTAAAAGAGAAAAACTATGTTTTAGAATGATGATTAAGTTGCATATTAACAGTAAGAACCAAAATAATTTCGTTTTTGCAACATTGCATATAGTGATGACAAGATCGTATGGCCAATTGATGGGAGAAATAGGGCTGATTTGATATTTAATTATTTTTAATATATTTATTGAAAAAAAAAGTGATGGATCTCATAAAAGGCATACAATTATGAGTTTTAAAAAAGTTAAAAAACCTATTAAGAATAAACTTCTATCTAAAGTATGATTGTGTTGGACTTTGGAGAAGATAACCAAGAAAGAATAAATATTTTATACTTTATTTTAGTATGAGATATTATCATTTTTATTTAAAATATGAATAATTCACCATATTATCAAGAGAATGTTTAAATAATCAACATGTGATTTAAGATTTTCAACGTTAAAGTTGTGACAAATTTTATTATTTAATTATAGGAATGTTAAAAAACATGAAAAGTTGTGCTTGTCAATAAGTTTCAATTTTATTTTTAAAAATATTTAACCCATTTTATAATAATTATTTTATCAAAGTTTTATATCTTCTTCACTTAAAATTGTTTTCTAGAAACTCTTTTCTCAAAATTCCCAAATTTTGTTATTTCAAAATTTTTATTTATTGAATATATTGCAAATAAAACTTTTATAATGTAATTGGAATTATGGAATTATTAAAATAGTATTTGAAATTTTTTTAAAGAATAAAATATTTTTTTAATATTAATTTTAAATAAATATCCTTTTGTTGTTGTCATATGATTTTTTTTGTTAAATTTTTAATTGAAAAAATTTGTTTTAAAATTGATCAATCAAACATTAGATTGTCTTACACAAAAATACTTTTATAAACATCTAAATTTGAAAATATTATACAAAATTGAGTGTCTATTTTAATATTCATATTTAATTGATAGTTTAATTTAATATGAAGTGACATATTTTATGATTTTGCAAATGTTGGTATTCATATTTATAAAACCAAGTAATCTTTTTTTTTTTTTTTTTGAAAGGATAAAACCAAGTAATCTGCTAAGCTCAAAGTGGATGGTTCTTAAGCTTAGCATAAATAAATAAAGTTTACCCTTCGTTTGTTTAAATATTAGCAATCACGATGTAAAGATGTTAACATAAGCGTGGTTGAGAATATGCAAATAGAATATTATGACAAATGCTAAATAATGATTGTAATATAGTTTACAAAACAAAATAGATGTATAAATAAAAACTTATTTTTTTCGTATTTTTTAGAGGATAAAATTATTATGACATTGGATGATTATTTAATATTTTATTTTCTTAAAAGTTTTAATATCAAAACTCATAAGAGTTATATACTTAACAATATAATGTTTTAAATTTTTAAATATTATTATGAAATTTGATTGATTCTATAATATATATTTAATATATTCAATATTTTTATTATGTCAATTTTATCTTGTGCACAATAGTTAAAAAATAAATTAAAGAATCTTATTTTTGAGAGGGTAAAATTATTTTGATGATCATTGGATGATTATTTAATATTTTATTTTCTTAAAAATTTTAATATCAAATCTCATAAGAGTTGTCTACTTAACAATATAATGTTTTAAATTTTTAAATATTATTATGAAATTTGATTGGCTCTATAATATATATTTAATATATTCAATATTTTTATTACGTTAATATTATACACAAGAGTTAAAAAATAAATTAAAAGAACTTACAAATATATCTCATAATATATATCACTTAAATAATATTTTAAAATTTTTAAATAAAATATTTTTAAATAACAACTTTTGAAGATAAATCTAATGATATATGTTTAATATCAATAAAAATTTGTTTAGAATTTATACGAAGTGTTAAAATTAATAAACAATTAATTGTTATATATATATCGACTGTGAAAGCATCCAAAATCCTTTCTTCATATTCCTTGTAGGCTGTAAACCTCATTCCCTCTCCCTTCTGTACGAAAACTAAAAAATCTTTAGAGAACCTTTGATTCATGTAAAGGGAAGCCCTCGTTTTTCGTTGTGTTGTCTCCTTTCAATCTATGTCATTGAAAATTTCACTAGTCAGATAGAAACCACAAGCTACCGAAAGGAAACCTTGTTCTTCTTACATGAAAAATGCTAAATAGAAGATAAGACTTTAATTTCCTAGTAGATGAAGCGTCTTCTTATGTTTAATTGGTTGATTTTAGAAGTTTCCCAAATGGTGCATGGCTTGCTCGTTGTGATAATATAACCCAAGGTAAAGGTGTTCATTTTGCTAGCATTGAATTAAGATTTTAAGTAATTGTTGCTATAATCAATAAGGAAATTAAGCTTTTTTAGCTGTTGTGAAAGCAATGAAGAAACCAAGTGGATTTGGAATTAATATCAAGGAGAAAGGATTTGGATTTTTCTGTAGTAAATGTAAAAATGTAAAAGTTTAGCTAAGTAAGAAACAAATTAAAGTGCTTTTATTATTATTATTATTATTATCATTATTATTATTTTAAAAATAGTTATGTTTAAATATATGAATATTTAAGAAAATTAAGAAGTACTAAATGTTAAACATGTTAGGATTAAAAATTAGAATTAATTTAATTATAAAATAACTTAAGTAGGTTATGTAATTGGATATAATTTTGTTATATAGGATCGAAAGAGTAAATTTAAAAAGTGGATCCCAATATATAGATTAGAAGGATAAATCAATTAATTATAATATAAGTATGTTTGTTTACTTTATATTATTTGAACATACTATAATAAAATAATATTTCTTACCTATCAATATGAAATTGATCTTGTTCATACACTTGAATTTGTTTAATAAGACTTATGTGATTTTAATCCATATTTAATTACATAGATGTTAATTAAGTACAAATTATAACATAAAAATGATATCATTAAGTAACATGATAAAATAATAAGAAATATGTATTTTCTTATAAGGTTATCCTTTAGCTTGAGTGTGGTATCAAAGACTATACTATACTTTGCTTCTAATACTCTATGTACAACAGTTAATGATGTAGAATAAATTAAATTTTTATCATGATTAAATTTGAAACTTACAATTCTAAAGATGATCTATAGATTATTAGATAATGTTAATGGATACTATACATTAATCAATGTTAGGTGACATGTGAGATATTTCATAATTATTCAAATATTAATGAATAAAATTTCAGTATAAATTATTAAGTGAAGTAGGTAGGAACATATTAAGCGTTAAACATAAAGTCTTATTTAACTATTTGTCACATCTAATTTCACATATATAAAAAATAAAATTTAAGATGAATTATATGTGAAGTATTTTAATAGAAGAAGAAGTAACTCTAACTTTAGATTACTATTTAAAAAATAAAAGTTATTAAAAGAGAATACATTTTTGAGAAAGATTCTTGTATTTCTTTTGGAGTTGACTTGTGGAGCATCAAAAATGGAAAAAGGTGACAAATTATAGGGTTAGGTTAGCAGAGAAGCTTAGCTAAAGGGATAATAATAGGGTAACTTAGGATTTAGAGTCTTATTAAAGAGGGTGATAGTTTAGTAGTCTGATCAAGAGAGTTAAAAGGTGAGTAAAGGCCTGAGGGTATTAAAGAAAGAGGAATTTATTTTGTTGTCAACTCTCTTAATGAAAGACCTTTTACTTTTGATCTTTATCTCTCATAATAAGAAAAAAAGATGAAATCTCTCTAATAATAATTGAGCATATACTATTTGCTCATAAAAACAAAAGCACAAAACAAAAAAAAATTATTTATCAATAATAGTATTATAATGAGAGAGTTTTTCTTATTTATAGATGAATAAAAACTCGATCATATTAAATATAAAATATAAAAATACATAAAATATTTAAAATTTTAAGACATTAACTTCAAGTGGATCAATTATAATAAATATAATATATAAAAATAAATAAAAATAATGACATAAAAAAATTATGTAATCATACAACATGACAATCTGACATCAATGATGATACGACTAGGATGCCAACAATAGATGGGACAAATGATAGCGATCAATGATGATCAAAGGGTGGGTAGGTGACCAGTGATTAGGCTATATTAAGTAGTTGGGGAGCATCAGGCGATCTAGCGATGGGTGATCAAGTGATATTGGCAACCAAGTGACAGTGATTGGGAGCAACAAATGAGCAGGTGATGGCGAACGATTAACGATAGCGATGAAGCATGCACTTGAATTGACATTCATGATGACGTATTTGACTATAAAATATGTTTGGACGAATATAGCAAAAATAAAGAAATTAATCATAGAAAAAAGATAGAATCCTATACTTGACCCCTATGGTTGACAAAGATAATTAATTAAAATAAGATATGGCTTGTGTACAAGTTTGAATAAGACTGGAGCAATGTCAGAGAGTGTGTATTTGTGAGCTAATGTAAGATGCTCCTATATTAATTATTTTTAGAGTGCAATAAATGTTATTGATTTTTTTAGATTAAATGATTATGATTTTTTTGGACTTAATTATTATTAAGTGTGGTCTTAAAATGACTTTTAACTTAAACGTTATGAGGTTATTAGATGATATTACATGATTATATAACTTATGAAATTTTATTATAATTGTTAATATTGTAAATAAAACATACAATTTGAATGCTATATTCTATTTGTTTAATTTCTAGATTTTATTAATTTTTTATTTAATTTTAGCATTAAATAGATTAGTGTTGAGATTGTAGTTGATTTAATTATTATTTCCCCAATAAGAACATAATATTTTTAAAATAATTACAACATTTTATTTGACAAAATTTTTCACTTCCTCAATTTCACTAATGATTATAAGTTATTATCTTAATCCTTCTTATTTTATCTTGGTATTGTCATGATTGCATGCTTTTGATATTCTTCTTTGAGATAAAAATAACAATATTTGGTATATTATCTATTTTGCTATCTTTGGTAAATCAATTAAAAGGAAATTTCAAGGTTTTGTTTTCTATATTTTAGAAAAAAATAGGTTTTTCTTTATTTTTTATACAACACACAAATATGATTTTTTTAATTAGTAGATTTCTTACTTAATTAGTGTTCACACCATATAAATGCTTGTCATACTTCAATTCTTATCGTTATAAATTAATATTTTATTGATCATCAAATTCGATCTTATTAGTGCTCTTTGCTTTTTTTATAAACAATTTAGACACATTGTTCTCATGTGTCAAATGCCATCCTTGTATCATCATAACTATATGAACTTAGTTTTTGAAATAGAAGTCATATTCTTTGGCATGTCATCTATTTCGATAACTTCTCTTTTAATATACAACTTAATTAAAAAGAAATGTAAAAGTTTACTTTTATGATGAGCTTTTGGGTTTATTATGAGTTTTGAAAAAGAAAATATATTTTATTTATTTTATATCATATTTTTTTAATTTTATATTAATAGAATATTATTATCGTCTTTTATAAACAAATCCTTAATCTGTGCTTAAACGATATATATTTTTGTATACTTTTTTTTGTTCTTAATATTTACAAATTATAATATTTTTTTTATCAATATGTCTAAGTTTTTATTACCTTAACATATAAGTCCATTACAACAAAATGTTACCAAATATGATAATTTTATTAACATCAAATTATTGATACAATAGATATATTTTGTGAGTCTTTACCATTGTCAACTAAAGCTTTAACATAACTCATTTAGCAAACTAGTATTAAAATTTTGATAAATATGTCCTCTTTATTAATTATCTTTTTAAATACTAATTTTCTATGCCAATAGTTGTAAATAAATAAAATTTTAACGATACTTGCAATTTTTTTAACATGTGGTACTTTAATCTTTAATTTCTAACCACATTGTCCTTTTGTGTGGTACAACTATAATGTTGTACCTCAAAAAACTCAAAGCACGTGCTTCTAAAAGTTAATTTCAAAATTTGGAATTAAAAAATATTTTTCTAAGAAAAGCATTTTTTTTTAATTACATCATATAAGTTTAAAAAAAACTAAATCAAAGGCCGAGGATAATAAATGAAAGCATTTTAACCTTAAATTCTCCCTTTTTGCACTACATTAATTTCTAAAATGGGATAAATTCTTAATATATATATATATATATATATATATATATATATAAACACTATTTCAAATAATTTTATATTTTTTAATTTCTAAGGTTACAAGTACCTAATAATGAATTTCTGTTCTGATGTTTTCTATATATTTTTTATTTTCATTATTCCGAATAAAAAAAACTGAGCTACATCTTTCCTTGATTTCTTTGATATTTTTTGTGAATAATTAGATTTTGTTCATTTATTAGAGAAATGAAAAAAACAGCAGACAGTAATGTGCTGTAGGCCGTCCAGTCATATTATTATTCTTGACAAAGCATATCCATAACATGTTGTAATTCCAATCATATCCTCAAAAAAGCAATGCCGATCCAACGGCTACAATACAAGAATTCAAATGCGGGACCTTTCTTATCGTTCACCCGTTGCGAAACCAAACAAAGGGACCGCCATTAAGCCTCTTGTCCTTGCCATGCTGTAAAGGTAGTCGTGAAATGAGTCTAAATATAGCGTACTTAATCTAGAGAATATTATTGGGTTTTGCCAGCTGTGACGTGTCGTCAGCCTCATGCTTTTGTACAGTATTGGAATGAAGTGTTCCGGCGACACACGCCAGCTCCGGACGATTCCATTTATCACGCGTGGCATAATATGTAATGGATTGCCAACCTGTTTGCTGTTTCGGGTATATCTCATCAAGACGTGCAGGAGAGGTAATTAACTACGTGGCATGAACTATGATATTTATATCCGACGTGGCATCGTGCTTCCGCAGGAAGCCGCACAGAACGAGCTATAAAAGATAGCAGATAGATCAGGACAGCAGAGTCTGCGAATGGAGTTTGCTCTGTGGGGAGCGATGGCTTTAGTGATTTCTGCCGCTTTATCGTCGGCGGCGAGCCTAGGAAATGTTTCAAGGTTCGACGAGCTCTTTCAGATGAACTGGGCAGCGGACCATATGGATTACGACGGCGGACTTGTTAAGTTGAAGCTTGACAGCTCCTCCGGTGACATTCAAACCTCTCTAAATCATATCCCTCTCCTTTGTCTCTTTCCTATTTAACCGTGAACGCTTCCAGGCGCTGGATTCGCATCAAAAAAGAAGTACATTTATGGTAAGGCGACCGTCGAGATCAAGCTCGTCGGCGGCGACTCTGCGGGAACCGTCACAGCTTTCTACGTACTCCAACCTTGCTCAAGTCAAAAAAAATATGAAAGTGATCGTTTTATTACGAATGATGTTTTAAATTTGCTTGTTTTATGTTGGGGGTGAAACAGATGTCGTCTGACGGAGACAAGCACAACGAATTCGACTTCGAGTTTTTGGGTAACACGACAGGGGAGCCTTACTTGGTGCAAACCAACATTTATGTGGAGGGCGTGGGGAACCGAGAACAGAGGATGGATCTCTGGTTCGATCCCACAACCGATTTCCATTACTACTCCATCCTCTGGAACCCACGGCAAGTCGTCTTCCTTATCGACGAGACACCGATCCGCGTCTTCGAGAATAAGGAGAAGAAAGGCATCGCCTTTCCTGGCTACCAAGCCATGGGAGTCTACAACTCTCTGTGGAACGCCGACGACTGGGCGACGCAGGGGGGTAGGGTGAAGACAAACTGGTCTCACGCCCCCTTTGTCGTAACGTATCGTGAGCTGAAGGTCGATGGTTGCGAGGTCTCTGTGGAAGCTTCCATCAACGACGAGGTGCGGCGGTGCGGTGGAAGCGAGTGGGGAAAGGAGGGTCGCTACTGGTGGAACTCACCGGCGATGGAGGAGCTCAATGTGCACCAAATTCACCAGCTCATGTGGGTGAAAGCGAAGCATCTCATCTACGACTACTGCTCCGATTTCGCTCGGTTCCCGACCGCTCCGCCGGAATGCGTTCGCTGACGCCATCGGCCCTGTATCAAAACTCGTTAATTTACTCGCGCTGTAAAGATGATAGGCATCGAGCTTGGAGCTCAGTTTATTTAACTTTTGTTAAATTTCAGAACTTTACCTTTGTTCATTAGTCTCTCTCTCTCTCTCTCTCACACACACACACACACACACACACTCACACAGGCACTTAATGGGATGCTTTTGGTACAATAATGGAGCGAAGGCATTGGTGGATTGAGGCGTGGAGATTGGAGAGGAGGGCGCAAGATTGGATCTTGGTCAGAGATAGGACGGGTGGAGTTAATGGTGAATCAATGCTGGGTAAGGACGATCAAGGACTGTATCCAGGCTGGAGAGGAGGGAGAAGGCTTTTATGTTTCTATGTTTTACAGTGATTTATAAAAAAAAAAGGTATTTTTTTGGTTATTCTGAAATTTCATACGTGTCCACAAAAATACTTTGAAACAGAGTCGTTGTCAATAAATTATGGTTGAAAGCTACGTTTTTTAAAAGCTTTTTCTCTCATTTATTTTTCATAATTGCGATGAGAATATAATAAGATTGAAATTAAAAATATATAATTAGAAAATAATAATATTTAGTAAATTGTAATTAAAATATAATAGTTAAAATAAAATAGATATTTTTTTTTAATTTTTTGTTTAAAAAAACAAAAAAAACATAATAATTATAAAATATAATAATTATATTGAAAAAAAATAATGATTTGCTTTTACCAGCAATGAGGCTTTGTGAACATGTAATGGTTATGTGTAGTGTTGCAGCCAGGAGACACTGCTCTCTGATTAGTTTGATTTACTTGAATTTCATTGTTAATGTTTTTATTAATTTTTTAATCTGTGTTCACTAGCAATTATTTTTCAAAATCATTTTATCTTTTTAATCTTAAAAGTATCAAAAGTCTATTAATTTTCTCATAAAATATATTTTAAAATATTATTTCAAAAAATAATTTGAAATCCTATAACTATAAACCCTAAAATAATTTGTGTATGCCAGTACTCCAAAGCTCTATTTTTTATAACATTTTCATCATTAATTAAAATTATTAAATTATATTTGAACATAATTCTACAAATAGAGTTGCATTTTGATTTCCTCATATCTCATCTAGGTAAGGAATAATGATGAATCAAACTATAATCTAAATTATCTTTGTTTTACCATTGAATCTTAATTAAAATTTTATAATTCCAGAAAAAAAAAACTCATAAATCTTATAAATTGATGATTTTTTGTATAAAATATTGTATAATCATATATGCATTCATAATTTATATCACATAAATAATAAAGTTTACTCAACTAGATCAATAGAATCCATAAAATCCATAAGTCAACAAGATATACAAAATATAAAATTACTCATAATTTCAAAAGTATAACATTCCCATAACATCAACTCCACAAATACCATAGTCTATATCACAACCACATAACAAGTCTCTTTTCTCAACTATAAGTATCCATCATATATTCATTACGTACTTGAATCCTCAATCTTATTCAGATATCTATCTCGATATTATGATTCTCATTAGCCTATAATTTAAGTATAGAAATTGAGTCTAAAAAAATTTAGTGAATAAATTTTAAATAATAAGGTAATATAATAATAAATATAAAAAATAATAATGTTGCAAGATAAATAAAAATGACAAATAAAAAAATAACGATCTTGATTAAAAATCAATAATAATGGAATAATTCATTTGACTAAATTTGTATTTTTTTACTTATGCTTTTATTTATTTATTCAACTTTTCTTAACTACATTTTTAACTCATTTTGGGTTCTATTTTTTTATTATTATCTCTACTCAAATATCATGTAATGTCCATATTAATACCCATAAGAGGATCTTCAATGGGTAAGTCTTTGCTTTAAGACATATTAATCAATTTACACTATATCAATCATCATCAAAATTACCTTAGAATAATACTTAGCCACCTTACAAATGCAAAGGTAAGCTAGTGATAACATCTCTAGCATGAGCTACACATCAACACTTAGTAACCTTACTAGTCTAAAGACAACTAATGACAATCATATAAGATGTCAAACATCACAACATTTTGTGTTATCTCACATCATAACATCATCTATGGCTATACATAGCTAATACAGAAGTGTCTTATTTTAGCTCACAAACTTGGAGTCATACCTGAGCCAATTCTATTTTGATTAGTTATCGTTGTCAACCATAGGGGGTCAACTACAGTACTATTTTTTCTTATAGTTATCTTTGATATTTTTTTGTTAATCTAAGCATTCTTTTTGTGCCCAACATCATCTGGCTGACTGTCAACCACCTGTCTCTAGCTGCCACTAACAGCCGTCAATTGTCTCGTCCACTATTGACATCTTTGTCAGATCATTATTAACGTCCAAACATCATGATACATAATTGCATAATTTTTTCATGTTATTATTTTTCATATATTTTTATATTTTGTATTTAATGTGGTTGACTTACTTAGAGTTAATATCTTAAAATTTTAAAGATTTCATATATTTTTATATTTTATATTTAATATGGTGGACCAACTTATAATTAATGTTTATAAATTCTAATTATCCCTTATGGATTCTCAAATAATTTAATTTTAAAACTATATTTTCTTAAACTCATTTGGAGTTAATGTCTTAGAATTTTAAAGATCTTTTTTAGATTCTCAAATGATTTAACTCTAAAATTATCTTTTTATATATTAACTTCTTATCTTTTTCATATTTATGATATATTCCTAATGTGTATTTAATCTCCTTTTTCTCGTCTATATAATCATTGAGCTCTTCTTTTTTTATAAATAAAAAAGGCTCCCTCATTACAATATTGTTATTCACTTTTGTGAGCTCTTCTTTTTATATTTACGATCACCATAACCATATCAAAGTGACCATATGTAACACTCCATTACTCGATCATATAAGGTCGACACATATATTGCCTTTGTACGATAAACCTAATAGCTTAACTCATAGTACAAGAACAATTTCTATATTATCCTTGTGTGATGAACCTAAGCTCAACCTATAACTTAAATTCTCTTCATACTAATATGACCCAAGAAATCATTTAGTATGATAATTTCAATAAATCTCATATAACTCAGCATTATATCTGATGACCCTTTACCCTAATGGGTTTAAGTTGATTGTACTATATGATGAATACCATCATACTTTTATAGTATTCAGAAGCTATACTTTTCTCTCTCTTGTATTCATCTAGTATCCATCACCTTCTTGACATGACAAGTAAGATATTTCTTAACTAATTTATACAAAAAAACCCATTCTTCTTAATCATATCCTTACTTTATTCATAAGAATCTAAAATATTACAAGGATTTATAGCAAATTAATAATGACCAAGCCTTAAATCTTACATTTTCAAAGAAATTGAAGCCATTAGCTATAGTTTTCTATCATGCCTTGTGTAACATAAATCAATACAACCAAATGACATATATCTATAATACCAATTTATTGTTCAAATGAGATCTTGTAATATAAAAATGGTGACAAATGTGACTAAAAGTGAGCAAATGTGACATAAAAATTCATGATAATCTTGAAATATTCCAACATAAAAATAATAATGCACACAAAATAATTATCATACTACATGTAGTTATAAAAGTGGTATTGATACAAAAAATTGAAATAAAATAAAAATATATCCACTTATACATAATAACCTACACACTTACTAAATACATTAATCTTTCAACCCTTAAGTTCTGAACTATCTTTTTAAGGATCTTTAGCTAGATGATTATAAGTATCATATTCTATATGATAAGTAGAAAATAAATATAATATAATTAATAAAAAAATCTCTAATTATATATAATAAAATAGTATAAAGGATAAATAAAGTAATAAGTAATAAGAAAGAGTAGTAAATAAAAGAATATATTACAAATCATATAAAGGATGTCATAACAATACATATATATATATATATATATATATATATATATATATATATAACTCAATATAAGCATATATTATCTTTTGTTTTACTTTTATTTGTATATTAATTTCTTTTTTTTAATTTTTTTTTCTCTTTTTTTATATTTATTCTTCTTGACCCCTATCTTAACACCTAGATATATCATATTATATCTCATTATCATAAGTCTTGGTACTTTAAAATGTCATAGTCTCACTTTAAGTATCATAATATTAGGAATAGTATATCACATATATCAAGTCATTATCTGATAAATTTAAGCTCTTTCTCATGCTACATTCACTTCTTTTTTTTGTTTCATTTTGATTTCCACTATCTTATCACATCTTTTAATATATAACATTGTATAACTCTTATAATTATACATGTGTAATTATATGTGTGTGTGTGTGTATATATATATATATATCAATAATCATAGAGTTTTATAATAAATTTAAAACATATGAAAGGGACATTATATGATGTAAATGCTCATATCATTAGATATTCCAGGACAATAGTAATGAATATTTAATAATCTACTTATATGATTGTTAATTTATTTACTTACATAATTGTTATGAGACATCTCTTTTATTACTTTTTCTTTTCATTTATCAATTCTTCTTATTCTTTAAAAAAATTCACATCAATCCTTATTAATAAAAATTTAATTTATTTATGATGAAAATACTTTCCAAAAACTATGCTTAACAATTACTTTCTTTTTTATTATTGTAATCATATTATACAATACAATCAACTTTATTATATTATACAATCAGGGCTTTATAATGATCAAACCACTATGTTACTATGGTTGCATCAGTTCACTATTATTATTATACTAATAAAACTTAAGATAATTACATGAATAGTATTAGGGATCAGACAAATCATCTATACTACGTTAGTTCAATGCATTAAAATAGTATTATGACTCAATCTGGCAAAAGTAGAATTTGTTTACATCATAAGGTATGATACCACATACAATATTACGTGACACATGCCTAATGTCAAAGTAATAGTCTAAGAATGGGTCATGCTAATATGTTTTTCTTTCCATACTTATACGATAGGTAATGTTTTTGTATAATAAATAACCCTAATAATAATTATCTGATATCATAATCATATAGTATGATTTAAAATTTATGTAATAACATACCATTTTGATATATATGTCATACTAGTATGATACATATACGAATGATCTTAGGCAACAATTTTTGCTCCCATTGTCTTATCCGATGTATGCACCCATCTACTTCATCAATTTAATAAAACTTTTTGTTAATATCTATCCATTACATTATTTAATATATGGGTTGCACTAGTATGATCTTAATAGTTAACCACAATCACCTGACATAAGGCCTCTCATCTACTACCACTGTAGGCTCATATTAAATAATCTAAACAATCATCTGATTCAATCAGTGTAATATGAACAATGAAAAATCTTTGTCCCCCACAACGATAACTTGAATATTATAAAATCTATTTCCTTACTTTTACAAATAATCAATACGTGCTTTAGGGGAGAAAAACTTTGGTGAAATCTTACCTTGAAAAGTAGTTTCCATAAATTGTTTTTCTTAGGGATTCTCTCTTCCTTTTCGATCTCATCAAAGTGATGCAAGAACTCGAGATCTGAATGTCAAAGTGTTTCCATTCACCTTTTGAGCTCCTCTTTCCCTGTTTAATGAAAAAAATTTATATTAAATCTTTATCTTTAAACTTTTGTTAAAAATTCAAATAGACTTTAAAAAATATAAATTATTTATTTATGATTTTTTTGTGATGAGATCTTCATAATGACAAGTTCAAATTTGAGATTTAGTCATCACTATCCAAGCATTCTTTTCAACTAAACTATATTTTAGGTTTTGAAATTAGAATACACATATTCAATATGTAAAAAAATTGAAGAAAAATAATTAATATAAAGTTATCATATTATATTGCTTCCTTCTTAATTTGAGAATGATAATGAGACTTAATGAGACTTACATAAGTTCACAACAACCCTGACAGAGTTGACACACCTTGCTTTGCTCACCGCACTCAAACTCTCATTCTAACCATAACTTATCAAAGTAACCCAAGGTTTTCTCAATCTTGTCTTGTCGTTGTACTCAACAAACTTATTAATAAGTATCAATGAAGTGTTAGGTCTTAATCACCAAAACTCTTCTAAGATTCTTACTATATTAGGCTTGGAAGGTAGGAATTCTTTAAAAAAACCCATTTGTTTAAATTACTTGAACTATCATCGTTGGAAATCTAAAAATTCCATTCACATGTGTTCCGATGTAAAATTTTTTACAAATGCCCTATAAATTTATTAATTATAAATTCATCCTTAGACACCTCAATTTTATTATGTACTAAAATAAAAAATTATAAGTCTACCATAGTGCTAACTAACATTCAAATATTTATAGATATATTCTTTATCAATTTGTTTTGACTTGAGTGAAGATTTCTAAAATTATAAATCTTCATTAAACATTATTTTAAAAATTATAATTATGTCTAAATCTTTAAAAATTTATTATTAATTTTATAAGTATCTAAATATTATAAACTTAATATTATAAGTTCATCTTAAATAAGTTTTTCTATTGATATGATCAAATAATATTTTTTTACAAAATTTTAGCTTGTAACACTGTTCAATATTTTATCATTATTTTAATGCTTTTATGTATAATTTAAGATTTTGACTTGATCAAGTTCAATCTTCTTGTTTTGATTTTATGATTTTGTTTCATTTTAGTTGATATAAAAATTAAAATTTGTTACAATCTTCTCTTACAACACAACTTTTGTATTGAAATTTTAAAAATATTGATTATAAAAATAAGGGGTTATTATATAGAGAAACTACTACAATGTAAGAATATATACATATACATAAAAAAAGGAATTACAATTTTAATCAAGGGGTAAATCTATATGGCAATTCGAATGTCTTTGAATCATATCTGAAGAAATCTAAATCATAATCTAAAGATGTGCATACATGCATAATAAAATAATCATAATTGTATTCATTGCTAAACAAAGTAATAAAATATATTAATGATAAACTTATACTCAAAAAAATGGTAAAAATAACATTCTTAATAGAATAATTAAAAATTAAAAAAATATGAAAAAATAATTAATATCTCCTAAAGGTCTTATAAATGGTCTATTACAATTCAAAATTAATTAAAATATAAAAAAATAAAATAAGTCTTATATAATCTATTAGATTAGTTTAGTATCAACCATTGATGTTGCACATTCAATATCAAAATGATGTTATGCAGTCAACATCATATCCACATTATAAATCTCAGTCTCAAGTTCAAATACTATACCTATGCTTGATATGTACCTAAACCCTCAACCCAACTCTAATCCTCATCTCGAAGTTATAAACCTAACTGACATATAATGTAACTACAGAAAACAAATATCAAGGAAGCTTAATAGATAAATCATAAATAATAAAGTAATATAATAATAACTTAATAAGTCAAGCATTAAATAACATAAATAAGATGAAATAAACTATATCATTCAAAATAATAACTAGAAAATAATCTTATTTATTTTATTTTTTATTTCTCTTATTATGTTTTTTAAATTATTTATTTTATTTTATTCATAATTAGGTTTTTTCTCAACTATGGCCATTTTTTCTCTTAATTATTATCCCTATTCAAAAATCATGACATATCTAGATTAATATTCATTAGAAGTTTTTTAATAAGTTAGCCTTTGCACATTAACATATATCAATCGATTGATATCACATCATCTGCACTTGTATGATTTTGGAAATAATATATAACCACCCAACAAAATCTTAAGATAAGTTAGTGACAACATCTCTTATAATGATCACATGCCAACACCTAGCTATTTTATTAATTCAAAAATAGCTAGCAACTCTCTGAAAGATTCGAGTGACCAAACCTATCATATTATCTAGTATTATGTTATATCATACTATAATTTACAATCATACATAATCTTATGACATAAAAGTATTAACGACAAATATTGCATGATCTTAAGTACCACACCCAAGTACAGAGAAAATGTTATAAGAAAACATGTTTTTATTAGTATGATATGTTAAATCTTGATATTATATCACATAATATAAATCAAATACTATAACAATGATATCTTAATAAATTATAAATTTTTATTTCTTTCAATATGATGATTTATAAAGTCATGCTTATTTGTTAATAAATAGCTCAAATTGATATTCATTTTAATATCACATAAAACATATTACCAAAAATTTTATTAATATACATGTCATATTTCAGAATTACTATTATGTAATTTGCTTATCGTAATATACTTAAGAAAAATTATAATAATCAAACATACTTATATAACATTTGTTCAAATAACTCTCATAATTTATGTAATGAAGATCTATTTGTTAAATAGACTCATGTATTCGATCCTTCATATCATAAATTAAAATTTCTCAAGACTATTATATTCTTCATGACATTCATATGCAATTTCACAATTCTCAGCTAATCATAGCTTTCTAAACAAACAAAAAGCTTATAAAATGCAATACCTTTCAATTTCTTTTAGCACCTAAATGAAATTAAATTTATGATAAATAAATAACTCAATTTTTTACCTGGCTCTTCCTCAACATCTGCAGCAGTTTTGTTTTAAAAAACCACTATTCTCTATTTTCTCTCCTCAAGATTCACATCAAATCCTCTAAATTCCATTGGTTCTTCCTCTTTCCTTCTTCAGCGAACAATTAACTTCTGATTTAAAATCTCCTATTAGTCCCATCACCAATGTTTTGGTTTCTCAAGTCAATCGCCTACCGCCGCCCTCGGCATCAGGTTCATGGCATGTGTTAGAAACAGGCTAAGGAGCGGTACCTATTGGTTCCACAATCAAAGAAAAGCACCTCCTTCACAATCTAAACCAACAACAATAAGTGAAACCTCCTCTTCTTATATTTCCATTGGTGATACAAGTGAGGGGGTTAAGGATTTGAAGCTCTTATGCCCGATTGGACGAGGAGCAAGGAAAAAAGAATGGAGAAGTTGAATGCGAAGGAGAGAAAACACCAAATTGCAACCCTTTCCTTTCTGCTGTCACCCAAGCAAGATCTAAGAAGGAATTAAGGTTTGTCACACCTTGCAGTAAATAACTTAAGGCAAAGGGAAAGGGAGGATTAGGAATTAAAAGCTTATATTAGGATTAATATATAATAATTAATATTAATAATAACATAAAAATATTAAATTTAAATTAGTTTTTATTGAATTGAAATAAACATCTTTAAAATCATCTTGATGAGCTTTTTCTAAAACATAATTATTTTAAAATTATGAAATATTTGCTCAATAGTGTACATTATAAGACATGTCATAAAAATTCTATTTTAATTTTTCAAACAAAATTCTTATATTCAAATTATTAAAATTCATCTTATTAAAATATTCATCATATTAAGCATATGTTATAGAATTAAAATACATTTTCACAATAAAATAAAAGTTGAGATATTACAATTATCATCATACTTGATATTTATAGGCATGAAAGTAATCAATGACTTATATATATATGTGTGTGTGTGTGTGTGTGTATTATGAAATATATAATAAATTAATATATCTCTCAAATTTATTATATCAAACTCAAATATTCAAATATCAAAATATTATGTAATTTTTATCTAAATAAAAAATATCTTGAATAAAAAAAGTACATATATTAATATTACATAATATTTATAATTCTTTTTGTTGGTTAAATATTATAATTTCATTCAAATATATCTTTTTGGGTCCCTGTTGCAATTGAACTATGAATCTCTTAAAATATTAGAAGTCTAAGTAACATTCATTCTCATAAAGCTCATCTTCTTTTAGAATTATTACAAATGAAGACATTTTAGATATATTTGCTCCAACATGATGTAAAAAAATGATAACTAAAGTGCACTTGCATAGAATTTTTCTTTTATAAATAGATTTTGTTATTGCCATGGATGCCATTATGTTGCAATCTAGGATTATGGTTCACATCAGTTCAAGATTTAGTGTCATGATGGACGATTAACATCAATTGGTACAACTTTTCATATTGTTAAAGCGTGATTTTAAAATACATCTAAGAATACAACTAATTCCATTAAGAATGTATTTTGTTTGTCTAGATAGTATATAAATATTTTTTTAATATCACAATCAACAACTTGATGTTATGTAAACTTAACAATAGTTAAAAATTATTTTAGTTTAACTATTTTGTTGGATATTAAATAATAATTGTTAATAATATAATTTAAATCAAATAATATGATCAAATATTTAAATAACTTTACATGATAATGTCATTAAATTAATTTTTTATAAAAGAAGTTTAAATTTATGTATGTATAAATTATTTTTGTTCAAAATTAGCTTAAAAATTAATTTTACACTTTTGAAATTAAAATCAAGCATCAAATATTACAAATAAATATGTAAATTATATACAAAATTTGATTTCTTATGCTGAAAAGTGAACTTATATGTCAGTTACCACCTTTTGATTTGATGATTAGTTTGGGAATGTAGCATATATTAATTTGGGAATATAGTGAAATCATACTAATGAAGTTTAAAGTGGTAACATTAACAAATAATATATGATAACTATAAATATTAAGAGATAACTGATTTTTTTTACTGTTTTAAAAATACTAAATTACAAAAAAAAGGAGCCTTGATACATAATTTAGTATTTATATTTGCAATTAATGAAGGAAAAAATAATATTGCTAAATTATACCTGGCAACTATTAAATATCCCTAAGGTTGGACATTGCGGCAGTGAGTAAACTGCGAGGAGGTCGAGCGAGTGGAAAGAGCAAGGGATGGCTAAAGCCTTGGCGGCGGCTCGGGCCGGGTTCCGGCGATTCTTCTCCATCTCCGCCTTCACCCCTCCTCCTCCAGCCGTCTCTCAACCTAAGGCGGACCCCTCGCCGAACCTCTTCGTCTCAGGCGAGATACAATCTCCTCTTTTCCGTTTTATATGGCAGCACTTACCGTTTATTGGTCTAGGGTTTGGTTAGTGCTGCAATCGTTATGCAAGCTGAATTTTATCATTTGAGAAATTTTTACGCTAATTATATTCGATATATTTTCGTATTGTGATGCTTTATTTGATTTCTTCCCTTTCTTTTCCTTCATGGTCTGATGGGGATCAGTTGCTAATTTACCATAGTCCTCTTTGTGATAGAATTTCATAGGAATTTTGGACTACGTTGGCGAAGAAATCTGTTTCAAAATAGCTAATTCACCACGTTGCAGTGAACGAAAAACTGAAAGTGTTTCCTTTGCTTTTACGTAAACTCGTGTTTTCTTACCACATGTAGGTACAGAAGATCGTTTAGTATCCTAATCTGAACCATGTCTTATTAGTTTGGTGTTGAAAGGCAGACACAAATTTTCACTAAAGGTTATATTGAGTTGTGTTTCAACTTTTGACTTTAAATTGAAATTTTTGATTTTAGGTGGTATCCAAATCAAGTTGAACTTGAGTTCAACTGTGTTGAGTTGGTTTGTCTTGAATACCAAAGGCTCAAAATTAAAAAAAAAATGTCATTTTTGTTTCAAGCTCACTACCTTGTTGGAATAGACAAAGTGAAAAACGAACATAGTACTTTTCATGTAGGAGAAAGGAAAAACAGAGAACTTAAAAACAAAGATTTGGATGAAAGTTTTTAATTAAAAAACATAACACATTTTTCTATATACTACATCACCTCTAACATAGTTAAGTAAAAAACATGAACGTGAACTACAATGTTCAACAAAAGACTATTATTAACTACATCCTAATTTTTCTCCTAAAAAAATCTTATCTATTTTTAGCCCATTGAAAAAATAAAATTATTGACTTAAATTTTGCATTAATCTATAACATACTTTTGCATGCAAAGTGAGCACACCCTTTACTAACTTATCTTTTCATTTTGTTTATAAGAAATGCACGTATACTTACAGATTCAAATGAAAAAAAAAAGTGCACATCTATGATGTCTGAACCTTGAATTCCATAATTTTTCTTATTGATTTTATGCTTTTGTCTTTGTACGATGTTGAAATTGCCAACTTCAGTAAATATTTATCTATTTAAATTTTAGCTGCCATTAATCAAATGTCTAGTGATCTGGCTAAAACTTGAAATTGGGTTTTAGCTAACTAAGTTGGATTGTGATTCATCTCAAATCATTTCAAATTGATTTTGATTTGGGCATGATTTCAAACATTCTTTGTGCAATTATCGATTTTTGGATATTCTTATTATCTCTACTTTGTGGTGTAGTCTTTTTAAATAATAGCTTGATAAGGCTACTATATCTTTAAATACCAATTTGCGTTGTACTCAATTCCACCTTCCTCTTTAGATCATCTTCTTAAACTTCATTGAAGCATTGCATGATAGTATTGAAATACAGAATTTGAAATTGTTCTAAGAAACTACCAGTGACTTGCTGAAATCATTAAATCTTCAATTGTGGTTGTGCATTTTGTAAAAGGGTCTAGGAAATTCTGTTTGTGAGATGACTTTGTATTCCGTCCTTTTGCATTAGGAAGTAGGCTTATTTATAGTTAGGTCATGAACCAATTCCTCTAACCCTCCAAACTAACCCTTTTTTTTCCCATTAATCCAGCATGATGTCCTCATGAGATGACTTCTTATTACCTTTCCAGTTGCATTAAAAAGCAGGCCTATCCATGGCTTGGTTCATGACACAATCCAATCAACCCTTTTTTAATTATTTAATCTAACCTAATTGGCAATCCAATCTATTAAGGTCATGAAAGGTCAGATTTGAGACAAGGTTGACTGGATTTAACATTAATAGTTAATACTTCTAAAATTGCAAGCACTTATTGTGTAGCCTAAGTGCTAATCAATTTCTTACCAGTAGTAGATAAATAAATTTTTAAACCTAAAATAAATTCAGCATCTTGCAACATAGAATTTTTAATTTAGTTTGTACATAGCATAATAATTTTTAGGAACATATATATATATATCTATTGACATATTTTTTCTACTATCTTAATATAATAATTCTTAAGGATACATGGGTTCCAAGTTAACACAAATATCTGATATGTCATGGTATAAAATCAGCTCTTGGGCAAACGCAACATGATCAAATTTCTTTTGCAGACCAAATAATTTGTATTGGATCTAAGTTGGGGATGAAATCATTGAAATCTTACCCATTTATTGTCCAAAAGCAACTAATTGGTCTTCAATACCTTCTAGTTTTGCATCATTTCTTCTTTTTGTTTTTGTTTGTGCTTACTGAATCCCTTAATTTGTTGGCAATCTATTGAAATGATAGATTGGTGAAAATATGCTAAATGTTTTGGTCTATTGATAGTATTACACTGAGTAATTTCTTGTTTGATATCGGTGTTCCCTACCAACAAACATTCCCAAAGTAACTAATTAGTCATTTGTCCCTTTTAATTTTGGATATTTTGTTTTTATTTATGTGAATACATGCTAAAGCTTTTTCTCTATTGTAGTTATTACATGAAGTAATTCTTACTTGGAATAAGTTACAACTCGTATGATATCTACTTCATCTTCTTTCATGTGATGTTATTTCATAGAAGTATCATGTTATAGAAGCAATTGGTTGATGCTTACATCTATTAGAGTTGCTTTCCATATTTCTAATTTTTGAACCATAACATCACTAGATGTTTTTGTTGACATGAGAAATGCAAATTCTTGTTTGTAATGACAATTGCAAATATTTTTTTCAATGTTGCAAAATCCAAGCTAACAAATATAGGTATAGTTCATAGTGTATCTTTAACAGTCTTCTATCATAAAGTTTTTCCCATGAAAATGATGCACCTTTAAAATAAGCAACCAATGCTGAAATTACAAAAATACGCTGCATATGCACAAAATGAGGATCAAAACAAGGGAGAGGGTGTACTCTAATCCTTGAAAAGCTTAGCATAGATCAAGTATACCTCAAATAATCTTGATTATTGTAATAGACAAATGTGCTAATCGTTGATTATGCTATGAAATCTACATTGAAAGGAGAAACCTTATGAACAAAAGGTTTTATTCATCTCCAATGAGTGGAGAGGGATCCCAATGCATGATTAGGGAGGAAAAAATCATTCATCAAGATGGTGAAAATAGTTGGCATTTCAACCACCTTTCTAAACAAAAAACAAAGTGGTGACGACGATCAAATATAGGTTTGTGCAAGAAATTATCGCTTCCATGCCCGAAGTCTTCAGGGCACTTCCTCAAGTGGGAATTTGAGGGGATAAAGAGTTGTTGAGAGTACCATGCACTTTTTTTTGACTTTGGAACATTGAACATCACAAAATTTTGCAATTCACGCACAATAGAGTTGTTGTAGTACTTGGAAGAGGGTTCTTTGGGATTTAGATATGCTTGAATGGAAGCTTTTGTATAGTCAAATATTTCTAAGAGGGAGATGGTGAACTTGGCAAGCATTGTTTTCAAAATTCTTGTTCAAAATTTATTATTCAAGTACAATCTGGCTTTAATGTGTTTTAATTTAATGCATCTATCCACAAATAAGAAAAGACTAAGTAAATGTGCACTAAATGTTTTTAAGTGATTCGGCTTGTGCTTAATTGAACCTATGTCTACTCTCAATTAATTGGCTTGAGTCTATACTTTCTTTTTCAATTCCTTTGTAACAAATGGTAGAGGAACCAATACAAATATAATTTTTTTTTTAGGCTGAAACATAATCTCGTAAGTTTTTCCTTGGGCTAATATTTGACCCCCTATTTGGCTTTTTGTTAGGTTCAACGCTAACCTCTTCTTGATTTTTTGCATTTTCAAATATAATCAAAAACTTTTACTTAGGCTATGCTCTAACCTTTCTTTATTTTTTGCAAACTTAAATCTAATTTAAGCTTTTACATAGGCTAAGCTCTAACCTCTCTTGATTTTTTAAGGCTTAAATCTAACCCTCATATGAAGCAACCTTACTAAAGATAATTCCATAATTTTCAACTCAGCAACCTTGAAAAATTAAAACATATAAAAGCAACAACAATAGGAATTAAACATGTAAACCCAAGTTGAGCAAGAGCTATATGTGGAGAGAGTGTTGCGTGATAAAATCGGTGAGTGATATGAACCTCAACAATGCACCTTAGGTTCTTCGAATAGATCTATCATCTTGTACAGCTGTTGGAGGTTTGGGCTTTGGTTTTCTCCTAATTCAATGAAACTTAGAATAATAGAAGGGCAATGTCTTGATTTCCTCCCATTGAGTTTAAAAATACAATAGCAAAGAGGAAGATTATTTTGAGATATGAAAAATGCATAACTTCGCCCTCCCAATGGTTATGCAATTGTTGAAGCAGCAATAGAAGGTTAACAACTCCTTTCAAAGTGCTGGTGAAGACAATAGTATAAGGGGGAGAATATATATCATACACTGCAGATTTTTTTAGGTATTTTCGAAGCGATTATTTTTTGAGTGTTATCCTAATTTTGTTATTTAAATATTATATAAGTGTAATATAACCATTAATAAGTTTACAAGAGTCCTAAATGTTCATACGAACATTTGAAGAATGTTTAGAAACCGATGCACATCAAATTCTCTTATACCAACGTTTAAATTTGCTAGTTATTACTTGCATGCAAATGAACTAGGTGTACTGCTGGTCGGTGATGATGTACTATAGGCATTCCTTTGGTCTACATACAACATACTGTTTGCGTTTCTTTAGTCCATGCATGCTATTGACTTAGGAAGCATATATCTCGGGTCCACGCTTACTCAACAAATTTCAATCGAACGTACCTTAGATCTACCCATGCTTAGCAGAAGTTGGACAAGGCTTGTGTCTGCTCATATGCAATAGACTTTATTTTGTGCATGCACGTGCTTTCAATTTGCCACTTAACTTTTTTAAAACATTTTTGAGAATTTTGAAGAGAATATAATAATGCATGAATTATTTTTAATAATATATATAAAAACATATTTTAAGATTCAAAGACAATGTTAGGAAAGGTTTAATATGATAAGGACTTAGGTCTTATGTGGATCACTAGCAAAAATATGTATTTAGAGCACTGGCATGATTTCTTACATGACCCGACATTCAATTTTATTTTTTTATTACCTTAAGTAAAATGTAGCATTGAGCATTCTAGGTTAATTTATACATTTTTTTATATTAATTTAGGCTATTAGAGTAAGAATTCTAATTATGTCTAAATGCACTTTTGAGAATAAAACATATGTGCATAAGTGTGTAAGTTTGCAAGCGAAAGTAGTTTTTGTTCCAACAAAGATAAATAAGATTTAATCGCTTACATAAGGTCTTTGAAGTTTTGTCACTTGTACTTATGCTTTATCTTTCTTAGAGTTTCACATCACGTTCCACTTCTTTGAGCTGGTTAATGCATTATTTGAATGTTGTGCTCAAGCTCTTTTAACTGCATTGAATATAGATGACTTTCTAATTGTCTAATATGCAACTTGAAACTCAACCACTAGATAAGAAATTACATTATTGCAAAGAATATTTTAAGTGCTTTGTTATCATCAAAATCTCACCTTGTTATTTGGGCTTATGGGACTCAACACCTTTCCCACATAAAAGATCGTCTACCATGCTAGAATCGTTGATCAAGGTGCTATGTTGCTAGTGTGTGTGCTTATTTTTCATCATAAGCTTTGTTTATGTAATATCTCCTTATTGAATCTATTGTCATCTCTCACTCCCACATGAAACACCATAGTTGGTAATCTTCTTTGTCATTTGTCCCATCACCTTCGCTTGCTCGAGGACTGTCACTTCATTGGACTTGCTGCCATAGTTTATGGGTCTAAAACCTATTCTTTGTTCTCATTTATTTCCTCTTGAGAATTATCATTGTGGTCTTTAGCTTGGCTATAAGGTTTAGCATTCTTAGCATCACTTTGGCTAATTGCCTCCTTCACATCATTGAGACTCTCACCTAGTGTATTAGTGCTTGCACAAAGTTGTAGCCCCTCCACTCATTCGTTGGTCATGTACTACACCTTAATCTATTGCACACCACTCTTTTGTTGATGAGACCCTCTATGGGCTAGTTCCTTTCCATAAGTTTTGTAGCATTAGTGCATAAGGTCTCCAACCTATTCATGATAAAAGAAGACCAATAAAGCTTTCTTGTTTGAATTGTTTAAAGATTTGATTATGAGGGTCTATAGTCTAATTTCTTGCTTTAAGAGGTTTTGTCAAGTCAAGTTATACACAAATTTTGACATAAGAGTTGCACTCCGTAAATAACCAATAAAGAAAAGTCTATTCTCAAGCCAATCCTCAATCCAATTCACACGAGATTGGAAATCCCAACAATACAATGGCAATTTCAACAATCTTGCCCATATTGGAATGGAGGAAACAGTCTTAGGGAATATGATTTGCTTGTCACTAACATCGATGATTTGAATCCCTCCATGTACTCCATTTCTTGTGTAATTCCATGACAAAAATGTATATGGAATTCACTTGTGTTAAAGCTATGTTATTAAGGCTGATGTAGCACATCAAGCAGATTCAGTCGAGTTCAAAATGCAAGGGGTATAATTTCATCATAGACTATTAGCCAGATCACAAGCAAGAGCTTTTATAGAGTTTATTTGGGTTTATTAGTGTTATTGGATGTTATTGGATTGTAATGGGTTATTTATGAAATATATGAACTTCTTGTTTTGTTTGTGCATCTTTTTGTTCGTTTTTATCTTTGTTAGTTTTTTTATTATTACTTATTTAGAAGATGACATTTTAGTAAATAGTTAGGGTTTCTCTTTGGACCAAAGGAATAATAGAAAAAGAAGATTCCAATTTTGGCCATCAACTCGAAACTTGAAGGTGATGAGGTGCATATGTACATAGGAGATTTCCTCCAAGGAAGATATAGGTTGTGCTTTTGTCCTCATTCTAGTTTTCATCAAGATTTAACTTTGACTTTGCCGTCAGCTTTGTCATCCTTGGCTATTGATGTTGAACCCAATGCCATGTTCTGGTGAACAAACCTTTTTCCTCTTCCTCCTAGCGATCCATTTCATGCTTCCTTGTGATCTGACTATTGGCCACCATGCAGGCTGGTTTTGCACATCTAGTATCATGTCACTCTCAAAGACTGATTCCAATGAGGCCTCAACTTTATTCACCTTCACTCATCCAAGATGATAACTCATGCATTCATAAAGAAATGAAGATAAAGCGGAGGACTTTTCAACTTAGTTTCTTATCCCAAGGATTTATCTTCCCCCAAACACAGCAACTTGTGGATGAACTGTTTGGGGAGTGCTTGAGGGACTAGTGCCAGCCACTGTATCATGCACTGTTGCAACTTGACTCAAAATTGGCAGTATCCAAGTTGCACAGACAAGAGGTATGTTGGGGCATTAGGTGAGAACAAGAGTCTAGAATATTGTGTTTCACCTCCCAAATGCAAAGCATTATTCATTGAGAGGAGAGAATAAGAGATTGGATACTCATCTAATGCTCCAGAGGTGAATTTATTACTATTCTTATGCAACTCTTGGCTAGCAGCTCCCTGAATATTCTGCATGCTAGCTGCTGTCTTCTTATGCAAAAGTATTAATTACTATACTCTTTGGCATTATTACATGCTCCTGCTGTCTTCCTGCTGCATGTTTAATGCTTGATATGCATTTGCTTTGAGGGGTCTTTTTACATTCAAATGCTCTTAATTCATCAGCTGAGTATCCCCTTTGGCATTTCCATTATCCTTCCAAAATGCATACAAACCTCTCTTACTCTTGGAGTCCTCATGAAGGTGCTTGATTTCAACCTCCATTCCCTCCATGGTGTTTAAGATTTCTTTCCCGAAGGCCTTCTGTTTTAAAGTATTCTATTTCTTTCTCTTCAAAGGTGTGAAAATTGCTTACCTATTTAATCTTAGAAACAATAGCTCCTCGTTTTTAAAGTTATGTGGGTTGAGGAAGGCCATAAAATTTCTTCTTTGACAGAGTACCTTTAGTAGGGGAATTGTCTCACTATTTTCTTCTCAGTTGCAAGGGCATCACGACTCAGTTGATGAGTGGCTCAAGGAGTATCATGCTTCTTCTTTGAGAAAAAAAACTTGCAGCAGGAGTGCAGCATTCCCAACTGGGTGCCATTTCTCACACTTTTTACACACGGCACACACAAATATTACTTCCTTCCGTTTGAGCTAATGAGAAAGCCCCCAAAGATTTTAAAATTTAAATTAAAACAGTGAAAAGCAAAATAACTAAAGGAAGCTATTCTACCTTTTTTTTCCTTCATTGGCTTGAATTCTGATGGAAGTGTATTTGTAGGGCATTAATGTATGTAAAACATAACTTAATAGCCTACGCTACATGGCAGAAAATTGTAAAAAGAAACTCCTTTTAACATAGAACTAGTTGTTGCTATTGAATAATGTAGCCATTTTAAGATTTTGTACGTATTGGATTGCTTGAAGTTGAGAAATGTATTTTTTTTCAAGGTTATCATTCAAAAAACTTTGCTAGAAATAAGTCTTTTGTTAGACTGATGACCCAGAAACTGCAAAAAAATTGAAATATTTGCTCTTTCTTTAATATTCAATAAGATTATACTTTAAAAGAGGAAAACTTGCATTTGTGCATTAAGCTAGTTTGTTCGAGTTTATATTCAAATTGTATAAGACCTTTGAGGAGATAAGTCAAGATCAGTTATTTTAAACGTCCATGGTTTGTAAAATAGAGTTGTAACCTAGGCGAACATTTTAGTAAAATTGTGTGTAGTTGATCGCAAAAGGTTGAATGTTCTTTTAAAGGTTTATTCTAAAAATGGCTAGAAATAACTCTTTTTAGGGCTGATGGCTTAAAGGACTGAAAAAATAGAAATATTTGCTTTCTTTGGTGTTGATGATATTATACTTTAAAAAGCAAGACATGTGTTTTTATGTGTTTGTGCATAAAGTTAATTTTGTAGTATTTTTATTTACATTGTATTATACATTTTATGGAGATAAATCAAGAATTGGTTACTTAAAATCATAAAAAAAACTATGGTTTGAGTGATAAATTAGTATTTTAAAATTGATGTGAAACTTTAGGAAATTATTTTAATAAAATTGGGTTGATTTTGTTAAGAATTTCATGTATAATATTTACTAGAAGAAAGGTGAATTGTACAAATTATAAACTTAAGTTAATTTTAAAAGTTAAATAATGTAACAACAAAAGTCTTTAATAAATCTGAATGGTTCTTATAGGTAATTATTTTATAAATCTTTTGTGAGAATACAAGATAAAATATATAATAAGATTTTTAATTAGTTTGATTAAAATTTTAATTGACATCCACCCTTAGCCAAATTGTCAGACATATTAAATTCACTCTTGTTTTGTTACAACTAGGTGGGATAAACCTAAATAACAGTCACTTTCTTTTTGTTGTAACCAGATAAGGGCCAACTTAACAAATATCACACTCTTTTTGTCACAGTCAGACAGGGATCAGCTTAAATTAAAAGTGTAATACAATAGTTATACAAAATTCCAACACTTGAACAGATTAATATATATAAGAACCTATACTATTCATTTAAGAGAACAATATGACAAATATTTAGAGGATGTAAAAAGATATTAACAAAACAAAATGAGAAGCTTTCATGCAAATAGCAAAGAGAATGATGTAAATAAAACTCTAAATACAATAAGATGGAGTTCTTCATAGTACAAAGCACAACTCGCATCTTTAATTCTACTTTCACTTAATGATTTGTATGTTGACTTATTAGTTCTTGCTAACTGAAATACGCTCCTATTTATACCATTTAATTCTTTAAGATCATTTATGACACTTTCAACAACTAAAATGGTATCTTGAAGTGATTGAATTAGTTGTTACAGGTTTCTACGAAGATTCGTTCAAGTATAATCAATAGATTGTACCATGGTGATAGGTGAAGAGAATTGATCGTACACATTTGATAAAAGGAATGGTATGCATACAATAATTTCGGTGTTGTTCTTAGGTTTTTCTTTTACAATATAAAATTGTAACAGTAAAACAACTTTTACTTGAGTACAATAGACGATTTATTTTGTGTGTCCGATACCAACATCATATCAATACAAAGGTATTATAGTTAACACTTTTCAGTTCAACAAGATGATCATATTCATACGATGTCATATCGAATTTGGGAACTCCATTTTAACATTTTTATTCGAAATTATTCTAATTATTCTGTGAAGAGAAATTGTTTATATAAGTATGAAAACTTCTTTGTACTGTACAATACCTAAATCACTAAACAGACATAACACCACTTAGTTACACAACCAATAAAAAGATTTATATTATATAAACAAACCAATTTAGAATAAACAGAGGATCATATCAATATAATGAGAATATTATAATTGTACAACATATAATCTTAACTTATGTGCCTAGTGATATAAAGTAGAAATGAACGTACAAGTACGATGGATGTCATCATATTTTATGATCTAGATAAGTGCAAAGGTTGTGTCTATATGATTTCAACTTTATTAGTTTAATCTTAAACCTAATATTAATTTAACTTTTTAGATATTATCTTGTCACTATCATTTAGTTATTTATTCGTTGTTTAACTCGTGAAGAGATTGATATTTTAACTATGCATGAGTAAGATAAATGCAAATTTATGGATCATATGAGTATCAAGTGTGATATTTAACAGTTTTAACCCAAAATATTTTATAAAAGATGAGCTCTGGATGGGCACTCATTCCAAAATAATTGGGACTAATGCCTCCAAAATTTGAAAATTGAGTTAAACTTAAACAATGCCATCAATAATTTTTTACTTGTCTTCACTTGTGATCCCATAAGTGAATTGATCAAGCTTTCCAAAAGATTGATATATTATCTTGAAATAAGAAAAGATAACATAAAAGTATCGGTATAAACAATACAATGATTTTATTATCATCAAACAAGTAATACTAGGATTAAGAGTTTAACAAATTTTAATTTAGAAATTAAATTTTGAAGTGGATGGTTGGATTGTGATTGTAATCTATTTTTGAATTCATAGAAATGTCTGCCTAGAGATTTTTTTTGTTTTTAATAGGTAAAATTGTTTAAACAAGCATAAACAACAATCTGTAATTTTTCTGTTTTAGTTCTTTCTTTCTTTAGTGTAAATTTCTTGGCCTTTCTTCTTTCCTTTACTAGAGATCCTTTCCAAATTGAGAATAGCTTTTTTGTTATATATTCTGCATTTCTCTCATCAATGGAATACGAGCAATTTCCACTATGGTCTTTGTGATATTAAAGGCAGGTTATATTCTCCAACGTGGCACGTCAATGTTGGAAATGTCAGCATTCTCTTATACTTGGTTAAAATCTGTATTAGCTTTTATCCATTTGCTGATTTTAAATTAGCCTTGCCTGTTTTCTTCTTTCAACTGTTGTGATCTTTATAGATTTCATGCTCCTTCACTTTCTTTTAAATAGCACTGTACGGACTTCACTACTACTACTTGGGTGCTTAGATTACAATTCCTTTAAAGCTTTCTTCCCAACAATTTCTTTTTTGACTCTTAATGTTCTTTTAAAAGCCATTTAATATATTTCCTTGCAATTGAATTGCTTCTTTCACATTAACCACAATTAGTTTTTGTTTCCAAAATTTGAGAATTTCAATTGTTTCATCTGACACTGCATAACCTCTGTTGGTTTAATTTTTTTTTGACTCTAGTGGTCCAATGGTCAATTCTAGACCTTGAGCTAACTTTATCTTTTTGATAGAATGAATTATATATAATATAGCTGAAGATGCAGAAAAAATTTCCAAAAATAAATAAATAAATAACTAAATAAAAAGTTGTGCAGAAGATCTACCACACTTCATCGGATTTTTTGGAAAAGTCACCATGTCAGATTAAAGAACGGAAGAGGAAATTCGATGTGGTCTTGGCACCATTCGTCGAGCACTGCTATAAATCCCCCTTTCTGCCAACTGCAAGAGGGACCAAAGGAAACGAAAGTAGGGAGAGAGGGAGGAGTAGAATAAGTCTTATCTTTGGGAAGCCCCTCCAGCGTGTTCAAAACCTTCGCAGCCGATGCCAGACTATCACAAGACAAGCGAGCTTTGTTTTCCTCTGTCCGCAATCTCGAGTTTGCTGGAACCCTCGTCGATTTCTTCTCCTCTGCTATTGATCCCATGTTTTCTTCGGTTCTTGAGCCTCGAAACCCCCCACCGCATTTCTTTCTTTACAGGAGAAGACCTTTGCCTTCTCGAGCACTGGTTGCGTGTTTTACGGATTCAAAACTTACATTTAAATGCAGCTTTCTAAAAGATACTTGTGCATACCTGTGTCGACCTGCCTTGACTGGTCGACCCGTGCCGACCAGTAGCAACCCATGTTGACCCACACACCTGTGTTGACCGGTGTTGACCCGCTCCAACTCGCATTGATTCGCCAACCTACGCTGACTTGTGTTGACTCGCGTTGGCCCACGCTCACCTGGACCGGTCCATGCATACCCAAGTCAGCTCACGCCTGCCTGAGCCGAGCCGTGGGTCCCACGCTTACTTCGAGCTTGCCCATCAACTCACCGCTACCTAGGCTAATTTGCCACCTATTCTTGTCGACACACCATTATTCTGATTGATTGGTTGCTGATCCAGCCGATTCGTCACCGATCCAGCCAATTTGCTATCGATCCAAACGGATTTGCCGCCAATCCGGTCGATTTGCTGTTGATTCGACCAATTTGCCACCAATCCAGTCGAGTCGGCACTGATCCTAGCCTAGTCACTAATGATTCCGGCTGAGTCGCTGCCAATGCCAGCCGAGTCGCAGCCAATCTCAGTCAAATCGCCGCAGATCGTTACCGAGTTACCGCCAATCCAAGCCGAGTCGTGGCCGCATCCTGTCGTATCCTATCTCACCATCTCAATGTTAACCACGTTATATTAAACATCAATGAGACATCCTTCAATAGTGCCACATGCTCGCAAATCAAAACCTCTTAATTGGAACTTCGTTGCTTCATGGCAACTTATCCTAAAGGTATGTGCCAATCTTATTCAAAACCAATTTGGGAATATGAGTTTTCTTGTCGTTACACTAAGTTTTTGTTTAAATTTTCTAAATTCATTTTTCATATCAACAGTAGACAAATTGTTCTAGCTTTCTTTGTGAATGTGTAAAGAAATGCCATTTAATTGGCACTGGCATAGATGATAAGGATCCTAAGTTTCATGCTGGCAACAAAATTCTACGATGGATGTCATGCTTATGAAACTCCATAAAAATCATTAGCTAGTCACAAACCTATGTTCTTTAATCAACAAAGGCTATTTTGGAAACATGCATTGAGATATTTCATGGTCTAAAAAAATATAGCATTTACAAAAAGTGTAATGTTGTGGAGCTTTTTATAGATGCAAAGGTTTATACAAAATGGATGGTGCAATGTCTAAGCAATAGTTATTGCCAAACATAATATTATAGAGGCATTGAAACAATAAAATGAGCAATGTGTAAAGGCACACGTGAGGGTTAAATTTATCGAAGCATTGAAGTAACCTATGCTTATGCATGAGCATTGCATAACGACATGATCAGGGGTTCTGGTTTATGTCTAACAAATTGTTAACTTTTTTGAAACTGAGAAAGGCTTAAAGAAAAGAGAATGACTTTTTAGTGAATAATTGGCAAAAAAGACCACCACATGTGTTTAGTAGCGACACGTATGGTCTCTGCAGCACATGCAATTGACACTGACCTCATTCTTGCATAGCACGTGCATGTGGCATCTATCACTGCATGTAGATGCTTGTCGTGCAAGTGCAATGAGTTGGGCATGTGGTAGATGGTGCTTGCGAAACTTTAAGCACAACGGACTATAGGCCCTCTAAACATGCAATGTGCAAGCGTGCAACTACCTGCGAGTAGGTGCAATATGTGTCACCTATTGCACGATAGGTGCAGCGACAATAACCCATGTACCATGCAGATTTTGGTGCTTTTTTATATTATTTTGGGCAGCATATTAGAGTAATTAAACAAGCATATATGTATAGACCAAAATATACTTATATTATTATAAATATGTAAGGAATGAAAAAAAGAGGAGAAATATGCATTTTTCTCAAGCAAAAAAAACTTGCAAAGTTCATTTTCTTTTGATCAAAGAATTTTACGAGCTAAAATATTTTGCAAAGTTCATTTGTTCAAGGTTCAGTTAACTAGGAGTTTGAAATAAAAGAATTTTATAATCTAAAATATTTTCTTGTGATGGAGGTGGTGTATCTAAGGAAAGAATTTCAATCCAAGACACATAATTGGCTAAGACAATGAGTGGCAGTTGACTAAGACTACAAAATTCTAGTAAAGAGTTTTATTTATCTCTCAAATGCTCCAACTTAGTATTGCTTATGTAGTAAGTATGGTTGGTGAATTCCCAAGAGCCAATGGAGTAGGATTTGATTATTTTAAGTCTACCTTTAGTAGATTTATCATAATTAAGAAAAAGAAAAAAGAAGAAAAAGATCTAATTTTGGAGTGCTACATAGATGATAATTATGTTGGATTCTTGATTGGTAGAAAATTTGCTTATGTTGTTTTTCATTTATAGTAACTGATCATTTGTAGAAGAAACAATCTTGTAGATTTATCAATTACTGAGTCGAGGTCTTGAGCCGCAGTGCATAGGATTTATGATCTCTTATGTCTTAGAACCATTCGGAATGATCTAATGATCCATAGAATTGTACCAACAAACTAGTAAATTTGATCATAATTCTATCATAAATATAATTTTAATCATGTTGCAAATGATATGATTGGGTATATTGAGGTTAATCAACATTTCATAGAGATGAAGTTAGACATTGATTTGATTAGAACTCATGTATTTTTTAGGCCATGATTTTATCCTTTTAGTGGTAACGCAATACTTGGCAACAAGTTGCACATGATAGTAACTTAAAAAATTGGTAATAGATAACTTTTTTATCTGTTCTTGTCAAAGACATATGATTCATCCCTCATTAGAGCAATGAGCATCCTACTATGATGAGATTGCTATCTTTGTCTATAGAAGTAGTTGCCTTCCTTAGCAGACGTCATCCCCTTATTAGACCATTCATATCTCTTCCCTTGTTTGACCAATTAAGCCTTAACCATGTTTAGATTGCTAGGCTTCATCTCTCTGCAAGTTGTCAAACTCATTTCTTAACAAACCTTATAGCTCATTGGATCGAGGCCTTGTTTCTCATTGGAGTATCCAAGCCTCGTACATTGTCAAATTGTGCAAGATTCATCTATTATCAAATCAACTAAACCTCATTCCTCGACTAAAAGTTTAGAACTTATTCCTCATTGGATTGTCTGAGCCTCGTACTTTGTTAAATTTATCATGCCTTGACCCTCATTGGATTTGTCAAAGTTGAGGGCTTGTGAGCAACCAAGAAGATCTGGGGAGGTATCCACCACTTTTAGATGATGAACAAAGCTCCAATAGTGATTAGAATCTAATGTCCATTTAAAGTTTCCCTTGAAATGGTCTTTTTCCACTTTTGCCCCTTGTTGCACAAAGGATGTGGTTGCATAGGTCTTTCTTCACTTTGGATACCTTGTATTTTGCAACCTATTTCTCTATTGTTCATACACCTCTTCATGATATTTCTTTTCCATGGTAGTGATTAGTTGTCGACAACCTTAGTAAGTTTGCCACTCGTAGGTGCCAAATCTGTGTTTTGATCATGACTTGAACGTGGCACACGATGCCACCTTTATTGTATGTAGATTGGCTCATCTAAACCAATTCTATCATGTATATTGACTAGAACTTTTGTTCGGGAAGCTCCATCCTAGTTGCCTTGGCCAAAGAAGTGTGGGGCTCAGTTATTATGAAATGTTGTGATGGATAAACCTACTAGGTCTACACTTGTCTCATCATCTTGAGACAAAGATTGTTGTTGGAGGAGATGAAGATTTCATTGACTAATTGGGCCTCCTATGTGAGCTTCCTTTTCCACCTTGGTGAAACTCAGCTAAGATATCTCTTTAACAAGATGTGCAATGGGCATGTCCTTTGTAGCCTTGACTAATCCAGATTTGCCACTATAGAAGCTCTTCCTACAAAGCATTTATTGTTAATGTCAACTTTTTTATGACATTAGTAACACTTATTGACATCTATCGTTGATGCAGGCTTCCTCTCTCTACATTTGTTTGGATGGTGCCTACCATATGAAACTATCACCATTGGCCATGGAGTAGGTTCATCTATCAGGGATTTCTTTTACCTTCCTTTGCTCTTTAAGTAACAACATAACTCTTACATTGCTTGAAAAGTACTAAGAGAATCATCGCATGATGAAGATGTGGTACTAGAAATATCCTTTTGTTGGAAAAGAAGGGTAGATGCAGCCCCATCTTCATCTAATTACAAGTAAACTTGGGTCCTTGTTAAAAATATTTTGTAGATAAACTCCCTAGCCCTAAGTTGCTTGATTGTTATGTCTAAATCGAACTTCCTCATTAAGTGCTGGACGTCCTTCTTGGTCGCATAGGATGGGACTTTTCATGAACTTTTTGAGAATGATCAATGAACAGTCTCTTCCTCCCTAGCTACAATAACTAAAAATAACTACCATTTCTAAGATAGAAAAACAAGACCTCAAGTTCAGGGAAGTAAAACTTGGCCGAAAATGAAATTTCACTTATTTAAAGAGTGGGAAGACACATTAAATCAACTTATATTATAACTCAATTATCGACAAATGGTAATTTAAATGTAGGGATGCCTTATTTACTATCTCATACTTAATTGGTGAGCTTGATTATTAACAAGTTGACTATTTAAATGAATAAGCACAATTTCATTGGTGGCATTGCTTCAAGTCATGGTGGTTTTTCAAGTACTTGTTGCTTGTTGAGCCAGCTTAGCATTGTCACTCATCAAGTTGACTTGCATTTGTTGTTTGTTTAGCCTACCAAGCCTTGTTTCTTGCCTAGCCGAGCGTGCCTTATCATCCGTTGGACTAATTATGGCATGCACCTATCAAATTTACTAAGTTGATTAATTAGGTCAAATGGAACAAATTTGATGACAAACTTGATTGTCTCTATTGGGAACCTTCACTAGGAAATCAGAGTTCAAAGACTTTTAGACAAACAATACAAAAACTTAAGAGAATTTTGATAAGATAAAATTTATTTCAAGGGATTTTATTCCTCAAATAGTTTTATACAATTAGGGGCATGGAATTGAATTGCAAGTTTTTTTTGTTATCAATACTACTGTATGATCGGCATTTGACCATCTAGGAATTGTCTTTTTGCCTAATCAGGAATTGGCTCTTTAGAAGCTTTCAACTAACCCCTTGTTTTTGTGACCTTTGTCAAAGCAATTAAGTTGGCCCATTGGCTGTCATTAATGACTTGCACTTCTTACATGGGCTCTAGAAAATAGAAAGTTTGGCACATAAGGAAAAGTCTTACTTCCCTTTCAGTATCAAAACCTTTGCCCATGCAAGTTGCCTCTTGTTCCTTGTCTCACCTCTTACTCTTCTTAGTGGTTATCTCTGTCAATTGCCTTTTTAGTTCAAGTATCTTTCCCTTCAACTCGACATGGTGACCATTAGCTCCTTTAGGCATAATGCTCTCTCTTGGTTGGCTTCTAGTCAAGACTTCACTTTTTACACCCTTCTTAATCACAAAATTCTATCACTCATTAGTTGGTCCCTTCATGCTAGAGAAGAAAGTTAATTGCCATCAAACCATTATTTTTTAATGCTCTACATGTTGGTCATTTGCATTGACAATTGGTGATTGTTGTCAATTTGTTTCTCTCATCGTGAGATTGTGGCTCATCTGATTCATCTCTCCTATCATTTACTAACATCGTCTTAAGGTCTTCAACATCGTCTTGGAGTTTTTCATCCTTAGTTTCCTTCATAACAAGGAGTTTGTCTATGGCATTGCCTAAGTAGTCTACACCACAATCTAATGGGAGGATTTTCATGTTACTGGAACATGTGGATTTGTTAGATTGCCTTGAGTTGTGTATGATGAAAGAAGGCCTTATTAAAGCTAGATAAGATTCAACCAATGCTCCCTATTGAGTATATGATCCAAGTCCCTCTTGCAAGATGACTCTATAGCATGATTGAAGCTTGATTGAAGCTTCTGGGAAGCTGGGAGTTATTTAGGTTGTTTAAGGAAGCTAGCCATTCATGCTTAACCTCCTCATCTATAGCATTGGCACGATATATGTGAATATGGCTTCTTATAGCTCTTTATAGATCGTTGCCTCAGTCTCTTGTATTACCTTATGTTTTTCCTTCGACTTGCTCCAGTTTTGGTGGGGATTCATCTTTCTTTGGCTCTTTGCTCATCGATCCCTCCAGCTCTAACTCTAGGGTCACAATTAGATGGTGTTACAAAGGTGATGTGGCCATGGATGATTTTTCCTGCATCACCAATACTTCAATTTTGGCCGTTGGAGTGAAAGAAGGCTTAATCTTAACCACTTTTGCTTTTTGCATCATTGTGCCCTCATTTATCGATGGAATCCTTGTGATTTTTTGCCTCTTCATGGGCTGGTTGGATTTGCCTCAAATGGTTGTAGGATTCAGGAACTTTTCAACAAATGCAAAGTTTATTTTAGGGAAGCAGGGATAGGATGTGATATTAGATCACAAACTTAGAATCTGGCTTCCAAAACTTTAGAGTGTTTTTTTTTTTTTTTTGAGGTAACACCATTGAGGTTAAGTTGGGCCAATACACAAAGTGTATTTCTCTCAATATAGTAGTTTTTGTTTTTGAGTTGGTGATAATGTACTTGAGTTGTTTAGAGAGAAACACCATAAAGGCCCAAGTTAAACACAATACGTCAGTTACACTCATCATCTCAAGAGCTTAATCTTGTGGGTTAGGGTTGTCATCTTGTAGTTAAGTATTATATATAAAACTATTTTTTCTATGTATCTCAAAAATTTATGAGGAATGGTAAAACTCATATAAATGAAATATTTAAAAATCAATAGGATTAATGTTTGTTGATAATTTTGTCTCTTATTAATAGCATAACACCTAGCAACATGGACGCATGTCATACTAACAAAAAAAGGATTACAAAAGAAATTATCGGATAAGTGTGCCCATGACTTGAGAAGAATGTACCCTCTCCAGAGCAATGGGCACCCTTCCTCAAAGACAGGTGCCACCCTTGGCGACATGACCAATTTTCCCATAAACAAACTATCACCTTCCGCATCAAACCTTGTACTTTGTCAGATTTTGTTGATTTTATACATGATTAGATCGTTCCTTGTCCATTAAAGAACTATCTAAGCCTCGTCCTTTGACCATCTAAGTCTTACTCATTGATTATCTAGGCCTTGTTCCTTACCAGATTGTACATTTCATCTATCATCGAACGCCCATGACTTTCCCTCATTAAACTTTTTAGGCCTCATTTCTCGTTGAATTGTGTAGGTCTCATCTCTCATCAAACCATCCCAAACTCCTTTGTCCTTTCAAACAATCTCATCTCTCTCGTACAATTGACTAATACTTCGTCCATCATTGAACTTTTGAGGCCTCATTTCTTGGTGAATTATGTAAGCCTCATTCCTCATCAAATCATCCCAGACTCCGTCCTTTCAAACAACCTCATTTCTCTTGTACAATTGACCATATTTCGTCCATCATTGAACTATTTAGGCCTCATTTCTTGTTGCATTGTGTAGGTCTCGTCCCTCATCATACCATCCTAAACTCGCACTTTTCTTCAGACAACCTCATATTTGTTGTACCATTGACCATGCCTCATCCATCATTGAAATTTTCAAATCTTAAACCTCGCTGATTTTTCTAAGCCTTTCCTCACAAAATTTAGTAGGCTTCATTCTTTGTCAAATTAAGCAAATTAGATAGCTCATTAATAGCCAAGGAGACTTGCAAGTAGGTTCTATCATGGTCATCAACAATGACCAGAACCAGCATCTAAACCATTGGCAAGATTTAAGCTTATTTGGGATATGATACTAATGATTTGGATTTTTGCTTGACAAAAGGATTCTTATGTCTGAAACAGCTATACTTGACTTGAAAGATCAAGGGATAGTTGTGAAATGCTTATAAATTGACCTTTACAACACAAGGATCGGGGTATGCAAGTAGTTTTTTGGACTTGACCCACTCAAATATTGGGCAAGATTTTTTTGTTCTTGTATTCTTTTTGTAGTCATCAAACTTTTTGTATGTGGTTTTTGATCTTTATTGTTATTAGTTATTCCATCTCAAGAGAGATTGACTTGTAAATTGAGAAAACACTAATGGAATCCCTTAGTTCCTAGAGAGATCATGGTTTTATTGTTTTTTTTTAATTGAGGTTCTCTATCTTCCTTACTCTTTTCTTATAGCTGTTTTCTATCATTTTGTTCATTGAAGAGCTGAATTTTTCTCGCATGCAAGTTCACGTGACTTGCTCTCATACATATGTTAAGAACTGCATTCCAACATTAATGGTATCATTAACAAATTAACTAATATCCTAATGAAGCATTGTTTGCTCCGAGATTTCAAGAAATTAGACATTCATGAAATGTAAAATATTTATTTCCTTAAGATGATTTTTTGAAATCCCTTGAATCTTTCCTCTAGTATCCTCACAAGTTATTTTACTTATAGATAAACATTGTTATTTGTGAAAATCTAGAATTTATAATTTCTTTGATTTAATTGTTTTTTGTATTAACGAATTTCTTTGTTCTACATCTTTCCTTTTTTGGGATTCTCTTTATATTTAAAATAGTTTTTTTTTTGTTATATATGTTATAATTATTTTATTAATATACATGAAAAGATAATACAAAACAAATTTGTTTATTTTGACAATGGTAGTTTCTCTTAAATCTGTCTCTTAGGGATTACTTTGCACGATTGGGTTTTAAGAAAGCCATGTTTGTGGACTTATCTAGGCTAACTTACTTATATCATATTACATATTCTCAAATCTGTATTATTTTATCTTTTGAAACGACGACACTATATCATGTAGTGTCCAAATCATGTGTTTTGTTAGGGTTGTTAGGTCTATCATTTAATATGTTGTTTAATCCTATATATTATGGTTTTTGAATGGGGACAATCTATGGCTTGCCAGTGTATGCTATGATCTTAATCGGCCCCAAACGTATTTAGTTCGTTGTTACCATATGAAACCAGACAACCATATGCTATATTTTGGTATTGCATGTTGAGGTTAAAAACTGGAATTAAAGAAGTGGCTAAGGATGTAATAACCAAAATGCACCTTACTGCACTTAAGAAACTCTACTACATTGTACATTTAAAATATGAAATTAATGCTAATAGGTATCAAGTATGGAAAGATGCTATGGCTAAGGAGATGTGGCCTTTGATAGCTACAAATATATGTTTGGAGAGTGTGATTATTCATGTAATTTTAGTGTCCCCATTATTTCCTTTTTGAGACGTTTTTGCTAAAATTTATCATATTCACTCACCCAGAAGTTTTTTTTTCTTATTTAATTCATTAACTCTTGGGTTCTCAATTTGAGGGTTTAGTATATAGTTCAACGTGAACAAAAGAGATATTTAATTAATGCATATTTTGTTCAATCAAAAAAGTTGTCGAAGTATACGATGACTAATTGAGTCAAAGTAATGTTCACTTGTATTCTCACCATCAAGTTGAAAAGTACCATTTCATCAAATTGCAAAGGAGGCCCCTTCAAATGCCCCTTTCTCGATATTGGAGTTGTGTTGGTTTTTCATGTAAAATATTGCATATTAGAATTTATTTAAAAATTGTGGGTATTTCCCCTATTTTGAAATTTGATGTAAAATGTACCACAGATGTGAAAACCAAGTTTTTTTGAACCTCAAGTCATCAAACGAGAGCCATTTGATTTAACGTAATTTGTTGACAGTAAGGTTTTAATATTTGCTTTCTTAAACAAGCTATTTGTTTGCACGCTATTTTTAGTACAAAACAAGGTAATTAACAATAAAAAGCATTTTATACCATCAAGCATGGATCCAAGTTATTCAATGAGAGCCATTTGATTTTAGTGAATTTGTCGGCAACAAGTTCTTGGTATTTGTTTTCTTAAACGAGGTATTTTTTTGCACACTTTTTTTATTGTAACATGAGGTAATTAACAGTAAAAAGCATTTTATATCTTCAAGTATGAACTCCTTCATGAATTATTAGGTGATTGTCTTTTATTGTATACGAATATTTATCAAGCTCCTGGCATGCAAAGATTTTCGAACGTCTTTTGTTTTACTTTCTGGCGTTTCTGCTCTTATATTAACAATGACTTACTGTTTTTTTCCTTATGCTTTGTTTGGATTGCTTGTCTCAAGCTTAACATGTGCGATCAACTTAAGTGCTCTTTTTAGCATCCTTTTTTATTGAAGCAAGGTTTGACATTCTCTCTGCACTAAACTGTAATCGTATGCTTAATGCAAGTTTTTTAAAGCTTGGAATTATTTTTTATCTACGAAATTCTCTGGTTGTGCACTCACTTTAGGTAGACGCATTGAATCACAACATCGGCTTTACTACCATCTTTCTGTCCGTTACCTTCAAAACATGGACCAGAGCATGGACGAACAGACCAAATTCATAATCTGCGTTAAGAGCTTGGGCAAATAAGCTATTCATGCACTCTTCAATTTAAATCTATTTCCGTCTTTTTTAATCTTAAGTCATTTTCCGTTACCCAAGTTTCTGCATAGCATATTCTCTAATCTGTTATTCAAGTAGAATATATTACTGACAAATCACACATGTCACTCCAAAAGTTTATCCATTATAGCGAGCAAGGTCACGAACTAATAATCTTCTGCTTCATTTTGCTAAACTTTGCAAATAATGGCTTCAAACTGTGATATGTTTTCAGGATTAAGCAAAAGGACTACTTCAGAAGGTCTTAGGGAAGCATTTTCAAAGTTTGGCGAAGTAGTGAACGGTATGCTATTTTTCTGAAGACCTAAAATAAACCATGGTGCCCTAATTTTTTTTTTTTTTTTTTTTTCTTGTTTCCTTTACAGCTAAAGTTGTGACTGACCGGGTTTCGGGGTACTCAAAGGGATTTGGTTTCGTCAGATATGCTTCAATAGATGCAGCGGCTGAAGGAATAAAGGGCATGGATGGGAAGGTATGTAGTACTTTGCAGAACAAGTTTGCTCTCCTTTTCTCCTAGAACGAGAGAGATAGGAAAAGAGAGTGCTTGTGTTGATTCGTACTCAAAAAACAAATTAGATTTATATTATTGTTATCTCACATGTCACACTCTTTTGATGTATACATTGTGCAGTTTCTTGATGGTTGGGTCATTTTTGCGGAGTATGCTAGACCTAGAGAGCCACCAGCCCAAGCCCAGGCATCAGTGCCCCAATCGACCTATGGTTCATCATCACAATTCAACTACTCATCACCTATATCTCAGCCCACATATAATACATCTGCTGCACCATCCAACTATTCATCTCAGGCTTCACACTCTTTTTTGAACTCTTCTAACAATCCTTCCGAAGCAATGCAACCTCCCTCAAGCAATTCCTACTACGCAACCAATGCAACACAATTTCAATCAAGCCAAGGTTCAATGCCTTCGTCGAACTATACATCTCCAACCTCTCAGACCACCCCGAGCTTTGGGTCAGCACAGCCTCAGTCGGGATACTACAACCATTCACCTCAGACATCACATGGACTGTCAAACTATGAACCACAGCACCCTCAATCTGGCTACAACTCTCAACCAACAGGGAACTATTTCAACAATTCGCCTCAAACATCACAGTTCACGTCGAACAATGGTTCAGTTCCGCTAAACTATTCATCGTTGTCTCACTCTACGCAACCATCAACTTGGTATCCTTCTCAAACAACACAGCCTTCGAGCTACATGTCGGGGCCTCCACATTATCCAACAACAAACTATGGATCAGAACTGACACCCAACCATCCGTCCCAGTCGACACGGCAGACATCTAATTACTCATCAAATCTGCCTTCAAACAACCATCCTCAGTTTTCAGAGCCTGCAGGAAGCTATGCTTCAGCTCCAAATTATCCTGCTCAGAAATCTGGCAATCCTTTAGGCTACACATCCCCGGCACGCGGAGAGACGTCGGAGCCTTCGTCGAGTTATCCTTCTGAATTATCATCTGACAATGAACCTCGAAGGGCAGCCAATTATTAGGGATGATCCACTTAAATTTATAGCAGTAAAACTTAATTTATAACGTTGTGAAATTTGAAACCTGATTGCATCTGAGCAGCTGGATGCTACTTGACAATGTTTCTGGAGCTATTCATGATTTTGGAAACTCATGCATGTCGTTTGTGTGATTTGGTCATGCAAATCTATTGAATTGCTGCACTTTAGACATTATTTGATTGTTCTTGGTATTTTGCATGAAATGTTTTGGATGATTTGTTTTGCTTGCTTGGTTCATGTTTGAAGGGAGCATTGATTCTATTCATGTCCAGTACAGTAGCAATTTCTGATGAAAAAACACAGCTTTCCTTTGTCTGTAATCCACCTATGGCTTAATTTGCAGTATGAATTGAGAGCATTACACAGCCTTGTGCAAGGTGCTTGTTCGAATATGTAATTTATATATGTGGTGATGGAGATAAATACACAACGAAATCTAAGTATTATTATTAAGAGAAAAATACAAGGATGTTTGTTTTACAAGTAAATTATTTTTTATTTATTCGTGAAAGGATTTTTTAAAAAAAAACAAGAGATTATAAAAGCCTTGAAAAAGAAATGAAAATACATTTATGATTTTATAAAAAAATAAAATTTTAAAACTTATTTTAAAGTGTTATCGTAATGTTTGAAATGTAATCATATGATATATGATAAATATATTTTTATATGATTTCTCTTTAATACATTTTCAAACAAAGGTAATTTTTTTAATAATTTTTATTTATAATTTTGAAATTTCTCTTGTTCATGAATTATTTCTCATCATATCTTCTTATTATCATATTTTAAAAATAACTTTCGTTAAGGTAGTGCCAACAAGAAAATCATTTTTATTATTATTGTATTTGTCCAAAATATAATCATGGTAAAATAGAAATGATATGTTTATTTGTCAAAATTTAATAAGGATGAGTTGTAATTTGCTTGGATAATGAGTGTTTTGTATTGTATTATTCACACCTATTCAAGAAAAATTTTTCTTTATGGAATTAAAATTAATCATTGACAAACTATAATACTAATTATTTTAATTCTTCTTATGTCATCCTTTTTTTCTTTTTATTTTTCTTTTTTTTTTATTGAAATTGATTCTTCTTATAAATAAGAAATCTATAAAACATATCAATTCTAGGATGTTCTTTGGTAATAATCCCTTCAATCACAAAAAATATTGGCATTGAAAGCATTGCTAATTGACCATCATATTAAAAATTACCTTTATATAACAAAAATCCTCAAAATTAAAATATGAACTATTGAACATTGTAGATGACAATTCATTAACATAAGAATTTGTACTAATTATTTAACTAATTCTAAAAGGTCCATAACCTCATATATGTACCTTTTATAGTTGGTGAAAGGGTAAAACTCTCGGCAAAAATTAATTAAAATATCATCTTTTTCGTTGAATTCTTATAAAAGACTAGTTTAATTAATAAAGTAGAGATATTTTTTGTTCCTATTTGTTACTTTTTTTTTTTATGTTTTTTAAATCATAAGAAAAATTAAATATAAAATTAAAAAAATACATGTAAGAGAATGCTAATAAAACTAATAGATCACTTTAAATTTTAGTCTTACAAAATCTCAAAAGTGATTTGTATAGCACTTTTGAAAAGATTGCTTTTACATGCAAACTAGAAAGAAGGTAAAATGTGAGTTCCAAATGCCCTAGTTTTGCTCTAAAAGTTACCTGAAGTAATTTTTTAACTGCTAACTACTTTTGCTCAATGTGAAGCATCATTTGTTCTTATATAAATGTTGATTGCAAGGATCTTCCATGATTTTTTTAAAAAAGTGGCTTAATTTTTTTTATTATTTATTTGAAAATATAAGTATTTTCTTATCACGATAGATAAATTCGAGTCATACAATCATGATGAGTTTAGCAAAAATGTATTCAAAATTTATTAAATATTTTAGAAACTCAACTCACTTTAAAAAATCTTAACACAATTCAACTTTTGTTAATATAAGTGTTCAGATAATGATGATCGCACTTTCTTCATAATTTATTAACCGATATCTTTTCTCTTTGCAAATTACGAACAAAATAAGTATATCTACTCTTTGATATTTCTCAATCATAATTATAGAAATAGATAAACATCTCATTAGACAAATAGATAAATATGTCACTATTTTTGTATGATTTTTTTTTTGTTGTCTTCATCTTTTCTTCATAAAATTTTAACTTGGCTTTTAATTTCTCAAAATCATTTTCTATGACGATATTTCTTAGATAAATGTCTCTATTTTTTCTCAAATACTTTCAATTTTAATGATTATAATTCAACCCAAATACGTTCCTATAGTTTGAAAAGATCCATACATTTTAATTCTTATCTCTCAAAGAAGCAACCTAATACTTTTAAAGGAACACAATTTGTTTTAAATAACACTAACCTAAACAATTGAAAACCTTGTGTTGCAAATCTTTATTTAAAAAGAAACAAGAAGAAATTGTAAAAACTAAAATTAAAAAATTCAAGAAAAGAAATTAAAAAGTTTGTGAAATAGTTGTTTGCTTATTGTATGAAAATAGTTGAGATTTAGTATTGATGTTAGAGGAGAATGAGTTTTTATATCTTTTTATTAATTTGACTATATGTGAAATAACTTGTAAAATTTTAAGATAATATAGTTTCATCACTTGTCTAATGTTTATGTAATTTCTTAGAATGAATTTAGTGATTACTTGTTGATTATTGTATATACATGATATTTTAGTAGCTAAGTTCTCAAATTGTTTCACATAATCAGTAACATTCAAAGTCTTCAATTTTAAGGTCAAGAATTAGTCATGAAACTTAATATTGTGATGCCATGAACAATAATATACCTTTAAAAATTACTTTATGTATACCCAATTCAATGATCTTTTACCTAATCATTTTTTTAGCTAAGGTTGACCAGAAAATTTTTGCATATTTAATTGATTCTAACTTAGAAAATGAGTCATTTCAGATTTGTCTATTTTATGTCAATTAAGAAAGACTTTCATTTATAAAAAATAAGTGATCCTATTCTACTCTATTTTATAGTTAATCAATCATAATCTCTATAATATATCAAACGGTTACTATCCCGTAAAGCATCATGATGTGCATTGTTAGAGCTTCTATGGGAAGAAGAATAGAAGGAATGAAATTAGAAAAATTGGTTAACTAATCAAGCTCGAGTAGCTAACACGTTTCAACAACCAAAACGATGTTGATTTCTTTGATCAGCTTCTAAGGAAACGGCGTTGCTCAGACTTCCGCTTTGTTTCAATACATTCTTTCTAAAACAAAATGAAATAAATTTCCAAGAATATTTTAGTAATCATTGTAATAAAACGTAGGCCATTTATCAAATTCCTATTGTGGCTCCACAATCTCTTAAACAGATGTAATCTAAACCCATGGTTGAATCCATCATACACAATCTTACCATAACCATTATCCATAACCTACTTGTCACTAAGTTCTACAAATTTTCCTCCTTCAGTTCGTATAAGGCCTTTGACATGTATCTGCGTTCTACATCTACTATCTGTGTTCTTGAATTTTTTTTTAATTTTAACTGTGATATAAGAGTAGGTTAAAAAAAATAATTGCCTAATAAACTTCCAATGCATTAAGCCACTGCCCCTCCCTGACCCATTCTCACGTTCACTTGGGTAGTCAGCCCCCATCATCTACGAAATTCTCTCCATTCCTATCCCGGTGAATAAATTGAGATCGAAATTTCCTAAGTATTCTTCAACACAAAACAAATGCCTTGAAACAGTGAAAGCTTTACAATTACTTAACTTTACTTCAAGAACTACATCATACTACTACCACAAAGCACAATCACACTAGAGAACAACATAACCAAGTTTGCTCATTTTAATAAATTCAATAATTAGTCAAACAGCATACCTCGATGCTGGGGTAAAACCCGTGATACAAATAGATTCTACAACGTGACACCGAAGAGAAATGTCCTAGCAAACGCCCTGACCAAATCGATTAAGCTTAAAAGCTATACGGTGAACCAAAAACAAGATGAATAAATCCCGTACTTCACAGAATCTACTGAAAACAAACGCCGTCTAACAGATAAATGAGGCATTGGTTGCAATACAGTTCTAAAGAAAATAATTCACAGGTAAACTGCTCAACAATTGTCATTCTTTTAAGACGAGAGTTCTATAATCCCGCCGGCATGCAATGTGCTTAACAAACAAAACGTGACACATTGAGCAAAAAACGGTTATGGAAAACAAGTATGAAACAACATCAACTGAAAAACAACGAATGTAGCGAATCTTCTAAACAACACAAAAAGTTTTACAATTCAGCATCAGATGTTTTAACATTCTACAACGGCACTTACCAAACCCAACCATGATCGAAAAAAACAAAGAAAAGAAACGGGAAATACGACAATTTAACTTTCATCGTCAGCACCCTTCGACGAGCCAGTGCCCGCCTTCTTGGGAAGCAAAAGGTTGTGAATATTGGGCATCACACCTCCATTGGCAATGGTAACAGTACCCAAAAGCTTCGACAGCTCTTCATCGTTCCTCACTGCAAGCTGTATGTGCCTCGGAACGATCCTCGTCTTCTTGTTATCCCTTGCAGCGTTTCCAGCCAGCTCAAGCACCTGAAAACACCAAAACGAACAGATCAAACCAGATCTCAGTTCTAACATCCACCAATCTTTCCAACCAACAAGCGCAAACAAAAAGAGCAAATCGAGAAGAGAAGATCTGCATTATATACCTCCGCAGCTAGATACTCCAACACAGCAGCAAGGTAGACCGGCGCACCGGCCCCAACACGCTCGGCGTACTTCCCGGCCTTGAGAAAACGGGCTATCCTGCCTACGGGAAACTGGAGGCCGGCCTTGCTGCTTCTCGAGGTGGCCTTCTTCGACGCTGCGGAACCGATCGCTTTCCCTCTTCCCGCCATCAGCGTAAAACAGATCAAAAAACCTAGGGTTTTCACAGGGGAATTCTTGTTGTGAAGGACCAAATTCGATATTTATAGGGTTGAGAAGTGGCGGGTAGAAAGGCCAAAAGAGTGGAGGAGCACGCGGATCGCCATCTTTAGCCGTTGGCTGTCCACGAAATTGACGGTCAGATATTTGCCATGGTGGCGGATTTCGATAAACGCTTCTCTCACCGCATATTTTGCACACCGTTGCAGCAGAATCCTCCTCTTAATTTGCCACATGTCCCAGAAATAAAAATTAGTATTGAAAAGTTCTATTAAAGATAATGAAAAGCTGTCTTTAATGTTATAACTAAAAATAGTTATTAGATTATCTTGTTATGTAATAATTAAATTTATTTCATATTTAAAATAAAAATAAAAATAATTATAGTCAAATGATATTGAATAATTAAAATAGCCAAACTAATAGTTTAAACCAAAGCTTCATAGTTTTGAATATTTTATGTTTTTTCTTTAACCTAAAACATCAATTTAAGTAATTTTGAAGCTTAATTTATTTTAAACAAATTATTTATTTAGAGTATTCGACATTCAAGATGGTTTAATGCATGCATTTAGAATTTAAAATAAAATTATCTAGTTTAGATTTTAGATCTTTATAAACACTCATGTGATTAAGAGTTTATCATATTAAAACAACATTAATTTTATGAACAAGTCAAAACGATTGTTAAAATAATATAATTTATTCATTGTACATCAATTTTTAGAATAAAATGCTCCAATTTGAGAGATAAAACTTAATACCCAACACTCAATTAATACATCATCAAAATATTATAATTTCATAAATAATATAAATAATAAAAAATTTTAACAAATTTTTCCTACTTCAATTATCAAACTTTATATGCTTCTTTTATAATCGAGATTTTCCTATATGAACTTGTAGTTGAGTATTATCATTTTCACCAAATAACTTTAAAATATCATTTCAAATAATTATAGATTTATCCTACATGTTATACTTTTTACAGTAATAAAACTCTCCTTTTAAATTAATACCCATTTTAAAATTTTAAAAATTTTTATTTCCAATTTTTTTCTCAAGTTAGACCTTAAGTCTTATGGTTTAATAGTTCGATCAAATATCAAATCATTTTATCTCTTATTAAAAAAAAATATTTTTACTTATATCTTTAAAACTTGAACTCGCACAATAACTACTTAAAACATTCAATCATCATGCAATCATTTAATCTAGTTAATCGGGTCATTAGTCCAACATCACTTTCTTCTTCTCGACAAGAATGACCTAATGAGATTGGTAGAATAAAATCAACCAAATATGTTAAAAGAACTTAAAAATGTCATAAATGATACTAGCACATAAAAGTCTTAACAAACTCATTTTAAGCAAAAACAAACAAAAAAAAAACCCTTTTCTCTTAAAAAAAAAACAAAAAAACCCTTTTGAATCAATCATCATCATCATCCATCTAACTTTTGAATATAATATATCAAATCTTACCTCTTTGTGATTAGATATGAACCTTTTTATTAATGATTCTGATTAGAATGTACATGATTTATTAGTTATGTCAATCTATAATATTTTTCACATCATCCTGATAATATCTACATCATTTATTAGTTATGTCAATCTTGTTTTAAAATTTAAAGGTATATGAATTTTCTATGAAAAAATTGAAAAATTTCCAATTTTTTGAATAACCAAACTTTTTTGTGGAATTTGGCATCTCATTAGAGCATCAGTGTATTTTTGGTTTACTCTTATCGACTTCAGTGAAAGAGAGTGGTTAATGAAAGCTTAATTGATTAGTGGAGGTAGATGTAAGCATGAGTTTTAGCCGACCACATTAAAATCTTTGTACATTTGTTTATTGTTAAGTAATCTCACTCTATTAATAATTTTTCTTTAAAAAAACAATTATTCTTTTTAAGAATAAAAATTCTTCTTTGATTTTTTTTTAAATTGAAAATTTGTTAAATGCATAATTACCCTTCCCTCTTATATGTTTTGCCTAACACAATTTACAACAAAATGATTTCTTAGATTTTGTTAGCAACACATATCTTTGGCTAGTACTCATTAACTTCTTCAATTGTTCAACATTAACAACAATTTTTGTTAATACTTATTCATCTTGTTTCAGAATAAAATATTGTCCATAATTAGTAAACTTATATCGTTGTGCTCATCGATAGTAGACAATATTTCCATCCCACAAATAGTGATTCTCTAATATAATTTGACAAATGTCTAAAGGTATCATTTTATAGATAACTTTATCGATATAGTCCTTAGTGATCACAAAGTTTACCTTATATTGTTTAGTAACTCCCATATCAGAGCCTTTAAAAATCACCTTAAATAATGAGGCCTTACATGTGGTGTGGTCTCTACCTTGAAATAATGTCGTTGATTCTTGTGCATCTAAAAAGTGAGATTAATACCATCCTCATATTTATCTCTAACTATTTTTTTATTACTATTTAATTTAGAATTTTTCTAATTAAAAGTATTTTCTTTTAATATATTTTCTTTTGGATCCGTCATAAGAATGGATTGGAATTTTAGCACTATTTCTATTAACACATGCATTTGTGGTTAATAGAGTTATCTATGCTTTTAAGCTTGATATAAAATAATTGGTATAGTCATCTCGATTAATATTGTGATATCATTTTTTCTCTTTCTATCATTTTTTATTTTTTTAAAGAATGAAATAATGTTTTTAGTATTATTATTACATTTATGAGTTAGTTATGAAACCCTTGATTCAATTGATTGTGATTAACTATTAACCCACTAAGATGAATGGTTCAATAGTTAGTCGAAGTTTTATCATCATTGAAAACAGTATACACGATCAACCACTGTTTTCGTGCTTGCTCTTATTTGTTTATGTGAGACAATTTTGTTCACATGTGTATTTATAGCTTTGTTATCATAAGAAATTAGTACTCAAATAAAGTATATTTGTTTAATATTTTTAACTTTCTGTTAAAACACTTTTGTAAACCTCCCGAGTTTTTCCCAACAAAGCTGCCTCGGCTGTCCTCAGTCGACTCTCCGACCCCGACTCTAAAGATAAGTCTATTTTTTTATTTCTTCTGGATTGCTTTCCTATTTGACGGCGGGCAGTGCGTGGGATCGCCGGAAACTTTTGGTAACGTCGAACATGGGTTCTCCGGAAAATCATAATTGGTTCATTGAATGTCCCCTCATAGACGACTTCTCGGTGCCACCGGGGAACGATTTCATCTGGGCGCCGCAAGGTTTCAACGATTCTTTGTCTAATGGAAGGTATTTTGATGGTGGGAATGTTGAATAGTACTCTTGATTCACTTTTGAGAGTGATCTAAATGTATTCTTTTTCTCGTTTTCTATATGTTAAATTTATAGTCCATCTAGCAAGATTTTTATTAGCAAAGATACGCATATAGGGTTTCTTGAAGAACGATTAATGGTCCATCATATCTTCTTTTTTTTTCAATTCTATATATTAAGTGGATGATTTGCTTGTTTTGTGTGAGTTATGAGAAAAGGCGCCATTTGGTATAAAACGCCAACCATTCCTATTTTGATGGTCTTGGAGGCTTTGATTGTGTCTGCTGCTGGTGATTTGTTGTTTTGCTGCTTTTGTTTTGTTTAACAGCAATCAAGGTTTTTGATGGTTAAAACACTACAAACAGAGTGGTAACCAAGAGTGAAGAAGGTTCAATTACAAGATATCTAGCGAGCTGGAAATGCTCCAATGATATGCAAGTGGGAAGGAGGGCTCAATTTGATTTCTTGCTTTCAACTTACCCCTCTAAAGACGCAATAATTAACCTATTAATTTTCAGCTGGCTTTAGAGCATAGACATGTGACAAATATTAGCGATTTGGGCTCAAGTCCCTCGAGGTCGAGTCTTTGAAGCCAAACCTTTGAAGTCAAACCATTGAGGTTTATGAGTTTGGCTCAACCATTACTGAATTGCCTTCTGTCAAGGCTTCACTCTTCATTAGAGTTGATTTAGGTTATGTAGACAAGCATTAGACAATTGAGATTTAAATTCATCACTCCGAATTGTGACAATTTGGTGATTGTTACTGATTCTATCATGTCATTAGTGGTTGAAGCTTGTACTTGATGTTTATAAGTAAGTTGACTATATTAGCAAGAAACATGTATAAATCGCTTACAGTTTGACTATTATATCTGAGTGGTAAAATAATAACTATAATTCTTCATGTGCAAAAATGAAGTTAGCATTCATCATCTATCTCATTAGTCATAGATAGATCCCAAATGGCATAATTTATGACAATTTAACTCTTAGAAATTCTATGTTACTTAAATTGAGCAAACCTAGTCCATTATAGCTTTTTATTGTAGCAGATGAAATGCTTCATGAAAGCACCCTCCACTTGTCCTTCTGTAATTGTGGAGCAATACAAGCATCAATTGTCCTTTTTAAGCCTTTAACAGATCACTTATCTCTTGATCATTGTTACTTTATCTCTGCCTCTAAAACTTAGATAACAATTCTAGTAGCACCAAAGCCTCTTCACCTCACCACCTTTTATAAAGGGCTAGTTTCGTCAACCTCTCATTGTCCTTTGGTGTATATAGTACCAACTTCTTACTACTCCATACCTTCTAGTTCTAATCTTACTTTTATTTCTTTCTTCATTTGGTCAAGATTTCAAGCTTCACTAGTTTCACCACTTCATCCTTTTAGTCATCAACCTTATATTTCACCCCATGTAGCTTTGGCAAGACTTCCATAGTGCTCTGACGAAGAATTTCACTTTCTATGTGTGTATTGATGCAACTACACACAATAGAAGAGATCTTTCCTCCCCTAGAATAAATTCTTTCCACTCCTCAATCACCTAACTATAATTGTCATCCTCCATTTTCATTTTTGGTATTTTGGATGTTTATGTTTTTCTTAGAGAATTTGAAACCATAGCAAGCTTGCATGTCATTAGTGGGTATGTCAAATGCAAAATTTTGTCTAATTTTTTTTAAATACATTACTTTTGAATGGTTTTGTAAAACTATCTCCTAGATTCATTTCATCCTTCGATTAGTTCCAGAGGATGTTTATTTCTACTTTTGTTAATTGCATATGACCCAAGAAAATTTTTGAGTTACTCAACTTGAGCTTGTTTAAGAGTGAGTATCTTCGTATATTTTTTTAGTATTTTAAAGACTCTCTTTAAAGAGGTAGATTAAGAAGATTCTCAGCTTAATAGAGTGATTCTCATTAAGTTGCTACAACTTGGTGATTTTTAGAAGTCCCTTGTCTATTTCCATCCAAGATTGCTTCAAGAAAATTTTGATTGATATATTTGTTATGTCAATGAAGAAGAGTTCTTTTTCATGTTAATTGATGGCTCAAAAAGGAAGGCACCATCTCCTCTGATGCAAAGTGAATCCAAGCCTCATTTAGTTTCCAATCAAGCATTAATAGTCTTTGGCTCAAAAGGTCTATCTTCCTGACGTATTCCTTTATGCCCTTGACAAGATAGGTATCTAGCTTTAATAGTCTTTCACTCAAAAGATCTATCTCCCTTTTGAACTCTTTTGTTGATGCAATAATTATCTTTGGATTGATTACAAATATTGAAGTTTGCAGAATGCTGATCAACATCTACAATTTTGTAGATTTTTTGTTCCTTGATGCCCTTGATAAGATAGGTATTAGTTGAAGTCATCTTCTTTCTTTTATGAGATCCTTAACTAGCTTCTTAGGAGACGCAACCAACCAAAAGAGACCATCACACATCCTCTGACATGCAAAAATTCCTGTAATTTAGTGATGCATATAATTGACTTCCTAGTTGTAGTAGTTGTTTTATTCTCTTATGGTATCATCTTGGGTAGACCTATCATGAATAGTTTTGGGATGACAGTTTTCATGTCTCACCAATGCATAAAATTTAACTCCCCCATTAGTGTCATTTAAGTTCAACGAGACTTGCATTTCAAGTTGATGCTATCTAAACATTACAAAGATCATTGTTGAGCTTTCAACCTCACCTATTGAGCTTCAAGACATAGTGCTAATAAATTTTATCTCTTTGTGCATCTCTTTCCTTCTTGATTTTTTGGGTGAAAAAAAATTGTAAATATCTTTATTGATTTGAATAAATATGAAAGGAAGGTCACCCTCAATCTTTTGGCTAAGCTGATAGTTTTACTTGGACACCATTTGACATGCCAAGAATAAATTCTATGTCGTAACACTTAAAATTAATCTCCATGTTATAGCTGTTTGTTAAAGTGTGTTTTTAGCCTCAAAAGTTTGTCTGTTTTAAAAGACTATCTTTAGACTCAAGGCAAACTTTATTTGTCTCATTTACTACCTTGATTGGCTTTCAAATGTTATTTTTTTTCAAAAAAAGTAATGGAAAGTATAATTCATGCACCACTCTTTCATGGAACAAGAGCTAAATGAACATAATTGAATGCATTTTTGGTGCTATGAACATAATATCGATGCCACTTCTTTTATGCATCCTAAATATATATTACTCACAAAGATCAATTTTATTAGTGTGTATTCATGTACAAACTTCAATTACCAAACAATGTTCGACCTTTTTCTCACATACCCTAAATTTATGTGTCAAAGTCTAATGGTGCTTTTTGCTCATGTAACAAACCTTTTTTGACATCATAATGCATCTTTATCTTTTTTTTGTTTGTAATTCTTGTTGTTAGTGAAAGAAAATGAACTTTTTTGTTTGTAATTCTTGTTGTTAGTTAAAGAAAATGGATGGAGATTTCTTTATGTACTTTCTCTAGGACTTCATGGCTTCAATTGACTTGCCATTCTTTAGTTGTCACTAGCACTTTGGTTATGTGCATGGATAGATTCCAAAGGATTCTTATTGTCTTCCTTATATTAATGATCTTGTGGATCGAGCCACTGGTTTTAATTGTTTTAGCTTCTTGTTTGTTTTTTTTACTATAATTAGATTAAAATGGCTAAAGATGATGAGGAAAGAATCTTCTACATCACCAGCTTTAAAATGTCCTGTTATACTATAATGCCCTTTGGTTTGAAGAATGTTAGAACTTCTTACTAAAAGATGATTTGATTCTGTTTTTTAAAGAGAGGTAGAAATCTAAAGGCCTAAATTGATGGTCTTTTAGTCAAAAACAAATCCATTGATGCTCATATTTGTTATTTGAATGAAATTTTTAAAATTTGTAAAAAGTTCAATATAAGGCTAAATCTTTTAAAATGCACTTTGGTGCACTGCTAGGAAAGTTCCATGGTTTCATTATATTAGTGAAAGGAATTCAAGCTAATCCAAATAAAATCGAAGGTTTGGTGAACATCCCATCTCTTAAAATTCATCAATAAGCTCAACTTGTAGTTGAATGAATTGTAGGGCTTAATAGATTTATTTTCAATTGAAGCAAACAAAACTCAATTATTCTTTAAGTGCTATGCAACAAGTCTATAATTTAGTGGATCGGAGATCTAAATATGCTTTTCAAAAAGTTAAAGCTTATCTTTATTTCTAAGTAGTGTGGTCTTAAGGGAACCTTTGTTCATATGTTTTGTTGCATCCAACTCAGCGATTAACTTTGTTCTAATTAAAGAATTTAAGGACATTTGGTATCCCATTTATTACATTTATCATACTTTGAAAGATTCATCTCTTAGGAAGCTGGCTTTTGCATTGATAATGCCAATTCCTTGACTACGTGAATATTTTCAAGCTTGCAACATAAATGTGACTATTGACCAACCATTGAAGCATATTCTCCAGTCAATGAAAATTTCAGGTAGACTACAAAAGTAGGTGATTGAGCTTAGTGAATTTGAAATCAACTTTTTACCTTTTTATCTCTAAAATCTCAAGTACTAGTTGATTTTTTGCTGAAAGAGGACTCTTTCAAGACATAGCTTGCTTCACTTGAAAACACTTGGTAAATGTTTGTCATGATGTATTTGATGAAAATTTTTGTGGGGTTGGTTTGTTCTTCTCAATTCAGAGAAAGTTAGACTAAAAGGATGTATTCGAATTTGCATTCCCTATTATCAACAATCAAGTTGCGTATAAAATCAAGTGGGTGATTGAGCTTAACGAACTTGAAATCAACTTTGCTCTTTGCCATCTATAAATTTTGGAGTACTAACTCATTTTTTGATAAAAGGAGCTCTTTTAAAACATGACTTTCTTCACTTTGAAAACACTTGACAACTATTTGTCAGTGGTGCATTTGAGGAAAATTCTTGTGGAGCCGGATTTGTTTATCTCAATTTTGAGAAGGTCAAACTAAAAGGAGTTATTCAAATTGCATTCCCTATTACGAACAATCAAGTTGAGAACAAAATCTTGATTGTTGGTCCTAAGTCTGCTTTAAAGCTATAAGTCATAAGCCCAGTAATCTTTAGTCACTCTTAGCTAGTTATCAACTAAGTCAATGGCATGTTTGAACAAAAAAAAAAAAAAAAACCAAGGATTTAACTGTAGAGGTTGATTATTAGCTCAAACTCTCTTTTTTAGAAGTTCAACCAAGTAGATTTAGTCCAAAACACTTGGGTGCAAAATCAAGACACTAATTTATTGAGCTATTATGGAGACCCCTAGGAATTTTCATTCCTCTCGAGAAGCCGAGCATTGAGCTTCATGGCCTTTTGGTTCATCAACTCAAGAGGCCTTTTTATTGAGTGAACCTTCTTGATCAAGGCCTTTTGGTTCATCAATTCAAGAGACCTCTTTATTGAATGGACCTTCTTGAAGCTTATTTCAAGTCAGGGGTTCTTTCCTCTCGGAAGTTCGATGTAAGGAGGGTCAAGTATTAGGTTCAAGGATAAGTTATGGTTGAAGCGTTGTTATACAAAAAAATCCTATCTCGACCCTTTCTCAACTATATACATCCTTTAGTAGTCCAGGACATTATTAAGTAGTTCATTCATGAGAGTGTGGTGATATCTAATCCTAGTTTGGTCTTGTAGGTTACACTTCAAGGATTCTTTTGTCTAATCATGTAAAAAGACATTGCTTAGTTTGTAAGAAGATGCAAAAATTGTTAGACTCATGCTCCTCTTTCATGTGAAATGAAAGTGATATTTGTATCTTCTCAATCAAGGCATGAACTTCCATGGTCCATTCATTAGCACAAAGTGGAAAGAAGTGACTTCTTGTGGTTTAATTAAAAATGCAAAAATTAACTTATTGAATTTCAATTATTGGTTCAGAATGCAACCACATGGAAACTTTTAGGCTAATTGCTTGAGGACAGCCACTTGAGGCTAGTTTCTCAAGGCCAAACTTCTAAGGTTAGTCTTTCGTGGAGACAGACCCCGAGGCTAGTTTTTGGAGATTGTTCCTTTGAAGTCAACTTATCCAAACTTTACCCTGTGTTAGAATAGAATGCTTATTTAGACAAGCACACGATATGTGGGATTCAAATTTTTTAATAATTGAGTTCTCACTTAATTGTTATAATTGATTATGTTATGTCATTAATAGTTGAAGTTTTATTTGAGGTTATAATTAACTTGGTCATGTCACATATTAGCCTTAAGCAGTTAAACCACTATAAAAAAATAATAAAATGATAGTTGTAATTTATGCATGCCATTTATTTCATCAGCTATTAATAGATTATCAATGGTCTAGTTTAGGAGAGTTCAACTCTAGGTAACTTAGAGTTACTTTATTCCAATCTACTATAGCTTATTTTCCCTTCGTGGAGAGCTCTTTCTCTCTCTTTTCGTTTTTTTTTTTTGGTCATTCTTGACCTATGAGGATTCTAAGTTTCCTCTCTCCTTCTACTCATTAAGTCCTCTTTAAGTTCTTGATAAAGTAAGTTTTGCTTTTCCCTTGGATCCATTTTTAGCATCAGTATGGATTGATGATAAGTCATTTGTTCAAGGGTCGATAGGTCATTTGTTCAAGGGACTTTAACTCTAGGTAATTTCAAGTTACTTCATGCCAGTTCATTATAACCTATTTTTTCTTTGTGGAGAAGCCCCCAAGGGTGTAGTTTAAGGAAGTTCAACTCTAAATAACTTCAAGTTACTCCATTTCAGTTCACTATAGCCTATTTTTCCTTTGTGGAGAGCTCATTCTTTCTCTCTTTTTCTTTCTTCTTTGGTCATTCTCGATTTATGAGTATTCCAAGTTCCCTCTTTTTTCCTTCTACTCTTCATACCCTCCTTAAGTTCTCAATAAAGTAAAGTTTTGCTATATTTCTCTTAGATCCATAATCAACATCAACACAGCTTTAAAAAAACTGTTTGTTAATAGAAGCACCTTTGAGGTTCGAAGATTCCTGTGGGTATCTCCAGTAGGTTCGGAGTTTCTTCAACCATTATCAATGATAATGCAACAATGTTTGAAGTCAAAGAGCTGTGAGAATTCTTTAAAAGTATGTTTACCATCACAACTACATCTCATTGTTCATCCAATAACAAATGATCAAGCCAAAATAATAAACAAAAGCCCTCTTAAGACTCTATAGCCTCTTTTAGATGATAAGAAGTGTAAGTGGGTGATTCACATTTTTCTCTAGCCTACGGATCCAAATCAAGGCTTTTATTTGAGATCAATCATTGTACTTATTGAGTTTGAAAGACTTAAAATGAAACAGTGTGCTAGAAGCTCAGTCATCCAATGAGGAAGACCCAGTGCTAGAACTTGATTTATTGGAAGAGAAATGTCTCTCGGTTCATCTCAAGTAATTGAACAAAAAGTGGAGCATGAAAAAGTATAATAGCAAGTGTATAAAAAAAAAAATCCTTTCAAGATTGGAGATCTAGTTCTTAAGAAGTGTGATGCCTCTTGACACTGGGAAAGCCTTGACAAGTGTAGCACAAAATTTCTGTTTTTTCTCCTTAAGCGAAGTAGAAGTGCCCCTTGGTAGATGTATTTTGTTGGACCATTCTCCACCATTGGATGAAATCAAGAAGCACATGCAAGTGGTGGAGGAAATGATCCCCTACTTCAGAAGTTCTCGAAGGGTGCATCCACACACAAAAGCCCCTTGGTGGCTTGGTGAATCACAAGAGATGCAAAGCAAAATTGGCTTGGTCTAGAATGGGACAGAAATCTAGCATACTTGGACTAGGGAACTGAAAGATTGCTCGCCTTGTTGGAGAGGACGTATACTGCAGTGTAGTATAATATACTTCTGCTCAAGCTCTAGCCACTTTTCACTCATCTACTTCTAACTCTGAAGTCCCGCTCATGACAAAAGTGCGTCATGCATTTGATTTTCTTGAGGTAGTCCAAGAATCTTAACTTCTAAATGTTTCCACTATGAATATTTTTGGTTCAGACACAATTATATGAGCTATCCTACACTTGAGAACCAAGCCATGGGAATCAAATGCAATCATAAGAATTATAAAGTTTAACCCTTACTTGGGTGTTTAATGGGCGAAGAAGTTGAGAAAAAGGCTTGCATTTGAATCATTGACCTCCCCATTAGAGGATAAAGGTGGTTCTGCTTGTGCTACGCCACATTGCTGATATTTCTTTGTGGTGCAGCTTATTTTTGTCTGGTGCTTTTCCATTGGATTTTGGTTTCATTCCTCTCCTTACTATTTTCATCATGTTGTTGCATGCTGTTTTTGTATAAATTTGAATTAGCATATTAATGATTTTGACTGCTTTGTTATTATACTCCACTTAGAGTTTATTATATATAACTTGGTATGCATCCAAGTTTTGCCATATTCAATCTAGTAATTTAGGTTGATGTTATAAGTGTAGCTAAAGGTTAAAGCCTTAGGTTTTTTACATTGATCCCCATTATGGAAAAACAAGGGATTATAACCAATGCACTATTGCCATTACGTATGTGTAGTCTTCCAATTTTGTCGTTTTTAGAATGGAAGTTAAGCTGTCCTTTAATTATTAATTGCAAGCATTGTTGTAGGCTTGTTCAAGAAAATTTTTTATTCATTTTTCTATTTGTTGCATTTTGCTTGCAGGATTTGCTTGTTATCATAGTACTGGTCAGTTAATAGGTTTATTATGCCCTTACTAGTTTCCATAGATTTTATTTACAATTTTTGGAGCTTTACTTCTCACTTTGGAAAATAGTTGATTCATCTTTGATTTTATGTTTACTTGATATTCTTCAATTTTAATCAACTTATACTTTATTTCATCTTGGGCTTTTGTTACTAAAACTTATATTTCTGACATGAACGCATGAATTTCATGTTCCAGCCTGGCAATGGATGGCTCTTACATGGAAAAGGAGGTCTTCAAGGAACAAGGATCCCGTAAACGGTCCAAATCTTCATCTTTGTTATTTGCAGCTCATTTTGTTATTATCTCGAATCTCTTTCATGCTTTCAATTTTGTGATTATTGGTTATTTCCTAGCAGTGTGAGGTTGGAATCATCCAGCCAGCCAGGATCCAAAGCTTGCCGGGAAAAAATGAGGAGGGATAGATTGAATGACAAGTATGATGCCTTATTATACAATACCATGCTTTCCAAATACTCAGCCATTCATTGCTTATCTTTTATTCTCTATGTAACATAGATTCCTGGAGTTGGGGTCCATCCTTGATCCTGGAAAGCCACCAAAAATGGACAAAGCAGCTATCCTCAATGATGCCACCCGAATGGTGAATCAGCTACGCTCTGAAGCTGAAAAGCTCAAAGAGTCGAATGATAACCTCCAAGAGAAGATTAGGGAGTTAAAGGTTGGCATTATTTCTTTGCTCATTTTATTGCTTCACACTAATTCATGTTTGATCTTTGTGCATGGCTTTTTTTCATTTTACATTGTGTTTGTCCTGAGTGCAACCTGAGAATTTTTTGGTGCTGGTTTTTCGATGTTCACCACATTATTCTGTTGAGATATTGATTTTTATTTCCCATTTATCTTAGAACATTGCCTAATATATGACAGACGTTCCTTTCATGACTGAGCCATACATAGTTTTTATTCTTAACATTATAAGTATATGTTAACGCCATTACAGTAAATATCAAGCTCAGTTTTGCACTTCACTTTTTAAAAGCACACTCAAAAGTACAAAAGCCAAACAAATGATTCTTGCTCACAAAATGAAACCAATTTTAATACATTTTTTACATTTCTTTTTCAAAAGTGCTTTTTGACATCTCAAGATTAACTCATAGAGCCATTGAAAACAACATTTGAATCTGATTTTATTTATTCCATGTATTTTCTTGAAAATTGATTCTATCATGATATGGAGTGAATGGCAAGTTTATTTTTTCTGTTTTATGGCCAACAAATATGATATTAAACTAATCAAACAGTTGGTCTAAATTTTTGGTTTAGGTCAATCGAACGTCGTACCATAAATGCTCCTCCAAAATACCATTATTGGTAGATTCCTTCCTCACAAACCATTTCATCCTCGTTCTAACAATTTGCTAAGCTTAGAATCTATGAATTACTTTTGATTATCTACTTTGTATCACCACAAATTGGGAAAAAACAAATTCAACCTTAGTTTTAGAAAAACTTATCACCTTTCTTGAATTGCCTTCCTTTCTGCCAACATTTCCTTTTTTCTCTGCTCCTTTTCTTTTGATTCCAACTATAGCTCTTCTTAGCTATGCTTTACTACCCAGTGACTCCCACGTTCTCGTTTACTCTCTCTTTTCTCACACTATTTCTTTTGCTTGGCATCTTTTAAGGGAATATGTTCCTCTTTAAGAGCTCAATCAACTTATTCAAAAATTTATCAAAATTATAATTGAGTTTTAATTTCAATGAAATTATTATTTTTCGACTCATCTGAACATTCGTTTTTCTAAAATATAATTATTTTTAAAATTTGGAGTTCTTTACTTTTTTGCTTTATTTAACAAACAACTTGAGAAATACATTTTAGATTATATGAAGCACATAAAAATCTTTACTTTAGATAGCTAAAAGATAATTGTATATATTTGGACATCAAATGCTCATAATTAACTATAAACAACTTTTAGGCTTGACAATTATCCTCGTTTTCTAAATTTTTTTTAAATTGAAAATATTTTGAGGTATTTATTTAACATCTCTTTTTTAACTTCTCAAGTTACATCTCCTTGAATCTGAATTTTTTATTGAACTTAAACCATCGAGATTTTCTTATTTCTTAGTAATTGAACTTGGCTAACATTTTTGTTAATTTTTGGCATTTCTTTTTGTTGAACCCTTGGATTCACGCCCCACTTGGCATAACATTAATTAAACCAAATAAAAAAATATAACTACCAAAATGCCAAGTAAAATTATAGCATGCAACAAAGATTTTGCAGATACTATATAAAATTGGGCGAAGGTGACGAGAAATTTTGCAAATCCATAAATTACAACGATTGAAATAATTGCATAAATCACCATGCAGAATTCTCAAGGTTGTCATATAAAAGCAAAAGCTGAAATAATATTTTTATAACATCTTTCATACATATGCATTACAAAGTTTTCTTATACAAACATCTCATAGAGTTCTCAAGATAAAAATATCCTTCTAAAATAATATTTTTATATAAATCTATCATATATATACAACACAAAATTCTTCTATACAAGCATCTTATAGAACCTCAAGGTAAAAATATTATTTCTCTTTCTCTCTCTCTCTCTTTCACTCAATCTTATGCCACAATCTTTAAAAACCCTCTAAAATTATGTATATTTGAATCTTATATTGTAATATAAGTAGTTATGAGCATAATATGTGCAGCAAGAAAACTGTTAGTTACAAGCAAATGAAGCAATATTAAATCATAGTATGTAGTAAGAAAATAAGAATGAAGCAATAAATAGGAATGCATAAGATAAAAAAATATATTTGTTGAATTAATATATATGTGTTTCTATGCATTATATTTATGTATGCTTAGTCATTATGTAGTACTAATATCATAGAGTATTTTTTTTATTATTTTATCTTTTTTTTCTTTTTTTATTAGTCTTAGTTTTTTTTTATATGATCACTATCTCTATTTCATGAGAACTTATATCATATCTCTATGTTATCAATCATATCTCAAGACTTTTATCGACAATTGACTAAGCCAATAAAGTTACATATATTGTCACCATCAGTCTGTACCAAAATACTAATAGAAATGGGTCCTTGCTTTTCATGCTTAGCACCGAGGCATTTAAAACAGTAAGAATAAGGTTAGATGATATGTTTGTTGCGGAACCACCACTTAACATCTCCCTATATAGAGTATTAATAATAACAGGTCTTTGTCTATTGTTGCCCAGTACCAAAGCATAACAGTAGGGGTCATCTTATCGTATTAAGCAATCATAAGATAAGGCCTTAGAGAAAAAGTTGTTTTCATCATTCTTATGATCTTATAAATTATCATATTGATTTAGTTAATTATTCTCTCTTATTTTTCTCTTTTTTATTTCATTGCTTTTTCTTTTTTATTTGATATTCTCATACTTGTAACATATATACGAATATATATATATATGTATATTTTATAATAATAGGTTATTTCATAGATTAGAATATATGCATATAAATTTATGTCGTATAATATGCTCAGATTATATTACATCACATTCTATAATAGTATTTTATAAAATTAATAATTAATTTATATCATTGTTATTCAGTTTGTTTATTTAATGGCTCTAAGAAGCTCTTTCTGTCTTTCTTTTTCTCTTATTTCTTTCATTGTTTACATAATGTATGTCACATTTATTAGAAAATATTCATTTTTTATATGTAATAATTTTACGAGTGTTTAATTTTCTTTTATTTCTAAAATTTCTTAATTTTACATGCTTTTTTTTTATCAAAAATACTTGCAAGTATAATTGCAAAGAGTCATATAAATCTTTTTGAAATTTTGCTAAAATTATTGTTTACTTCCTTCTAAGCATAGTCTATATCTCTTATTACTCTATACGTTAAACACGACATATAATGTACTCGTCTCAACGTACAATACATTACTCTTATTTCTGTTATATGCTAGTGCAACCAGATGGATCGTTCTTCACCATGCACACCTCATAGATATACTTAACTTATAGTACGTTGATCCAATTATACAATGCATTATGCTTAACGTACCATACACCAAGGAGTAGATGCACCATCCACAACTCTCAAAGTCTTGTTTCATGAACTAGTATTCTACATTTGAAATAGCATGTCATTCCTTTAAGAATTTGGACTTCTGTGACTGCTCTCTCTTAAGGCTTAAATGTATGATATATTTGAAAAATAATATACTATATATTTTTCTCCCAAAAGAGTCAATTAGCTTACAATTCATGGTTCTCAATATATGGTATATTAGCCTTTTACGTATTGTATGTGAAAGATGGACAATAATCTATAGCCAATCCAAAACTTTCCAAATCCCTATACAAATCTCAAATTGAACTCCAAGCAACCCAAGTACCACTTACAAGCATGATATGGAAGGATCTAAAGAAAAACATACCTTTTCTCAACTCTATGCATTAAAACATGAATCAAACTTCCTAAGCTCTTTCTTTCCCAAGCTCGAGGAACTCTTGTTGTGGTTGCTTCTAGCTTATTTTTGTTGGCTTATTATAGTTATCAAGCAACTCTTCTGTTGATTTGTTTACTTCCCCTATTTTTATCTCTCTCACACAATTTTTCTCTTTCACTGATTATAGACAAACGAGCTCAAGAAAGAAGGCCTTATCTTATCTTTTACAATAATCAAAGGATGAATTGAATATTCTTTTCCCTTTTACCTATTTACTTAAAAAAATTCATAAAAAATTGAATCGACTTCCAAAAATTATAAATGACATATCGGTGAATTTCTTATGTTGGGCTTTACTTAATGGCATGTTCTTTAACACAAAATTAGAGACTTGTTGCATGGCATAATTTTTGAGATGTGCCAACTCATCCATTCTTTGGAAGTAATTCTGCACACAATAATTACCATCATTATTAAATGTTCGAGATGCACACTTGATCCATATGTGATTTATCAATGACAACAAAGCCGTTTTTTAGTGTTATTAGTTCTTTTCTCTTAAGTGATTTCAGATAATGCATCTCAAGGTTATTAGGTGAACATTATGAAAAGTATTAGTCTTTGACTCAAGGGATCTTAATTAGATCTTAAGAGATATTAGATATAAAGCTTGAGCTATTTTAGAGAAATTATTGTGGAGCCTCTTTATTTGATCATAATTCATAAAAACTTATGATAATATGTTTGAGACAGTAGGATAAATGTGTGAGGTTTTTAATTTGTGAGATAAATCTTAAACTATTATGCCACACATTTCATGACATCTAGGTTAGTTAAGAGATGCATTCACTTATTGTTTTCTATTTATAATAGTTCCTTGTTAAAGCTTAAAAATTTAATATGTATTCACAAAATATGTACGTAATACTTATAATACATAATCTTAGAAATGTTTAAAAATGAATAGTACATATAATATGTTAATACTAATGTGTGGTACATTTAGTTTAATAAATTTAGTAGGTGAGTGAATGCTATGTTGAGCAAAAATCTAAAAATGCAACTTTGCATATTGTAAGTTAATACTAGCGTGCACTTTGATAAGTTGAACTATGTTTGCACGTAGTGGGATGAATGTTGTGTTGAGGGCAAAACCTAAACCCTAGTATTGCATATGATATATTAATATCAACTTATAGTACGTTTAGTTGATTTAGACTTATGTATTATAATTGAGAGGCTAAAATCAAGGATTATGTATAATATGTGAATATTTTTATGTACAATATATATAATATTAAATTGGAAGCGTAACATACAATATGTTGTCTTTAAAATATGATACGTTTAGTTCATTTTTATGATACTAGTTTGATCAAAATCTAGATTCCAGGTGGTTATTGGAGAGATATTGGGGGTGTTTGGAGCTATTAAAGAGCATCTTAAATAGTTATTAAAAGGGTCCAAATATAAAGTAATGCCTAATAAACAATTGAAAATCATTTAGGAGTTTCTACTCTAAAAAATTTTTACTTGGGGATTTGGATGAACATTTAGGCTACAATAATAACCAACATTCTTTCATCTTTACTAAGCCTTATTTCAAGTAGTTGCATTGGACTAAGTGGAATATTGTTTCTAAGCTTCTTTTATATCGATTTAATGTGTCTCTTCATTTTATTGTTTGGTTATAGAATATTGTTTGTGAGCTTTACTTTGTTATCATTATGTCATTTTGAGACTTTTTATTCTGTTTTTTATTTGATCTTTTAGCCATCCTTTTAGATACTTTTGACCCGATAATTTGTAAGCTCATTTGGGTCAATGTTGCAAGGTCTTTTAACCTAATATTGTAAGCTCATCTAAGCTAGTGATTTATAGGATTCTTTCATTGTGTGTTGTAAGTTCTTTTCGGCCGATATGTAGGGTTTTGTTTACCTGTATTTGTGAAAGATTTTTGTTAGTAATTGCCTAATTTTTTAGCCAATGGTGGGCATGGGTCCAATCTTGGATCAAATTATTTAAAAATCTTGTATTATTTATTTTATAACATTCTTCACATTAAGAGTTTTAAAGTTAATAAGAGTTTTAAAATAATATTCAATATAATCAAGAATCTTAAAGAACTTTTATTATTTTATTTGCTTATTCTTGAGATTAAAATTTTTGTAATTCATCTATTTCTTATATGAGCATCATAGCTATTAATTTTTAACACTTTAGTATTTTTGGATCATGATGGATTATATGGAAAGGGTCTAAAATATAATTACTCAATAATAAAGCATGAAATATATCATTAATTCCATCATAGATGGGAATAAAGGTAATTTATGGTCAATTTTTTCATTCCTTTTATGATTTAAAAGGGTTGGTTTGTTTTAACATCCCCATTTTACTAAAATGAGCCACAACTTTTGTTTGATTTTTATTCAAAAACGTTAGAATATTTTTGATAGTTTTGTACAACTTGTAATATTTCACGCACGAGTTTAACTTTCTCATAGCTTCATCCATAAGTTATAGATGCAGAATATTTTTTCTTTTCCCTTGTACCAACACAAAGATAATTGATATTTTTTTCTTATAATGTTTTATAATAAGTCATTTTACTATTAAATTGATAACTATTATTATATATAAACTCATAACGGTGAATAATTTTCCTAATTGCTTTTAAAAGATTGGATACAGTAGTATCTCAATTGATTTTTTGAAATTTATATTATTCTTTTAATCCGATTATCTATTTGAGAATAAAAAACAATACTAAATTGTACATAAGTATTAAGCAATTCATGCATCTTTTGTAAAAAATGTGAAATAAATTTAGGATCGAAGTTGGATACAATAGTCTTATATACCTCATGTAGTTAAATAACTTTTTTATTGTAGATTTTTGTGCCTACTTTCTAGTTGAATCATAGATTTTTATTAATAAGAAATGCAAATATTTAATAAGCTGTTGCTAATCATCGAAATTTTATTCCGACCTTCATTAATTTTGTGCAAACTTACTGCAAAGTCTATTGCAATCACATCTCACTTCCACTTAGGTATTAGAAGTGGTTGTAGTTATCCATTTGGTTGTTGATGTTCACTCACTAGCTAACAAGTGAAACACTTTTTGATGAATGCAACATCTTTTTTCATTCTCATCTATCAAAGCATCTATGCTTGCTGTTGATAGATCTTTGTCTTTTCTAGTTGAATTGAAAAAACTTAAGAGTAAGGTACTTCTTTTAAACCAAAAAAGGCAAAATACTTTTTAATGAATGCAATATCTTTCTTTGTCACCATCTATCAAAGCACTTGTTTTAGCTCTTAATACATCTTGGTCTCCCTAGAATGAATTGAAAATTTAGAATAATGTACTTTCAACAAAAGTTGTTTTATTCCTCAATTTTGAAATATAACTTTCTTTTAAATTCTAAATTACTTCATCACCTTGAATTCAAAAAGTTCAATTCTTCCTAAATTGGATCAATTTCAATAATTCTAAATTAGAAGTTTGATTCTTCTTAATTCCTAATCAATCTATTGAAATACTTAGAACAAGTAATTAAATAATATTTCTTTCTATATCTTCACCTAGGTGCAATTTGTTAAACTCAAATGCTAGTGTTGATAATCAACCATTAAAAACAATAGATTCAAATTTGCTTTTATGCTTAATCTATCTTGTTATAAGCTTTTCTAAGATGATATATAATATCTAGATCATATTCTTTGATTAACTTTACCCAACGAGGTTGTCTCAAATTTAACATTTTTTGAGTAAAAATAAATTTGAAATTTTGATAATCAGTATATATATTTCCAATTTAACTTTGTACAAATAATTTTTCCAAATTTTTGAGACAAATAATATTTATTTTAATTTCTGATTATGTAATATTCAAATAATGTTATTCTATTCAATTGATTTTAGTTGTCAAAATGTGTAGATAATTAGTTTCATATGTTGCATAATCATTTTTATTAGACTCTAAAATTATGCATCATTATAGAATTAGAATCCTTGGATACTGTCTAGTAAAGTTAAAATAGGTATAGATATTAATTTCTTTATTAAAGTATTGAAAATATTATCTCATCTAGAGCTTCACTTAAACTTTGTCTTTTGTATCAAATAGGTGAATGTTCTATTTGGAGAAATCCTTCCTTTATAGACTTATTTTAATATCGTAAGATACCGTGAAAATTGCTTAATTCCGTTATTGTAATTGGTGTTGGCTAATTCGCAATAATGTCAATTTTCTAGGGATTTACTAATTTTCCCTTAGCATTTACTATATGACCAAAAAATATCACACTAGATAGCCAAGATTTACATTTAAAAAATTTGGCATAAAACTTGTCTTTAGAGTTTGTATACCAAGTGTAGATTCTTTGCATGCTTTTTGACTTTTGAATTTATGAGGATGTTATCAAATGAACAATGTCATAAGCTAATTCAAAAATTTTTGAAAACTCTATTTATTAGGTCCATAAATATTGTAGTACATTAATCGACCCAAATAATAGACCTAGAAATTCATTGTCCATATTTTGTTCAGAATGCAATTTTCTAGATATCATCTTTCTAGATATCTCTTAATAGTAATCTTATTCAACTTTTTATAATCTATACTCATGTGAAGATTATTATCTTTTTTTTCATAAGTCATACATGAAGCTCTTCATAGAGACACATTGAATCTTATAAAACAATTATTTAAAAGTTCTTGTAATAATATTTTCACCTCTTGATCTCAACCAGTGCTACTTTATATGATGTTTTTGATATAGGTTCAGCATTTATCAAAATATCAATCACAAATTCTATTTTCTCATAAGGAGACAATATGAAACATTCTGTAGCTTGACTTCTTTTCTATATCTTTTATATTTACCAAAAAATGCCTCACAATTTTCTTTGATCAACTTTTATGCTTCAATTGTAGAAAGTATAGGAATTTTTCTTCCTTCCCTAATATAGACTGTCCATTGCCCCTGACATTTTATACTAACCTTTTTCCTAGCAACCTATCGTCAGTCAATGTTTCAGTTGCTAATTTGTTCCCAAAACCACATCAAATTTGGTTATAAGAATAACTATCAATTAGGCTTTGAAATTCTCACGTAATTTCAGTTTTTCTTTTAATATAACAATCTATGTTTATTCTATCATCCATTGGTAATTTCATTGGTAATTCGTAAAAGTTGATTGCTCCAGAAGAAAAAAGAACCACTATAGGTACATGTTGTATAGTAAAGGTTCCTGTAATGATGTCTGGAGACTTCATTGCCTCTTATTGTGATAGAGCTAAAACTCGAAATTGAATTCCCCAACCAGAGTAATGAGCTAGCTGAGCTTAACCTCTACATCATAGCTTCTGTTCTAGAAGCACTACTAGCAATAAGAGTAGATTCAACAGAAGTTTGAGTGGCTTGATCTAGCACCAGATAATGGAGATCGAGGACAAGCCCTTGCGGTAATGTGTGGACTTACCTCAAACAAAACATTGAACCATGTTTGCTTCCAAACATTGATCTTAATGTATCAGTTCATAATGGGTGCAGCATGGTCTATTCCTTGCTGGAAAACTACCACTAAATTTTGAAAGATGTGGCCAAGCCTACGCTAGTAAAGCTTATGGAGGCTTATACATATGATCAAGTAAAATAGAATGAAAAGCATGTGTTAGGGGCATACCGTAGAGCCACTTGAAATTAGAAAGTAAAGGCAGCCTTGGTCACCAAATGAGCGGCTGTGTTCCCTTCATGAAAAAACCCCAAGGGAGATCATCACCGTTGTGAAATGGGAGTCCACATCTAGACCATGAATGGCCTGAGATAGTGTGTGCAATACTTGCGAGGAAACTGCCTCAATCCAAAGTCCAAGTGAGAGAGGGAGCTGAGAAGCAACCGAAGAGATTGCCATGGCAAAGGCGTGCTCCTCCATGGCTGTCAGCGCAGAAGAAAACTTCTTCTAATCGTGCACCAGCAAAGACTGGCCAAGATGATCCATAGCCATGATCCCAGTGCCTGCATTACCAGCAACCAAGATTGTACCATCTCGATTTACCTTGATCCATTTCTTGGGGGAAGGGAGCCACCGAGTAAGAGGAGGTTGAGGAGGGCCTGACGACAAGCCTAGGTGGTCTTAATGGTCCAGAAAAGGAGTGAGGGAGGAGAGGCAATGCTCAATAAGGCACAGCAGTACATGCATTCTCAAATCGTCTTAGAATGGACCTTGTTATTGCCGTTCCTTCAGAGATGATACATAACATTGGCTGTAGACGTGGTAGCAACGCCCTTCCTGCAGCTGTCTTTCATCCAGCATAATGTAGATTGCGGAGAGCAGAGATTACCTCCGATCCCTGTATGCTGAAAAATGGATGACCACACCGATTGGGCTGCATTACTGGACCACTGGATATGCTCCAGTGTCTCCACTGCAGCACAGCATTGTGGCAAACTCTCGAGAGAAAGCCTTGATCTGCATCTGAACCGAAATTTTCCTTGCCCAAGTACCACGATAATCACCATTGCTGTCCAGCTGAAGGTAAGTTGTATACCAACGATCTCCAGAAGAGTATCCCTAGAGTTTGGCTTGATGAGGGTGCTGCAGTTGATGTGGTTCACAATGTCGAGCCCAAAGTAGAGATGCAGCAGGTGCAGATTCCAATTGCTATTATCATCAAGGAATAAGGATTCAGCAGCAGCTCCTCTTCCGTATTTAAGTAGGCCATCAGCATAAGGCAGAAGGACCAAGCCATTTATCCAAAAAAATGGAGCATTTCACATCAAGTCTACAAATAGAATTCTCTTTCGTGAAATTACCAGCAAGACAAAGCAGCTTCCAGTTAGAAGAGTCCCTTTGCCAGAGCTCCAAAGTTGGGTGTCCATTACCTTATTTAGCTAGAAAAGTGCAAACCCACAAGGCATTTTTGTGGGCAAGGAATTGTTTGGCATGCTGAGCCACTAAGGTGATTTGGCAAGGTTATGCTGATAAATTTCCAAGCCATCACATTATTTGGGTTGAGCAATCATATCTTAATTCACATATTGCGACTAATTCCGCATACGATAACCATTCCAAATAAAGGTTCTAATCGCACATTACATTTCAGAAAAAAGTCTGTCAAAATCAGCGAACGGCTTATGCTGGAAGCACGGATTGCGGAGATGAGAGAATTAACCAGAAAAGTTCTATCGATCAAGGAGAGGTATCTAGCAGCTCAAGCAAAGATTTTATTAGTAATTGCCTGAGGTAGGCAAAATCGAAGCATTCAGCTTGCTGCTCAAAAGAGGAATACCCAAATATTTTATCTTCGTTGCCTGCTTCATTCAAGCTTATTAGCCATCACTTTCCTATGTTAAGGATGCATGCCTTACTAACCACACATGACTTAGCAAAATTGACCACTTAGCCAAAAGCTGCAACATTAAAGCAAAGGATCCTCTTAAAGGAGCTGACAGCAGCTGAAGCTGCTGATCCATATGGCTTAATATCGTCTGTGTAGTGCAAGTGGAAAATGTTAGGAGCTCTTGGATAAATATGTATTCCAATAGGACCAAGCTGTGCCTTCTAACTATGGACAACTAGAGAAAGGTATTCCGATTCATGTAGAGATGTGGAGATGGAGGACATCCTTGGAGAACGCTACAACAAGTAGTAATCCATTGAGGTATTGGCCTTGCAGAGAATTCTATACCTTGGAGAGGTATTATATGCCCTAACCCAAGCAAACCAAATGTGAGGAAAACCCAAGGAGAGGAGGAGGTGGAGGAGATGGAGAAGAAAATTCCAATGCACTTTGTCAAAAGCTTGCTCTATATTAATCTTTATAGCCATTAGTCCTTAGGATGAAGAAAACTTGAGGCGAGGAAAGAGCTCTTGGGCAAAGAGAATATTGCTAGAAATTGTTCTTCCATGGATGAAAATCCCTTGTTTAATAGAAGAAAGTCTCAATGCACTTTGTCAAAAGTTTGTTCCATATCAACTTTGTAACCATTAGGCCTTCCTGGGATGAAGAAGAATTGAGGCGATGGGAGAGCTCTTTGGAAAGGAGAATATTGCCATAAATTGTTCTCCTGCGGATAAAAACCCTTGTTTAGGAGGAACAATATATGGAAGGACCTCCTACAACTGATTAACAAGAATTTTGACAACCACCTTGTAGATAGAGTTGCAAAGACTTATGGGCCTTGGTAAGGGTTTCCTTTGCTTGCGAGCCAGCCATGCTCAGATTGCTAGGCTGGGCATTTGTCGTTCCACCATTGTCCAGATCCGAAAAATCCCCTCCTCTAATAAGGTCTATAAGCAGCTACCATGCCTCTTCACTACCCCCACTGCTAGTAGGCCCATACCCTGTCATCACCTACTTCGCTGAAGTTCAGAAGCAGATTGCTTGAAATTGCTTCTCCAGGACGAGTTCTGAAAGACCAGCCCAACACCTTGATAGGCTCTATTCCTAGATTTAGACTTTGGAACCACTATTATATACTTTTTGTTCTATAAATACCACTAGATTTAAATGTTGTAATTAGAGCACAAACCTCAAGCAAAACCAATAACACAACCTTGAGATGCACCACTGAAAGTAGGTCTCTTCTGGAAGGAACCAGAACTGCAAGGAAAAACTGGTGGCTTTCTCTTCCTTATATCGCTTCTTGCTTCTACGATCATTTGGTTTTGCTCTTTATCTCTTCTTGTCTTCACCGAATCTCTATGTACTACATGCAAAAATTGCACCAATAGATTCTTCGCGGAATCTTGTTATGCTTTTATGAAAAGATGACTTATCCACTTTTCAGCAGCGTCCATTTCCAGAGTGCAAGCTTTACCTAATAATTTGTAACTAACAACCCCATAATTGTAAACTACTCAACTTATCACACATGCATTATCTAGCTGATGTTGGTAAATACTACCTAAAATCTCCAACAAAATCTCTCATTAAAATCTTACTGTTTAACTTGTCCCCAAACCTGAATTTCTTATACCCTTTCAACCAATGTGTTGCCTTTCTATCCAAAGCCAGCACACAACTAATACAATCCTCTTATCCTCAGAGCAAAGTGTACTATAAAAAATGTATTTGGTATGTTTAATCTAGTCCTTTGCCACTGTCAGATCAATAGAACTTTCTCTGACGATGGATATTCTAAAATATCTCCACAACTTTATCTAATTCTAACCCCTATTTTGACCACCATGTTGGATAGGAATTGTAAGAACTTCATCACCTACGAAGGTTTGGACTAGAATAACTCAGGTTTATAATAACTATTTCTGATTATTCACTTACCACCTCCAATGTTACGGAGCCGTAACCATTACTTAGATTTAAATTGTTCATCCATCGACATTTTCTATACATATAAATTTTCTAAATTTTAAACATAAACAAAATATATTTAATAATTACAATAAATAATTTATTCATTAAAATGTTTTTTTTTCTCTTATGATAGTCTACCCATACCTTACCACCTAGGATGTATATTAATTTGTATGTCTACTTTGATATTAAGCTTATCATGCCCCAATTAGGCATATAGACTGACATTTTCAATTGGGGGTGATGTTATGTATTGGACCAATAATACATCACTAATAAAGTATACTAACTCAAGACATGTATTGGAGACTTAAAACTTTTTCTTTTTAAAACATTTTATCATGAATGTAAAATAGTAACTATCCAACAATAATATTGTAGGTAAAACATATAATTTCAACCTAAGTAAATCATTAATAATTATTAATACAAAATATGCTTTAATAATATATTGTAAATTAAAGTTATATTATCCCTTATAGTTATACTCATGTAAAAATAATGATAAACATGGTTTAATTGTTTATTGTAAATCAGAGCCATACTATCTTTTATAACTATACTCCCTCATTATCACCCACCTTCAATAAAGTATGAGAAACATGTAAAAATGATGATAAACATTGAATATGTTAATTATTTGTATAATGTGATTGTATATTATAAATTAGAGTTATATCATCTCTTATAATTATACTTCATTCCTATTATCCACTCTTAATAAAGTATGATGAATATATAAAATAATGATAAACATAGAATGAGCCAATTATTAGTTTATGAGAAAATTTAGAAAAATATATTACATAATAAATCTTTCACATAAAACAACTTAAAAACATGCTAAAGAGATGGTTTAAAAAAATAAATATATTCACATTAAATGTAAAACAAGCTAATTCTCTTGAGAAACAAACCATTCAAAATTTTCTCTTTTGAAACATCTCTAAGCATACATCTCAAGACCTTTGACATTACTCAAGACCACTTGGAGAGAGAACTCGAGATCTCCCTCTCGAATCTCTTTTGAGGCTACCTCTCAAAACAACAATTCCCCTACTTCTAGTTAGGCCATCCCCCATTTATTGATTGAATGTCCAACCCATGTTAGGCGGGTCCATCTAATAAACTCCAGATATTGATTCATAGGTAACCATCAAATAGGCTGACCAAATGATCAATCTGTTCGATCTCCTGCACCACCTTTCATTGATGGGACATCCGATTATAGGATTGGCCATCCCATCCTGCAGCAAAAGCATCTCCAAACTGCCCCATTGATGGATTTCCTCCAACCAAACCATTCTGTCATCGGTCTAACAATTTGCAAAGCTTAGAATTCATAAATTACATTTGATAATCTTCCTCGTATCATTATAAATTAAAAAGAACAAACTAAACTTTAATTTTAAAAATAAGTCTTTTCTTGAATCTCTTCTTTGCCCTCAACACCTCCGTTCTTTTTCTGTTCTGCCTTGATTCCAAATGCTCTCCCTATCTTGAGTTTTCCTTACCCACCAACTCTCTGTTTTTGTACTATTCTCTCTCTCTCTCGCCTAGCATCTCAGCTGAGGGAATATGTAGTCCCTCTTAAGAACTCAACCAACTTAGGCAAATTTTTTATCTTCAATCTTAATAATTTATTTATTTTCAAAAAATCATAAAAATTTCAATTAAATTTTGATGTTGGAATAAGATTATGCTTGACCACATCCAGAGCAAGACCTTGTGCCTTGGGCAAGTTTTTCTTTGTAGCAGATCAATATCATCATCGCTCATGCTTGCGTGGTTTATCCTTTCTTAAATCTTGCAGAGCAAAGACTGCTTTACGAGATGGCATTGAGAAGGTTTTGGAGCAGTTTTACTATTTTCTCTCAGTTACAGCAGCATTCATAAATGATGTTCGATTACATTTTCAGGCTGAAAAGATTGAACTACGCGAAGAGAAACAGAGATTGAAGGCGGAGAAGGAGAGCTTGGAGCAGCAGGTGAAGTTGCTGAATGCAAGGACAAGCTTCTTACCTCATCCTCCCGTGGTACCTACCACCTTTGCAGCCCAAGGGAACACCGCAGGGCAGAAGTTGGTGATGCCCATCATAAGCTATCCTGGGTTTCCTATGTGGCAGTTCATGCAGCCTTCTGATGTAGATACTTCACAAGATGCCGATTCTCGCCCTCCCGTTGCTTAAGCGAGTTAACATCAAATCCCTTCTTTCTCAATCAGTTAAGAACAATAGGAGCAACTGATTGGATTTGTGTTATGTGGCTGCAAGTTAACTTGTAAAGATGTTGAGAGTTATAACTAAGGTCGAGTGATCGATACCTTTCGCTTATTATTTGGATTCGACTTGTTTAAACAAGAACGGATCTTTGCTCACAACTATGGTTCTCATATGACTTTATGTTAGGTTTGGTAAGCATGGGATTAGCTCTTCCCTGTTTTCTGTTCCATAAACTTTGATGATTTTTGTGATTGTATATGATGATGCCTTGGTAATAAATGTAAATTTATTCATTTCTGCTTTAGTTATTTGCATCATTTAGTTTGGCCACTTGAAGTCTCTGCTTTCTGAGATTTTCTGCTTTAATTTTTTATTTGTTTATAATAAAAGCAAGGAATTGACTAATGATACTGCTTTATTGTCTGCTTGTTTTATTAACAATTGGTTTAGTTGACTTGGTAAAGACTATTACTGCAATTATTTTAGGTTAGATTCTTTAATGGTTTGCCACTTGTGTTGATCCAGCTTTAGAGATGGCCGAGCAGTTGGCTTTTATATTAATACAAGTTCACGACATGTTCTGCTTGGGAGTCTTCGGTGATGTATTTCTTGGTCTTAATGTATTTTTAATGGGAATATTAAAAGTTATCTTTGCTTGGTTAGATAAATGCGACAATTTCATTTTTGAAAAAAAAATGAACATGTGATTTTGCTATAGAATTTGGATTCAATAAGATTAATAGAAGTTTATTAGATGATTTATATGATAAGATTATATAGTATGGTAAGGATAAGGAGAGTTGGATTCATTTAAGTTGATGATTGAGAATAATTAAACGAAAAAAAATAAAGAAAAATTAAAAAGCTTTTCTTTAATTGTCTTTTTCTCTAAATTAGGTCGTTTCTCTCTAAATTAGGTATTGAGGGCATATTCATAGTTGATAAAGTGAAAGATATGTCTTGTTTTTCTTTCATAATGTAGGAGAGTTATAGATGTTCTATTGATCATGATTTAACTATCTAAGACTTGTTTATGCATGAGAAGAGTTATATTGTGATTTTAATTATTTGAGAATTTTGTTCTTGAGAAAGAGTTATTTTCATTAGTAATAAACTCTAAAGGCATCTCAATAACAATTTATTTAATTGTGGTAAAATGTGTGTGATGGAGCCAATTTGAACTACTAGATGTAGTTCATGAGGATAATCCTTGAAGAAGAATCCACATAGAGTTATTGTTGAACAACTTGGACTTTGGCAATTACAAACAAGCAGTTCAACATTTTAAATAAACACAAACAATATTATGGAATGCTAATTATGAGTGAGAGCAACAATGGTCGTCTAATCTAGGTGGTTGAAACAATAGCTGCTCGATTATAATACTGAATATAGGTTCTAGATCTAATCCAAGCAAGATTTGATCTAGATCGTTAAATTCTGCATGCTGAAGGAATAGTGTTGATACATGAAAGCATTATTCACAAAGGCGAAATATATCATAGTTGTTTGATCATGCTTTTTGGATGGATGACTGGACTGGATAAAATGGTAGTTCACAAGTGTGGACAAGATCCCTATCGTTCTATCACGCTTGTTAAATGAATAGTAATGATGGATTCTACTGTTAAAAAATGTAGACATAATTGTGGTCGTTCGATCATAAAAATGTGCTACTAGACGATAATGATTTGCTCTAGTTCAAAAACAAATGGCATCATTTTTTAGTCCCACATTGTGAAATTATATATGAGGTTTGTAATATTTCATAGTTTTTTTGTGCTCTTAAGGGAACCTAATGAGGTGGTTGCCCCCTTAGTGCTCTTGGGAGGTTATGACCCAAGACACTTGTGTGTATATATGAATGTGTATGATCTGACTCAATATCACTACTTGATTATTTCAAGTCCAATTTAACTTAGTAAGTTTAAGCAGGTTCAAGAGTGATGCATTGACTGAATTTAACCCAAGCTATTATAGGATTGTGCCTTGATCAAGACTTTTGCGTGACTTGACTCTGTTATAGTAGGTCTCCTAACCCGTAGCTCCCTAAGGCCCAATGCCCAGCACTTTAGGTCACTTTTCTCGATAGCCTTTGTGCTTGGCTGAGAAGTGGATGCTTATGCTAAATTTTTGTTTTATTTTTAAAATAGTTTTTGAATATTTATTATTTTTAACTTTTAAATCATTTTTGTAGATATTAAAATAATAATATATTTTTATAACTATTAAAATAACAATATCTAAGTAATCAATGATCATACATGTGTATGAATGAGATTATATAACCTAATTATGTTATTTGTAAATAAATAATAAGATAGTCAATCAAACCAACGTCTTGAAAAGTACATTTGATGGTTAGTTGTTCCACTAAAAGTTTGATCAATGATTCCTTAATGTCATTTAAGTTTAAAGTAAAAATGAGTGTATGAATCCCATAAGAGAGGAGGGGATGAATTATGAGTTTTAATTAAATATTTTTACTACGTTCAAATTATGTTTATTTTTCACTATTTTTATAAAAATATTTTTTATTTGTGTAGAAAACCTCAATATTAAAATTTATAAATATAATTTTTAATTTTTATGGCTAAGAAAAATGAAAATAAAACAAGAAAAATATAGCAAAATATTTAGATAATTTGATTCAAATTGGTATTTATGTCCATCTCCAACTTAAACAAAAAAATATTACTATTATTAAAATAAAAACTTGAGGTTATTCTATAGTTTATCTCTAATCTATTTAAAATTTTTTCTTATGATTCACATCAATCTACTTAAGATTTTTCTTTATAATTTATCTTCAATCTACTAGTTTTTGTGAGTTCAATTATAAGTTATATTTTTTAAGCTCAACCCAATTTCATTTTTTACAAGATCAAACTGAACTCAATTTTTTACAAATGTCAAACTGCCCAAAGCAAAGGAAAAAAGAAAAATATAATAAAAGAAAATTTTAATATAATATTTTTTTATGCTTATTGATGAATATGTATTGCACAAATAACTCAAAATTATGAAAAAAAAGAAAAATAAAATCTTAAAAGATTTAGGCTTAATTAGAAAATTTTAAAATTTAAGTAATACTAAGTCATAGTGCGTTACTAGGAGATTTTACATTAGTGAAATATAATATAAAAATTCTTTGAGATCTTAGAATCTTTTAAATATTTAAAGTCATTTCATTCATAATGTTTGAGTTTATATAGAAAAATTTTGATCATAGTCATTTAAAAGTTAAGATAATATTGTTTCAAAATTTATTATTAAATAACTTAAAAAATTCTTCCAAATGTCTACATCAATGGGCCAAATATGACTAAGGAATTAGTCATTAGGTGGGATTAATCATAGCCATTGGATCCAATTGGAGAAGAACGGAACAGTTAGATCAAAGACTACAAAAGCAAATGAGTTATGAATGATTGGATCAAGAGAGATTAAATTTGGGCCATCTGATCATATCAAATAAGAACTAGATCATTCAAATCATCAATAGTTAAATAAAGAATGATCTCAATTGTAAGATTCTAAATAGAGAGATCTGGGCTATCCGATTTAAGGATATATTATTTGAAATGTTGGAATTAATCAAGGTCATTCAATTAAATTGGACGTGATCTTGGCTGTTTGATTTGAACCTTGATTGAATGCTTATAGTGATTAAAATCTTTACCATTTGATTGACCATCTGATGGTGAGAAACGACCCACATGCACTAAAAGTATGGGTTTGGTGTTGGAATGAGAAAAGAATTTAGACCCACAGTGTAGGATTTTAAAGCTTTGATCTTTATATTACCTTTTCTACACTTAAAATGTGAGTTGAAACATTGGGCTAACTCCCTTCTTATGCATTTTGAATTTCATCACCTGGGCCATTTATATGTTTATAAATTAATGACTTATTTTTAACAAAGCCTGATTGGCTTAAAATATTTAAATTAACATCAAGAGTCTAGGAATTGCTACTTGAGACTAATGGCTATGAATAATATATATATTGGGTTAAAAAATGACGATTATTTATTTGCAAAATCTACAAAAGATAAAAATCGTAGTATGCAAAACCTAGAAATTGGTTGAATCTACTATGTTCGTTTTGGAATCCCATGCCGTTTCATTTGGTGCACAACTTCTAGAAAAATCTACTTCATATAATCAAGAAGAATTACAACTTCTAGCATTCATATGCACTCTTCATAACATGTGCTCTTTGATCTCTCTAAAAACTTTGATTTTAACTTATAGCATGTTTATTGTTTATATCTCAAAAATAAATTTTTAGTCGTATGCTTCTATCTAATTTTGGGATTTCTATTGTATGAGATTGTCTTACATTGGTTTGTGAAAAGAATGATTGGTATAATGTGAACATAAATCGAACATTTTTGTTGAATCAAAAGGAGGCATAAGCCATACAAAAGGATTCTTATGTATGATCCTCACGGAGGATCAAACATGAAATATAACATCATAAGTTTAATGAGGGGCTTAGGAAGGGAGTCCCCCTCTCCCAGACAAACTTATTAAAACATGTAGCGTGCTCCACCCAGTCAGCAGGCACATTCCCCTCTCTATAGATATGGGAAAGTCTGAGTGCATCCAGGTACCTTGCATACTCGATAGTCTCAGCAAAATGGCCCGTCCCAGGCGGGTGGGATATGAGCTTGCAGACTTTCTGTAGCACTAACATTGAATCTGTCTGAATCTCCACAGCACGAAATTGGGAAAATGGTATCTCTTAGCAAGTTAAGGGCCTCAAGCATTGCCTGAACCTCCATAGCTTCAGCAACATGAGAGAAAACCCTTTTACCAACCACAAGGAGCTGCTTCCACATGAAATCACTCACCACCTGCCCAATGCCAGCGATATTCTCCCCGACAGCAACGTCACAATTCACTTTTATCCATCCAGTGGGGGGGGGGGGGAACCCAACTATGGGTTACAGGCAGTTCGGAGGAACTGCAAGGGTTCCCGCTGGACATTGATGAATAAAGGCTGCAATGCCTTGCTGTCGTAATAACCTCGATCTTGATCTTACGTAACATGATGCATGATTTGACCACAGGATCGTTGTGCCTCATCGCATTCATTCTCTCCCAGATGTAGTACATGGTGGTGGCCAACGTAGCAGCATGCCCGGTGCCAGCACCCTGGCGCGTCGTTGGAGAACCGACAAGCTCCATGAGCCGGTCAAGAAAAGTCAAACCGGCACCCGCGCCCCAAGGTGATCCCAGCACGACCACGGCCCAGCGAGACTGGCAGTCAGCCCAAACTTCCTGGGTGTGCAGGCAGTCCCAAAAGACATGCTGCGTGGTCTCCTCTACCGCACAGCCCCAGAAACAGCCGCTGCCCTCGAGCAGCCCCTTTTGAGCCATCCAAGCTGCTATAGGGAGGTAATCGCCTACCACGCACCACAGGAACATCCGCACCCTCGACAATACTTTGAGCTTCCAAAGACCTCTCATCTGGTCCACATTGCGCCGGCATCTTCGCCTGATGGCGTCATCAGCTCTGCATTTCAGGTGCAGATAAATTCTCCCGCTGTTGACCCACTCCATCTCAGTGTGTGCCTAAAGAAGTGTATCCTGTCCAGACATCCGAGCCCTTGGGAGGTACAGAACCCTGCCGAGCAGCTGCTCACCAGCCCATGCGCGTATTTTTTCCACGTCCCAGATTCCGGCCACTGTGATGCATTCAGCCACGCTCATCGGCCACACAGTGTTCATGTTGATGAAGGTAGGCTAGCTGCATATGGGGAGGATGCCAATCCAATTGTATTCGCGAACCTCACCGTCTTCCCATCGTCGATTCTCTATACAAAGATTGACACCGCATTTGGCATTGCCTCCAGCACAAGCCTGTAAGCATGAGATTCGTTCCGGGGAGCTTTCGAAGTGGTATCCGTCACATTATACTTCTGCCTCATAATCTCAACCCAGAGGCTCGCCTCGCTGCTCAGTATGCGCCTATAGTGTTTCATTTGCAGCACGCAATGCCAGATGCGGAGGTCCCGAAGCCCAAGCCTGCCCGCGGTCTTCGGCATGGTGATGTTGTCCCAGGATGCATAGTGCATCATGTGTGCGCTGCTCACCCCGCACCATAGAAAGCTTCTGATCCTCTTCTCAATCTCATCAATAACTCCTAAGGGCACAACACAATGGCACAGTATGTGAATCGAGATGGCGATGAGAATAGAGGAAGCCAGGACAGCTCTGTCAGCAAGCAACAGCGGACGAATCCGCTAATTGGCAACAGGGGCATCAATCCTCTGAAGCAGGAAGTTAAGGTCCACTCTCTTCAGCCGCTTTGCTGCAATAGGAACCCCAAGGTACGTGAGCATCCGGCCCTATTCCATATAAAGTTTCCTCGCCACCATCTTCGCCTTCTTCCTGCTGATATGCCTGCTGAAATATACTCTGGATTTCGAGAAGTTCACATGTAACCCTGCTGCATTACTGAAGGTCCTCAAGAATCTGCACACTGCGCGTGCGGCCTCGCGTGTGACAGAAGCATACAGGAGGACATCGTTCACGTAGAGTAGGTGCGAAATCAACGACGCATGCTGTCCTGGTCTGAACCTGAGCAATTGTCTAGACTCATAGTCCCTCACCAGCACAGATAAATACTTCGTCACGATGACATACAAGTAGGGTGAAAGCGAGCACCCCTGTTGGAGCCCCCGTAGAGCCTCCACCCAAGGAAGACGAGAGCCGTTGACAAGAACCCCAAATCTCGAAGAGATGATGCAGGCTGCGATCCATTTGCACCAAAGAGGAGGGAACCCCATTATCTTTATCATCTCGAGTAGGAAATCCCATTACATGTTATCGTAAGCCTGCTCCATATCAATCTTGACTGCCATGAGGCCCGAATTTGAGATTCAGGCGTGCATTCTGGACGCTATTTTTTACGCAATAAATACGTTGTCCGAAATACTTTGCAAAGGGATGAAAGCACCTTGTTCGCGCGAGATGATACAGGATCATGGGCTTCTGTCTTTCCTCCAATACGCACACCACCACCTTGTATATGGTGTTGCAGAGACTTGTTGACCAGAAATGCTCCGGCATGCACGCACCCTGTCTTTTTGGGATAAGGACAATCAACGCGTCCTTCCACTCCTTCGGCATCCTCCTTTCCTCAAAGAAATCCAACATCATGCGGATGATGTCTCTGCGTGTAATTGCCCAGTATCCATGTAGAAATTTTGCATTGATCCCATCAATCCTTGAGGCTTTATTTCTTCTAATTCTCCAAATAGCCGCAATTATCTCATTCTCGGTGACCCTACAACTTAATTTGGAGGCCATTTCCTCCACATCCCTCAGCTGGGCGATGTGGTTCCTCCATGCACGTGCCATCGCAGCAGCATGGAAAAACCAAGTGTTGTGGTCCCCAAGCTGCTCCCAGTGCAGCTTCGCCCTCTGCCACCACCATTTCTCCTTGTGTGCACAGCTACGGTGGAAGGCCATTAGGCGCGTGTGCTCCTCCTTCGCCAACCCCTCCCGAGACTCCTTCATATGTAATTCATTAATGCTTCTCTCCAGCTCCACATTCTTGTTGACAATGCTCCCCACCTCGGCTTTGCTCCACTTCCACAGTGCAACCAGCGAGCGGTGGAACTTGGCCGTTAGCTCCTCTATGTGATTTCCCCCTATGCGCCTGCAGCACGCTTGGTGCACCACCCCAATTGACTGCGGGAAATCCAGCTAAATGCTTTCAAATTGTATCATTTCGTTGTTCCCCCGCATCTTCCTGCACCCCAAATCGACCAGCAATGGGCAATGGTCAGACCCAAGCCGACCCAGGTGCTTGACAGAGCATTCAGGAAACACTTGCATCCCCGCAGAATTCATAAGGACCTAATCGAGTTTCTCCAGGATGCGTGCGCCACCCTGCTTCCCGTTACACCAGGTAAAGATATTGTCGATGAAACCCATGTCCACCATCTGTAGCTCCTACATGAAGTTAGCGAGTTCTTGCTGCCCTTTGCCATAGATAAACTTCTTCCCACCCCGCTTCTCTTCTTGCGCCATCACGAGATTGAGATCTCCTGCCACAATGAGAAGGTCATCCCCACAGGACGCCTTCCTGATGACATCTAGACCTCCCACCGCTTGTGATGATCCTTGTGGCCATATACAACGCAGCAATTCGGCTTAATCACACAACGCAGCCTCACCTCACAGGCAACTACATGCAATGAAGCAGCCGTGATCGTGATGTCAACCAAGCTCTTCCACAGCAGTATTATTCCTGTAAACATCCCAGCCGATGGTTGGACCACAAAATTCCATTCCTTCCCAAGGAGCCAGTCTGCATCCTTAGGAAACATTGAGTTCTCATCTCCACAAGAGAAAGAGCCACGACAGCAATATTGCCCTCACGTATAAACCTTTGTAAGTAACATCTGGACTTCCTGTCTTTGACTCCTCTGATGTTCCAGACAACGAACCACATCATCATCAAATAATTATAAAGATTGCCCCTGTGTGGCCACGCATAATTCTATCTAGCCACTCCAATACATTCCTCCCTTGATGAGGCAGCCTCCATCTTCCATCCCGGTATCCCCTGCGCCCCATGAAGTGTAAGCCAGGAGAATTTCTCCTACCTCGTTTTGGTGTAATATCCATCCGTGTGTTTGGCTTCTTCTGTCATGTATTTTTCCTCCAGCAACGACTATTTTCCCATTATTCCTTCCTGCCTGCGCAATTTGCCCCGTTCCCGCTTCCTTTATCGGAGCTTCTTGACATGGAATCTTCTCCCTGTTCTCCCTTGCCCTTGGGAACCAAGCCCGCCTCGCCACGTCCCTTCCTCTGGCCTTGGATAAGCTCCTCTTTCTGTCATGCATTCTTGCATCAACCTCAGCAATAGCCCCTTCTCTTCAGGTTTTACGTGAGTTCTGTTTCGTCTTGCTTGGTGAACTTTTATGTTCGATTGCGCCCTGTCTCTTGCGTCGGGGAAGGACAAGAATCCATGGGCCCAACTTTTGTCCCTTCTCCTCCAGGTCACACATATTTTTCACCAGCACTCGGGGAGTCCTAGAGCACTTAGCTTCAGTCGCCTGCCTGCCACAGTTGCCCGTATCCTTAGCCTCCAGTGATCCACCTCCAATCTCATTGTCTCCAAGGGCCCCAGCAGTTTTGGTTATTGTCTCCTCATCACGCTTCCCCGCTTCTTCCCCTCTGTTCATCATCCCCGATGTACGTGTAGGCGCAGCCTCCTGAGTCATGTGTATGCTGCACTGCCCTACAAGGTGACCAACATGCCTGCAATTAAAGCATACCAGTGGCAATCCCTCATACTCGAAGGATTGATAGACTCTGTCAAATTCCCCATTTAGCCATATGCCAGGTTTTAAAGGCTTTGAGAGATCCATACGGACGCACACCTTGGCAAATGAAGATCTTTGCATGTCAGCGATCTATCCGTCAAGCAGAAAAGGCTCCCCAATTGCCTTAGCAATTTTCAGGATGTTCTCTGCATCCTAGTATATCAATGGGAGACACGGAAAGCGCACCCACACTGGTGCACACATCACTGTTGCGGCATTAGGCCTGAATTCATGTGTCAATATGTTCAGCCCCATGGCTTGCCCTACGACTTGCCACAGGCCGCCCAACCAAACTTCATTCCTGTCACTGATGGAGTCAAAATGCAAGCAGAAGCAGCCGGATGACAAATCTAGAATCCTTAAATTTTTTTAATGGTCCCATCTCTTCTGCAACACCCGCGTGATGACGAATAATGGGAGGGTATTCCCATAGACTTGACCGACCAGATCGAACTTATGAAATTCGATGCGCCTGTAACATATTTCTGAGGACATAACGATATCTCCATTCTCAACATAGTATGGCATGCCCACGCAGTTGGCCGTTTTATTAATAATTTCAAGTTATATTCTGCATATTAATATGTTTGGTGATGCATTTTTTAGTCTGAATCTGTTAAGGGAATATTAAAAGTTATCTTTGCTATCATAGATAAAAACAATTTTTTTAAAAAAAATGATTTGCATGAGTACAAGAAGATTTTTTTTTTGAATTGTTTGATATGAGGTTTTTAGTGGTCGGCAACATTTTTTTGATATGTTCAGAATAAAATGTGAAAAAAAGATGGTCTAAAAATATCAGATAAACTCCAAATGGTGTAGAATACAATAATCAAAAGATCACATCATAACAACTACGCATCAAAGAACAATGCATTCCATCAATTATTAAGCGCTCGCTCTTATCTTTTCTATCGATCAGATAAGTCAAATAGCCAAAGCCAAAAGCATCCCAACACCAAGGCTGGTCACCAGCTTTCCCTTCAATCCCACTCGGCTGGCCGCCGACGGCGGTGTCGAAGCGGAGGGCCCGGAAGGAGTTGATCCTGTGCCAGGAGTGGACGGTGTGTTCCCGATCGGAGGAGAAGCTGAGCCAGAGGGCGGAGGTGTGGAACCGCCGGGGGAACCTGCGGCGGTGGTTTCGATCTCCAACTTCATGCCACCTTGGCAGTGGCCGGGGAACCCGCAGATGAAGTACCTCTTTCCCACCTCGGTGAGGGTTATGTTGTCCTTCCCGGAATTGTAGGTCTTGATGGGGCCGGTTGTGGAGCAGGAGTCGTAGTTGGCCTTTGTCACCTCCAACACGTTGTGGGACGACGGATCGTAGGAGAAGACTGAAACAAGTTGGGGCGAAAAGATGAGAAGCGAACAACCCAGAAACTGGGGAGAAGGGGGAAAAAGCGTTGGAAAAGGAGCAGCGACAGAAACAGGAGAGAAGGGAGCTTACGCAAGGTGTCTCCGGGCTTGAAGTTGTTGTTGGAAGCCCAGGAAGAGAGTTTGGTTTGCAGGTTCCACGAGCCTCCCGGAGCTCCAACGGTGTATTCGGTGGCCGCCGATAAGACGAGGAGGGAGGCAGCAGCGGTAAAAAAGAGGAGAGATTTGGGTGGAGCCATTGTAGCAGACAGGGGAAGGGGCAGCAGAGGAGAGCAGATGAGTAGTAGGTGTGGTCAGCTTCGGATGATGGTCGTTCCGTTCGTTTTATTTATAGAAAAAAGAGAAGACTTGAGAGATAACGGAGTCGTGCTCTCTTGCAATCCGAGGAAGGCGGCTACATAGTTAAGTCTTTGAAACGCGGCCGGTTGGTGACTCGGTCAGACTACGCGTTGTGGGGCGGCCGGAGTGTGATCAGAACGCAGTAAACGTTCCAATTGCTTAACGTTGGTCCGCTTGGAAGAAATAAGATATTTTAAATTATCAACAACTTTTACAATTATCGAGTTCAATTTTTTTAAAATAAAAAATAAATTTTATTTTTTTATATTTATTTTATTTTTTAACACTATATTATTATTATTATTATTATTATTATTATTATTATTATTATCACATGTTATATTAAAATTTGTAATGTTTTAAAGATGATATAATTCTTTTAAATTTTTGAAATATTCTTTTTATAATGGTTTTTAAATAAAATTGATTTTTTTGATCTTGCTTACAAGGTGAATTTAATCAAACTCTCAAGATTGAGAAGAGAGAATCTTTTTTTTTTTTTCATTCAATTAAAAAAAAAGTAGCCTCCAAATTAGGCTTGACATGCTAAGATTCTCGACATAAATTGAGAAATTTGTTGAAGTAAAGATAGAGGGACAAAGTAATGGCCATGCACTTGACAAGAGTGACAAATGAAGTTAATGAAGAGCTTTTCTTATGTGCCCTATAGTGACTCAATCAGCATGGGTTGAGTGCTGGTGCATATTAGTGTATGATTAAGTTTTTCTTTCTCGATTCAAATTCTAAATGATCTAAGATTGAAAAAAGTGCACTGGTTGTGGTAGGCCTCCCTCTGGGGAATTTCTCAAGTGGAGCCCTCTTTGGAGATTTTTTATTCCTAATCTACATATCTATTCTCTAACCTTATTCTTTACTTCTTTCATCATGTGTTTTCCATGCTTTCGTGAATATTTTCTTGAGAGTGATCGCTAGAATTGCCTTAAAGAGGGAAAACGTCTCTATCTAAATGCTTGATAGAGAAGATGAACAAAGAAAATTATATAAATCATAAACAAACGTAAGCTCTTTGAAGTAGAGTAAAGTGGTAATTATAGTGATTCATTTTATATAGAGAATTTTCTTTTATTTTTGGATTGGTGTTAAAGTAAACAAATAGTAGATGGATAAGATTTGTTGACTAGATATAGATCAAACTTATTTTATTGGAAACTTTGTGCAAATAGACAAGTAAGATACTATCATGTTAAACTCTATTTTTTGAACTATATATCATAATTTTATAAAAAAGAAACTACAAGAAAACAAGCACAATGCAAGTTTCCCTCAAAGTAAATAATCCAAAAATCAATTTCTCCAATGAGGGCTAGGCTCCTCTTTGTTCTTTTCTTCTTCGTAAAAAACTACTTCAATATATGTGAAAATACTTTATATTCAGTTGATTCTTTTATATTAAAAATATTTGCCCTAGTTTTATTAGCTCATTTGTTGAGCGATACTTTTCTATCTAATGATTGTTGATTTACTTATTTGAAATATATGTCTTATCTTATTTTCCATTCTTCTTATAAATCAATATTTCACTTATAACAAATATGTCATCACGTGACAACCAATAGGTTGGAGTTGAGAATCTTCTATATTCTTCTTATCATGCTTAGTTCGATGTTAGCTCTTAAAAAGCTCCTCAATTAGTTGCTTAATTAAAATCATATATGTCATGATTTAGGTCAAGATATTCAAATTGATTTTTTTTGAATTTTTTTTAATTTTTAATAAATTATTTTTTTATAAAAAGAAATTATTATTATTTCTTCAAATTCTTTATATTAAATCTTCTAAGTTTGTTTTGGAATTTTCTTTTAGAATATGCATTAAAGATTAAAAATTATAGAATAAGAACAAAAGTGAACAAGTTTCCAATTTCCTCCGAAGCAGTTTAATATGTCAATTAGAAATTTGAGTGCGTTCATTCCAAGATTATTGTTAATAAATCTGCATCGTCTATCTTCTACGTAAGAATTAGTCGTTCAAACCCAAATCTGTCGCTAAAACGACCGAATCAAACCGGAATAACCATGTTATAATAAGAAAGAAATCGTTAGGACAAAATCAACAGGACATTAGCTCATCCCCAGCCAAAAAAAGGAGGATTAGGTGAAGCTTGAGATGGTGCAAGGTTTGAGCGATGATAAATGGTCATTCAAAACAAAAACTTAGAAAAAAAAAAGGGTTATAATCTTGAAGGGAAGCTTCAATTTCCTTTGATCCTTCAAATTCAATCTTTGTTGGCTATTTTTTAAAGTATTTTATGTATAAGAGGATTGGGTGGTTGTATTACACAACTTCAATAATTAAAAAGTTTGTAGGTCAATTACCTTTTTGTTTTATCATTGAAAATAAAAAAGTGAAAATAAGGATAAGATTTGTTTGCTTTGTTGCGAGTAAAAGTGAGATGAGAAAAATCATGTAACAACAGAATTTTATAATAGTAAAAATATGTTATAAAAAAACAACAAATATGATTAGAAGAATAGATATTGTTGAGAAATTGGGAGTATGATGTTTATCAGATGGAGATGAATTGTGTAAATTACAAATTCAAACAAAACAAATAAATCGAAACAAAAATCTTTTGATAATTCTTAATAATTATTATGACTATTTTTACAAAATATTGTTTAACTTTGAAGAACATTTTGTGTGAAAGTACAAATAAAGTAAATGTATAAAAATTTTAAGTTAATTCATTCAAAATTAAATCTACATTTACATTCCACCAAAAGACAAAGTAATATATTAAACATTGAGTCAAAAGACCTTACAAATATTGGGCTAAAAGATTTTATAATATTAACTTAGAAAAAATTTATAGCATTAGCTTAGAAAAACCTACAATATCGACTATTAGCATATCTTCCAACTTATCAGATTTGTTCTACTAATTTATTTCTTAGAACACAATGGATCGTCCTTACATTATGAGTACATTGTACTCATACAAATAGTATAAATCTTTCAAATGCATTTTTTCTAAGCACTTCAAAATTTTTCATATAATGCATGATCATACACTATAATGAGTTCTACTTGGCTCACATATCATAAATGATTATACTTGTATAATAGATGAATTGTACTAGAATGAAGCAAATCCACGTATTATGTGTCTAACTATCAAACTAGGTGTTCTTGAGAAAACAATATCGTACTGTTATGATGAAAAATGACTTGGATACAACCTAAGTTCTCAACTAATAATACTCTTAGAAAGAGATCATTTGGTTATGCTCTCACTTTAAGCCCTTAATAACAAATATTGCTTTTAAAGAGTAAATTTTTGCCCAAAAGATAAAATTGTCCTCATAAATGAAATGTAAATAAGAGAAAGTGAGTTTTTGCCTAAAAGATAAAATTATCTTCATCACCCTTCTTTCACTTTGTTATAGAGGTTTGGCTTAATATTTTATTATAAAATATATATTTTATGTTTTTCATAGGTTCCATGAGGTTTCATTTAAAAATTATCGATGCATAATTTTTGTGCCAAGTTTGTCCATTTACGTTGTGACGTCCCCCATTTTCTTTCATCACAAAACTTTATTTTTTTCTAATTTCAATCAACTCAAATTCTTTTCTGATTAACTTGGGCTCTGATACCTCAAATGTGATGTTTTTTATTTTTTCTTTAAAATTTTAGAATTCAAACAAATAAAACCTTCTCTAGATTTTGTCTATTTTTTAATTTAAAAATATATCAATATATCACTTGTTATACTCGGTAAAATATTATATGTTTAATCTTCAATAATTCAATTGTGGCTTGGATGATTTCAGATCGACAGTAGGATGAGCCAGGAGCTCAATTAGAGGCTATTGGAATTTCTGAAATTTTCTGGGGATTTTTCGGAGCACCGAGATTTTTTTTAAAAATCGGAATTTGGTTTTTACCGCGCGTGAACCGGACCGGAGCGGTTCAGCGAAGGCGGGGCGGTTCGCCGAGGTGCGTTTGCGCGTGCGTTTGGATAAGCCGCGGATAAGCGGATCAGACAGGCGAGATCAGCGGTGGAGATTAACCGGCTGATCGGGTGTTAAGCGGCGCTTTTCGAAGGTCAACCGGCCCTTAATGGGTCTTAACGGGTTATTACCGGTTTAAGCCGGGTACTTAACCTAAACTGTTCGGCTGTTAGGGTTTCGAACGGCGGCTAGAGGCGAGGTGTTCGCGGCGAACGGCGGTAATTTCCGGCAGCCTTCCAAGGGGCTTTTGGTAACCGGAGGTTTGCGGGACAGAGGCGAGCATTTTGGTACCGGTTTCGTTCGGCGAGGAGCTGCGGTTGATCGCGTGCGAGCTTCACCGTCGCCGGCGAGCAAGGTAGGAAATTCAGATTAAATTAGTTATTTAGTAGAAATTAAAAGCATGAAATATTTTGCTTAATGAACACAAGCATGTGGATGAAAAATCGGACTTAGTTGAATGCTAATTTGCGTCTTTTACAAATTTTGGATTTCTGGAAAATTGCCCATTTCGCCGAAAAATTTAGTTAATGATTGAAACATTAGGATAGTATGAACATCGGATTTTGTTTCTCCTTGTTCGCGTTTGCCGGAAATCGACGGAAGGATTGGATTGGTCGGCGATTGCGTCGATTAGGGTTCGCAGGCGTCGGACCGAGGAAGGAGAAGGGTTTAGATTAATTACGAATTTATTTAAGTAATTAATGGTATTTATATAATATTTATTAGTAATTATAATTAATCCGATTAACGGATTATTAAGAAATTTGGTTCGACGGTGTCGCGGTTCAGAGCGAGGGTTCCGAACCGGCAGCGAAAACTGGTTCAGCGGGATTCGGCGCGGAGGAAAATTTAATTCGGGTATTGGTTCGGCGGTGTCGCGGTTCAGAGCGAGGGTTCCGAACTGGCAGCGAAAACCGGTTCAGCGGGATTCGGCGCGGACGAACAGCGCGGAGGAAAATTGTTATACCCGGTAAAATATTATATATTTAATCTTCAATAATTCAATTGTGGCTTGGATGATTTCAGATCGACAGTAGGATGAGCCAGGAGCTCAATTGGAGGCTATTGGATTTTCTGAAATTTCTGGGGATTTTCCGGAGCACCGAGGTGAATTTTAAGTAATTTTCCTGTTTAATTATATTTATTGGATTTTTAGAAATTCGAAAATCCATTTAAATTGAACCGGAAATTTGGTTTTTTTACCGCGCGTGAACCGGACCGGAACGGTTCAGCGGAGGCGGTCGCCGAGTGAGTTTGCGCGTGCGTTCTGATAAGCGGATCGGACGGTCGTGATCGTCGGTTGGGATTGAACCGGCTGATCGGGTGTTTATCGTGTCGAAAGCGTGTCAACGGTGCGTAACGGGTTTTCACCGTGTCGGCCAGGAATATATAAAACCCTCGCGAAATACATCGATTAGGGTTTCATTCGACCGACCGATAGAGAGGAAGTTTTCCGGCGTACGGCGCGTGATTCCGGCGGCCTGGCAAGGGGCTTTTTGTGCCTGGAGATTCACGGGACCGAGGAGAGTCGATTTTACCGGGTTCGTTCGGTGAGGAGCTGCGGACGAGGTTCACCGTCGCCGGCGTCTTTGAGGTAGGAATTTCAGATTTTAAATTAGTTATTTAGCTAATTAAAAATATGGATTATTTTGCAAATAGCTACCGGAGCATGCGAATTGTGGTTTGTAGAATTGATTAATGCAAATTATTGATTTTTAGCAACTTTAGGGTTTTCTTCGGAAAATTATAACCACCGAATTTGGGAATTTTACCAAGCATGTGATGATTCAATTATGTGCTTTATTCATGTTAAGGTAGTATCGTATGCTGGAATTGTTTAATTTCGTAAATTGTCAAATTGGGGATCGGATGAAACTCCTTTGGCGGAAATTCTGTTTGAACCTTAGGAATTAGTGGCATTATTGAAACATTAGGATATTATGAACATCGGATTTTGTTTCTTCTTGTTCGCGGTCGCCGGAAATCGGCGGAAGAATTGGATTTGGTCGGCGATTTCGTCGGCTAGGGTTTCGCGGGCGTCGGACCGAGGAAGGAGATGAATTAGGTTAATTATATTTAATTAAGTAATTGTAAATTTAATTTAATGGTATTTATATAATATTTATTAACGGATTATTAATTAATTCGGATCGGCGGTGTCGCGGTTCAGCGCGAAGGCCCGAACCGGTGGCGAGATCCGGTTCAGCGGGATTCGGCGCGGACGAACGGCGCGGCGCGGAGGAGAGAGAAGCGGAAGGAAAAATTCGGAAATTTATTATTAATCCGAATTTTCGGAAGTAAAAAGATAAGCGGAAAATTTAATTCGGAAATTTATCCGAATTTTCGGAAAATGGATAAAATGCAGAATTTGATATTTCGAATTTAGGAAAATTCAATAATTGAGTTTAGGGATTATTTATATTTTGGAAAAATTCAAGAAAATCAGAAAATTTGGAAATGAGAAATTTCGGAAATTCTGGAGATCCGTGGGTAAAGAAAAATTGCCTGAAGTGGGGAAAAATGTTATCAGTGATGATAGTATAGCTGGAAACAGTCAGACAGAGGTATGGTACATGGATGCTACCAGAACAGTCAGTAATTGACAGTTGTGTTGCTTTGATGGCAACGGCATGGATTGAGTCAGTTTACTCAGTGTGGGCATATTTTATGGATTGGCATACTGGACCGGACTACTATAGACCCTATATGATGTTTTAGGGTAGTTGTGGTAGGTAACTGTGCGGTTCAGACTTAGCTTCCACAGTATACATGTGGACTGGTATGCGCCTTGTCGTACCTGGACATATGTTGCCGAATCTTGGAGTTAGAGAATTGACAATGACTGTAGGGGCGTGAGCTTCTATGGAAGTTGTTGGTAGAGGACTCCTTGGGACGGTGGCTGAGTCGATCTCTCCTGGTCCATGTGTGTAGGCCTGCGCGCCTGAGGGTGGCAGGGGTGTCTCGCAGTGGCTAGCCAAGTGTGTAGGCCTGCGCGCCTTAGGGTGGCAGGGGTGTCTCACATTGGCTAGAAATTTTGTGACTGGATCTGTCTATAGTCTCCAGGAGATTGATTGACGAGAGACGCTGCGGTGTCGGGTGCTTAGGCGCCATGCGTGTTTCGAGATGGGCGTTCCCACTGGCACGCTACCTGGAAGCCCAGAGGAGAGCTACTCTGGTGTGACTGGGGGTGACTGTGGTTGGTCGGAGTCTGGGACTGAGAGTGCCTATCCACCATATATTGTTATGTCGTATTCTTATACTCTTGCTATTATCCTTCTCTTGCATGTGAGTTTTACTAGCTGTCTTTCCTACTGGGCGTAGCTCATTTCCGTATTATATATTTTCAGTGGCTCGGCAGACTTGACGCTACCAGATTAGGTGGGATCGTGGTCAGCAGGCTTGTGGAGGATATCTGATCTGTGATTATCTGAGAAATTCTGGTTAGTTGATTGTTGCTGTTGGATGTTGTCAGTGAGACTGTTATTCTCATATGTCAGGTATTATGTGAGGGTGATTCTGACTTATGTATCTGGTTGGACAATATTGCACTTGTTGGACTTTGATCTTATTCTTGTAATGTAGTTTCCACTACTGTTTTACTTTATTATCTTGATGGTATAGTGTGTGGAGTGCCATATTTTATCTGAAGATGTTATGTATTTTATTTTTGATGGTGAGGTCATTACATGACTAATGAACTTAACCGTGGGGGTTCAGACTTCTATTAGACCAGTTCTCCTATCGGTATGGGTTAGGAGTATTGGGTCTAGTAGGAGTAACATTGCGCGAGTCCATCTGTTAATTCAGGAGTCATGAACCTGATTTGACGGTATACCCGAGAGATGGGATCCACATTGTTAAGGAAAGTAGGTGTGTAATGATGTGTTATATCTTATGTTTTTCGTAGGCTACTCAGGTTGGTATGGGACGATCTGAGCTGTCTATATGCAAAAAAAAAAAATATATGCCAAAAATCAGCCTAGGAAAATATGGGGTGTAACAAAAATTTAATTCGGGTATTGGTTCGGTGGTGTCGGAGTTCAGCGCGAGGGTTCCGAACCGGCAGCGAAAACCGGTTCAGCGGGATTCGGCGCGGACGAACGGTGCCGAGGAAATTTAATTCGGAAATTAATCCGAATTTTCGGAAAAAGGATATATGTGGAATTTAAATTTTATTCGGAAATTTATTCTGAATTTTGAAAAATGGATAAAGGGCGGAAATTGATTTTCTTAATTTAAAAATCTCCTGAAGTGAGAAAAAGGTGATTTTTAGAAATCACGTAGCCAAGTTGAAATTGACTGTTTGAAATTATCCATAAATTCAGTGCAGCTGGATTAGTTGGAAGGAAGTGTGACACTTGGGTGCTACCAGAATAGTCAGAATTTTGGTACAGTTTGTGTTGCTTGGATGGCAATGACATGGATTGAGTCAGTTTACTCAGTGTTGGCATATTTCATGGATTGGCACATTTCATGGATTGGCATATTGGACCGGAATACTATAGGCCCTATATGATGTTTTAGGGTAGTTGTGGTAGGTAACTGTGCGGTACAGACTTAGCTTCCACAGTATACATGTGGACTGGTATGCGCCTTGTTGTATCTGGACACATGTTGCCGAATCTTGGAGTTAGAGCTTGGCAATGACTGTAGGGGCGTGGCTTCTATGGAAATTGTTGGGAGAGGACTTCATGGGACGGTGGCTGAGTCGATCTCTTCTGGTCCATGAGTGTAGGCCTACACGCCTGAGAGTGGCAGTGGCAGGGGTGACTCGCGTGGCTAGCCAAGTGTGTAGGCCTGCGTGCCTGAGGGTGGCAGGGGTGTCTCACGTTGGCTAGAGATCTATGTGACTGGTTCTGTCTATAGTCTCCAGAAGATTGATTGACGAGAGACGCTGCGGTGTCGGGTGCTAGGCGTTGTGATGCGTGCGCAGAGATGGGCGTGTCCCGCTGGCATGCTTTGCCTAGGCGCCATGCGTGCGCAGAGATGGGCGTGTCCCACTGGCATGCTGCCTGGGAGCACAGAGGAGAGCTACTCTGGTGTGATTGGGGGGTGACTGTGGTTGGTCAGAGTCTGGGACTGAGAGTGCCTTTCCACCCTACATTGTTATGCTGTATTTCTATACTATTGCTATTATCCTTCTCTTGCATGAGAGTTTTTTCTTTACTAGCTGTCTTTCCTACTGGGCGTAGCTCATTCCTTTATTATCCATATTTTTCCAGCGGCTCGACAGCCTTGACGCCACCCAGATTAGGTGGGATCGTGGTCAGCAGGCTAGTGGAGGATATCTGATATGTGATTTTCTGAGACATTTTGGTTAGTGTGATTGATACTATTGGATGTATTCAGGGAGACTGTTATTCTTATGTCATGAAATATGTGAGGGTGATTCTGACTTATGTATCTAGTTGGATAATATTGTATTTGTTGGACTTGGATCTTATTCTTGTGATGTAGTTTCCATTCACTGTTTTACTTTATTATCTTGGTGGTATAGTGTGTGGAGTGCCATATTTTATCTGTGGATGTTATGTATCTTATTTTTGATGGTGAGGTCATTACATGACTATGGAACTTTACCGTGGGGATTCAGACTTCTATTAGATCGGTTCTCCTACCGGTATGGGTTAGAAGTATGGGGTCTAGTAGGAGTAACATTGCGCAAGTCCATCTGTTAATTCAGGAGTCATGAACCTGATTTGACGGTATACCCGAGAGATGGGATCCACATTGTTAAGGAAAGTAGGTGTGTAATGATGTGTTATATCTTATGTTTTTCGTAGGCTACTCAGGTTGGTATGGGACGATCTGAGCTGTCTATATGTAAAAAAAAAAAAAAATGTATGCCAAAAAATCAGCCTAGGAAAAAATGGGGTGTAACATCACTTATATCAATAATATGATTGTCACATAATTTATATTCATAATCGTTAACTATAAATAATTAAATATAACAACTATAAACAACTAAACTATCACAACAACTATATGTAACAATTTTCATAATAGTTACAATACTACATCAAGTTTTCACATACATATACAATACTGAATTTATCAGATAAATTACAAATCATTCAACTCAATTCTTGTAGAAAAAACCTTTAAGTTTTAATTTTTTATGAGTTATTCTTATAGATAATCATCTTTTTGTTAGGACTTCAATGAAATGTTAGTATCAAAGAAAGGCTAAGACAACTATCACTAGCTTAGTAAACTATCTTTAACAATAAATAAATATATAAAATAAATAATAATTTGAGGGTTTAATTGTAAGTATTAACCATAACATGTAAGTAGAGTCTCATTTACATTAAAAAATAAAAGAAAAAAAATATGATATGCTATTATAAAAAAAGCACATAAAATAAAATCTTTTATTCTATTTTTTTATTTTTTTTCTTAATACATAATCTTACTTATTAATGTTTGTTTCTATTTAACTAAGTCAAGTTTACGTGGGTTTATCTATTTTCTAGTTTACTTAGTTACAATAAAAACCTTATTTATTGATTTATCATATCTTATTCTTTTGTATAATTATATTTAACTTTTTTTTCATATTTTTGATGCATATATCTTTACAACAAATCTTAATAGTATGACCCACTAACTACTAGCTATCTCAAGGCAACAAAACTCAATCTTGTGGCACATTGGCTTATAGTAATCTCATGATTAAAAATATCAAACATGCGATGCACTCACCAGTAGCCATCTCATGGTGATTATATCAATCATGTGATACGTTAGCTACTACCCACCTTACGATGGCAATATCTTAATCTCGTGGCACACCGATCACTAATCGTAAAGAATAGTACATATTAATTTTAAAGAAATTTAATGTTTATTTATGTCATTCATTATATCATCATTTGTGATTTTTTCAATTTATTTTTACATGTAAAATCTTTATTGTTTATAATATTTATGCATCAACTCATCAAATATTATACTTGTATAATTAATTATGTTAAATACTTTTTCATTCACACTTTATCAACATTAAAGGCATACATCTAGTTACAAAAATTTACATGTAAGGTCTTAATTTTAACAATTAATAATACATTAAATATACGCATAAATATTTATATCAAAATGCTTACCTCAACAGTTTTCTTATTTTTTGTGCTTATCCTTATCATTAGTTAAGTTCTTTATTTCTTAGTTTTAGCTTATTAAGAAATACATATCTTACTTTAATATAAAAAATTACAAAAATTCAATTTAACAAGATTTGTAATTTTGTCATTACAAAACTTATTTTAAATTAATGAATTTTCTCTTTTTTATCTTCAAGCAATTTATTTTTCTTGATTTTCTCTTTTTTTCAAAACCTTAACTTATAAAACTCAAGAGATTCTACACACCATCAACCTAATAGCCAAATAAGATCCTAATTAGAACCAAATCCTATCTTATATTACCTAAAACAAGGAATTGAAAGCAAGCACACATACTGGGTTAAGAACTCACAGGTCCTTGTTATTGCATTAAGCTCGTCCTCCTTGCTTTCATCGATGTTTTAATAATTGTCACTCTCGGTCGACCATACGAAATCTTCTCCTAGGGTTTGCGTTGTGCATGAGGATGAGAAAGGGATAAAAATGGTTGTTTTTGATAAAATCAATAATAGTTAATGTCTATATATCTTTATTTATTATTCAATTATATTTATTAACTTTAAAAATTCATAAAAATCCTAAATGAATTCTGATCGAAATAAAACAAATATTGTTAAACTCATCTCAATGAATTTTATCCAATTTTATATATATATATATATATATATATATATATATATATATATATATATATATATATATATATATATATATATATATATATATATATATTAAAATAATTTATTTTTTAAGATTCTTATATACTTTATGAGACATTTTAATTCATATCTGATTTAACAATCAAAAGTTATAAATTCTCTTATCGTAAGAATTTTATCCTTGAAATTTAGAATAACTTAGGATACTTCTTTCTTATCCCATCATCAAGCTCTCAGGTTTCATATTCTGTTTAATCATATCATTGTATTTTAACTATATGAATTGCTTTTTTTAATTACTTAATTTCTTTAACTAAGATTGTCAAAGGCTTCTCTTCATAACTTAAATTTTGTTACACTTCTACGATGTTTATATCATATTGTACTATATAGGATGGATTAACTATACATTTCTTTAGAGCTAAAATATGAAATGCATTATGCAATCTTACCAATCTTGGAAATAATGCTACTCTATATGTAACCTTTTCAACTCTTTGAAGTATCTAAAATGGTCTAATATATCTTGACTTTAGCTTCCTACCTTTATTAAATCAAGTTACATCCTTTATTGGACTCATCTTTAAGAATATATGATCTCTTTCTTAAAATTTTATCTTTTTATATTTTATGTTGAAGTACTTTTTTTATGATCTTATGCTTTTTATATTATCTCATAAACTATTTTAATCTCTTGAGTTATTTCATCTATTACTTATGGTCTCAATTGAGTTTTGTCACCTGCTTCATACCAACATAGTGGTGACTAATATTTTCTACTATATAGTATCTCATACAATACTATTTTAATATTAGATTGATAAAGGAATTCAATCAGTACTAAATGAGTATCTCAGCTTTTACTAAAATCTAATATACTTAGAGTTAACATATCTTTCAAAGTCTTTATAGTTCTTTTAATCTATTTATTTCATTTGAGGTTAAAATATTGTGTTAAATCTTAATTAAGACCAAATGTTTCATGTGCTTTTTTTTTCAAAAATACAAGATAAATTTAGAATCTCGATTAGATATAATTACCTTCAACACTCCATATAATTTCACAATTTGATCAACATAAATTTGTACTAATATTTCAAATAAATAAGTAGTTTTTAAGGATAAAACATGAGATAATTTTATTAAGCTATAAATAATTACCCATAGAACATCATATCCTTGATCATTTTTTAACAACCTAATTACAAAATTTATTAATATTTTTTCATATTTCTACATTGAAATAAGAAGAGGTTATAATAATCCACTTGGTCTCTATTACTTTCTTTTCACTTATTGACATATCATATATTTACTCAAATAATCATAGATATTTTCTTCATATTATTCTACTAAAATCTCTATTTCATGTCATGATATATTTTTATGATTCTTGGATGTATTACTTACCTTGTTTTATCAACTTCTTTCAATAAAATTTGTTTTCATGTACTTGTTGCAAAAATATATATATTTTGTTCTTATAAAACGAAACTTATTTAAATTAAAATATATTTTATTTCTTTTAGTAATGTTGGCCTTGATTTATTGGATGTCTTCATCTATATCTTGACAACTTTCAAATCTTATAACTACTATGTTGTAATAACTAATTAAGAAAAACTTTTTTTGTATATACTAATATTACATTTAATTTAAGTTGGTTCATTTCAATTATTACTTGTGCTTCTTTTAAGTTTGATATCATGTTATTGAGATTAGTCCTCCAACTCAACACATTAACTACACTATTAGCTTTACCTGGATGATAAATAATCTCCATATTATAAAATTTAAGTAAATTTAATTATTTTTTGTCTTAATTTATCTCTTTTTGTATAAAAATATACTTCAAACTTTGGTGATTAGTAAATATATGATTTTTCACACCATAAAAATTATATCTCTAAATCTTTATGATAAACATAATTATAACAAGCTCAAGGTCATGTATAAAATAATTTTTTCATGATGTTATAGCTACCTTGAAGCATATATTATAACTCTATCATTCTATTTTATTATATACCCAAGTCCTTATAAAGATGCATCATTATATACTTAAAATTTAATTTCTCTCTTAAGTAATACTAAAATAGTTACTAAAGTCAACTTCTCTTTTAAAATTTTTAAAATTCTTTCATAGTTTAAATTTTATTCAAAATCATTGTCTTCTACGTTAATCTTATTAATTGTACTAAACTCTAAAAAAATTATTTCATAATTTTTTTTATAATATCCAATCAAATATAAGAAAGATATACTAACTATATATCTCAAAAAAGATATACTAAATAATTAAACATTATATTTTAAAAACTTTGCATATAAATGATGCTCTTATAGCCTTTATAACACTATATGTGAGTATCTTTTGTGTTCTAATTTATTTATAGAGATTCAAGAGTATTATATTAATCCATTCGAAACATAATCTTTTTTATCTCTCTAAATTATAATCTCTTTCATCAATTTCTTGTTGTCTATCTCTTTAATTAGGGAAGAGATGTAACTGAATAGATTTTCATTATCCATACCATCAATAACAATTAATAGCTTTTGAAAGTGGTGAATAACCACCTCTTGAATTTTTTATTCTTGCTAAATGAAAGATCTTAAGATGTCTTTAGTATAACTTATATTCAATCTTTCTATTTTTTCCTTTATCATAGTATGACAGAATTTAGTATTTTTATCCTTCTTTAAGCCATTTAAAATCTCATATTTAGTAATTACATCTAATTGATAATCATTGGTTTTAATTAGCTCACCTCTTGTGCTCTTATTTTGATAAGCTTGAAATTGTTCTTTTTTTTACCAATTCTTTAGCTTGTTTGATTGTGTCAAAAATATTACCAAAGCTCTATTTATTTCACTACTCAAACATTCCTTAAGCCTCTTGAGTTTGATGGCTAGAGCATTCACACCTATACAATTAATTAGATTTATCCATAATTTGCATGAATGTATCATGATTAAGCAACATAATTTGAAATCTAAATTATTTAGGCAATGTAGTTGACATCTTTGTGAATTATAGTAATAATGGAGTGTGCTTTGTTAAGATGTTGGATAATGGACATTGATACTAAATATGCTCAAACAATATTCCCTGTAATTATAACTAGCATTTTCCAAACCTATTTCTCTTACCTTCTCCTAACACATGTGAATAAAGAGTTAATGAATGGTAGATCCTTCTTTCTACATTGATTTATGTAGTCTAAGAAATGATGCATCTCTTTTAATCTTGAAGAGGAGTGCCTTTTGTATTCTTCTAAAGAGTTGTACCTTCTTAATAGGAGTTTGATACATAAATGAAGGTATAATTAACTTTTGAATTCCACTTTGAGCTTTTGATTAGTAGATGAATGAATTGCCCTTCAATAATTAGCACTTGATAATCAAATTTATTCTTCCATAACACCCAAATTTTATTGGATATGTTTTTAGCACAATGATCAAATTCTAGTGTCTTTATCAACTCCACCATTTTATTCCTATGTATAGGCTCCATAAGCACAATTAGAACTATTGATTTTGTAATAACAAGATTATTAATCTTACTAAATTTTTATTTGTTGCTCTTTTAGTATTATAAACTAAAATGTTATTCATTATGAGTTAATTGAATCATTATTTGAGTGGCATGAGTGCTTCAATGGATAACTTTCAAGTTGTTAGTCTTGTTTTGAACTTTTCTTAAATTCCTCTTCTTATGCTTGCTCAAATCTAGAGTGAATTCCTCTTCTTCAAAATGAATCAACATAGAAGCTTTTGCTCTTTTGTGGAACTACTCACCAAATCTTTTTAAAGATTGAATATCTTGATACTACTTGACCTACTCATCAGAGGGTTTTGAGTTATAAATTGAAGATATTTGTTTATCTTTCTTTTGTGATTTTCTTAAAATATATATAATTGTCCATGATTTGGTTTGAAATCCTATTAAATTTAGTGCAGCAGATTGCTTATTATCAGATTTATTGTAGATCTCATTGTCTTTCTTTAAGGATTCCTTTTGATTTTGCCTTAGAGTTGATCCATGAAACATACCTTTGGAACTCTATTTAATGTTATAATTTATTACACAATAATTTTAGTTAATCTTTTAGTGAGTAAGTTACTTCAATTACTAAGAAATGAGAGGACCTAGTTAAACTATCAATTACCACTAAAATACAATCATGACTTGTAAGAGTTCAAAGCAATGCCATAATAAATCCATAACAATATCTTCTCATTTTCATTTAAGAATAGGTAAATAATGTAATAATCCACTTGGTTTTAGTATTATCTTTTTTACTTGTTTACATATTGATCATTTTCTAACCTATTTTGATACATCCCTATTTAACTTAGGCAACTAATATCTCTATTTCAATTCTTCATACAATTTATTATTTTCTAGATAAAAAAATATCTAGAATTATGTTTTTCTTTTAAATAATTATTTTAATTACTGATGTGCAATAATACATAATCTTTTTTAAATCCTAATACATCATTTTTATTTCATGTAAAGTCTAATATCCATCTTTTCTTTACTTTTGAGTCATTTTGTGTAATTTTGCATCCTCTTATAGATCTTCTTTAAAAGATTTCAACTATTATGGTCTTATTAATGATTAAAATAATGATTCTATATTTCTTTGTACTTCTCTTTCAAACTATAATATATCAACTTCAAATATTATTTGTTTTTCATCTTCCAAAGAAAGAATCATATTAATAATTTTCTTTTACTGATATATTAGCTATAATATATGTCTTAGATGATAAATAATATATAAATCATGATTCTTAATAAATCTTAACTATCTTCTTTATCTTAAGCAAAGTTTTTTTAAATAAATATATATTTCAAACTTTGGTGGTTTGTAAATACTTCACATTTACATCACATAGATAATGCATCCAAATTTTCATATCACATAAAATTGTTGTTAGCTCTAATTCATAGACTAGATAATGTTTTTAATATTTCTTTAGTTGCCTCAAATCATAAGAAATTCGTTTCATAAATTGCATTAATACACAATCCAAATAGTAAAATTATGCATCATTTTAAATTTGATAAGCCTTTGTACCTTATGATAAAAGCAAAATTAGAGTTGATATTAACTTATCTTTTAATATTTGAAAACTTTTTTTTAAGAAGTTAACTCAAATTTTATTGGAATTTAAGTTAATTTAGTTAATGGAGATGTTGTTTGAGAAAATTTTTTCATAGATTCTCTTTGGTATCTTATTAATTAAAAAAACTTTTTATCTCAAAAATTATAATGAAATTAGGCCAATCTAAGAAAATTAATTGTTGAACGATCTACTAAAATCCTTTAGACACTAGTAGCATAGCGAAGGAATATCACTCGAGATAACTAATATTTATATTTATAAAATTTAGTATACAAATATTATTCTCTAAAAATTTGTAAGATAATATGCAAATGATTTGTATACTCTTCTACATTTTCTTACTATAATAAAATATCTTCAATAAATGCAATAATATAGTGATCAAGATATTTCTTAAAACTCTATTCATTAAATCTATAAAGATATAGATGTATTTGTATATATATAATTTCATTATCAAATTTGCTTTCTTAAATATATATATAATTTCATTATTATGTTTGTTTTCTTAATATAATAATCTTTTTTTTCTAATATCCATTACTTTGCCATTTTTAATCATGTCTCATATTAAGTGTCTCGTTTACCTATATGATCATTATCCTAACTATATTCCACATCTCATCTTATAAAAATATACACTATCATTTACTAACACTTCATGACTCGTCCCCTTATATCATATCATAGACTCAATCATAACTAGTATTATATCTTCTTGTAGTCAAAAGTCCATGCTTTTCAAGCTATTTATAAAGTTTTAGTGACAAAAAAGAGATCCTATTATGTTTCAACATAATCCCATAACATATGTTTATCAAGTCTTACATAAAGTAAATCATATTATAACATTTGATAGCATATCATATCAACATGGTCTTAGATATATGCTTGTTTAGTCTTACATAGAATGTTAGGGACAAATTATTTTATATATAACCTATGTGATAATATAATAAAAAATATTATAATAATAAATATCACATCATATCTCTACTATATAAGATATCTCCTATCATTTTGCTTACCATAGTTTCATCATAATTAATGTGCAACATACAACTTGTATAGCTTGAATATTTTATCATGCATTATTCTTTCTTTATTTTATTTTTTTATCATTTATCATTATTTATCTTTTATATTTTGATATTCTTATGATAAGTAAAGCAATACACACACACACACATATGCACACACACACACACACACACACACACACACACACACACACACACATATGCACACACACACACACACATAACAATCATCCATCTCTAATTTCATTAATTATCTTTTTCTTTCAAAAATTAATAACAAATTTATTTTATTTTTAGAAAATACAAATCAAACATCATTTGATACATTTCAATGAATTCTTTTCAAGGCATATAAAAATAAATAATTTAATTCCCAATTCATCCATATTCAAATATCAAATTTCAATTATCAAAATACTAATATTTATATTTTATTTACATAATCTTATCATAAACAAGTCATTTATACTAAAAAAATTTGTATTTTATAGTTTGTTCAATATCTAAGATCATTTGATGACTTAAAAAGGGATCATATTTTTATAAGTAAAATTTTCGAGGAGAGAAAGGAAAACTTTTATAGAGTTTTTAAAGAGATTATTGTTTATTTGTTGTACGAATAAAAAATTATAGTTACTCCTTATACTTACCCCATATTCTTAATGAGATAGTTATAAGTAGCAAAATTCAACCCACAAGAAATATGAGTTTATAAAAGTATAACTATAACTTGTTGATTTAGAAATTAATCATAAAAAAGATGGAACTCTAAAAAAAAAGTCTTTATCATTTATCTATTAATAAGCATTCTCATGAGTTTTTCTCATAGTTCATAATCAAATCCATCCATCTCTTATAAATGTTAGTTTTAAAAACATAAATTTGCAAAAAAGAAAAAAAAAGAAAAAAAGAACGAGAATTGTGTGTATAAAAGTGTCCTACTTAGAATTTAAATTATCACATGGGTTCAAAGTATTTAGAGGTTACATGAGAAATGATTAGAGATGGAATGAAATTAAAGAATAATGAAATAAGATCAACCCAACTTATACTCGTGTCCTATTGTGATTTCTAACTGTTTGAGCTATAGTATTCGAGTTTTCAATAGCTTGTAAACTAATTTTTGCATAACAATTAGCACATTTTCACCCATTATATGTGTGATAATGATCTTAACCTTCTTAATGTACTCAAACAATTAGTATTGTGTATGCACAAGTATTATTACCAATTTATGCACTACGAAGTCCAAAATAATTGTTTCTTTTCTCCAAAAAAAAAAAAAAAAAAAAAAAAAACTTTATCCCTAATCCCTAATCGCCGCTTCAAAACATCAATCTTTATAATGGCCTCAGCCCGACGTCCCGAAGGGAGAAAAATCCGGGAAAATTTTTTTTAGATCAGTTGGAGTCGGTCGCTGTCTCTGCTTCCTCTCTCCCGTCTGTTTCCTTTTTGGCGTCGCTCGATCAAAGCCTTCCTCCCTCCTGACCCGTTAAGCATTCTCGGCGAGAGAGAGAGAGAGAGAGAGAGAGAGAGAGAGAGAGAGAGAGAGAGAGAGAGAGAGGGTAAATATGGATGCCGAGAGGTATCGTTCTTCAGCAGCGGCGGCCCGCGAAAACCCTAGGTCTGCAGGGTTTTCGCAAGAACGCCTCAACCGTCTTCCCATGGATCCAGCTCAGCGCCCTGCGCCTTCAATACAGGAGCGCTTCCGCAACATGATCCGAGACAGGGAGCAGGAATTGAGGGAGGCTGGGGAAGGCGGTTTGGAGATGCCGTTACTGGACGAGCAAGATATCGTGCAAATTTACGAGGAACTTCTCTCCGAGCTCGTCTTTAATTCGAAGCCGACAATCACTGATCTCACCATAATCGCGGGGGAACTACGTGATTCTTACGCCAAGGGGATTGCTGACGCCATATGCAGTCGGATTGACGAGGTGGGGACTCGTGTTCTCTGCAGTCTGTAGAGGGCATCGGATGGCAGTGTCTAGGGCTTCCCGCATTTAGTTTGTTGCTCGAGGAATTGGTTGGTTGTTTTAGGAATTCAGGTTATTGGTTTGTGACTGGGGAGATGATTAATGGATCAATATACTTTTTTTTTCATTTTTCCACCATTTGTACTTTTCGTTGCTTCTTGGTCTAATGTTGTATCACTAGCCGTACTGGAAGTTGTGTGGCAGCAGAGTGAACTGACCTAACTCAAAAACGTTATCCGTATCGCTTTTGTATTGTACACGGCGTTTAATTCTTAACTTATAGTGCGCCAAAGAAAAAACATGAAATAGGCTTATTTTCTCCATTTTTTTTCAAGAGGAGTTTCAGATCATTTCTTGTGCCGTCGTATAATAAAAATTTGTTGGTGTTCATAGATTGATGCATTAACACAGTTTTTCCAGCCAGAAGGTTCCTTTGGTTCGTTTATTTTGTTAGTATTTGATGGAAATGGCCGGAGATTTGCTGTTGGCAGACTTGCTGTTTGATGCTGCTGATTGACTTTGATCTCTTGATCTTACACATTGCTTCTGACTTTTGCATTTTCTTTAAATATTGATTTTCTCCATTTTAATGAAGCAAACTGTAGATTATGCTGTTCATAACTGTTGCGTTGCTGTCCATTGCTTTGTGCAGGTTCCACGAGATCAAAAGTTGCCCGCCTTGTATTTATTGGATAGTATAGTGAAGAATATTGGTCACGAATATGTGAAGTATTTTGCAGCTAGGCTTCCCAAGGTTAGTTACCATTATCGATGTAACTGACTAGTAATCTTGACTAGTTGGATCTTTTTGTTTGTTTGGCAGATAATTATAGTTATTGGCCTTTTTCTATTGATGGATTTCGCTTTTTTTCCTCTTTATTTGTTTTTGTGCTATTTATTTGTTGAAAGGCATTGTTTTGTGATGCCTTTTACTGCCTTTGAAAAGGTATCGCCAGTAATCCCTGTAGAGCTTGTTGGCAGTCTATAAGCTAGAATTGTCTAATTCTTAAAGCTGATAATATCATCCACATAAATGAGATGCAATATGATGAATTTATACTTGGAGAGGATAAACGAAATAATGTGAGCCTCTCTTGCAAAATTAAAGTTAAGTTACCAAACCTATGAAAAGGTGCTAATGGTAGTGTTTTGTAAAACGTTTGTGGAATAAATCTTCCATTGAGCTTTGATTGCGATGGATGGGTCCACTCTTAAGTTTTACATAACTATCTAACACAAATGTCAATTACTCCATTTGCTAACAGCCTAGCTACAAGGAATTATTGCTTGATCAAGTAGCCAAAGGCATTACGCTATCAAACCTTTAAATATGATGTCTTCTTGAAAAAAGATGCTGAAGATCATAAAACTTCTTAGGCTAATGGCATTTTTCTTTTCATCCTTTTTTTAGCAACAGGTATTTTAAGTGAACAATTGTCTGTTTTGCAATAACTATTGCAATTGAAAACTTGTTCAAGATTTGCTAATTCAGATATTCTATTTGTGAGTAAATAAGCATTTTCTCATCAGGAACTAATTTGTTCTGCTATTGTATTTGGAATGTATAGCACCCATAAACACTTTTGTGGACCATAATCTTTACGAATCCATTAGCCAACAGATTTGACATTGTATTTAGTTGGTAGATTATAGAATGATTTGTTTAACATTACTGAAGGGGCTGTCATGTGTCAACTTAAAGGGGTGTGGCCCACTGTAAAGTGCAAAGGAAAAGTGGAAGGTGATTGCATGTAGTAATGGTTTCAAATATTCCTTTTAGTGAGGATGCATTACCACCATAAATGTTTTTGCCTAAGAAATATTCAAATATACATTGGTGCAAAATACTATTTGATAAAAAAAATTGTTGAAGACAGTGCATCTATTAGGCCTTTTCAATCTATTGTATCTTTACTAATGATATATTCATGGTTGTTATAAACCTTGGATGAGGCATTGGATTCTCTAATGTTCCATGCTAAAATTGATGGTCGTTGCATATGACACGTTTGTAGATGGAATGAGTGGAAGGACCAATCTAGGTAGTTGCATTGTTATTCAACTTTAACGTAAAGATTGGATTGAAGTTGTTTAATTCTCCCACAATCCAATCCAACCATTGGAAATAAAGAATTTGATATGGTCTTGATTTGTGCTAGAAGTGACTTGATGTTTATCAAGTTGAGCTCAATTCAAGCCAAAAGAACATATCTTACATTTAATGTTCAATTTTTAGTTTAATTCTTGGTTGTAAATAAGTTTTTGTGTAATCATATTAAATATATCAAGATATTTTATAATTTATTTTTATTGCAGGCCTAAATATATTTTTGTTGTTGAATATACATGCATATGCATATTTTATTTCAATTTAATTTTGAGTTAAATTCTACCTAATCTAGGTTTGACTTTTGATTGGTCCATGATATTTTGATCAAAACCAATTTGAGTTTGTAGTTGACTCATTTTATGTCAATCTATGCTCGATTTGAGTTAAAAATTGATTTAGTTTTTTTAGCATACTTTGATATTTGAGCTAACATGATAGTCCTAAGTGGATATGGCCCAACCATGAATGCTAACTTCAAAATTTATTGTTGCATAATGTCTTCTATTAACACAAGTTGTTGGCCCTTTTGATAGGCAAAAAATTGTTTGATTGGGCAATCTATGCATTTTAAGATTTCAAAATGTTGGATAACATCAATAATACATTTATACCTACAAAGATTTTAGTAGCCTTATAAACAACAGATGGAAGGAAAGCCAAGCACCCAAATATAAGGCAATCCATGGATGTAAAAGTGGAGTGTAGGAATGAAATCTGTGGTGGTGTTAAGAGTAGGTTGCAATTGGTCAATTCATAGTAGACCATTGGTGGAGGTGTGGAGGGTGGCCATAAGCAATGACTAGACTTTTATTGGCTATAGGCATGACTAATTCTGTTTGAGAAGGTTAGGATATTTGTGAGGGTCACAGTGAAGCCAACAAAGAGGAGATTCGATTAGATTGATGGTGCAAATTAGGATTTGTGAGAGCAATTAAGTGCAATGGTGTGATCTCATGTCAGCTAGGATGCTAAGGGTAAAGGCGGGACGTGGAACCTATAGAGGATGATACTAACAGGCTCGGCGGTGGTGATGGTGTGGATCAAATTTTAGCAATGCTGTGGTTTGGAAAGGAGTTGGACCTTTGGGGTGGCTGCAATGTGATGGCTCGGATCTAGGTGTTGGTAGGGTTAAGGCAAAGATTTGAACCTCATATGTTGGCAGCAATGGCACAGGTTGGATCTAGGTGTTGTTAGGTTTGAGAAAAGATTTGTACCTGACAGGGCTATAAGACATTTGTAAGGTAATGGATGTGATGACGATACAGATGTGTGACAAGCTAAAGGAAGATGAGATGCGATTGGTGGTTGCAACGATTATGGGGCATCAATGACAGCCAATAATGAAGAGAATAATGCTGTTTGTTGGTGGGATCTAGATGGTAGTCAAAATTGAAGATAGAAGCGACATTGGGTTGCCAATGGAGGCTACCAGAAGTAAAGAGGAAGACTGTGGTAGAGTGGGAAGAATATGGATTGCAACCTGAGTGGAGATAAAACTAGACTCTTCTTTTTTTAAATGTACCTTCTATGCTTGTACGCACTTGACAAAAAAGCCTTCATGGTTATTTGAAAGAAAGTCTAAAGCTTCTCTTTTTATTTTATGACAAGTGTTTAAATATAATATAAAATGATGTTTTATTGAAAATAGAAAGGCCAAAATATTCCTTAATCTAAAATAATTAATAAAATAATAATAAAAGATGGCATAAATGAAAAAGAGTGTAGAAACAAACAAAAGTATTTAGTCTCATAAATGACCAAATACAATTCAATAACCTAAACAAACTCAATAAAATTCTATTTTTGACCTCTTTTGGACCTTTGTTTAAGATTTGGTTTATTACTTGTGACAAATTTGGATCTCTCATATTTTGAGCTTTAATGGATCTAAAGTTTACAAGAAAACAAAAAATTTGCTACTTTTAGGACCTTTGCTTCCAATCTAATATCATAGACAATACCAAGTAAAACATCAATCTCATTTATTAAAAGCCACCAAGTTAAGATTTTGGTTTGACTATAGTTACATTTTAGAAAGCTTGATATTGCACATTTCTCTTTATGTGATTTCATAACTCTTGATAGCATGTTTTGAGCAATTTGAATAGTCATATGAGGCTAGTGGTTATGTTTTCATGGTTGTGGTATAGCATTGGTTGAATATTGTTGTGGCATAAGGCTTTACATGTTATTGTTTTTTTTTTTGCCTTTGTTGCTTAGCTTTCTAGAGATGGACAAACAACTTTGTGATACTGAATTGTCCAACTTTGTGATACTGAATAGAAATGTCATTTTGTTTATTTTATTATTTTATAAAAATAAATTATGAATTTTAAAATGGATGTAACTTCATTAGATAAATTCTCCTTTGAATTTTTATTTAAATTTATTATCTAAATCAATTAATTTTAACTTTAAATTTATCATTTTTATTTATTTGTTTGTTTTAAATTTTAAGATTATTTAGATTAGGTGTAAGTGTGTTGGGTTTAAAATAAAGCATTTAGCCATTTTGAATTTGAATATTGTGAACACATGTATAAATTAGATCTTTATTAGAATAAAATAAAATAGAATATGGACTTTTGATAAGTGCTTCTTGTTCAATTGTCCTCTTTAGCTTGGTGGTTAGTAGATTCCTCCTTCTAGGTATGACTTGATTGCCAGCCTTTCTTTTTCTCCTTCTACCCTTTTTCACTTTCCCCTTCTATGCCTACATGCTCTTCTTTTATGTCATGTGCTGACCATCAAATTTGGTATTAGAGTTTTTCCTATTCATGCTTAGCCTATTCTATTTTCCTCCAATGCCTCTTCAACTCTATTTGTTCAGATGGTAACCTATTGAAGTTGCAACAATTACCCTTCTCTATAATGGCCATTGTAATTGTATTAATGTCTTCTTACGTGGCAATATCTTTGCTTTGACTCCACAGTTCATGACCATCCTTCATTGTGGATCATCCTCAATTGCAATTCAAAGTAATCATGAATGATTTCAATGGCATTAATTACCAAGACGTTGACTACTAGAGTTATGTGTGGTTGATCTCTTGCTTGTTACCAATGTTATCATGGCTTGCTTATATAATGCCTTTGCGTGCATTATCAAGAGTCTTTGTCTACATGTTGAACTTTCAACTATGAAGGGGAGTAGATTAAGGAGATAGGGCATATCATGAAAATGATAATAAGAGTGAAAAAATGAAATTCAAAATGATTTTGAATGATTTCAATGGCTTGATTAATTACCAAGATGTTGACTACCAGAGTTATATGTGGTTGATCTCTTGCTTGTTACCAATGTTATCATGATTTGCCTATATAATGCCTTTGCATGCATTATTGAGAGTCTTTGTCTACATGTTGAACTTTCAACTATGAAGGGGAGTAGATTAGGGAGTTAGGGCATATCATGAAAATGATAATAAGAGTAAAAAAAATGAAAAAACAGAAATAAAAATAAAAAGAAAAATTATATAATTTTGCATGGAGTTTAGAGACTTCTACCTGAAACTTGATAACGAGTCATTTTTATAATAGTGGGTGCTTGATGCAAAACGAAAAATTAATTTTTTTTATTGTCTTATGAAAATAATAGATAACTTTTAAGATTTAAACTTATTTGGATAGAAATTTTAAATTTGAATTGAATTCATTTAAACAAATTCCTTTCTTTGGAGTTTTATTTAACTTTATTATTTAAATTGGTCAAATTTCATTCTAAAATGTATTATATTTGAATATTTATTTTGTTTGAATTTTTTAAGTTTATTTGGATTAGTTTTGAGTTTTTTAAGTTTAACATGAAGTTGATCATTCTTTTGAATTTGAGTATCATGAATTCTTGTTTGTAAATAAGGCCTTTATTGTAATAAAATAAAGTATAGAATGGACTTTTGATAAATGTTTCATGTTGGAGCTTCCTCCCAAACTTGGTGGGCAACCTTTTTTTTCTCTCTTCCCCCCCCTCTCTCTACAAAGCCCTTTTGTGCTGTGAATTCACTATCACTTTGCAATTGTTTCTCATGATAGTGTAGCCATGAATTTCATGCACGAAGGATTGCTTTATTTTTTTTCACCTTGTTTTACCACATATAATAAGCTTGAGTTGTGAAAGATCTATGAACAAAAGACGTCAAAATAGTGCCACATGAAGTTTATGAGTTATGAACCTTCTTTTTCTGAACGTAGCATTTGCAGATGAATAGTGACTCAACTTTTCTTGTTGGCTTGGATTTTGGGGGGAGTGATGTAATTGAGAAACCAGTTTGCCCTTTGATTTTCAGCTCGTTCTTTTATAGCTTCTCATTCTTTTTTCTAAGCTTAGTTCTGTATAGATGTTTGCTTTTGGTAGCCGTTAGATATCATACATTTCATTTATTACCAACATACTACAGATCCCATTTCAGTAGCCACCTGGTGTAACACGTCCTTTGAGGTGTTGTTTTCATTAACATATGTAACTATCATGATTGTTATGCATTGTCCTTCAAAACACTATTATTCTGGGGAGTTTTGTTGTCTTTTGAATAGATTGAATCATGTAGATGTAGAGGAGATACACATTGTACTTGAATGATTGGTATTTCTAGCACAGGCAAACTTCGTGAACACTAAATAGTTTTGGCATCACCTTGTAGGATCAAGAGTTAAAGTACTTGACATTGTGCCTTTTCTTCTTTATTTTGTACTAAATTCAGATTTGAGAATTTAATTTCAAGCACCTTTGTTACTGGCATTCTGCTGTTTTAACTTGAAACGCTTTTGACATTGCCTATATGTAATTCATCATATTATTCAGTTAAATTCATCATGGTGATAGACTGTAGGAGTTTTGCCCATGTTCATCTTATTGTGAGAAATAATTTGTATCTACTTGCGGGATATCCCCTTCTGGCTGTTCCTGAACCAAGTTGCCTGTTAGTCCTTCTGAATTCAACTTTTTCACAACAGCTGCTTTCTAAGTCATTATTTTTCATTGCATTTTACTTGTTTATCTAAAATTAACGGGTGCCAGAATATGCAGTTATTATTCAGAGATCTGTTTGGGTTTTTTTTCCTTTGAATTAGAATTTAGTGCGGAGTGCAAAGCTTTACTTTTGTATGCATATTACAAGGTCTTCTGCGAGGCTTACAAAGAAGTTCATTCCAGCCTGCATGCTGCCATGCGCCACCTCTTTGGGACATGGTCACGAGTATTTCCTGTGGCAGTACTTGGTAAAATTGAAGATGAATTGAAGTTTGCTTCACCTGAAAATCTGAGGTCAGATAGTTTAGCAAATATGAGAGGTTCCGAAAGCCCTCATCCATCTCATGGAATTCATATTAACCCAAAATACTTGGTGGCAAGACAAAACCGTGCCACAGTGAGTATCAAATTCTTTTAATCATTAATTTGTTTTCCCAGTTGCTAGAATCTAATATTTAAACTAAAGAAGCTTAATCACAACCACTATTCTAAGGTTTTGACCAGAATTGCTTAGAAACCATTGTTGAAACTTGGGTTAATTTCAACCAATTTTGGTTTCAACTGTTTTTTAAATTATCTAAATTTTTAAAAATAAACATAATTTAAAACTAATTAAATTTATTTAAATGTACTTATAAATTAACTGAAATTGAGCACCAAAACTATTGAAATCACCAAAACCAAAAACATGAGATCTTTTGGTTCAACAGTTAATACTAACACTTTGAACCTTGGTTATGACAACTATTTCAAATTTTACACCAAAAATACTTTAGAATTAGGAAAAGTCCATGTTAATCAGCCTGACCTTGAGGTTATCAAATCAGTAGGAAACGATCGTAACGGTAAAAGTACAGTAATTTGTAAAACAAGTTCCAAACACTTCTAAATTCTCAAAATTTATATAAAAGCAACCCTTATATTTAATAAAAATGAATGATTAGCACCACATTGCTTGTTAGAAGTTTCTTTTGATAGTTGAAGTAAAGATATATTATCATTCTAATGGTTACCTCTTTTTATCATGGAATTTGTGAATGTATATTCATGTTCATTTTAATTAAGCCTTCTTCTATATTCCCTCTAGTGTTTCATTAATTCAGTGAATGTTTTGCTTTTTATAGGATGTTCAGAATCCTAGGGAGGTTCCTTTTCAAATGCAAGCTACTGGAGAGATATCTTCCATTAAAATAAATGAGCGTGATTCAGACCATATTGATTTACAGCCTTCATATACAAAATTTAGAGAAGGCTCACCGCAGTCTGTAGCTCTGCAACGATCAGCTGGTGGGGGACAGGAAAGACCATTCTTACCCTCGCAGAGTAAAGTCGTGATGACATCATCTCCTACAAGACCTGGAGTTGGGAGGTCTACCTCTCCACTGGATCAAAGATTACAAAGAAGCTCTGTAAGAACAAATGAAGTAGTTGGGTCGCATAGAGCAAGTCAGCGTGATGTTTGGTTTGGAAGGAGTAGGACAACAGATGATGGAGTCCACCAAGCTGCTGCTTTGACTACATATGATGGATATGGGAGACAGCGTCAAAGAGAGCTTATCGATGCCTACGGCAACTATAGAGGTAAAGATACCATCCATGAGAGGTTTCCAAAGATTCCGCGTGTTGATGCAAATGGCATAAAGAGTGAGACAGCAAAAATGGATTGGCAGAATTCTGAGGAAGAGGAGTATGTTTGGGAGGATATGAACCAAAGTATGACCGAGGAGAGCAGAAGAAACAACGTGCTATTACAAGCAAGCAGTAGCAACTTAGGTTTGAGACCTGATTTGGGTCGGCCTGATGTGATATCACTGAAGTCTGATCTTAGGCCACACAGTTGGCTTTTGCCACCAGTCAAAGATTTGATAACAAATTCCGATGACAGGATTGCACATCAAGATATCTCTCTTATTTTCTCTCTTTTATGTACTGTTATAGTCTCTGTTATAATTTTTTCTGCTATCAATTTGTTTGATTAATTTTGTATTTTGAAATGTTCCTCTAGATTATTTTGATAAAAGAGTTCTACTGTTTGACTATGAATGTACTTAGTATTTCTTGTGAGCTTGTTTAGCCCATTGTTATCGAAGGGATATGTTGTGATAACTAGGCATCCAATTGACGCATTAAAGCCATTTAGAAACTCAAGGGTACCATGATGAGGCAACTTGGTTTGCTTTTCTTGGCCTTTGAAAAGGGTTGTTAAAGAATGGTAACCTGGTGGTACAAAGTTCTGCATATATGGGGTTTGGGTAAGTTTTAGATCCAAAGATCTAATCCATGCTGCCCGATTGTTTATTTTTGTAAGATGCTTTTTCCACAACTCACAACTAAAGCCTCCTAAGTCGCAAGAAATCTGCTTTACTGTTTTGCCAAAGCTTCCCTTCTGTCCTGTGTGCCTTATTAAAATGACTTGTTTTTCTAAATTATCATTCTAGATAGCTTTCATACTCAAAAATCTACATGTAGGTTTGCTTAACGACTTTTTATTTGAAACTGTTTTCATTTGTTAACTTTCTAGGCAAGCATTTAGTAGCATTAATTATACTCATTGGATTACTAGTAGAAACAACCTACAATTACCATTTTTGACAATGCATTCGCCTCCGTTCATTTCCTCTTCTTCAGTCAGATGCCTCAAATTTGAAGGAAAAGAGAATTTTATTTTCTAGTATGAATTTTATCTTTTATCTTATTTTTTTTGTTTTGCACTTGTTCTTTTGTTTTGCTCTGGCAAGCAATTGTTTCGGCCTAAAGCCTTTGGGAACAAAATCTGTGCCAGCATTTTAAGTGGGCATTCCGCCCTTGACTTCATTTTTTCAATCCCACATAGCTGTCATTTTTGGAGTCTATAACATGGAAATGATTATTCAGTAATATCTTTTGGTTTATTTATTCTTTAGCAGATTGGCCTTCGATCATCGAACAAGATGCATTTCGAAGATACAGGACGAGCAAATGAACATTTTGGGCAAATGCCAAGTTCTCAGCAGACTCATGGAAGTCTTTCGCATGCATTCCACCACTTTTCGAAAGGTTCTCTTAGCCCAAAGCCTGTAGAGAATCCATCACAGCTGCCTTATTTGGGAGGTGGAGCAGCACTAAATATGCATCAGAAACGGAATAGTTTTTTTGATAACCCTCACACTAATGGCCTGTCATTATTGAAGCAACCTGGTGTTTATCCTGAAGCCCCAAATATCGAGGCATCGACCTTAGATGCACGCAAGGCTTACCATCCTACTGTTGCTCCAGTTATATGGCCTCCTGCTCATAAATCTCAGCCTTTACCTTTACTTCCTTCTCATGTGAACTTACAGGTCAAGAGCCAGCTTAACTACCTTGATGCTAATAAGCAAGTAGGCAATCAGCTACCCAACTTGTATAGTTCTACACCTCAACAGCAAATTAATACAAATGAGAAAAAATTGTTTAGTAAAGGGTCGGTGCCTTATCAGTTGTCTGGTTCAGTCCATTTGAATTCACGAAGTAGTGAATCCAACTTACTCATTTCGTCACAGGACAGTGGTAGCTTTGGCCCACCTATGTTATCTCAAACTTCTGCTAGTTTACTTAATCAACTCCGAAGTGCTGAAGAACCTCAAAGAGTTCTAATTGGTGCACAGCCTCACGGCCAAGGTCTTGTTTTGCCAAATTCGACAGGAAGAGCAACTTCTACAGTACAAAGTATATCGGATTTCTCCATACATGGCCATGGACCCTTGCCTCCTTTACCTCCAGGACAACCACCGTACTCATCACTCCCACTGCCTGCGTCACAGAACAATTCGGGGACTTCAAATTCTCCTGTAACCGCATTCTCAGGATTGATCAGTTCACTTATGGCACAAGGTTTGATTTCATTAACACCAGCTCAGTTGGAGGTATGCCAAATCTATTATTTCTTTTTTATTTCTTTTTTCTCAAGAAATTGGTTTTCTATGTCAGCCGGTCTTCTTTAATTTTCAGAATTCTGTGGGGCTCGAGTTTAACTCTGAACTTCTTAAGGTAAGGCATGAATCAGCAATAAACGCCATGTATGCTGACCTTCCAAGGCAATGTACTACATGTGGCCTGCGTTTTAAATGCCAAGAGGATCATAGTAACCATATGGATTGGCATGTTACAAAAAACCGTATGTCCAAGAATCGAAAGCAGAAGCCATCACGCAAATGGTTTGTGAGTGCCAAGGAGTGGCTTTGTGGTGCAGAAACGCTGGGAACTGACGTCGTTCCTGGGTTTTTACCTGCAGTGACTGTTATAGAGAATAAAGAAGATAGAGAACTTGCTGTACCCGCAGATGAGAATCAAACAGTGTGTGCATTGTGTGGGGAACCTTTTGAAGATTTTTATAGTGATGAAACTGAGGAATGGATGTATAAGGGGGCAGTCTACCTCAATGCTCCAAGTGGGGACATAGAAGGTTTAACCCGGTCTCAATTGGGACCTATTGTGCATGCCAAATGCAGACCAGAGTCGACTGAAGGGTCTAGCTAAGCCTGTTGTAATGGAGTGAGTTGTTTGTACTCTCATTACTATGTTCTTCGTTATGAGGGCAGGCCTTGATGAAATGATTAGTCTGCCACTTGACATAGTCACATGTCAATGGTGTGTAGCCTGTACACATGATTATGTTTATTGTTTTGAAGCCATGCCATGGTGAAATAATTAATTTGTTAGATGATATAGTCACATGTTTGAGTGTTGGAAACCATGTCTCTCAATGGCCTCTTGAGTTTCTTTGTCTGGGGGATCTTTGTGAATTGGTTCTCATTTATTTGAATATCTTGTTGTCTTAAGTTTCACTGACATTTTTTTGATTGGCAGTTTTTGAATTGTGTTGTTGATGTTTTCAGTTCTTTCTTTTGATAACTTTGTTGATTTTGTAATTTAGCCGTAATGGATATGATTTGGACTATATCTCTTAGATTTTATTTCATAACTCCTATTGTTAGGTTTTTGTATTATTTATTTTTTGTGGTTATCTAAATTTTTGTGTGGTGGTTAAGCTCGATATGTTTAAGAAACAAATGAATTGTTTTTTTTTTTTTATTGAATGAATTTGATATTTTAAAAATTTTAGATTGCAGTATATGTGATTCTGGTTGCATTCTTGGATAGATGTTTTATAGGATAGATGATGGTTCGCATAGAGTTATTTTCAGAATTTGGTATGATTGGAAGGGTGAACTTGTGCACCGTTGGACGACAACGGTCGACCTTTCCCCACTCATGTTCTCTTAATCTTTGAAGGAAATGCTAGTTAGGTTTAATTGCCGGCTTTTTTTATGCAAGACCGGTTTATTTAGAAACTTATCGCGCTCATTTACTTTGTTAGTCAAGTTGGCTAATATAACAAAAAACATTCATAAATCTATTCGGTGAATTTGGATGTTTATGAGGAAGGAATTTCAACAATGAATGTACCTAGTGTTATAACGTCATGATGCTTAAACGCCCTAGCTAATGAAGAGATGGCTTAAAATATGTTGAAGAATCAATTCTTAATTTTTTCTCTTTCCTCAAAATTTAAGAATTGTTTTTAAAATACAAAGAATAAGTTGTTCAGTTTTTTTTTTTTCTAATTTTGATGTGCCTTAACATGGTTATGATGTATTTGTTAAATTAAGCATAGGTTGGAGAATGACATTTGTTGGTGAGGATGTATGATTACTTTCTTATGCATCGATATGGCACATGGAAAATATAGAAGTGTTGGCAATAAGGTTCTCTAAGGCTCTTGCATAGTTTGATTTTTAGTGAACTGGGTAGAGGTTATTAGTCTCGTGAGCATCTAGGTTGGCTATCCCAATTAGTCGAATATTGGTTTTGTTGTCATTGTTTCATCATTTAGAAGTCATCATCATTCTCTGGTAACTATGATGACTTTTGTGAGTCTCTTAAAGCCATATTTGTGGTCGTTATTCTCCCACTATTTTGACAACGTGATTCTTGCTAAAAGGTTATTAGTACTTCCTTCTCTTTGTTGGATATGAGGACGATCAATGCCAACTTCAGATAAATGAATTCGTAGGTATAATTTGGAAGAGAAAGAAAGAGATTACATAGTAATTTTGAGGTAGGTAAACTTAATCCTATGGTGATTTCGTGAGTCTCCTAAACCCATATTGGTGCTCATTGTTCTCTTCCTCTATTTTGGAATAGAATCCTTTCTAAATGTTATTAGTGTTTGCTACTCTTTATTGGATGTGATTTAAGGAGGGACAATGGCGACTTTAGGTAAGAGGAAGCTTAACTATAATTTGAGAAAGAAAGAAAAGGATTCCAATATAATTTTGAGGTAGGTAAACTCAATCCAAGATAATGTAATGACAAGATGTATTATTTTTAATACAATTATATGTAATTTCAAGATGTGCATTATTTTCAATTTAATGATTCGAGTTCATGATATTTATTTGTTATAATTCTTATTTCATTTATTATTGTGGCATGATAATCAGCTTGTTAATTTTATTTGTTATGCAATTAATGTTGATATATTGATAGTAAAGAAGATTAGGATAAAGATTGGTTTTCTTGTACCTATTTCTGCTTTCTTTGAGAGAGGTGTTATAAAGATGATGATGATGAAGAGATTAAAGTGAGTTGGTTTTTTTAATTGTTATTAGATGAGTTTTCTTTTGATAGTTATAATGATAATGATGAGATTGAGGTGAGTTGGTTCTCTTAATTTTCATTATAATGAGTTGGTTCTTCTAATGATTATGATAATAATAATAATAATAAGATAAGGGTGAGTTTTTCCCTTAACTACCAAAAAAATGAGTTGTTTTTTCTAATTTTCTTTGAGATGAATTAGTTCTCATAATGATTATGATGATGACAATGATAAGATTAGGGTGACTTGATTGCCTTAATTGTCATTAGGATAAATTAGTTCTTCTATTTGTTATAATTATGACAATGATGATAAGGTTGGGGTGAAGTGGTTACTTGAGCTACGATTAAAGTGAGTTGGCTCTCTCAATGGTTAAGATAACATGATTTCGGGTGAAACACTTCTCATTTATTGTTATTTTTATTATCATTATTTATTTAAATATTTTATTGTCTTATTATTGTTATAATGTTGCTAGTTTCAACATTATAATATTTTGATTTGTTCATTAAGCATGTGGTTGGCTTGGTCTTATTTTGTTAAACATTTTTTTGGGCGTATTAGATTTATAGCATAGGAAAGAGAGAGCAAAAGGTAAAAAATAATCTTGTGATAATTTATTGACATTATAATATCTAAAAAATTATAAGGTTAGCTTCATTGAATATTTTTTCCTCGCAAAAGTATTATAAGCAACGTGAACTATTGTTACTATAAAAATACACTAGCAAAAACGAATAATTAGATTAAATATTTTGATTAAATAGAAAATTGCATTATTTGAAAAGAATATTGCAAAATTTTTCTAATGAGGCCAATCCACATAATGATGGTATCAAAGGTAAGGTTTGCTCACCTTAAGAGGATATACTTTGGGTATAATTGTTATAATATTGCACAAAGACAAACATTGTTAAGTTTTCTTTTATATAGTGCATATTATGTTATGAAATTATTATATTTTAAGTTAAAATTTGATTATTTGAAATGACAACTAATGGCACAATCTTGGTGAGGGAAAGGTCACCAAGAAATAATGAAGGCCAAGAGAGGTTCATGAGAATAATCAAGAGTCTATGGTAAAATTGATCACTATAATTATTCAAATCTTTAGAATCAATAGGAGTGGCTATGTCGTTTTTTTGCAATTGGGAGTTAGTGCTTAGACAAACAAATTAGTGAAATAGTTTCAAAGGATGCATCTTTTGTATTACTTTAGAACCACATATCATATTCTGAATGTGGTTTCATATCAAAGCAATAAATATTGTACAACACATACTTATAACTAATATAATATTCAAGTGATGAACTAAATATGAATACAAGATAATAATACTAATGAAATGTTGAATAAAATGTAAAAAGATTGAAAGAATAAAAACTTAAAGAAGAAGACTAGACAATCTAAGATGATGAAGCTTTTTCAACCTAACAAGAATGATGAAATTGATCTCTTAGATTGAATATTTTTACATTAAATTATTTTCTCATGAATTTTATTTATATGTAAAGGATTCTCAAAAATGTTAAATATGATAATGCTAATAGCTAAATAATGACTATAATCCATTTCTCAAAAAAGGCTAAACTAGCTATTACAGGTATTCAACACTGATAATATTATATGCCCAATGAAATCTACTATATGATGACATAAAAACAATTTGTTCAAACTGTAAGGTGAATATTAATATACTTTCCAAAATTCTTAGGTGTAGATATAAGAAGGGTAAGTTGAAATACTTGAGTTGATTGCACCATATGCTGAATGAATATCATGCTATACAAAATTTTTAGATTATTTGTTTTAAGACTAATAATCTAATCATACTATACAATGATAATATCATATCATATGAAGTGTTTTAGGATTTCTATGTTATTCATTAGTTATAGTCTAATAGATTGTCATATCATAAAATAATATGTTATCATGTTGTACAAAATTTTTTGTTATTTTCTCTTCTCACTATCCTAAGTTTAAAGATGATTTTACTATATGATAATACATATCATATCATATAAATACATTTATACTACTTCTTAAACATTTCTCTCACTATCTATTTAGGAGTGCTTGTTAGTATAAGCCAATCATATTATACGATATGAAGAATTGTACTTTACAAAGAGTTAGAACTCTTATAAAATACTCAATCAGGCTTCTATTCCTTCAAATGTTTAATTTTACTACTAATTATATTGTTTATATTATATAATAAGTGTAACTTTATCTTATTTGAAAATTTATATTTTTTAACACTCATCTATATAATTAAATCTTAAAATGATGAGAGGATATCAAGAAAAACAAGAATTGAGATACAAACATGTTATAAGTTGACTTGAGAAGAACACTGAAGATGTTTTAAGCAAGATCAATACCATAAGTGCAATATGTAAAGATTGTATAGGTTTTAACATTCAAAACATATCAAAAGTAAATAAAAAGTACTTATGATGATTACCACACTATCAAGAAAAGTTCTTCCATGGATTGTTCATTTTTGAGAAGCATATTATTGATGTGCAAAAATGAGATTATAGGAATTTAAATAAAAGTTTACTTAGGACAAAGATGAGGAAGTTGATGTTATTCTTCGAGCACCTCATTAGAACTTCTTTAATCAATTCTTATTAAACCAAAATCGAAAAAAAAAAAACCAAATGGATTGGCATGAGCTTCATTTTAGGCTTGTTCTATATCAAAGTGAATCAATTTGGCATAGTTTGATGTGCATTGACACTACTTGACCTGATTCAATTATGTTTAGCTTTCTTTAATATTATCCAATTTCATTTGATTTGGTTTAACTTTGTTCAACATTATTCAGCCTTGATTCAACGTGTTACTCGGTATGGACCAATTGGTTACTTACAAGATTAGTCTGAATTTGTTCGATTATGATTGGTTTGGTTGGATCGACATATAGCACTGTTCTTGTTTGTTTGGACCAAGTTTCATAGTTTTGTCTTGTGTGGACTAGTTTAATACTATACTATTCTTGCTCATCTAAACTAGTTAATTATAGTTATGGTTCAGTTCTAATTCAATGTAGTTTTGGTTCGTGTAGACAATTTAATGCTATCCTAGCTCATTTGAACTAGTTTAGCATTGTTTTAACTTGTGTGAACCAGATTAGTGCTATCTAATTTGAAGTAGTGTAGCAGTAACTAGGTCAAAACCAATTTAACATAGTCTAGATTGGTAATCTGGCTTAGGGTGGTATTACAACATTGTGTATTTTGGATGCAAAGGATGTGATTAGATAAGTTTAATTAGGATTGGTTTAATGAGAATTCAATCGATGTAGATCGTATAACACACATGGGTTCGAACAGCATGCATGAGGGCTTCTAGGATCTTTCCCGAGGCACTGGTACGAGCTTAACTTTCAGGAGGGAAAAAGGATGTGCTCAATATTGGCGTCCTTGGGAAAAGATAAGTTGAACTTGCAGGGAGCTCAAGTTAGGAGGAAAGCTCGAAAGTAAGGAAAGTAAAGCCTTGAGAAGGAGTTGCACTAGAGGATGGTTAAATTTAGGGGCTGGACTTGGGAAGCCCAAGGAAGGATTGGCGATGGGGGGAACAGATTTAGAGAAGTCAAACTTGATGACTTAAGAAAGGTGAGCTTAGGAACTTAGGAAGGAAGAAAAGAAAAAGTTTTTGGGGGAAAGAGCATCGCTGGAGCTACCATGCATCTCATTCGACTGAGCTAACGGGAAGGGGGCTTCTTATAGAGGCGCTTATGGATGGCACCAAATCCCTATCAGTTTCTTCTTCCTCTTTTTTATTAGGAAATTTGATAAAGTATTTTTGAATAATACTTCTTCATTTAGTCCCTTAATTTTTCATACTATTATTTATGTTACAATAAAATATTACCTACAAATTTTGCAAAAAATAGATAACATTCACATGCAATATAATATTTTCAAAAAGATGTGAGTTGTCGACTATCAAAGGGATGCCATTTTTTCTTTGTCTCGAAATACCTATTATTAGTAATTGCCATCTTGAAAGGACTTTTTTTTTGCAATCTTATGAATGATCATTTGTTTAGTCCCTAAGCATAAATAATATAAGGATGGAAGTAGTGAAGTGGGATTGCATTTTGAGGATACAATAATGTTTTAGTTAAAAGTAAGATGACAACGAGAGAACACAATGGTTGAGCTCTTTGAGGCTTTTGTCATAAGTGAAGAAGGCAAGCATTTCTGGGTAATGACGAATGCAAGAACAATTCTTCTTGAGGACTTCGTGCTACTATAAATCATTGAATAAGAGAGAGAGAGAGAGAGAGAGAGAGAGAGAGAAGGAGAGAGAGAAGGTAATACTGTGCTTCGTTAGTCCATCTTGTAATGTTGCAAAGATGAGAGGAAAGAAATGAGAACAAGAGTATACTTTTTGAAGCCTTCATGTGATGGAGCAATGATAGAGGATTAGAAGAAATTAAGACCTTATATCTCATATCCTTCATATAGGAGTTACGAGAAAAAGAAATGATCAAAGACATTTTCATTTATACTTTTTGACATTTCGGTGGTGATGAAGTCAAGAGTGAGATAGTCAAGTTTTCGTATGAATGCATAAAGGATATAAGTGTTGTTAAGATGCTTGATGGACATTAGGTGGTATCATATAGGTTTTGTGTTATAGTAAATTATTTGTTGAGCTAATATGTTAACCCATACCTTTGTTGATATTATTTTTTATGGGTAGAACTATTTTAGGTAATCCCCACTCTAGGCTCATGGGAACTCAATGGATAGCTTAACTATCATTTTTATAGTGTTTAGATAACATCTTCTTGATTATAGGTTTCCTTGCCTCTAACCACCCTTGATGTGGTGCTGAATTTTACACACAGGTGTGGTGCATGGATGGATTGATGTGATGTTGTTGTGAAGGGGTGTGTACTATGAGATTTTTGGAAGTGGATGTGAAGTAATTTTAATGTGGTTTAGGTGTAGTGGGTAAGACATCAAGTGACTTTTCATTAAAAGGAGAGATGTTTTGGTATTATTTAACATATTTTCTCTCGATAAGGTAACCAAACTTGTTCTAATTTGTTCTCTTATGATTATGAGAATAGTGAAGAGAATTTTTGTGAAGTGTTTTATTTGTTGTTAAATCAAGAAAAAGGATTACTGGTAGGCTAAGGTTCTGAAGTCTGTGAGGTTTAAGATAGGGTTGCAAGAAACTCTACTTCCTCTTGGTTGAAGCTAAAATCAATTCTTTTTCAAAAATGAGTCTTTTCATTTTTTATTTTAGCTTGATTATGTATTCCTAACAATGACCCCAGAAATTGTTAATGTGAAAAAAGGGGTTTTGGGGAATTTAAATGAAGCTTACTTAAGATAAAGATATGAAAGTCAATCTCTTTCTTTGAGCTATTTGTCGAGACTTTTTTAAGCAATACTTGTTGAAGCAAAATAAAAAAAGACTAATTAGATTGGAAAAAGCATCACTATAGTCATGTTTTAGATCTAAGATATTGGATTTAGTGTCGTTTGATACAGTTAAGTGTTGTTCCACTTAATTTGGTTTGGTTTGACTTGGTTTGATATTGTTTGGCTTAGTTTAGTTTGGTACAGCTTGGTTCAATGCTATTCAACCTTCATTTGGTGTGTTCCAACTTGATCTCAATTGATTTTACATGGACTTAGTTCCATTTGGACATAGTAGGCCTAATTTTGTGAGATCAAGTGTGATTATCTCAATGAAACTTGTTTTGAGGTGGGTTTGGTAGCACGCATGGGTTCGGAAAATGTGTTTGGGATCAACTCTCAAGAAGAGAAAAGATGCGATGCTTGACATTGAGTCCCCTTGAGAAAAAGAGATGTGAAACCAATGGGGAGCTCGATTAGGGAGGAAAGCTCGAAAATGAGGAAAATAAAGCCTTAAGAAGTAGCTATGCATAAGGATGGTTAGATTTAGAGACTCTACTTGAGAAGACCAAAGAAGGATCAATGACATGAGAGATAGATTTAGAGAAGATGGGCTTAGTATCTTGGGAAGGTGTGCTTGGGAACTCAAGAAGGAAGAAATGCAAAAATTTCAAGGGAAAGAGCTTAAGTGGAGTCAGATGTGTCCCATGGCCTTGTGTTGGTAAGAAGAGGGGTTTCTTATAGCAGTACTCAATGATTGGCATCAAATCCACATCAAATTTCTCTTCTTCTTTATTTCAATATTGAGGTGTTTTTTAAAGAATTCAATAAATTGTAGTAGTTGTGTAGCCTTTTTTTAATTCTACTTCTTCACACATCTTTGACTAAGTCCTACGATGATACTTAATGTCATCACATCTTAAATAATCATCTTTCACTTTTCTTGAAGCATCAAAATAAAATAATAGATTAATAAATTTATCATATGATTTTCTTATCATCAAAGTTTCACAAAGGGCCATAGGTTTAATAATCTTCCTCTTTTGATTATGACAAAGCTATCATTATAAATATATTCTTGAAATATGGCAAGTGAAATGATTATAAAAATGTATGCAAGTAGTGTAATGCAACTACTTCTATCCCTTAAATCTAAGCTCTCCTTTTTATTTTTATTTTTTTAACATGAAAATTACTTTTATATTATGATTTGTTAAAAGTACAATCAAACACTAGCTTATGGAATACCATGTGCATGAGGATTTTACATCATACATTAATGACAATGAAGCAAATCACAATGATGTGTAAGGAAAGTTGTGTGAAAGTCCAATTTTGTTTTGCACGACATTTTATGCCACACATACTTAATTTGGTGATTATAAGAGTCTGATAAATATGAGAATGATGACTTCTTATAGTGTTATCACCAAATCTATTATATATTAATGTATTTTTCTAATCCATGCATCAAACAACTTGTATAACTGATAAGCATAAAAAGTGAGCAGTATCAACTTCATGTCATAGCATAATAAATTAATAGTCATCCTAGTTTGAGGACATGACTTGATGAATAATAAACTGTGGGCTCTATCATAGAGAGATGTGCCAAGATCATGCCAATTTAATTTAGTTTGCTACCCAACTTGTTATGATGTATATGTTTAATTAGAAAAGTGGGTAGATCATCCAGCTATGATGAGCACAAAATCTAAACAAATCTAACTTTGCTTCATAAAGACCATGAGAGATTGATGTATTGGGTGATCATGAGAGACGTCACATACATGTAGATTCATTTATATCTTTGTTTTTTTTTTGGATTTTTATGTCCATATCAATTTTGGACTTTTATATTGTATGACAATTGTTTGATTTTTGTGTGTTACTATATTTATTGAAATGTTTAAATTATTATCAATTTTTATGTCACCCTTGCTCATTTTAGTAAATATGTCATTTTTTATATTGCCAGCTCTAATTTAAACTTGATAAATTTGTATTATGAATGTTTTTGATCGAGTTGTCTGGATCAATATTGGGCGAGGCATGAAAAAAATACTTGTATAAGAATGAAGATATTATAGAGTTTTAAGAATACAATGTTTTAAGGATGATCACTAGAAATTTCACCACATATGTGAGAGTGATCAACTTTCCCAACTCAAATTAAGCACACAAAAAGGGTTTGGTTATGATTGAACATTAATGTTGAAATTAAAAATTGCTTATACAATTTAATAAAACTTTTTTTTCACTAACCTATGCTTAAGATTGTCTCTGATATGTTTTGAACAAATTTAATTGTGATAATTGATATATTCTTTACATCACTTGTTATGAAGGTGGCCCCTTTTTTTTGTAGGTTTATAAAGAGACTATCAGTGGTATAACTTAATATGGATTTTTTACATTAATTGGAGCGATCATCCATCAAAAGGCAAGAACTCTTACCCTCAGCGACTTTTTCCCATAACTTTGTTTATGCCAAGCATATTATACATATAAAGTTGTACTATGTAAGATTATGGGTGCAATTAGGTTGTATTAGTCTTCACCTATTGATATAATTCTAGAATATAAGGATTGATTCTTTTCAAATTTTGTTCTCATTCTAGTCGCCCTCATAGGGCAATTTTGCACCTTCATTCTTTGCTATGCTGATAAAAGGAGAAAATGTTGTAAATAATGAAATATTTAGCTAATTTTAATGCCCAACTTTATGAATGGTGAGCCATTTAATGTACTTATGACATTTGCAATTTTAACTTGTGCTTCTTTATTTTTCTCAAATGGATAACTACAAATGCAAACTTCTTGTTCATTTGACTTCTCAATGGCCTTTTGTTTCTATGATGTTTGCTTCTTTAGATCTTAGTAATGTTTGTAGTATTTCTATAACACGTGATTGGCTACTCCAGAAGGATGGAAGGACTATGATGAATATCTAAAGTATGAGGTTGAGCTACTTAAGAAGGATGAAAAGATCATAGAGAATATCTAAAGTATAAGAGTTAGGAGGTGAATAGTTTCACATCAAGTGTAGGATAAAAGATCTTAAATAGTATAAATAAAATCATAAGCCTTAAAATATTAAAACACCTTTTAAGAGAAATCTAAGCTTAGGTCCTATGATGACTCTAATGTTAAACGTGTTAATGTTAAATTTTTTTGGATGAGTGACCAAGCAAAAAGGGACCTTTTAAATAAGAATAAAACCCAATTGAGTTAAGACCATATCTTATTAATGAATATTGGGATGTTACAATATGATATTAATGTTTACCTTTACTAATCGAATGTGATTTGAGGATGAATTAAATGAAAGTTGGTGGACATATAATACTCGACTGGTTGTCCAATAAGGATAGAATAACCATAATAAACATTCAAAGTACGAGAATTGAGCTACCAGAGAAGAATGAAAAGATTACAAAGAACATTTGAAATGTAGAGGTTAGGGGATGAATAATTTCATATTAATTATAAGAAAAAAGATCCTAAATAATATAAATAAAATCATAAGTCTTGAAATAATGAGGCACATTGTGAGAGTATCTTAGGCTTAAGTTTTATGAGAACTTCAGAGTTTAATATGCTAGAGTTAAAATAATTTTAGAATAAGTGACCAAATAAGACATCTTTTGAATAAGGATAAAATCTGATTGATTTAAGAAAATATCTTATCAATGAAAACTAGGATGCTATAATTTCTTTTTCAATGTCTTTGCTTTTAATATGTACAAGATTTCTAATTATTTGAGGTGGATAGACATAATGTGATGGATTATTATGCGTATATTTAAGTCATAACATGGAACTTCAATTTTATATGATTTGTTTATAGTTTGGGCGATAAATATTATAAACTATTTATGTAATTTCATCCATTCTTGGAGATAAATTTGTGACTCTTGACTGTGCATTTGTTGTTTTTGAGATGTGTTGTAGTATTAAAATCCTTTGACTCAACTTTGATTATGATAATTTAAAACGATGTAACCAAACTACTGTTTAGCAAAATTTATTATTCTAAATGTTTCTTAACGTGTTGCATCAAAATGGAATTATGTATTCTATGATTTGTATGGTTAAATTTTCAAAATATTGTTATGCAAATTAACCTTGTCTTTTTTCACAAAAATATTATTTCTAAATGTTAATATATAATGGAAATGCTACCACATGGTCTAAGTGTTAGAGCTTTAGAGATACCATGATTTTGCTAAGGTTACAATTTAAACCCCTATCATTATTTAATGTGTTACTTGTTCAAACATCGAGTTAAAACCTTATTGAAAAAGATCTTACGAGTTGTTGGAAAATCGATTATAATCTAAAATAATATTGGACATTGAAAATGTACTAGGATGTTGGCCAAATTTTGAGCTTTCTAATTAAGCAATTAGCTTTACTTATTATTGATTAAGATTTACTCATAAGTTCCTATAATTGAGCTATTAACAAAAGAACTATTTACTTCGTTTAATAGAAATATAATGAAATTGAAATATGTGATTAAAGGTTATAATGTTTTATAACTGTGATCAAAACATGGCATTTGAAATAAAATTAACATAAAAATAAAATTATTCTTTGATTTTTTTTTTTGCTATAGAATATAATAAATGTATATTATTACGTATTTGAAACGATAGTTCAAGAAAATTTTTTAATAGGTTTTTTAATTGTGGTTGAACCGCAATCCCATTTAGAGGAATGCTTCCTCTCCCCTCTCAGCTTCTCTCCACATAACACTTAAAAACTCAAAAAGAGACCGACTCAAAAGGTTTTTTTTTTCTTTTTTTCGTTTTTTTTATTTCAACAGGCCTATTAAAAAGCCCCTTGTTCCCTTCTTCAGAACCCAGACGGACTGCACTCTGGCGCATGGTGAAGGACGCTTTGCCCACGGCGGTGTGTCTTGCACGAAGGGGCTTGGCTGACTGTAGCAATTGCACCTTGGGGTGCATCACCGCCGAGTCGCTTAACCATATCTTCTGGGAGTGCCCGCGCGCGCAGGAGCTCTGGCGTTCGCAGCATGCGCGCGGGGCCGTTGAGGCGTTTGGCGCTGGCCCACCTGTGCACGATGGGGGGGACTCCATGTAGTTTTTTCTTTAGATATGAGGCGGCAACTGGGCTGAGGCATTGCAACGATAAGATACACATCGCGACGATTACTACGGTATTTTATTGTATTTGGGAGAATAGAAATGCGAAGAAGCACAAAGAGCCAGTGGTTAACTGCACCATCTTAATTCGAAATGTTCAGATTTCTACTGCCATAACGATGAAGCAGTGTAATGGGTATGCATCCAAGCCCAACGAGAACCGTCACAACTCCTTGCAGTTGAATGTAACCCCTCACTTGGTTCTCCCCTCCACCTGGATAGATAAAGATTAATTACAATGTCGCTGTTGGGGACGATGTTGCTGGTGTGGGCATTGTGGTTAGAGACTATTTGGGTAGGCTCCTTCTCATGGTGGGCAGAATGTACTTTTCACATTCCAGCGAGGCTATGGAGGCTCAGGCAATCTTGGAGGCCCTCATCGTGGTCAGGCAAAAGTTTCCTGATTTCCCTGTTGTCGAGATCCAGACGGACTGCACTCTGGCATTGTAGGAAGTGCAGAACATGATCATGCACCCGCCTGCGGGAGGATCCTTTTGTGGAGGCGATCGGACATGCAAGGAGCCTCAGCGCACTATGTATTTTGCATATGCATCGTAAGGGCAACGCCTCTGCAGACTGGGTTGCACGAGCTGCATGTAGAAATAACGTTACATGGGACTGAGGATGCCTCTTCCTAAACAGCTTCTCAAACTGTTGGTGACTGATTTTTTGTTCGATCCTCCTTAGAAGACTGTTTGTAATGGCTACGACCTTTATAAATCAGAGAACCCAGTTTTTTTCTCTTCTCCGTATCAAAGCCTTCGTTCAACACAATCAATAGCCTTTACAAAGTTTTTATTGGAATTTTCAATGCAACACATAGATGTCAAGTTAACGGATTAAGACAAACGTCGAGCTTTATTAAATTTGCTCAATTTCGACTAATAATTGCTCTTTGATTTGAAGCGTTCGAGAAGCAATTGTACGCCAGAAAAATCACGATAAAATTTAAAATGATTAAATTATGACGAAAACAAAAGCAATGGTAAATATTAATTCTTGCCTTCCTTTAAAGCAAGATTACGATGTAGAACGACCATACAAATGCTTTAACCGGCGAAGAGAATGGAGCTAAGCAGTTAGCATTAGGCTTGAGAAGAATCGTTTGACCACAGACGAATGGAGACGGCGGAGAGAATTAAGCTGGCGGCGTCAAGAAGGGTGCGAGATCGGTGGAGTATCCACCGGCGGCATGGAGAATGGAACCAGATCGGATATAGTCCCCGGGACCGAACGCGGTATGTCTCGTGAACAGTGGCGCGCGCAGAGCAGCTTTATGACTGACTGGCAGCCAATGGTGGGCGATAGATCTATGTCCACATGGTCTACATTGGATGAACGGTTAGATGATTCTTATGCTAGGCGTCGGAAAAGGATTATAAAAGACGAAGGTTTTGCTCGGTCCGGTTTTAATTAATTTCAGGACCGGTTCACCGAGCGGCTCCATCAATCGTGATCCGGATCTCGGCTCCTTCCCGATTCCCGTCTCTAATCGATCCCGATATCATTTATAGCTCCCTGGTTTAGAACCGTCGTTCTGTGTCCCTGTGAGATTTTAACTGCGTAGCTTTGAAGAGGATGCTTTGATTGAATCCAGATGTCCATGAAATTAATGTAGTTTTTTATGTGGAGATTGTTTCTTGATCGCGGGATTAATTGACCATCTTAGAGAAAGATCGGATACTGTTTTTGTTGGAATGGGCTATTCCTGGAAGTTCTTTCGTCGATCAATGAGCAGGTATACATGGCGCTGGCTCTTAGGTCTGTCGTACATTTTTGCCGTGGCGATTATTTGGATAGCTGCTAGTTATACAGTTCAATCTGTTGTGGATGCTGGTGTTTCTCCCTTCCTAGTAACCTACATTTGTAACTCTCTATTTTTAATCTACATTCCTTTGATTGAGTTCGGCCGATGTATCATGGGTTCTGATAAAAAGCATATTACTGATTTGCACGGACTCGGTAGTTTGGAGAATGTGAACCTTCTGCAGGATATAAAGCATAATAGTTCATCTGCAAATCCATCGAATTCTGAAAATGGAGAAATAAGTTGTACTATTGAGAATTGCGTGTCTGGTGATCAAGGTATGACTTTGTTTGATGGAGATTCTAAACAAGTTGTTGAGGAAAGGATCTGGACGCGGTTTCGTTTAGCTAAAATTAGCTTGTTCGTTTCTCCATTTTGGTTCATTGGACAGCTAACCTTCAATCTTTCTCTCAAGTATACAACTGTGACAGTAAGTACCCTATTAACTTATTTAGTTTTTTCCCTTCACAGCAAATCCCTGTTTTTTATCTTTCTTTTTCTACTGACATTCGATAATCTTAATTCCAATTTGCAGTCTAATACAGTCTTAAGCAGCGCATCTAGTCTTTTCACTTTCCTTGTCTCATTAGCATTCTTTGGCGAAAAATTTACGTTGATTAAACTGATTAGTGTAATTCTCTGTATGGGAGGAACAATACTTGTCAGCCTTTCTGACTCGAGTACTAGTGCTAATGCGGTGGCTACAAATCCTCTTGTTGGAGACATTCTTGCTCTTGTTTCTGCTGGCTTATATGCTGTTTACATCAATATAATTCGGGAAAAACTGCCTGATGATATTGATGGAGGAGGCCAAGCTAGCACTGCTCAGTTTCTGGGTTATCTTGGATTTTTTAATCTGCTGATCTTTCTTCCTGTTGCAATCGTGCTTGATTTTGGCAATTTAGAGCCTTTCCATATGCTTACTTGGAAGCAATTTGGTCTTATCGTTAGTAAAGGTTTGTACTCATCCCAAACAGTTTATTTTGTTTTTCAAAGCATCACAATTTCTGTGTTAATAGTTAAGATAGAAGGTGTAATCTATGTTTTTCCTCAAACCACAAAGTTACTTTTCCCATACTATGTATTCCATGTGAACATCTTGTTAACCTTAACATTGCATTTTCCCTTTTGGTACTACTGTTAAAATGGCCATTTGGTGGTTGCTTAGTTGGTGCCATGAATATCCATGAATGTATTGTTCGTTTATTTTCCCTTGCCCTTATTTAAATGAGTAAAGTCACTTCCTATGAATAGCTTGTCTATATCCAATCTAAAGGTATGTTTGACATGAATAACATGTATTTTTTTGACCTATGAAGCATGTTACAAGATGATATGAATATGATGGGATACGAGTACAATGATCGGAAAATGCCAAAATGAGTAACTGTAATAAAAAATTAATATAAAAACAATTAATTTATCTTATATGAAACATGTGTAAATCATTTGGTAGAGTGTTTTTTTTGCATTAGCTAGAAGAATGAGTTTGGAATTCTCACATCTCCATAAATGTTACTTTTTATTGATATGCATATATAAAAACTAAAATACTTAAAATAAACTCATCATCATCAAACTGATAATGTAAGTGTAATTTTGAAATTTTTTAGAACTACTCTAATATTATCTTACAATAAAAGATGATAAGTTTTTGTTATTTACTTTGTTATCTAGAAAATTACCAAACAATGATAATGTATGTTTTTTTTAGTTCATTGTTTAATAAGAATCTCATACAAAAAATTGAAAAACATCATCCTTCATCTCCCTTTCCTTCATATCTAGTGTTGTCTTCAAATCTCCAATAGTGATGTCTTGCATATCATATATGGAGAATTCATTTGTTTTATCATAAGGAGAGAGTGAAGAATTAAAACAACTTCTCTTATTGATATTTAGTTTATTTTAAGTGGGTGAAGTTATCTCCATTAAGGCAAGTGAGTATTTTTTTTAGTTAACTCTCATTTTAAAATTGAAGTCACTTCCACTTTATTATGTCTGATGTTATCATTGTTGGCAATGGGTCTTAAATTATTTGACGAAACTCTATCAGAACACCATTTAACTACCATTAGTTTTGCAATCATAAGTCATCACATTGAGCTTGCCATATTGCCCTTGCCATGATTACCACCAAGGCCATGCAACCATTATCATTCACAATCTCTAATGTCACTTTTCACTTCCTAAACATTCAAATGATATATTCTACAAAGTTTCTTTTTTTCAATCCATAACCAAATGGCATCATCAGAAGTGTCTTTCCATCTCTTACTTCTAGTAGTGGAAGTACCACTTCCCCACTCACAATAAAAACAAATTGTTATCTAAGTAAAGACGATGTATATTGATAAGTATTAGGCAATTTTTTAGGAATATTAATTTTTTTTGTCTTCTTTAAATCTAATATGGTTTGTCAGATGTTTATTAGATGAACAGAGAATATCGATATCAATTACATTATTGATACAATAACCATTGGAAAAGTGTTGGGGTTTTCTATTCTCTTACTCTCAGAATGTGCTTATTTCCATTTTTTCGTGATTCAAAGTGTTAAGAATTTGTATTAGTTTAGTTAGCAAATATCACCAATGGATAGGATTTACTTTGGATCTCAATAATGTTGCTTTAGTTCTTTGCATAAATTTTCTTCATTCTTATTTCCTTTATTGTTTGTATGTCAAACTGTTTTATTCATTGGTTTTTTCATACCTTGCATTGGTTTTATTTCTATTGAAGATTTGTTGTCTCTTATATATACATTCATATATAAGATCTATATTTTGTTGGCTTAGTAAATTCAAATTTTTGCTTTGAATTTTAATATTTGAAGGATTTATTAATGCTAATAATTGAGTGTACATAATCAATTTTAGTTCATCATACATGACAAAATTTAGAGATAGGATCCAATCATTTGGGTATCAATCTATGTTAAAAAGATTTTTTTCTCATAAACTTATATTGAATATTATTTTCTTTTTTAGAATGAACATTTATGCTTTAGCATGTGATTAAGAACCTTTTGCCTCTTTTGTAACAAATTAAGCTCTACCAATAACAAAGGTGGTATGGAGTGTTATACCATTTTGCATTTTGTTCTTATTTCAGAGTCATTGTTTCACTCACCCTTTGTTTTGATCATATTTAACTCCTTATATTTTAACCATTTTTTCTTCTATTACACGAGATTATAATAGTCTTGAGATGACTAATCTCTTAATAGGGTTAATTTCATTCATTCTTCTCATTTATAAAGGAAAAGGATTTTAAAAAGGTTTTTTAATCATAACATATACACAATCAAATAACAAATACAATAACCTACTAATTCATACCATTAACAACTAATACTAGCTCCATTACTAGCATTAAAATTAAGCATTTGAATTGTAAAAAAGGAAGAAATAGGACACAAGACCACTAAACAATCAATTTCCCTAATCACTAGCCCTAATATATATATGTGTGTGTTTGTGTATAAAATCTTTATGTTTATCAGTCTTATAGGTTCAAATTTGTGCTCTAAATTTTAATATTTGTGATTTACTTGTATTAATAATTGGGTGTACAAAACCATTTCTAATACATAGTTTACATGACAAATTTTAATCATAGAATTCAATCATCTGGATATCAATCTGTGTTAAGGAAAATATTTTCTCTTAAGCTTGTATTAAAGATCTTTTTCTCCTTTGTTTATCCATTGGAATGAGCTTTTATGTTGTAGCATACACTTAAAAACTTATTTCTATTGATTCTCCTTTGTTTCTCTTCTATGAGTGTTGAGCTCATACCAATAACAAATTTTTGTATAGAATTAAGCTTATACCAACAATGAAGCCATATGTGTTGTTAAACCACCTTAGCCTTAATTTTTGAAGTCATTATTTTACTCTCTCAGCTTCAACCATATTAGCTCCCTATGTCTTAACCATTCTTTCTATTGTGCAATTGCTAGTTGCTATATTGGCGATATGTCTATGGCCTTGAGATGGCTAATCTCCTATTAGAATTAATTTCATTCATTCTTCTTATTCATAAATGGAAAGAACTTGAAAAAACTTACAACTATGACATGTACGCATAACCCAAAAACTCGTATAGTAGCCCAATAACTCCATTAACAATTAAGCTCTTTTATTAGTATTAGCATTAATCATGAGAATAGGAAAGAGGAGAGTGGTGAGGCACCAACATCTACAAAACAATCCATCTCCTTAAAAGATGTCCTTGTCCTTTAGGATGAAATGTAATCTTTTCTTTTCTTTTTTTTTTCCTTGGTAGAAACAGTTTCAGTGGTATTGTCGGTTGCCTTGTAACATCGAGAAGATAGGTACATATTGGATGATAGTATATAGATCGAATTATGGAGAACAAGGATGTGATAATGGAAGCAAAAGGGAATGGTGTGATGGCAATAGGATTCAAAGGTTTAGAAGAAGGAAAGGGTGTTAGAAGTGGCATCCAAGAATAATGGTAAGACAACAGTAAAATCCTTTACAACAAAGTCCTTATTTTTGTGCTTGAAAGGAAAAGTTATGCAATTATTAGGATGTATAAAAAATGTTTAGTTTGTTGTTGACAGAGAACTTTGGAGTAAGTGATGATGTGGAAGACAACAACAACGATGGCAAATTTGGTTGGGGTGATGCAGTCATTATGGAGACTTCTTAACATAGACGAGGGGTTGGGCTACTTAATTAAATCAGATAATATCATTGATTTTAAAAACATTACTTGTGATATGTCAACTCTTTTGAATTGTTATATCAATATCTTAACAAAAAAAAGTCATGTATTTGATTACCTCGACATGAAAGGGCTAGTGATATGCCATGCTCGTCCATTCAAATAAAAGAAATCAGACAGTATTACATGTCATAAAGAAATCTTATTAAGATTGAAGTAGTGTTCAATTTGGAATATCTAGATTATGTGGTCGCTATGTCTTCATCCTAAAGGGCTTCATAATTGAATGAATTTTCTACATCTTAATTCTTTCTTTCTCTTTTCTTTATTTTCTTATTTCATCTTTCTAATTTTGATTTTTTTAAAGACAATCATGTTTTTGCAAGTGTTGCTTCTCTTTTTTAGATATTCAACTCTTTTTACATTTTTTCATTTTTTTTTTCTTAATTTTTATTCTTTTTTTCTTTTTGCTTAAAGTTTATAATTATGGCTTTTTTTTGTGTGGATTGATAGTGGAGCTCAGGTAAAGGAGTCGTGAAGCAAATCTGTGAAAATTGGTAAAGGCCAGTACCATTGTAGTGTAGTGGTTTTTTTTTTATTCGTGAAGGAAATATAAATTAAACATCTTAGGCTTACTATTTAAAAAGATACTTCATCATACGGCATCGTTTTATCATTTCCTCTTCTTAGACTAGGTTTCATGAGAAGATAACTTAACAAAGCTTAACATGTTCATGACCACAAATCTTCACATGCATGTTTTGTGAAAATAGTTGACTGTACATCTAGATAATATCTACATTTACTGGTAGTCGTTGTTGGTTATAGAAGAAGGCAAAGGCACTTGGATCTCTAGATCAACCCAAAGTGGAAGATTTGATTGGAGGTTTAAAGGTGATCTTGATGGTGGTCTGATTGAGGCAGCAAGCATTGAAAAGAAATTGGCATTGGGTGGTGATTGCTCGAGTTCACTACGATAAGGCATGGGTGTGAATGGAAATGCTGGCTTAGTAGCAATTTCTTTGGTTGATGATATAGAACACATTGGCAATAAGCACTTGCAAAGAACTTCCTCCACAAGTAGCATCATCTTTGGATCGTGGTGTTACTACGATGATAGATTTGTTTAGTTCATTTGGTAATTGTGAAAGACAGTGGAAAATCGACTCTCATGTCAATTAGTGTGTGGATGCTGGAATAAGACTAGTTTGAAATGGTTAATCTTCTAACACTCATGAGTTCCTTTGGCTGTTTTCATTCATTCTTCTTCATTTAAGAAGGGAAAAACCCTAAAAATAGGTTGCCAAGCATTGCACATGCTCCTATCCACTAACTCATACACTACCCCAATCTACTAACCACTAACTACTAGCTCTGATGCTAAGCATGAGAACAGAAAAGAGAGAAGTTGGATTCATCATCTTAACTTTGTTGTATAGTACCCATCCCTAGTTGTTAATGAATACCATTCTTTGAGATAATGAGGTGGTATTGTTTGATAGAATTCTATGGAGGGAGGATTCATGTAGCAGGCCCTGTTTAGTGGGTTTAAGTCATCATCATTGTTATTATACTTCCAATTTAAATCACTAATAATCAACCTAGTGTGTTTCAACCCCTTCATGGATTCTGGGCAAAGATATATCTTTTTATTATCCACAAATGGCAAGGTCAAGGCTTCTGACATTTGCTTTGAATCACTTCAAAAAACTTTTGCGTTCCATTTTGTTTTGGTAGCTTCAATGTTATGATACTGTTTAAGAAAGGAAGCTTACTACAATACAGTATCCTTTGTAGTTGGAATTTGATTAGTGTTCATTTAACATTTTTTTGTAATCATAAGTCAATTATCTGATTCTTGGTTTTGCTCAAGAAATGAGGGATAGCTTTAGTATAATACATTCATAAAAGTTTCTGGTATAATTCATTTGTTATGGTTTTCTCTGGCCAGGTTTGCTTGATAATGTACTCAGCGACTACTTACAGGTAAAAGCCACCCAGTTGACTTCAACCACTGTGGCAACAGCTGGTCTTTCAATTCAGGTTCCTATTGCTGCTGTTGTAGATTCATTCACAGGCCGTGCACCCCATCGTCTTGAATACCTAGGAGCTGCTGCTGTTATGTTCGGATTTGTGGGTATCAACATCCCATCTGATGCATTTGACCACCCACAGGAGACTGCACCAGAGCAAGATGCCAAGAATGCTATCCTGACAGCTGAGATTGAGTTGGGCAGAGAAATTGTTCTATAAATATGCTATAATGAACCTATTTTGCCTGTGTTCTGGGAAATGATGGAGTGTCACCCTTGGCTTAGATGAACAAAACCAACATGAGAGACAATTGCAAATCAAACCAATTATGCTAAAGGTTTCACACCATACAAGTGTCAGAGAAGGCATTCCGGAACACTTGTGAAGTGGATTCGTTCATTCTCTAATGGAAACATGACCCTATATCTGAAGGCATTCTGAGATGTCATATAACAGAGAAGGCGTATAACAATGACAGAGATGGCATACAACAGTACAACACAGCAATGTCATATAAAAATGTCACAAAAGGCATTCTAGAAATTTTTTATGGGGATTCATTCATTCTCTTATGGAAACATGACCCTACACTTGATGAAATTTAATAAGAAATATTGTCCATACAACAAATCTCTACACAATTGCATGAATTTTTTTTCTATCTGGAAAACTAAGATTTTTACCTGATTGCTGGATCTTGTGAAATGTGGTGAGTTTCTTGAACATTTGCAGATTAACTGCTTGTTATACATGGTTTATTGAGAAATTGGTTCTAAACGAAGTACTTTTTGTCATATTTTCTTAATGATATAGTTTTCTGCTGTTATTTTGACTATCCACTTTTATTGCAACAAATTAGTAACCAGTTGTTACTCTTGTTCTCTTTGTTGGTGTAGCTTATGATCCTGACTTTTGAGTTTATTCACTTAAATGTCACCTTTTTTTCCAAATCCTCTATTTTTTTATTATAGCTTGTTTGTGCTGTTTTATGTATGAGTTTGAAGTTTAACTCAGCTAACCAGATTCCGCTTTAGTTTCTTAAGATCCTTAAATGGTTGTGTAGAACATTGATCTTAGTGGACTTCATTTTATTAGTATTATCCCTGAATACTGCATCATAAACATGGACAATATGGAAATGCAGATTTAGACATTAAGGACAGGTTGCTGCAATTACTTATATTGTTGGATACAGACTATACTGTGGTCTTAGTCCGGATTAAATATCTTTAAATCTATTCAATTTCTTTATCATCCTTACATATAGTTTTTTTTCATTTCAAAGACAAACCAGTTCATGTTTTGTTCATAATGTTTTTTCATTCCTTCCTCCCCCATGGACCTCCTCTTACCTTCTTATGAGCCAATTCAAGAGAGGATAACAGTTATGATGATTAGTATTTCTCAGTTATGATGATTAGTATTTCTCCCTGGTGCATTTTATGCAAGATTTTGAAATATTTGGAAGAAATATGATAGGATATGGATGTCAAAGGGAAGCCACTTGGGCAAAGCTGCGAGGAGAATATACAACTTCAGACAATTTCTGAGGTGTGACTGTTGTGACATGGCATGACAATTTTTCTTATTGTGGGTACTTAGTGTAGATTAATTTCAGACCTCTACATTCTTTCTTCTAACTCTGGGCCTAGCCGGTCAGAGCCCCATACCACTTAGATGGTGCCTTCAAGCTTCCTTGCTCCATGGAGAGATTTTCATCCACTTGACCACTCAACCTCCTGCAACAAGGCCCATAACTTTCTAACATTATAGAAATGTGGTACCCATAATAGGTTTAATGACACCAATCTTAAATAAAATAATTAACAATATAGAGGTCATAAATGCATTAAAAAAATATTAAGCAATCTTATTAAATCATTGTAGAAAATCTGAAGTATCAAAGTAATTATATGTGAAATAGATAATCTAAAATGAAATTGAATTGAAGGAGAGATAAAAAGGTGATAAAAACCTAGGTTTGTATATAAGAGTTATCAAGTTGATAGCAGTGATGAAGAATTTGAAACAAACTATTAATGATAGTATGAGAATGAAGAATTGTAGAGTTATGCTTGTGGTGTGATAAGAAGCTTGATTCTATGTTCATTAAACCCAAAAATATAAAAAAACCTCTAAGACCACAAAATGATGAAACACATTGTAGAAACACCTATAGCAAGAACCTCACATGCGATTGTATGTCGAGGTTGGTTGCAGGTGTGCTACAACACTTAAGTCAAGTGTCGAGCATGGCATAGGTGTGCATCCAAGAAGGTTCAGCATGTTGGATACTTATGTGCTTTAGGCATGCACGACCACATGGACCAATGCACACCCATTGCATATAAGCATGTTAGACATCTATTGAACACACAGAAGGTGAACCTATTATATTAACACAGTCAATGATCATGCAATAAGATCTATTTGTAAGCGGGAATAATACTCGCATGCATGAACAATGCCTCTACGAGATCACCTGGAGTGTGCAACAACTTGTTATGTTGTGCAATTTGCAAAATTCGAAGAATTTCCTATTTTGGTTAAAATCACATATTTCTTATTAGAAATTAAAATATTATTATGTATTTTTTAATAAAATATTATATCCAACAAAGGGGTAAGAAAGATGAATAAAGCAATTCAAAACTTCTTGAAAGGAAAATCCTTGGGAAAATTAATTTTATTGTGACAAAAACCTTCTTTTTCTTTCTTTCATCCTTAGTTTCTCACCATTCTTATACATCAATTTTACTATTGCTTCTCTAAAAACAAGATTTACTATCAAGGGCTTGGAGCAAGAACAGCTCACTAACAAATTAGTGGTAGTATGAAGGTGTTGTGGTTGAGTTGATAATAAACTAACACAATATCTGAGTACTTAGGCCTCACACTTCTCCCAATGTTAGAGCATTAATGAGTTGGCACGTTGAAGTTCTTGCTATATCAAGCTTAAGATCTCCACAAGATACAAAAAGAAAATGTGAAAATTTAACTATGCCAAAATGTTTAACCAAACATAAAAGTAGGCCTCTCAAATTATAGAGAGCTTAGGAGCATGGGTAAAAATATTTGAAAAATCAAATTAGCCTTAAAAAGCTTTAAAAGATGCTACCATAAGCTATTTCTAAATACCTTTTACTAAACTTTTCCCACTTTTTGAATGGCTAGTTAATAAAGGCATGAAGTTGTCATGGATTGTAGTGTACACATCTACAAAGGCACCTAGATTTGTGGATCAGGCCAAAACCAACTATAAAAGATCGCAGGCTGACATTATGGGGTCATTGCTGATTCAAGCAGTCACATATCGATGGGTCAGTGCTAGCAAGTTAGCGCTAGTCCAAATAGGTCATGAGTTGATGGGTCAACACTAGTTGAAGCAGATCACAAGTCGATAGGTCGACTTCTTCAAGCAGGTTGCAACTGAGGGTGGTTCTTTGGTCAAATCAACAAGTCAGTAATGGAAAATAGGTCATGAGTTGATGTTGAAAACAAGTTGTGGGTTTATTAGTTCACAAATCAGATTGGTGATCGAACAAAGGTAAGGAATTTGTACACACTTCAAGGTTAAGCAAACCCATGAATTAGCATAGGTGATCCATGCACTGAGGTAGGTCATGCGAACCTATGAGCAAATGCAACTTGGTGTATGGATCAAGTGGCAAGTGGAGTTAGACCAGTAAGAAACAAACCCAATATATTATAAGTAGATGCTTATGGCTTAAATAGTAGTCTAGAAGCAAAATTTGCATCTAAAATATATTTTGGACTTGAAATTAAACATATATATGATACATAAATCTCTTAACCATCTGAAAGTGTTGGAGCATACTTGACTAGATCATGAGCATTAAAAATCTTAAATAAAATCAGTGTTCTCACCAATTCCTCTGAAGTGGGGAAAACTTAACTTCAATGAGTTAATTATTTCAAATAAATCCTTGTAAGTCTTCAATGCATTCTGGTTTAATCTCTGTTAACTCTTCTCTTGTGATCCAAGTATCTTTCGTATTCAGTTTATCCTTCAAATGAACAACATACCTCTAACAACTCTGATTTTTCGTTAATGTAATTTGATCATTCAGTACTCTTTTCAATTTATTACCTGATAAGTTGGTTGACAATTAAGAAGGGTTCATTCTCATAGGATGTTGATGTTGACTTAAGTGACTCAGTTGGAATTTCAATCAGCTCATTGTAAGACACCAAATTTGAGATATTGAAGGTTTATTGATGCTATAATCAGTTGGTAGCTGCATAGTATATTCATTCAATCCAATCTTCTTTTAAGATCAGAATGCAATAACACCTCTTACATGTAACTTCCTTTGATTCCCAGTAGGAACTTGTTGAACCTAATTTAAATTATCATGTAGTCTCCTTCTGAGCATCCTTTATGCCTTCTTCACGCATGAACTAATCTCTTACATTGCTTATTACTTAAGATTATTTTATCTTTAATATAGTTATGAACTTTTATTATATGTTATGTAGACTCAGATATGCATGCTAGAATGAGTGTGGGATGAGGGCAATTAAGTTATAAGATTTGTAGTCATTATAGGCTTCAAAGGGATTCATTCTTATATATCTATATACATGTCCTACATATGATAATGATAAATCTCAATTTTTTATGCTTTCTCCTATTAGACATCATAATAAATTTCCTAAGTATTGTTAAAGTGTTTGAGTTATTATCCTTATGAACATACTTAGGGCATTAAATAGACCAAAGGGTGTGATTAACTATTTATATAACTCATCCTTAATTTTAAATGTATTTTTCATTATCTCTTAGTCAAATCCTAACTTAATGATAACCACATTTTAAGTAAATTTTTAAAAAAATTGTATCTCCACTCATTTCTTCAAGTAGATCATCAAAACATAGGATAAGAAACCTATACTTCATAATTAATTTATAAATGACCCTATTATTGATATACATTCTCCATAATCCATCTTTCTTTGGGGTTAAGAAAGAGAGAACTATACAATAGCTAAAGCTTTATTGTATGAAACTGTTATAATAATTTTTAAATCTATTGATCTATTTTGTAATAACTTTTATTTTTATCTCGATTAAGATGGAAGAAATTATAAAATTAAACTAAGAAGATTGTCATTATGTATACTTAAACTTAATAAAATAATTTTTTAAAATATGTTATTTATACATAAAAGTATTAAAATAATGATAAAATATTTGAGAGTATGTCATAAACTTAAATTTGGATAAAATTATTATTTGAGTATATCGATAAAAAGAATTCTTTAAGATGAACTCAACATAATGAGTTTGTAAACTTTGGATATAAGAAATTTGTTTTGAATTTTTAAAGATTTAGATACAATTATAATTTTCAAAATAGAACTCAAGATAGATTTGTAAGTTTTAAAATTTTGGCTTAGGTCAAATTGATTAAAAAAATGAATAAATTTATAAATATAAGATTGTTGAAATGTGCCATAGTAGGTTTATAATTTCTAAATTTTGATGCAAAAAGAAATCGATGTAGTGGTAGATAAATTTAGAATTAATAAATTATAAGGTGTTTAACAAAAAAATCTTGTACTAAACCCCATTTGAATAAGATTTTCTTATTTCCTATAGTGATGGTGTGAGTAATTCAAATAAATGGATTTTCTTGGTAGTTCTCACTCTTCAAACCTAATCTAATGGAGATCATCAAAGAATTTTGATCGTTAAGACTTATCACCCTTTATCATGATTATAAATAGGTATGATGAGTCGAGTAGGGAGCCATGAATGAGTGAAGTGAAGCTTACTCTAATAAGCCTACTAGTATTTGGTTAGGAGTTGAACATAATAAATAAAGTAAGGTGTTATCATCTCTGTTAGGGTTACTATGAACTTAAAGGAAGTATCATTGTTGTGCTTTAATTGAGAAGAAAGCATTCTAACTCATGGTTTCCACATCTCCAACAAGGTAAGACTTAAGGCTCAGTTAATATTATTTTGCTTTAAATTTTACAAGTTTGCTTGTGAGTATAGATAAGGAAAAGCTAAATCTTCCAACAAAATAAGCTTAATATGTTTGGTTTGCCATAGAAGGAAGGTGATAGGTGTCAAGAGAATAAGAGAAAGAGAAAGAAAAATAAGAGATTAAAGCTACTAATAAGTATCCTATTTGTATGATGGTGTAGATCATATGATATGATAAACTTATGCCATTAAGATATGATGCTAGGTTGTGTGGTGTTTATTAAAAATAACATACTAGATGATTTTTTGTGTTTATTATTACTAGGAGAATTTAAGTTGCAAGTTAAGTTGTCATGTTTATTGCACAAGGATGATATAAGTATTGTACTTGCATGATGGGTTGAGTTATCAGGTTCATTGTGCAAAGGAAATATAGGTATTAGTCTTGTACAATAGAGTTGTAACATAATATATATAGTTGTATGAGTATAATTATGGTGATTATACTAGATGATTGATTAAGTCGATGGTTAGGATTATATTTGTAAGATGTACGGAGTCATATTGTATGACAAAAATACAGATTAAATCAATACATCATTGGATTTGCCAAAGGAAAAGCACAAATAGTCTTATATGAAAGATCATATAATATGATTAAGTTGATCATATTAGATGTCTCTTAGAGCTATGAATAAAATAATTAAATCTAGCAAGAGAAGAGACTAGGATCATACTAGTTTGTTGGTTAGCATCATTTGGTATGATGACTTGGTAATAAATTAATAGTGAAAATGTATGACATGATCAAGAATCTCGTATTATGTGAAAAGAGAATCATATTATACAATGAAGGTCTATTATTATGACTAAAAAGATTTATTATCAAGGGCTCAAGACAAGAACATATCACAATTATATTTTTTTATTATTATATTTTTATTTTATTAATTCATTTATTAAATTTTTTAGAGTCTCATTAATATCTGTAACACAGGTACTATATTTCTATATTAAGAGATATGAAATTAGTGTTATGGATAAGAATTCTATTAATTAATTGGCATAATAGTTTGTCTTTTATAGGTTTTTAATTATGTGCATATTTGGATCTCTATAAACTTAACATAGTAATTATTTAGATTAGATGGTTATGTATAGTTTTATAATTATATTACTTATATTAATTTTTATTTAATATATATAGTTAAATAGTTGGTGTTTGAATTTTATCTCACTAACATGCCTCCATCTAAGGTTTTTTTATTATCGCCTATTATTTTAGTTGCACATCACCTCTAAATTTTATTATTATTCAGTAGATGGTGAGATGGGACTCTAATATAACTCATAGTATCCAATTTGGTAAATTATATCCAAGTGCTAATTTGTTGGATTTCACATAATGAGGGTAAGCCATGGGGTTCTTTAATGAAAAGATGAGAGAAACTAGATAAGATGGGTCTTACTAATGGTTGTATGAATACATATGGCACTCACTTGAAACATCTCTCATTCTTATGGCCCAAATAATGGTTCCATAAATAAATTTGTTATTTACTTCACTCATATGAGGCAAAGTAAATTTTCTTCTCTTAGTCAGTGGTTGGTTTCTTTTTAATGAGTTGAATGTGATCTCTACATGGAGATGGATATAACTTAATTTTATTACCTTAATGTGTAAATATGTAAGTCTTAAATCAATTAGAAAGAAGAACATCATCGTTATGCCATTATCTAGTACAACCTTATAAATGTTTTCTCTTAGTTTAGCAAAAATATAAAAAATCATGACACATTGAAGTATGGTTCAACAGAGGAATGTGAATTATTAGAAATAAAAAAGAATGTTTTTAAAAAATATTTTTTAAAAGATAATTTTTAATAAGTTTGAGCAAATCTCTGAAAATAATTTTATGTAAATTTTAATTTGGCAAGTCAACTATTGAACATGTTGCAAGTCAACATTAAAAACAAGTTGTGGGTCAGATTTACAGGTTGAGCAAAGGTAAGGAATTTGTGCATGATCACAGTTTGCATGAGCCTACATGTAAGGAAAGGTGATCCACATACAAAGGTAGGTTGCATGAACCTAAGAGACTGAAGCACAAAGGTATTTCACATGAACGTATGAGCGAATGCAAGTTAGGTGCAAGCTAAATGGCAAGTTAAAGTGAGTTGATGGTAAGTCAAGTTAGGCTAATGGAAATGGATCTAATGGGCAACAAGTGGGAGATTAAGATTTTAACAACATTCTAAAAGTACAAATTAAGCTCAAAATTAAACTTGTATATGACAACTAAATCCCTCGACCATCTGAAATTGTCGGAGCATGCCTAATTGGATTGTGTGTAGAAAATCTTGAGCGCATCTGGTGTCCTCACCGAAACTTAGCTAGCATCTAACCAAATAAGAGGGCATTATAACCTTAATCACATTATACACAATATGCTAGTGACTTTGTACATGAAGGGCATCATAGTCTTAACCTTGCTATGCGTAAGGTGTTGGTGATTTTATGCTTATTAGTCACATTGTGCACAAAGTGTTGGTGATTTCATATAAGGTATCATGGCCCTTATTACACTGCACACAAAGTGTTGGTAACTTCGCTAATAATTTTACTAGTCATTTCATATAAATTATTAACCCATTAAATTTTATATTATTATTTTTAGGTAAATCAATTAAGTACATAATACTTTGAACGAATAACATGTGATCATATAAACATCTAGAAAATCTTTAAAATAAGCATTATTGAAATCATTTAAAACCATCAATAAATTACTATTTTGTTTGCATCACCATTCTCAAGTTTAACTATAGTATGCCCCTAAGGTTAAAATATTATATAATTAAGTAAAACAAATAATAGTTTATATAAGAAAACATCTAGTTAAAATATAAATTATATTTAAATTTAATAATTTATTTATATCATAGTTATTTAAATTGATAAAGTTTTCTTATTTAATCTTCTCTTCAATATTTTCTATAATGAAATACATGTATAAGAATTATAATATAATCTTTTTTTATTAAATACTTTATATTCGTTTATCACAATACTTTTGTTCTTATGTTAATTATAATACTATTAAATCCTTACTAATTATACTCTTAAATTTTCTCAAATGATTTCTTCATCCCATCTTCACCATATATTAGCCAATATGATTCTTGAATTGGTTGTTTAGAGGTTTAATTAAACCTGCCCACATCCTTTCTCTCCCTTTAGCCATCCACTTAAACTAGATGATCTTGATTCTGACTCTCGATTCACCATAATTTAGTTGGACCCCAAAGCTGGAAGACTCTTGTAATCCTACACTTATGCTCATGCATTCTAAAATAACCCCATGGTTTAAAGATTTTTTTACATAATTATGGTTACTTTGTTTGACAAAACCTAACCCTAAACTCTTTCTTCCTGCACTTTGACTATTTTTAGCCAACCAAAACCTCCTTCCTCACTAACCTATGACAAAACTAAAGTGTCATTGCAACTCTTGCTCTCCTTTGAAGCTTCTTTTACTCCCTTCATAATTCTTGAGCTTCCTTTATGACTTATGCTCACTTTCTTTCCTTTCCCACAAAACCCCAAAACTTCTTTCTCTAACTTCAACTAGTCTTAGATCCTCCCATCTCTCTCTCTCGTTCTCTTTCTCTCCTTTGCTCACAACTCAAAGGCAAATGATGCAACAATCAAAATGAAAACCAAGAAAATTAAGATTCATAGTTTATTGACAAGATTGCAGTGAAGATATCATATGATGTTCAAGCTCAACACCACTTTGACAACAAAGGTAGTGATGTCCTACATAGCTAGTTGCATGGCTCACCTCCTCCTTAAGACTCCTGATGGCAACACAACATCCCCTTCACCACCTCACTCTACTTATTAATTTCTGACTGATCATTACACATGGAATTTGAAGCTTGAATTATTGCACCCACAAAAGAAAAAAATAGAAGCATAATTGTGTTCGATAAACATAAACAACCAACCCATAATTGGTTGGGAGCAACCCTAAATTTAACTAATTTAATGATATTAAATCACATACATTCACAAACATATGGTGCATAATTTGCACATATCACAGTTTTTTAATTTACAAATTTATCCTCTACAAAAATGTTTATAATTATGTTGACATTAAAAAATTACAATCCCATCCTTCGACATTCTAAAAATCATAAATATATCTTGATTTGAAATTTTAAAATTACATTTTAATAATAATTTTTTAAAAAAATTATAATTAATTATTCACTCTTTCAAAAATTACAAACTTATTATCATTAAACTCATCTTAAATAGTTCTTCTATTAATGTGTTTAAGTAAGTTTTTTGACTAAATATAAAATTATGACATTGGCTCAAACCACAAAATCTCTTTTTTCATTTCTCAAATCTCACAAGATATTCATAAAATCCACTTTCAATCAAAAATGTATGGGAAGAACCTAAGTTTTTAATTATAATTATTAAGTTCTCTTCCTCTTTAAAAGTTTGCCTTATATTCAAATAAATTTTGAAAGCAATGAAACAAATATCAACAAACTCGTTTTGACAAGCTTTTTTCAATGGTGTGCTCAATATTTCTAAGATGAAATTTAAAATTATTATTTTAAGTAATTCTTTTAAAAAATTAAAATTTAAGTTTAATTTATCAAATCATTATAGATGTCAAATACAAAAATATAATTATAATATTTTTAAAAGAAATTAAACTAACAGTTATAACAAATTTTTTGATTAAGTTTTTTGCATGACCTATTTATTTGGTGCAATTATGGCTTACATAAAACAATACCAAGCGATAGCAATGGAATGACAGATAAGGCTAGAGTTTGAAATAATCTTGAACTAGTTAAAACCACAGAGGAGCGACGACGACTGAGGAGCGATGACGGAGGAGCGAGAAGGACGCGGGGACGTGCCGGGAGGGTGGCTGTGGCTTGCCTGACGAGGTGTGGTGGTGGAAGGTGAGGTTTACTCGGGTGCAGCCTCTAATCTAGTGGCGATACCAGAGGCGGAGCGTCATAGATGTGGACTGCGGTGCCGCGCGGTGAGCCTAAGGACTCCAGGGGGATTGGCGACACTGCATGGCCAGGAGCAGCGGTGTGTTGTTCAGGTGCGGCGGCGGTCAACGGTCAGCGATCGTCGGCCCCACACTTGAGTGGCACGTGGGGTGGTCAACCGTTCGTGCGTGGACCTGGTTCATGTTTGAATTTGAATTTTGGTTCACGAGGGGTGCGTTAGGACAGAATTGATCAGCTCAGGTTCCTACGGTGCATCATACCCTTCGTCCCTGTGGTTGCGCCACGAACCCTGCAGCCCTAATCGGACGTTCGATGGCGGGAAGCACGCTTCGGAGGAGCAGCCGGCGAGCAAGGACTACCGCGAGCAACTCCCCAGTGCGGGAGTGCCTTTCCTCATCGTCTGGAGGAGGAATGCCATCTGATGAGGGACCCCCACTTCCTATCAACTTGGAGGCTGGAGGCTTCTCAGGGAATGACGCCACATTGGAGGCCCAGAACACTGCGACGAGATGTGTGAGAGCGGAGGCGAACAAATTTACTGGAGATGCAGAGATGAAGGGGGCTGTGGAGAATTTGCCTGCCAAGGCCACCTTTAGAGATGTTTTGACAGCTCGTAATAATCAGAATGTTAACATGGTGAATTCCTTAATGCGCCCGGCAAATATTGATGTCAAGGAACGTGTCGCGACCATTCCTGACATTGCTGAGGACGATGAGATCCTCGTCTCTTCTGAAGCTTGCCAACGACGAATAGATTTTCACAAATTCGACCTGGTGGGTCGAATTTCTGGGAATATGTTCCCTTTCCCGGTCATTGCTCGGGTGCTGCTTAAACGTTGGGGCCACCACAAGAATTTCAAAGTGTTTGATTTGTCTTCAAACTACTTTTGCTTACATTTCGAGTCTATGGAAGACCGAAATGATGTGTGGCTTGGGGGGCCGTGGCAAATCGCAGGCCAAGCTATGGGTCTGGATGTTTGGTCGCATGAGTTCAAACCCAGCGATTCCTATGCGATGTGCGCCCCGATCTGGGTGCGGTTCCTTGGCTTGCCCCTGATTTACTGGGATGTGGACAATATTTTGCGCATTGCGAAGGCTATAGGAGATCCATTCCTTCTCAACGGGTGGACAGCGGCAATGGAGAGATCTTCTATGCCCGGGTCTGCGTACGAACGGACCTCTCCAAACCTTTGAAGCCGGGCATTTGGCTCAACAGGGACTTTGGGAGACCTACCAGAGTTTCGAATATGAGGGGCTGCCGAGGATTTGCTTCTCGTGCGGTCATGTTGGCCATTTAGCCAGCCATTACGACGTGCAGCTGATGAAGGTGGTGGTTCACCCTGGTGACGACGAATGTTCTGAAATGGGCGGGAACAGGGGCCAGAGGGAAGGAGGGGAGGACAACCTCGAGGTGACGGAAGATGCACATGGATTAGGACCTTGGATGCTAGTCCAACCTAGACAGAGGAAAACGGGTGCTACTGCTCGGAGTGGCCCAGCAGCCACGGCAAGCCAAGGCCCCAGGAAAGACGTTAAACGAACTCGTGGACAGGTGCACGTCGGCTCGTCTTGGGGTGCCCGCAGCCCCTCGAGGGAACGTGGGAGGAGCAGACCCAGGCGGAGTTCACCATCTAAGAGCCACGCGTATCATAAGTTGGTGAGCTCGGGAGATCAGGCCCTGGTGGCAGAAGGTGCGGAGCGGGCGGCCCGTGGGGGCGGAGACAGGGGAAAGTTACCCGTGTCTATGGTGGCTCGAGAGAAGTATACACCCACGGACCTGGGCGGCAGTGCGGCTTAATTGGGGGGGCCATGGCTGTGCTTCGTGGGGCGTAGCAGCCATTACAGGCGGTGATGGTGGAGGTTCTGGGAGGTGCTGATGCACGGCTACAGGAAATTCTTGTTCTAACGATATTATTATTTATGAATGTTATAGTGTGGAATATATGGGGCGTCAAGAACAGGAAGTCCAGGGGCTATTTGCGCAGGCTTGTCCGTGAGCGGAATGTCACTGTTGTGGCATTAATGGAGACTAAAGCGTGGATTTTTTCTAGACAAGATGCAGATTGGCTCCTCGGGAGAGGCTGGGAGTTCGCGACCTACCCCTCAGAGGGCATGTCGGCTGGCTTTGTTATTCTGTGGAGAAATGGGGCGGATCTTAAGGTTACTGGGGCTTCGTCTCATGCAATGGCATGCACAGTCAAAATCCTACCTGACGGCATGATTAATTGTTTCTTCGTTTATGGCCCCAAACATCACCATATGCGCCAGGTCATTTGGGATGCTGTCCGGAACTCCTGCGGGGGCGACGAGCCTCTTCTCGTTGCTGGAGATTTTAATTTAGTTTTGGCACCTGAGGAGAAGTGTGGTGGGCGGCGCTTCATTTATGGTAGGGATCAGCAGGACTTTGCAGACCTTATGCAGGATCTCCAACTTGTTGATTTGGGCTTCTCCGGCAATAGGTTTACTTGGAGCAACGGGAAGCAGGGTGGCGCGCGCATCCTCGAGCGTCTGGATCAGGCTCTAATGAACTCAGCAAGGTTGCTCGCATTTCCTGTTTGTTCGGTTCACCACCTCAGTAGGCTGGGTTCGGATCACTGTCCACTGCTGATTAATGTGGGAGGTGGGGATCATTGGCCGAAATCCAGCAGGCCTCTCTTCGACAGTGTGTGGCTGGATTTCCCTCAATCTTTCCAGGTGGTTGATAAGGCTTGGCGGAGACATGCTAAGGGAGACAACATGGAGGTAGTGATGACGAAATTTAAGCGCGCACTGATGGCGTTGCTTAGATGGAGCCGCAAGGAGGTGGGGAATATTATAGACTGAAACAGGGAGTTGGAACGGGACATCAACGAGCTTCAAAAGAGGGAGTCTAGCGAGGGCCTTTCGGAGGAGGACCATAAGCGGCTTGGGAATATGGTTATGGCCTTTCACCGCGGATGTGCTCACGAAGAACAGTGGTGGTGGCAGTGCGCCAAGGTGCACTGGGCGCAGCTCGGTGATTGCAACTCGAAGTTCTTCCACAATGCAGCCTCGGCTCAGAAAAGGGCGAATCGCATTACCTACATGAGGGATGATGACGGCAACATAGTGGAGTCCCCCGACAGCATTAGGCGACTTGTCCTCGCCTATTTCGAACGAAAATGGGGTGATGGCAACCAGACGCCCCTGCCCCCAATTACCTCGCTTCCGGGATCCATCATCGATGAGTTGGGCTCCAGCCTTTGTCGCAGGGTTACGGAAGATGAAATTGATGTAAATCGTGTGAGAACAACGCACAAGAGGGGAGGGGTGAATTGTGTTTTTCACTAAAATTTAGATTAAGAAAAATTCTTTCAATAAAAAAAAAACGTTTGTAAATAAATTGTGAAAACGAAAAATGCAATAATAAGACAAGCAAAGAGAAGACAAATATTTTTAGGTGGTTCGGCCAAACCCTTGCCTACATCCACCCCCGATCAACCCGATCAGGCTTCCACTAACCACTACCTTTTGCCGAAGCCGGTAGGGGTAAACCAAGTACAACCGGTGCTCCAACGAGACACCAAAAATCCGAACAAAATGTTACAGAATGATGCAATGAAATGTGGAAGAAAGCTGTCGAAATTGGAGAAGAAAGTTGAGCTCGTAGCTCCCACGAGTATGCCAATTGTTGCTCTCGGTTTTGGCCTTTTTCCTTAGTTTTTGAAGAAGTTTGCAAGTGGATTCATCAACCCATAATTTGTAAAGTGTCCTATATATATAGTCCACCAAAAAGCAGTTCCAAACGGCTAAGAAAAAAGAAACCAGAAAATAGCCGTTGCCGGAAGCCCGAAAAGGAAGAAGAAGAGCAGCTGCCGTCCGATCCCACTTCAAGAATGGACGGCTGGATGGACTTCACTGCTTGATCATCTCTAGACCGTCTGATCCGGGCGGACTTGATCTGAACCATTGGATCCCACGCGCTGAACGAACGGCGCTGATTAAACAGCCGTTCGAAATTACTCTCGCCCGTTGGATCTGGGCGCGCTTGATCTGAACCATTGGATCCCACGCGCTGAACGAACGGCGCTGATTAAACAGCCGTTCGAAATTACTCTTGCCCGTTGGATCTGGGCGGGCTTGATCTGCGCCTTTGGATCCTGCCGAAGTTATAAGGTGGGATTTTTAGTCCCACACTGCAGAATGAAACTTCGCACACTGCTTTATAATAGATTCGCGCCTATTAACCTGCGAGCCACTTTGGGGCCGGCTCCCCCCTTCCTTGGCCGGGATTTCATCACCCGGTTCAGGTTGACTTAGCCATGCACTGTTCTTTGACCATTGACCAGCGCTAAAGTTAGACTTAGCCGAGCTCCTCTCGGCAGGCTTGGCTTAGCCAGGCACTGTTCCGTTGACCGTTGACCAGCGCCAGCCGAGCTGCTCTCGGCGGTCTTTGGGCGGGCTTTGCGCGCCCCTTTCGGGTCAACCAAGTTTTTATTTTTCTCTCTTTTTTTTATTCCTAAAAGGCCTGGACGGGCTGTTTTGACGCCGGGTCGACCCGCCCATGCTACAGTGCTTTTTCCCGAGACTTTTGCAGTTTTAGGGTATTTTTGACGAATTTTTTAGCCACAAATTTGAATATAAGTGAATAAAAATAATTTTATATTCTTATAGTATTATAAGTTAATTAAGTGGCTATGAAAAGAAATTTGTAAAAAACGATTCCATAATAATATTAAAAAATCAAATACCCATGTCTATACATTTTGTCAAATATACTTGGCCCAAAAATGAAAATTCATCATTAAATAATTTTATAATATTTTTAAATGTTAATACTACTAGTGTGCCTCATAATCTCAAGGTTTTGACATATCAAATTCAAGAGAAATAAAAAGAAATTTAATTATAAAAAATCTTGCGCATGTCTCAAAAATTCCTTGAAGTATGTCATGACCTCAAGGCCCTTAGAGACCATTATTTTAGACATCTAAAATACATGGCTTGATTTAATTAATTATTAACAATTTTACTTAAATAAAACAAGCCTTCAATAATAAATAACTTGGTTTTGTAATTATCACATCAAAGGGTACAACAGAAATCATAGTGCTATGAGAGGAATCAAAAGGAATCGCGCCCCGGGAATTGACAGGATCACAATGGACTTCTGGGACATAGCACGGTGGGATATTATTAATGCTGTAATTGCCTTCTTCGAGGAGCGCAGGTTGCCGGAGGGCTGGAAGGACACCCTTGTAGTCCTTATTCCGAAGAAACAGGGGGCTTGCCGGCCGGAGCATTTCCAGCCGATCAGCTTATGCAATACCATCTATAAGGTGGTGGCTCATATTCTTGTTGGCAGGTTGAAAACACTGCTGCCAAGTCTTATTTCGTAGGAGCAGGTTGCTTTCGTCCTTGGGAGGAGCATCTCGGATAACATAAACATTGCCTAGGAGATGGCAGCGAGGATGCGCTCCTGCACCGCTGCCTCCGGCCTCATGGCTGTGAAAGTCGACATGGAGCAGGCCTATGATAGGGTTCGATGGGACTTTCTGGTTGAGGTCATGAAGGCAATGCGCTTCCTGTTATTTGGTGCGAGTGGATCACAGCGTGTATCTCTGGTCCACGGTTTGCTGTTCTCATTAATGGATTGCGGCTTCCTTGGGTGGCGGTGTGTCGGGGCCTCCGGCAGGGCTTCCCGCTTTCGCCCTTCCTCTTTGTCATGGCCACGGAGTACTTGTCGTGCATAATGCGGGACTACGAATCCCGACAGTTGCTTGGGTTCAGACCGGAGAAGCACGCGCCGCGGGTTTCCCACCTCCTGTTTGCGGATGACGTGCTGGTGTTTGCTCCTGCATCACGGGAGGCTGCGAGCGCCATTCGCCGCATTCTGCGGGCTTTCGGGGATAGCGCTGGCTTGAAGGTTAATTTCTCAAAGTCCAACGTTTACTTCAGTAATAAATTCAGCAAGAAGAAATCCCGCCTAATTTCTAGGAAGCTTGGCATGGAGCTCGGCAGGACTCTGACGTATCTGGGGGTTCCAATCACTGCGCGGCGATTGACCAAACATGATTTGAATTTCCTCGTCCAAAAGATTGACACTACTGTGGTTAGCTAGCGTGCCCGGGTGCTGTCGCTTGCGGGCAGGGTTGCGCTGGCGTCCTCTATTTTGTGCGTCATCCCCAACCATATCTTGCGGCATAGTATGGTGCCGGCGGGGATCCTTGCTGACATTGAACGGCGCATAAGACAATTCCTCTAGGGTGGCACGAGTAATGCGCAGGTGCTGCACTACGCGTCTTGGGACTGCGTGACTATGCCAAGGGCGGCCGGAGGGCTTGGCCTTCAGGATCTTCGCATTTGGCACCATACTTTGCAAATGGGGAACTGTAAACGTATCCTTGGACATGATGCGGGCTTATGGGTAGACATCATGAGGAGGAAGTATGGGTTCAACGATTCGCTGATGAAGGCTCCCCGGAAGGCCTCTGCTGTGTGCTAGATGATCCTGGAAGCGATGCCGGCGGTGATTTCGTGCTTTGTGTGGAGTATTGGAGACGGCCGGAGGGTGCGATTTGTGGAGGATAATTGGCTCAGCATCCTCCCAATATGCTGCTGGCCAACGTTCATTAATATGCTCTCCAGCTGGCCAGAAAGCGTCGTCGAGTGCATTAGGGCCGACGGCGTCTGGGATGTAGAGGCGATTTCCAGTTGGGCGGGTGCGGAGCTCATCGACAGAATCTTGCATCTTCCGCGTGCTCAGGATTCTGTCCAAAATGTCCTGTTCCAAACGCACACCGAGATGGCGAAGGCTCACAGCGACCGGATCTACGCGGATATCAAGTGCAACGAGTGGTCTTACGCAAGGGGTGGTGGACGTCGTCCTAATGAGATCATATGGAGGATCTGGAAATTGAAGGTGCTGCCGAAGGTCCGGGTTTTCCTTTGGCGGGCTGCCGGCGACTTTCTTCCAACGGAGACGTGGATGGCTCGCCGGGGAATTTGCCAGGATTCCTCGTGTCCCCTTGGCTGCACGGAGGCGGAGTCCCTACAGCACGCTTTGTGGGACTGCCCACGTGCTCAGGACGTGTGGGCTGCCAGCCATGCATGTCATGTGCTGCTGGAGCTGGGCTGGCCCACGGGTGCGGCGTCCGGATTTAGAGTTTTGGACAAGCTTTTCCGGCTTATGGGTTCACCTGCTGCGCGTCGCGGAGACGGGGCGCGTCATGTGGCCACGCTTGCCACTACCATATACTACATATGGTCGAGGAGAAATGCGTTCAAACACAATAGCCACGTGCCCACGCCCTGCTCGTTGTCAAGGATTATCAGGTTCGAGGTGAGCACGGTTCTCAGGAGGCATCTTGTCTATTCATCTCTGTCCAGCGGGAATCCTGGCAGATCTTCGGATTTGCTTGTTACGCATGGCTGGCTTCCCCCCCCCCCCCAACAGGATGGATTAAAGTCAACTGTGATACTGTGGTTGGTGACTTCATGGCTGGTCTTGGTGTCGTTGTTAGAGACTGCTTGGGCAGACCTCTCATGGTGGCTGGTAAGAGGATGATCTCAGTGGCTGCTGACATGATGGAGGTCCAGGCCATTCTATTGGCATTCGACCTTCTTAGGGGATCCTTTCCCCAGTATCGTGCCGTGGAGATCCAGTCTGACTTGATGACGGCACTTCAGGTGGCTCGGGACATGGTTTCCAACCCCAATAGGGAGGGGGGTGTTTGCTGTTACTCTTCAGTATGTTAGAGATATGGAGGCTCCGGTTTTCTCACATCCACAGGGAAGGGAACGAGCCTGCCGACTGGGTTGCCCGTGATGCTTGTCTACACGAGTTTGCTTGGATCCCTGGGGGATCTCTTCCCCAGCCTCTTCTTAAACTTATGTTGTCTGATTTTTTGTTTGATCCCCCTTGAGGATCTTATTGTAAAACCTGTGTGGCATTGCCACCTTTGATATAATGATATATCCCTTTCAAAAAAAAATAAAACAATACCAATTAGTTATTTGAATCAAAATTAAACTCTTTAAATTATTCGTCAGTTTAATCTTGAGATTTATGATTTAAAATATTAAAAATAATTAATAAAATAAAAAATAGTTTGTTGTAACAAAACTATTGATATATAAACCAAAAGTATAATAAACAATACATTTTTAAATATATAATTTTTTAATAATATTTTTAAAATTTTTTTATTAATTAATTTAATACTTGATAAATATTTATTGAGAAATTACTGAGTTGTTCTATAATAAAAATTCAACCAGTTTATATAGTTTGTTAGCAATCAATAGAACTTATGAAATGTCATTATTAATATAATAATATTTACTATGAGAAACTGTAGTTTTTATATGATACTAAATTAATTCGTAATGCAATTATCTGAGTTGTGCACTTCAGAAAATTTCTTTGTTAAAAATAACGTTTATACAAATTTTTAAATACCTCTAAAATCTTAAAATGACCGATTTATTTTTATTTTTATTATTCCTTTTTTTTACAAAATAGCAGCTCCATATTAATTGTTTTTTTTTTTTTTTTTAAATGTACCGGAAACCCTATGATCCATTCCCTCGCCGTTTGGCATTCTTTATCCATCGCTGATCCTGGAAGTGTAACTTGGCGCCGTCGTTGCTTGGCTTTTCCGGAACCCTAAATCTGGGATCTTTGTTCTCTGATCGATTTCTTAGTGCGCGATCCGACGTCTTTGGTGTCGCGTAGGTTTCTCTCGAGCACCTTCTTCGCCCTGTTCTGCTCAGAATGTTGGGCAAAAGGATGTACAAGACGAAGCTCTGTGTTCTCTATCAGAGAGGACGCTGCCCTCGTCACAACTGCTCTTTCGCGCATGGGGAGGCCGAGCTTCGGCGTTTTTCTGCATCCTTCAGTGGTAAGAGATTGTTTTTGCTATGGAATGCCTTTTTGTCTGGTCCATTTTCTTTATTGCGGACTATTTCTACTTGTAATTGAACGGATTTCTGTTCTTTTAAACAGACGATCGGAGCACATTTTCCTTGCATTTTTGTTTTGTCAGATGGAAACGTAAATTTTACGGTTAAATTTTCAGGTTGTCTGCTTGCATCTGTGAAATGAGTGAAATTTCCTTTCCATTCCACACCATTTGGCAGGGAAATTTTTCTTGCATGTATATGAATGATGCATTTTCGTGTGTAAGAAAAGATTGTGTTGCGTGGATTTCTTTGTTTGATTTGAGCTAACAGTGTTCTTATGCAGAATCTTGGATATTTTTGTTCAGACCTTTTCGTAGGTGTTTATTGTAATGATTTAAAAGTTAGGGATAGTTTAATTTTGCCTCTAAAAAAATGGATTGATGTGGTTCAACTTGATTTATTGTTACCTAGTCATTAATCCTAGGTTTCAATTAGTTCTAACTGAAATGGAACAAAATTTCTTTTTCTTTTGGAATCAACACCTTACAAAACAAAGAACAAGAATTTGAAGTTCATGCATGCGGGAGCTTTGATGCATTGGGAGTTCATTGATCCTTTCATTTGCGGTCTTAGGATTGGAGATGTCAAAATTAAGTGCGGGATATAAATATCATTTATACTTTTTCTAGATCATAGTTAGTCAACTCTGTTCTTGATTTGAATCTTGGTTGAACTTTATCTGCTCCAGATAAGGTTGTTACCCTTGACAAGCAAGTGGCATTATTATTGTTTTTTATCCAATCAAAACAGACCTCATATGTATTAGTTCCAAAATGTTTTATGGATGGTCATTTTTCTTTCCATTATTTTGTATTTTTGAGGTTTGGAAGTATTGACGAATATGAAGTTATCCATTATTTGGATTACTGTTTTAATGCAAGAGGTTGGATGGGATGAATAGATGGTTGTACTCATTGAAAAAGATCAATTTTCATTTTATTTTTACTTGAGCTCTTCTATTCTTCTGTTGCCTGGTCATCTACATAAACTAGGCACTGAATGGTTTTTATACTGCTTTAGCAATTTGTTTTTCTTTTATTTAGAATGGTTGCTTGTATGCAAGCTTCTTGCAGAACAGTTTTGGTGTAGTTCCTGGCCATTTGTTGACGTTATCATCAATCAAATTATTGACAAACATTGTTAACAGCATTTCAGTACTGTTTATGTGGCATCTCTCAGATGGTCAAGTGACATTTGTTGAACGTGAATTGCGAAATATATTCTGCTCTTGAAGGATCATTTATCTCAGTGCTGCTTTTTCTGGTGTAGCAGTCATTTATCTTAATCTCCCAGTTTCACTATTGATTCATTTGTCAAGCATAAGCGATGGTTTATAGGAATTTAGGTGTGCCATAAATGTTATGGTAATCTTCATGTCTCTTGCCTCTAGTTATTAGAAACTTCAGCAAATATTTTTGCTATACGTGATAAGTCATGCAGTTGGATCATTTCACTGGAAGCATCAGTCATCAGTTCAGATGTTACAAGATATGGATATCAAGCTTATAATGGAGTGTTTTATTTGTGAATTGTGATCAGAGCCTATTCATCAGACTGGAGCCTCTTTCTCTCCATTGTTATTAACTATTCTATCTGGAACAGCTCACTTTGCTGGTCTAAAGGATATTATTTCATCTTCATTCTTGTATTTCTAATCATAAAAGGGTTCTCTGTGATCTGTTTACTCTGGTACTTCATTATATATTAATTTTATGGGCCAGCATATATGTGGCTATTTGGAATTGCAAGGAGACAACTTCTTTTCCTTGTTCAATTTCTGATAACATTGAGATGGTAAGCCTTGAGGTTTAAGGGTCGTCTGGTCTCCGCCATGCTCTCCAATGGAAGAGTTGTTCTCTCTGTGATTTTTCTCGATTTTTTTATCTTTAGGTAGACGGGAATATAGAAGTGGTGATCTCAGAGACAAACTTGATAGGAGGCATTCTCCACCTCGTAGATATTCTCCAGGTAGAGATGGAAGGGGTTATCATAGTCAAAAGCCTGCTTCTTATGATAGAGGTATACTGTCTGACCTCTTCTGTCCTTTCCATAATTATTAGCTTAGTGGTGCTAATGATGTCTTGCTTTGTGATTTCTGATGTGTAATCATAGATTCTGGTAGCATCATACTTTTCAAAGCTTTATTTCTTAGTCTTTTTCTGTATTTTTGAATGTTCATGGATAATGGATACTATTTACAGGTAGTAGCCTTTCAAGGTCACCTGTCAGGAGGAGGTAAGCTTTCTTTTTGGCATCTATGTGAATAAAGTTCGTTTCTTACTTTAAATACTTCCATTTAGTCTAAAAAGGGCAGGGGATGTTCTTTCTTTTATTTTTTGTTTGTGGTTTTTATAGGTTGATGGCTGTCAAATTATTTTAGGTTTGCTACCTTAGGAAATGGCTTGTATCAATTGGAGTTGAAAGCATGCAAATAATGATGACCTTTTTTCTACCTTATATTTCTTTTTTTGATCAACTCCCCTTTAGCTCTTTATTTGTATACTCCAGTACCTCTAAGTGCTATATTGATTGACTATTTTTTATGGGTTAGTATTGTTGTCATTTTGTTACTTATAGAATTTTAAAGTTAAATAATCTTCTAAATTATTCTTCTAAATTAAATAATCAAATGTTTTCCATGATTGCAATTTGTTAGTTAAATTTCTCTTTTTCTTATCATTATATGAAATGAATTCTAGAAATCTTTGTTTCTTTCAAGAATGCATGTATCACTGTTGAGCATCATATAAATGTCATCTCTCAATCAAGACTGATCACAAAATCTTCGAATCCATGGTATGTCTATTGTATTGAATTATTCCAATAATTCTTATTAAACTGTTTTTCATAAAATATGTGAAGAAAAAAATTAGAATTAATTACTAAGTTGCTGATTTAAATCTAGGGCAATATCTGAGCAGATTGGATGATTCCATGGTTTGTGTGTTCCTCGTATTCCTTCAATGCCTTCTATGGAGATTGCCGAAACTTCTGTAAAGGAGCTCGTTTTATCATTTTGAACATAGTTTCGAATATTTTATCATAATACAGCTTTGGTTCAACTGCCAAATGCCACCTTTTTATTGGTTGACAAGTGACAAAAGGCTGGCTGAAGGCTTGATTTTTTCATCATTTGCTGCATCATATTAGAGCCAAATTTGTATATGTGCTGAATGAACCATAATTTAAGCTTGGATTTGGTGAATTGAAAACTGTGTAGTCCACAAGAGTTGTTAAGTGGTCTGTTGGTCAGCCTTGGAAAATGCAAGTTCAAATTTAAACAGCTCTTATTTGAAATGAATTGTTTGAACTTATCTTCATACTTCCAATAAAGCTAGTTCGTACTGTTTACTCGAATTTGAGTGTTACATGTAAATAATTGATGCTTTTTTTAATGTTGTATGGTACAGTACTTATGCTGTTCTGATAATTATTTATTCCATTGACAACTGGTTTTTAATGCATATGTAGTTTTGCAAGCTGCTGCTATTGTGTTTTTGTTAGGATTAAGGCTTATTGTTTCTATGCTGGAATTTTATCAAAATATTTACTCTTTTTGTACCATTTTTTTAAATTTTTTGAAACTGCTTTTACACTATTGACAGCGACAGAAGGCATAGGAAGAAGCAGCCTCGTGAAGGAGATAGTGATATTTCTGAAAGCCTCAAGTTATCTGGGGGTGATGAAGGTCCTAGAAACGAGAAGAATGTTACATCTCGTGATGAAAATGGGATTTATGAAGAACAGGTTTGAATAATGGAACTTATATGGAAACTTATTGAGGAATTTCTTCAACATAAATGCTTTCATCTGGTCAGTAATCCTCTTTACTTGCCTAATTTTCTGCAGTTGAGGCAAATGCAGGCAGATATTGAAAACATTGATGAGCATAAATCTCGTCTTGAGGTGAGTTATTTGCATTTTGATTGTTTTTGTTTGCATAAAGGAGGAACCAAAAGCTTTCTTATGTCCTTTTAGATTGTGCGTTGCTTTTATTAATGTTTCATGATCTACATTTGTTCTATTAGGGTCCAGAATACTGTGTATGGAGCTTTTTTGCTGACTCCTTTGACCCATATATTAACAAGTTGTTAGAGGGATATTCAGAATTTTCTACACTTCAGTGTTATGTTTGTCCAAAATGCTCGATTCATGCTAACGAGTGGTAGCGCATATGTCATTGGTCTTGTCGTCTAAAATGAAGGTTCAAAATTCAAATCTGTGCAAAACCTCTCAACCTCTCTTCAAAACAAAATAAAGAAAAAATACAGCCTTCATTAAGAATTTGTATTTGAATTATGTATAGTCTATTGGCCTGTGATGTTATCTGAATAAATTGCTAAACTCTTTGTAATGTGGATAGCTGTTTAATAGAAATCTTTTCAATGTACATTTAGATACGCCAACCCACATCCGTATTACTGAACCTAGTGGTTGGTGTTATATTATTGTTGATTGCGTTTTCTTGGATTTACATTCGTAAAATTATATTTCTGCATGTCTGAACATGGTTCTCCTGCTTGTATACTGTGTATTATTAGACTTTTTTGGAGAAGAAAAATGATGAAGCTCGCAGCTTATCTAGTAAAATTGAGGATCTTGAGATTCAGTTGAACAGGGAGGAAGAAGATGTTAAAAGGTTGATATGATTTTAACCACCGAACATTTTTCTTTGCAAAGTGACTCTTATGTTTCCCATTATCTCTAGAAGAAAAGTAATACTTATCCTTTTCCTTTCTTTCCGTTTTCTTGTTGTTCTTATAGGCTATCTTCAAAAATTGAGGAGGCTTTTAGAGTTCACAGACAGTATATTAAAGCACAAGAAGAGCTAAAACGGTATGATTTATGTTTTTTAATATATTTTGAAACTTTGATTTAGTTCATTTACTAAAATGATTCCTTTGTTCGAGTTAATATCCAACTAGTCTTGATATAGTTTTAATGTGGTCTGCTTGTTAGATCACAGGACCGTCTACACAGGTTGGGTAATCATCTTGGACTAGATATAAAAATGCTTGGTTCCAATGGCGAAGATTCTAGCATTAATGCTTTAAGTGATGGAGAGCCTAATGTTTACATTAGGGATAGCAAACACAATGATGCGATGAGTGGTTCATTGACAAAGAAAAGACTGAGCGCTAATGTAGCAGTCAGCGAGGATGTGAAAGTAGGTATGTTCCAAGATATTTTGCTCATCAATTAAAGCTCCACTACTTGCTTTAAGATTCTTGTGAAGTCAAGTATATACCATACTCTGTAACGAGGCATCTTGCTGGTGAGTAATAGGCATGAATCAATAAGTACAGTAAGTGGAAATTTCCTTTCATGTTTAGATTAAAACAAATTGTTTATTTGCCTGCAGAAATGGAGGAAGTTATATTTTTATGTTTTCTAAGGACAAAGTAGCCTTTTTATTTTTGTCTCCGTATGCTCTGCTACGTTTTGCCTCAAGTGGCACATGGACTACTACATTACCCTCTAAAGATGCTCAATTGCATCCAGTTCAGTACTTTTTCTAAATAGGAATGATATATCCTTGTAGCTTTTCCATGCCGCATCCTTATTTCAGCTGTGATTGGGATGTGAAGTGAGATTATGTATTTAATATTATCTATTTCACTATTGTAATCAGTATTTGTGTTTTGTTTGACTGTAAGACCTGCCAAAAGTAATTGTATTCCTAATGTGATAATGTGCAGATGAGATTAAAATCAACTATTCTTTCCTTCGATTAGTATGTGCATATTTTTGTTTTTTTTTTAATTGACTCTTAAGAGTTGCCTAAAACTGTGTTCAAAATGTACATTTTTGGTTTCTATGACTCGAGTGAAGTATTCACTTAGCTTACATTGGGATTGTTATATGTTATGTAGGAAACCTTTCAAAGAAAACTAGACTATCTGTTACTTCAACCAAGGTTGACAGGCTTGCTAGATTAGAGGAACCATCTTTGTCACCGGAACACGATACCAAGGAATCCGAGACGATTAAATTTAATCATGACAGGAGGAATTTGCCACCATCACTGGCGGATGCTCACATTCGTAAACGTGGAAAATTTTCCCAGAGCTCAGCATTGGACAAGGTTAGATTTGTCATCACTATTATTCTTTTTATATTTGTTTTAAGAGGAAATACATGCAAGAGAAACCCAATAGGTTGTTGATAACTAGTATTGTTTTGAAAATGCTTTGTTTCATGAAAGGCAATTTATGTTGGAAAAAATGTTAGGTGCAAAAGATGTATAATGGTTTCTATGAGGATGAGTTTAACACATGCTTTGCTTTTTTGCGTTATATTCTAACTGCATACTTTTCTTGATAGACTTGCCCATGCTCAGGTTTTAATTTAAAATAACATACATTTTTTTTAATGTTTTGTATGTCTATTGTTGTTTAGAGTTCATTACTTTATGGTTTTGTAATTTGTTTTATGTTTATTATCTTTAGGGTTTATTACTTTATGGTTTTGTCATTTGTGTTCTTTTTTGTTTAACTAGTACTCATATTTTTATTTTCTATATGCTTATTATTAAAAGAGTTTTTTAATGCAAAACAATCATGCATATTCTTTTCAAAACATTACAGAGTTATCAATGCATAATTTAAAAAAAAAACACACATATTATTAATTAAAAAAGCAACAAAGTGTTAATCTGATTTATAAATTTAAACAACTTATTATCAAACTTCTGTAATCTCATGTTACATCAAAACCACGTCTAATTTATAGATGTTTGTAGAAACACTTAATAAAATTTCAATATTTCTAGAATTGCATTTCATGTTTAACTTGTTCAAATCCATCCTAAAAGAAATGATGTTTAAGCAGTTCAAGAAATCTGAAGTTGACCGAGACTTGCCTTCGACTGGCCTAGCTGCTCATGATTTAGATGAACTAATTGAAGACATTGAGATAGACAATAAACCCGAGGACGTTGAAGCTACTGCTTTTAGTGTGAACAAAACTGCCAGTAAAACTAGCTCCTATATGGCACCACTACCTCCTCCGATCAATCAGAATGCTTACAAGCAGGTGAAGTTGATAAACTTGTTTTCACCTTCAGCATATGTTTCTTTCTAAGTATGATGTTATCCTCTACATGAACCTAAAGTTGTGCATAATTCCTCTGTGATTTAATTAAGCCCTAGAAGCATTGCACATTGTATGAAACGTTAATCAAGCCCTTATCTTTTTAGAAATTAAATGTTATTTAATTTTGGGTGATACTAAATTTTAATTTGTATCATATTAATTGTAAGAACAAATATTTAGATTATATTTAGATATCAATATCATACAAATAACTATCAATTACACATCTTAAACAAAACTTAGTGTTATATTTCTAACATTTTGGCCATGTTTACAGTTTGAGGGTGATGATGAGGACGTAGATGTTGAGAAGGTGGATTCAGAAATGGTGGACATTGATCTCAATGGAGATGTGGATATAGAACAGTAGCGAAGTGTACCTCTTTTGCCTTGTGTAATAAAACCCTACTCGTGTTATCTTTTAGTTAACCAAAAGTTGATTAGGCTTCGGTGCCCATCAAACTCTGATAAGGTTGTGTTTATGTACACTGGGTTTTATGGTTCTACATGTTTTCTTATTAGCTAACCAAGTCTTACTTGAAGCAACTACCTGCGTTTTTTTTTATTTTTTTTCTGAAAAAATTAAATGTTCGATTTTAATACAATATTTTTTTTGTTAGGATAAAAGCAGAACTTTTTATTATCAGTAATGATTTATTAAAAATATAATTTTATAAATTTTTAAAATTTTAAGCGGACTTTCTAACCGGTAACGAGTGAGAAATTGTTTGTAAAAAAATGTCTGAAAATGTATTATATATTCATTTTCAACAAATTGGTAGACTTTAATGCTTTAGAAAAAAGCACATTTGTAGATACTCAACAAGTGTATTATGAATTTATAAATGTTTAAGTAATAAAAAAATAACAAATTACTATTTTTTTAAGCTGCATGTCCAAATAATATTAAAAATTAAATAAATATGTGATGTATGTAATATTCTGCCCAACCGGCGCGGAATCGGGAAGAAGGGGAAAAGTGGGGCGGGATGGCGAGAGTGGGCCTCGGGTGCGAAGCGGCTATAGGATCGCTTGTTCCGTCGAAGAATAGGGAGTACAGAGTCAGCAACCGCCTCCACGAGGGCAAACGCCCTCTTTACGCCATCGCCTTCAACTTCATTGACTCCCGGTACTACGACGTCTTCGCCACCGTGGGGGGTAATCGAGTAGGCAACCTCTTCTCATAAGGCCTAAACCCTAAACGCTTCTAGTTATAAATCTCTTTTCTGGAAGAAAGTGTATACCATTAATTCAAAAGATCCGATTTTCTTTACAAACAAGCTATAGCTTCTGGCTTGAAGAATTGGGTTTATGATTTTCAGTTTTAATTATTTTGTTTGTTTAATGCAGGTGACTGTGTATCGGTGCCTTGAAGGAGGTCTCATTGCTGTGTTGCAAGCTTACGTTGATGATGATGTACGTGAGGGATTTCGAAGTCTCATTTACATACTTCTACAAGCCTGTAACTTTAATAACGTGCTAATTACAAATTTGAGACTTTATACAGAATATTCATTATAAACATTGTAGTGACTGTTCATGTTGAAACAATCTCATTTAGACTCGTTAACTATGGTGTAATTTGTTGCTGGACATTCTTGCAATTGTGAGCTGTGAGCTAATTTGATTGTTCAATAGTTGAAGTATAGTCTAGATTTTTCACTACATTTTGTTAGTGTTAGAGGAATAAATACTATATAAAGGGTGAATTATGGAATTTGTATAATCCCAAGAAATTAATATAACAAGTTTTTAAAATTCTCTTAAAATAATTAGAACCACTATAAGAAAATAAATTTGAGAGACATACAAACAAAATCAACAAATAAGAAAGACAAATACACATAGGTTTTTAGGTGACTTGGCTTAATTTGTACTAAAATTTACACTCAATCAACCTGATTGGTTTTACTAACTATTTATTTTTGTTATAGTAAGTAGGGATAAATCAATTAAAATAGTGTGCTCAAAAGAGATACCAAAACAATTCAATTGCTTTAGTTAATGTAAATAAATATTGTCCTTACAATTCAGTACATACACAAAGTTTATACCTTTAATCTTTTAAGAACAAATGTGGTATTAAGTAAATGTGACTAAAATATTACCAATATGATGAAAAAAGAAGAAATATAGTAGAGCAAGAAAAGCATTATAGTGACCAAGCAGATGCTCCAATTGAACTCAAGACAGTTTGCATTTTTTGTTTTCTTATTTAAACTTTTGATTTTATACTTTATAACATTGGTCTCTTTTCTTTGAAATTAATTTTTGTATACACTATTTGATCACAAAGCCAGTTACGTTCCTTCCAATGACTAACTGATTGTACTTTCCAAAGAAGATGAAAATAGTCGTTATACACTTAGGATTTTGTTTGTATTAGTACGTTGGCTATATTTATTAGATGACGAAAATACAACTAGGATCATCTCAAAGATCCCACGTTAGATTAATGTTTATTCAGTCAAAAGGATTTATTGTATAAGTTCAAGAAATGTTCTTGTATTGTACGATACAAAATTATAATACAATGTTTAAATTTTTATATATATCATACATGATGATCACACATATTATACTAATATAATGTAGTTTAGTTGTCGATGTTAAATGGATCATACATGTCTGATAAAAGATCACCACCGTACATCACGTATTTTTATTGAGAAGCGAGCTCTTCGAAAAACATAATATGATATAATTATGTAAGGACGAACACTTGTATGATCATGTATTCATTAGTTTTATTAGATTTAAAGAGTCAGTGATATAGATAAGATAGATCTATCGTTGTAGTATGATAGTTATGTACCCAACTTAAGTATTATGAAGAACGACATTGTACGAGTGCGATACATAGATCGTTTTACGACATTATAGACATTTTAAAATTTAAATATATGATATGATTATTGTACACATATGATAAGCCTATTGTAGTTATATGACATCAATGTAATCATCTTTGTGCTAAGTCTTTTGACTAGCAGCAAATCATACTAGACAAATGCATAAGTTATTCTCATACGTTGAAGAATATCAATTATAACAGTTCACATGCTCAAATAATACAAATGTCATATTTGAATGACACAGTAAGTGCATTATTATTCTAAGTTGTTAAAATTATATGCGAGTTGAACTAAAATAGATAGTTATTATATTATTTCTTATTGTACACTATATAAAGTTTGACAATTGTATAAGGATAATAGAGTGAATGACTAAGCTAATGATAATAAGATAAAGTCATACCAATATGATATAGTAATCGTACATGTCCAAGCACTACTAAGCTTATAGAAATAGACTTTGGGAAGGAATAAATCTTGTACTTGTACGAAGGAAGCTTCGTATTCATACGATGCTAGTAAAAGCTTAACTCTTAGAGAACAATTGACATATGCATATGACCAATAGTTTGTATGATTCTGTTCACATTTCTAATCGTTTGTCTAGACAACAGTCTCATCTGTACGATAAAGCTATCATACCTATACAACATTATGACAATATCAAACTTCAATTGAGACTTCAAGTCAAAAATATAGAATGTACAAATATGATATAATACATTGTATTGTACCATCACTAAGCTCGAAGGGATATAACTTGTTTTAAATCTTTTTTCATTATCTTAAGATTTAACTTAACTTTAAAACATGCATGTAATGATATTACCATTTAATTAATGCAAGTTCAGAGAACTTATGATCAAGAAAATATGATTTAGTAATGTATATATACCATGATTATTCCTAAGTGCTACTTTTGCAAAGGATGAAGGTTTCGCATTCTAATTTAGGTATTGTATGATAATGTATAATGCCATGTGGATTAACCATGCCACAAAGAATTTGTTTTCATGGCTTATTAATTTGCAAGTTGAACCATCATAGAACAAAGGTCTCAATCTTTTTTCAATTCCAAGTTCAAGATCTTTGCCCTAATCAATATTAGTTACATTCATGATCTAAAAATTGCATGTTCATAAAAATTGAAATATTCATTAGTCAATAAAACTTGGTTTTGTGATTATTATCCTTAAGGGTATAACACATTTTAGTTCTAAGCTTACATGCTATTATTGTTTACATCCCTATGACCATTTTTCTGAACAGTACTAAACATTTACCTTTTCACTTGAAGGACACAATCCTTCTTATCCGTGGAGTTTGTGTTTGCTTTTAGGTGTGGAGATGTATATTATCATGTCTCATTTTTTCTCATATTATTCGCTTATTAGTTACATTTATCGTGGAGATGTATATTATCACGTGTCGTTTTTTCTCATATTATTCGCTTATTAGTTACATTTATCGTGCTCATATGATAAGATTATCCTAGTTATATGACATTAATGTAATTTTTTTTGTGTTAAGTCTTTTGATTTGACTAGTAACGAGTCATAATAGACCAATATCTAGATCATTCTCATACGTTGAAGAATCCAAATTATAATAGTTCAAGTTATAATACGAAACAAATGTCGTATTTGCACAACACAGTAAGTGCATTACTATTTTAAGTTATTAAAATTATCTGTAAGTTGAACTAAAACATATAGTTACGATATTATATTTCATATTGTACAGTATATAAAGTTTGACGATTGTATAAGGATTATAGAGTGAACAACTAAGCTAATAGTAACAAGATAAGGTCATACTAATATAATATAGTAATTGTACATGTCCACTACTCAGCTTATAGAAATAACAAACTTTGAGAGGTAATAAACTTCGACTTGTACGAAAGAAGTTTCGTATTTATACAATGCTGGTAGAAACTCAACTCCTAGAGAATAAATGATATACATATATGGTTGATGCTTTGTAAGATCTTATTTATACTTCTAATTGTTTTTTCCAGATAGTGGTCTTATCTGTATGATAAAGCTATTATACTTATACGATGTTATGACAACATTAAACTTCAATGGAAACTTCAAACCAAAATGTAGAATATTTAAGTATAATGTGAGGCATCATATTGTACGATCATTAAGTTTGAAGGAATATATAGCCTGTTTTAAATCTTATTTCATTATCATAAGATTTAACTTGACTTTAAAACATTATGTAATGATATTACCATTTAACTAATGCAAGTTTAGAGAATTTATGATAAAAAAGCATGATTTAGCAATGTATGCATGCCATGATTATTCCTAAGTGTCACTTTTATAAAGGATGAAGGCTTCATATTCTAATTTAGGTATTATATAGTGATGTACAACACCATGTGGATTAACAACGTTACAAAGAGTTTGTCTTAATTTCTATTAATTCCAAGTGCAAGATCCTTGTCTCAATCAATATTAGCTGCATTCATGATTTAAAAATTACATGTTCATAAAAATTAAAATATTCATTAGTCAATAAAAACTTGGTTATGTGATTATTATCCTTTAAGCGTATAACATTTTAACTCTACGCTTACATGTTATTATTGCTAACGTCCCCATGACCAATTTGCCAAACAGCACTCAACTTTTACCTTTTCACTTAAAGGACATAATCCTTATGAGCTTGTGTTTACTTTTAGGTGTGAAGATGCATGCCCTCTTACAATTAAGTTAATTGCATTGTAGTTGCGATCCAATTTGTTGTTGCATTAATTTTTCTTCTTTAAATGTCATTTATGTGCCTTTAATCCATGCATATATGTATATATTTTACTTATCCTAATAATCTTAATTTTGATTTAGAGTACAGAAAGATGAGTCCTTCTATACTTTGAGTTGGGCATGTGATATTGATGGAACTCCATTTTTAGTGGCTGGTGGAAGCAATGGTATAATTCGTGTGATAAATGCTGGCACCGAGAGGATACACAAGGTAATATTTTATCTTTATAATACAAGTTTATAATAACAAAAACAATATCCTGTACAGTCAGCCACAGGAATTGTCTTATGCTCTCACACTTTATCCATTAATGGTTCTTTCTTTGTCAGACAAGCTCGAGAAGTTCTTTCTAATATTATCATGTCTCATTCTTTGTTTTTCTATCATTTTCTAGATAGAATTCTAATTAATAGCCTCGCTTAATGTGTGCATTGTGTGTCCTACATTTAATTCGTCAGTATTGTTTAAACTAGATCTCCTTTAAGTTGTGCCAAACTTCTCCCATCTTTTCTTATTTTTTATTATTTTTCTTTTGGGTGATAATGAGATCTTCTGTTCTATACTATGTTATAGTTTATCATATTTCTTTTTTGCTAAACATGCATTTGAATAATTAAAAAAAAATTAATGAAATTTTTTATTTTTCATGGAATAATATGGAATCGCTTCTATGAAATATTCTTGTTTTGTGCCTGAAACATAAAGCTGTTAAGTTCTTGGTTTTGTTGGTCTGCCAACGCAAAGGAAGTAGTGATTCATATCAATTTGATGTTTTGCCCTTTTATTTTCCCCACTTTAGAGGTGTGCAACAAATGCCAATAGAATTTTGCTTGCATCTTGTAGAGTTTTGTTGGTCATGGGGATTCAGTGAATGAAATCAGGACTCAATCACTGAAGCCTGCACTTGTGATGTCTGCTAGTAAGGTAAGAATGGACTTTTTTTTTTTTTTTTTTACTTCGGAAATCTTTTTAGCCTAGGTTGGGTTGAACATTTTTGAGTAGGATGAATCTGTACGATTGTGGAATGTACACACCGGGATCTGCATTTTGATATTCGCAGGGGCTGGTGGTCACCGCAATGAAGTTTTAAGTGTTGTAAGTTCTTGGAAGCTTGAAGAACTTTTCTCAACACAAATTTTATTCTCATGACATAATATGTATTAATTGCTCTTTTCCCTAGGATTTTCATCCCTCTGATATTTACCGTATTGCAAGTTGTGGCATGGACAATACTGTTAAAATATGGTCGATGAAAGGTTAGTTTTTTTTTAATTTGCGTTTAATTTTTAAACTGTGGAGGTTTTAGCTCATGTAGTTGTTTTGTGAGGTATGTGCAGAGTTCTGGCAGTATGTTGAGAGGTCATTTACATGGACTGATCTCCCATCAAAATTTCCAACTAAATATGTGCAATTTCCTGTAAGTATAAAATCACTATGGCATTAAGCACAAAAAACAAATGGCGATGTTATAAAATTCTCTCAATATCTCAATTCGTCATATGCCCTTCTCAGGTTTTTATAGCCTCAGTGCACTCTAACTATGTAGATTGCAACAGATGGCTTGGTGATTTTATTTTATCGAAGGTAAACTTTCTTTTTGTTGAAGTGACCTATGCCTTGTTAATTTACTTTCTTTTAGGCTAGTCATCCAACATTGTGTCTTGGTGGTTTCAGCTATTTTGATATTCGATTTGCTAGGCTCTTATTTTAAGCCTATTTACTCTCTCAATTGTGTATGAAGTGCAACTGCTGTACTGCATATATTTCAGAGTGTTGACAACGAAATTGTCTTGTGGGAGCCAAAAACTAAAGAACAGAACCCAGGAGAGGTAAGTTTTCTTAGAACACTTGTATTTCATGTCATTTAGTACTGTGATGCTTGAAGTGGAACATTGAAATGTACTATTGTCTGTTCTTATTTTGTACCTATAGTTGCATAGTGAGCTATGCAAAAGGTAATCTTTGTATTGAATCTTGTGTATAAAGAGATTGTTGTTGGCATTGGTTTATTTCTGCTTGTCTAACTCCTACAACTTGATCTTATTCTAACCAGGGAGCAGTTGACATCCTACAAAAATACCCTGTGCCAGAATGTGATATCTGGTTCATCAAATTCTCTTGTGACTTTCATTATAATGCTACAGCAATAGGTATTCTTCTATTATTCTTTTAATAGCTTTAGTGGATTCTGTGCTTGAAGCTTTCTTTAAGGATTTAAAGATTTGTTTCAGGAAGCTACTCTCGAAAAGTATCAATTTTCCTTTAGTTGATACATATCTTATGGTAGAACAAGCTTTTTTTTTTTTTCTATTTTGCTGTAGGATTTTTTAAACAATTTTATAAATTGAACCTCGTTTAGGCTTAGTTTGTTTAGCCTTTTGACATGTATAGAAAAAGATGAGTGAATTGCCATTCTGGTCGTTTTGCTATTTGTATTACGTTCTTCTATGAATGTTCGTTGCCATTTGTTGTACATAAAGCTGGTTTTTTCTTTACCAGACATGTAATAATGCAGGCGGCAGCTTTTGTATATTATGCTGAACAGTATATCAATGTTATATTTGTAGTTTATATGTTGTGAAACTCCTAATGCAAACATGAGTTTGGAAAAAATTGTTTTAACTTGTATAAAATTTAAGGGTTTTTTAAGATAAAAGAAATTGGATTGTTTCATATTAGATGCAAAGTTTCATTGTCAATTCATCATCTTTTTGCCTAATAGGGAATAGGGAAGGGAAGATATTTGTTTGGGAGCTTCAATCTAGCCCTCCTGTTCTTACTGCAAGGTAGAATTATAAACTCAATATTTTTTCCCCCTACTTTTTCTTCAACTAATTTGTGGGTAAACCTCAAATATATGACTAAGACCCAAACCAAGAACCTTGGTAACAAATCAATTTTTGTAACTCAAGTGATTGCTTTCTCATATGGAATGATAATTCTTCTGTTGCAGATTGTCTCATGCACAGTGTAAGTCTCCAATTAGGCAGACAGCCATGTCCTTTGATGGAAGGTACTCAATCCATTCTTATATGCAAATTTATTGATACTAATGATTGTATTCTTGTGCTCAATCCACCATGTTAATGTCTTGACTTGACAGTACGATACTAAGTTGCTGTGAAGATGGCTCTATTTGGCGCTGGGATGCAGTTCAATAAACAATGTAGGTAAAGTTTTTATTATAGAATCACTTCTACGATCCACAAAACGATATGAAGGCTTTTTTTTAGTGGCGTTTCAGTTATGTATATTTTGTTTACTTCTTTATATATTTTGCTTGAAGTCTGGAAATTAATTTGGTATTACAACATCTAGGCTTTGTTTGCAATAGCTTTTAGTTTGCATTAAAATGTAGTTTTTATTAGTTATGAATAAAAAATGACTTTCATTTTTGAATGTGCTGATTGATATGTTTTTGAAGTGGGTAATGTGAAAAAAAAATAAAATAAAATTTTACAATGGATTTTGACTCCTAAAGGTGAAATTTTAGGAGTTATTTTTTAGAATGTTGTTTTGAAATCTATAGGAAAGTATCATTTTTTATATTATATTATTTGAATGATTATAAAGAGGAAATGGAATTGTCTACATCATAATCGTATAACAAATCTTCCTAATCATGCGTAAACATTAAACTTATACTCATTATATAGTTAAATCAATTCTATTTGAATTTTTATCTTGATATTATAAACTTTATTAGTCTATATTGTAAGTATAGGAAATAAGCTTAAAAAGTTTAATGGATAAATTATGAATAATAAAATAATATAATAATAAATGTAAAGAATAATAATAATATAACTTAAAAAATGAATGGTATTATATATAACTGATTAATTATATTAAATTAAAATAATAATAATAAATGATTTTATTGTTTCAATATATTTTTTTATTTATGTATTTTTTATATATATTTACTCAATTTTTTTCTTAACTAATTTCTTTAACTTATTTTAGGCTTTTGTCTTCTTGATTATTATCTTTGTTTAAATATCATATTATATTTACATTAATAATCATTAGAAAATTTTCAAATGATAGGCTTTTGATGGAGAAATATCAATCAATTGATATCATATTATGTCTTATCAGTATAACTCAAAATCACTCTCACTCATTTTATAAATTCAAATGTAAACTAATGGCATCTCTAAAATGGGTCACACACTTATCTCCATCCATCTTACTAGTTTGAAGAGAGCCAATGACGATCCTCTAAAAGGTCAATAATCACATCATCTAATATCAAATTATCTCATAGTATGGTTTATGGCCATACCTAGTTATCTTGTCCAAAGTATTAATAGAAAAGTATGACATGGTCCCAAGTATCATACCAAAGTTGAAAGATAACATTGCAAGAAAATACATATTTTTTTATTATTATATCATGTTAATTTTATAGTGTCACTCTCATATTATAAATCAATATTATAAATGTGAATTTCTTAATAATTTGCATAAATCTTTTCTTTCAATTTAGGATTCATATAAATCGTATTTATTTATTAATATATTTACTTAATTTGATATATAAGTAGAATTTAAAATTAAATTATTAAAGTCTTGTTAACAAATACAAGTGTATGAATATGTTTAATTTTATAATCATAAGCAAGAAATATATTCTATTATAATATTCTCATATTAAGTAAACATATATACTTATATTATATTTAATCAATTTATCTACTTAGTTTATGTGTTGGAGATCTATTTTTTGAATTCATTTCCCCTTTTGATCCTACATAATAAAAATTTAATTTTATTATTTTCAACCTAATTATGTTATTTCATAATTAAATTAATATTATTTTCTAATCCTAATAAGCTTTTGACACACAATACTTCTCAATTCTCCAAAGCATTTAAATATAATTAATTTCAATATAATAATAATAAAAATAATACTTAAATTTTTCTTAACTCTTCTTTCACTTTTTTGCTCTTAAAGTAAAACCCAATTTCTCTGCTCAATATTCATTACAAATCCCATTGAATTTTGTCCTTACCTCCACAATAACAAGGAATGTTTAAATTCCTAGAATTTTTTGACTTTATGTTCTTTTTTTAATTATAATAATCAATCTTACAAATTTTTTAAATACTTTACTTTTATTTCTAACAAAAAAAATCTATGAAAACTTAATGTAATCACCTAATACTACCAACCTATATTTATTTATACTAAAACTCTATGGATGAATAAAATCAAATAGGTCTAAACGAATAAGTCATAATAGTTTCCTAGTTGTAATATCTTTAAGTATTTTAAAACTCTATTTTATTTGTTTTACTAATTGGCATAGCCACATAGTTTATCATTTGACTAACTGAGATTGGAAAAATATTTAATTAGATTAAACTTTAAAAACTTTTCAAAAAGATATTTTCTTAATTGACAAAATCTCTTACGTCTAATGTAAAATCATTATCATGTGTCGTAAGGCATTCTAAACCACTATCCTCAACAATGTGTAAAAATAAAATATATGTATTATTTTTTTTACTCTCAAAAATAAATTAAATATTATATTTACTAATAATTATTTATTTTTATTAAAAATATCATTAAAATTTGAATCATATATTTGACTAATACTTAAAAGATTGTATCTTAACTCTTATATAAGAAGGATCTTTCTTATAAAAATGTATGATTTGTTTATGGTTTTAATTCTAATAACTTTTTTCTTAAGTTATTGCCAAGAGAAACTTCACCACCATCATAAAATTTCAAGTAAATGAATAAAGATGCATCTTCAATCATGTGTCTTTAGTATCCATTATCCAAGTATCACATACCATCCTTGGTCCTTGAAGGCATGTCTATAAAACTAATCAAGCATTAGTTTTTAAGATTCAAATCTTTTTGGGTCCACATGTCTTAATTATTCATTAAACTATCCTTTCTAATCCATATAAATCTAGAAGACTTATTATCAATCATATTTGTAAATTTATAATAAGTAGAAATGTGTCCAATTTTTATACAATAATTACAAATCATATTTGGAGTAAAAGATTATGTAGTATTTTTAAATGTACTTTTGATAATAATAAAAGTTTTTTCATCTCTTTGAACCTTAATTTTATGTAAGTAATTAATATTCAACTCATTCAAATATTCACACAAACCTAAATAGTTTTTATGCTTTTCTTTGAATTTAAGATATTTAGAAGCTATTTTTTTATATTTTATGCAAACACTAAGATATTGTTCGTAATCAATAATAAAAGAAGATCATGAAGAGTAAAAAAACGAATATATCTTATCTTCTGATGTTGTAATCAAAATACTGTCCTTGGCCTTAAGATAAACCAAACTCTACTTCTTATCTTCATCATTAGAGGAAGAACTATTTGAAGCATTCCAAGATATCTTCATAGCTCTTTTCTTTTTTGTTTTTAAAACTTTTCTACTCTCTTGTTGTAATTGGGACAATTTTGCCTTATATACTCACAAAGTTTACATTTATAACAAATTATTTCTTATAGGAAACCATCTTTCTTTTTTGTTTCTTATTATTTCTAAAATATTTACCTACATTTTTTTATTATATAATCTAGATAAACTTTTTAAGATAAGAGCTATCTTACTTGAGATTAAAAAATTGAGTCTATAGAGGAATCAGTTACAAATGTTATTATTTCTTTTTTCTTTTTCTTTTCTTTTTCAATCACAAGTTCTTTGCACCTTCTCCTTACAAGCTTAATTTTATTCTTTAAAAACTCACCCAATAACTCATTCAATGAAATGGCTGAAATATTTTTCATTTCTTTCTACGTTGTCACCAAGGGATCATATGTTTTAGGAAGAACCATAGAATATTCCTCACCTATTCACCAATAGAAAACTCCTTACCAAGATTAGATAAATCATTAATAATATTTGTAAATCTCGTGAACATAACATTAATACTCTCATTCATATTCATTCGAAATAAATTATACTCATCAACAAACATATTGATTTTAGTCTCTATAATTTGAGAAATACTCTCAAAAGTAACTTTAAGTTTAGATCAAATCTCATGCGTCATTTTCAAGTTTATGATGTGATCATATTTAGAGGAACCTAAATCATAACACAAAAATATTCATAGCTTGAGAATTAAGTTGTACTCTATGTTTTTCTTCGATGTGAGTTCACTTAAAGGTTTTCTCACTTTTCTCCATTAATAATCTTAGTCAGAATTTCAAACATATATTCAACAATATTCCGAATTTTCAAATCAACAGATTTTAAAAATAAATGCATACAATTTTTTTCAATAGAGATAGAAATCATTTTTAAACAAAGGTGGTTAGTTATGACGAAACTCCCTCAAATAAGATCACATTATCCTCAACACATAGAAGAGCAATGAGAATCTTGACTTAAAAATTTCTTTCTTTTGATAGAAATCTTGCTGCGTACACAAAACGAACAAGAGGGGATGAGTGAATTATGTATTTAACAATTTTTTATACCAATAATTAGAAGAAAAAATTTTGAGCTTAAAATAAAATATTTTCTTTTATAAATATTATCAAAAAAATAAATTACTCAACAAAAAAATTAAATACACAAAAGAGTTTTAAGTGGTCCGATCAAAACATGTGCCTACATTTATCATTGATCCATGATCAGTCTTCCACTAACAACTCATTTTATTGAAGCAAATAAGGGTAAACCAAATGTGCATTGATGCTTCAATGAGACACCAAAATCAAAGAAATATTAATTATACTAAAAAATTTAAAACTTTGTAATTTTTTGTTTACAAAAATCTCTACACGTTTAGTTTTTTTAAACAAGAATGACACTAATAATAATAAAATAGATGTTACCAAAAAGATACATAAATGATTATGAATAGAAGTAAGAGAAATATAGATGACAAAAATTTGTAGCTCTCGTAATTGTGCATAATTTATTACTCACTGTTTCACTTGGACTAATATAAAATTTTTTCAAATTGATTCAATAGTTTTAATAGCTGGTAATGAACTTTGTTTATAGTTGAATTGAAAAACTTCAAAATAACTCCCTGAATAGCTAAAATCTACTTTTTGAAAAGCTAGTCGTTAATAATGGAGAAGATTAAGCAACTATCATCTGATTAAGCGCACAAAGCAAGAACCGTTAGATCGGATTATATGAAAAAGCCAGATCTAATGATAGCAAGATAAGATATGGAACATTCAATTCAAAAGATGGATAAACAATGATGATGGACATGAATACTATTTACAATGCAAAAAGACATCCAACCCTTTTGATCAACTATCTCATATTAATGGCTAGAAGTAAATAAACTATTTGTAAATGAGGGTGTTATCTATATCGTTTAATTGCAAAAAAAACACATGATCAGGCCATGCTAAAAGACCAAGTTTGGAAAGTAATTCAATAGTCCTACATACAAAACAAACCAAATGTTTTGTGTATATAATACTTTCACTATATGTTATATTTATCCTAATAGGATTGGTTATCCTCTGGTGTCTTTGGGAAGTCATGACCTAGGTCACCAGCATGTACCTACGGCTTCGACTTTACCCAATTTACATAAACGAATAAACGAGTCCACTCTCACTCATTTCACTTAAGCTGGTTCAGGAGTAAATGCCCTAAATTGATTGACAAAAAACTGCAACAATAACATTGACCTAGACCACTACTTTGGCTTGACTCGTCTCAATTTTGGTTAGGCTCTTGGCCTACGTTCCTGAAGACCCATGCCCAGTACTATAGGCCACTTGACTTGAGTCCTTCAGACTTAGGATAATGTTAAGTGTTTAGACAATTTTTTTCGAGTTTATAATAATAATTTTTTATCAAAATATTTGAATATTTATAAGATTTTAAAAACTCAAATGGTTTCAAAAAAATACAACTTGAAACAAATTCACATATACATGAAAGAGCCCTATGTGTTATAATTATAAAGAATTTAAAAGTTTAACATACTAATCATAAAGATTTAGAAATATAGTTCTTAGTGGATTAGTCATTTCACAAAAATTGTTGTCCTTAGCTCTAAAGTCAACATATTAAGCCATCAAATTATATTATTATTCATATAATAGTCCTTACTCCAATAAACACAGATTATTAGAATATTCTTTAAGATTTAACTGAAATAACACCAAGCTCAATAAGGTATTAGTAAATATTTAACCATAGTTTTATGATCATTACAACAAAGAATACAACACACCTTTGTAGACAATAAATTCCAACTATCCATTTATTTGATAAGTGTGATCGAATAACTGAGATCTTCTGTACCTTCGTGAAAAGTGATCTTGCACATCGTCAGCATCCATCTAGCATATAAGATCTAACAATCTTAATCAAATCATATTAAGATTAGATTCAGACATTTTAATCATTATTATGATCAGACAACGCATGTTATGTCCATCTAGATCAAATGATAAATACGCTTCATCTTTCTTTTTCATTCCCTATAGTGGCTGCCTTTTACGAAAGGTTTTTTGTAGACACTGTAAGGGTTATTTTAGTATGTTTTTATTTATGCTATATATAGTAGTCATTTAAGGAATTTAAATTTCATGAATCAACTTGAAAATTTCAGAAATGTTCAAGAGAAATCCAAAATCAAGAGCATCAATTTCACTAGATGCTTGTGAGAGCTACGGATTCTTTGATTCTTATTTTTATAAATCCCTTCGTTAATCATTTCCTATCATTTGGATAATATTAACATTAATATTTTGTTTTGTGACTCTTGTTTAGAGAATTCAAAGGTGTAGAAATTTTGTATACACCAATCTTTATAAAGATTTTACTTTTTTCTTATAACCAAATTTTGTGATTTTTTATCTTATTAGACCATTAGTTTGTACTTGGTTTAACCCTATTAGCTTTGACAAAAAAGAATAATTAGTGGATGCCTGATCAGGTGATCGGGGGTGGATGTATGCATTGGTTTTGCCACCTAAAAACTTTTGGTGTCTTTCTTTTTATTTTTGTGTAATTTTTCTTTTTATTTCATCAAATAGGCTTCTTAAAGAATATTTTTATTACTAAGTGTTAAAATATTTCTTTAATTAAAAAAGTTTTTTAAAATTAAAAAGTTTTGTTAAAAGTATAATTCACCCCTCCTCTTGCATGTTGAATCTCACATGATTCACTTTAATTCTTATCATATTTAGCTATTGTGACACTTTTGTTCCAATGGATTACGGTATAGGTTTGTTGTTAATTATCTTCAAGTGTTGTATTTATTTTTTTCTTAGCTATTATAATTCCTTTGAGTTGTTGCTTTATTATGACTACTATTAGCTAATTGTTATAATCTCATGTGAATTATTTTGGATCAATGTTGGTCTAGTTCTTGTAAGCGTTTATAACCTACCTATCATGTAGTGTAAGATATTTTGACTTAATATATAAGCTTGGTTTAAGGCATGTATTCTTTGATGAGTTATCAACTTGCTTTGATGAACTTACACAAGAATATAAGAAATTCTTACATATATACTACTCTCAAGAAAAACTATACTAAACATGACCATAAGATAATTGCATTATAGAAACAATGTGATGCACTTATGTATAAAAACATTTCCTTGACTAAGAAAGTTCAACTATATATCTTTGTTGTTTCACATTAAGACAATCATATAGAAATTATGAAATTGAATTGTCTAAACATGCTTCATCCACGAGTTCATTGAAAGAAGAAAATAATTTGTTAAAAGGACGAAATTATGAATTGAAAGAGAAGTTAAAGAGTTTTACCTTAATTGAAAATAAATTAAATACTTCAAAGGCAAAACTTGTTGATTCTCAATCACATGTGTTTTATAATGTTTCATTACATACTTATGTGAAAAGGAATGATAGTCAGTTGCATGAACCAAAATTTTCAATTGATTTTTCTAAGGTTGTGTATAATCATTATTATAAATTGGGATATATCTCAATTGATTATTTTTTAAGAGATCCATCAACTTGAAAGCCAACAATATGCTTAGATTTTTAAAGGTAGTTCTTTGTGTTTAGGAATTGTAAAATCACCTTACATACTACTAATTATGAACCCTTAATAATTTAGGTTCATAACATCTAAAATTAACTAGTTGTGTAGGTGTGTCTTCATAATAAGAATCTATGATAACTAACCTTGACTTGTGAGCATTGTTTGGTCTCCTTCCTTAAATTTATGTTCTTTGTAACTAATAAGTGTGGTCCTTATCTATCAAACCTAAATGGATTTGTAATAAACTTAATTGAACATATATTTATAAAATTTTGACAAGTAAAATAGATGTAAAACTTCATATATTTATAAAACTTTTGCAAATAAGGTAGATGTGAAAACATTATTTGATGAATATGTTTTTACTTATATGCAAAAATGAATAACAATTAATTATATAGGCTGTTAAGGATTTGGAGAAATCTGGTTTAAAATAATTAGAATCATGTTAAGTTTGAGAATAAATCATTTGTGAGGAGAAAAGTAAGTATTACTCAGACATCTCCTAGAGAGGAAAAAAGAGGTGGTGTAGCTAATGATAGTTAATTTGCAATTCAACCAATTGAAGTAGATGCATCTTATTGGATCTTTATAGTTCTAATGCATTACTTCTTGTTGCTAAGAATGTATAATAATATTACTAGATCTTTTCAACTCTAATCTAATTACATTATTATAATATTGAAGTAGTTATTTTGCAACTACTATGACACTAAATTAAATTCCTATGATTGGTTTTTGTTGGCTAGGTCTGACACATTTAACTTTGTTACTTAGTTCTTATCTGATGTGTTTAACTAATGCTCAAAAGTATTTACAACTTTATTACTTGTTGTATGTATTTAGATGACATTTTTTAAGTATATTGTTTAATGAGAAAAGTAGTTGAAAAATAAAGTATATTGTGCGCAAACCGGCCGTTCCGGTTCAGCTGTACTGTATTCACAAGAAAGACTAGAAAACCCATCGGCAGATCGAGAAGAAGGGGTTGAGATCTGGGCTCGGCCATGGCGTCACCGCGAGTCCTCCCGTCTTCGCCTCTCCAAAAGCTTGCCACTTTCAAGGATGCAAACCCTATTTCCTCCCCCATCAGCGCCACCCCCCCTGCATCGCCCCTGGAGACGTTCGCATCCGACCCCGTCTTCTCTGCCTTCCTATCCCCTGACTTCGACTCCGCCCGCTTCTCCTCCCAAGCCCTCAGCTCCGGTTCCGCGGCCGCGCGAGCCGAGAGTCTGCAGGAGGCGATTCGTCTACTTCAGAAGCACCTCCGCGCCGAGGTCCTCGCCCGCCATCCCGCACTCCTCTCCCAGCTTTCCTTCCTCCGCGATGCCGAGACCTCCCTTTCGTCCGTCCGCTCCGCCGTATCTTCCCTCCAGTCTCACCTGCGTCGTGCCCGCCAGGAGCTCGCGGAGCCCCGCCACGTGGTGCATGCACACACCATCCAGCTCTCCAACCTCCACGCCACTGCCGATCTCCTCAATTCCTCCGCACGCCTGCTCCGCCTTTCGAAGAAGCTTCGGGATCTGATGTCACAACCTCCCGATCGCATTGATCTCGCCAAGGCGGCTGAGATGCATCACGACATCGAGCTCCTTTACCAAGAGCGTGGCCTTGCTGGTATCTCTGCCGTGGAGGAGGAGATTCGCTGGCTTTCAGAGACTGGTAAACAGCTGAGATCTCAGGCCATGAAGGCCGTTGAAAGGGGCATGGACGAGCATAACCAGAATGACATATGGTGCGGTCTTCAGGTGTTTTACAATATGGGGGAATTGAAATCAGCAGTGGAACAGTTGGTTGATAAGTACAAGGCGGTGGGTGTGAAAAGTGTAGGGGTAGCGCTTGATATGAAGGCAATCTCAGGAACGGGAAGTTTTGGAGGCCCAGGAGGAGTGCAGCGGAGTGGAACGCCACAGATAGGGGGAGGAAAGAGGGCTGGTGAGGCTCTGTGGGAGAGGATGGGGCAGTGCATGGATGATTTGCATAAGGTAGTGATGGCGGTGTGGCAATTGCAGGCCGTGCTGGCCAAGAAGAGGGTTCCTTTCACGCAGGTTCTTTTCCTGCAAGAAGTTTGGCAAGTGAGTTAATTTATCTCTTTCATGTTGACGTTGCCTATCTGGGTTTTCTTTTTGTTAGGAAATTTGGTTCATGGAGTAGGTCTTCTCTAGATTACGTTGGATTAAGGTAAGGTGGGATACTTGAATCATATTTGTTCAAACTAATTTTTGATGCAATGTTCACATTTTATGTGAAGTGTTACTATTTGAAGGGTCAATGATAGATTTGTTAGGGATCTTGGTTCATGGAGTCAGTCTGGCTTTTCCAGATTACATTGGTTTAAGATTGTGTGGAATGCTTGATCATGTTTGTTTAGCTAAGTTTTGATGCATATTGATAGTTAGGGATCTCTAATTCATAACCATTGTTTGTTCATCTGAACTGTTACTATTTGTTAAGTACAAGTAAGATTAGAATTATTTCTACATTATAAGTTAAGGTTAATGTGTGATCCTTAATATACAATAGTTTTAAGTGTTAGGGTGTCTACCTAATATATATGCTGAGCCTAATTTTGATTCCTATTTGATGAAACACCATTAATACTATCGTCTCTAGTTTCTATGCTTTTAGTGATAGATTAATATAAAGATCATAGATAAAAAGGGTGAATAATAACTTTGGTTTGATATATGCATTAAATTTCCCTTCAATTTCTCAACTTGTTTTAAGCTCATCCTGTTGCTTCCGCTTTGAGGAGTTCTCTCTTTTTGTGCACTAGTTTTTGCAACATCATCTAATTGGAGTTAGGTTTTCCTTGCTTTGTTCTATGGTTCATGTATATTCATGCAAATTCACTAATTAACCCTGATTTTTGTGACATCATCTAAGTTGATTTAGATTTACCTAGTTTAACTAGCTTTTTTTATGATTATATATTTTTATGCTCCTTTACAAAAGGAAATGCCATCCCCTCACAAGGATTAACTAACCTTTTGTTTAGCAAAAGATCCCTCTCTTTCTTTGAATGATACATTTTTTGGTTTGTTGAAAAATGAAGGACCTTTGGATTCTTATTATTCAGAAGTCCTTTGAGTTTTAAACTGAAGTGTACCTCCAATTATTCTTTAGGTATATGTTCTTCTATGCATGGTTCGTTTTATTGTCTTCTTGCTAAGGTCTTTAAGTTTCCACAGGAAGGCGACCCCTTTCTAACTGATATAGTATGGGATGCAGTTGTGAACTCTTTTGATAGCCGTATGAAATCTGCCTTCAACAGTTCAAGTTTTGTCAAAGAAATATTTACCAATGGATACCCAAAGCTTTTCACCATGGTTGAGAACCTCCTCGAAAGGATTTCACGCGACACCGACGTAAAAGGCATCGTCTCTGCTCTTACAAAGGAAGGGAAGGATAAGATGGTTTCTACCATACACGTATTCCAGACAGCCTTCCTTGCTGCTCTCCTTGGTCGTCTCTCTGATAATGTGAACTCTATATTTCTGGTAGCAAGCCGGAGCACCATTCCATCAAAAGAGCAGATCTCAAGGCTTTTGCTGCGCATTCAGGAAGAGATTGAAGTTGTTAAGCTACATGGGCACTTGATGCTTCTTGTTCTTCATGAAATTGGCAAAGTTTTACTCTTGGTAGCGGAGAAAGCTGAATACCAGGTGACTTGATTTGAATCGAACTTTGTTCTCTCATTGTGAACTGTTTTGTAAAATTGCACTGCAGTTGTTTGTAGCTTAGCAGATGTCTATTTAGAATAGAACAACATTGTTTCGCCTTGCAGATATCAGCTGGTCCAGAATCTCGTCAGGTAACGGCTCCTGCAAATCCCTCGCAACTGAAAAATTTTGCTCTCTGTCAACATCTCCAAGAAATTCATACCCGCGTCTCCGCCACTGCATCCAACCTCCCATCGCTAGCCGCCGACGTCTTATCCCCATCCCTGGGCGTCATCTACGGCGTGGCCTGCGACTCCGTCACCTCTCTCTTCCAATCCATGCTCGACCGTCTCGAGTCCTGCGTCCTTCTGATGCACGACCAGAACTTGGGGCCTGACGGAATGGACTCATCGACGGACGGCGATGCTTCTCCCTACATGGAAGAGCTGCAGAAGTGCACTGTTCATTTCCGCAACGAGTTCCTGTCGAAGCTCCTGCCGTCCTCTTCGTCTCGTTCGGAGACGATCAGCACGGGTTGCATTCGGAGAATGGCGTCTCGGATACTGGTATTCTTCATCAGGCATGCATCTCTGGTGAGGCCTTTGTCTGAGTCGGGGAAGCTGAGGATGGCGAGGGATATGGCGGAGCTGGAGTTGGCGGTGGGTCAGAATCTGTTCCCGGTGGAGCAGCTTGGTCCGCCTTACCGAGCTCTGCGAGCGTACCGACCCATGATGTTCTTGGAGACGGCTCAGCTGTGGGGTTCACCGCTGCTGCAGGATCTGCCGCCGAGCGTGATACTGCACCACCTGTATTCCCGAGGGCCGGATGAGCTGCAGTCGCCTCTGCAGAGGAACAAGCTCACGCCGCTGCAGTATTCCCGGTGGCTTGATTCGCAGGGAGAGGACCAGATATGGAAAGGGATCAAAGTAACGCTTGATGATTATGAGGTGAAGGTTAGGTCGAGGGGCGACCAAGACTTAAGTCCTGTTTATACTCTAATGCTACAGATTGGTTCATCGATCTCGCAGGACAGGAGAGAAATAGTGTGAATCTTTTGTTTTTGTTTTGGTTTTGGTGCTGCGTACCATCATTTATGAACCTTTTTTTGTTTTGTTTTTTTTTTTTTTTTTTTTTTTTTTGTGCTTTGATCATTTTAAAGAATCACCAAGTGGTAGGAAGAAACGTTGGGAATGACACAAATTGGAATGCTAGTTCAAGTGGGATTCTACAAATTAGAATACATATTGAAATTCTAAAAATACGATAGGCAAGTTATTGATAAGGTTATAACTTCTACTTCTCGGAATTGCTCTCTAGTTCAGTCTTCAGCTGCACGGAGAAATCATCGTTCACATCGTCATCATCCCAATCGTCCTCCCACTGTTGCAAGGCTTCCTTGCCCTCTTCCTCCTCGTCCCATTCTTAAAAAAAGAGTATAAAGAAAGGGAAACGTTGACAACTATTCGATGAAGCAATGAGAACTCAGCAACAAAAAGAATTTAACATCATTTACTACTCATCGTTCAATGAATACCATTATAAGAATAATAAAACAAGCAGAAGTAGAGCTCATCTTACAAAAAAAAGAAAAAGGCGAAGAAGGCGATAATAAAAAATAATTACAATCTATGAAGAAGATACAAACAAATATAAGCTTGAAAACGTGCACAAAACTGATAACTTTGTCATTAGCAACCAAACAGTAACTTCAAATTAAAACTGAATTATTAAAATAAAAAATTTAAAGCTTAATAAAAAATGCAAAAACATGAGAAAAAAATGCATTAGACATAAGCATATGAGAAGCAAGAACAACCAAATAAATAAACTAAAAAGGAAATCATAAAATTGAGAACTACAAGGAAAAATACAACTAAAACTAAGTGTAAAATGACCTTATTGCTCATCACAAGACCAAGACCTATTGTTGCAAGTACCTTTTCTTTTTTTCTCCTAGTGCGTTGAAGATTATTACCGAGAAGTAATAGTTCAACCAAAAAGCTAGCTTGCAGTGTGAACCATGGTTTACGAGATCGGCCAAAATAAATCAGAATTAATGGTTCTGAAATTTTTTTTCACCATATCCAAGCCGAAAGTTTTTTTTTAGTTTCCTGGTGTTTTGCTGTTTCGAGGACAATATGGGCCTAAAGCAAACCTATTTTAGCTGGTAGGGTTCAGTCGCTAAGTTTGGGCAGCACCATTTAGTTAAGTTTAGGTTGCATTTAATTGATATAAATAGGAATCAAAATAGCTTTGTTAACCCTAACAATTTAAAAAGTTGGGCGTGACCAAGCTAATAAACAACATAGAAAATTAATATCATACATTGTCAAACAAAGGCACACAAATTAATAGAAAATAAATTTTCTTTTTATAAATTAGCATTGACATAAAAGCATGCCTTCCACACCCACATGGGGCCATGTCCCATGTGGGTGATCATCACCTTGGCCAATGCCATCTTACTCGTCCCCTTGTACTGCGATTTAGGCATGGGAGGTGACCAAAGAGGATGGCAAGCAAAGGCTCGGCGGTTGACTCTAAGAAACAAACCTTCTTCCAATTACACTTCTTCCCAATCTTCTTCCTCTGATCAACCATCACAACTGGATTGCTATTATTCTACCAAAGCAACAAACTGAGGTTTATGTTTCTTTAACGTAAGAGCCAACAAATCCACTACTACCTCTCTTTGACCTAGTCTCGTGACTATCAATTCGGCCAAAAATCTTCTTATTAGTAGGTACACTCTAGACCATCATACTAAATGAATCTAAGAGGAATTCCAAACACAAGGAGGGCATGAACATCAATGCAATGACCACTTTGATCTCTCCCCACTTCCATCAAATTTTTAGACATCCACACATCTAAAATGTGTCTTGAAAAGGTCCAAGTGCCACTCTTTTTTTCTTTCTCAAGCATTGAACCTATTCCTTAACAACCACTATTACATTTGGTGAGACCTAGACAAAGATCAAACCACAGTGTTTTAGAATATCTTCCTAGCATGTTTCAAAGGGTATGGCATTAACCTTAGAATCAAAACTTTCCATCCTTTGTCCTCCCATTCGAAGGGGACCTCCCATTGCTGCATTGATTTTGACTTCGAGAACTAAGAACCTCCAGTATGCTAGATCATCGATCATGATTCTAACCAAAAATTGACACTAATGGAAAGCTTCCCCAAGAATCTTGAGGCATGAAGGAGATATTTTTGTCATTAGGAGAGACGAAGGTGAAGAGATCGTTGAAGTTACAAAAGGGTTATAAAAGCAAAATGTGAGAAAGGTAAAAGCCATTGATAAAACAACCTATTTATATTGATTCTTCACCCTTCTCCCTACTCCAAAAATCGTTTAACCAAATGGAACATTTCTATTAACCAAATGGAATATTTATATTTCTAAACCTTAATTGTTTTCTTTTAGCCAAAACCTTAGCTAATTTTTAAAATAAAATAGAACATTTCTATTAAGTCTTGCAACCAGATCCAAGACAAATTCTAGGATTCTAAACAAAAAAGAAGAAGAAACCCTTTATTCCTCAACTGCTTAAATTCTCCCTATTGGTCTCTTCACCCTAGTTGGTCTAGTTGCCCATGAGTAGATGCAACAATGGCCTCCAACATATGAGCTGCCCAACTTTGGTGAATGATCAATTTGGTGAAACCATTCCAAAGTTGATCAATGCCTGGTCAATCGTCACAAAACTCTTTGAGAAAGTTGTGTTGGTCAAGAGCTCACAAACCACCACACTCTCCAATGCTAGTAAAAGTATAAGATACATAAACAAAAGCTTATAGAAGCACTTATATCTAATAGAGTGGCATGCATGTCTCACAAACAAGATTTTACAAGATTTTCATAGGCTGATTTTTTATGGATCATATGCTTCCATTAACATTGCAATGAAGGCATTGGCAATGTGATAAAATGTGAACAATGTAAGAAATTTCGAAGGAGATTGATTTTTCTTTAAAAGGGTATTATAAAAAGAAAAACTTAACTCAGAAAAAATACATAGATGGCATTCCTACTCATGTTTGAAAGTTCATATGGGGAAAATATTGTTCCGCTAATTACCAGATTACTCAAGAATATCACATGAGAAGGCATGCAAGTTTAAACGTGAGTAAATTTTTGCTTATGCAAAATGGTCAACACTTCTACTTCCATTTTCCCCCCATATGTAGTGTACCTATTTATCTTAAAGTTGATAAACACCAAACCATATCAAAATCAGAAACAGTAACATCTAGAACCCTAATCGATCCTTTGATATCTTCAAGATCATGCCTAAGCACACAGAAAAGTCTCGAAGAGTTCCTGCCTCAGTTACCAAGCAACCTTCTAGCCAACAGAATACTAATAAAAAAAAAAAAGTAAATAAAAGCTTCCACCTCCTCTTATTGGGAAAAAAATATTCAATCACGAAAGTGAACGGCGAATTGACAATTCACTCGTAAGAGAAATTAAATCCTGATGGCAACAGTATCCAATGCATAGCGTGAATCCAAACTATCCAAAAAATGAAAGAAAAGTAGATTTAAATAAAATTACCACCACCGATCTCAAACTCCTCAAACTCATCATCGTCTTCGAAGATGTCTACCTTGGGGTCGTCTCCCACAGCAGGCTTCGTCTCTGTCGCCATCGGTCTCGAGAGAAGATCTGTCGATAAACAGCATAAAGAATCACTAAATCACGACTGCTAAAACTTCTAATTGAGAGGTAGAAATCTAGGGGTGGTGCAGAAGAAGGAAGATAGATGACGTACTCAACCCTTGCTTGCTCCTCTCTACGCCAGGCCAGGCCAACGGAGAAATCTCAGAGCCTCGTCAAAAAAAAATAAGTGATAATACGCTTTCTAAACACTTTTGTAATTATTATTTTCACAAATTTTAAAATTTTTTACAAGATAAATAATTATGTCAATAGTGGATTTTTTGAAAAATGATAAAAGTAAATTTAATAAATTATATAAAATATAAGATAATTTGGTAATGGATGATCCTCTTTTTGCCGTTTAAGTCGTCTGATGATCACATGACTTCAAAGAATTAGTTTATTTTCTTAAAAGAGTGAGATTTTTATTAGCTTTTTTTATTTAAAAAATTAAAATAAAAGTTAACTAAATATAAAAAACTTTCACTTTAATATGGAGTCACATGGGACTAGGACAATAGGCTTATATAAAATTGAGCCACCCTCTCCTCATTTCTCACTTATTTACATTGTTTTTTTATTTATAAGTTTTGAAACATTTTGTATAGTTTTATACTGAAAATTTAGTTTTTTATAAATAATTTTCTTTTCAATTAAATTAAGGTAATCTATTTTTTTTCATAGTCAAAAGTAACATTTATGATGAGCTTCTTCACATCTGGTTATACACGAGATTACAAATTAATTTTTTACCAAACAACCTTTACTATGATTGCTATAAGGCCAACTACTTAAATATCAATATGAAAATTACTTAGATTTTTGTAAACCAAAGTTTATATGATTTATCTTATGTGAAATCTCTTTGTCATCACGTGGTCATCAATTTTAAGGAGTATGTCGCATTGCTTACTCACGTCATGTAGAAATTAGATTGATAAACTATGACAAAATACTGTTGGGTAAACACTATATATGTTGAATGTGCTTGTAGTGCTCCATCCATCCATTTCGATCATGATGGCATGGATGTTTACTTAGCATTTGTCATTAGTGTCATGGGTCATAATAAAGTGTTATCTATGTATGTCATTGAGGTATCAAAATGTGAATTTTGAGTTACTAAATGCTAAATTATATAGAATTTAATTATAAAAATGTGTTATGTTATTTTATAAATGTTGTTTTATTACAATTGTAATATTTATATATTTTGATGAAAAATATTATTGCTTATAGTTTACCTTAAAATGTATACTATGTTTGGGATATTTTCAAAGTTAAAAATAATAATTTTTGAATAAGTATCAATTGAGGATAGTTTGATGATGATAGTTTTTCTAAAAGAAAAGAATATTTATAATTTTTGTAAAATTTTGAAAATTAATATTTAAATACCTTAGTCATGAAAAATTTAATATGCATGACATGATTGATATAAGAGAGGCTTCTGATAATTGCAAAAAATAAAGAAAAATTAGGAAGAAAACGAGAGACTAATGAATAATAAGTACTATGAACTCTTATAGTTAAATTTTGACTAAAGTATAATACTAAAATGATGGAGGATCCAAATATCACTTTGGATGTTCAAATTATAACAAAAAAAACATTTATGACCCATTATAACTTATAATAATATAAAAATATAATAAATTAAAATAATTAAATAAAATTTATTAAATTATGTCATTATTATCTATTTGATATAACATGTCTTACTTCAGTCTATCTTACAAAAAAAATTTGTCTTTAAAATATATTTCATTTGAATCATCATTAAGCTTAATGATAATTTTTATAAATTTTTCTCGAAAATAAAGATATTACTTAGGTATATTTCTTTCAACACATTCGAAAACTTAAAAACAAAATAACTTATAAAAAAAGTATAGATAAACAATAATAATGAAGATATTTAATGTAAAAAATGTATAATTTTTGTTTATTAATCATGTCACCAATAATATAATAACTTAATTTTTTCAAATATTGATTTTAAATAACTTTAAGTGATTTGATACAAATAATTAAGATTTTAATTTTTAATAAAATTGATTAAAATAATAATTTTAGATATTATGTCATAAAACTGTATTTATCATGTTATATCTTAAAAATAAATATACTATTGGATTGAGCTCATCGTGACGAAAGAGCGACGCTTGTTTTGTCATAATCAGAGTACATTTGGATTTAATAAAAATTTATTAATAATATATTATTTAAGAAAATAAAAAAACAGTAATCTTCTCTCTCTCTCTCTCTCTCCCGGTGCTGCTTCGTTTCACTCTCACGCGCGGCCGGTGAATTTCGCCGCCTTGTTTCCTCACCGCCTCACCGTCGGTTGATTTAAGGAGCTCCTGTGCTCAGCGGACTTGAAAGAAAACCCTAAGTTTTGTCCAATCCGTCGCTTCGCCGTCTCGCGACCTCCTTGGCTTCCGATTCTCACCGTCGGCAGCCGTACGAAGCTATTACGATTGAGATTTGGACTTGCGATATGTTAATTCGGCCGTCCCTCTCCTAATCGACGGGAAGAAATATGACCGCAATTGGGTCAACGGGAAAGTGGGGAAATATGATTTAGTTTGATCTGTTGCGTAATTACATGATAATTGCTTAAAAAAATTATATTCTAGGGTTTTGCATCCAAATCAAGACACGAAAGTACAGTCTTTCGCAAATCTAAGTCTTAGCAATCACTATTGAGTCTTATACTTATAAATTTGAGTAAAACGAAAGAAATATTACTGAGTTATTATATATTTTTTTAACTTTGATGTGCATAAAAAGGAATTAGATGATGTTGAAAAATCTTTTTGTAAAATAATATATGATTACTAGTAGAATTGTTCAATTGAATTAGAAATAAAGCTTAAATAAGTATTTAATTTATATATTTAAGAATATTATTTGAATTACTATAGAATAATCATAGAATTTTAATTGTTTTTATTAAGTGTTTAATCGTTTATTTACACGAAACTAAAAGAAAAGAAAAAATACATGAATTTTTTCAAGGAAAGCAAGGAAATTTTAAATAATTGTAATACAAGTACGATGTTATGTTACGATTATTTAGTATTTAATATTGTTAGGTATTATCAATTTCTTTTGTACCATGTTTTGCATCATTATTACATAGTTTGTGATAAAAAAATAAAAATATTGTTTGAATCAGTATTAAGAAATCATATAATTGTAATTATTTTTATTAAGTACTTAATCGTTTATTTACATGAAAGTAAATACAATAATTTTTTTAAGAAAAGTATGTAGACAATTTTTAAATAATTGTAATGCAAGTACAATATTATGTTACTCTTATTGGGTATTTAATATTGTCACGTATTATCATTTTTCTTTTGTACAATCTTTTGCATCATTATTGCATGGTGTATGATGAAAAAAATAAAAATAGAATATCAAAAAATTAATTGATTTAGTGATACTAATGATGTGAAATATGAAAAATAAATAGAAAAAAATAAAAAAAAAATAATGAGATTTGAAAAAAATAAGATAAAAAATAAATAATTGTGACATGTGACTATATGAGTATTTGATATGATTTAAACTACAAGAGTTTTGTTATGACGATTCTATTAATTATTTTACTGATATATCATAGATATATTGTTGTTAGAATAAGTAAAGATGAAATGACAATATTTATCCAATAATATTAACTCTAATTATCGTACTCTACTATCACTGACATCAGGCCCCACATGATATATAATGAGGTGCTTGTTGTGTGATCTTATAGTTAGAGATTAGATCTATTATGATACTGGTATGATATATAATAAGTTGCTTACTATGTGATCTTATAGCTATAGATAAGATTCGTTATAGTATGAACATAATATATAATAAATTGTTTGTTGTGTGATATTATAATTAAATATAAGATTTATTATGATGTAGACATGATATATGATAAAATACTTACTATGTGATCTTATAGTTACAGATGGGATCTACTATGATACTAAAATAAAATATGATAAACTACTTGTGTGATCTTTTACTAGAAGTGAGATATGATGTGATATAGATATGATATATAATGAGTTATTTATTATATAATAGTAGCTAGAGATGAGATCTATTATGATATAAATATGAGTTGTTTGTCGTGTGATCTTACAACTATAGATATCCACTATGATATAGACATGATATATGATGAGTTGTTTATTATGTGATTTTGTAATCCAGAGATGGGATATATTATAAGGTATACATGATGTGATATGCCTATAGACTAGGTCTATATGCTATGATATGATGTCAAATAATATAATAAAGATCTACATGATGTGTGCTTGATATAGATAAGATTTATATGAAATGGGATGTCATGGCATTGGAGTAATTATCATTTAGTAAATACTTAGACTCTTAAGATAAGTGTGAATAATATGAAACAAATGAAAAATAAAATTATAACAAAAAAAACTTAAGAAAATACTATAATCAAAGTAGTTTAGAAATATATAAAGATATTAGATTTCAAATAAATAAAATGAATTATATTTGAAAAAAAAATGTGTATGCATGAATATATTACAAGTTACAATTGTGTATCTTTTTTATATATTGATTATTTTATATAGTTGTATAATTTGATCATATGCTTTTACATATTTATATATTATTTTATATCTTAATATTGTATTTCTATTTATTCATTTTATATACATTCTTAGATGTTAGTCACAAGTATTTGTTTAATATCAATTATTGATCTTTTTATAGTTTATCTTATTATCATATTTAATATCATCTTATTGTTTACTTATCTGTTAGGATTTTAAGCTCATTACTTTCTTAAATTACAGGTCAAAATCTTAATGTCTAAAAGATAGGAAACATCAGTTGTACTTAAGTTTGACAGCTTACTTTTGAGAAGATTGTGATATTTCTACTTTTGTATTTTAAAAGACATGTGAATGATAGTATTTGAAGCGATGTATCGATTTATATCTTTATATCTTACCCTTGATAAGCTCAGTTAGTTTTATAGGTTCCAACTAACACTTCATAAACTAATAATAAAATTATGAATTATTTAAATAAAAAATATTAATAATTGTGATATTTTTGGGGATGAAATATTTGGATATGTGGATGCATTGTATATTTGATAATATTAAGCTTATAATTATAGTTTTGTTGTTACTATTGATGGTATTTATCTCTTATGATTATTATTGTCAATTATTGATTTGTATAAAAGAAATATGAGTAATTTTAAGAAAAACTTTGTCTATTATGATTTAAATAAGATTTGATTGATTTAATTAAGATGATTTAAACACAAAATAGAGTAAGTTTTATCATCATTCATCACCTGACTAGGTTTTTAGTGTCCTCTAATTATGTTTAAATACTAATTATTTTAATCTTAAAATTTTTAGGACTAATATTAGAATGAGATATTAGGCAAGATGTGGTAAATAGAGTTTATTTATAATTTTTTTGCATCCATTAGTCTTTTATAAATTAAAGAAAACACAACATTAAAGACATTTTATGAAGTATATAGTGTGATGCAGCAACGTTTAATATTTCATTTAGTGGTTTCGCTTAGAGGCATACTAATCCTATTTAGACTCAGAAGCATTTGCTTTCATCAATTTATTAAGTTATTTATATCTATAGTTTATTTTAAATCATTTAAAGAATAATTAATTAAAAGTTTTTTTAATATTTTTAGCTTTATATTTTGTATAAGTCATCTCGTCACTCATCTCATAAGTTTGTTAGTATAAAATTTGGTATAAATTTATTTTAAAAAAGGCTTACAATTAAGCTCTTGGCTATTTCAACCATCGTTGTAAAAATATTTAATCCCACTTTTGATATCTTTTCAAGTTTAATCGTTTTTGTTTTATAAATTATCATTATTAAAATTAATTGAATTGTTAATAATATTATTTCATGTGATCCCAACAAGAATTACATATTAATTAATGATCAATAAACTCACTAATAAATAAACAATTGATAGTATTTACAGTATTAATGTGTATTTTTGAAAGAATTGTTCAATAAATTGATGTAATACTTAAAATTTATTTTAAAATTTCTTATTTTTACTAATATTTATTTAAGTCAATTTTCATGAAGCCACGGCAACTGAGTCGGTGTGTGGTGCACAATTGTCCACTCGGTTTCTTTATAAGCGCCTCGGTGGGAGATGTTTGGCCTCCGTTGAGAGAGAACAGAGAGAACGGAAGGGAAAACTGCAGGATTCGACAGATCGAAAGCGAACACGATTGATCGGTCGATCACTATCACTTTCTCTCTCTAGCTCATCGGCCTTGGTTCATCTCTCTTCAGCCTCTCCTCATCACTTGTTGATCAAGAGGTTAATTTCCTTGGCTTGTAGCTTATCTTTCATGTTTGTTGAGATTTTGTAGATAGATAGATCTCGATACCTTCTTTCTTACCCTGATGATTTGTAGTTTACCGTTAACTGGCGATTTGTGCAATTATTTACCAGATCTATGGTTTTGTTCGTCTGTGGTTGGGGATTTTAGGGTTTTAGTTTTTTAAGTATCGTATCTTTTGCGGGAAGGTCTGTTTTTTCGTTCTTATGTTCTGAAATTTAAAAGGGCTTAAAAGGATGGATAAAAGGGCTCATTTTTAAGTTCAAAACGGGTTTTTGCTTTGAGTATGGCATCTTTAGGAAAGTAATGGATATTATGTTTCTATTGAATTGTATTAATTTTTGGCAGGTAATAAACCGGTCTTTCTTATGAAAAATTATTATTAATTTAACTTCACGGTCTATAGGATCTATAGTTTTACTTAATGGGGCATTCTGAATTCTGATTACTAGAGATATTACCTGCAACTTGTTCGTTAATATTGACACATAATTGTCTTAAATAAAATGACAAGTGAATTGGTTATAGATTGCATTTAACTTTAGTTTTTGATGTTTTAAAGTATATTTCTTGAGTAAAAGATGTTTCTTTTTTTGTTTTTAATTTCTGGTGAAGTTTATCACGAAGGTAGAATGACTTTTTGGATCCCATTATCAATTTGAAGCCTGGAGGCTGCCTGAGAGGTGTTATGTTCTTTCAATTGTTACACACAAAGGACAAAATTGTGTATGAATTAAGACTTAAAGCATAACTGCTAGTATCATTATAGAAATTATGGAGGATGGTTTCTGTTCTTTTAGTGTGGAACTTTGTTTGTTGTTTCTTGTTTGGTTTAAGATGCAGTCTTGTTTTGCAAATGACGAGGAAAACGTTCGTCTGCATAGTAGTTTCTTTTCTGATTGATAATTTTGGCTTGTTGCAGCTCGCTTTTGCTCCCGAAGGATAAGCTTTGGTTTGTTGTGTATCCATACCAAAAGAAGGAAGTTTCATGTCTGATCTTGATGCTCAGATTCCTACCACCTTTGGTATGTCCTGACCTTTTGGGCTATAGTATTCTCTTCTTCATGTTCTCTTTTGCTTTCGTTAACTGCAGTGATTTTTTACCCTCTTCTTTCATATCAAAAGTAAAGAAAGAAAGGTTGGTCTCTCTTACTTTTGTTATCTGCATTCATTTTTCACCCTCTTCTTTCATATCAAAAGTAAATAAAGAAAGGCTGGAATTGTTGTGAAGTTGTAGGCCATTGGTGTTCATATTTTATTCTTGTTGGAAAATAGTGTAATGTTCTGATTTTTCCAAGCCAAATGCGAGTGGCATTCCTTATGGGAATAAGTCTATGTAATGAAGTTTTAATTGGATGGTTTTTATTTACAGATAAGCTCTTGTCATTTTGCTCAGAAGTGATAGGATAAAGCTGCATTGCTTCTTTGTTTTTAAAATTTTAGTTGGAAGATGCAAGTCTTTTCTTGTATTGCCTAAGAAGACATAGAGCGAACAGCATTACCCTTGGCATTTAATAAAGCCATGTTGTTTGGATGTGGATTTCTTAACAGTTTTGTGGTTCATCTTGTGTATGGTGGTTGCAAAGATAAGTTAATTTTTATAAGTAATTCTATTTGTTATTAAAATTGCTATATTTTGCATTGTGGTTCATATTTTGTTTTTTTTTGTTTTGTTTTTGAAAATTGAAACTGGATTATAAATGCCCTCTACTAGACTATGTTCAATCACCTCTCCTAATTGATGGAGCTGATCATCTGTTTGGCTTATTAGTATCAGCTTGGGATCAACTTAGCTATAGTGGCAAGGTCTTAACATGTTATGAATGAGTCGTTTCTCCATTTCAGATCTTATTTCATACTCTTCTAAGCCTCTAATGGATGATATAAACTTTTAAATAATGAGAGAATTGGTCTGTGCAATGTTTGTGCTTTTATGTGGGCATTTTTGTAGCTATGATAATAATCTTTTTTAATACATGGTTAGCCCCATTAAAGTTCTTGAAATGGGCTTTGTAAAAGGGCTTTATAAGATCATGCATCCCATCAACAGCCTAAAAAATTCCTCCAGCAAACTTCTGCTTGATATGCCACCTGCTTTTTGCACCGCACCCTCTTCCATATATTCTTTATGGATTGTGTATTTAGTTAGTAGTTTATCATCTATTGGTGGCTTTTAATGGTGTAACCAATGAGCTTTTGCAAATTAAGCAATTGGAAGCATCGTAAATTATCCTCATCAGTAATCTGGCTTTTATTCTCGATGACTAGTGCATCTGGTCAAAGCAGCTTTGAAAAATTTAATTTAAAGTTGTAAACAATGTGCAAAAAAACAGGAAGAAGCGTAAGGTGGTATTATGTTTCCTTGTTCTCATTTGATCTATTTTTTTTATCAAGTCATGTACTGCTCTTGGTGGTGTAGAGTAATAAAGCAGTTTGAGTGTAAACATTGTTTGACAACAAATGCAGTTTGACTCTGTTTTTTGTGTTTCCAACTAAAATTCGTTTAGTACAAGATTGCTTCATACCTTGTGGCTTTGGCATTTCTTAAGGGAGTTCTGCTAAAAAATGACCCAGCCTCCCATGGCTCTTCCACTGTTTGGGCTCCCTTTCCTTACCATGGTTACAGTCTTTTCCAGTAGTGTCATTCTCCCTGTAGTTTAGTTTACCTTTATCAGTGCGTTGATACATGCATCTGTTCACTCCTCTGTACCTTTGTGTTCGTAAACTGAGATGGTATTTTGCTCTTTGATCACATAAGCCTTGCTCAATGCAAATTGATGGAGCTCCATGCCAAGGGAATCCTACAATTATCTATTTTAAAATTAATGCAAAATGATGGAGCTCCATTCCAAGGGAATCCTACAATTATCTATTTTAAAATTAACACTTAGACTGCTGTTAGGCAATCATGATCTTAGGAAGCACCTCGGTGTATTCAGTGAAGTATATGGAAGGTACTCGGCATTCTTCTTGTAAAGTTGGAATCATTAACCAGAACATCCTTCGATAATACCTCAGCTTAAAGAGGTTATCTCAGCAGTAAACTAGTTTTTAAACCTTGGTGATTACTGAATCCGATCAAAATAGCTTCAACAAGGCTAAAGTTAAGTTGGAAAAAATGTGTAAAGTAAAAAAAAGGAGGCATAGGCGTTGGTATTTTTCCCTTGTCCACATTTTGGCCTATTGTTTTGACGAGTGATGTGGAGCTTTTAGTGACATAACACATAACAATGAAGTTTGGATGTAAAATTCATTTGTGTCTACCTGGTTTCCATTCAATAAAATATCTTGCTTATTAACCCAACAAGCGGTTTTTTTGTTATGGATTTATTTTATTTTATCTGACTATTTATTTTATGTTATCCCTAAAATTGTTGGGCTGTACTTTATTGTTTGGATGAATTGATTGGATTGGTATGCTCTTAGCCTGTCTTACAGCTTCCAGCTTATATCGGAACTGTAATGACATCCCTTTCTGGTATCCAAACACATCAAATAAAATAGAATTAAGTAGACCCCCCGTGTTTAATATAAATTTCATCTTACTTTTTGACGCTGGATATAGAATTATTGCTATTTTTTCCTACAAACTTTTGAGTTGCGAAGCATATGTTCTTCCATCCATATACAGTATTTTCTGTAAAAAAAAAAAAAAATAGAATTTTGGTAATGGAATTTGAAGAGGATAAACATTTTGAAATAGAATTTGAAAAGCAGTTAAAATGTTTTTTTTTGAGTGAAATTTGTTAACTTATGTAACAGATCCATTCGCGGAGGCTAACGCAGACAATGCCGGTGCGGGGTCGAAGGAATACGTTCACATCCGTGTCCAACAGCGAAATGGGAGGAAGAGCTTGACGACGGTGCAGGGGCTGAAGAAAGAGTACAGCAAAACGAAGATCCTCAAGGACCTGAAGAAAGAGTTCTGCTGCAATGGTACTGTGGTTGAGGACCCAGAACTTGGACAGGCATGGATTCTTTCTCTTCTCATTCGTTTGTTATGCTTCTTCCGGCTGTTAGGTGGTTGAGCCTATGGATGTTCTCCTTGCAGGTCATTCAACTCCAAGGCGACCAGAGGAAGAATGTCTCCACCTTCCTTGTCCAGGTAAAATATTTCTTGACATGAGCTCTGTTCTGCTCTCTCCCAGGTTTTTTAATGTGCTCGTGTTCTTATGTGCAGGCTGGCATTGTGAAGAAGGAGCAGATCAAGATCCATGGTTTCTGATGAGTATTTGGCTACCTTTATGGCTGCATAAGAACTTGCTGCTGTTTGTTGTTGTTTGTTGTCCATGACAAGTAGTTTGCTTGTGTTTGTGTGCCTTGTTTTGCTTTACAAACTTAAGATTTCCAGATTGGTTGCATGCTTTTGTTTATTTGAGATAATGTTGAATGGTTTGGCTCTCTTTGTTTCGACTCAGTGATAGGAAAGTAACGAATGAAATAAATCATGATCAAAATTGTGGCTGATAAAAGATTAATTTGTCTTATAATTAATTTTTTTTTAAAAAAAAGGTTGTTTGTAGTTTCTATTCTTTTGGGATACCTTAATCTTGAAAAATGTTTTGTATTCTTTTTTAATTAAATTTAAACTTTATGCTTCAAGAAAGTGAACCTGAACCTGATGAGGGTCGGATTAAAATGTACTTTTGGAGATTAAATTAATTTTTTTATCAATTTAGTGTTAATAAATGATGGGGTAGATATTTTTAGAAATATTTTATTTAAATCTGGAGCTAAACTTATAATCAAATTGTTTTACTTTATTTCAAAATTCAAAGAGCTCGATTTTATAATTTTAACGGACAATTATTTGTATCCAAAATGGGTTTAATGAAAGAATACTAAAAAAATGAAATTCCTTTTATAAGATTGATTAAATAATAAATACCTCAAATGCTATTTAAAAACCCTAGTCTTACACTCGAAATGGTGATGTCTTTCCCGCTTTATACTGGAAATGGCAACGCTAGTTCTACTGAACTTTCATAATTCTCTCGCAATGGCGGCATCCCTGCGATTTCCACTGCGTCCAGTTAAAAAGACGTCTTTTGATCATATTTCTATGAAGCCGCGTTCTTTCTCGATCTCCGCGATTGCCTGCCCCTGTTTTCCAAATCCCAGCCGACATGGAAGGAATTTTGGTATTTTTTATTCGGGAGGTTCGCGGGTTCTTACCTACATCGTCAAGAACAGCACAGTAGAACCCACACCTGAAGATGCTGCCGCCGACGAGGAGCTTCTGGCTAGAGGGGAGAGCACGATGCCGGAGCAATTCCGCCATCTTAACGAAGAGGCACCTGATCCACCAGTGCGTTGGCCCTGGGCTATTGGTTCGTGAGATTAAGAACAATTTTCTTATTGTTGTTCCATTATTCTTCATTTTTCGTGTAGTTGGCTGTTATGCTTATTTTTATGTGTTGGTTGCTTCATTATACCATGAAATTTGCTTAAAATTTATTGTTTGGGATTACTTTTCATCCGATTTCTATATTCTGTTTAATTATTCCTTTGGCAGATAACTCTTCCTTTATTCTAATGGTTGATCTATATTGTATGAATGAATTGTCTTTGAAAACATCATGTTATGTGAGGTATTATGTATTTTTCTCTGCATCAGAAATTTCTTCATTTTTAATTGTTTGTATGCATAGGCACATGCAAACACATATTATTGATATTTTCTTGTACAACATTCCCTGATCCCACGTCAAAGCTAACTTTCTTGAAGTTTGGGTCTGAAGAATTTATCCTTAAATTCATTCTCCCTAAATGAATGTTGGCCTATTTTTAGATATTTTCATGTAATTTATAAATGACCTCCTTTTTTGGCTTGTCCAACCTTTTCTAATTTTGTTATTTTTTCCACAAATGAGTGTTGCAATCATCTTAACTAGATTTTGGATTAAATTTAAATATGATGCTCCTTCACACATCCATTAACAAATTGTTAACAATAATAAGTAAATAATACAAGCTCAAATACTCTTTTTTCATGATTATGTTCAAGATTGATGAATGTTATAGCAAATATAGTCACGTCCCCCTCTTAGAGTTAGAATACAACTATAAACTATGGCAATAGCATCAACAGAGACCACTTTGTTAAGAATGAGAGATGTTAAAATAATAAAACCTATTGGTATAAAAGGTTGGGAAAGAATGGTTAAGAGTAGACAAAGATATTATTAGGATTCTTGTTGAGGTTGGCATAAAGTTATTATTAAGATTTGGAGAGAAAAATTAAAATATGTATAGGGATTTTGTCCTAACCCGATTTCACTATGACGAGCGTTGTTTCTATTTTGTTTATGACACCTCTCTTTCTCTGTATTTGTATGCATTTGTCTATGATAATATTTCATGTCTCACATAGAGGTATTATGCTTTTGAATTTCCTTATATTAATTGTGGTTTCTCTCTTTATCTTTTATTATATGTCTTGTTTGTTTGCATTCTTAGGACAACATTTATCCAATATAGTATGATTTATTTTCTTGTTGAATATTGTTTATGCGTATTTCTTATGTAGTAGATTGCTTGTTCATGAATATGTATCCAAACAAGTTTTTTTTATTTTGTTGTTTATGTAAGTCACTTTGATTATTTCTACATAGATGGTGGTTTCTTTGTTGTATTATGGATTTTTTTTGTTTGGGATTGCTTATCATCTAATTTTCATATTTATTTTCTTTTGAATGAATTATTTTTTGAAATATTAATGTGCTTGTATTCTAATGGTTGATCTACATTGAATGAGGTGTCATAAAAAACATCATATTATTGTAAGGTTTTACATACTTTGTAGTACATTAGAATTTTTTCATCTCTAGCATTTGTCTATATGCATTGGCACACATTATCAATGTTTACTCATACAATGTTCTTTGATTCCATAACAATCGTAACTTCCTTAATAAAGTTAACATTAATTTAAGGAACATATTTGTACGTCCGACTTTTGCTAATTTATTTAATTTATTCAACAAAGGGGTATTTCAATTATCTTAGTCTAGATTGAGTAAATATGAATTTAGTGCTTGTTTGCACATGCATTGGCAAATTATTAGCAATGATAAGTAAATCATACATGCCCAAATAAGAGAGAGACAAAGGCCAATTTGCACCATGAATGGTAGATGTTAAAATAACAAAACCATGTTGGGATCAATGTTGGAAAAAAAAAATGGGTGAGATGAGGACATAGATATTGTTAGAATCTTGTTGAGGTTTGCATAGAGGTCATTGTTATGGTTCAAAAAGAAAAAATAAGATTAGGTGACTTTAGGATTCCCCTTGAGATTGAGGTATTTGTGGAGGCCAATGTCTTCATCATTGACAATATTAAGAATGTAGTTAGCAAATCAAGACTACTAAATGAATGAGTGAGATGAATGATGTTTGATAACAAATCCTTTGATGTGTTGGGAAGGAAGTCATGTATAGGCATTAAGTTTGTAGATAGTTGGAATTAAAGCTAAAGCATTTTATGGCTCCTAGTTGTAAACAAATAATAACAATTTTATGCTCCAATTCATAGTAGTTAGCATTTCTAGGCAGGGGAATGCCCTTGCAAAGGTTTGAGCATTTTTGTGGAGTGTTTTGAGCACATCCTTAGAGTGTCTTAAGGCATGTGCTCTTTGGAAAAGGTAGAGGCATGTGCTTTGGTGAACATTCTGTAGGAGAACATATGTGATCATGTTCCCTTATTGCTAGTGATTTTAGCTGGAGAAATTGAGAAATTTATATGTATCAATGCGACTCTAATGCTTTCTTCTACTAGAGCATGCATTCACAATTCTAATAATAACAATATAAGTACCATTCTTGTTTATTCCTTTTTTGTCTCTCTTTCTCTCTCTATGATTGTGTTATGTGTTTATGATATTATTTCATGTCTCACCTAAAAATACTATGCTTGGAAATTTTCTTGTCATTATTTTTGGTTTCTTGTTTTTTATTGAATTGTACTTTTTCTTTGGTTGCATTCTGAGTACAGCATTTATATCTTGGTAAATTATCATTTTCTTTCTTGTTTAGTATTATTCTATCCTTATGTAATAGATTGCTTGTTCATGAATGCATATCCAAAAGAGTTAAATTTTTTTGTCCTTTAATGTGAACCATTTTGATTATATTAGCACAAAGTTTGGCGGTGTAAATTCTTAAAATAAGAGAGAGAAACTCGAATGTGAGTGCGTTTTACATTGTGATCTTAATTCCAATGTGACTTCTAGAAATATCACCTTTTCTTGGAGTTTGTTTAGTAAGTTCCATAATTTGAGTCAATAATGACAATGTAGAAAACTGAATTTAGTAATGTAACTGCACTGATACCCGAAGTTTGTTTTTTTATCTCGCTGCTTATTCCTGTAAACTGTAATTTTAAATTAAACCCTCCAAATTTATTTGTAATTTACTTTCTAAAGTTTTAAGGAGATTTGCCAAGTCAACATTACCTTTGTTTACTCTGCAGTTCTGTTTTTTCTTGTTTATGCATGGAGGACTGTGTTATGGGAACTATCAAACTGGAAGAAGGCAGCTTTGGCAATTCTAAGTGCATTTGGTTGGTTAATGAAGCTTGCCCTAGCCTTCTTGTTTCATTTTATTGGTGATCCAGTTACTGACTTGATTGGATGTATCGAATATGTTCTGTATGCCATCCGCTATGCTTATGCTAGCATTGTAGCATTTGCTCCAGTGCCTGAGCTGACAAGGATAATCTTGTTTACATCGACTATTTTGGCCATTGCTGAAGCCACAGTTCCCAACTCCATGAACGACCAACCCCATCTTTTAGCCTTGGCTGGATTAATTGGTTTTGGAGCTATCCAAGGTTATGTTTCGGAGGTACCTTTCTTGTTAAGCCTCTTTGCCATGGTTTGCTATTCAAGGTTTGTAAAAAAAAGAGATGGTGTTTCAGCCGCACTTCCATCTGCTGCTTTGTTGGCAGCTGTTGGAGAGCCTTGGGTAAGGTTAGTTGTTATAGCATCATATTTGACTCTTGCCATTGCTCAGCATGCCAAGCAATCAAGTGAAGGTGTAAAGGCAGAAGTTGATGCAAACAAGAGAAAGTTGCCATTGCCTCTTGTTCTAGCTTCTCTGGCTATTGGAATCCGTGTGGCTGCAAAGTGGATCCGCTATAGACACTTGACATGGATGATAGTATGAACACTGGGCCTTTTTCTCGTCTGCCCTTTTTGTTGAATGATTGAACAAACTGATGTCTAGTATCTATTGTAATGCTGATGGTAATTTTGTATTCCTTTGTAAATGTGGAAGCTACTTGTGTTTCTTGTTTTGGTAGCAAACTACTCTTAGTTATCATCGCTCAACACCATCATGCAAAATGAAAGTTCCCCTTATTTATGATTTCTAAGCAGACATTGATCTGCTATGTCTCCATATTGCTCTATCTTTTCTGTCCATTACATCAAAGACATGACAATTAGTATGACATTAAATGAAGTTCTATGTTTGTAACGTGTTATTGTTAGTTTATACATCTTTCTTGTGGTAGCAGTTAATGTGTTATTTTTCTGTGTATTTCAATGCTTCTTTGGATGTGGTTTTGTTCAAATTGTAACAATCATGATAGTTTTTAAATGGTAGCACATCTATTGGATTCTGTGCTTTCTGAATGCTTTTATTGTTTTATTTTGTTTTTGTTTCTTTTGTAGTAAAAAAATTTTGACTATTTTTTTATCTGTCATCCTATTCGCAGTGGTCATACTTATCTTCTCTGTAATGTTCCATTTTTATTGAATGCTTTTGTTTCAGTGAAGAGGTTAGCTTGTTTTCTTGTTTTGAACTTTTTTCTGAGTAAAACACTTTGTTAAGAAGGGAAGTCCTAGGCTTTTCTATTCGTTTGTTATTGAGTTTTTATTATATCTATGTGAAGTTATAAGACATGAACATGGAGACTTGAAATATTCTTACAGCTTGTGCTGTCCTCATTACAAAACAGTAAAGTGGGTTTAGAGGTCTTGATGGTTCGTATAAATGCTTGTTTGTTTGTGCTTCTTTAAAGAGTATTGTCATCTACTAATTAGCTTTGTCTCAAGGATATCTTAAATGGGTTTTATATGGCTAGTTATGCATCTAAAATGTGCTTTATAATTTCTATTTGCATCTTGAATGTTCAAATCATGCTCAAATGGTGGTCGCAAATATATGCACATGATATTTATCTCATGTGCTTACAAAATCGTGCAAGTCTTTTGATTTCATATGCGTCATGTTTGAAGTGTATAATTATGCAATATTTTTAGGTTCACGTGTTAATATATGATAAGTTTGGGAGCATCATTGATGATTTTTCGATGATTACATGTTATTAGGCTATTAAACAATCAATTGTACTTTTTGAATGCATATTTTGTGTTTTGTATTGATATATATATGTATGTTTATGGGATTTCATGTTTTATATACGATTCTGGATGTATCAAGAAAGTGTCTGGTTACTCCTAAGGATTCTAATGTTGCATGTGGATATGTCTTGAGCAATCTCTTATTAAATTAATTTAATTTATAAAAGATGTATATCACTCGTTAAGAGATGAATTCAAATGTCTTTTTTTTTTTATTCATAATTTTTTTTAAGATAAATTTTTGCATTTTTCCTTTCCTATATGGTATGTTATTTTCATGTGATTTAATGATCGATGGATGTGGGTTTTAACATTTCTATGATTATAACTCGGATCAATAATGCTACTTTCCGTCACTTTTTCTCCACTTGATTTCTAGAAATATAAACAAGAATAATCAAACAAAGAAATATAATATAATTTTAAAAAATAGCGGATAAGCTTGTTAAATAAATTAAATATTCATGGTATTCAAATACTTCTAAAAAAAATAAGACACTAATCACAAAAATTAGCGTACATAAAATTATATTATATTATGAGTGTATTGAATTATTAAAATATGGATTTGAAACTTAATTATTGTATGCATATTGAATCGAATTCTGTTATCTAGAATAAATGAGCACATACATTAACAAATGCTTGCAATTAGAATTATATTTGTATATTTAATGATAATTTGAATGCTATAAAATTTGTATTGGTATTGAATGGAACTATACTATTGTTGTTATCACCTTAACATTTAATAATACATGTATATATATATATATATATATAAAAGTATGAAAAATAACATATATCAATATGTTTGAAAAAAATTATAATTATTTTTTGCTTTAGGAAGGGAGAGATATAAATTATAATTATCTTCGTGTAGCATGTCAATACTTTTGACTTAAGGTGCTATTCTAGGAACATAATTGATATCATATTCACTTAATTTGATTTTCTATTTTTATAATCTATCTAATACATTTTAAGGACTTAACATACAACATCTCCAAGAATGGTATTTTCAATGGCGACCTAGATGTTTGGCGACAATGGCGGGTTCCAAGGGTAAGAAGAGCGCCCGAAAAATAAGGCAGTCGGCAAGCAAATCACCGGAAAGGGAATCCTGTGCTGGAATTCTTGCGGAAAAGGCTGCGGACTCGGACACAAACTTTGATAGAGTTAATGAAGCCAAGGTTACCGTGGGGAAGACGGAAGCTGATGAACACGAGATAGAATTGTCGAAGGAGGACACTGCGTCCTCAGGCAGCCCTGTGCTGGCGATTGAATCAGGGGAGGTCACAGAGGTACTGAATAAAGGGAAAGCAGCGATGGGGGAGGCTTGTGGTCACGAAAGACTGTGCCTGGGTGTGCCGACTGAGCTGGAGGGGAGAAGGAGGAAACAGCAGGAGCAGGCTGAATGCTCGAGAGCGCAAGAATCAAAATTTACTGATCAGAATGCAGGGGACAAGGAGGACTGCGTCTCTCAGTTATTGGCTAGAGAGGAGGCAGCGAAGGTGAACAAAATCAGCTTCAAGGAGGCTTTAACATCTAATAACAACAACTCCAGCGGACGGGCTACCTCATTTGTGCGGATGGCCTCAATTGACGTAAAGGAAAGAGCGGCAAGATTACCATACCACGGGGACAATGAGGAGGTTCTCATGTCGTCGGAAGTTTGTTACAGACGGATTGAATTCCATAAATATGACTTGGTCGGGCGTGTTTACGGTAACAACCTCCCGTTTTTTGTGATAGCTCGTGTTCTGCAGAAGAGATGGGGGAACTACCGCAATTTCAAGGTTTTAGATCTAACGAATGGGTGTTTCTGCCTTCATTTCGAGTCCATGCAGGATAGGAATGAGGTGTGGTTGGGTGGACCTTGGCAGGTGGTTGGTCAGGCCATGGGTTTGGATGTCTGGTCGCATGAGTTCCGACCGGACGACAGGATGACTATGTGCGCACCAATTTGGATTCGTCTTCCGGGACTTCCGTTGATCTACTGGGATGTGGAAAACATCCTCCGCATTGCCAAGGCGGCGGGAGAGCCTTTCTTGCTGGATGGCTGGACAGCGGACATGCAGAGGTCCACCTTTGCGAGAATTTGCGTCGGCATGGACCTCTCTAAGCCCCTAAAACCTGGAGTTTGGCTGAGGGGGGAGTTTGGGAGGCTATATCAACCTTTTGAGTATGAGGGTTTGCCTCGTGTTTGATTCAGCTGTGGTCGGGTGGGACACCTGGCGGAGCAATGCAGCTTACGGGAGCCAATGAAGGATGCAGATGGTAGTGAAGGCGGGGAGGAACCGGAGAAGGCACCATTAGCGAAGGCTTTAACGCCAACGATTACCAAAAATACTCCAAGGAAACTCACGGCAGGATCCACTGGAGAAAGGGTGACTGAGGACAAAACAATGGAAAACGCGGGACAAAATGCTTGCTGTGTGTCTAAAGAAGGCTTTGAGAACCCCGGGATTCAAACGCAAGCGGGGAGGCCGGAGGAGACCATAAGGCAGGGAACCCTTGGACCATGGATGCTTATCGCTCCTCGACGGAGGAGGCAGGGTGCCTGGGCGGCTGTGCAGAATCGAAACACCTACCCGAGCAGTCTCTCAAGAGGAAGGTCAGCCAAAAACATGAACCTAGGAAGGAATGGAAGGTTGAGAAGCATATCCGCAGCCAGTGGCAGGGGATTGTCTAGGCGGGACTGGATGCCCAAGACTCAGGGGAACAGGGACAGAGACCTTCAAGGACATCAACATGGGACGAACTGGGAAGCAGAGGAAGCAAAAACAGAATAGGCAGACGGCAACAGGGAGGATGGTGGATGTAAAGTTGATGGTTGCATTAAATCTTAGTAGCTGGAGGGTTCCTACACTGCATTTCGTGGAGCGCTGACAGATGGAGGTGATAAATGGGATGGCAAAGTCACAACATGATTGTGAGTGTCTGAGTTCCCTCCCTGTGGGGTGGAAAAAGCAGGGGATCCTAACAGGTGGCAAATGACAGCAAGATTAATGATCTGGAATATTAGGGGTGTCCGAGACAGAAAGTTGAAGGGTTACTTGCGAAGAATGGTTCGTGGCAATAGCGTTGAGGTGGTGGCGCTCATGAAAATTAAGGCAAACAATTTCCAGAGGAAGGATGCAGATTGGTTGCTCGGGAGGGGCTGGAATTTTGCGGTGCAACCCTCGGAGGGGATGTCAGCGGGAATCATTATAATGTGGAGGAGCTGAGTAAACATCAATATCACGTTAACCACGTTACATATGGTGGCTTTCCAAATAAATCTAGAAGGAAGAAAGGTGATGAATTGCTGTGTGATCTATGGCCCGAAGGATCACTGTAGGCGGCGGGAGGTTTGGGAAGAGGTAAGGCGCATGGACACGGGAGGAAATCCACTCATGGTGGCAGGGGATTTCAACATCATAATGTCACAAGACGAAAAAAGAGGCGGGAGGAAATTCAGATTTGGGAAGGAGCAGCAGGAACTCACAGACCTAATGCAGGACATGCAGTTGACGGATGTGGGGTTCATTGGGAATATTTTCACATGGTGTAATGGGAAGATGGGGGGTGCTTGTATTCTAGAGAGACTCGACAGGGTTCTCCTTAACTCTGTGGGATTGCAGGATTTCCCGAATTGCGCTGTAACACACCTCGGCAGGCTGGGCTCTGATCACTGCCCCCTGTTGATTGATATGGGCTGTCGGCAAGCTAGAAAGCGCATCTCTAGAGCTCAATTCGAAATTGTTTGGCTTCAATTTCCGCAGGCAATCGGTGTTGTGCACCATGCATGGAGCAGAAGTGTGAGAGGTGATCAGATGGTGGCGCTGTCGACCAAATTCCGCCGTTCTTTAGGTGCGCTGCGACAGTGGAGCAAAGAAGAATTGGGAAACATTGTAGATATAAACAAGAAGCTGGAGAGTCGCATTAATACATTGCAGATAAAAGAATCCTTGGAGGGTCTGCTAGAGGAGGAGAGCGTTCAGCTTGGCCGCACAATTACGACATTTCACCGCGGGTGCGCCCTGGAGGAGAAGTGGTGGTGGCAGCGGGCGAAGCTTCATTGGGCACAGCTTAGGGATCGAAATACCACGTTCTTCCATGCTGCTGCTTCGGCTCGGTCACGCATGAATCGCATAACTATGCTGAAGGATGAGGAAGGGAAGATGATGGATATGTCGAAGGAGATTGGCGATGCACTGTTGGGTTTCTTCAGGGAGAAATGGAGCAGCGAGGGTCGCGCGCCTCCACTGTTAAACTTTGTGCCGAGAGCCACTGTTAATGAAGATATGGCCTCTCAGCTATGCAGCAAGATTACTGAGGAGGAGGTTATTGACGCCATCAGGGGGATGAGGAGAAACAAGGAGCCTGGAAATGATGGCATTTCTGCTGAATTCATCCATGGTTTCTGGAAGATTACTAGTAGAGATATTACCCGCGCGGTGTTGGCATTCTTTGATGCTAAGAAGATGCCGAAAGAATGGAAGGAGACTTTGGTGGTACTGATTCCCAAACGGATGGGCGCTTGTATGCCGGCTCAATTTCAACCCATTAGCCTTTGCAATACAATTTATAAGGTAGTGGCGAGGGTCTTGGTGGAGCGGCTTAAGCCCCTGATGCTTCTCCTCATATCGTGGGAACAGGTAGCTTTTATCCCAGGTCGCTGCATCTCAGACAACATTTTCATTGCGCAAGAAATGGAGACACGCATGCACTCTTGCTCATCTAAATCTGGTCTCATGGCGGTCAAGCTTGACATGATGCAAGCGTATGACAACATCCGGTGGGATTTTTTGATTGAGATGCTGAGGATCCTTGGGTTTCTGGGCTTTGGTGTGATTGGATCTCTGCCTGTATCATCTCCCCCTCTTTCGACGTACTTGTTAATGGCGTCCGCCTGCCCTGGGTGTAGGCTCATCGCGGTTTGAGGCAGGGCTGCCCTCTCTCACCGTATCTCTACGTCATTGTTTCGGAATACCTCTCGGCACTTATGCATGAATATGAGACCAAGCAGCTATTGGGGTTCAGACCTGGGCAGCACGCACCGCTGATTTCTCATTTGCTGTATGCGGACGATGTCATTATCTATGCCAATGCAACGTACACGGCTGTGCGCTCAATTCGCAGAGTAATTAAGCTCTTCAGCAAAGCAGCAGGCTTGCAGACTAACCTCTCTAAATCCAGTGTTTACTTTAGCAGAAGGAGCAGCAGGATAAAGACTATGAAGGTTGCCAAAAAGCTTGGTATGGTGCGCGGGGGCTCCCTAACCTATCTTGGAGTACCAATCTCGACGAAGAGGCTTAAGAGGGCTGATTTAAATTTCCTAATTCAGAAAATGGAGGCATGCATTGCAAGCTGGCGGATTCGTCCCCTGTCTTTGGCTGGCAGAGTCTCACTTGTCACCTCGGTGCTCAACACTATTCCCACTTATGTACTCAGACATTGCACTGTGCCGGCGGGTGTCATCGAAGAGATGGAGAGGCGCGTGAGGAGCTTCCTGTGGAATGGAGCAAGTAACACTCACATGACCCACTATGCGCCATGGAGGTGTGTTACAATTCCAAGGAATGCGGGCGGCTTGGGGCTGAGGGACTTTCGTGTGTGGCAGCGCGTTTTGATGATGAAGCAGTGCAAACGGCTGCTGTGTCGCGAGGCAAGCCCTTGGGTTGACATCCTCAGGAGAAAGTATGGGGGCAACTTGGTGACTTCAAGGACTCCGTGGAATATATCCCAATCTGGCAAGCTGGTGCTCGAGGCAATGCCGACTGCAGTGGCGGAGTTTGTTTGGAGAATTGGTGACGGGAAGGAGGCGAGATTTGAGGAAAATAACTGGCTTGGCTTCCTCCCTATCTGTATGTGGCCGACGCTGATTAATATGGAGACGGTCTGGCCGGCGAGGGTGGCAGATTGTATCCATGAAGAGGGCGAGTGGGACGTTAACAGCATTCGGGCTTGGGCAAGTGCTCTGCTCCTTGACAGAATCCTTCATTTGCCTAGGGTGAGATCCTCTGCTCGTGACATGCTGGTCCAGGTGCACACGGAGGCGGAGGAGGTGGACAACGGCAGAATTTATTGGGACCTGAAGTGCAAAGAGGGTGACGGCCTCCTCACGGCGAGCTGGCGGAGTTCAGAATAGTTGAGGGGTCTCTGGAAGATAAAAACACTGCCGTGGGTGCGCCTGTTTCTTTGGCGGGTGGTGAGAGACTATCTCCCCACGGCGACGTGCCTGTCGCGGAGGGGCATGGCTGAGAACCGAGGCTGCGTGTGGGGCTGCGAGGCGGAGGAGACAGCGCAGCACGTCTTCTGGAGTTGTCCGCAGGCCCAGGCTCTCTGGCAGGATTCCGCTGCACGTGAAGCCGTGGCTGCAGTATTGTTGGCGAGGGACGGGGCTCCAAGCGATGAGGAGGTTAACGACGCCGGCCGCGACTTCATCCGGCAACTTATGGACTTCATTGGTTCGCTGGCGGCGAGGAACGGGGTCGGGGCTGCACACGCTGCATTTCTGGCTACGTCGTTATACTATATATGGGGGAGGAGGAACGCGAAGAGACATAATGTCCCACTTGGCAACCTTGCAACTTTATTACGTAATGTTATGATGGAGATCATTACTGTAGCTGAGCAGCGTAGCTTACATAGATCCATGTCCTGCGGGAACCCGTACAGTTCGCCCGAACTGCCTGTAACCCATAGTTGGGTCCCCCCCCACTGGATGGATTAAAGTGAACTGTGACGCTGCTTGTGGACTGGATTCTACAGGCATTGGAGTGGTAGTGAGAGACCATATGGGGAGGCCGCTCCTGGTACTGGGTAGGAGGTTTGTTTCTCAGGCAAATGAGGCTATGGAGGTCCAGGCAGTACTTGAGGCCTTTCAGCTACTGCGAAAGTTCCTGTCACAGTTCCGAGCTATTGAGATGCAGACGGACTCCATGACGACGGTGTTGATGATCCAGAAGCTTATTGCCAACGCACCTGTGGTTGGACCTATTGCTGAGATTATACGTTGTGCTAGTGATCTGGACGCCCTTACTATAACACATGTATACAGGGAAGGTAATCAGCCTACCGACTGGGTGGCACGTGCTGCTTGCCGTAACGACTTCCTTTGGGATAGTGGGACCTCATATCCCAAGCCGCTCATCAAGCTGTTGTTGTTAGATTACATGTTCGATCCTCCGTGAGGATAGCACTCAAAATGTATTTTGCTGGGCTTATGCCCCTTTTGAATGTCAAAAAAAAAATAATACATTTTAAGTACTAATAATCATGTATAAAGTTTGCTTAGTAATTACTTGCATCACATGGGTTTGAAAACATAATCAGAGCTATCTTTCTATAATGATAAGGGCCAAAGATGCCAATGATGGGTATTGAGTTTTCTTTGAATCACTTCCATTTTTTGCTACTTAGCCTCTTTCAAGTTAGAATTAGACCATCAAACTTTGCTTTTGATTTAAAATAGTAACAAAAGTATTTTGATTAATTATCTTGTTATTATGAGTATCAACCTAAAATTTTGCCAATTAGCTATTAAGATCTATTAAAATATAAAGAGAAATAAGTGATTAGTTATTTTTAAATTAAGGATTGAGATTTTGCACAAGCTTCATATATTGTTCATTACAACCCAATAAAAATTAAAAATGCTAATAAACTAATATGACCATTATATAGGTCCATAATAGACCTTTTTTATAATCCAACCCATAATCTATCATGAAACTTGATCTCATACATTATAGGCTTTATTCGACATCATCTTCTTAATGCATCCTATCCCACATCTAACGACATCCACTAGATACTTTGCTTTAGAAAATTATATTTCAAGTGAATCATCATCAAGTTCAAAGTTAATCTTTTCAAAATCTTCTTTGTGATCAAAATATGAAATAAGAGATGATCTTTCTAATACATTTCTTTTATGGCTCACTAATTACAAGTATTTTATCCTTCACTAGACATTTTAAAATAACATTTTATTTAAACTGTCATGGTGGTTGGTATACTATGAAATACAATATAAACTATCCAAATCTTTGCCATAGTTTGGGACACCTCAAAATAGGCCTTAATAAATAAAATTAATGAAGGATGGATAAGAGTGAAACTCTTGAGCTAAATATGAGCTAGGTTTTGATACCAAGGTGATGATAAAAGAGGTAATATGAAGTACATAGTTGGTAGTAAGAACTCTTGTTCAAAATTAGAACAAAATCCCTCGAAACATAGTTTGAACAGCAAGTACCAAATAGTTTAAAAATAAGTTGCAAAGTAGGTTTGGTTTAATTTGGATTGGGTTGGTCCAAATAAAGTAGACTAGATTGGCATTGCACCATGGGTTGATTGAGCTAGCTTGGGTGTTTAGTTGTAGGCACTAGTAGTATGCGATATGGTGCAAAGCGGGTCACAAATCGATTAAGTGGTTGAGTGAAGATAGAGTTATTTACGCATGAACTCGGATGAGCTTAAGCTTGCATGGTGCAGGGGGACTTCAATGAAGCCAAGTGCATATGTGATTCTTGCATGATGGTTGGTTCTATAGTGATTATGGAGGGTACCCAGTTTGAGAAATTTGTGAAGTGGGTTGTTGATGGCCAAGGTGTGTTAGGTTAAAGTTTGAAGGACAATGTGGCTAAAGGTGTTGATGACAATGAGAGCTCGAGGTGGTGATCAATAGTAAGAGATGAACACAGAGACAACGACAACGAGATAAATCCAAATAAAAACTCAAATAGAAAATAAACTTTGGATTTCAAGCCAAAAAAAGGATAAAGCTTGATTGCAACTTGAGAATATATACACATGCACCACAAGAAACATAATATTTGAAAATGACAAATTTAGTAAGTAAATTTTGTTTTTCAAATATGTCTGTGCATTATATGTATGTATATAATGTATACTCTTAATAAAATAATATAAAAAATAAAAACACACACACACACACACACACACACACACACACACACACACACACACACACACACATATATATATATATATATATATATATACATATAATGTATACTCTTAATTAATTCTAAATCATTTTAAGGAGGTAGTTTATTAACATTTGAGTTCTCTAGCATAACAATTTTTTCCTATAAAACAAATCAATATAGATAATAAAAATAATGAATTATTTTTTGGGATGAAAAAATTATTTTAAATTTTTTTATTAAGATAAAATAAAATTATTATATTAATAATATATATTTTATATTTTTTCATATAGATAGCGATGAACTCCACATAACACCTCTTGTTTATGACAAAATACATCCTAATAAATTACACTCAATCTAAATTTGCTTAAGAACTATACTAGTTCATACTTAGCAAACAAACGTCTACTCATCTTTTCAATTTTTCTTGTCATAAAATATATTCAAAATTTATATGCTAAATTTTAAGAAGTTTAGATAAAAAAACATTAGTAAATTTAAAGAATTTTCTCATTTAATATTATTTTTATATGCTAAATTATTAAACTTCTTTTGGGGCGTCCGAAAGCCATTTTTCCCCCAAACCAAATAAATCCTGAAAACTAATACTTATTCGCTCATTATTAATAATTTTAAACATCTTTTAATTTTGAAGCACGTTTCCCAATAAAAGGCCTCCCTAAATCATTTTCTTAAAATATTTTTATTTAAAAATCACTCCTTAAAAATTGTTTTTAGATAATTATTTTATAGTTTCTTATGTCATTTTTGATAGCTCTATGGAAATCTAAATTTCCTTTTCCAATAAATAAAAGAAATAAAGGAAATAATATAGAATCTATTTTTTCCCGAGTGCAGCAGACCGCAGCGGCAGGAGTACATCAGACCACTATACGCGCTGGAGGACGGACGTTGATGCGCCTCGAGTACAGCAGACCGCAAGCGACTCGTCCGTACTGTTGTGGTGGATACTCGTGAGCTGGCCGGCTTAAAGGGCAAGTAAAGTATTAAACATAACGCTATCGGTTTTGCCCCAAGAACGAAGAAGCTGTTCAACGGCCGGCGGTCACTGCTCCGAGGAAGGAACAAAATAGCAGCTCGAGAATAGGGATAGGACAAGTCCCTTCCGAGAGAGGCGAGAGGAATTGGATAGTGAAAGGGTGCATGCGAGGATGCATAGGAGGAAGACAATGACGTGGGCGAGGGTGGGCAAATCGGTGCAGGCAGTAGCAGCGCACGGGTTGCTTTTTAGTTTTACGCTCTTCCTCGCCCTGAAGATAGACGGCGGCGTATCCTATTCGTGGTGGTCAGTCTAATTTCCTTATCTTCCCTCTGTTTGATTGAATTGAATCGGCGGTGTGTACAGAGCCCTTGATTTTCTGCTGTTGGTTTTTTTTTTTTTAGTGGGTTTTGATGGCCGGGTTTTGCATGCATGTTATTGTTGGTGGTTTGTTTTTGTCTGATTGTTTAGCTATTGCATGGGATCCTTTGTATTTGAACTGCGATCTAAGGCGTGATTGTTTGACGAATATGAATATATTTGTTGTTAAGATTTCGTTATTTCCAATTATATTTGCTGTAAATAAGCTCAAAACCAATTTAAACTCTTTTGCAATGCAGATTAAGTTGAACTGATGTAGTTATTAAATGCAAGCATGCAATATAGCTGAACATTGAATTTTGGCTGCTCACGTCTATTCTTGATGACATGAAATCTTGCTAGTCGTTTGCCTATTGATCCCCATTTGTGCACTTAAAAGTCCTGGATGATTCCTTCTACTTCGTTGGAATTGGAATGCCCTGTTTGACTGCTCATTTGGATAACAAAATCTTATTTTATTTGTTGTATATCATGGCATCCATTCAACTCCCTGTATTTATATTTCTTTATTTCCCCCTACCCATGTGGAAATCTTGTTTGGCAAAAGGACTCTAATGCTAGCAAAAATGTCAAATTTTTTTTCAATGGTTTGATTTTTGGAGTATGTTTGAGAACTAATTTTGTATAGCATGTGAACGGGAATCAAATGGAGAGCCTTGCCAACTACTCCTAAAACTTTTATAAAGTGAGTTTATTGAGTGATGTCTTGCTTAATTGGTAAGGCCTTTTAAGTTGTTATGAAGATCTTGGGTTTGATCCCACTTGCATACTACTTGGTCTCTGCTGTCAATTTAAAAAACAAAAAAAACATTGTTTTGTCACCGTCTTTGTATTGCTTTTAGCCAACCAAAATTCTTTTGCTTGCTGCTAGGACTCCTGCTAACATTTTTTTTCATGTGATGGCTTACTAACATTTATTCAAACCTTTAGGAACATCTTAATGAGTTATGAGCAAAATGATTATCAAAGAATTAGGATTTGAAGGAAATTTACTACAGCTAAATTTCTTACTTTCTGATCCCTCCTGTCCATAGCGTCCTATTTAAAATGTGATAAGATAGAAAATCAGCAAATGCAGCTTGATTTTTCCTTGTCCGAGTGATGCTTTTTTTGGTAAAATTCGGCTTATTCCATACCTATCATGCAGGAGAATTGCAAAGCACAGTTATGTATTTGATGAGAGATTAGTATACCACCATTCTTTTGATTTTGTAGGCGATAAAGCATAATTTTTTTGTAATGAAGAGCAGATGCAATGAGTCATTTAAGTGATTTAAACTTTAAAGTGTTTTATTGATGATGTCTTATTCAAAAGTTCTCTGATGAGATAAACGTAGTATTTTATTTTGATTGTTATTCTTTGAGTTTGTCCTTCATTAAGTTTATTTGATTAACTAAAGTTTAATTTGAAGGATGTTATAAACTTATCAATTTAGCAAAGCAGGTCAGGTTCACAAATCTAAGTTAAGTTTAGGTAAGATGTTTATCTGGTCAGAAAAAATCTTTGCTGATGGTTGCATAGGGATTGCAGTTTGATGAAATTATAAATTGAGCTGCACTTCGCATGAAAATTATTAATTCGGGTTAAAATATCTGGTCTTTGTTTTTTGTAGGTACTTGAAAATTATGTAGGGTTTCGGTGAACCATAAATCCAAAATCAACCTGTCTTTTTAACCATTTTACCATTCTTGTATCCGGAACTCTAGTCTTTTTTCTTTTCATGTTTATTTTACAAGTTTCCATGTACAAATGGGGTGAGCGTGTGGGTTTCATGGGCACATACTTCGAATCCTAGATTGGATTTGGTTATATGAGGATTGAAAATTGCTTCTGCTAGTTAAAGTTTAGTTTTTGGAATTTTCTGGTTATCCAGGTCATTTTCATGTTGAAACTGATTCTGGTAGATGTCACATGTTAAAATTTTGCAATATGGCTCCATACTTCATGCACAATAGCACTAGTTCAATATTGAAGTGTTCTTATTTTGTTAATACCATGGTGAGAGTTCTTATTTGTAATGCTGATGTATCTGTTTTTAGTACTTTATTGATTGTTATGAAATATTTTACTCATGCTATCTTCATTACCTTGGGTAAGATTATTATGATTGCCGTATTAGTTATGCATGGAGTATGCTGGTTATGCTATATTTAAAAAATATAATTTTGCTTCATTGCATATTTCCACTACCAATTGATTCCTGCTGTTTCATGAAAAACATTAGTTGTAACCTACCCTCCTTAAAGCAAAACTTGTGATCAGATGTTGAATGCTGATTGTCATCTGATGCTGTTGTTTGTTTTTAAAGCTTGTCCAGGATGTAAAAAAGCTGAAAATATTATTCTTGACAAAGGTTGTTGAAACTTGTCTTATTCTAAATAACTGTGAACAACAACAAACCTTAATTTTATTACGTGAGATTTGTTACATGAATTCTTTGATTTCATTGTTTCTATCCATTAACAATTATTTCTTAACATCTGAGTATGTGAAATTCTTTTTATTGTTCCTTTATCATATTATTGTCTTCTTTTCTACATCAATATAAGAAGATTCTATCAACAAGCTTCTTAAAAGGTGCCTCTCTATTCATTTTTTGATTGATATATGTTTTCATTGCAGGATAATTTTTGCCCCTTTGTGGATTTTCCATGCTGTTGTGGCACGGGGAAGATTTTCCTTACCAGCACCCTCAATACCTCATGATCGTCAAGTATGATTTTGTCATCTTCTTTTCTTTGTCGCATGTTTTTGCTGTGATAATTGATTTTGAAATTTAATATCTTGTTGAGTACAGAATTTTGTTCTCCTAATCATTTTCTTTTACACAGTGGGCACCTTGCCATGCTGTTGTCGCAACACCACTGCTTGTAGCATTCGAGTTACTTCTTTGTACATACCTTGAAAAACTTAGAGGTATTCGTGCACCTGTTGAGCTAATAATTAGTTGGTAGCATGAATGCTTTCTAGTCAAAATGTCAAATTATTCATTTTAAATTGTATCGTTTTCCTTATTTGATAATAGTGTTTTATTTGCAGCACATCAATATAATTCCATGAGCTTAAAGATTGTTTTTATTCCACTTTTGGCTTTTGAAGTAATCATTCTTCTTGACAATTTCAGGTAAGCCATTACCTTATTGCACCAAGAACAAAAATTTTCTGATAATGTGCTGCATTTTGCATTTTGTTTAACCTTAGTGATTGCTATAGTTTGATTAAATCTATTAATACTAGTTGTAAAGGCAAATTCTTCCACCCTAGATATGTAAACCTTGAATACATTTCTTCATTCTCATTATTATCATTGGGCTTATATCAATCATTTATGGGTGGTTATTTGAATCCTCTTATTCACTGCTCCATTTTGAGGAATGTTGGAAAGGTTTTATTATGTGATGTTTCATTCATAGTGTCACGTTTCACCAAGAAATTTCTGTTTCACCATTTCTGGTTCCAAATGTGTTTTTCTTGTGTTTTTCAATAGGTTCAACCTCACCATTATCTTTGTTTAAGATGTATTAATTGACAACAGCATTAACTCTGCCTAATACTTGTAACTTGTTCCTTACTTTTTCTACCTGGAATCTCTTGGGTGCAAGAATTGTGGTTTATCTACTGAATCATGTGGAAGTGTCCAAATAAAGCTTGCAAGGTACTCATATCCTAGTTGTATCTAACAATAGCACCACAAAGGCACTCTTGATGGCATATGAACAAGAACACTAGTCAAGGAGTCTGCATAAAACCTTGAATCCATGGACCACAGGTTCTAAGGCTAAATTTTTTTATGTCAGTTATAAATTATTTGATGAATATGAAATGCTGAAAGAACTTTATTCAAAAAAAAAAAAAAGGTTTGCTATAATTATGTATCAGTCACCTTGTACTTTATTGTGTGATAACTTATCTTTATGTTCCAAGCATGTAAAGATATTTCTCAATAGTCTTTCCTTGTCATCCATGGCTTCTGGTTTCCCTTATTACCATGGGCGAATTCCCTTCATTTCTTGCACCTTACAGGAGCTCCTTTCAAAATTAAATTAAGACGTATGAGCCATCTTGTCCAATAATCCCTGAGCTTATAACCATCTGGATCTAGGCTAACCTTCTCATAGGTACCTTCATGTGTTCCTACATTTAGTACCTTCATTGAAACATTTTTCCTTTGTTTATTTGGGTATGGAAACAAATGAGTTGTATCTTGTACATCTGTTCCATTGTTTTATTGTATGTACCATAAAATCTTTATTACTTCAAAACCTTTAAGGCCTTCTTTTGACACTTTTTATATGCATCTGTCAAACCAAATAAAAAAAAAGATGAACTTATTTTTCTGCAAATTTCTCCATTACTTTTTCCAAGAAATTTTTAGCCTCTAAAATAGATCTTTTGTGATAATACCAACACTATGTTGTGGTAAATTTCTTTCATGTTTTAGTTTGTCTGTAGTTAGCATCTCCCACAATTTCATACTGGCGCTCCTAAAAATGGTCTATGTTCAATACTTGCTGCAATCAAGGACACTGTTGGATATGAAAAGTGATTTGTTCAATTAACATAAAAAAGGGCTTGTTCTTACACCTCCAAATCAATTTTTAAGTCATATTGTCTTATGTTTTTTCATGATGGGTGTCAAAGTCAGCTTCAAAATAATGTTAGTTACAAATATTAACAAAGATATTGTGTTTATGTGCCTTCTTATCTAGATTATGGTGAGATATGCTAGTTTCATGTTATAATCTGAACCCAATCAGCCTCTTCCTTAATTCCAAACCATGCAACATGAGAATGTTTTAATGGGTGTTGGGTTTGATGCTGTAATAACCCGAGGACACCTTATCACTTGTGGAGTATGGCAAGTGATTCTCTCAATTCAAATTCCATTGAAGGCTGCCCTAAATGATTTGGCTTTTGGATCTTATTCATAATAATCAATATAATGATGGTGAGTATAAATAGTACCTAGGCTACTTCGGTTTAGGTCATGTTGCTTATGTTTGGTGGACTTTCTGTTTTCCATTTTCTAATGTATTCTTAGTTTGAAATAATGATTAGTTTCTACTTGTATATTTGGTGATTTTTCCTTGTCTATCTTTCAAATGTATTCTTATTAGTTTTGGTTTCACATAGTAGCCTTAATTTAATGCATTTCTTATGGAAATTTTAGCTGTATTTTTAGTGTCATAAGCTCAATTGAAATGGTTTGTTTTATAATTATTTTGTATCTTCATAAATGTCTCTTTGGTTTTGAACTTGTTTAATTCTTTACACAATATGCATATTGGATCTGCAGTCTACACTTTATTGAAAAAGTTTATGTATATTGTTTGGTTTTGTGAGTCATGCATGAAAGTAATCATACAAATATATGTGCATATTTCTTTTAGTTATCATTAGGTGTATCCTAGTGCATTTCCTAGCCTTTTCAAAGACTTTGAATCACTGAATCATTGTTGGTGTGAATGTGTTGTCATTGTTTTACTATCAAATTATTTCATTTATAATTGACAGTTTTGTATATTATTTTGTTAAATATTTGCTAGAGTATTTTTAATTAAAATAACATCTTTTCATAATCAAAATTATGTTCAATACTGTAATAGTTCTAGAAATACTTATTCTACCATATTTCATTTTCATGGCTTTGCTAACCATACTTTGAGGAAAAAGAAAAGGTTCTTTGTTCTTCTGCATTGCCAATCTTTCCTAATTGTATTAGTTTTGTTCTATGTCTGCTGAGATATGAGGAAATAGTTGTATATAGGAAATGTACTATATTGAAATATAGCACTTTTATTGAGTAATATTCCGGTTCAGTCTGTTGGTTTTTTCGATGACCCAAACCAATAAATGCACACTTATAACAGTGTTTAACTTTAAGGACCTTGCTCTACTTTTACTTCTTTTTTGTTCATATAGTTTTCTTTAATTTGCCATGTGGTTTATCTAACATAACATCTGCTATCAACTCATTTTGATGGCTTACCGCTTCAATTCAGAATGTGCAGAGCCTTAATGCCTGGAGATGAAGATAGCATGAGTGATGAAGCTATATGGGAAACACTTCCTGTAATTTGTTGCCTTTCCTTCTTTTTCTTTTCGAAATTTGAATGCTTTTTACAGCCTTAATGAACTGTCGCTCTGATTTTAATGATTTTGTTTACCCAAGGTTCTCAAATAATTGTTAAATTCCAAAATTTTACTGGCCTGACCTTGATTCTATTACTAGAGGATGGGGTTTCGTTTAGTGAATTAACCAAGTATTCTTTTCGTTGAAAAGTGGGTGCCATTGAGGAAAAGGAATGGAGTAAATTGTTCCCTGCTATAACATAGCCACTGCATTGAGTTGTCTACCATAATGGTTCGATGGATATATGATATATGCGATATAAAGGATAGAACAAGTGCTTGTAGATGATAAGCCTCCTTGAGCTCGACTTGGAAGGCCAAGGGTGATTGTAGACGTTGGTTGATCATGTTGAATATCTCTAAACATCTCTAATTCAAACCAAACGTGAGATTTTGTTTCATTCAGCTACTTTATGAAAGATATAAAGATTCTCACCAAATAATCCATTAGCTCCATTCAATAACACATACAAAACTATTTTTGGAGTATGTGAATATCCTGTTGACAAGCATAATATGTTACATCAATTATATGTTCAAATTCTTATTTGATTGATAAATGAGGGGCTCGTTGTAAATAGGAGTTAATCAGTGGCAGAACTTGTTCAATATTGTAGTTATGAAGCTGCCATGCAAACAGGGATACTGTTGCACTACACAAGTTGACAATGCAGTTTTCAAGAGCTAGGATACATGCACAACTGGAAACAATTGCTAAAACTTAGTATTCTTCAATTTGTACTTATAGCACTATTTATTTGTTTCAATGTATAAACTTTTTTCGTACAAGTTAACAACAAAAACAATTATCTTATTTGGGTTGCAGTTTTTATATGCTTTATTTCACATTATGTGGACAATTATGCTTTGAATAAAGAATACCAAAGTTACATATAATACTGTACTTATATTAGAAATAGCAACATGTAATTGCTTGTTACACAAAAATGCAAGTTAATATCATAAATGTCTTGTCATATTCATAAACAAGCATGGATATAATAATAGGAACTGATAGCAGATGGTAATTCAAAAATAATGAAGGGGTAAAATTTATTTAAGGTTGGTAAAATTATCTAGAGTATTACATTATCCACTGCTACTTGATATGTATTAATATTAGTTTCTTTTATTGTCAACTGCTACTTTGATTTCTTCTTGTTGATACATGTTAATTAGTGTTAATTGGAAACCATTTGATTGCAGTACCCTGTTGAAAGTTTGGACAAGCATTTTATTTCAGTATAGTTTTTAACAAGAGCATCCTGAAATGTTTGATCTAGATTTTATTAGGAAATTTAAATTGAACACATCTGCTGGTATTTTTCACATGTTCTGGAGCCCAAGTTTGATTTAATGTTTGACAAGGACATGTCACCTCCCAAGTCTTGCATGTTCTGTAAGTTCTAGCCCGTCTTGTCATTTTTTGAGAGGTGCCTTTTTTAGAAAGTTGTTATCAGCAATGCACTGGTAGAGCAATATGCACCATTTATGGTCTGTATATGTTGATCATCATAATTATCTATAGTATGAAAGCAGTGGTTTTTGTCCCGGTCTGCCCAAATCACTTTTCCATCCCCCCCACCCCATCTCACGATTTCCTTATCTCTTCCCATTTATATTCTTTAATCGTTTATTTGGTAATCCAGTATCAAAGATTCAGTGCAATGCAGTCTTTATCAAATCCAATATGAAATTATTTTCTAAATTTTATATATCATAGCAATCTGATTTCGTTCACAAACATTATTCTGTTTATTTAAATATTTCAGTTTTTTTTCCTATTCTGAAGATGATTTGAACTGAATCATTGCTTTTAACTTGTCAGCACTTTTGGGTGGCAATATCTATGGTCTTTCTTGTAGCAGCCACAACTTTCACACTTCTTAAGCTTTGTGGTAATATTTCATCTTGGGTGAAGTACATATTATTTTGTAATAATCAGCTATGAGGATGAAAATAAACATTTGCATGGCTGTAAGCAAAGATTGCAATGTTTTTCCTTTAAAAGTTTAATACTACTTCTTTTCAGTCTTAAATCTACTTTGACTTAAATTTACTAACAAGATACAAAACCATTGTGGGCATGAAAGCATCTGTAAGCAATAATTCATTTGCATTCAAGTTGAGGTTAATGGATGTAATAAGGTTAAAGCGATGCATGTTGATGTTTTGAAGTTTTTGGCTAGATGGAATAAAACTTGGATTTTTTAGCTAATGATGGAATTTCATCTAATTAAAATGAGACAATGAAGGCTGTTCAAGCATTCTCAACATCTTGTAGGAAATGTTTGAATAATGTGATATGTAGAATTACTGATGCATGTGATGAACTTCTGTATTTCATGCATTGGTGAGCGGCCTTTTCATGATGTAGGTGATGTTGGAGCCCTGGGTTGGTGGGACTTATTTATAAATTATGGGTAATTTTATATGCTCTCTTCATTTAATCCAGTGACATTATATCAATGAGAGTTTTCTAATGTATGGCACCTTTTTTATATTCAGAATTGCAGAATGTTTTGCTTTTCTTGTGTGTACCAAGTGGTTTAATCCATTGATACATAGCCGTACCCACATTGTGGAAACCAGTTCATCATCTTCGTCAATTAGATATCGGGATTGGAATAATGGCTTGATGCTTTCTTCCATGGAAGATCAGGAGCAGGATAGGCTATGTGGTCTGCAAGATATTGGAGGCCATATCATGAAAATTCCCCTTGTAGTTTTCCAGATATTGTTGTGCATGAGACTAGAGGTAATACCTTTTTAACCTGTTGTTCACGGACATGTTTCTTTCAGTTAATTGAATTCTACTTGAATTTGAAAACTCTAGCTTAAAGAGTGTTACGTAGCGTGGTAAGCTTCATATCAATTATTAGCAAATAATGCATCTGCATTTACAAGAAAAATATGTATGTTAGGGTGGATGCTAAGTGGTTTACATGATGCTAATCATCAAGGTAGTGCACCCGTCATCCCTGAAGTTTCTGTGGATCCAAATTTTTTATACTAATTCAGACAAACTCAACTACAAAATGAAGCTGACTGTATTTTAATGACTAAACATTTGGTTTTGGGACAGGGACATCCTATTACTAATTATCTTTGTTCTAGGTCAAGACTTTATATGTGCGCTCTACTTACAGGTGAGGCAGTGCTGTATTTGCAACAGTATGACCCTATCATGTGCCAAGTCCTCATCTTTTGAAATTTCTCAGGCAATGGTTTACTTCTTTTGATAATTTCCAAAAGCATAACTGATGACTTCATGCAACTATACTGATAGCTGACTGAACAGAACTCATTATTGGTTTGTGCTCATCATTGAGGTTGCCCAATATCCCTATGTTATTCTTCCCTCATTGACTGATTTACTTGTTTTTAGCCGTTATTTTATTCCATTTGAATCTCTTTCACCAGCATTCTATTTTTTAGTCTAAGTACTGCATTATCCCGTCTGCCATTGTTCTCCAACCACTGTCGACCCTATTTATTGTGTTTCTGACTTTTAGAACTTTTTTCTTGAAGTTTTACTGGATTGTTCACTGTCTTTCCTTTTGAAGGTTATGTGTTCACTGTCTTTCCTGTCTGCCATTGTTCGTATCAGAATTTTTCTAATCAATTGTCTCCAACACCAATTATCACGAAGGGGCTCACTCACCCCTTAATAGATGTTGGAGTTGTGCAAACTTTGCTCAACGAGTTATTGAGATTATTTGGGTTGCTGATTGTTCTAATTGCCGTGAGCTTAGCAAAACCATTGGCGTTAGCACTGCTTTAATAGGTATCTGATCATGTTGTCTCGGCACTAACTTGATGTTCTAGTGGTCCATAGACCTTAGAAAAAAAGTTCTTGTTGTTTCTCTAGTTTGCTTAATATTTTGTTGAAATTACTGGGGTACTGATTGCTCTGAAAGTCTGTGCTAGCAAAACCTGGCATTATTACTTCTTTAATAGTATATGAATGTTGTGTCCAAGCCTAATTTGATGTTCTAGTTGTTCACAGATCCAAGAGCTAAATGTTCTTGGATTAAGTTTACATTACGAAGATCTAAAATTTTTAACGGGACTTGCAAAGCCCAAAATCCCAAATGGAGCATCTTTTAAATCTAGCACCTCCTCTTTAGAGGGCAAGGCCAATTTCACATGAACTATAACTTATTGGCTTATCTTTTTATCTTACTGCACATTGATTGAAGCCAATCAAGTAAGCTGAGCAGACCTTTTTGTGTATCAAAGTTGTGAACAAACTATGCAACAATACAACATTGTACAATTTGTTTTGGACATCTTGGACACTTCAAATTTGCTTAGCGATGAAACATTAATTGAAGAATTTTACATTTTAGTAGAATTTGCATGGAAACAGAAATGGCACGGCACCCAAGTTTTGCTTTCTGATAGTTACTAAAATGTGTGTTGTGACTTCTCATCCCTATGCCTTTTCAATTCTATGTACCTTCAGTGCTAGCTTAGACATTTGCAGCATCAGTGCGCAGAAAATATTAAAATATGTCAATTTTCAGGGAACGCCACCAGCTGCCAGACGCATACCGATTTTAGCTCTGTTCTCTCCACTTTTTTTCCTGCAAGGGGCTGGTGTCTTGTTTTCCATATCAAGGTTGGTGGAGAAGCTTGTTCTAATTTTCCACAGTGGATCGATTAATGGAAGATATCTCATGTTCTCCTCAAGGACTCAAGACTGTTTTGCATTCCTACATCATGGCTCTCGGTAGCATTTTACCGTTTTAATCATTGATTTAGAACTGTATATCTTGTCTTTGGCATAAATTATTTTGAAGTTCTTTTCTGGTATATTCTAAGCTTATGATAGCATTTCTTGCTTGTGTGCAATTGCGGCAATATAATCCAGACTGCTTGGTTGGTGGTCTATAGATGAAGGAAGCAAAGAAGAACAAGCTCGGCTTTATCATGCTGAAACAGCTGGGTATGCATGAAGGCATTCATACTTATTGTTTTGTAGGTCTCATAGACATGTTCATTTTTTCTTATATATAAGTGTGACTAAAACTGAAGGACTTGATTCTCATTCATATTTTTACTTGCTATTGTAGATGGTTCATGGTCTGGTGATTAATGTGAAGAAAATAAACATTATGTCCTTGATTAACATGAAAACAAAGAAGCAAATAATTATGGCATGAATTGAACTTTTTGTTTTTTTGGGATAGTGGGTGCAAAACTACAAAAAAATATTGCAAACCAACAGATAAAGTGAGTATTAGCAAATCTAATTATCAAAACTCTATATGATATTAGAAGAAACCTTGAAATTAAGAAGGTTTATATGTAGAAGATCCCTTGCCCTAAAGGGGTGTGTAGGTGATTCAGGTTGCCATTCATTGCTGACCACTAAATTTGATGCTTGAACTAAATCCCTCATTGAATTCCTTTTCATTGCCATATCTTGTGCAGCCAAACTGTGAATAACCAAAAAAAGATCTTTCAAAATAGATGAAATGGATTAGAGTTGGATAAGGTAAATTGAGGAAGTATGAACACATCAGTATGGAATAGTTCCACCAATCTTCTTTATGCTTTTTACTAAACATTTTATTTCACCTTGATTGTGATATTGCCTATAAAAGCATTTATATTAATGTAATATACTAAGAATAGAGAGAGACTTCCGTATATACTTTGGAAGGATTGCAATAACTCTAAGGTACTCCAAACTTTAAGCTTGGTCTATGAGAATCAGTCTATTTAAAACCTTACCCAACATGAATGGAAGGTTGACTTGACTCAGCATGAAGTTAATTACTTTATTTTGCCTACTACTAACAATGATCTCTTACTTTTCTTTCAACTCAATATTTGGCCTGTTTATCTAGATTAACAGAGCTACTGATGCTATTCAGATGTTCCAAATGCAAATTATGGAAACCTGGGTGGCCTTGTTGTTAATCACTTGAAAGCATATAATGATGAAACTGAAGGATCCAATTTCTGTTTCATTTGATATTTAGTGAACATTTACTATGTCCTAAGTTTCCCTTTTCAAGATAAAGTTCCACTGAGATAACATGATTGTGCTCTTCAAGCCTCTCCTATTTGCTGAAGATCTGTCCAATGAATTAATTAGATATCCATTCATGGGTTCATTAACAAGTTTGTCCTGGAATCCTCAATGTGCAGAAATTTATGCTAATTGAGTAGTTTAGCATAATCCAGCTGTTGTTGTCAATGCTAAAACCAAAGTGTAGATGGTTCCATGAATTCTAACCATGGAGAGGAGAACTTGGAGTAGTATGCCTGACATATGCTCTAAGCCTATATGCAAGTTGCTATGCTTGTAATGTTCCACTAGCATTGCACCAGATAGAGCAGGGCATTTAATGCTAGGATCTTCAACTTTTAGCTTTGAAGTGTTGATCCTTGATATTCCATCATTGCACTGGAAGATATCAAATATTTCCTAGTGACATACTTCTTCTTTGATTAAAGGCTAGAATAAGAAGGTACCTTGGTAAATCTTAGTTCATTCTATTGGATGACTTAGGAAAGTAGGACATCTTAATTCATCCTAAAGGATTGAAGCATAAGAGAAGATTTTCCATCATAGAAATCCTAGAACTTTAATCAGAATCTCTAATCTCTTTAGATAGGCGTTTCAAGCTGTCTACCATATTTTCTGTAATATCTCCCTTGATGTGCTCGAGTTGGTGCTTGATTAAGCTTTCATTGAATTTACTTAACCTTTCTTTGGCTTAGGGGATTTGAATGTTTGAGAATTAGGAGTGTGAAGGCTCAATAATTTAAAAATATAAACCACAATGGTCAAGCTTGGTCATGCATTGTGAATTCCTTGAAACTATTGTTTGTGTACTTGTTGAATTGAAGATCATTAGTGACATCTAATTAAAAAATAATGATGCAAAAATATTTTCAAGACAAAAATCTGGTTGAAGTAAAAATAAGAGCTGAATCTGCAAGCCTATGAACTACCTGCCCATTTCAAGGTTCATGCTTGCCTTTATTTTTTTTGTAATATTGGCCGTTTCCTATATCATATCAAAATCCTAGGCAAATTGCATGAAATTTCATTAATGAAACAACACAATATAAAATCTAGGATTAATTAAAGTAGTTTCGGTGCTATAATCTAGGATTTTGGAAGACATCTTAATGGACAAGTAGGATATGAATTTCTGACTTTTCTTTTTAATGTTAACATGATGTTAGTGAAGTGATTCATTTGTTACACTTCTAAAAGGCTCACTTGTGCACTCCTAAGAATTTAAAAAAAAAAAAAATCTTCTGTCAACTTTGTTATAAACATGTTGTATGGAGAAAAAACTTTTCTATTTTTCTGAAAAGCTATTTGCTAAAACATTGATGCGTGCTAAGTTTTTTTTAACACTTTTTAAATCAACTTTTTGTATTGCTGACGATGAAAATTTGCTATTTAAGCATACATTCTATGTGTACTAAGTTGTGCACAGAAGTTCACTGAGAAGAGAAGGTCCCTTTTTTTTAGGATGAATTATAATAAAGGTTTAATTGTAGATAAACCACTTGTGTTTGTTTCTTTGTACAAAGCCTATCATTGTCAATAATAACTATATAGTTTCTTATGATTTTTTGGATGTAATAGCTATGTTCTTAAACATTCTTTTCCCAAAGCTATCGGTTTATATAGGGAACTATTTGTACAATTATATAAATTATAGAGAACTATATGACTATTTTTGAGCTGTAGATGTAGTTTAAGGACAAAAAATTGTTATAAGGATCAAGTTCTTGTATTTACAAAATTATAATGAATTATTTGATTTTTGTTGAAACTCAAAGCACGTTTTTGCATTATTAGAGAAATGCGAAGGATTTGTCTGTCATTTCCCCACATAATGAAACTAAGAGTTCTTATTACAATGCGAGAATCATATGGGCTCTGATGCTGATTTCTGCTCAGGGCATACCCAATATATTATGTTGAAGTTATCTACTTTTTCTAGTGTATTCTGCATTTTAATTGCTAGTAACTTGCGTCTTTCGGCAATGGATTTCCATCAATGGCTTTCTGAAACAACTAGTTTAGTTGATTATGTTGTGTATTTTCTATGTAGATACAACACCTTCCAAGGATATCCACCGGAGTTGGTGAAGAAAATGCCAAAGAAGGATCTAGCGGAAGAGGTGTTCTATGGTTTCTTTTGCATGTCCTCGATAAATTTCTTGTTTTATTGAGGGCTTATGCCCTTTGAACATGCTTTTCTGGCTTGTATGCATGCTGCTTTCACTTTTGAAAAATTAGAAAGAGGGGTTACTTTGTTTTTTAGGTCTGGAGACTACAAGCAGCTTTAGGTGAACAAGCTGAGATCACCAAGTTTAGCCAACAGGAGTATGAAAGGCTTCAAAATGTACCATTTCCAACCCTGTCCTTAGTAAATGCACCGATCTAACATCTTACATGCTTCTGTTATTGCATTTTCATGTTGGTAACTATTCTGTTTTCATTCTTTATGTTAGAAGTTTTACATGTTTGCTACTGTTTTATGAGAGCTACTTATATCCTTATAATTTGCATTTCAATCCTTCATTCTGTTTGGCAAACCAGAAAATGCAAAGACAAATTGTTTCTATTTTATTCTTAAGAAGTACACATCTCACATTCTTCCATTCTTACACATGGAATGATTCATTCCTACTTAATTCTTATCACTGCAGGTAACATGGGTTTTTCTTTTAATATGTTTTTTCAGGAAAAAGTTTTATGCAGAATTTGTTTTGAAGCAGAAATATGCATGGTCCTTCTTCCCTGTCGTCATCGGACATTATGCAAGTAATATGTACATCTATTTTATCTTATATTTTATTTGTTTGTCTATTTCTTAGTCACATAGGTTTTGGCTCTTGTCCATGGTTTTCAATCATGGAGCCTTGAAAATTGAAGTCAGGGACCTTGATCTTAATCATTAAACTTTTGAAATATTTACAAATTAAATTTCATCAGGAAATTATATTTTAGTGATAAATATTTATTAGAAATGTTGTTTGAAGAAAAGAAATGTTTGAAATAGAGTTTCAAAAGCTGTTATCAAACATGGATCCAGTTTGGTTGCTAACCTGTTGTAATTATATTTGCAGAAGTTGTGCGGATAAATGCAAGAAGTGCCCTATATGCCGTGTAGCCATTGAGGAGAGAATGCCTGTTTATGATGTATGACTTATACATGTAGGAGCAACACCTGAAACTCTTCTTCGAGGAATTGTATAGTCTTACAGCTGCCATTGTTATTGTTATTATTATATTTAACTTATGTTTGCATTCGTATACGCGTGATTTTTGACGCACTCGTGTCTGTAAATAAGTTTACACGTGTGTTACTACTGCTTATAGCAAATTGACCCAACTCTCTTCCCTTCGGTGATGCTTATACACATCTAATTCTTCATGGAAAAGGAATGAATCGCTTCTCGTTGTTTATGGCGTGATCCACGTTTTATACATCATTTATATGTCACGGTTCAAAATCTTTTTTAAAATATTTCTCATATAATTTATCAATCAGATTAATGTTTTATTAAATCAGTATTTCGAAAAAAAAATTTAAACAAAGCTTAGCTAACTGTAATTAATTAAATAATTGTAATGTTAATATACATCAAGAGTGCGTAATATATGTTTACTAATTTGGAATGTTCGAACGGTACGATGGCTGTATTTGATATTGAGAGCGCATACAACTCGATTACTTTTTTTCAAAATTTTTAACATATAAGAAGAGAGAAAGAAGACGCCGATCTCGCCTCCGGGGGAGCGTTGGATCTTTGGGTACTGGTTTCCCATGGCGGCGGAGTCGGAGGAGGAACGGTTACTGAAGAGCTTCTTCTTGGAGGTTAGTGAAGTCGAGAGGGACAACGAGGTTCTAAGGTTCGACGAGCATCTGTCTTTGCCCTAACCTTCTCTTTTCTATGGAATTGATGTTTTATTTCTTTCTACGATGACGAAATGGGCAAAAGCCTTGGTTGCGAATTGAATTTTATTTATTATTTACTGCGGCTGAAGGCTGGATTCTTACTACGTCGAAATCGGACAAGTTAAAATAAATCTTAAACTGCTAGGATTTGTAGATTAGGTTACTTTCTAACTTTGTGGTTATATGAATATGCGTTTGGGGATTTATTGCTGTAATGAGTGTTTTTTAGTGTTTTGAAGATGCAGGTGTTTTAGCTATATTACTACAACAATAAAAAAAAGCGCCAAATCCACTAATTGGGGGTTGAAGGCTCAAATCATATCTCTCTATGCTTTTCCAATTCTAAATGCTATAATATCTAGTGGTATTGTTTCGCAGTATATTCCCTCATCTACCTCAACTTCTTCAATTTTGTAAGTCATTCTATTGGATTTTTTGTATTCCACAAATCAACGTTAAATATCATGTAACATTTCTGGTCTTATGCAACCTTATGGACGTTATCTTTAACCTTAAGTTGAATATTATAATCGTAAAACACTCCAAAAGCACTCATGCATTTCATCCAATTAATTTGAATCATATTATTGATATTCTTATTAATTTTTTCATCTTTTGGTAGTATACTCTTGAGATAATGAAATATCCTATTCTTGAAAATTTTAATCACTAGTTATAATCTCAATGTCATTTATACTCTCGGCTTAATTGAACTTGTGTTTCATATATTTAGTTTAACATCTATTGAGATAAAAATTTTTTATATGCCAGTGCCATTCTTTGTAACTCCAATTTAGCTTTACCTATTTCTCTACTTTTATCAAAATGAATTTTATCACAAATAGAAAGTATACACCATTGTGCTGCTAATTTAAGATTTCAAAGTAGAACCTTGATGAATTAAAATTTATGCCTTTGTATGCAAACAAACTAATGCAGTTTCTACATGTGTTGGTGCCACATGATACTATGGCTTTGGGTGAATTGATCCAATATAGATGACTTAAGTAAGAATGGTAACTTTTGTGAGGGGAGAGGGGCTATCATGCTTGTGGAAGTCCTTGTAGATATCCTTTTTTGGAAGCATAAGTGGAGGATGATAACATGCATAAGTAGAGGATGATAAATATGTTTAGGAAAATGGAAAGATAAGTATATGGAAGAAAAAAGAAATCTAGCTGAATATGCATGGTGCAATTCACCATGCTTTGTTAAAACTTCATACTTGACACTAATGAAGAATTGACATAATGAAAAGAGTAAATCTTTTTTTTGCTTTATTTCATTGTTTCCTTATGTTGTAAATTATTTTTAAATACTAAAATCTGACCATATTATTGATTTACAAATATACCCCCTTAAATACCCTCATCATGGTATAATAAAGCCTTGGTTCTATGTGATATAATATGAAGTTATTTGTGCCAATGCCTGGTGCTGCTGGTTATGAAGCTGAAGTGTTAGTATGATAGTACCTCCATCCTGAGAGCCTTATAATGGAACTCTTAGGAAACTGATTGCAAGTGTGGCTGATGTGTTGTCAATGGAAATATAAATACATAGCAAGTTCTTGCACCTATCTTATGAATCTTTACCGTTCACAGGATACTCTCCTGCTTCAAACTAAACCCTTTTGAGCACCTCAACTTACCCTTCAATTCATCTACTGATGATGTAAAGAAACAATATCGAAAGGTGAGCTTGCTCATCCTACTCAAGTGTTCTGACTCTTTTGTCCATGTTAAAATAACTTTCTAAAGGTATTTTTGACGCTGAACAATAGAGGTTTATGTTATAATCAATTTCCTGCTATTTTACAGTTATCTTTGCTTGTTCACCCTGATAAATGCAAGCATGCTCAAGCAAAGGAGGCATTTGCAGGTATTCTCATATGATTGTGCAGTTCTGTAAACCGAAGAGTTTTAGTGATTTATTTGTGCTTCATATTGCTTGTTATTATTTTTCAAAGTCAAGCGTATTGTACTACTGCTAAGAAACCTACTCACATTTATTGATTTTCTTGCACGTGTTTATGAACTTTTTTGGTTTCTTAGGAAAAAATGTAAATGTTTAGCAGTAGATGTGGTGCTTAGAAACTTTAAAAGCTACCATTTTCTATGATTTTGGAGTTACAAGCGGTTTAACTTTTTGAGATGGTCTATTCAAACAGTATGACAAGTGGAAACAACTTGCAAAATTTGCAGGTATTCTCATATGATTGTGTGTTCTGTTTACTGAAGAGTTTTAGGGATTTAGTTATGCTTCATATTGCTTGCTATTGTTTTTCAAAGTCAAGTGTATTGTACTACTGCTAAGAAACCTACATTTATTTATTTTCTTGCACGTGTTTATGAACTTCTTTGGTTTCTTAGGAAAAAAAATGTAAATTTTTAGCAGTAGATGTGGTGCTTAGAAACTTTAAAAGCTACCTGTTTCTATTTTTTTGGAGTTATAATCAGTTTAACTTTATGAGATGGTTTATTCAAATTGTATGACAAGTGGAAACATCTTGCAAGATTTGATCTGTTGTAGGAATGTCAAAGTGTCCCTTCTCCTAATTTTCTGATTAGTGCAAAAAATATCTTAGTAGATTTGTTGTATTTTATACTCTATCCTCTTTTAGTTGAAGCAATATCTGGAAATAAATATGTGAATTGTCACTTAGGAAGCTAATATTTTGAACTTTGGGGTATTCCTTTGACATGTTTAAGATACCAGCTATAGTTTAGGAAGAATTCTTTGAAATTTCTAGGCAATAGGAAGGGCACTATCTATTGTTATGTTATCATCCATGGTAGCAGTTGCAGCTACCACATTATCCATTATATATTTGCATTTCACTGCTAACTAGGATCAGGGTATCAAACTTTTATTAAGATGTCAATAATTAAGGATAGGTTTCTTTTGTGTTTGAGTAGTTTGCCTACTTGAAAACGTAGATGAGCCTTGGCACTCTGTTGTCATTTTATTCCTAGCGAATCAAGTTTTTCTAGCACTTCTAAAGATTAGTTGTGTTATAATGAGATGAAGTGTGATTGTTTATGTAAAAAATGGTTTTAGTATAGATCACCTTTTGGGCATAAGAAATAGAAATCAGAGCTGATCCAAAAAAAAAATATTAAATGATGCAAAGAAATAATGGGCACAAAGTTTGTTGTGAAACATGTGTTGAATGAGAAAAACTCACTTGGCAATATGTTGGAGAACGTTCCATTACCTTTTTATATTGAGTACTAGTATAATTTAATAAGAAAAATTTGCAATTGAAGTAGATTTTTCCTAGCTTTTGATGGAAAAAGTTGGATCTCTCAAGAAAATAAGGAATAGAATCCAAGATCCTATTATAACTGCAAGTATCCCTTTAAATATGAAAACTAGCATAATAATAATTAAAAAGTACATGACACATGGTCAAATGCACACAAGAACTGATTAGTAGGGCATGCATGGCATTGCATTTCAATATAATTTTAAATTTGGTTAGCTTTGCCCATCTTTGTTACATATATAGTATTCAATTGTGATAATTTAAGGTGATATGCATTGGCATATATGGTTTTCATTTATTTTTAAGCTTCTAAAAGCTTTATTGCTTGAAAGATAGCACAAAACATTGGTACGACTGTGCTATATTGGTTCTTGTGTGTTATGGTTCTTGTTTGCTATATCAGTACATGAATAAAACACTTGTATCATAATTATAGACTTATGTGTAATACCGAATCAGCAATTAATTTGTCCTTGAAACATTTGTGGAATTCTAATGTCAAATGCTTACAATATTTTACATCTTCTAATGGTCTTGTAACCTTGGTTCATATATTTCCCACTACTTATTGATTCAAATTGTTAAATAACTCCTTTTATGTATCATTTTTTTGATAAATTTTTATGCTTATTGCATGACTTTTAAGTACCGCTCATAACATATATGATGTCAAGGAATCTTATATGCATGATGCCTTCCTTCCATATGTATGATCGTCATAAAATGCTTTCTTGGATATGTGCAATTTTTTGCATTAAAACAAAATGTTCTAATGTGGTCATTTTAATCAAAGGCACCACCAAGTCACTTGCATGGATGTATTTCCTTAGGCAATAGATGCTTACAGTACTTTTTGAAAACATTTTTATTGCTATTATGAGTAACATGTAAAGTTGTGGTATGGCTTGATTAATTCTTTCACAAAACAAAATTTTGTAGAAACAAAATAATATAAGTTCTAAGATTTTATATTTGTGTTTGTTTTAGCTTGATCATGATTACATAGATTGATATACATATATTTTGAAATAAATGGTGCAGTGTGTTTCATTATGTTGTAAATTATAAGTGCAATGTCCATAAGAGTAGGATGAATTGTACAAATTCAAGTCTTCAAGATAACTCAAATAATTTAATTTATTTTGTAACGAAAAACTTTATTATTCTTAATTTTGTTTGTTATAATTCTTGTTTTTAGAAAATATGGTTAGGCTTAAAAAAACTTGTGTTATAATGCAAGTATACAATAAGTTTCATGTGATTCAATCCAAACTTTGATTTAGATCCACTTCTAGCCAAAAGACCAAATAATCTACTAAAAACATCAGCTTAATAATAGCACACAATGCCTGCTTGATAAATGCGTACAACAATGGTTTGATAAAAGCTTACACCAATTTAATAAAAGCTAACACATTGGTTTAATAAAAGCATACAACCAACTTAATGAAAGCCAATAAAAGAAACAAGTAAAAGTTCTAATAATGGGATAAATAAATTAAGTAAAAATTTAATATAATAATTCTTATAACCAATGAACAATTAAGCAAAAAAACATGCCATTTGATTCAATACAAGATATACAATGAAGCTCAGTGCTCATACAAAAGAAAATGTAATACATGTAATTTGAAATAACAATGTACAATTTATCTCGAGGATCAAAAGGAAGGTTAAGATAAGTGTTTCAAGCTAAGTGTCACTGTCTTGTCTTTTGTTCTTTTTAAAAATAATGAATCTAATCAAGTTTTCTCATAATAGATTTTCTAATCAAACATTAATTTATTATATCACTTTTGGATGCTTTTAAATACTCTTAAGAATGCTCGCAAATGATTCCAAAACTCCCTTAAATGGTTATGTCAAAAACCAGTCAAACTACTCTTTACTCATATCTAAACTGATCGTACTATACGATCCAAAGGATTGTACAAGTACAATGAATAACTAACAACATTATCAAGTTAATCAACTTTTTATTAGTTTCATTTTCACTATATAAAGTGGATTATACAGATATGATGTGAGCATAATATGACAAGTACAAAATTGCGAAATCTAAATTCTAAGTTCTTTGGAAATAGTTGTACGATTCACGATCGTACATCATGATAGGTTTTGTGACAAGCTTTTTTATACTAATCATAAAGTATCGTATTAATACAATAAGAGGATTATATTGCTACGATGCGAATCTCTCCAATATATAACTAAGTCTCAAAACTAGTCTCTTTGGTAAAATGGTATTATATATGTACAAAATTGATTACGTTATATATGACTGAAATCGGCTCGCTTATAGTAAAGTATTAAATTTTGGTTAAGTAAATGGATTGTATTATTACAATGAATATTATTTTATTATATGACAACAGTTAGCTCCTCTCATGGTGACATACTTGTACGATATAAAGACTATACTTGTACGATAATATAGCAAGCTCCAATTTCTCTCATTGTTCGATCTGATTCCTTATCTAATCCTCCTAATGAACGTATTATATTAGTACGATATGTAATATAGTACTATACAAAAATTAAGAACATTAAGTCTCAAATTAACTTCTCAGGTAAATGATCAACTTACTGTGACAGAGGCATTTTACTGGTACGAAAAGTGTAAATTAGTCATATTACTTAAGATTGCCTACGGCCGATGCTCTATTCGATCCAAATATTAATTAATTGTACTATATAATACGTTTATCGTATAATGATGATTGATTCAGCCAATGCAAACCTTAATTCAATACCTTTGTAGATTTAACTTGAATTAGCCTTAACATATACTGCAATTTATTATGAATTCAATATTCTAAGGTAGATAATATATATAAAACAAGATGAAATGTATATCTTAAGTAAATCCTAAGCGTTTCAATTAAATTGTTATAGGTTTTAACATTCTAATTATCAAAATAAAGACTCTCAAGAAAATTCTTCTCTTCGTGTTGCTTCAACTTATTTTTCTCCTGGTGTTTGTTAAGATTAATATCGAAAACATCTTTGTTAAGCTCATTGAGTTATATGATCAAATTCTCTACATGATTAGTCTAATTGCTCTTAAGATTTATTATCTGAAATCAATACTTAAAAAAAGCATTAGTAAACATAACATAATTGTTTTATTATCATTAAATAAATAGTACAATGATCAAATGGTACTATACATTATCTACATGCTTATACTAAAAATTATGGCAAGCACTAATTATAGATTCAAGAATGAGTGCTAGTTTTTTTTGAACTATGCCTTGAGTCAAATCTATCCTTGACAAATTTTGGAAATTCACTATCATATGAATGGCATAAATCAATTTCTTGATGTTAGATGAAGATTCTTAAACTTAAAGTGACATTCAGTAGATGAGATTTGTTATCATGCTGGATCCCACAACATCATATATGCTTAAGGTTCTATTTGTGATAAGGCCTTTACATCCATGAGAGTTTTTAATCGAAAGAGATCCAATTTCATCAATTAATAAATTGTTAAGTGAAGCTGCCATTGAAATAATAGGTCTAAATCTTTTAATTGGGATTTAGAATTCCCATAAAACCAAGCTATGGGATCAATGAATTGGCATGAATAGTGCACCCAGTTTTGTCCAACAAATTATGTTTTTGTTGATATGCTATTTTTACAGAGCTTTTTGTATGTTCCTAGGAGTTGTACCTTTTGTGTTCCAATTGATATACTTTATGTTGGTTGTGTATCAATTGATAGCATGTATGCTAGTTTATGAATGTAATTTATGTTGAGTCTTAAGTTATAAATACAGTTTTCCAAGAGTTTTGCATGCATTTATCTAGATCTGCACTATTAAAAATAGTCCTCAAATGTCAAAAGATGTTTCTAAATTAATGTATTATTTGCTATTCCTTTTCATAATCAAAATTCTATTGTTACGAAGGACTGTTTACCATTCAAGCATGTGAGACTTTTAGCTGGTTTTAGTAAATAACTTGGTCTCCACATGGTTCTTGTATTTCAATGTCTCTCGCTAAGGACACTTTCTTTCATATCCATATATATGTTTAAGTGACAGTTATGATTACCACTTTTAATCTATGTAATTATCAAATTGATTATTCTTCTTGTTTGGCAATTTGATGTTAATATTTCTATTTGAAATTGAAGCATGTTATCCTTATAAAGAATGAGTAATTGCACCATTGTTGTGTGAAGCGATGGACAACATGCAAGTGCAAGATTGGGCTTCTCATAATTTGTTTGCAAACACATTAGAATCACGAATGCATTGGTGTCTTTGGAAGAAATGTGGAAGAATTGTCACTTTAGCTTTTCATTTCTATTTAATATTCTTGTCCAAAAGCTAATCTATGGCTTCATTTTTGCTCGTCTTATAGCAGGCTTTTCTTCTTTTTCCTACCACAACTGTGGAGGCTTATTTGAATATTTCTAAGGTCTAATTTTGGCCATTGCAGCTTTAGCTAAGGCTCAGCAATTATTGCTTGATCCACAAGAACGAGAATACATTCTTAGTCAAGTAAATCATGCAAAAGGTGCATACATGCATACTTCTACTGGTTTGATATGTTGATCCGTTGAATATTCTTTGTTCTTCTCTGCTCTTCCTCATCCAGTATAACAGTTATTAAACTTAGCATTTGATGATAATTTCAGAAGAGCTGAGGTCAAAAAGAAAGAAAGAATTGAAGAAAGACAATGCTACAAAAATAAAATCATTGGTAGATGAGGTAAATCTTGGTTATTTCAAAATTTAAATTAATTGTTTATGAAACATTTGCATATTTAAATAGTTATATGAAGTACTAAGACATTAGCTACTGTAGCCTGAAAGCACAAAAAAGTTGATATCAGAAATACCTCGTGGTGAAGCATTGTTATAGAGGATTGATCCATCTATACTTGATATTTCTTCCTCTTAAATTTTGGCATTTTTCTATCCAAATGTTTTTTCTTTTTTACTTTTACTTGTTAATTGATTGATATTCTTGTACTATTGGTTGGTGAATAGAGTTTAAATGCGAACAACAGATGGTTTTAATTCTTGCTTGGAAGGAAAAGAAGGAATTTTGATTTGAGTTGCTAATATTGAAACTAACTGTGAGATTTTCCTCTTTTCTAAGTATAAATTTTGACTTCTTTGGCCAATTATTTAGGTAGCAACTGGGAAAATCAAATTTAACCATGCATCTTGGAACGACTTTGGATGTCTAACGAAGCTTTTCAGTCAGAGAGTTGTTTGTTGTGAACACCTATGAATTTTTTTTTTTTAAATGGAAATGAAGTTTGCAGCTTTTATTTTTAGGAAGTTATTGACTTTATTCTTTCTCTTTGCTGCGGCTCTTACGATTTTAGCTTTACATGCTATAAATATTTGCTCATTTGCGATCGTTGTGTTTCATACATGCATAATTTTATGTTTTGTTTTTCTAGCATAAGTAGGATTGTTTTCTATTGTTATTTTATTTTGTTTCTATGGATGTTGATTTCAAAGTATAAAAGGACCTCTTTCTCATGGCAATATTTATTTAAGTATTTGAATGGATACCTTTGAGGGTTTCTGTAAGTTGATTTTTTGTGAGCTACACTCGCTTGAATTCAAAAGTTCTGAGTAACACTTGACTAGAGTTTGAAATCATTGTGTTGTGCCAACAAGATTTTAGTTGGAAAGAACCTGAAATAAGAGGCTTACTCTGTGAATGGTCAAGAACATCAATAACTACTATGGAAATGGACCAAATCAACAAAAGAAAACAAAAATGAGTTTGGACTATTTTATGTAAGATGTGAATTCGAGCATAACAAATGGTGATCAATTAAGTGATTCTACTTCACTGAAGTGTTATGGTGGTTGCAATTGTTGACACGATGCAACATGATGATTGAGGAGTCCAATTGTTTTTTTTTCTATTGAAATTTGTAATATTAGGTTGTGAGATTGCTACAAATGGAATTGGGGTTTGCAGGATCTTGTTTTCCTTTATATCTTCTCTAAGCTTGGGGAATTTCCAATCTCTTGGTGTGCTTATATCTAGAGAATTCATAGATTTCAAGAAATTTTGGAATGAATTTCAAGTTTTATATTTTGTTTCCACAGTGGATATCTTAAGGTTGTGATTCAATTGTGTGAAATACATGTAATGCGTTTTATTTGATGGTTTCTATTTGAACACACTAGTAACTTTTAAAAATCGAAATTCTCACATTACTAAGAATAAAGTTCCTTTTTCTTCAAAGTCATGTGCAATTGGAACTATCCCAATTTAATTTACATTTTCTCTTTTTTTGTGTTGTTGAATGCTACCCAAACCTGATTGAATGACCAAGACCCATGTTTTGTAGGAAAGACATAAGGTATAAAGGTTAAAAAACAATGCAAAATGGTTCAATTAAAAATCAATACAAAATGGTTTTGGTTTTGGCTTTGATGCCTAATCAAAATATTTACATTTTTTATCAAATAGGCGGAGCAATTGGAAGTTCTAATTAATCCTTGAATCTATGAAGTTCCCAATATCCCACATCATTGAACCTCTTTCAAGTTCAGAAATCAAATCACTACATCATGATCAGTATCTGTGACTAGCATCATCTTATAGACTGAAATACTATTGTTTTTCTTCCTTGTTGACAACGACAACAATCCCTTACACTCTGACTGTGATCCTTATGGCATCTTTTGCACAGTTAGAGAATGAAATTATGTATGCACTTTATCTCCATGTTATCTCCACAATATTCGATATAAATTGACTCTCAACTGTTCCGAATGCAAATTGAAGTATTTTGGTGGACTGCCTGAGTTTTGAAATCTTCTTTTTGCTATGTTATTTTGTCTACAATGCCATGTTACTTTTTGAGGAGACACCATAACAGTGTAATAAACATCCAGAAATGTTACTTTGTTTTCTTTTAATAGTAATGAATTATGGTTATTGTTTGCTGCCTTGGAATTTATTTTGGTGTTTTGTATATTTTACTACGTTGTTGAAGTTTGTGCTTGACCTTCTTTACCGTTCCCCTTGGCTCAACAGTATTTGATGACTGCTAGCAATGTGACGTAGATATGGGAAAAATGTGGTGTATTGGGCACGGGTTAGGGCCTAGTTCAATGGCAAGTATATGGTTTGGTCATCATGTCCTTTTAATCCATCTTCGTTTCTCATATTATATGTAGTTTATAATTACTTACTATGTAGATTTATATGTTTGTGGGATGCTCAGTTGCCATATAGAAAAATTTAGGGGGAGTTTGATTTTACCGAATGTCATTGCTATGTTAGCATAATCTCAATATCGATGCAATCTTTTAATTAGGGTATGCAAAAATATTTGAAGAACGGAAAATCAACCTAAAACAGTAGTAAACTGATGAAATGGTGTTGATTTAGGCTAAAATATTTGGGAACCTCCTTGGTCGGTTTGGTTACCGGTTTTGACAACTATATACTCAAGAGCCAACCCAACCCAACATGATCAAAATAAGGAACATAATTATTTAAATGCTAAAATAAAACAATAATATTTAGAGATAAAAAATTGAGTATTGTAATCAACCACTTGCTTTCAGTGTTGGATGCTTTGGGTTCTTCAGAGAAGTCTGTGTTGTTTTCCAATTTCCATGAACAACGATTTAACCAAAGCTATTAAAACCCTATACCTTGATGATTAACCACATGAAGCAAATTAAAAAAAAAAAAAAAGCAAAAGCCCAACTATGATAATATTAGTCAACGTTTCAATTTCTTTGACCTTGTTTTCCTCAGAAACACTTCGTTTGAATACCAATCTTTTACTAAAGGCTTGTTTAGAACTGAAGCAAATTCTTGAAAACCAATCAGTAAAGCAAAAACTATGCTTTAAACCGCATGGAACAATCACCTAATGCAATTGCTGTTGAAAAATAGCAGATGTTTCTACAACTTTTGCAGCAACGCTTCAATACACATCATTTTGCAAATACAGCTACCTTTAACCACGGAATTTCATAATCTAAATAGCAGGAAAATTTAGATCTTGTAGGTTCTTTAGCTTGCCAATCTCAAGCCAAAGACTGCAGGGTCATCTTACTGATGGGGGATCCATACCCATTAAGTGGTGATAATATAGCAAATGAGAACAAGACAAACTATAACCCTGTCAATAGTTCTATAGCTGCTGCTTCACATTTGATCCTTTTTTTTCATTTTATTTTATTCAACCGTAATCCAAACATGGCCCAATTGAAAATTTTGGCTTCTGCCCTGGGTCAGGTTCTTCAAGGTTCAAGTCAATTCTAGATCTGTATAATATGAAAATTGAATAAGGTGGGCTGGTTCTCAGTTTTGATAGGATCCAATCCAACCTGATCTGAGTTTCAACCCCCATTATTAATTATTGTTTGTTTTGTTTGAATGTCATTTATGTTGAGAGATGTCAAATAACATTGTTGTCGCTTTTGCTTAACATTAGATGTCACACAAGCTAGGTGACATTTATAAGTTTTGAGTGACAAAATTATAAGTTTATGTACTTTTATTTAAAGTTTTGTCAAAATAAATTTTTGAAAGTTTTAGATAAAAGTACCTTACATGCTACATGCAAACCAAACTGCCTTCTAATAATAGTGTTGCTATTTTAATTTCTCTTAAAAAATGTTCATTTTAGTAATACTATTAAAGAATTATTTCATTTTTAAAAATTAATTCCTTTATTTTAAGAATATTTTATTCATTAAATTTAAAATTTTTTATACAGAGTTGAGGTGAAAAGCTTGTCCTATGTATTAGATCTACATATAGCCCTCATAAATAATCTTAGTCTTTGAGCTCTTCTATTGTACAAGTATGATTGGTCGAGGAGCATAAATCGTATGAGGAAGATATTGGTGGCAGTTGCATTAACATTGTCTCGAGCCAATGCTATATGGGTGACCAATCGTAAAAGAGCGATTCCGTGCTTTGGTGAACATTTACTTAGAACGTCGTTTAGGTACTATGCTTGCTCTCATCTTCATCTGATAAGTCATTGAGGTTGATGTTGACGTATTTGTTTGATCTATTGAGCCCATGGGATCGTAACAAAACATTGAAATAAATGTTGTAAAGGATAATCAGAGCAGTACAATCGATATTAACTTGTAATCGTAACATTACAAAGATGTTCAGTTATGAACTGTACTCGGTTATTATTGTAGATGATTGAAATAAATAGTCATCTTGAGTCCAATGTTGTCAATGGATGAATAGTGGGCCTGCTTTGGACATATCAATATAGTCTCCCATCGTAACTTTATAGTGCACAATGCACATTGTGATAGTTCGTAATAGTCTGTTTGAAGATTTGATGCACTTTAGTCGAATGCGATTAGATCTAAAATAAACAGTAACCCAGAAAATATCGTCTGATCCTTAATTATATGAGTTTGATAGTCAATGCTTGTAAGCAATACTTCAGCTTCTGTCGCCACAGTACGATCGCCGAGATCATCTTATATGGTGAAAATTTTGCTTTAATCATGTGCCTAGATTTTGGCATTGTCTTCGATGTTAGATTGTACAATGTTTTGTTGTACAATGAAAATGGTTCAGATATATGAGACAATTGTTTTTCAGCACACTAAGTGTTTTGAAACTTTTGGGTAATGAATTTGAATCCCAAATCAAAAGCTTATTTGCATTTGAAGCCAATTTAAAAGGCTTACGGACAGTAATGTTACCTTTACTTGCAAAATCTATTTAGTTGAAAGAACCATAGATATCATTTGTATAATTTGCTAAACAAGATCAACCATTTTCCAATTAACTTTATTGGAACCTATGATAATATCATGCAGATTAATGTAATCAAGCTCAATCAATATTTGTACATTCTGCTTCAGATAACATCATTCAAGGCCTTGTTTAATTGCATGCATTTTGGTCTCCACAACTGTTGACGTTCCAGTTGGAAGAACAAAAGCATATATGACTTGGCCAATATTGTCTTTGATGATTCCAGCCCCAATAGAGTTGAGTTTAGAAGGTTTACCATGAGCATGTAACTTTAGTTGGTTGTACTCAAGTGGCTGCCAAAATATTTTATAGCATTTCCTAATTTTAAGCTGTTTGAAGTATGGTAATAAGCCCAATTGTACAAACAAAAGCTCATCATTTGTTGTTTGGGTTTGTGAAAAACTTGTGAAAATGTGATTGCACAAATTGATTGTGTTCAGGATCAAATCAATTGCTGTCACATTCTTTTCCTGAAAAAGCATGATGTTCCTTGCTTTCCATGTGCTCCAACATATCAATTAAGGAATTAAATAAAGCACTTGTTTCTTTACCACACTTCGCACTACTTGCTGCCATTATGATGGAAGCGTATTAGCTATTTTCCCTGAATTTTGCAGCTTAAGCTAAGTTGATTGACCACCCATAGACAAAAGCTTTTTCCAATTAGCTATTTTTTATTGAAGCTTCTTAATTAGCCTTTGAAAGTATTTAATTTTTTTCTTTCCATTGAATATAGGACATCCAAGATAGGTCATTGGGAGTGTACCTTGATGAAAGCCCAAAATCTTGCAACTCTTTTGTTAACAGCATTCTCCATTTTTCTAGAAGTGTAAATTTGCTTTTCTATGGATTGATTTGTAACCCAAGAGCCTAATAAAGTAATTAGAAAAATGTACCCGTGTGTTTGACAGATTTCATATCGCCTCTACTAAATATAACAATATCATCAGCATAGCAAATGATATTTTTGGACATCTTTTAATAGTTGTAGTACATAATTTTTACTTTTTATATATAGATTTTTTCCCATTAAATGTCTCCATGGAAATAATGATAAGAAGTGGTGAGATAGAATTATCTTACCTTAAGCCTCTTGTTGATTGAAAAAATCCATGTGGGACCTCATTTATCATGATGGACATCCAATAGCTGCATGTAATATTGTTAATTGTGTTGATGAAATGTTGAGAGAAGTTAAATTTGGCCACAACTCTATTGATGAAGTACCATGAAAGACAGTCGAACGCATTTTTGAGGTCCAATTTGACAATTAAATTCTTACATCTAGCTGTTTTGTTCAGGGAGTCAATAAGCTCTTGGTCCATTAAGATGTTATTTGTGATATCACGACCTTTAATAAATTCAGCTTGTTCAAGAGAACATCTGTAGTTTATTTGCCAATAGTTTGCAAAGATTTCTTTTCTGAACAATTGCAAACACTGATTAGTCTAAAATCTTTAAAACATACTGTGTTTCCGGTTTTAGGAATTAGTATGATGTTAGAGCTTGCGAATCCTTTAGGAATTGGATTCCCAACCATGAAGTCTTTTGCTACTTCTAGCAAATCAGATGCAATAATGTTCCAGCATTAAATCCATTTGGACCAGGGGAGCTATCATCATCAGTTAATAGACAATTTTTTTTTAATTCCTCCAACTTGCTTAGTAAACTTTTGATTTTCTTCACTTACCTTATAAGCTTGATACGAAAGTAGATTCTTAAAGTATTGGATTACAATAATTCCCCATTAGAATCTTTGATTCTATTTATTCTCAATTTTGATCTTTTATCATTCACGATTGCATGAAAAAACTTGGTGTTTTTTTCTCCCTCTAGCCATTTAATACCTACTTTCTGTCTCCCTAAAGTTTTTTCTTTGTTCTTGCATGAGGTGTTGTTGGTCATTATGTAATTCGAATTTATCCTTCTGCTATAAAGTTTTGAGAACTTTTTTCTTAGCCTCAATCACTCTTCATATAGCTTGCTTGATTGATTAAAAGATGTTGTCATATGTGTTTATTTTCTATTGCTTAAAAGTTTCTTTCAACCTTTTTAGTTTGAAAGCCAATACAGGCATGCTTCTTGATAGAGTGGGAATTGACCAGTTTGTTTCAACGATTTTATAAAAAGGATGATGTTTGTTCCACATGTTTTGCTATCTTAATCTTATGTCCCAATACCTAATTTTGATGGTGTAATAAAAATGGAGAGTGATCTAATCCAGTTTTGTTTAGATGTTGTGCATTGGCAGGTGCATAATTCCTTGTTTATTAGCGCCCGATCTAGTCTTTTCCATACCCACTTGCCATTTTTCTTACCCATCCATGTTAATATTGATCTTATGAATGCCATATCTTTTAAGTGGCATTGATCTATGCAATTGTTAAACTCTAAAGAAGCAGCTAGAGGAGGATTTAACGGGCCTTTGTATTCCATTGTACAGTAGTAACATTAAAATCACCTCCCATCATCCAGGGTCCTGATATATCGAAAGCAAGGGAAGTTAAGGTATTTCATAGTTCTCTTCTACTTGATCTTGTACAGTTTGCATAGATGAATGTGGCATAGTAAATTGGTTGAGATGCATTAATAGTAACACATGAATAAACATATTGTGTTGTAGATCAAATGTAATGAATTTCCAAGCTAACTTTCCAAATAATCTAGATTTTATTCAATGGATTTTTCATACATTGGTCAAACCCCAAGAAATCTTTCAGGCTAAATATTTTATCCGTGTCCCATTTATTCTAAGAGAGAAATTAGAGATATCTTATTGGAAACAATTAGATGTTTGAGATGATTCATTGACCTATAATTCACTACCTTTCTGATGTTCCAAATTAACACATTATCCATAAAGTAATAGTTCAACAATCTGATAGCTCATGTAATTCTGCTTGTTGCCTTTGGACTTAGTCTAATCTCTTTGTTTTCTTGGCCATCTTTTTTGCCTCTTGGATTGAATCGGGGTGAAATTGTCGTATTCAAAAGAAGGGATTGTTTGTTCAAACTTGATTGGACTTCATGTCCAAATTTTTTAAGTCTTTGCAAATTTATTCTATTTCTAGCATGCTATAATGATGTTTCAAATCATATAATCATCTGAAACTTTCTACGTTCTGATTGCCTTTTCATGATACAATGATGGTTGAGGATCCTTTTCAGAACTAATCCTTTCTAATTTAGCAGAGTTGTCATTACTACCATCTGATATGGAGGTTATTTCATTTATTTTGTTGTCCATGACTTGAGTTGTTAAATTTGTAATTGGCTCATAGGCCAAATTATCTGAGTTATCTTGACCAGTTTAAGCATATAATTGCTTTTTTTGAGTCTTAGATTGCTCATGATTAACTAGTAGATGCTAATGCATACAATTGTGTTTGCATATAGTAGAAGTGTAACCTTGTTTACTACAGCTTACACGATAGAGTGGGAAATTGTTGTATTGAATACTCTACAAAAACCTTGTGTTGAATAATTATCTTTGTGATGCAAATTTGCTTGGACAACTCCTTTGTAAGGACAATTCTTACACAAATTCGGGTGACATTTGGTCTTGTTAAATTTAGTGCAACGACATTCATTTTTAGAGGATTCTCGATTACAGAGGCTATCAAGTAGAGTGCAGATTTATTGAATTAGTGTATCAACAAGTATTCTAGGGAATTCCACACTGGTGCTGTTGGAGACTTTTTGTTGAGATGAAATTCAGGATATTATTTGAACACCTGCATCTGGAATTCAGTAATTTTCCAATTCTAATGAAGCCAGTAGCGAAGGAAATCATCATCCTTGTCAAAACGCAATAAGATTTGCCTGTTATCTAATGCTTCAATTCCAATCTCACCTATGAATCCGGTTGTAGCAAAAGCCTTTCAAATCACATCCAAGCTCGGTTGACAATAGGATAATTTTTCAATAAGGGCTGTTTTGAACCATGCTATCATCTTATCTATTTCTTCACCTTCAAATACAATTTCCAGCTTCCCCTTATAAATCGATGGCACTTTCATCTAAATTGGGGATTTCTTGGTTGTACATCCCAATACAATGATGAAAGACAAGTGACCAATTTAGGGACGGCATACCATTTGATTAATCCATCCAAGTAATAAAATTACTCAATTTAATTGGGAGTTAGGTACATATATTTTGTCGATAGCCACATTGGTAGGTAGAGATAGCACAAATAATGCAATGCCAAATTGTATATTCCAACTGCTGAAGATGCCCTTGTCGACTAACACAGTGCAGTGATGTCTCTTATTCTTTTTCTTCTTCTTCTTAACCAAGTAGCTGCATGATACTCAATCGATGGCTGAATCCTTTGGTGTCACTCCTTTAAAATGTGAGAGGGATTCCTAGCTTCAATCTCCAACTCAGACGCGCTACGCCATATGATCAGCCCAGTATTGGATGACGTCTACTGCTGTCATCCTCTGCCCATCACCTGTCACCCCATGCCTGACCACACAAATTGCTCTTCTAATTATTTTACGACCTCCTAGGTTCTAAGAAGTTTTATCCGCAAATTAATTCCTTCTTTGTGTATCACAATTGTGGGCTTTTTTTTTTTAGTTTAAGGTTGCAAGCATACATAAATTACTTACAATTCCCGTTTATAAAGACAAAAACCACTAATCTTATATCGAGCATGAATGGTGTAATAAAGTTTATTTGGTTTACCAACTCTGCCCTCTTAGTTCTAGCTATTTTTATTCAACTTGTTCTAAAATCTTCCTTTGATGAAAATTTTACCCTGTTCAGTTGAGGGCCATCTTTATGAAGCCACGCCATCAATATTTACCCTATTCAGAGTATAATAATAACTTATCTTTGATATTTTGCCCAATAAAGGTTTCTTTTTAGTAAAGGTGGAATGTTTTTGAGCTCTGCTTTTCGTTAGCTGGAGCATCTTCCATGCTACCCTTTCTTGTAGAAAGGAAATTAGCAGTTTTATTGTTATGAGTGATATTTTAACTAGCTTAAGTTTACTTATGTCTTTTACAATGCATCTTGCCAGACCAACCGAAACAAGTCTTTTGTTTTCCGTTAATGAAGAATGTTCATGTACATTATCTTTATGAAACCCCCCATAGAAGTTTTTTTTCACTAGTGTTGCACCTTGTTAATGCTTCAAAAGGGTTGCTTGGGAGATTGATTTATTTGCGAGCATTGCTTATGTCCAGGGAAAATATGAGCATCAGTATGAGCAATCAGATGAATTTCAACAGATTTTAAAACTGAAAGTCCGTGAGATTCTAACCGAGCAGGAGTGGCGCCGCAGAAAAATGCAAATGAGGGCAAGATGAAAAACCATCGACTCTCAGTTTTGTTTTACTTTTTCTGCATATTCACCTCATGATGAAATCGTTGTTCCCTGATCATCTAATTGCATGTTGTATAGATTTCAGAGGAGGAAGGGAGATTGAAAAAGGATGAAGAAGAAACAAAGGAGATGTGGAAAAGAAAACGGGAGCACGAGGAGCAATGGGAAGGAACAAGAGAGCAAAGGGTAAGAATAGCATATTTCAATTTTCAACACTTACAAGCATAAAAGCTTTAGAAGCTTAGGAGAAGGACGAATTCATGGCAAAGTTTTGCTCTAGAAACTTTACTTTGTGATTTTGTGCTGGGTTAAGTGTTTTTAGGGTGGTGGAAATATGAGGAGAACAAGATGATGCTTTAGGTTGGTTGAGTTTAAGGTTTGGGTTTAAAAGAAGGGTATGCACAGGGCTTGAAGTGTGATCTTGTTGTAGAATTTTAGAAGTTTAAGGCTTGGTGTACTAAGTTTGGAGCAGATGTCATCACCTCCAAACCAAACTAAGTCAATTGTAGGAGATAGAGTTGTGTAGAAAGTAATTTTTTAAGCATGGTTGTAATTAAAGTTTTCATTGTACAGAACCAGTTGTGCCAAGTATTTTAACTGATCTGCAAGTTCACCATGTTTTAGCTTAAGATAGTATTTGAAAGCATGCTTAAATTTAGATAACCAGATGAGTAACTTAATTCACACTACAAAAGTTCAAAAATCTGAAAACAAACACGAGAAAGAGGAGAATTTTTACAAATAAGTTATATTAAATGTGACATTGACTTCACCTTTTTAATGTTGAACTCTAAAATTCTGACATTCTTTAGAAAAAAAAAGATATATTTTTCTACAATGATGATTTATGCTTGGCGTTGTCATACAATCTTCTGTTGTTTCCACTTTATCCTCATAAAAAAAAAACTTCTGTTTTCTGCAATGTGCTTTCACAAGTTTCTTACTTAGATTCAAATACCATTGCATTTTGAGGCTCTTAAAACCTATTTTTCTGTCATTCAGGTATCCAGTTGGAGAGATTTCATGAAGGGAGGAAAGAAGGTAACCCCAATCCTAATATTAGCAGACCATTTTGATGCTTATTCATCCGACCCAGTTCTAAACTCTGGTTTCGGCCTGCACATCAGGTAAAAAAAGGTGAAATCCGACCACCCAAGTTAAAAACAGAAGATCCAGACAAATCATACGTCCAGAGGCCAGTAAAACGAGGATGAATCATTCCCTGCCGTTGCATCGAACCCTTAGCCCAAGAGTTTCAGGTCAGTTATCACCAAATGGGTGTTTGCCTTGAGATTTGCTCGACATGCTTTGCACCGAATTCTTTCGGTCAAAACTCATATTTGGCTGTTTCCAACTTGGGTTCGTTTGTAAAAGTACTGATTTAGCTAGTTAATGTGCATTGGACTGAACCCGTTTGGACCTGTGGCTTTGGTTCCCCAACCAAAGTTTTCATTCTTGTTTTTTAGATATTCTGGTGAAAAGAATCAATACCCAGCAGCAATACACTGATAAAAGAACAGGTATGCTTTCTGTCGAAAAGCAGGTTCTGTTCTTTCAAAAAGCAGGTTCTTATTGCAACAAATATAGCTCTGTCAACTACTTGTGCATCTTGTTTGCATTTCTGCTTTAGTTAAATAATTATTTAACGAGGAATAAAGCATCAGTTTAAATTGCTTTTTTTTTTTCTTGTGTGTTTTTGTTTGTAGAAGTTGTCTTAACTTTCATTGCCGATAGACTTTTGGGTGTTGTTTTGTTAGAAAATTATTTGGATTAGTGATTTATATTTGTTTTTGTATTGGTCTTTTTAACTGACATGACCCCCCCCCCCCCCCCATTTGTTTCAATTTGCACCGAGACAAAAATGGTTTTCTGCTGCAGTGAATTGAACGTTTAGTGGCGGACAAGAGGAGCGACAAATTTTGGGCATTTGTGCTCACCGCGTTGTCATACGTATGGTCATCACTTTTTCGACAAAAGCCAGGTTCCCACCCCAAAGTGCTCCGTTGTCTTCTTCCTTCGCTGCCCATTGGAGCGGCTTGATGCAGGCCAATATTTAATTGAATTGATACAAACCGTAGGACTGGATCTGGTCGCACAAATAAAAAAATTAAAAAAAATTAATAAAAAATAATGGAAAGTGATTGATTTTAATGTTTTCACCCCTCATCCTGCGGTTCGACCGGTTCAACATGACTCGGTACATGTTGAACCGATAAAAACAGGAGAAAGGAATTAACTCTAACAAAATAAAAAATATATATATATATTGTACTTTTCTCGGCCATTATTTTCGATGATAATAAAAAATTTACTCTACACCACCTGAGCTAGGTCTTACCAGACGACTGGCCGTATCGGAGCTGCAGCGAAAGTAGTGCGGGCCAATTGATCACTATGCACACGAGAATTGCAGCAGTTCCAACGGCTGTATATATTCTCTTCAATTCACCCTTTGTTTCTATTTCATGCGCCGTTTTGAACACGAAGGAAACCAAAAGCCACCCGCGCTCCTGCCGGACCGGCAGCGGTTCGGTTCCCCAAATCAAGGAGAGCACAACTAGAGTTTATCATTGATTTGAGCCCATCTTAATCAAGCTTAATCTTATTTTATTTAGCTTTTACAACATTCTAAATAATGGAGACGAAATATATATATATACATGAAAAAATTCTGTATTCCAAACTTCCTTGAGATAACTGCATTTCATAATGATGAGTTTAGTTTTTTTTTTTAAAAAAAATGTTATTTGCATTATATTTGACATATGTCATATCATTTAAGAAGTCTTGATATTTTGTAATATTTTATTTTATTTGTTTATTGGTATCAAAATATTTAACATTTAAATATATTATTTCAATTTGATCGATATCTTGATGTTATTTTAAATATAATTTTTAATAATCATTTTTAAATATGTTTAAATTGATTATTATATATTGGTGGACTTGTTGGGAGGAAGTGTAATAGATTTTATGATATATGCAAATCTAATATTCAAAATTATGATAAAATAAAACAATAAGGTAATCTGAATGACTGATTCATACCTATCTTTTAAAGTCTAATTGTAGTCGTAAAACAGACAATAATCTTGTGGATCCAATTGGCATTTGTTTGTTGTGTGGTCACCCAAAGATCAATGAGACAACTATAGATCCGCATAACTTAAATTTTCTTCTGTTCATATTTTAGAATATCCTTTTCATTGATATTAATATTATGACTTAGCTTGAATTATTTGAATATGTCAAATTCTTATTGTAGCCCTCATATATTTTTTGTGATATTTGTATTTGAATTTGTTTATTAATGAGCTTGTTTGAAATTTGATTACAACTTTCGAGTTGGATACATGAGCTAAGAGTTAGTCTAACCACTTTGTTTGGGTCTTGCTTCTTAACCACGTTGCAACTTCAAAAAATAAATAAAAATGTATATAGATAGGAAAAGTTAAAAAAATTTATTTTGTCTAATAATTAAGTTAAAAAAATATTTTTCAAACATTTATCATTATAAAAATACCCCCAAAACCAGCTATTTTCACTAACATAAAGATGGAAGATGGAATTTCTATAAATAAAGTTCGAGGATAACTTAAAAAATTTTCTTTTTCAATAATATGAAATATTTCAAATAGATCCTTGATTAATCTAATAAAATAGGTTAATTGTATAAGCAAACGATAATACGACAGCAAAGGAGAGATTTTGAAGAACACGGACAAACTACCTCGAAGAAATTTTAATGATTCTTCTAATCTCTTTTGGAAATTAATCACTTTTAGGAATATTTATCACCAAGCAATCTTTACTTTATCAATTGACTATTGAAGCAGAGAATAAAGAAAAAAAGGTTGAATAAATGAAGGAGTTTCAACGTCCACTCTTAAGTCTTTAATGTTTTTTTTAAAATTTTTCTAACATAAAATTGCTCATTAAATATCTAAATCATTATTGAAATTATTTTTCTATTTACGCATAAAAACGGATATTGATGTGGCTTTTAGTCAACGTCTAGTCTTCACTAGCTAAGCGGAAGAACTCAAATGAAGTGACGTCATCTATCGTCAGCACAAAAAATCTCATAAGCATTCATGCTCAAAAAAGAATAATTAAAGATGCAACATAATCATTTTTATTACAAAAAAAAATATTGATATATAATTAATTTCACAATATGGGTTCTTATTTTGCATTTTAACCGAATATGTATTAAATAATTTGGAGAAGCTCCATTACGATATGGTTCTCAATGCGAATGAGGATAAGATGGACGTCTGGATGGAGTCGATCGTAGAGAGAGAAAAGCTCAGGAGGAGGTGGCAATCCAATAGGACGGCTGCTCGAAAATGAACAGCGGTCGCCGGAGCTCGCTGCACCGCCGCATGTCGCGTAGGAGCTCCTCCCTGCTCCGCCGTCTTGAGGTGAAGAGAAGCTTCGCGTCCGCCGCGGCGGCTGCTGCGAGAGGAAGCGAGCCCCATCGGCTGTCGTGGTGGTGGTCGAGGTAGTTGTAATGGAAGCCCTCTGTTGTGGAGCTCGTAGTGCTGATCGAAGACGCCGCCACTGCCGCTGCGGCTGCTGTTGTGGTGGGCCTTTTTCCGGATTGCAGAGGCACCGACGGCGCGGGATTAGGAGGCGAGCCATTTTCGGTTTCGGGGTCGGGCTCACCGAAGGAGGTCAGCGGGGAACCGACCACGAATTTGTTGATGACGAGTGAAGAGCGGTGAACTTTTGCAGCCGTCACGCCGCTGACCTGCTGGGGCTGCGTGCTGACTTTGACTTCGACTATGGTTCCTCTGTCCACTACTTCCACTTCCTCTTCTACTACTACATCTTCTTCCTCAGCTGAAACTACTACTTCTTTCTCTTCCTGCTGCTCCTCTGTTTTCGCCTTCTCTTCTTCTTCTCCAAGTTCGGATGTTGTTCGGGTGGAGGTGTCAACGAAGGAAAGGAGAAGGCGGCCGCCATGGCGAGTGGCGTGGAGGTAGTTGCGAGGGGGGACAGGTACAGCTTCCATGACAAGGCGACCGTTGCAGCGATGAGAGAGCATCTTGAGGCAGGGCCCGTCGCGGCTGGTGATGGAAGGGAGTGGAGGGGGGAAAAACCTCTGAGGGGCTCGCCGGCCAATAGAACAGTGGTAATTCACCAAGGAGAGCTTCTTCTTCCCCTGTCTCTCCAAAGCTGTTTCCTCCTCCAAGTCCGTTTCCACCTCTTCTGCTTCTGGAACCTCATCCCCTGTTTCCGACTCGGAGGAGAAGGACCTTACGAAGCACGAGTCCCATTCGTCGCAGGAGGAGAACCCATCGGAGCCCGTCTCCGATCCTAGGTTCTCGGTGCACGTCTCCAGGCTCTTTTGGCTCATCAGACTTGAAGACCGCCGCACAAGGGAGTGGACGTACGACAACGGCGGCGGCGGAGCTTTCTCCTTGTCTATCTGGATCAAGCTCCAGATATCAAACTGCTCTGTTTCTTCTTCCTCCCTTTCCACCACCTCCTTAACCACTTCCGCCATCGTCTCCGGCATCTCGTAGCGGCGACTACCTGGAAGCCCACCGAGATTATCTTGAATAACTGCCCTGCAAACAGCCGCCGACATCTTGATTATACCTACATGAATTTCATCTAGTGGGTAAGAAATGGGCAGCAAACCTTCAAGCGAATTAGTGCAATTGCCTGAAAGTTATAATTTTTACCTTAATAGAGGATTCTTTAGTCGACGATGGTAACAATTTGATGAAGGAAAGAAGGTTTCTTCACCTCTGGTGATCTCTTCTTCGTGTTTAGAGAGAGAGAGAGAGAGAGAGAGAGAGAGAAATTGGTTCTTTGTGGGATGTTGAGACCCTATATGGAGACGACAATGGGTTTGGCGTGGTATTTGTAGGGGAGAAAGGACCGATTTACAATCTTTCTGTTTGCCGCCAAAGGGACCCTCCACCAAAGTCAAGTAAAATTTAAATGGTTAGAATCTTTATCCAAGATGTGATTCTAACCAAATACCTATTTTATTTTTATTTTTTAATCATTTACTCAATCATAATCTGATCTAAAACACTTTTGGTTAAATAGTTAAAGATTAATAGATCTCGATGCAATCTATTTATCATTATATTTGAATTCTATTTATTGTTACAAAAATAATAGACAATAAAATTTAAGATTTATGTTGATTGATTTGTTATGTCAATATATATTTACATTAGACCGTGTATATACATTTATAACAGTTTTAAATTTTGTAATATATAATATGTTATAAGTTATGAAATTTAGTTAGTCTAATTATAATTATATATATATTGATTTTTAATCAAAATATTTGACGTGATTTTAAGAAGTATATCACAAAATTATGTATGAATTTGAATTGAATTATTTTAATTTTGTTCAATATATTTTATACAAATCAAAGTGTAACTAAGTTAATGTATGAGCTAAAATTGATATTAAAACATGTTCAAAAGGATTTGAGAATATTAAGAAATAATTTGAATGGAAAATTAACAAGATAAAGAGAAGGTTATATTTATTTGAGTATGATCCATTTAAGTATGATGAGTTTAATCATACCTATATGATCTATTTAAAAAAGTTATAATAAAATGTTAGATTAATTTGTTGACACATAACATTAGACAATGTGTTACAAGTTGGTAAGATATGAGCAATTGGTAGGTTCATATAAGTATAATGAATCTAATTGTATTTATAAGATCACCCTAAGTCAATAATGATCATATCAATTTAGTGAAGGTAATACGCCATAAGTCAATCAAGGCCTCCAATGCATCGCACCTTCTAGCATGCACACCCACTTCTCCAGTCACGATGCCTGGGCAGTGCACCTATAGCTATCCTCTACACAGCTCAACATGTCACATAATTCAAAATTGCCATTGTGATTATGATTAGTGGGAAGTATGCTGCACAAATCAAAATTATCATTGTAAAATTGCAAGCGGATAATACGTCACACTATTGAGATTCAATGCAAAATTATGACTATTATAATTAAGTAAATTAAAAAAATAATACTAATTTATTATCTTAAGAGAGTGAGAATAATAAAATGATCTTAATTAAATAAATATAACTCATTAAGAAAAGAAATGAAAAACAACAACAAATTTCATACACATAATAATTTTTTATGAAGATTATATCATATTCTTTTTATAATATATTATATTTTAACTTAAATAAGATCATTCATTTAATAAAAAAATTTTAAGGCCATGACATCATATAATAATATCATAAAAATAATATTAAAAATTAGATAATATATAATAAAATAAAAGGCTACCTTTTAAGTCAGTTTAATGGCATCCAATTGAAACATTACACAATTAGCAATGCACCTTCTTCATAAGGCCTATGCTGGCCCCCAAGCTGGTTTTATTTAATAAAAATCTTTATTATTAATTATTTTTGTTACCGTAATAAATATGCTAAAGGCAGATTTTGTAGCTTTTGTACGTCTCATAAATAATGACAAATCCGTAATTAAACATATTCTCGAGGGTTAAGTATCGGCAGAAAAACAAGAGAGGCAAACAAAGCCGGCGGTGTTTTAATTAACCATGCTTATCCAAATGGCAACAAGGAAACAAATATAAATTATTTTGTCAAAAAAAATAAATAATTTTATCCATTAATAAAATTAAAACATGCTATTTCCGGCGATTTTCCCGGTTTGTATTTTTTTTGTTTTGACAATTAGTCCATTTCTTGAAAAAGAAAGCATTTATAAATATTTATTTTTTTTATTTAATTGAGCTACATGGTGATCCTACATACGAAGAATGGATAAAACAGGGGATAATTATTAAATAGTAAATAGATAAGATAAGCTTTAAATAGAAATAATAAATAAAAATTTGGTCAATTAAAGCCTTCTGTTTGGCTGTCGATTTCATGCCATCAGTCTCAGCTAAAAGTTTCATTCCACCCCACGTTTGCTCCGTTAGAATTATTTGGAAATCGAGTACACTTTTATTTAATTTATTCATTTATTTCAAATATTAATTATATATCATATAAATATATATTCTGTTGCGTTTGTCTTTGCGTGAGGAAACGCAGATATTTTGTGTTATTTTTCGGTGTTTAGAAATATTTACAATTATACATATATAAGTTTATAAAATAATGATATACAAAGCAATATTCTGACCACCCTAAATATCTATCTATCTATCTATCTATTTATAAGTATATATAACAAAATAAAAAATAAATAAATATATATATATTTTTTTGTTTTTTAGGCTTAGAAAGGGGGAGGCTACTTGTAAACAAGAAAATATTTTGTCCCACCTATGAATGTTTTTTTATTAATTTTTAAAACTTTATGTTAGGGTCTTTTTATTGAAAATAGTCACCAAAAAATAAATAAATTAAACCTGAAATTGTGAAAAAAGTTTTTAATTTTATTTTATTTTTTTCATTGCATGTTTTTGTGGAATCAATTGCTTGCACTTAAAAAAGGAGCATAAACAAAGGGGGGAGCCAAAGGCATTGGGTTCCTTATTTTTTATTTTTATTTTTTATTTTTTTATTTTTTTTATTCTCTTTCAATCATGCACAACTTGCTCGATTTAGCTAGGCAACAATGACAATCACCATTGGTCATCTTTTGTTTGCTTGTTCCTTGGCCTCAAACAAAGTGAACGCTTTACCCTCACGCAGACCACACACACATATATATCTATCATTTGAATTTGTTATTTTTGATACTTTTTATTTTTTGTTCTTCATGATCTATAAAGAATAAAAATATATAAAAATACAAAAAATATTTTATTTATATTTATATTTTAAAATATAAATAAGTTTTATTTGATCATAATTTTTTATCATATGTAAATACTAAGTTAAAAGATCTCTTTATCTACTTTATTCTCTTATTTTTCAAGTTATAAATTCTAATGATTGAATAAATTAAAGATGATTTGTTGCATATAAAATTAATTATAAGTTATTTAAGAGTTTATTTGTATGTAACGATGAATATCACTAACTCATTGCTTCAAATGTTTGAATGACATTTGGGCGGCTATGCATCAAAGAAATGTCAACTTCTTTTGTCCAATGGGTAAGGAATATATATGCTCCCTCCTTTTATGCTTATTCCCTCTCCATCATAGATAAGCATATCATTAACTGCTAAATAACATACACCACATCATTAATGACATATGTGTGTGATATTTTGCTCAAACCAAGAATTATTAGTAAGTGATATGAAGAAAAATATTTGTATTTTGTTATCTTATATTTTGATTAATGACAAAAACTATAAGTCACACTTATGTAGAAATGACATGTTTTTGTTTTCAAATAAGAAATATTATTTCTCTACACATTGTCCAAAAGATCCCTATTGTAATATAAGATTAATCATTAACTTTGTGTTACTATTGTGGAAAAATTTTAATGTCTCTTATGAAAAAAAAATTAAAATGTTGTCATCTAATAAATTTTAAATATCATTTTTTTTTAGAATTTAGAAGCATTAGAATTCCCATCAATAGTTTTTATAATATTATACTCACATAAAATATTTTTATTAATTTTTTATGAAATAATTGTTGAAGTTAAAAACAATAGACAAATAGAACCTATTAAAAAAAGGGAGGATATATTTATAATTTTTTTATTACATCTTCTAAAAATGATGTATGAAACACAAGACTCGATTCAATTACTCCATTAATTTTTTCTCCATCTTTTTCTTGGCCATCATTTGGTAAAACAATCATTAATTGCTTGTCCTTTTGTTTAAATTGTTTTGTTTTTCTTAAAAAATTAGGTTTAATAACTCTAATAAGTAATTAAAAAATCGTTTTCTAAGCAAATTAACTGCCTTTTAAAAAGCAAGTATTCTTTATAATTTCGTCTGTTTTCTACCTTTGGCATAGTTGCTTGGTGGGCCAACCCTTGAAACAATAGATAATAGCCAAAAAAAAAAAAAAAAAAATCCAATTTAAATTACATAATATTTTTTTTTTCAATCCAAAATAAGTTTCAGTTATGTAGCTTTTGAAGAAAATCCTTGATGATATAAAACCATAAAATTGTCAAACAAATATTCCATTTTTTATTTTTTTTAAATAAAACAAGTGGATTTGATTCGAATATGTAGCTTTATCAAATAGGAAAGCAGCTTTTTAAAAACATTTAAAAAAAAAAACTTAAAATCCAACCTGTTCAAGCAATCCATTTCATATTATATTTTTTCAAAAATCATGATCAAAACATATATTAATTCAAAATCACAATAGTTCATACATAACATTATACTCACCATTAACAAAACAATTTATTATAAACCCAAATTTTTTTATTTTAATTACTCCTTTAATTTGAAAAAAAAATTTAAAAAACAAAAGCAATTGTGCATCCTCTTGACTCACTCTTAACTTGACCAGCCATGAGAAAAGCTACAGATATGGCTTGCAAGCCTTTTTGTAGCACTTCACCAGATTTTAGAAGGGAAAACCACACACCATCTCTGCTTCTTTGTCTCAAATAGGCAACTCATCTGAAAGCAAAAACAAAACATTTGCCTAAAGAGAGCAGATTTGAGATCTTATTTTGCTCATATTCTATTCACTTGTTTGTCTCCTGCATAAAGTGAATCCTTTCCAACCAATGCTCATATGGGCAAAGCACCAATGGGTCATCTGCTCTTTGTCTTCTTATTTGGGTGACGGTGGGCATAAATGCTTTGCCATGATTCCATGAGGCAAAGCATTATAAAAAACTCTGGTTCTTAAAGTTGTCTTGCCCAAAATGGATTACAGTTCAGAGGAAAACGAAGAAGGAAAGGACAAAGAAGAAGGTGGGTATTAATTAGCATGCCTAAGGTGGGAAGGTCAATATCTCCAAATAATAGGAAGAGATAACCACTTCATTAAATAAGAATGGGCAATATTGTTTTTTTTTTTTTAGTGGTGGGTGGTGAGGGAGTAAAGCTGATAAAGATTAGGTAACTTGATAGATGATAAGAAAGAGAAGCAGCTGAAACATACTTTTATTAATCTAACTCATTAAGTTTTCTTTAAATAAACTATGTTTCGATTTAGCCAAGCTTTGCAATGTACTCAATTGCTGGTTTTGGGTGCAGCAGGTTGTGGGTTATATACTACTTTTCTACTAATATTGAGATGTGTTTCTGCCAACTAAAAGTGGAAACAAAGTAGCCTAAAATGAAGTTCAAATCTCATTAATGGAAGACAAAGAATACTGCATAAAGAAGTACTTGCAACAAGGATTTAAGACTTAATAATCTCTTTCTGTTTTACTAATTCAAGCAATGGGAAAAGCTGCAGGAGAGAACTTCAAATTTTTAACTGAAAAAAAGCATGACACAATGGAGAAAATGTTCAACACAGGCATTGCTTGGGGAATGACATTTGCTCAACATAGAAATAAACATGCGTTTTACAAGCGAAGCAGCAATAAGAATCCATATATAGCAAACAAAGTTGCAAATAACACAAGCAATTTTTCTGTAATAGAGATACTACTTGGTAGACATGACGAAATAGCAGCTTTTTAAGCCTGTTGTGACCAGGAGAAAACAGGTTTAGGAAATAAACCTGATATAAGCGAGACACAAACTAAACACACCAGATTGATGACAGTTTTCAAGCCTGGTTGACATTTAAGCAAGAAGGTAGATCATGTGCACTCATTCCCCTTCATGGCAACTCGAACCCTGAAAGAAGAAAATTCAAAACGATCATCTAAAGGGGAACAAAAAGGACTTGAATGTTTTGGTTAGTAATTAATAGAGGTAAAGAAAACCAGAGACAACCTTAGTAGCGGTTATCCAAAAGCATGTGGCAAATACTGTGGAGCATCCATATTTCAGGGAGCTCCAGCCCAGGCAACTCCAGGACTGGAGTTCCAGCAGATGATTGGTTGATTGCTAATCCGAATCTTCATAGATATCTTCGTCCGAGAGCTCATCCAAAGACCTCATGTCAAGCTGATAACGGAGGATGCCTCCAATGCCGCCAAAACCCCTGCAGAACTGAGACCCCTCTTGGGATTTATTCGTCACAAACTCAAGCGAGCAGCCGAATCGTTTGTACTCGTTTGCAAGCCACTCCAACAGTGAGATTTTATCCTGCACCTCAAGTTCTACCAATGTGGTGCTATCCCTGAAGTTTTTCTCATCCGTTTCCTGGTCTTTATTCAGGTTCTTGATGACGGTCTCCCCAGTTGCACTGTTCTTGAGAACATATCTGTTGACATCCAAATTCTCCCACACAATCAAAGTCTCAACGGCACCCATTTCAAGAGCTTTGAGTGTGTCATCAACTCCAAAAGCATATTTTCCAGTATCCTGACTGATTTCCTCAAAATACTTACCAATCAACTTCTTTTCTTGTATAAACTTCACATTTGCCAGGATCTCTGAAGATAACTCGATCGCCTGGTTGAAACCGTTTTCCCCACCATATGAAACATCCACCACATTGATTATTTTAGCCTGTAGGCGAGGATCAAACATGTCGGATTGACTTAATTCAGTTTTGAAATCAGCAGACCCTGCAAGAATCAATCCCGAAACATTTGGCTGACTGGTGGCAGGGTTGATGAAGAACTGTGTGGCAAGCTCAGCTGTCTTTCTGACGTAGTTGTGGCGTTTTTCCATTCGAAGCCTAGCAAACCGAAGTGCGGATTGTCCTCCTCTTCCATGCTTCTTTGGTAGATCAACAGTGAACTTGTGAAGCACCTCACGAGTATTTCCACTCAGAGTGCCAAAGAGAGTCCCATTACCATCCATGACAATAAACCCAAATTTATCGTCCGATTCAAGAAGCTCATTTAATGCCTCAGTATGGAACTTGTTGTCACAAAGATACAGGGATGCGTTTATTGGCCTGAATGGTTCAAAATCAATAGTAACTTTCTTTTCTTTTCCATCTTCAGTAACAATGGTTCCAGTATACAAAACCAGACCATTAGGAGGAACCTTGTTGTAAAGCTTCAGCCTCTGTTGAGCAGATGTTATGGCAGCCAACACAGACTGCCGATTAACTCTGCTTTTAATATTAGAAGCAGTTCCATATTCATCGCCCAACATCTTAGCCACTCTAGAAATCTGATCACGAGGGGGCATTATTAAGGAGATCATGCTTGTTCCATTGCCCCTTGCAGATTCCAGGGCTTTAATAAGCTTCTTGATTTTCCATATTTCAATATTCCTATCAGTATCATGAGCATCAGCCATCTGGATCTTAAATATTAAGATGGGCCTGCAGAAGAAAGAGAACACAAGACAAACATGAAAATAAAACAAAAAGAAATACTTGGTTTGATATTAAACATAAATATTGGTCAAATATTAGGTTTCTATTTCAAAAAGGTAAAACAGAAACAAATTCAAAATGAATTTATGCATTTTGGAAAGAAAACCCTTTCAATTCATCATGCAAGCAAATAAAGAAATCATCTCTACGAAAATTAGCAACATTAATGATGCTAAAAAAGCAATTTTATAAGAGACATCATAAACTTAAGTTCTGTTAAAAGCTTGTTCCCAATATACGACTGCATCAGTGTATACCAATTGATGCCATCATAATCATTGTGATGAACTGATCCAAAGTGTAAGAGACAGTCAGCTTTATCGTAAATGGCATCTCTAGATGTTAAAATTGTCATTGAATCATTTTTTATATGAAACCATTCATCACTATGTCCCTCCATGATTTGCTCTTTGTTTGGCAAAACCATTTGAGCAATCACTCGTCAATTTTCACCCTTGTCGATCCTAAAATAGACTCACAGATTTTTGCTTAGTTTATCCTCCAAATACAACTATATCACAACAATCTGAAATCTCAAAGTATTTTATTCTTTGCCCCAAACTTATCTTACAATTTTGTACTCGAAAGGTGCATTGGCATACAAAGATTACAATGCAACATATATATGCCAAGAACATTCCATTTCTTTCCCATGTGATATAACATATCCTTGTATATATTCATCTAAAAGTTTGCCATGAGCCACTTTTTTTTTGATGATCCCATTGGTCAATCACGTTATGAAAACTGACTTACCTCGCTTGTCTTAGGTAGCCAACCTCAACCTAACCATTCAAACAATGCTACAATGAAGAGAAGTTAAAGTACTCCGGAAAGAAAATCCTTCGGTTGATCACACAAACAAATGTAGAAATCATCTCTACGAAACAGGACATTCAAAATGCTAGGATAGCCAATTGGCTAAAAAATGCATAAAAAATTTAAATTTTTGTAATGAGCTCCTTGCATAAGAGTGCATGTGTGTGTACCAACTTCTATGTTATTATATGTGCCTCAATGCCTATTGTGTGAAAGAGAGTGAAAGATAAAGAGACAAAAAGGAATAAGTACTTAAGACCATCACAACATTCATCATGAACCAACCCAAAGAGTAAAAGTAATCTTATCCACCAAAAATAATTGATTTTATCCTAGAAGGCATTTCAACATATCTGTCATTATTGAATATTCCATCCATTTTTAATGTAAAAATATTCATAATTGTATCTCTCAAATTAAATTCTTCTAAGAGTGATCCCCAACATGGCTAATATCTTCTTCATATGATATATCTAACTTCACAAATGTTGTAGATTTGGAGATCTACAGAGAGCTATGGTGGAAAAAAAATTGTTCCTAGCATGAAGGGAGAGAACAAGGGAGATGCAACTACCAAAGAGAGCAATTATTTTACAAGTTAGAAATTTTAAAATTGGATTGAATCCCCTTCTTATATACTCTTCTCTAAAGGTTAAAAATATAAAACTACTAAAAAATAATACAAATAGTTCCTAAACTTAATCCTAATTAATGATGGCTTGAAAAATTTCCAAACTCAACAAATCAAAACAAGAGCTAGCCCATGAGACTAAATGGATTTGGAAAGAAGCTCTTAGAGGCCAAGGTGATCATTAAGCATATTTATCATGGAAGGTTTCGAACATGCACAAATTAAACCTATTGAAACCATTACAAGCCATAAAAAAACCCTCATTGATACCTATTGAGACATCATTGATACCTCTCAAGACATTTCAAGGCTAATCTTTGTGTGCCGAGTAAAAAACTCAAAGAATAGTTTAGGGACCATCTAAAGTGTCATGAGAATCCCTTAGATGCAATTGTTAAGGTCTCAAGAGAATATTGTTTGATCTTCTAATCTTGGGTGATGGGAAATAAAACATCGTTACCATGCTTTGATACCAAAATAATGGGAAAGGGATCTTAAAATCTTGCATTAAAGAATGGACAATAAATTTTGAATGTCCAAGTTAATCAAAATTATAGAAACTAATTATGAAGTAAACTTGGGGTTGTGAGAGCATATGATAGAAGATTTCAAATGAAGATATGACTAACATGAAAAATGACCTAAATGATTATAAATTTTCATTGGATTAAAATTAGAATTGGTAAGGTTTTTAAGTCAAATAGCAATCACAATTTTCAGTTCTAGCACAAAAGGATTTAATATAAGCCACCAAAACTCTAACTTGCATTTCAAACAAATCACTAAACATCAAAATTGTTGAGGGCTCACTAAAGCTTTTTTACACAAATTTCATAACAATTGAAGACTTCTAGATAGAGAAAATATCAGCAAAAAAGAAAATTTTCACATTTGATTTCAGAATTACAACATTATTTTCATAGCTCTTGAACATCCATAAAACAAAGAAATCCTTCAAAACTTTGAATATAAAACTTGTAGAGCATCCTGAATGTAAAAATCTAAAATATTTTACTTCATTCTGCATTTGCCCATTCAAACTAATTCCAACAATGTTCATGCAAATTTTTCTTTCAATCAAAAAATGCATCATGGGCAATTAGAACAATACAATAGTTTACAAAAGAATGGAAGAATAACCTAAAACTGACTCTAACAGTGCTAACACAATATTTTACCATGGTAGTCCTTCTATCACAAATGATTTTAGGCTTTGATCTCCTTATTGTGTTACTACACAAAATTCTGCAAGAGAGAGGTTCAACTAGGAATTCACAAAGGATCTTGGCTCTAAGAAACTTAAAACAGCACCCATAAACTCCTCAATTCATCAAACAGTATAGAAAGCAAGAACCTTTCAAAGTTAACGGAAGAAGAAACACCCTTAAAACTATGAAAACTGTAACCCATTAGTTGTGCATTGAACCGCCCAAGCAATCAAATGAACTACACTACACTAGGTAGTCTAATCAAATTGTCTGGGTAGTCAAACAATTAGCATATCATGGTATCATACATATATGATTTTTTATTGGATAATACGATTTGTTCAAGAATTATGAGTAATAACTAGTTTGTCAGAATTTTAGAAAAACTTTTTATAACCATTAAAGATTGTTTGAAGCCACTACAGAGCATATAAATGCATATATAAAAGAGCTCAAATATGGTGTAGAGGTTAATGATCAATTATATCTCTTTATAGACTACCTAGTGCAGTCCAATACACAAGACAGTTTGTCAAAATTACATCAAGTAATTTGTTAACAACACCTCCTTGGCATCATACCGACACATTTGATGAGACCCCATATAACCTAATGTTCCAAATAACATGCAGCCCTAATTGGACAAGTTCTAAGATATCATAAAGAAGCAAAAATAGTACTGACATACATAATGTGACTAGAATGCAACAAGTATAGGTAAATCCTAATAAAAACACAAGTGACACCAAGATAATCTACATCCATATTTTATGATTTTCATCCCTTAAATCTTCCTTCCTTCAATGCGACTACATGGCCCAAGTAACTCTCCAAGATTTCATTTTTTGTCAAAATGCAAACGTGAGAATTATACTATTTTGTAACCACAAAAGTAACATTTGGTTGCAATGAGCTTTTGAACTTTCTTGCCTCATGGCTATTATCTTCTTTTTCCAAAATATTATACTCCTGTAAGACCAAGTTATGTCTCAACACTTTAATCCAATGACAAGCTCACATGATGCTCTCCATTGAACATTAATGGTTTAAAGGACATCAAAATCACAAAATTTACGAAGTAGTTGCATCAAAATCTAAACTTCTTGTGATAGTTGAGCAATTTGTTACTCCAAATTCTATTACATATCTCCTTCTTTGATCATAGTACATCCTTTATTGATATTTTGTTTTTCTTTATCCGATTGCACAACCTCTTCAACATATTCTTATATGATCAAAGTTGCAATGATACCAAAAATCTGACATACAAATACGACTAACCTCTTGAGATAATAGCCTAACTTTGCAGACTTAGTAGATCTAGGCTTCAATGGGTTTGTTAGATCAAATATTAACAATTTCTGGAAATCACTTATGACAAGATGCAAGGAATTATGGTGGATTTAAATCTCTTCTTGACATCAAATGTAAGAGAGAGAAAGAGAGATGAAAACTAGAAAAAGAATAATTAAATTCTTTAAAAAGTTAGATTTTTCAAAAATAGATCAATTCCTTTCTTATTCCTTCAGTTTATCTACTCCTACTCGACCAATAAAAAGGTAAAACAACAAACTAAAAGGAATGAATATTTCCCATACTAAACCCTAATTAATGATAGTTTGGATAACTTTGAAACTCATCAAGTCACAACAATGGCTAACCTTCAAGACTAAATAGACCTTAAAGGAGGATGCTCAAAGCCATGAGGATCCTCAAGGGCACTTATCATGGAAGGTCTCAAGGATGCACCAAACAATCCTCTTGAGACCACTCAAGGAGTCATAAGATCTCAAAGATATCTCAAAACATCACTTGTACATCTTAAGACATCTGGAGGCAACCCATCTCCATCTAATAGTGTCCCTCATAACGAGTTCAAAGAAAGGTCTAGCGACCATCTAAAAAGTGTTATTGGGATCCCTCGAAAGGAACTGATAAGAACTCAAAAAGATATTAGCCTATCTTCTAATCATGCAGTTGCTCTTTCTTTAGCAAAGCCATTTGAATAATTATGCATTAAATACTTTCTACACCTACCAATCCCAAGTATAACAAGCTAGAAGCTTCTGTTTGGTAAGACCTCCAATTACAATGTTGTATTTCTCTGATATCACACAATTACAATCCATATCTTAGACTCAATTTATTCTCTATTTTGTCCCATATACAATTCTATTCTCAAATATGGACTAACATCTTAAAATCGTGATGCAAAATAAATATGTTAAGTACATTCCCTTTTTTCCTGATCAAGGTCATTCATTCTTGTGTTCTTTCATCTAAAAGTTTGTCAATCATGAGCCACCCTGCTCAAAGAATCCCATAAGTTCATTGGGTGATGATTTATCAACCTATCTGTGCAAATAGGGCTAGAAACAAAGAAATGTTAATGATAATGCATTTGACACAAAATAATAGAGTAGATAAAAAAAGAAAAGACGAACTACAAAAAAAATTTCCATGTTCTCGTTTAGGATATGATGGGGACCATTAATCAGTTCTAATAACCAAAATAAGGTTGTGTATAACTCTAAAATCTGCTTGTTTACTAACCTAGTAAAGTTTTAATTAACCCCTTTCTATCAGGAAAATTAAAAATTGGATTGTATTATTTCAAGGATAGTTTTAATGGCTGATCTTGCTATTTCACACCACTCCACCAAGTGACATAATAATTGAGTGATCTTTAGTGGAATTAACTGAAATTGACCAAAATCAACAAAAACCTACTTCACAAGACTCACAACACAAAGGCTATAGCTTACCTTGTAATAATGACAGCCAACCGAGATTATGGGAGAGTGACAACCAAGCAACTAGCAGGATCAAAACCTGAAAGGACAGAAATTGCCCCGCCAAAAAAGGAGGTTGAGATTGAGGGGTCTGTTAATACAAGATGGATTCTGGTTAACAGTTTCAAAACAGTAGGGGAATTGCAGGAAGGATGTTTTAACATAAGTGGCATTCCTTAAGTAGCATTTTAGGCTATTTGTCATGCACCTCTGGATTAAATTAATTCAGCTTCTAAACCAAACGGGGCCAATACCTTTCATAACATTTTCAAAGAAAAAAGGAACACCACAAGTCCCATAATGCAATTTTGCAAACACTTGCAAGTAGAATGTCATCTGCTGTATCAAGATAACAATAATAGCACAAAAATAACTCAAACACTATTCATCTATGCAGATATATAACATTTCCGGTCAACAGAATCAATCACACTAACAACGAGATATTTTCTTTCTAATTCTACTCTTTCAGCATCCGAAGCTCTCTATCAAGGAAAGTTAAAAATTTAAGGCTTTCCCACCAAAACTTTGGCTATACCACGAAACATGGTCTGACAATCCTAAGGTAGAACCCCTTCAAGGAAGTAAAGGGGAAAAAGAAAAAAAAAACAGAAGCATGCGAACAGAAGAATAGCAGCATAGAAAACAATAAGAAATATCGTTAGCCACAAATTTATAAGAATGCTCTCCACATGATGGAACATAAGAACAAATCTACAAGAAGATGCCCAAACAAGATCTGACAAGCAATCCCATGCAGAACAATAGCAATTGATACAAGAACCACCAGGTTAGCAAAACCCTAGGAGCATCGCCCCCGTCGCCTACGAATTATTTAATAACAAAATAATACCAGGAGCTAGAACGGAATTCATGCAATCGGAACAGCAATAAAATAACTCCAAGTGCAGATAAAAACCCTAAATGAATAGCGCAAATAGCGAACAAAACTAGAAAGACAGATTGGGCAAAAAGGCATTAGAGAACTGCGCGACTTTACCTGCACCCCTCGGCGGCTAATCTTAGATGTCCCGGCGACCACGAGAGTGGACTTATTTATTTATAGTAGATGATGTATAATACAGCTCTTCTGCACATCTCTACCGTCTATAAAGCCAGCTCGGAGATAATATCATTTAAAATAATAAATTAATAGTTTCAATTCTATTGACTACAATTCTACCTAAATAGAAGCATCTAATTTTTGTTTTGTATCTATAAAATTTTAAAATTATTTTCAAATTAAAAAAATTAAAAAAATAAAAAAAATGAGAAATGAATTCTTATGTAATAAATATTTCCAAAATCTATTATTATTATTATTTTTAAAATATATGATATGCAAATAAAACTTTAATTTTTTAATTGAATATTTTTTACATATAAATTAAGAAGGATAATATGACATTCTTCATATGAAGAAAAAATAAAAAAAATGTAACTAGAAGAGAGAAAATTCAATGACGATAAATAATTTTGAAAAGTTAAATTTTTAGACAATCATATTCTTTTTTTTTTTTTTTAATTTTCTATAAATATAATATCTTTACATTCTAAAACCAATAATGAAAGACAAAGAGTTTTATCACTCATTTATTGATGGGATATGCATAATATATTTTACTAGAAAATAAAATCTAACAATTAAAATAATTGTTAAATCTTCTAAAAGATTTGACAATTAGAAGACTTAATGTTTTTTTCTCTAACATGGTGTTGCAATCTCATAGATTTGACCAAGTTAACAGTGGCCTTTGAAAACTTCATTAACAATGGCCTTGGAAGGGCCAAATAAGGAGAAGGCTTTGTTAAAGAAAATATTTAATCCATTCAAAAGTGATTGTTGTTCTTGCAAAGCAATACTTAAAAGGTAACAAATTTCGTCCATTGAATTGCAAAGAAGGGTTTTTGAATAAGATCTTAATGGTTTCTAAGTTCATCTGAAAATCTTATTTTTGCATTGATTTTGTTTGGGTTCATTTAGGTATCACATGAACCTTACTTTTATTTGAATCATTAATAAATTATAATTATTATAAATAACTTACACATAAAAATAAATAAATTAGATGAAACTTGATGGTGAAACTAAAACTTATAACCACAAATCACAACATAGGCAATATAATAAGACCTAAACATTCTCAAGAAATTAGATAATAACGTATTTACTTAGTCATATTTAGAATTCACATAGAAAATACTAAAATATACATACAACTAAACCATATTTCATATAAAATATCAACTTACTCTTATACTACTAGATTATAATCCTCATCTACTAGATGTAGACCTTGTGATAAAATACTAGTAAAATAATAATCATAGAAGATAAATCAAGTATAATAATAAATAAAAGAAATATCAATATAACATACATATTAATGCAAAAATTATAGATCCATGGAAAACTCCTGGCTATTATTCTTTGATCAGCAGTTAGGAAAGTTAAAAAACTATTACTTACTGCTATATTAAGTAACAGTCAACTATTTGCAAGGTTATAAATCACAATAAAAGTGATTTTGAGGAACTATCGATGTATTTGTATGTATTTCTTATCTTGTATGTTATATCTTTAGTAAAAGAAAAGTGTTTTTTCTAATCATAATCTTCTTTATTTTGTTCATTTTGGTGTTTTGGTAAAGCTAAGCTAGGAATTGGAGTTCTTAGTTGTTACACAAGAAGTTTCTTATTGTAATTTTTTAATCCTACACAAGTGCACCTATGTACTGTATGGTACAAAATGTATTAAAAAAAGTCAAAGATAAAGGAAATGGAGGAAAGATAAATTGTAAAAAAAATTTATACGATTTGAGAAAATTTTATGATGATAAAATGATGTATGATGACTTGATTTATTAGAAAATCATAGAACTGATATAATTTTTACACTTATAATAATATTATAAATTGATCACTTTTTATATCCATGACTTGAAAGGAATTAAGAGAAAAAAATATTCATTTTTATTGATTGAAATTCAAATATGGTGCTTGGAAGATCTAACCAATATGTGGAAGATTTTTCAAGTATAATCAATAATCTAATGCAAGATGAATCTCGTAGAGAGGTGAAAATTTGGAATGAGAAAATGATAATAGATATATAATCTCTACAAGAGTTAATTTAAAGAAGTAAATAACAAGTGGAATGGCGCCAATCAAATCATCTAGTGAAGCAATTCATGAGTTTTGATCCATTCCAAACAAAACATTGGCTTGAAAGATTGAAAATGTTATTTGACCATATGGAATGCTAGTAGCACAAGTAACTCTCACTGCTAAATTTAATATTTCATGGTGAAGTGCTTCAATGGAGGAGGAAAAAAAAAACAAAAGTTATGTCTAGAAAAGCCATAAGATCTAAACCTATATTGGGAGAAATTTTGTTGATCATTCACAAAATGGTAAGTCCCAACAATGACAAAGGACAAACCCACTTGATAAGGACATATAGAAAATATACAACTAACATAGAATTGTAATAATTATTATCCAAACTGATTGCACATAGTCCAAAGTTAATGATATCAAGAAAAAATGTTATATGCCCCAAAAGAGGATAAAGGACTCCCTTAGAAACGTCATATAGTTTTTTACTTTTAAAGAGATAAAGGTAGTTGATATGTGGGGGAAGTGAAAAAGAGAGGTTATGCATGAAAAGACATCAAAATAGAAGAAGATCAAGACGATGGAATTAGGGTTTCAACCATCTTTGAAAAAAATACTAAAATATGAAATATATGAGAAACTCCGTATAGGTGAATACAAGAAAATTTTATTAAATGATTTTATTATAATAAATTTGAACTTATTGCTAAAAAATATCCAATGATGATAAAAAAAAATCATAATTGAAATTAAAGATGGCAACAAGAAACTGAACTATCAATGCTTAAGGGAGGAATTGGAGGAAGCACTTTCATGTTTGATTTATGAAAAATTTCATAAAAAGGTGGTAGAGGAAGAATGTTAATTGTTATACTTGTGAAAATCTTAGACATTATGCTAAGGAGTGTCCATAGAAACAAGAGGTACTTGAGGATGGGAAAAGTCACAATAAAGAAATGGTAATAGTTTCTTCATTTAGCAGTAAAAATTAAGTAATTTGAAAAATATGTGATATATGTTAAAGAATATGTGATGAATAAACAAAATTTTTTTTCCTATTATATGAATAAGGTTTTAATTAAGGACAAAATATTAATCTTTGAAAGAAGTATTATGCATGCTCAATTGTTATTTATTGAATTGAAATATAGTTGATGCACAAATGTTTCAAAATAATTGCTAAATGTTAAATGAAATTGATAAGCATACTTAATCAAAGGAGAAATACTAGTTGTGAAAAAGATAGAGGAGAATTCATGAATCATTCATAAAAAGGCATGATTGAATTGAAAGTTATCCAGTTAGTTGAATAAGTACACGTTATCTTAGACAAAATAAATAAAAATTTGTGTCTAAAGTAAAAACTTTATTACTTAAAAGAGTAGGCAAAGGAAATCACTTTGAGAATAAAATGACAATTATAATATTTTTCTATAGTATGGACTATTTTATAAGTCTTTTATAAGATTGATTTGAATTTCAATGATAAAATTTTTATAAAGTGGGAGAAATTATAATATCTTAAAGATGGGAACAAAAATTTTAATAAATTTAAAAAATAAAATATTAAAAATAAGAATATTAGAGAATGATTGATGATCTTTAAAAAAGAGTTTTAAAATAATAATTTTAACTTAAATATATTTTAAGAATTTTAATAATTTTTTAAATTTTTTTAAGGATGTTTAAGATTCAAAGTATTGTATGATATAATATCAAAGTGTCGTATTATACAATCAAGCAATATAATCAATTAGATGAATAGATTCATAAGATGGGATTGGATCACATAAGTATAAATATAATAAATATAGGTATTATTGAGCAAAGTTAGTTGTGGGTTGAAATAATCTGACAAGTTAAGTAAAGAATTTGTTGATAGTATAATACAATTGTGTAAGAGGAGAATGAATGCTAGACAAGTGTGAATGCATATAAAAATAAGTTGAGAATTATACAAGAAGACATAAATCTCATACTAAGACAATAAGACATAAATATTAAGAATTGGTATAAATAATATAATATTATATAATACAATAATAGTAAATATATAGGTATGATAGAGTATAGAACCCAATATCTAATCATACAAGTTCGATAATACAAGTGTTAATACTATAATGTGCAAGTAGTGAAAAGGATCTAATCATATAATATAATTATGGTTTATTTTATAAGCTTTATTTTGTTTCTTTTGTCCAATTTTTGGGACTTTATTTTTGGTTATTTAATTGTTCTTTCGTCTACCATTGTGAGGTTATCCAGCCTAGTGATTGTAAAGTCTCTTAACCTGATGTTTAGACTCATTTTGGTTGATATTATATAGTCTTTTAACTTAGTTTATAGGCTCAACTAAGTTAGTGATTTATGCTCTTCCAAGATAATATTTGTAAGCCCCTCTATGTTGGTGTTTGTAGTTATCTATGTGTATCTATAAAAAATTGTTATTAATGTTTATCTATCCTTTTGGTTGGAGGTGAATATAGATGCATTTTGAATTGAATCATCCAAGAGTTTCTTGCATTACTTTATAGCATTCCTCATACAAAAGGATTACAAAGTTAACAAGAGTTTTTTTAAATTAATGTTTTAGGATCAAAAAAGAATATCAAAAAAATTTTATATTTTATCTTGTTTATTTTGATATTACCATTTTATGATTCACTCATTTCAAATGTAAACATCTAGCTCCTTTTTTCTAACATAACTCACTAAGGAAAGAAAATTGTAATTTAGCATCATATGTAAGAAAATCATTTTCTTTTCTTAATTTTTATTACACTACTTTTGAAGATCAAGAAAATAGTTTTCATGTATAATAAAAGTCATTCTTAAATTAGCATACTTTTGAATAAGTTGGTTATGTTCTTTAGCAATCTCATCAAAATTATTAGATAATTATTAGAAGCATTAGATGAATTTGCATCATTAGTTGAATCTCAATTAAAATTTACACTTTCATCCAAACTTATTATATCCATGGTGCTTAAGAGACTCTCCTTCTCTCCCTCTTTTTGTTTTTCTTTATCTTTCTTCACATTGATTTGAGGCAACTCTCCATAAGATTTTTCCAGTTTACACATGGCCTTATACTAGTTCTTAACATATGAATTTTCATAAAAATATCTCTTGTGAGCCTTTTGTATTTTATTGTGTTAAATTTAAGGATTTGTCATTATCCTTAAAAGACATGCTTATAGGGATGTTACGAAAATTTTCAAACATGTTCATTAAGTCAAAATTTGTTATTTGATCAATGGTTTGAAGGTATTTTCCCAAAACAATTGTTATCCTTCAAACAAAGGAGGATGCTCCATGATTTTTTTAAAAAAAAGTTGTAAGACTAAATCTTTAAATGTTCATTTAAAAAAAAACAAAATTTTGCAAACCAAATAAACTTATAATCCCATAAGAATGGTTTTCACGAATCAAGGATTTATTATAAGATATAACTTTTATGGATACAGAAACTCTCTCCACAATATGTGACCTCTCTAATACCACTGTTAGATTTGCATAATACACCAAGAGGAGAGGATTGGGGTTCAAAAACTTTTTGCATTTGTATGATCCATCGTCAAAAGCTATAATGACTAAATTAATCACTTTAAGAAAGTCAACATAGTCATTCTAGTTATTTTATTCATCTATCATAGCATATAAATATACATGTCTAAGAATAAATGAGAAGATTAAAGTTGTCAGATTATCAGTTGGCTAATATACACAATATTCTCTACTTACTCATGGTTTGGTACACTTGTGCATAATTGTTAATTCTTTCAGCTCAGTTTGCATAGCATTTCTCCTATGGTATTTAGTAGTAACATATCTTTTAATACATCTAGTTGCGATGACATTACTTGCTTAAGGGTTTGCAGTACAAGCCATTGTGTAAATTAGTTCAAGTATTATAAATCTTGCTATTTTAGTTATAGAAATTATTTAAAGTAGTTGGCTTATATATGGCATTGTATGGCCTACTATTGCAAGGTTAATGAAGCTATGTCTTTGATCTAGTTGTGATCAAGTCTTATGAGGGCTCGTGGCCTATTCATTGAATTGGTTGGCAAAGGCATTGGTTTGTGAACTCTCATTGGTTTAAGTAGGGTTGATGTAAACCAACTATTGGTGGTAAACTATTTGAAATTTTTGTGTCCTTATTTGATTTTTCATATTTCTACTTGCTGCTTCATTAACAACTATTGTCTTAAAAGTTGAGTAATTTAATCAAGAATATAATTAATACAATTATTAATTAGTATAAAACAACGAATGTTTCACTTGAAAACTTTGCATCATAGTGCTTCAAATTAAGTTTAATTATTGTCGTTGTAACCTATTACTCAAAGTAATCCACTTTTAAAAAACTACAACTTGTTTTATCAAGATAATTTATGAAGACTAACCCACACCTCCTCTCTTATAGGATATTGAGTTTTTTCATATTCATCATCATTGCTCGATCCATTGGGATAGTATATTGTTTTGAATGCTATTAGCTTCCTCCTTTTGGTGTCACCTTCTAAAAGTTCTTCCCTTCGATTTATTTTTTATTTATATGAAATCAACAATCCAATCAACATGTCTAATAAGTACATATTAAGGTCTTTAGTCCAAATGATTGCTATCATATTTGCATCCCACTTCTTAGATATTCTTCTAATTATTTTGTTTACCAATTCATAATTAGAAATACACTTTCTAAGAGATTATAAATTGTGACAATATAAGTAAATCTATTCATCATCTCGAAAATAGATTCATCATTCTTTATTGTAAATAATTCATAATAATGGGTAAGACATTTATGTAAGAAGCACTAACTTCTTTAGTTTATTCATAAGTTATGATTAATGTATCACATGTTTTTACCCATATTTAACATGCATATCTTAAGGTAATTGTCACATGTTAAGATACAATACATAACAAGTGACAACTTTTGCATTTAATTCTACTAATATAATCTCTATAGGAGACCATTCTTGAATAAATTTAAAAATTTATTGATTGCAAGAAATAGGTCATTCTTATTTTTCAAAAACAAAAAGATATTTCATCAAATAGTAATGATTTGATAATAAATTGATCATTAACCATGGATATATTGGATATAAAAGTATGTATCATTCTTGGATGTTAAATCATTTATAATCTATACTCTAATATCACATATTATAAAAATAAAATATTTTTTTATAATTCTTTTTTAATTTATATTTCTCTATTTATTCTCTCCTTTATTATATGTTTAAAATTTTTCTTAATTTTTTTAAATTCTTTATGAATATTATTTTCCTTATTTTTTATTTTTGCAATCTATGCTTGCTTTTTTCTTTCATTTGAAAAACATTATATTATATTTCTTCTTTCTTTTCTTTGTATACTTCTTTATCTTTATCCTACACCTTTTGTCATCATTAAGATGAACTAATAGAGAGAATTTAACTCTTTAATTTCAAATCAGATGTAGATGACAAATAGGTATGTAATATGGCACTTCCAAGGATCTGCCACGTGGTGTTATCAATTGTATACACAACTTGCCCAAAGTACGTGTACAAAACAAATACAAGGATATTTGCGTCAATATTACAATTATGTAACAAATGCACTAAGTATTCAGTTGAATTTAAAATTACAAAATACAATTTAATTAAAATAAATCTATTATGACGTCGGCTAGCGATTCCTGAAAGTTTGTCACATGTCGAAAAAAATCAATTCTGCCTAACTGCATACGTGGCCTCCGAAAAACTGGGCGGGCTGCATCGAACCGGAACCGTCGAGCGCCACCGATCTCGTACCTCACGGCGATCCCCACCGTCCCTTGATTCCACGCCGACGCCATTACGCTTCCGCCGACACACGCAACGTGCCGGTTGTCGCATTGCATGCGATCTCTTTAATACGCGAGGCGACGGGACCATAAATGTTTTGGAAGCCCGGAGGCCACCTTCCCCTGTCGTCAATGGCTTCCCACGGCTTCTCCTTCCCCATCCTCTTGCAAGAAACTCACCTTTCCCATTCCCCGAGAGGTGATCCCATCCCTAGGCCTCGACTCCATTTCTCATCTGCACGCCCGAGGACTTTTTCTTACCGTGTGAGGGCGAGCGGCGAGAGGAAGAGCAACCCATCGCCGCCCCCCGAGTTGTTGGAGAAGAAATCCTTCGCCGTTGCTACGGGGGAGCTATTTTTGGGCCTCGCTTCGTCGCTTTTGAAGAACCGGAAGTCCTCCGGCGGCGTCGTCAGTGTCCCGGAGAGCGGGCAGGAGCTGCTTGGGGATCCTGGGGAGGAGGATCTCGATGCCGGGAGAGGGGAGCGAGTCGAATCTGTATTGGAGGAAGCTGTGATCTGGGAGCAGAGGCCGGAGGATTTGGAGGCGGAGAGAGAGAGGAAGATTGTCACTTCCCCTGGATTTAGTTTCTCTGCTGCTGGGCTTCTGTTCCCCTACCATCTCGGCGTTGCCAAGCATCTCCTTGAGAAAGGATACATCAAGGTCGGCCCTTTGCGATTATGATCTATTTAGAGAGGATTGTTTGTTGTGCCCTTCTCTTAAATGCACGATGCATTCATTGATTCAACATTTTATGATTTTTTGATGGTTTAATGAGGCATAAAATTGGTAAGCAATCCATTTGTAATTGAGAAACTTAACCATTACTTGTATAACTGTGAGGGAAGAATCTAGTCAATGTCTTACGTTGTTTGAATTTAGTGTGATTGGCGTAATGAAAAGCTACAAGTGTACCTCCAAGGCCTCTTGAAAAAATAATTCTTTCTCGTTGATGAGCAACAAATATTAGGTGGGTTGAAAACCAAATCAAAACGCCAGTATATGAAAAATAAGACGGTTGCATTCCTTGAAGCAAGATTGGGGATTTGAACATTCGCTTGATTCATCGCTACCACTAATGTTAAACTAAGTTTCATGTTATAATTTAAGAGAGGGGATATCCTGTGGATTATTGTTTATTCAAACATGAATGTACCTTATGATTGCATAGAAATGATTCGATGAGTCAAGCATGGCTCTTGGTAAGCTTCTATTGGGAAGGATTAGTAGATCTTAAAATGGATGGAATGTTCTATGCTATAATGGAAAAGCATGGAACAAAACTGTTCAGATGTTTTGAAGTGTTCAAGAAAAAGAATCACAAGAGATGTTTTAAAGTGTTCAAGAACAAGAATCACAAACCAAATATCCCAATTGGGCAAACTCGAGCAGCTTCTTAAGTATATGAAGTGAATATTCTGGCCCATGCCAATGCGTGTTGGATGATATGTTAACTTGCTGCTATCTTTGTTATGTTTTCAAGCTTGTAGTCGTAGTATTTGGTATGACAGTGCTTTATGAGCTTGGAAATATGCAAGGTTTAATATGTTTGTGACATATTTCTGTGTAATGTTGTCTTCGCTGCATATTTACATACGCAAGAAGGCATGTAAAAGAAATATTCTTCATGAATTGGTGAGTCATATGAGCTACTGGATTTGTTATCTTTAAATTCATACATCATGAATGCTCAATTTTCTTGCGAAATGAAAACTAGCACAAAGTATCATTTCATTGATAGAAGGTAGAAGGGATCCATGTTTGATGGTGACCTTGGGATGGAAAGTAAATCACGGTAGCAGGCTGCAAAATCTTGCTTTGCTGAGTCATCTTTGCTAAATGATTCGTTAATGGCAGATATTCCTTGCTAAAAAGTCATTTTTTAATAAAAAAAATAGGGAACCTTTCTTTGCATTCAATTTCTCAATGTTTTTCTATGCTTTCCATCATCAACTATTTGCTTGGCAATCCAACACATTTTATCTTACTGTTTTAGGGCCCAGGATTTCAATTAGAAATATTAAAACCTCAACATTGTTTTGTATATGCTAATTAATTCTTTAAGTTTTGAAAGTTTACTGTTGTCATCACCATTTGCGACGGCTGTTTCTTTGTCATGTTTTAGGAATCTACACCATTGGCGGGCTCTTCTGCTGGTTCTATAGTTTGTGCAGTGATTGCTTCAGGATGCAGCATGGAGGTGGCCTTACAAGCTACCAAGATCTTGGCAGAAGATTGCAGACTCAAAGGCACTGCATTTAGGCTTGGAGTATGCATAGTTTGCTTGCTTCTCCTTGTACCTTTGTTTTCTTGCCATTTTTTGATATTTACAAAATCATTATTTCCATGTATTGCTATTTGCAAAGCAAGCATTTTTTCAACTTTTTTTGCATTTTAAGTTATGTTTATTAAGATCTTGCATAGCAATGGTAAAAAATAATTGTGACATAAATGCATGCTCCAGATTTTTTTTCTCTTGTTAAATTTTATAAGGTTTCTCATTCATATGTTTGATCTAGAAGCTGATTTTTGTTTCAGCAGCAAGGTACATTTTTATCTGTTATTGATGGTTTGGTTGCTTGTGCAGGCAGTTTTGCGAGATGTTCTAAATGAATTTCTACCAGATGATGTTCATAGAATGTCTAATGGGAGGGTGCGTGGTAAGCAAGCCCCTTTTGTTTTGTTGATCAAAACTTTATTTTTCTCATTAAGTTGCCTCTTGTATCGTTTTAAGCTCTACACATGAGAAATCAGCATCACCATGATTTATAACATTTGTGCCCTTTTTATTTTAAAATGTCTTTGTCGAGTCAAATGCTGCAAGAGCAGACCTTTTAGATGTAAATGGTTAGTAGGTGTAATTACCCAATGTGAAATCATTCTTTAGGCAAAAAACTGCTTGCCTTTGATGAATAAATTCACTAATTTGGTGTTGTGTATTGCTAATAGATTCTTGCTCCCTTTTTTATTCCTTGTTCTGCTGTAGTTGCTATAACTCAGTTATCTTGGAGGCCAAGAGGATTACTTATAGATCAATTTGATTCCAAGGAAGATGTTATTAATGCAGTCATTACTTCGTCATTTATTCCTGGGTATGTTAGTACCTGATTCTCATATTTCTATCATAGTTTATTAAGAGATTGATCAAGAATCTTAGTTGCACACTTCATTTTAGGTATTTAGCGCCAAGTCCTGCTACAATTTATCGTAATCGGCTGTGTGTTGATGGAGGTTTGACTTTATTTATGCCACCAACTTCTGCTTCTAAAACGGTATGTTTCCTTTTCTTTTAAAAGTCTTTATTCATCTCTCATCTGGTGTTATTTATGTTTTAGATAGAGGAAGATTGTGGAATATTTAGTTAGCTTAATGATGTATCTGTCCTGCAGAAAATTGTGTATAGTTTTGCATTCCTTCCTATTGCCAATTACTATTCTATGCATCAATAACATCAAAAGCGTTTAGGATGATGTGAACTAACTTTTTCTTCTCATCTTTTTCCTTGAGAGGTTATTCATATTTAGATGGTGTTGTTGTTGCATCAACAACTGATTGTAGCAAGCTAAGTACTGGCAAGTTGCTTCAAAGCTATTTCTTTGCTTTTAGCTCTAAGGAATTCTATGCTGTTCAACAACTGGCTGTGCAATTTGACTATGTAACATATGTTTCAACATTTTTATCAATTGAATCACCATCTCACATAGAGATAGATGCTTGATAGGACACAATTGTCTGAGATAGTCTTTGGAGTTGATCCCACTTAATGGTAGGTTATCTAGGATAGAACAATGTGTGATAATTCCTTTAGGTGGTGAGAGTGATGCAAAACCCACATCAAATTGAAATGCAATAAAACAAAATAGTAAGCATAGGTTTAATTGATTGCAGACATTAATCTCTTAAATGGATGGTTAAAATATTTTGGAAAAATTCAATTCAGAAAATAGTATTCTGCATAAATAAAGTTAAAGATAATGACTTTTAGCTAAAATTCTGATTGTTATTCTATGAATAGACAAACTATTGAATCGAATTTAAGTGCTATACAAGGCACTCAAACCCTTCTCAAAAAATAGCTATCCCCTTTTGTGAGAAAATTAACTATTTATCAAGTGAACATTCCAACATCAGTCTGATATTCAAAAGGACTTCATGGACATACTATGAAAGGAACAACTCGGGAATCGTTTTATTACTTGATCTTTATGTTGCATTTGTATTATAAGAAGAGTTTAGTCATTGGTTACTTCCTAAAATAATTACTTAATCTATTAGGAAGAATAAAAGGAATAAAAAGGTGCTTGAAAAGTGGTTAATGAAAATTGTTATATAATCCTAAAGGTCTGTCCGAGCTTCAGCCATGCTTGAACCCACATTTCTACTTGAGTTTTGAATTTAAAATTTGAAAAGTGCATCTCACTGCTCAAATCTACATTTTCTTCATCCCATTACACTTTTTTTGGGTAACATCCTTTCATATTTATTTATTAGTTGTGCCACTTGAGTTGCTAGTGAATGGTTGTAGGATTATTGTAAGATTTGGTTGTGCAAGTGTTATAATCCTTGCTTCTTTTAAACTCATGTGAGCCTTGTTATTACTGGCTCTTTTAAGCACATGATAGGTCCCTTTGTAGATCTCCTTCGTAAAGGTTTACCCTTATTGATATTTGACTTGAAGTGGTTTGTTTACTGCAACTTAGTTATCGAATTAACGGCATATGGGCTTTAGTTGTGGTCAAACCACCTTAAAAGTGATTATGTTATTTATCTTGAGCATTTATTTTTACTTTTATATCACATGATAAAATTTTAAAATTAATTAAAAGACTTTTAAAGTCCATAATTTACCCTCCTCTTATAACTTACTCAAACCAATAGGAAATACTTCAACTCTCTGCCACTGACTTGACTTCTAAATCGCCAACAAAGCATCAACTCCTTTACAAGACCAGATTACAACATGAAACTTTGCAATTACGCCGTTTAACCTTTCTACTCAGGCTGATTTGGATTGTTATTTTGGAGTGCTCAGCATTGAACTCTTAGTGTTTTGTGGAGTTTTTTTTTTTTTAAAAAAAAAGTTGAGGGTTATGTTCGAATTGAAAACTTGACCTCTTCTTTGGAGGATAAATCCAATGTTACATTATAAGTTATAATTCATTATTACCTATACTTGTCGAGTTTTTTATACCTATTATTAATACATTGTTGTCAAAATGGTGGTAATTATCAATAAAAGACCAAAAATTTTGATAGTTTCTTAGTCCTGGGATGTAAGGTATATCTATTGCAATACCCATACTTGTCAATCAAAGTTGATGTTTTCACCATCAATGTTGTAGGTTCGAATTTGTGCTTTCTCGGCAAAAGGAATGGGATTGAAAGACATTGGTATCAGCCCTGACTGCAATCCAGAGGATAGAGCTAGCACTAGACAGGTAACTTCTCCTTTTGCTTTTTTGTTTGAATGCTTTTCAGCTTTGCAAAGGACATCCAGATGCCACAAGTTCCTGTATGTATGGAATCTAGAACAGGATCTAATTTAAACGGGTCTATTGTGCACAACTTCAGCTTATAATTTGTTAAACTAGAATCAAATGTCTTTTTGGTACAAGTTTTCCCTGTTCTAAAGGAGCTAAGATTATTTGATATGCCTTGTTTAGCTTTTCAATTGGGCATTAGAACCTGCAGAAGATGAAATACTTGACAGGCTCTATGAGCTGGGTTATCTTGATGCTTCTGTATGGGCTGAGCAGAATCCTGTGGAGTCGCTTCTCATGGAGGAATGCTGCTCAACTGATAGAAAACCTATTCTTTGAAGTTTGATTTGTGAAGCTGCATCATTTTACAGGAAAGAAACAAGAAAAACTCAAGAGCTAACATTTAAATCTGCTTTTGAGGATCAATATTGGCTGAAATCTGCAAGCTATTTGAGCCATGTGGATGTTTAGCCTTTGCAAAAGCACTTGCAAATTTGTTGAAGCTGATGTTAGTCTCAAAGATAATGAAATATTTCCTTGTATTAGACATTTGTTTCATTCGAAGAGGACCTGTGATTCTTGTATAGTTCTTAACAATTTGAAATTGTATTATTTCCGAAGAGGAATTGAGATTTTTTTTTTTTTATGTTGATTGTTTGAAGTGTACAGGATATTTGATTTTGATCTAAGTAACAGGATTCTAGATAAATTATATCATATGTAGATAAAAGGTTTTTGTTTCAATTTGATCGACATTTTTAAAAAATAAAATTGAAATTATTTGTGAATTATATATGTTTGGAACAAAGAAGATACGGTTCAATCATATTAAAATTTTAATTCTCATTTTTAGCATCAATTTTATTGTTGAAGTTATTTCTCTCTTTGTGACTATCGAGTAACTAAGTGATGTGTGTTTTGATTAAATATTTTATTTTTTGACAAATTTGGATTGAGAAACTCACAATTGGGATGCCCTGTTTTGATTCATTCCTCCAATAAATTAAATGCATGCATTAAGACAAATGCTTTTTCCTCTGCAACAACAAAGTTTTTGATAATTCAAAGGTATATGAACTTATTAAAAATAATAATAAAAAAATTACAATGAAAAATCTGTTTTATTTATCTTATTTTTTCTAACAAAACATGGAAAAAACTGTGAAATCTGGTATCTATGTGTCATTTTTCTCATGGAAAACTTCTAAATAAAGATTTTGTGAAAAACCATAGTCTTTCAATTCTAGTGTTTACTTCAACTGTTTTATACATACAGAATAGCAAACAACAGTCTTCACCTGACACTCTTCATAGTGATCACTGCACAAGCAAAGCCATCTTTCTAAAAGAACAATGGATTGGATTTCCCAATTCATCTTCTCCTCCATGGAGAAAAGAAGAAAAGTTTCTTTGCTGTTGAATTCCAAAAGGAAGCAGCTCTACTACTCCCTTTTGTCCTCTCCAATCTCACCACGAGCATACACATCGTCGTCGCTGTCGTCGTCGTCAACATCATCAAAATTTCTTTCTTTCTTTTCTAGTTTAGTTAGCCCGATGGATCCATCTACCAATCCACTTGTGAACGACTGAGCTTCTTCGTCATCCACATCTGCTTCTCCCGAGTATGCATACCTGTTTTCGAAAAACTATTAAGCAACATGATACATAAAAACGCAGATTTAGAGGCCTAAGTGTAGGAGAAAGATCTTTAAATGCTTTTGTTTGTGTTCCAAATGCTTTAAGGATATATTGATTTACCTTTGAGAGCTTTGAGATGGTCCCCAAAGGTAGCATATAACACAGAGCAAGGCGAAGGCAAGGATGTCCCAGAAGGCAACAATAATCCATGCACTCTGCCACCTTTCGCTGAATGGATCGGTTGCTTTAAAATAAACCTGCAGAATGGTGCATGTTATGGATGAATTGAATTTGGCAGACTAAATTATGTGGGAGCTGAAGGTTTATAGCTCATCTGAAGTGCAAAAATTACCATCTGAAGTGTATGTTTGGATACCGGGGATATAGTTTTTTCATTATGAATTTAAAATTGTAGCAACAAAGTAGCATTTAACTGACATTAGCTGAAGAAATCATATGATTATTCATCCAAACATTAAAAATATGCTATGCTGGCAAAATCTATTTCTGTGGCATCAGGTGTAAAATGTTGGGATAAGATATAGTTTTGATTATAGAATGAAAACTAAAACGCATAGAATCTTTTGAAAATTCATATGGCAAAACAATTAACACAAAGTAAGAATTGAGTTACCTCATATGCAATCCAAGCAACTGAAGCAATTACACAAACAGCCAAAGCATTGGTAAATTTCCTGTAAACTTCCAACTTCACAGAACTCCTCCTCGCCTAAAATAAAGTAAGCATATAAAAACCCTCGAAGCAGAAGTTTCATTTGTCCAATGTTAACTAGAAATAGCTGATTTTGTTCGTGTTTTACCTGAAGCATTTCTAGTGTTCTTGAAAGTGATGTGAATATCCAAAGAATTAGGAAAGCATCCAAAAATGCATCAGGAAGTACTAGGAAAAGCCTTGTTTTTCCTGAAATATCATTAATTGTTCCAACATTTTCTGTAATATCAAGCAGCTCAGAAGCCAAAAAATATGTTACACCAAGAAGAAGCACTTTAGAAGTAAGACCACCAAGTGTCGGCCGAACTACACCATATCCCATCGACAAAGATAGTATAAGCAAGCGCGAAATGGTCTTCCTCACAGCTCCCACTGTTACAACCCAAGTTGTAATCCCAACAGGCCTGATACCAGTATTATTGAAGTTCAAATACTCAAAGTACCAAAGTGTCATTTCAAACAAGCCAAGAACAATAACTATGGTCATCCAGTTTTGTATTGGTAGTACATCTTTCCAGAACCTCACATACTGAGAAAACCAGATCATACCAAGCAGGAGATATGCAGCTGCCATGAATATGTAGAATTTCATCAATGGGGCCATTCTCCCTGGTAAATAACCACTAGGATTCTTCCAGTATGTTTGTCCGGTCACCCTTAGACCTCTTAGCTTTGGGTCACATGAGATGAAGAACAAGTTATACATTCCCATCCTAGTTATGTAAACATCAGGAGTGTCCATCGTAGTGAATGTAAAATTTGCACTGAAATGTGTGTTTACTACAACTGGCCAGCCCGGGTCCACAGAAGATGGTTTCCTGATGACCTCCCCTTGCTTGCAACCCTCAAGCTTGGAAAGATCAGGGGTACAGCAAATTGACTTTTGACCACCATAAGCAGATCCACCTATGTTATCCCGGTCAGCTGCTTCAAATATTATAGCTTGAACCAGTCCTGTACGTTGTTCCATGCTTGAGTGCTGTTCTGCTGCCTCGTTTGTTCTCCAGAATGTGACATTCTTAAATCTGCAGTGACATCATTTGTAACCTTATATTCTGACAAAACTCAGGTTAAAATGTTGAATCGGGAAAAATGAATTTAGAGGTTGCAATACACTTCCCTAATAACCTTTTACAAATCAACTGGCAGGAAGAAATATAAAGGAAACTGATTGCAAAATAACTTTATCATCTAGGGAGGATTCATATCATGTAATCATAATGACAAGGTTCAACACAAAGGTTATTAGGTTCAGTTATGCATGTGATAAAAGAGAACCCATGCACAGAGGTTCAGTTAAAGTTGCAAGAGAATTGGATCTCCAGAAGCTGAAACCTTTGTGAGCAGTGAGAAAACATCAAGCTCCAGTTTTACCAACAAAACAACAAGCTAATAAGCCTGTCAGTTGTACAATTGCACATTGAGTTTATAGTCATGCATATAAATCTTAGTAAAAAAAAGGTTGGCTAAACAGCAAATAGTTCTCTCCGGTTTAATCCTACGTGTGAATAAGTCCCTCGTGTTTTCAAAATAATCAAATGGGTACCTATATTTCCATTAATACAACAACTAAATCCCAATTTTTTTTATTATATTTACATTTCCCTTCCATAAAGATGACTATTTGCATAACTGTACAAATAATATGGAACTATATGATTATTATTGAAATGTAATTTAAGAACTAAAAAGAAGCCATAAACCACTTTATTACATTAGCATAATCATAAAAGTCTCTTTAAATATTTTAGAAATGTGAATGACTTATTTGTACACAAGTCTAAGTCAAAAAGGCCTATCTACTATTTATCCAAAAAACTTATTATTACACACTAAAGTCAAACTAGGTTTGTGCTATATAAACACATCTATTTTCATACTTCTACTTGCAGATGGGTAAAGAAAAGGTAAAATTTTCATCATTCATTTGCTAAGGCCACAATTAAGAACATATCAACACTTTTAAGTGTATAATTAATACATTAAACATCATCCAGGAAGAAACCAGAACTCAAAATATGAACACATTGACTCATTCAAGGCAAAGCATCAAATAGAATCGAAACTTTTTGAGATAACATCAAGAAATTGTCAATGATGACATATCTATTTCTGTACCATCATACAAGTAAAAGAGCTAAATGAAGCAAGATTATCTTAAGACACAAGCTACATCTAGCCTATCTTGATGTTGTTGCACATCAACAAGGTAAGTGACTAAATCACACTTGCTCACTTTTTTATTATTGTGTTTTATAGTATTTGTAAAGATTTCCCCAAATTTCTAAGGACATTCTTTAATTCTCTGATAAGTTGTGAGTATGACTTGCATAATGCAAAAAAAAAAAAAAAAAAATTTAACTAAAGTTTTTTATGAGCATGCAAAGCTCTTTTTACACAAAAAAGGAAGCAGCTTGACTCTGTTGAATTGTTTCCATAGTAAACCTGCACTTGAATTAAACTAAATCAATTCATATGTAACAACTGAAATGAATTGAGAATCATACAAACAAACTTGGAACCTAACCAAATATCTGATTCCTTCATGGTTCTGGTTAGCTATCAGTTCAGATAGTCCCAAAGAGAGGGAAAATTATTCAAGAAAGTTTGGCTTCATACCCCAAAAACAGTTGCACTACAGCCACCTACGGCATTGCAGTACTACCTAAGGCACGATGTTGGCATAAGGGCAAATATTTATATTTTATAGGATTTTGGGTTAACTCTAGTTTACCCAATGGTTGGAACCAAGATCGACCCAACTGAGTCAATTACTCTTGTTTTAAAAATTTTACCCAAACCATAATCACCTACTCTATCCATGCCCATGTTTGGTTCACAAATTTTTCAATATTATTGGTGGAATTCAACTAGTGACACAGATGACAAGTTGTAAAAAATAAGAATTTGATATCCATTAATTTACAGGAGATTTTTCATATAAACTTTATGTCCTGAATTGACATAATAGTCTTTGAAACATCATGGTGGCTAATTACATCATCAAAATAGATTTTGGCTATGTGTGAGGCATCATCAATTTATTTATGTGGGATAAAACAAGCGACTTAAGAAAATCTATCTATTATTACCAAAATAGGATTGCACTTCCTAAAGGTTTTGGACAATCCTAAAATGAAATCTATATTATCATCCTCTTATGGTATTGGTTAAGGTATATGAAGGCTTGCTTTTTGTTTTTAATCCTTTGATATTTGTTAAGTTCTATAATTATCAACTACCTTAATTCTTATTCTCTTCAGTCTAAGCGAACAAAATTTATTACCTACCAAGTAAATGGTTTTGTCTCTACTAAAATATCCTCTTTAATCTCCATATACATCTCCCAAATAATAAGATTCTTAATAGTAGTAAGAATTTATAATTGATTCCCTTGAATAAACACCCAATTCCTAAGAATAAAATAAAAAACATATCCAAGTGGGTTAAAGACTAAGTCTTATAAATCCCCTTCAAAATCTCTACAACAATGTCTAATATGCCAACTGAGAAAAAAAAGATCCTTACCATTTTGAATAATAAGGAATTTGGAAGTGAAAGCTTTCTTAATAGTATGATGTATTTTTTATTTTTGTTACAGTCCTCTGGAGTTTTTGTAAGCGTGGAGTTATTGCCACCTAAGATTAGGACTTGATTATTAGAATAGTATAAAAATATACATCTTGATAACCTATCATTTGAATTACCACCATGAGAAATATTCAATATGCCATTGCCTTAATTCTTAGTTCCTCTTTACCAAACTTACCCTAGTATAAAATGACTCGTAATGAACGTGCGTTATAGAAACAAGTGTACGGATTGTTGAGAAAGGGTTTTATAAACATAACTTGAGTTTGTGTCATAATGCATATTACAACTATCAAATTAAAATCCTCCTTTACAACATTAGCCTTATCAAGATCCTCAATTTGATTAATAGAGATAGTATTATTCTTATCTTTTATAAAAATCTCATTATAACCTTCTTCATTGTTTACTTCTTAAATCACTAAAGTTTTATTGTTAGATGGGCAAGCACTAGCAGTGTGACTTACTTGGTTAGACGTATACCACATAAACTATGACACTAGAATATTAGTTGTAGATATCTTTTTAGTAAACTTATCCTTAAGATTCCTCACCAAAATTATCACAAGCTTATTACTACTTGTGATAGACTTCCCCCATATCTAAATTCACCCTTATATAGATTAATACTCTTATATTGATTATCTGTAAACTTGGTGACAAACTATTGATGTGCTTCTATGTCTACAGTAATGGTAAAGGTAGGTTCAAACTATGGTATCCATACTTGATGAGTTCCCTTTTTGAATCTCATGCCCAACAAAGTCAACTCATTCTCTTTGATTTCTCTCATGTAATCTAACATAGACTTACTAACATGCTTTAATGTAGTTAACTCATCTAACATTTGGAAGTAATAAAAGGTAAAAATATAATGTTCTTTTAAGGTGTTTTTCATTAAAGTTCCAGTTCTTAAAGATTGATCTTCTCCTGCTTCTTGCTTGCACTCTTCTCCCAACCAAAACATCTTAGCCCCTTCAAATAATTTCATCTTAACAAATTTTATCTTTTGCTCATCAAACATCTCATGCCACTTAAAGAAAATTTTCATGCTCACTTAATCATTAAATATCTTAGCATTTATAATGTCGTCATAATTGGGGGAATTAAACTTAACCCTTTTAGCGATGTCATTGTCCTAGCCACAATTGTTGTATCCGTTATCGTTCGCTCCAAGTTTGTTTCGATGTGCTACACTTGGTGGGTCTTTGAAAGGTGGCTTTTTGGGTCTAACATCTAGGATTGGAGCAATAGTTAACTAGTTCATTAACACTACTCTTTATGTTATTCATATCATGATTTACCTCTAAACTAATCTTTTCAACCCTATCCATCTTAGGTTCACTAGAATGAGAACTTGACATGGCTTACTAAGTTGAGCATGTGTGCCCATAATTCATGTAAGTAGTCAAACAAGGCATACAAACAACTAATGTAACCCTAATAAAGAGGATGAAGAGCTTCAAATACAAATGCATAACCTTTGGCTTTGATACCAAAATCCTAATGCAATATGACATGTGTATGTGTGTGTTGAATGCTATACCAGATAACTAGGATCCTATCGACTTATGCTAGGGCGGAATGAAAATTGATAATCAAGATCCAAATTAGATTAAATAATTCTTATTTAATTTACCAATCTAAAACCTTAGATTTCTTAGAGAAATATTATTTTCAAAATTAACTAAGCAAGATTTTGTTTCACATAATCAAGAAATTAGCAAATTAGATCTCATTCTAATTAAGCCCAAATATTATATTAAAAAATACAACAAATTTTAGAAACCAACAAAAAGCATGCTCAACAATTTGCATAATTAGCAAATCACTTGAAATCAGTAATATAAAATAAGAAAATGATGCAATGGAAAACACAACAAATGGAACAGATGAAAAAAGAAAACAATAACTATGACCAACTTGTGCTGTTTACCATATGATGAAGTCTTAATTTTCAAATTTCAAAGGAGGGTGAAGAAAATTGAATGTAATAAACCAAATTTATTTATAAAATAACCCGAAGTGTTTAAACCCTTATGGAGTCAACCATCACAACTCCATAAATCAGCTCAAAATTGGAAGTTCAGATTTAGAATTCATGGCCAATTGAACTTCCAATTCATAAAGACCGAATGCTCGATCAAATGATTGGTGGAGCAATCATAGTAAAATAACACTTGATAATTACTATTTGTTCGGATTAGTAGGACATTGGATCAAATGTGTTTCAAGCAGATGCGAAATCTAGCCTTGGTCACTATTGTTCTACTGGAAGGCTTGGGCATCTGAAGTGGTAATTGGATGTTCGATCACGAGGGATTCACAATCCAATTTGTGTACCATCCTCATATTCATAAAATTCTAAGCCCTAAATTTGGACATCACAACTCAACCCTCCAACATATAACATCTAGACATCAATATATTATTAACAAAAAAAACAATAAAACTAAAATAAAATAAGAGTCTCAGAAATATCTGGTAAGATAAGGCCTCGAGCCATGTAGTGGTAGTCGGGTTGAACATGTTAACACAGGTTATAATGTCTCTTTGACCTTTGTAGCTCAACCTCTAGAACTCAATCAATTGTATCTCCAAGGTATAGATCTCCATTAATGAGATTGATTAATTGTCAAATTTGTTAGTATGGATAGATGGAGGATCACTAATAGTGGTTGGATCGAACCTCATTTTGATGTTATGAGTCAATGCTTGCTTTCAACATTGATTTCATGAGCAGTGCATGTCGAGCAATGGAGCACGAATTTTAACTTCTTTATTAAGTGAAATTGAATCTTAACTAATTCTAATTTTGAAAGTGACTATTTTCTCTAAAAGTACTAAGGTTCTGAATTGATAAATTAGATAAGAATTATTTGATATAATTTGGATCTTAATTAATTTCATTCCACACATTCGAGTTAGCATTTGGCATGGTACATGTCATTTTCCACCACTCACAATCCTAATCTTAGGAGTGATGAGGCTTAGAATAAGCAAAAATGAGCACCAAGTATGATTTAGGGCTTTGCTTCATAATTCAATCTTGTAGGGATATTTTTTATGAGATGTATGCAGCATATAACACTTTGCTAGAGTAGTTAGTTATCAACGGAATCTTCTTTGGAAGAAGAGGATGGAAACTACTGCTTTTTTGGATTCTCAAGATTTTGTGGTAAAGAGTCACCTAATTCATTTCTTAACCTGATAGCACTTATATTTCACCAATACATAGCATAGGCATTAAATGGTATTGTCTGAACTATAAGAAAAAACAATCTACAACTATTATTCTTGCAACGTCGATATGTAATCTCAATTTCCCAATGATGCATTTGTTGCACAGGGTACAAGATTTCAAACAAATTGGCTAACATATGAAAACTGAGGTTGAAAAGACCTAATTGTCCTAAAGGCATAAGCTTTCAAATCGCTTTAGCAATCTATGAAGACTGAGGTTAATACAAAAAATGTATTTGTGCTGCCAAAAAGCACATGCTTTCTCATCCCTCAAACAATCTCTATGGTCAATAAGGATACCAAAAAGGAACTTAATTGTCTAATGGAATAAACTTCAAATCTCTAAAGGTCATGGTCAATACTAAAAAAAACAATCAGACAACTCAAAAAGTCTCCGAATACCAAAAAGACTCACTATTGAAGAGAATATGCATGTGAGTCATTTGGCCAATCTCCATAGGTGAGGTTGCTACCGAAAAAGACCCTCATTCCATAAAGGCAAAAGTTTTAAATCCTCGGTCCAATCCCTAGGAAATGGCCTGCAAAGTTGAGGGGCATAACAAGCAAACCAAATGAAGTGTCAAATTCTAATAAGATAACTCAAGGCCTTGCACAAAATGAATAGGTCCATGAAGTCAAGTGTATATGATGAGGTGGAATTTAAAAAGAGACACGTGACATCACAACTCAAATCTAAAAACCAACCTGAATAAAGCACCCCAAGAGAAAGAAGCTCTACCTGCATCAAGGTAAGGGCAAGTCGTTCCACTGCATATGACAGAAATCAGAGGTGGGTCAATCTTAAGACTAAGACCAAGCTCATAAGACCCAAACTTACCAATGAGATGAGGCTCAATCCTACATCCATCGACAATCTACTTCACCTAAACGTGTGGATGGTGTTAACAACAATACCACAAGACATGATTCGACAAAAAGGATCACCCTTGCAGCATCCTAATTGAGCGACTTTTGTGACATGATAATGGATGGTTGAGTTGTGGCACATGTAAGCATGCTTATTCCACATTAGAATGTTGGACACATAGTTGACACAATCAAATACAAACCCTTTGTCACATGCAAGATCTCCATCTCTTCAAGCATTGAAGCAAAAGAAGTATGTACTTTTTTTATAAAAGCCAACACACAGTCCACAGTAAAGGACACTCACTCTCCCTCCATATTTTGAACATTACTACTCCATTCCTTTGTTTCATTCGACAATTACTCCATAATTTCATTTAACTTCAACTCCCCCTACGACATCATGAGTTGAACATATTTCCCTAAAGCTACTAACTTGAGCAATGAGAGCTCGCATTGGATGACCTTCTTGTAGCTTTCGTGTGAAAACTCCCCTTTTGGCTTTTCTTTGTCTGCATCTTAGTCTCTTATAATAGTAAGGGATTGGACAATTAAAGATGCCCCTTTATGACCAATTGCAACACTATTATTCTTACATATAAATAATGAATCCATTTTTTCTCTTATTTACAAGGAAATTTATACTTTTTATAGGAATTAAGAAGTAAAATACAAATCCTCAGGATAATCAAACTATTTTCATGATGCATCATTGCAACCATAAATTAACATGACCAACAATAGATGAAGTGATTGTTTGTGCCTTAAGGTTCTTATCAATTGAAGAGCCAAGATGATGTTAAAAAAGGATGTGATCCATTTACATGAGATTATGGTCTTGTGCAATGCTTCAAATGCAAAACCCAATTTTTCATGGTTTAGAAAATAACCAGTGCAAAAACAATAAGTTAGAGCATAAGTCATTAAAATAGAATTTAATAGGCTATTATTATCAAACTATAATCATCATCAAGTATGTTATTTTCATTCTAAACAGCATTTTCAATGAAGCAAGCTGATTTGGCCATTAGTACTTTACCATTTATTATCATAAATTGGAACACGAATGATCACACATCTCTCAACTGTGTTCTAAAGATTTTGATCAACAAAAAGTATAATCCTCAAGACTTTTTCTTCTAAGATAATGATATAGCTTTATTAGCATAGGGAGCTAACAAAAGCACCAAATATTAGAAACCACGGCCACAAGAATTACATAAATATACATGCTGCTGAGAAAAATATTTTGCTACTGGTTTACTCATCGATCATTGTTGGGTAACAAACAAGTGGATAATGTCATGGAAGCTCTAGTTTTGGCCATTAAAATGATACCCATCAACCCAAAGTCTAAACTAGTGATTATGGTCATTACTTGTATATGAACAAAACAACTAGTTAAATACCAATTGGGACTATTCTTCATTGCCCATTAAAGACTATCTTTCACCCTTGAACTGCTCTAGCTAAAAGGCGTCACTCCAGGCCAGAAAATGGAAATCTGATACTTTGTTTTAAAGCAACATCTGTTATATGCTGTTGAATATTAACCAACAGAGCTATAGCCATGTCAACAAAGAAAAGCTAAATGCTCAACTATTTTGCCCAAGATTGAATACTCATAAATATGCATGCTTAACATCAGGTATTGTCCCTGATTTTTCTTGCAAATTAAAGTGGTAATGCAATAGCACTTTAGAAAACAATGTGGTATAAAAGCTTTGTCTGACAGTCTTAAAAAAATTAGAACAAAATTTTTTTAAAAAAAGGTAGTATTTTCCACAAATACTTTCAACCTTTGATAAACTGTGTCTCATGGAAACCATCAAACTTTTAAGTGGTACTTGATAAAAATAGAATTATATTGTTCCAATAGTAGTTTGAACATTCATAGTATGCCCTTGCTGAGTAATTGATCCATTAAAGGAGGTAAGATATTTGTATTACTAACATGACAGCACAACAGTATGACAACAAAACAAAATTGAAACTTGGTTTTTCTTATCCACTATTTCTATCTTAACAAAGCCACAGAAAAGGAAGCAGCACCCTTCCTAAATACAACAACCTAAACACCTAGAGATCAAGAAGAAAAAATACATTTGCATCCAATGTAGTTAATGCAAAAATATCAACTGTCATCCAAGTGTGATGTAAAGTGAAACATGAAAGGTAGCTCAAGAAAAAGCACAATATGGGACATAGATAAGTGTACAATATCGTGCCAATATATTATGGGAAATAAAATAATACACCAGCTCAAGTCCATGATAATGCGAAGGCAGTAGTTGATTATTTATGATTGCAACCATGATGTGGCTAATTGATTTAGGTTCACAAGTATCAATAAAGAAGTCTTAGCCTATCTTATAGATGTGGAATATTTTGTGACTATTAATGATTGGAAATCCTAAAAAGGCACAATCAACCTTTTGATTTAAGGATAACATGATGTTTCATGCATAAAAGGCAAATGTTTCTCATTGCCCTATACAACAAAACTCTTGCCTTATTAGAGGATAAGTTTTAATTGGCTTGACTAAAAGGCTCTTCTCCTGTTAAAAAATGGTTTCCTATGTCTTAGCTTATACTTTCCTTCTTTAATAGTCCAATTTCTTCTAAGGGTGGCTCGGGTCATGTAAAGGCATCCCAATCTTTATCAGCTATTAAGTTCGTTGGCTTGAAAAATATGTGATGTCTAATTCTTCAGCCCTTCTGTACTTGAAGTCACTTCCAAATTCTAATGAATTCTTTGGTGCATGTCAGCAACATGATTTTTCCACAATTTAGTTGGTTTTAAACAATAAAATTTAGTGTTCATATCTTCTCTTCACTCACATCACTTTCTAATCATTTCCAATAACTTTTAGCGTCAATATACACTACTTGGACTATTCTTCTCAACATGCGTAATAAAGACCATTGAGTAACGAACAGATTGTCATGCTTTGCTACTGAGATCTCATAACAAAAACATCGATTCCACTCTCCAGATTTACCTCGACGATCGAACTTAAGCATGCAAAACATCCAAATAGGAGGACTTACCATCTAGCATTTCGGAAGGAATAAAAGGTTATAGAAAAGAAACAAGAATTCAATGCCAGATCCACTCCCCATGGCACTCAACGAAGCTTCGGACAAAATGATGAAGCCGAGGGGCATAAATCCATATTCAAGCGAGTGATTGCACATATGTTCTGGAATTTACCGAATGAAAGAGCTTCCGTCAATCGAGGAGACGATTCCTTCGCTTCCCCCGGAAAGAAGAAAGGCGTTGCCGAGCTCCTTGAAGGGCTCTTCTTCGTACGTATGGATCGAGCCCTCCACCTTCCCCAATCTCATGAACCCTGCAGTAACGAGGAGGACGGCGATGGTGAAATCCATGATACAGAGAGAGGGCATGGAGCGACCCAGGACAGACACGAATGAAGAACGGGCGAGGGAGAAAACTTCGCCTCAGTGACGGTTGGGCTTTGGTCCGAAGGGTGCGCCGACATTTGTCGACGATTTAATTAAGTGCTGGAAACCGTAAAATAATGTACTTCTCTCTCATCTGTTCATTTCAAAGAATGCGATCGTTTTTTTAAACAAATATAAGACATTATACTTTTTGTTTTGCCACGTGGGCTCACTGCCACAATTTTTTCAAAACAGTTCTAAGAAAAATACTTTTTGAAGTAAAATGAATATAAGATTGAATATATTTTTAAATTTTTTTAATAAAAATTATAAAAAGAATAAAAGATTAACTTTCAAAATAGTATAAAAAAATTGTTTTTTAAAATTTAGTTTAATTATTTTATAATAAAAGATTATCTTATTAAATATTTATTCACAATTTATTTATCAAATATAATTTTTTAATAAAACTTAATAACAAAATTTTTTAAAATTTTATTTTTTATTAATTAATTTAACATCCAATAATAATTATATAAAATATAAACATAATATTGAGGATTTAATGATCTAAGTTAATTTTATTATTGACATAGATTACTTGAAATATATGTTTTAGTGACATTAATGACATAAGTGACATAATTTAATTTCATTTTTATTTTATTTATAATATGTGTAAACTTTTTGTTATTCATAATATAGGCCTGCTTATACATATTGTCAATTTAATTTATCCTTTTTAATAAGATATCATGTCCTATAATATAAATAAAATAAAAATGAGTAAAAAGCCTAATATAAATATAAAAGATATTTGAAATGAAATAAGCATAAACAATATTTTGCAAGTAAAACAAATAAAACATATCATGACAAATGTAATATATTTGACTTCTTTCATAAATACTTTATTAAATAAATAGAATTATAAATAGATACTCTCTTTTTATGTTTTCTTTTATAATAAATATATGTATAAATATATAAGTATGCATAATTATTATATCTTCATCTCTATTAAGATTATTGATTCATTTTTCTTTCTTTTTTATTTATTTATTTTATTATCTTTTTACATTTTTATTTTTTTATTTAAGGTCTTACTTTCTACAATATCATTGTTTTATAATTCTATCATATTAACTAGTATACTATTAATATAGTATTATCTTTTTCGTTCCTAACGAATTTATTGCTAGTGATAGTATTTTTTATTTCTTTTTTTCATTTTTAGCCAAATTTATTACTAATGCTAGTTTTCTTTTTTTATTCTTAGCTCATTTTATTACCAATACTAGTATTTTTTGCTTTCTTTTTTATTCTTGGTTTGATATGATTTAATGTTAGTATTATTTTCTTTCTATAATTGGATAATGTCTTTGGGAAATCATTATTTTATTATTTTATTTATTTCTTTTTTTCTCATGGCTTAATTAGCCCACTTTTGCATTCATTTTATTTCTTTTTCATTTATTTTTTTTCATATTTTTATTTTCATGTTTCATCTTATATGGCAAAGTATTTAATAGTACATAAAAACACAATATTTTGTATGTATAAATATATATAAGCAAATCTTACCTCTCAATATATGTTATGTAATTATGATATTATGCCATGCATATATGCTAATGTCTCTCTCTTAGCTAAATTATTTTCCTTCTTAGATTAATAATTTAGATTTATCTATCTAAATATTTGAGTATGGATTTATTGTAATATTCCTTTTTCTTTCGATAAAAGTGACAAGTCAAACACAATTAATTAATATTAATTATTCTTAATTTTTTATCATTTTTATATTTTATTTTCTTGACATACTATATGATAAATATATCATATCATATATTAAAGCTTTTCTCTATAGTTGACAAACTATTCAAATCCTTTTCTAGACTATTGTTGAACTCAACACAACATGCATTGTTTATAATACATATATTAATTCTACAAAAGCGACTCTTAACTAAGAGGGCTATCTTTTTTTCCTATGACACTTTTGCTTTTCTTTTTCTACCCTTATTGTACCATCCAAAATAATATTAACACAACATAAACATTTCTTAATGATCATTTCATCTATTTCATAGAACTAAGTATACAATCTATTAGTTATTCTCATATAGTACACTTTTTTAAGGAATTTTATAATTTTCTTTTATTGAAATGGTCATACAATCTATTCTTTATTCATGCATCATATGATTTTCTTAAGACTATTATATTCCTTGACTTAGGCTTAATATCTGATACATCACATGCCAACGTAAGATACATTAGCCCATGAAAGGTATTTTTTTAGTCAAAGATAATCTTTTCATCAACAACTCAAATAAATTTTTCTTATGACTGAACTATTAGTTGCACATCTTTTAATTCTATATGTATCCATACATTAAGGGTAAAATACTTTACATTATATATATTTTATGCTAAGCATATTATATATTAAATAATAACATATTATACAAATATATTGGGTTTTTTCAATATAAGCTTTGTATGTCCATGCTTAACTCATCATAAAATAAGTTAATAAAAAATGCATTGTACAAAAGTCTTTGGAATGTGTTAATACATTTTCTAGTTAAAGTGTAATTTATATTATATTAACATATTGTACGTATAATAGTTATGCATTATGTGTTCTTTTAATATATAATATTTTAATCTCTTTTATTCACTATAAGATATTAAGTTTTTTGACAAAAATATATTGTATATTAATAAATAATATATCAGATGGAAGTTTTTAGAATTTGTCTTTTAAGCTTATACATATATAATGAATAAATTATGATGTATGCAATAAAATCATATAAAGTACATTAAACTCAAATTTTCAATTCTTTACTTATCACTCATTTTGCATGTCTTATCGCACAATCCAACCCTGAGTACATAGTTCATTTGAATTGGTTATAATATACAATAAAATGATCATATTATATGATGACCCACAATGCTAGTTAGAACATTAGATCAAACTTTCTTTTTTATATGCACAAAAATATACTAAACATATTATACATTAGAAATGACATATCATATGTTTAGTTTAATTTTTAACCAATTTCTTACTTTCCTTTCTTAAGCCAATTATGATAATTTTTTAATAATTATTCCTATACATTAACTCATTTGTATGCATAAAATCATTAATATGCAATTTAAAAGATCTTGGTGTATGTCCTTAGAGATTTTTCATTTAAATCTATGGTTTTCTTAAATAATATAGTCACGTGAGTGTGATGAAAGCTATTGAATAATTAATAACAAAACTTTTCAACCTTTACAGTCCTACATCTGTTAGCATAAATCCAATATAAAACTTGATTAAATGCATCTAAAACTGGCTTATCAAGTTAATATAGAGTAAGAAACAAAATCTAGAGGACATAGACTACAAATAAGCGAGGGTGATAATGAAACATGTTGGTGTATAATCATTCTTACTAATGCAACCAAATAAAAAAGGCACATATCCAAGCTACCATTTAATAAAAATCCTATAGCAATAATACATATATAACATTCAACACAAAAGTATAGTAGTCCTCACATACATAAAAACTCTTATGAAATCCACAAAATATAATACAAAATAACCTCTCACTCAGGATCCTAAGCTATCGTTTAGAGATTCTTAGCTTTGTGGGTGTTCATATATTGACTTATAATATAAGTAAGGAATAAGCATTACATACTTTTAAATAAACTACTAATTACAAGTGTAAAATCAGTATAAAAGATACAAATGCATAGCCAATAGTAAAGAAAGTGTAATAATTGATCAATGAATCATAATCTATAAAGAAAAATGATTAAATTAAATTATTACATGAATGCTTATATGTATTATAATTATGTATATGCATAATTATCATATAAGGATATTAACAAATAATACATCATATTATATCTTTTACCTTTTTCCTTTCATATTTAAATTATTTTATTTTATTTCTTTCTTTCTTCTTATCTCTTTTTTGTGCCCAGATTTTCTCATATGACCATTATCTTTATTCTTTGGGATCTCATATTATATTATAATCTATCATAAATATATTCTCCATATTGTCAACATCTTATGCTAATAAGAATGTATTCTTTATTATTCCATTGCCTCACTTTTAAATGCTTATGAGAACAAGAGTGATATCTATCTTATTTATCATGAAGCCACTATATCCTATTATCAATATCCTATATTAATGAGGGCGGGCTTCTATAATATCATAGCCTTATCTTTGAGTACCCATAACAACAAGGGTGATGTCTATATCATATCAGATAACTACAAGATAATGTTGTAAAGAAAATATTCATATTCATCTATTTCTTTCTCATGATCTTCTTGATCATCAGACCTAAGCAGTCTTCTTTCTTTCTCTTTCTTTTCTTTTTATTTCTTTTTTTCTTTTTTTATATATTTGGATTTTACAAAATGCATCCACACTTAAGTAAACTCTAAATTATGAGCTTTTTAAAACAAAATAAGTTACTTTAATAACTTAAAAACAATTATAATTTCCTAACATCACAAACAAGTTAATTTAAAGTTTTAGAATAATTAAAGTACTTTTTGTCTTAATATAATTAGAAATGTGATTACAAATTGTTTATAAAAATATTTGATTAATTTTTTAAAATCTTAAATTCTAGCACTAAGTTCTCACCATTTTTGTAATAATTCAAAGGAATTAATTACACCAAATCTCAATCTAAGTCTATGAAAGATTTTGCTAACTAAGACTTAATATAAATATCAATTAATTAGGTAAAAGATGGAATAAATAATAGTTAAATTATTTTCTTCTATATATGCTCTCTAATAAAGTGATATCTTAATTCTATGTATTTTATTCTTAAGTGTTGAATAGGATCTTTAGATAAATAAATTATACTTGAATTATCATAAAGATTAAAATTTAGATAAAATTTAAGTCATAATCTAAAAATTATTTAATCTATAGAATTTGAGTAATAAAACTATCTATATAACCTCTATTATTGATAATACCACGTAATTTTATTTTTTATTAGTCTAAGAAATTAGTGATCTACTAATTAATTGGCATATACTAGAGATACTTTTTTTATTAGTTTTAGTAAGATCAACATCTATGTAAGCTATTAAATCAAATTCAAATTCACATCTAGAGTATCATAACCTTAAAGTTTTTGAGCCTATAATATACTTAAAAATATACTTGACTACTTGTGGTTCATTTGGATTAGCTTAAAATTTCATGCACAAACTTAAATTAAACATAATGCCATACCTACTTATAATAAGACATAGTAATGATCCAATCATTCATCTGAATAATTTTATATCAATAGGCTTTCTAGCTTCATCTTTTTTTATGATAATACTTGTATTAATAGGAGTCTTCTTTTACTTTATATTCTTATAACCAAAATTTTTTATTAATTTTATCAAATACTTAGTTTGAGAAATATAAATTCTTTTACTTGTTTGTTTAACCTAAAGTCCTAAAAAGAAGGTTAACTCTCTTTTCATACTAATTTCAAACTCATTTTTTATTAAATTAGTAAATTTCATACATATCACTTTATTAGAAACTCTAAATATTATGTCATACATATTCACTTAATATATTAGTTAACCTTCAATTAGATTTTGAATAAATAAGATATTATTTATCTTGCATTTATAAAATCTATTTAAAATAAGCAAAATACATAATGTTTCATACCAAGTCCTTAGAGTTTGCTTCAAACCATAAAGTGTCTTCTTAAGTTTGTGTACATGATATATGTTATCATGTATATCAAATTTTAGAAGTTGTTTAACATACACTTCATTCATATATTCATTCAAAGATACACTTTTAATATTAATTTAGTATAATCTAAAACTTTTGTGATATGCATAAACAAATAAAACCCTAATTACCATATGTCTAATCATAGGAGCAAATGTCTCATCCATATCGACTCATTCAACCTAATAATAGCTATTGGTTTCTAATCTAGTCATGTTCTTAATAATGTTTTAATTTTTATCTAGTTTATTTTTTAAAACCTATTTTATACTAATGATTATTTTATTATTTGGCATAGGTATAGAATCTTATACTTAATTTATTTCAAATTCTATCAACTCTTCATTCATTGCATCAAATCAATACTCATCTTCAAAAGTATTTTCTATAGAACTTGGTTCAAAGTTTTGTAAAAATATTGCATGATTAAAAGAGTTTCTAGTTTTAACTTTCTCTTTTACATCTCTTATGATCAACTCATTAGATTAATCCTTAAAATATCTTAATTATTTCTCAATCTAAATTTCTTTTTTATTGCTTTGTTGGTTTCAACTATATTCTCTAATTTTTCTTATCTAATATCTAAATCTTTTAATTCATCAAATTAGTCTTCTTGATGATGACTACCAGATACTTCAACAAGAGATTCATCAAATTTAACATAAATTGTCTCTTCTATAACTATTTTTTTTATTTAATATCTTAAATACTCTACTAATAGATGAGTATCTTAAAAAATACCTTTATCAAATTTGGCATTAAACTTATCTAAATCTTTTTTTTATTATTTAAAATGAAGCACTTATATCAAAATACATAAAAATGGAATACTTTAGGCTTGTTATTATAAAGTAAACTCAAAAGAAGACATATATAACATAGGTCTATATTTTATTCTATTAAACACAACATATAATATTAATTATCTCAACTTAAAATATTTGATAACACTATACTAGTTAAGCATACACCTTACAACATCCAGTAAAATTTTATTAGTTCTCTCAATTATAATATTTTACTGAGAAATCTTAGGTGAAAAAAGGGCATGCAATACTTTCTTTTTGTTATAAAAATCATAAAAAAATTCATTCTTGAATTCCTTCCATTATCACTCATAATAAAGATTAACTTAATCTTATGTTCTTTCTTAATCTTAGTAATCAATATTATAATTTTTTAAATACTTTATTTTTATTCCTAACAAAAAAAAACCCATATAAATCTTACAAAATCATCTATAACTATCAACCCATATTTGCTTATGTGTAAACTCTTTAGATGAATAAGATCAAATAAATTTAGATGAATAAGTTCTAATGATTTTTAATGGTAATATCCTTAATTTACAGCAAATCATCTAAGACTTTAACATGTACGAACACTATCTTGCACATTAAGCTTTAAGTTGAATTCTTATAAATTTTTTTCTAGAATTCATAACTTACATTATTTCAAAAAATATTGTCACTTATTTTACGTGCAATCACTAATCCAACTAAGTGCATATGATTTTAATGATACTCTAAATAAATTCATATTACTTATATCAATAATTAAATAATCCAAGTATAAGACTATATTGATCTCGTTCTTCATGATAACAAATCAAAATATCATAGTCTTGATACTCTTATCTTAAAATTTTTTTATGTAAGCTAATATTTAACATTTAAGATACATATGGAAATATGATCTATCTAATTTTCTTAAAGAGATATTAAATAATTCTAACTAAGATATTAAAAAGATTAAATTATTTATCTTAAAAATAAGGACAACTCAAATTTTGTAAATGAGTCACTTGAAAACTTACAAGATAAGGCCTAACTTCATAGGTCCTGATTATAGAAACATATTAATAAAATTACTTAAGTTTTAAATTTTCAAACTCCAACTATCTTAGGTTTAGTTGTGACAGTATGTCATTGAGATGCTTTTATAAATGTATTTTTCAAACATATTTTCTTAAAAATTCATTTATATTTATCTTACTTTAAATAAATAGATTGAATAATTGAGTAATCATAAGAAAAATGCTCATGCTTATCTTAATAATTGTATATAACATAAGATTTAGCATAAAATAAAAGGTATATAAACTAGTAGTATTTCTTATCACATAGTTATATGATGAAGCATGTTTGTGTATATATGAAATAAAATAACTTCTATTATCATGCACATGTATATATGAATATTTTAATCTATATTTTTAAGCAAGCCAAATGAGATATAAAATTAGAATTTTCATTCACAACACTATTTTTTTATTCATATGAGTAAATGATGGAGCATGTAAAGGCATATACGAATGAGAATAAGCCTAAGAAATAGAAGCACAGGAAGGTATACTAGCACACTTTTCTTTTAAATAATTTGACTCTTTCTTATTAAACCACTCTTTGTTATTTTTTCTTTTAAAATAGAATTTTCTTTCTTAAAAAAATATTTTTATATTTCAAAGAATCAATACATGAATTGCTCAAAGATAAAAATATACTATATTTATCAAATTTACTTTGTAAAGTACTTAAATCAATAATAAGCATAAGTAGTTCACTTTGAAGCTATTCATTCTTAACTTTAAGCTTATTGCATTGCCTTTTTAATAAGTAAACATGATGCTCTTGTTTGTCATATTTTATTTTAATTTTAAGATACATCCTAATTAATTTTTTTATGTTCAACTATAAGTTCATCAAAAGAAATAAATAATTTATCATCATTATCAATATGAGTGTCAATATTAGAGGAAAAATGTTGTGCACCTTGGAATGAAGTACTTGCTTTTGAGGTACATAAAGTTTCGTTCTTCTTCTTTCTTTGTTCCTTTTTGTTTTGATTTCTCATTTGCTACTCATCTTGAGAAGAAAACTTATCCTATTTGTTATATAAGTTCTCTATCTTTTATATAGCCTCAAAACTAGCTTTTAGATGATAAATCTTAATTCCAATTTGTTGAAATAGAATAAAATAGAAATAGTTCATTCTTTTAGCATTTCTTCATCTTAAACTTCTAGAATGCTCATCAAAATCATTTGAAATAATAAAAGAAAACTCAAATAATAATTATAAATCAACATTAACATTTAAAATATAAGTTTTAAATTTATTTTTTCATAAAACAAAGTTTTGATCTTCAAACACTAGTAAATTTTTGAAGTCAACAATGTAAACAACAAATTTGACACTCAAGAAATAAAGAAAAAATAGGATCATCTTAGAAATTTATTCCCTTAATGAATCTCTCTCTGATACCACTTGATGTGAACATTTGAGATTTAGCACAAAAGAGATGAGGGGTGAATTATACTTTTAACAAATATGTTTTATTTCAAAAAAATTAATTATAACAAAATTTATGCTTAGTAATAAAATTATTTTTAGAAAAATTATTTGTTAAAATGAAAGAAAAAAGTACACAACAAAAAAAGAAAGACATCGAGATTTTTTATGTGATTCAACCAAAAAGTTTTGCCCACATCTACCCCCAATCACTAATCGAGCTTCCACCAACCACTTACTTTTATTAACACTGATAGGGGTAAACCAAGTATAAATCAGTAGTCTAATGAGACATCAAAATCTACAAAATTTGTTTATAAGAAAAAAAATTTAAAGCTTTATAAATTTGTGCATCAAAATTCTTATACCTTTGAATCCTTTAATTATAATAGCATATGAAAACTATTAATATAGATTTAGCCAAATGATATGATATAATTGAAGAAGAGAGCTGTAGAAATAAGAATCAAAGAATCAGTAACTCCTACATGGATGTTGAAATGGATGGTCTCAATTTTAGATTTCTCTTGAGCATTTTTAAAATTTTAAGTTTATTCATCAAATCTAAATATTAATAAATAATCTCTATTTATAACCTAAATAAAAATATGCCAAAAGAACTCTCCCAATATTTAAAATTGGATTTTCCAAAAGCTAGCTGTTATAGGAAAGGAAAGATGAATACTAAAAGTAGCTACCATTCGATCTGGGCTAATGGAATAGGCACCGTTCAACTAGGATGACAATAAAATGGTTATGATCTAATTGTAGTGAAATTTAATTTGGATCATTATAACTGAAAAGGCATATGAATGGTGACATTGTACAATATTACTATTCACAAAGATAGAGAAGCTCTCAACCTTTTAATCAAACTTTCTAGATCGATAACTAGATGAAATGCATTGTTTACAAATGCAGAGAATATCTCAACCATTTGATCAAGCTTTTTAGATAGATAGTTACATGAAGTTTATTATTAAAAAAGGTAGATATGATCGTGACCTTTTGATCTTGAAAATGCGTGATCAAATACCACTAGTTTGCTCTTGTTTGAAAGCAAACAAAGCCAATTTTTAGTCTTATATTGAAGAAACGTACATGATGTTTAACATTTATAATACTTTCTCTATGCATATAAGTCAACTTAATGGGGTTAACTACCCTCTAGTACTCTTGAGAGGTCATGACCCAAGAAACCTATGTGCCTATTTGAGTAGGTCTAACTTGACTCAATCCAATTACTTAATATTTACTAGTCCAACTCAACTCATCATGCTTAAGTCAGGTTCATGAGTGATGCCTTAACCTTATTTAACCCAAGCCACCATAGGACTTGTACTCTAATCATGACTTAGGCCTAGCCCAATTCCATTTCAGTTAGTCTCATAACCAACAGCTCCCTAAGGCCCAATGCTCAACATTACGAGCCACTCGACCTAAGCCTTTGAACTTGGCCTAGGAGTAGGTTCTTAAGTCAAAAAAAATTATTTATTATTTATTTATATTAAAAATATTTTTTATAATATTTGAAAAAGTTGAAAAGACTTAATTTTTAAGACCAAATATAACTTGATACATCACCAAAAAATTAATTCAAATATGCATGGACCATGACAATGATCCTAAGTATCATAATTATAAAGAAAAAAGTCTTAAAATACTAACCATATGATGTTTAGAATTATAGTTCTTTATGAATTAGTTACTCCACAAAGAGCTTGGTCATTGACTTCAAAATTAGTAAGTTAATCTTTTAATCTCCATCCACTTTAGATCTTATAGTCTGTGCTCTAAAAAACCCAAACTACTACAATTTCACCTTAACATTAAACTGAAATAACATTAAGTTTAATAAAATATTAGTAATATTTAGTTTGGTTTTATGATTATCACATCAAAGAATACAACAAGTAGGTTAGGATAGACCATGACAGTTTATATTGATAATTAACATAGCATATATTATTTTTATTTCATCCAAATATGTTTATAAAATTTGTAATAATAATTCCTAAATTAAAAAAGAAATGACAAAAGTGTCATTGATTAATAAAAAAAATACTAAAATCAAGAAATATACAAAAAATGATAAAAGAGATATATAGATCTTATGTATGACCCATTACAATCCCATAAAAAACTAAAAATATTGAATAACTAAAAACTTCTAAGCAAGCATGTAGTCAACCCATTGATATATTCTATATTGCATGAGTTCTTTCATGCCTTTAAAAATTCTATTCCATTGAGATGACCTCCTAATATATCATTATTATTTTCAACATTGATCTTTACAAGAAAATCCATAAAAAAGTTATTGATAAGCACTTTAAAATGTAGCTCCTAAACTAAATTTTAAATAAATTGACTGATTCATTATTTATGCACGAGTTTAGTTGCGCTAACTAGTTTAGCTAAAAGTGGCTTTAGGTTGGGCCTATTCTAGGCAAGTTGGCAATAGGGTGTACACCTAAAATGCATATGCTACTTTAGTTTAGGTTTGTTGGTTCTACTGAGGCATGTTTCCCTCCTTCTCAATTCATTGCTTCTAGGAGCAAATGCAATGATAACTAGGGCTAGTATTGTAAAAACATTGCAAAGAGTGCTAGGTAGGCTAGCATAAAGTTTAAAGACAATGACATAGTGGTTAGGGTTTCAAATGACTATGACTTGGCTTGACAAAAGGCTACGAGTAACCTTGAGGAAGATGATAACTCAATTGTCAATAGCCATGGTGGTCCTCGATGCTAAGGGTGATGTTTGGAAAGCAATAGTTATGTGAGTTGATCATGAATGAGAACAATAAGTTGTAGCAAACAATGATGTCTTGTGGTGGTTGCATTTTTTAAGCAAACTTGATGGTGGCTAAAATGATGATGTAATGTAGACATTAGTCAAATGTGCAAAAACTATGGGAAGCCTCTAGTAGGTGGTAAAGTGGCTAAAAAAAAATGTATTATTTTGGTGGTTAGAAAACCACAAAATGTTATGTAATACCAAATGATAATGGGAAAGGAGATGGAATTAAAATCCTATAATAGGATGGAGAAGGTCGATATGTGAGATCATTTTCTATGCTACTTATAGGATTTCTTACTCTACTAGTAGAGACATACTTTTAGGAAAAAGATAAATTTCTACTATATTGAAAAGAATGTTCTCTTCCAGTCATAAGATCATTTTCTACTCTATTAGGAAAATTGTGTTCTTTTAGGCACAATATGTTTTCTTTCTCTATTGATAAGGTGATACGCTTTCAAGTACAATTTGATTTTTTACTCTTCTTGTAGAATATACTCTTCAAGGCAAAAAAACTCTTTAAGGCTTCATTTTCACAATCAACAAAACATATCTTTTTTTTATTCTATCAAAGTATATTTATAAAGTTTACAATTATATTCCTAAACCAAAAGTGAAAAGACAAAATGCTCCCAACTAATAAAAAATGAACAAACAAACATATGTAAAAAAATAATAAAAAACATATATATCTTAGTTATGATCCATTTCAACCCATAAGGCTAAAAAATTACACAACTAAAAAATCTTATGTGAACATAAGTCAACCTTCTAATGCAACCTTTCCTGTATAACTTTTCCTTATTAGCTTCTTGTACCAAAGACAAATAACATTCACACCCCATCTATATTAGCTTCTTTGTCTTCAAGGTAGAAATAAAAGGCAAAATTTTTTATGTTGCACAAAAAGGTGATTTATTTTTTTATTTGAGTTTTTTATGTAAAAAAAAAAACTTATGTATTATGTTTTTCTCTTTTTATGTTCTTTCAATTTTTATTCAAAAATATTGTTGCATGCTTCTTCCCTTTCATCTCTTTATTCTCAAATATATGGTTGTTTATATTTTCTTTTAATCCTTAGCTGAAAGGACTCCTTATTCTATTTTTCTTTCCTTTCATATCCCTTTATTTTGAAAACCTATACTTTTGTATGATCTTTGGTACACACATGAGAGCCACACTACGCTTAGATTGAATCCACTCCCATTATCAACACAATAAATAGTTATCTCAAAAGGTTAAATGGTTACAAGAATTGTGATGTGTTTTTAATTCATGGATCGAAGTTTAGGCTAAAACTGTATTTTGTTATTTTTTTATTTTTTTATTTTTGCTTAGAATGGTTTAAATATTATTTAAAAGTTTTCTTATAATATGAAATTTAACTAGTTTTTATAATAGTCCTCCTTAATTATAACATTTAATATAATACAGTTTGATTATTGAAGATCACTATTAAGCATGATTTTTTTGCCTTTTTAATTACTATTTTTTGTAATATTCTTTAATAGATTATTCAAAAATTAAAACTTTTTAGCTTATTTAAAATTATCTTTATTCTTATAATTTATAATGTTCTTAGTTTTTTATTTGTATTATTTTAATTTAATTTTTTTAATCTTTTTATTTAATTTCTAAGTAAATTAAAACAATTAATTTTAAATCAAATTTTTAGCTAACAAAAATTTGGCTAGTTCAGTTTTCATCTTTGTAAGATAAATGCTGGAATTACCTCAGAGCATTTTTTTTCATTTTAGTTTAAAAACAATAAAAATTTGTCTTAAATACTTAATCTATTTTTAGATGGAATTAATTAAAATAAGTATAATTTATGTATTATTTGATTTAAAAGATATTAAAAAGGACATTTAATAAAGACTAAGTTTTCCTAGCCTTTTTGTAAAAATTAAATTTATTTAAAAACTAAAGAAAAAAAATAAAAATAATATAAAAATTGATTAAAGTCAAATCCAAAACCAGCATAAAAAAAATCAAACTTTGTTTGTGAATAAAAATTGATCTTAAAATAATTCAAAAAATATTTTTAAAAAATATACTTGAAAAGAAAATTTCATATGATTGAAATTACAATTTTGATAAAAAATTCTTATAAAAATAAAGTTTAAAAAGGAATAATTGTTGATTAGCTGATTAAAAACGTTACATTTGAAAAAGACCCGATAAAGGTTCAACACTGATATGAAATTCTAAAGTTCAATCTTTGTTTTCATACCAATCATATATTCACAAGATTGAATAGATATATATATATATTGTAATATTTTTTTTTAACTTTTGACATACGTTATATTTTTGTTAAATATATAATTATATGAAACATCCATATATTATAAAATTAAAATCAATTAAAAATGTTCTAATGATTTTTGTTTTGACTTTGACGTTCGTTATATATTTGTTCTCCATCCGCCAGTCGGAAACTGTTCATACGTAGCGCCACGTCGTCTTTCAAGGGGTCGTCTCGTGTAGAAAGGTACCCAACACCGACAGGCGTTTTTAAAAGAATGCCCACAGGCGTGGTCTGTCTCTGGACAAAATTGAAACGCCAGTTCAAAAATTAAAAAAAGGAAAGAAAAAAATAAAAAACCTAGCTCGCGTAGGTCTCCCGCGTTCTTCTCTCTCACACCCGCCGTGGTCGCATTCGCCTTCGGTCAACTACGTATGTCCCAGCAGATTAAAGTTCAAAGCAGAAGGTTAGAAACGGTTCATCGATTATCTCACCGAAACACGGCTCGCTTCCATTGGTAAATGGAATTTACGGCCTCCGGTGTTAGAGTTTCAGCTACAGATGTTCTCCTTCGGAGGTAAGAAGGCCGATCGCCGGAAGTCCGCGTCGGAGAGGCGGCAGCCGAGACTAGATCGCCGGAACGCTGCAAAGAACATCGACTACGAGGCGTCCTGGGCGTCGACGTCGTCGGATGAGTTGCCGTTCATTCGGACCTCGCGATCCCTGGACCTCTCACCCACGGCGTACTCGAGACAGACCAGTATCAGAATTGGCGGTAGTATAGAGGGAGAGGTTGAGCTCCTTTACCAAAACCTAGGCTTATCCGGTCCTGAGGACTTCGCCATCTCTGCTGCCGCGTGGGAGGAATCCGTCAAGGTTCGTTCCTCTTCTGACCTCCTTTCCAGATCCCGCCTGTTCTACGCTGATAGCTTATTGCAGAAGCGGGATAATTGTACACCTGTATCCAACGTCGTAGAAGATAAGAAGACCGAGGTGGGGATCCTCGGTGAGCAAATTAGGGCTAAGACCGCTGCAGTGCTCAGTGAGGAAATTCGTGCTGTGGGCGATGAGCCGGTGGAGACATCGCGGTCGTTCGTAGTTAGAAGTAGCGCTGATGGTGGAATTAAGGGACCTCGGCCGCCAGTTCTCACTCCGCCGCCGCCTCCGGTTTCGGTTCTTTCCTCACCGCCAGTAAGGTTGTCCCTTTCTGCGCCGGCGAAGACACGTAGTGTGATCGATGGGGCCAGTTCAAGTGGGGATATAGTTCGGTGCTTTTCTCGGGCCGATGAAAGTGAGGATGGAGGTAGAGGGAGATCGTTGGTTACAGCAGGCGAGGAAGATGACGTGGATGAAGGGGAGAAAGATGACGAGGATGAAGGGGAGGAAGATGTCGAGGATGAAGTGGAGAAAGGGGTGGGGGTTACAATAACTGGGGAAGTTTTGGAGATGGCATTGAGTATGGCGGAAACTTCGGAGGACGGCATAGGATCATTTTCCACTTCTATTGATGACGATTCTTCAAGCACTACTACTGAAGTTGTCATCTCTCCGAATGGGCGGTTTAAGAAAAAGATCAGATCATGGATGCGTGGACATCTTCTTGGTAGTGGTTCCTTTGGGACAGTGTATGAAGGGATCAGCGAGTAAGTTCCTTTTTTTACCCTCATTGCTAATTTCTTTTTTAAGTAAAATCACCGTTGATGTCATAGATCTTCCGCAATCGATTCATGTCATAGATCTTCCGGAACTTTCCAAATGACTAGGTGTTCTCTTTGCTCGTTTCTTCACACCTTTATTGTGTAACATTGGAAAACCTCTGCTAGTTCATTTTATATTTCTAATTTCAACTAGTTATTTCTTCTAAGGAACTTGCGAGACATCTTTAAGAGCCCTGATGTGTTTCATTTTTCTTGTCATTTGTGAGCGAAGTAGTATGATATGTGCAAGATGGTTGAACGTAGCATTGTCGTTGACTTAGTGATTTGGTGTGACGGATTGGTTTTCAAGAAATTCTATATTGGTGGGTGGGAAAAGGAATTAAAAATATAAACCCATCTCTACTTGGTTGGGTTAGTTACAACCAACCTGGTTTGTGCTCTCACATGCACTCTCACAAAACTCAATGAAGTTTCCTTTAATACTGTGGCTCTTCTAGGAAAAGGTTAACCACTAGCAGAGACTGAACAAGTTATATTAGTACCATTGGTTGTGTACCTAACGATACTTCTTAGCTTTAAAGAGTTCATGTTCTAAATTATACTCGACTTTTTGACTTTCCAGGAAATGGTTTACAACTAACAGGCATTGTTTAAGGCATAGATGTATCATTGGTTGTCTACCTAATGAAACTTCGTGGCTCTTAAGAATTCATGCTCTACATATACTCGTTTTTGACTATCTAAGAAAAATTTCCATTTATTGTCTTTGGCATGGATTGCTGACTTCAGCCAATTTTGCAGTGATGGTACATTTATTGCTGTTAAAGAGGTTTCTTTGCTTGAGAAAGGAAGTAATGCTCAACAATGCATTCTTCAACTTGAACAGGTATGCTGGAAGGTGTTGAAATTTGTTCTATGCCATTATCCTTTCAACATTTCCTTGTTGGTTTTGAATGCAAATTTTACAAGCCACTTCAATTGGAAATTTGTCCTTTCTTGGGTGGGTTAAATGCTTGCCAGTCCTCTTCTAACTTTACTTGCTTGCAGGAAATTGCACTTTTGAGTCAGTTTGAGCATGAGAACATTGTTCAATATTATGGAACTGACAAGGTATGTTCTTATCATTTTCTGTAATATCTTTTTCTGTAATAATATTTCTCTTGTAGTGGAATGTCTTCCAATTCCACTAGTTAACACTGTCCTTTATGGTTAATCTTCTATGAGATGCTTTTTTGCAAATATGATTTCTGCATTGTACTTTATGGTACCATTTGTCATTTCTTCCTTCGTATTTGCTTTCCAAACTGTCTAACTAGTATTCTCTTATACTCTGGTGTAATATTTCACTCTTGCATTTTATTATTCTGAGTCTGCAGTGCACATTTGTTGTCATCAATGTAATTTCTTCTTTGTTTCTAATGTATTTAGGATATTTATTGAAAATTTATTTGGTGCTTTGATTAGATGAAATCTTCCTCTCATTGGAAGCAGTTAAAAAGCTCCATATCTGAAGTCTTTTCTTTGAAATTCACCTTGTTTAATTTACAAGTTTTTGTCTATCCTGCTCTCAAAAATGTTGGGAGCCAATTGACACAATATCTGTCCCTTTACAATTATTGCTAGGTTATAGAAGTGGAACTAGACAGGGGAGCATCCTGATTTGTTCACTATTTCAGGAATTGTAAAATTGTTTTGTCTTATTCAGCACATTTAGCATGGCTTGAACCTTTATGTTTTGAGGCTGGCTTATGTAATACAATTTAGTTTGTGTATTGGCCTAGGCTGACCTAAAGTGCCTTGGGCATGGTCAAAGCAATTTTACAAATGCCAACTTTTGCTATGGCATCAAATGACCTTTGAACTCAGATGTGAGCATTGTGTGGAATTGAATATTTCATTTTGTTGATTAAAGCTTTCACCAATATTTAATCTTCTTTTTCATTGTATTTTTTCTATTGGAGGGTGGTTTGCTTCACAATGCAAATCAATGGAACTTTTGCTTCTGAAAAAAAAGTGATTGTTTGCTTCTTTATGGTTATCTTGTTACATTTAATAAAATAATACAATATTTCAAAACTAAAGTATATTTGTGCAAATATTTTGTTGTGAACATCCATCAACCCCACTCTTTTGTAAATGGAAGACCATTCACCTGTTAGTATATTCCTACATTGGATTATTGGGATGATATTAATATGGGCATGTCGGAACTGATTGAATGAGATGTTTATTGCTTCTAATGCCGATATTTTATTAGTAACTTCATCCATAATAGAAATTTATGCATATATGATGCATTGATGTCTGAAGCATTGGAATATCATGAGACATTAAGCTCTTTTGGAGCTCCTTTTTAGCTTGATAAAGTTCAGCATTGCTTGAGGTTTATGAAAATTTCTCATTTTTGAAAATGCACAGGAGGAATCAAAGTTATTCATTTTCCTTGAACTTGTAACACAAGGTTCACTAGCATCTCTATATCAGAAGTATCATCTGCGAGATACACAAGTATCAGCATATACTAGGCAGATCCTCAACGGTTTGATGTACCTTCATGAACGGAATGTGGTGCATAGGTGAGTCTACTTCTTATATTATGACTTTTATACATACTTAATATGCTTTGCATAGCTCTATAATTGTACAAGTTTTGGATGCTATGATGCCTATTTGTAGAGTGCAACTTAATTGTAAAACTTATGTAATCATGTGGTCTATTAGAGAATAATAAAAGCATAGTAACTAGAATGGAAGGTATTGTTTTACTTGTTTGGCTTAGAATAATCAAATAGTTGAAGATTTATTTTAAACAATTGTTTGTTGTTGATTTTTATCACATTTATGTTTTTGAACGAGTCATTGAGATGCAAGACCTATTATGTTATATTATGACTATTGTAAAACTTTTTAAATCATTGATGCCATTAAGCCATGCATCAAATAGTTTTGTTAGACATTTCTTTGCTAATGGTCTTTTGTCAAAGTAGCAATTAGATAATTTTCTAATATCATGAAGAGGTATGCATGAGAATAACCCTTAGTATGTTAACAAAATTGAGAAAATTAAGAAAAAACACGTTGACATTTTAATATACTGGAAACAAGTAAATGAATAGTTGTTGTCACTCTTGCGTCTTATGTGAAAATGCACATCCTTTGAGAGCTATCAACATGGTTTCCTACATGTGAAGAATAGATGCAAAGCTAAAATTTATCTTGTGTGTGAATATAACAAATTAGGATTTCAAATTTGAGGAAAGTGATTTCCAAATTTTTACTCTTTGATGAGAGCTTTTGTTTTCGGGGTTCTCAACTTTGAGTGGATGTTAGCACATATTATTAATCATCCTCTCTATATAAGGAACTTTTCATCAAAGACAAAAAAATTCGTGTGCAAATTTGGATACAAGGGGAATATTTTAGGTACAGGTAATGAACTCGTTCAATATTGTTCTATGTCTACTCACGTTGGTGTATTAGGCTCTTGATTGTCAAGGAGACTTGCTTTGATGTTAAGGTTTTCTTGTTAGGAACTTTGGGATATTTGGAAGAAGAGGCAGATTTTGTATGCATTGTTTGTGAAGTTGATTGTGTCTTGACATTGTCTTTGAGCACAAGCATCAATTAGCGATGAGCTTAAGCTTTATGCTAAAGGTATGCATCTTGATCCACATTTGATTTGGTTGGAACGCCATAAATTTAACATGGTTTTTGGAGTCTTAGCTCACTTGGGGCCTTGTGCCTTAGCAATGGAATTAAGCCATGTTAAATAGTAAGAGCACCTGGTATTTTGTCATTATATTTTGTCAAGCATACATTTATTTGGTAAATTAGCAAATTTACTTGGGCACTTTGGTTGTTTAAGGCAATTAGGGCATTTTGGGTATTTAATGTGTCAGTTAGCATAGTTTGGGTTATTGATGTCAAGTAGGGCATTTGGAGAAGAGACCATTGAAATTGTTTGAACTTAAAAGGTCATTGACACATCTGGTTTTAAGTCTATTTTTGTCTTGGTACAAAGTGTTAGTTTTACAAAATTTTGTTTGCTTTGTTGTGAGCATATGGCTTGGGTATGCATCCTGTGGACATTGATGGTTCTATAAGGACTCCATTCACTTTGATTAAATAAGGTTTAGGTATATGTTCTCTCTTATGTTACTATTTTTAGGGGATTCATTTTTGATAAGGTTGAATTTGTAGCATAATTCTCTTGAATAAGACTTTAGAAGTCATAATGCTCCTTGTATTATCTCTTAAGGCTTGGAAGTACTTTTGGTATATTTGTCTTAAGGGTATTTTAATAATTTGATCTATGGTGGTATTTGTGTAATTTTGTTGATCCAGGTTGGGTTACGGGTCACAAGATGTTCATAATAGTCTCATGCATTTCTTAAGTTAATTATGAAGGTATTTATCTTCTTAATCTCAATGACATCTTGTCAATTTATATCATGATTTGAATCTTAGAAAAGTTTTAGCTATTGACTTTAATACATACTTCATATGTTTTGCATAAAACCTCTATAATTGTACAAGCTTTGGGCTGCTATGATGCCTATTTGCAAAACATAATTTGATTGTAAAACTTATGTAATAATGTGATATATTAGATAATAAGAAAAGCATAGAAACTAGAATGGAATAATTGTACAAGGTATTGTTTTGCTTGTTTGGCTTGAAGTAATCAAGCTAGTTGAAGATTTACTTTAGGCAATTGTTTATTGTTAGTTTTTATTGCATTTATGTTTTTGAATGAATCATTGATATGCACGACTTATTATATTATATTATAACTATTGCACAACTTTTTAGATCACGAATACAACTAGGTCATGCGTCACATAGTTTTTTTAGGCATTTCTTTACTGATGCCACTAGGTCTTTAGTGAAATAATCAGTTAGATATTTAATTTTTTTAATATCATGAAGTGGTATGCATGAGAGTAACCCTTAGTAAACAAAATTAAGGAAATAAAGAAAAACCATGTGGAAGTTTCAATATATTGGAAACCATTAATATGAATAGGTGAATCACTCTCATATCCTTTTTGAGAACTATCAACATGGTTTCTTATATGCAAAGAATAGGTGTGGAGCTAAAATTTATCTCGTGTGTCAATATGACAAATTCGGGTTTTAGATTTGAAGTAATTTTCAATTTTTTATTCTTTGTATGAGAGCTTTTTTCTTTAAGGGATTCTTCACTTTGAATAGATGTTTGCACATATTATTAATTATGCTCTTTATTTGAGAGGAACTTAAAACTTACAAATTCATGTGCAAATTTGGATAAAAGGGAATATTTTAGGTATTGATAATGAACTCATTCAACATCATCTTATGACCATTCATGTTGGTTTACTGGCTCTTGATTATCAGGGAAACTTGTTTTGATGTTAAGGTTTTTTAGTTAGGAACTTTGGGTTCTATTGTTTGAAGAAGGCTGATTTTGTATACTTTGTAAAGTTAATTGTCTTTACATGGTCTTTGAGTACAAGTGTCGAGTAACAAAGAGCCTTGCCTTTATGTTGAAGGTATGCATCTTGATCAACATGTGATTTGATTAGAATGCCATGAATTAACATGTTGTTTAGAGTCTTAGCTCACTTGTGTCCTTGTGCTTTAGCATGGGATTTGACATGATTTAAGGGGCTTGATTTAGACTTATAATTCATGTCTAGTATACATTGTGCACTACATTTGCCATGGCTAGGCATAATACATCCTTATGGATGGGTCTTGTTCATATGGTGATTTCAGTGGAGGCGATCCTCAAATACACTTTTAGAATTTAAATTTATATTTTAAATTCATTTGGATTTTTTATTTCAAACCTTTGCACATTGGCTTAGTTTTGTATCATTGATCTTATTGGAAAGGAATTGAACCATTTTAAAAAGTAGGAGCACTCAACATTCTACTACCATATTTTGTCAATTATAGATTTATTTGGTAAATTAGTGAATTTGCTTGGTTTTTTGGTTATTTAAGGCATGCGCCAACTACGATAGCGTGGATTATTGATGTCAAGTAGAGCATTTGAATTTAAAGAGACCAACTAGAATAGTTTGAATTTAAAAAGCCATTGAGGCATTTGGTTGAGTTTATTTTTGTGTTGGTCCAAAGTGGTAGTTTTATAAAATTTTGCTTGCTTTGGTGTCAACATATGGCTTGGTATGTATCTTGCCACATTGGTGGTTCTATAAGGATTCCATTCACTTTGATTGAATAAGGTTTAAGTATATGTTCTCTTTTATATTAGTATGTTAATGGGATTCAATTTTGATAAGGTTGAATTCATAGGAGACATAATTCTCTTGAAAAAGACTCTAAAAGTCATATAAGTTCCTTGGAATTACCTTTTAAGGTGTGGAAATACTTTTGGTGTGATTGACTTATTATAGGTACTTTAGTAATTTGATCTCTAGGTATTATTTGTGTAATTTTGTTGATCTAGGTTGGGTTATTGGTCACAAGATGTTCATAGTGGCCTCATGTATTTCTTAGGTTAATTATGAAGGTAGTTAGCCATTTGTGACATATTTGGAGTTTTAAGCAATTTTGGTTCAAAAGCGGAATTTTGGTTTGTTTTGGACTGGCTTTAGTTTGAATTTATTCGAAAATTTGGTTTTGGCCAAAACTATTGAAATTGGTAAAACTGATTGGTTTCGGCCAAAACTCATAATTGTAATAACTTAAGTCCCGACCTTAGTTTTAATACTCACTTCATTTAATTTTGATGATGACTTTGAGAGGGCCACATTTGGGGAACTAATGGAAGAATTTGATCCTTGAAGAAGATCAAATTTACTAAGGTCCTTGGTAATATCTGATAATGATTCCAATTAAGCCATCTAACTCCAATTAAACTACTTACCATTTAATATATATACCACAGTTTCGAATCTACTTTAATGTCTCCATAATTACAAATTTGCTCAAATGCACCCCTCTCCTATAAAAGTACTACCTACCACCATTATAAATTTACTAAAATTCCCCTAATGTTTCTACTATCACCTTAAATTGTACTCAATTGCCCATTTGATGGTTGTAAAAGATAGGGTATAGAGGAACGGTGAAGGGGAAGGGAGCGGGTGTGATGTATCATTGATAGCTATCATAGTGTTGCTATTGGATGAGGATCGTGAGATTGAAGGAGGTCTCATTGAAGCTCAAAATCAAAAGAATGGTTGTTAACTACCTCATTTGTTTGATCTCTTATTCAATTTTCATAACATTATTTCATTTTGTTAAGGTTCTTACTTTTGGAATCTTTTTTTTTATATTAAGTTACATGCTTATTTTATCTTTTTTAAATGATTTATTTTATAACTATATAGATAAGTGATGACCATATTCTTTTTTTTAATTTATTGTCTATCTTTTTTTAGTGGTTAACGATCGAAGCTAAATAAATAAGTAAAAATCATTCCAATTATATATATATATAGTCTTTCTCATCACCCAACTATTCAAGCAAGTGGTGGTCATTTTTTTTTTGCTTATATTAATTTTTTTTTATTCTTTTTAGTAGTTCACGATTTAGTCATTTGGATAAGTGGTGATCATTGTATTTTTTGTTTATATTATTCATCTTTTTACTCTTTTAGTATTTTAATGTTTAGTCACATGGACAATAATAGTCACGTTAATTGTTTGCTTACATTACTTAATTTTTACTTATATTTTGTCTCATATTTTTAAAAAAAATTTAAAATCTTGATAATTTAGTATTTTGAGTATTTTCAAGATGCATGTATCTATTTTTAATTTTTAAATATATTTTTTAGTGATTTTAAAAATTTTATTAAATTTTTTAAAAATAAAATTATTTAGCAAATTCGAATACTACTTTTAATTTTAAAAAATTAAAAAAATTGATTGAAATTGATATTGTTAAAACTATTAAATTAGTCACTTGTTTAGTTGATTGATATTGAAACTAAAATTGAGTATTTTGTTTTCAACAATCTTTTAAGGTTCTTGTAATATCTTGAAAACATGGGAGTTTTGTCATTTTTTTTAATTTCCAAGGGGTGTTTTTATTATTTTAAATTTTAATTGTATTTAAAGAAAATTGAAAAGCTCACAATGTTAAAGCAAGCTCATAGAACCCTTCAGTACAATTATTTTGTGGCATTTTTCATGTTTGCTTCCTAGGATATTTTGGTCTTTTTTGCCCTTAACATTTTTTAAAATTTTTTATAGGTTTTGAGGCTCTCAAAATATGCACGATTACCCCACGTCTCATTGTACGATTTTGAAAGTTATGGGGGCAATTTTGTCCCTTTATGTCTTAGGGGGGATTTTAGCAGTATTCCCTCTAATGACAATTTTGTAGTTTTGGAAGGCATTTTAGTCATTTTCCTGCATTGATAATTTAGTATTTTTAAAAACTTAAATTTTGGTAACATTTTTTATTGTTTATTTTTTTTTCTGAAGATGCTCTGTATAAGTTTGGAAGGCATATTCAAACCAGATAAAGCAAGAAGTTCAACATAAGTTATGATCACTCATCTTTATCTTATTAGACATGACAGTCATCACCTTTTTAGAATTTAACATCGCATTGGAGTTCTTCCTTTCTTCCCTACTATCCACTACTGAAGCAGCATAATTTTCCTTATAATGGATTTAACTCTTAAGTGTAATGAAACATAATTCTTAAATAGGGCATGTTTTGTTGATAACAGTGAATTTAGAGGTTGATTAACACTGAAATAACTGTTTCTGATGGAAGATTTTTTAGAGGTTCAGTAATTATGCTTTTTTATTGCAATTTCTTTTGCTTGTTGATGTTTGATTTAACTTTTCTCAATTTTCTTTCTTCTTAGAGACATCAAATGTGCAAATATTTTAGTTCATGCAAATGGTTCTGTCAAACTTGCAGATTTTGGACTGGCTAAGGAGGTAAAAAAATGTCCTTCTATTTTTTCTATAATTTTAAGGCTTTTATACATTGCAAATGCTTGATCATAACTGGCTATTTCAAATTTCAGATTTCAAGATTCAATGATCTAAAATCTTGCAAAGGAAGCGTGTACTGGATGGCCCCCGAGGTTTGTATCTCTATACCCATCAATATGTATAATGACATTGAAAATGCATAATGCATTTTATAGTCGTTTGAAGAGTAGGAAAGTTTGGTTGTTTAATGTTGAAACTATTACCTTGTAGAAGGTGTAATTATCTGTTATAATACTCCATGTAATAGTTAGGTTAATATGAATCACGAAGCTTATTAAATTTAAGTGAAACATAACACATTGACTGAGAGATTCCTTTTTGTTATGGTTGGACCTAGATTAATAGGATGCACTCAATTGCAATGGCGCATGATAAATGATCTCAGGATCTATCCTTCATTCATTTGTTGTTTCTATAGCTGCTCAGAATAAAAAATATGATGCCTAATCTATCGATAGTGGCTTAGAATAATCAAATAAGATGTTTAATCTATCAGTTTTGTTAGAATATATGTACTATTAAGTAGAAATTTGTCTTCAACTAGTCGGCATTTGCTCTTATTACTATTTTCTTGGTTCCTGTTTAATTTATATTAGCATCTTTCCTTAGGTTATTCATCCTAAAAAGACATATGGACGTGCGGCTGACATATGGAGCCTTGGATGCACTGTTCTGGAGATGTTGACTCGTCAGATTCCTTTCCCAAATGTGGAATGGGTGAGTATTTTTTTTGTTTTTCATCTATCGTCATTCATCCACGGAGCATGACAAGATTTAGTGTTTGTTTTAAAGATAGGCTTATGTGCGTATCTCACCTAAGTGTTGCTCAAACTGTAAGAGCATGCGGTTTCTTCTAAACAAAAGAATGATATGCTTCCATGGTGTATCATGCAGATTAGGAGAAGTTATGGAGTTAGATATTTTCTTTTGTGACCATTTGTTGAGTGGAGAGACATTGGTGAGAAGAGGTTTAAGAAAATAGGAATGAGAATTGGACCATCCTATCAGGAAAGCTGGTCCTTTTGATTGGTTGATATGATGACAACACGTTGTTCTTTGGAAGTATTATATCACTTGATGCAATTGTGAAAGCTATGGAATATGAGTTACATCTGTAGATTCAAAGTAAAATTGATGTCTATTGGACAGTTTAATAGCACTTGATACAGGATTAGTGCTTGAGGAATTATAAGAATGTGCCAGAATAATTATGTTAGCTACTGATTTTGGGTTTAACAGAGTAGGAAGATATTAGAATGAATGGTTTCACTTTTGATGAAAATATGATGTGCAAGAATAAAGCTGTTTTGAAATCTAACAAATGCACCAGAAGATTTGAGAGATGTAGTGTTGGATGGAGTTTCAAAGGAAAATTACACCAAAGAATTTGAACACACTATAGATTTTGAGGTAGAAATTAAAGCATGCACAACTCCTGTTGAACCGACTATTTTTAATGGTGCTAAGGAGATCTAGTGGGACTCCAGAGGTATGCTCAACTTTACATTATTGTTTTGATTGATTCTAGTGAATTAGAATATTGTACTAAACCAAAGCAAACTAGATTTTATAAGAGTTGATTATACAATATGAGCTCAGTTTATTATAAAAGAACAGAACTTGCTAGTTACCTACATTATGATGGCAAAGAAGTATTATACTGTCTAAAACAAGATCTAGGATTATGATATAAGAAGTTTGATGCATTCATCTATGTTAAGCAAACAAACAATGTGAGATGTACACATGTTATTTTAAAAATTTTGATGTTGGTTATGTTTTTGTTACCATTATATGTTTTGATAATGTGCTAGTTAGAAGTCCTAGCAAGAGCTAGTTTAAACAATAATTACAATAAATGTTTGAAGGCTTAAATTCGAGGATAATCCTAAATCATTATAATGTAACTACATTGTGAAGGTGGATTCAAATCCAAAAACACATCTTTTGAAGGACATTTTAAATTATAATGGTAGCTTTTATGCATGCAATGGTTTTAGGGATTTGTGAGTAGATGAATAACAGATCCGTGCTTAGAACATTGGGAAGTTATTAGCTAGCTATTGGACATTGTACAGATGATATAGAGATGTTGATTTATATTAAGATTTAAAATTGATTTGACAAAATTATTATTAAATATTAAATTAATTAATAAATAAATTAGTTTGAAAAATATTGTTGTTTAATGTTATTGAAAATTTGTGTTTCTTAACATACAAAATAATTGATATTATCAAATAACTTACGCAGGTAATAGTTTTTTTTAGTAAGCATTAGGTGAAATTTTTTAATGTTATTTTAGGGGGGGGTCAAAAATGTATTTAACCATTTTTTTAACGCTTTTGTTTTGACATACAGACAGCTCAACATTTGATCACTTTTTCAAACGTTTGCAAAAAAGTTATTTTTACATTATATTTTTCTTTTCTCTTTTTTTTTTCTTTTGTTTCTGAGTTTTCTTTCTCTTTCAATTTCTTAGAGAAAATGAGGGATGATGTTTGCCTAAATAGTAGACATGTGATAAATAAGAGAATGTTAAAGCATCAAACTATAGAATCTCTCAATTCTAATAGACAATACATATTATATCGAAGATAATGATTTTGGTTGTATTCAGAAGAATATCAATCCAACCCATTTTATGAATAAAATCAAACTAATTAATCAAATTATGTCCCTTTTCTTTTGTTAGAATTGACAAGGACTCTAGTTTGTTTTCCCCTCCAATAAAGCACCAAGTAGTATCATAGCAAGGAATAGAGTTATGCTTTCATCTAACATGATTGCTTCTTCCACAGCAACATGCCTTTTACAGAATTGGCCGTGGCGATCAACCACCCGTTCCACATAACCTATCGAAGGATGCTCAAGATTTTATCAAGCTATGCGTTCAGGTGGATCCCGACTCACGCCCCACTGCTGCACAGCTTTTACAGCACCCCTTCGTACATCGATCACCATCTCTCGAATTCTATTAGGCATTTATTTCATAGGATTGATTTGAGGTAATTTACCCTCTGCTTCCAATTGAAATAATTCTTTTTTTATTATTATTATTATTTTTTTTATTTAGTTTTATTCTTTTTTTTTATTTTTTTTTGTGTAGCTAATGAATGGTTTCATGGCGTTGATGTGGAGGGGGAGGGAAGATGTACATATGTAGGTCGGCCGTATGTGATTTGTTTTTCCATTAGGATTGCAGGATCCACTTAACAAAAAGAAAATTGTGTACTTCGATAGGTAATGCTGTAAAATTGGCCTTGCTTTATTTATATTTGGTGTATCTTACATTATATTTCTTTAATTTTTTAGGGTTTGGTTTTCTATGCTTAAATGGCATTAAGACCAGTAGTATCAATTATTTTTGAAGATTTGATGTTTACTTTTTTGTTATAATAATTTATTATGTTAGATAAGTCTTTTTTGGTTTAAACGGTAGCAAAAGTTAGACATCTGTTGATAAAGGAATTTTCTGGTTTAGTTTTGAAGATTTTATATATTCAATGAACAAATTATTTCTTAAATTTTGAATTTCATAAGATAATAATTATATTAAATACTAAAAAGAATCTTAATTCAGCAAGTACAAAAACTGAACTAAGGCAGCTGTGGTTGGTCATCAGGAGACAATATGCTGATGAGCAGGACGAAAAAGCTGATATATCTATTTATGACACATAGCAAATAAACAACTTTCTTAAAAGTTGAGCTTCTCACCAGGATATAATGAGCGAGATTTATCAAGTACTCGAGCTTTAGTAAAAGCTCCATAGTTTGGCTTCCTAGATTGCGATGATGGTCCAACTCGATCACTTCTGTCTCTATCGCTTCTCTGTCTGCCATTAAAGAGAAACGTAAGTATTCCTTTAAGATAATTACTGATACCTACGAAGAAGAAGGAGATGAAGGGCACCTAAAATGGAAGAAGAAAGCAAGGGCACCAGCCAGTGTCACAACACCAGCAACAGATTTCATAACTTGGTTTCCTGGCTTTCTTGTAGTTCTTGGAACTCTGCCTTTGGCTTCAACACTTGGACATGGCGTTAGAAGAGATTTCCTCCCACATTCGACGTCAACCTAATGGAATTGCCAATACATTGTTATAAATCTCCAAAGGAATGAAGGGAATAAAAAGGGGAGGAAATACCTTCTTTGTTTTCTCAACACTTTCGAGATTCACGATGGAAGTAAGATCATCATCAACGTAGCAAAACATTTGCTTGTTCGGTTTGATGGTTTTCTCTATTGTGATTTGTATTTCTTCTATGCACAAAGGACATGAGCTGAGAACAAAGTCATCTCGGACAGAACCAGGAATAGAAGAAGAACAAGCAAGAATGTCCAAACAATCAGCATGGATATGTAACTTTTTGGCCATTCGATTTACGAAGCTGCTTATTTTGCCATAACCCAAGCAAGACATCTCAAGGTTAACCGCCATTTTTTTGTCCAAGCTATGCGTTGCCATTGTCAGTAATATGTTGTGTGAAGCAGCTGGAGAAGTATGATGTAAATTGAGCCGAACCAAACTAAAATCATTGACAGAGGATGCGCGATCACGGATCGATCGATCTATATTTTCTGGCTTATGATATTTATCAGGAACTTTTTGTTCGTTAAAGAGAATAAATGCAATGCAAGAAAGGGTAGAAGAAATACATGGTGTATGATCGTTACCAGAATTAACTGAAGCAGCAGAGTAGACTTCAATAGGACCAGATATGTATTTGCTTACTGTACCATCTTCAATGGAAGATGGCACACTAAAACATGTTTCCTTGCACAAGCTTTCCTTAACCTCAACTGACTTGTCTTTCTCTATTTTGGTTTGTTGGCAAGAACGATCTTTTGGGGAAAGCTCATGCTTCTTTGATTCACCTTCACTTTCATTTAAGTTCCTTGATAATAATTTGTTTCTAAAATTGCTTACAGTGGAATATTTGTAGACTTTTCTCTCTTCCTTCTCATCATCCCACCCAAGAGGTAACTCAGCATTGATTGACTTCTCCTTAGAACCACTCTTAACTTGGCACACAAAATTCTCAGACCTGATTTTGCTGCATCTACATTTGATTTTTTGGTCATTGCACAAGGGACAAATGCTGGAGAATTGGCAACATTCAAATCTATTTTGAGTAAACGAAGATGGAACCAAGAAAGCTATGCTCTCACTGCAGGAAGGGTACCTCAGATCATCACACTTGCTTGGTAAAATGAGACGATTCTTTGCAAAAGAACCTGCACAATCCATTGCATCTTGGCTTTGTTTTGATGAAGGATTTTTCTTGTCTGCAAACAAAGTCAATAAGGGTTCTACTTCTGAACTCACCATGCTATAATATGATTCTTCCAGTTTAAAATCACTCACTGGGGGATCAAGTGAATTCGAGTTATTTGCTGAAAGTAATTCAGTTTGACTCAAGTCGTCATCATCTCCATCAAATCCATTGCTAATACCATGAACTTTAGGTTTAACAAAGATCCCCGTGTCATCAAACCTATTCTCCATAGAATCATCCTTTCTTTCCAATGAATGCTCTCTAATAGAATTTTTCGAGTCTACCTTATTAGGAACCATGTGATCCAAGAAGGAAACAAGAACAGAATCTGGGGAGAGACAGTTCATTTTGCATGAGGCGACTTCTACAGAACTTGCAATAGTGGAAGCTGGAGATGAGGTCTCAACCTCAATGGAGTCAATATTCAGCTCAGCTTTAAACCTATTCCCAACATCCTTCTTAAGAAAAACATTATCAGCATCAAATTGTTGAGAATGCCTGTTGGATTTTCTTAAAAGCCCACATCCTTCCCCTACATCTGTTAAACAAATCCTTGTATCATGGTAAGTGGGGATCTCACTATGTGATGAAGAAGAGAAGAACTGATCAGTTTGGATTAAGGTCTCCTCTTGACGTCCACCAACATCCTCCTCATAGTGATTGTTGTCCTTAAAATGGTCCATGAAACCATTCCCTGGAATATTTTCCTCTACAAAGGATGCTATGCCATGGGAGGTTTCCCTGACTCTGCAGCCAATATTGGCAACATCAGATGAGCCATTTGAGAGGAGGTCATTAAAGATGCTGTCAGCTTCATCAGATCCTGAATCATAATATTGATAATGCTTCCCACTGCGAGCTTTCTGCAGAGAGGAGAAAGAGCATAACACCCTAATAAAGCAATAAGAACAGAAGAATAAATTTGCAACATATCGAACTATATCCTATCCAGCATCAGAAAATCTCTATCTTGCCTGTCGACAAGTTTCACTCGTATCATTCCATGGGCTGCTACCATTGAACTTTGAAGAGCAAAAGTGGGAGAGCTCCAAGTACTTGCGAATACCATCCACCAAATTTGTTGGCATCGCAATTGCATAGGTGACAATATCAAAATCTGGAACCTAACACAGCCAAACATTATGCATTGTCACATGCAGATGGGTTCAAGAAAATAACTAAAATATAACGTTTCTTGCAGTTATTACATTCAATTGCTTCGATCTCGCTTTCTTTGAGAGAGAGCGAATGCACATACAAACTCTACGAGTATCTCGCTTCTCGACAACATCGGATGGAGAGAACATATCTATGCCAGTTAAACCAAGTATTTGGCATATCTGTCAAGAGAGATTATGCTGAAATTGGTTGAAATTAAATAATCAAAAAAGAAAAAAAAATATAAGATGATTTATATTTCTTTGACAGAAATATACAGCATGGAAGACCTTCTCTTTTGAACAGAAACAGTTTTTCTTTTGCAGAAAATTATTTGATAAAGAATATCTGTTATAAAGGGATCACAATAATTTAATTTATTATCAACCATAAGTTTCAAGCCAAAAACTTGTATAGAGCTTTAGTCAACCTTGGAAGCAATAAGAAATTTGCTGATTAAAACGTGAAGCTAAGTAAAGATCATCACTGATAAAAGTGTGAAGTATATGCAAATATACATGCACTTTTGGCAAGAAATCATGAAGAAAATCTATAAAAATGGTAAATTTTCTATAAAATATAAAATGTACCACTGAATTTCAAATGCCACCACTAAAAACTTATATATGACCACACCATGTGAAACCAATACAAGCACCATCTTGTACCTTTGCATATGCCCCAATAAAGTAACATTGAGGTCATGTCTGCTATTCATATTGTGCAGGATGACATGGACTTATCAAATAATACTTACCCTTCCAGAACGAAGTTGTAAATTTAGATGGGGCTAATGAAAGCAATACCTTGAGAAATGAGTCAACCTTGGGATATGGCATGTATCTACCATCAATTCTGCCGGATGAAGTTCTTTCATATATGTACACTTTTGAATGCTTAAGTTCTCCATGTTTCTTCAGAAGCATCTTCCACAGTTTTTTTGACACCTGAAACCTGCAGCATGGTTGCAAAAAGAGATTCATCGTGACTCTATTTCATCCTAGCCATGGCAAACTGAAATAAAATGCTCTACTTTTAAATGAGGAAATTATTATTAGTATAATAGATAGATCGGCATTTTGAGGTTTTATTTGGAGATGTTTCATTGTTTTTCAAATAAACTGTCACCTACTAAACAAGTGCATGCCTTGCTTTTGATTCGTAAAGGTAATGCATGCAATAGCAGAATTTCAATGTCTCATTTTTTAGTCCATGTTAATCAGCAGTTCGACGTAGAATTAGTTGCACTAGTTTATTATTTATCATTTTTCTAAACATATGAAATGCTTCTTAAAGGAAATGATTTGACTTGTATTTTCTATGAGAGCTCATACCAGACCATGTTTTGATGGAGTACACTGAAAAAGATAAAAGCAATGGTAAAATGGCTCTAGATCCTACATCATGTTCATTGGTGGATCCACGTTGATTTGGAGGGAAACACCTCACCCATAAACTCCCTTTACTAGCTCATGTGTAATCAGGAAAATATAACCTAGCCAATTCAATAAGGCATGATACCATTTCTTATCTCTTGCATTTGCTTCATTTGGGTATCTGACCCTGCTTAAATTAAACATTGTTTTAACTTTTTTCTTTTAATTTAAACTCAATAATAACAAATGCCTTAGACTTTCACTGAATGGTTGAGGTCACAGAACTAATTCTGCCTACATCTTTTTTAATCAGACAAAAGTTTCTAACAATCAAAAGTCTCTCAGCACCCTTCTCCCCTGTACACTTAAGTTTGATATGGCATTTCTTGCATTTTTTCTTTGTGCACAATACTGAGCAACATAAGACTTATTATAAGAGGCAAATGGAGAAAACTAAGAATTACAAACTGAAGCAGGCTTACAGCATTTCTCCATCAGCAAGCAGGTCAGCGATTGCAACTTCATTGTCAAACCTTACATGTAGAACTTGTCCAAGCCAAATTCTTGTCTGAGTCTACAAAGGAAAGGTTTTCCAAGAAAAAAGCAACATAAATAACAATTAAACAACCCTTTTTGAAAGAAGAAAGCTTCAGGCAAATATCCATTAGATAAACTCCAACGTAGGACGCAAGATTATTACTGTTTAGACAGCATACATCAAAGGTAGTTTTTTAACTTGCGCATAATGGAATAAAGAAACACATCCTCTACATGTTAAAGGCTGCCAAAGGTGTCATAATGAGAGATAGGAGAAATACAAGGGAAAACACAAGTAGACAAAAGTAAATGGTTAAGTTAAAAAAAAAAAAAAAAAAAAATCAGAAGAAGGATACATTACCTCATAAATTAACAAGTCATTCTAGCTGCTAGATATTCCCTGATATGGTCAATTATATAGACATTCTTAGAAAAGATGACGGATCATTAGATAAACAATTTACCATTGCTACTTAAACGTATTAGCGATGTTTAAATAGAGCAAAGTTGAATACTGGATCGTCATCATCATCACATGAGCAAAGATTGATGCAAGATATACCACTAGGTTTATGGTAAGCGAAACACGACATCAAACACTTAAGTGCCCCTTGTCCTCTCTGGTCTCATCTCACTAAAAACTAAAGGATAAATCCCATCTCACGTCGGTGAGTGGGTGATGTCTCTCCCCATACCAGCAAATCAGAAATTAAGAGCGACTGGAGAAAACGCATCCAAAATCAACAATCACACTAGGTAAAAAAGGGATTGGAGTGACAACGAAGAACCTGCAGGAAGACGTCATCGAGCTCGCGGAAGCTCGTTTCGGCCGTATCTGGCGAGGAATCACTGACTCTAAGAACCTCCGGCAATCCCGTCTTCCCTGAGCGCCACATCCCCCCTTTCCCGCCAAAACCAGAGCCCTATCCAAATCCAAACGTTTGCGAAGCAGAAACTTCGACTTCACAGCGAAATTAGAGTCGGAAGAGACTCCGACACAATTAAATAGCGATCAATCGCGGAGAAATCTCTATCGCTTTCAGATTAAAAAATGTTCTCTTGCCCATCGGTTTAGCCGAAGCACTTGCCATTTTCCGGTTGCTCTGTAAGTCGTATTCCATGAGGATAAACAAATGGCGAGAGACGGTGCTACCCTCTGTCAAGTCCACTGTCGACTTCGTCGTCTCCACCCGTTTCGCTCAGTTGTCCGCGTGTCGCTCTTCTTATCGCGTAACTTACTTTTCGAGAGCTGTAACGACCACCTGGGCAATATCTGCTCGATCGAACATTCCGCCTCCTTTCTTTGTCCGACATCATTTTGGCCGAACGATTTTGATCCGACGACTAACTCATCTGCAGAATTTCAGTTTGACTTCGTCAAATAAATTATTCATTGCAGAATTCGTAGAACGTTCCACATTGTCCACGTTTTGCCCGTCGACAATGAGGTTGGCCTTGAAATTTGTAAAACGAAATGCTTCACGATTAGCAAAACAAATGTACGGTGTCGATATAAAACGTTCGTCTTATTATTATTTTTTTTAGATCAAATTGAAAATACACCAAAATCAAGTCCAACGAATTTCAAAATTTACAAAATTTATAAAAAAAAAAGATAATGTTTTATTTGATAAACAAATAAGTTCCTCATGTTTTTAAAAAAAAAAAAAAAAAAAAAAAATTGATAGATTTTTTGAGCCAACACTAATAACACTTGGTAGCCGCCCCCTTGAGAGGGTGGATTGAGCTTGGTTAGATCTTTTGCAAGAGAAACATACAACATTTTTTTTTTGTTTGATTTTTAGAATTTTTAAAACATATAAGAAAATATAGAAGCAAAGTATAGAAAAATAAAAAAAATTAAGAATTTTTAATAATTTTACTAATCATTTAGCCTAAATGTATGTCATCTCTTTACATGTTATTTCTATCTAATAATACATATAAACATATCAAATTGGGTTTAAAACATAGATGACACAAATCTAACATATATAAGAGAATGATAATAAAGTTAAACTTAAAACTATTTTTTATAAAATAAAATAATATTTAAATTATTATATGCATACTTGTTAAACAAAATCTTAATATTAATATACCAATTATACTATAAAAAAATATATAATACAATATCTCTCAAAACATTTTTTAATTACAAATCTCTTAACTCACATGTCATTCTGTTCATATTTTCTTTATGTGCTTATAATATGACTTGTAATGTAAGTAATAAAAATAAGTTTTGTAAGACTCAATAGATGAATTTCTATTTAAAATAGATAATAATAAATACAAATATGATATATTTATAATATTTATAAACATATATATTATAAATAAATAATAAATACATACTCTATATTATACATATGTAAAATTAAATATTTTATTTTTTTACATAAATATTTATTTTTTTTATAATTATATTTAATTTATTTTTTATCTTTCTCTCATACATCACTCTTTATAATAATTGAGCTTAGATTTTTCAAATGATTATTATCTCATCTCATCTCTATATGATATTTTATCATATTAATCTAAATCTTAGACTATAAACATATCATAGCTAGTCAATCATTTTAATTATATATTATATTTTTAGTACATCATGCCTTACATAAGTATAAGAATAATTGAAAATATCTCAAACATGTCATATCTATATATTATGCCCTATACAAAAGTACTAACGATAATAAAGAAAGAGATCATTATTGTCATCTCATAACTGGTCAATAACTAATCAAGCTTAATATCTTGTGCTAATGACTCATCATATGTAATAATAATGTGATAATATCTTAAAGAAATATAATCTTATTCTTGTTATTATGGTACATAATCATACCATATATCATATTCTAACATAATACTGTCACAGGCAATGTACACAAAAGATTTATATAATTTATTATATCATTTATTTTTTTTATTTCTTTTAATTTTCATCAAATTTCTCTTTTCTTAGTGATGATAGTTATAGTTCATAGAAAAAATCATATAAAATTAAATGTAAACATATATGTTTATATAATATATCATATTATATTAACTAATGAATATTAAAACACTTATACATAAATAAATAATGTTATGCTAATAAGCTTAATTAAAAAAATTTCATAATTATTAAAAATACTTAACTACTTAGGTTTTTAGATATTACTCTAATTTTATTATTTTTTTTCTTTTAATTTTTTACATAAGAGATAACAAGTAAACTTTATTACAGTATGATCTCTTTTTGTTAATATCATGCTTTTCAATACTTATTATGTTCTAAAAATCATATGATATATTTTCTCTTATTCTCCCTTAATGACATTTATTTAGTTTAGAAAATACTTGAATATTTCAAAAATCTTTCATTTCTTATTTTTTTTACAAATGACTTTGATATATTATACATTACCTAGAGCATACCATATGTTTATGATAACAAACTATTTATTAACTCAATGTTTAAGTGCCAGGTGCCATGTACAATACACTCAAACTTGACATATTATCTATTGCTCAATGTATATAAACATAAAAAATTTGGGTATCATACATAACCCACAAGATGGATGCAAGAAATAGCTAAATCTCTCTATTTTCTTTCTCAAATCGATTTCATCAACACACTGAAAGTAAAACTTTATAATATTATAATAATAATTATAACAAAAGACCTTAAATATTATCATCTCTCATAAATTTTGACTTAAATACCAATTTAACTCTTAAAATTCCAAAATAGATTTCTCTTAAATGACCATGTTAACTAAAGCTTGCAAGAAAAAAATAATGCAAAATTTCTTAAGAGTTATAAGATATTTTAATTGAAACTCACCTTATTAACTATTTCATTGTAATAGCTCAAAACAATTCTCTTCTCAAATTTAGTAGCTTCCCTAATTATAGCTTTGATTTCCTTTTCTTGCTATACTATTCTTATCTCCTCTTATAATTATGATATTGTTAACCCCTATTCTCTCTTTTCATCTACCAACAACTCCTTTTCTTTATTTTCTTTATTTTCTTTATTTTTTTTCTCAAACCTTCCATTAGTCGTAGCTTTGTAATATCCCACAAAATTTACCTTAATTATTCTCCCAGATTTTTTATTCACATATTTGATGTGTGTATCTAGTGAGTTGCTTAAAAAGCATGCTTGGATGATGATAATTAGATCTTAGGTTCAATATTTTATTGTGAAGATATCATTATAAGGAATCGATAGACTATAATTTGCTTTTTTTGGAGATCTAGATTTCCAATGAAAAGAAAAAACAACAAGTGTGTTATATAAACTATGGCTAACTTATCCTCTTATTAAATAAGAGGATAAGCTTGCTCCCTTGCCTTGAAAACTAGTTGTGGCATTTGAAAAGTGAGTGACAAACCATAAAAGCAGGGAAATGAGGAGTTTGGAGAGTGAAGGAAAGCCTTTCAATTTTTTGGTTGTGATTTCTTATGTCATTTTGGTGAGATAAAAAAGGAAAGAGGAGAACTTAAGGAAAACATAAGTTTTCAACCCTAACTTGTGAAAAATGCATTTTAACATAAGTTCTAATCATAGCTTTTGTCCTTAAAGCATGTATTGGTTGTTTATATGATTAAAAAAGTGGATCTTACAAGTTTAAGGCTGTTGTCATGAGGGTTGAAGACTACAACCATTCCAATTGTATTGATCTTATTAGATAATCATTTAGATTGTTTGTAATGAGCCTACAATAAGAGTTGGTGAGAGGCCTTCACCATAAGCATTTATGGGTTTTTTACTTAGATTGTACTAATACTATTTTAGTATTGGACAATACTTTGTGCTACAAAATGTCTAAATGAGAATCATGTACCTGATCCTTGATCTGATCAAATAGTCATTAGGGATCATATTAATACAAATCAAAATAGGATAATATGATCAACACAATATTATTTACCTGTGATCATTTGTTTAATCACTTAATTATATGGATCATGTTAGTAAGATGCACATATCAAACTGATAGGCTAATACATAATATATTAGTCATGAATCATATTTGTATGATGCTATTATTGAATGATTACATTTGAGATTATGATATTATACATATTTATTACGAATTGTATAAGTATGAAAGATGAATTGGACTAGTATGATTAGTTGTTAGAGATATCACGTCATCATACTAGTATGATTATTAGATCGACCTTGTACAATTGTTTCTAAACTATTCAAAAAGCATTAGACATGCATTATACAAAATATTATTAGTTATTGTACCCTACAATGTTATGGTAGAAATATAAGGCATGAATTAAACAAATACAAAATGAGAATTAAACTTGTATGCTTACTTATTGAAATATAATATAGATCATCTATCTGGTCCTTGATTTAACCTAATGACTATCATGGATCGTATTTACACAACTAGAAAATTAGACTGGTATGATCAAAGTAATGTAATGATTCAACCTTAGTAAAGCCTAATCACACAGTCAATAAGATTAATCATATTGTATGATGAGATGATAATAAATGAATAAGTGAGTAGTTTATTATGATAAATTAATAAAGCTTTTAGAAAGTATTTCTAAAAAAAATAAATTATTATTAATAATAATTAATATAAAGTTTGTAAAAAATATGGTGTATTAATAAAAAGAAAGAAAAAGTAATGAAAGAAGTTTCATAGAGTTGTTAGGTAAGTAAAGAAAAAAAAGAGGTTATTATAACTTAGGAAAGAATATGATGATCATATCAGATAATAATCTGATAGATATGATATATATGATATAAATCACCTATAGTATCATAGTGCTTAGAGATTGGGTCATGACATTTCGAGGCTTTGACATAGTAATAATGAGATAGTTCATTCACAGGGTGTTGCAGGCACTCAAAGATGAGGGTCTAACATTCATTCTAAGCTCTTCATTCTTCTTTAGCACAAGATTTTGTTACTAAGGGATGAGACTTATGATGATGAGATACTTCACTCTTGTGTATCATGGGCACTACGAGTGAGTGATATTATATAATATCTTAAAAATTGGGATGAGAAATTTTAATAAATTCTGATAATGAGATATTAAAAAGAAGAATAAAAGAGAAATAATTTATGATTTTAAAGAGAGAAGAGTTATAAATAATTATTTTATTCTAAATATATTTTTAAAATTTTTATAAATTTTTTAAAATTTTAAACAATATTTTAATATTTTTAAAATATTATATAATATAATATCATAATATTATATGATATGATCTTATGAGAGAATCAATTAGGTGAATACATGTATAAGATAGAATGGAATCGTATAAGTATGACTACGTTAATGTAAGAGTACGATAGTACATGATCGACTATAGGTCGTAGTTGTTCGATAAGTCTTAAGAAGGGTTGATTATATAGTATAATCATAGATTATTATATGGAATAATTTAGAAAGAGAGAGAATGAATATAAGACAAACACAAATGATCATAAATGTGAGTTGATAATCATATAACATGATTATGATATCTTGTTAGATCGTTAATACATAAGAGTAAATAATCAATATACAATATATCATTATATAGTATAAAGGACTTAAATGTATAATACTATAGAGTGTAGAGCTCAACACATGGTCTTATAGGTATCAATATAATAATGTGTGAGGACCAAATAAATATTAATCATACATTACTATAAAAATGATTATACAATATCATTAAATGATAAGAAAATGAAGTGGTTCAGTATGAAATAGTCTACGAAAAGATATCCTAAAATGATCATACAAAATGATAAAGTGATCATGCTAGTATGATTAGGATATAATAACATCACGTATATGACCGGCATTGATTTTAACTTGGTAATAATTATAGGGTTTGGATCATACAAGTGATACAAATAATATTATACTGTATGATGTAATAATAGTGCGCACAAATAATCAATTGAAGAGTGTCATATAATATTATAATTTTTAACGTATAATACAATAAGATTATGATTAATATTGTAAACAAAAATCGTTAGTATGATATAAGAGGAATAACAATATCTACTAATATAATAGTGAAATAATATTAGTATAATATAAAGAAATTATTGTAGGTCTATGTAAGATTTGAAAAACATATTGTATGAATATATGGATCATTCATGTATGATTAGTAGAAATTGAACATAAATTAAAACTCAAAAGAAATTCATATGAAGGGATATAATTGTTAGAGACATTTGAAGGGCTAAGCATTTGAAATATCACGAGAACAAATATAAATAAAAGATTGGCTATGACTTAGAGAGTTTTTTTTTTGAAAAATGTGAGAGGTGCAACACTTGGTCATAATTATTAAAAAAATAAAAAGAGCAAATGAAGATGTTCTTAAGCAAATTAGAGAGGACTTGTGTAAGAGACAAAAGCAAACATATGAACATAGTCTTAAGTGTTGTAGTAATCGAAGGAATTAAGATTTGAGCATTGATGAGACCATTATTCAATTTTAAAAGATAGAAAAAAGCATGTGTACAAAAAAGCATGAGCAAAAACATATATAACATATAATTAACTTGAGATTATCTAAAGTGACAAATGCTATGTTAGAATAACATATTTTAGATATGAGCAAAAACATCCTTTACTTGGGTTATTTAAGTATAAAATAATATGTTCCTAAATTTGCCTAATTTATTAACTAAAAATGATATTTCTTTAAGACAAATCTCTAAAGAGATAAAAAAATAAAATTAAATTAAATTGTGTAAAGATATAAAAGATTTATGTCTATAAAAGTTAAATATGTATTATTATTTTATTTTTTTAAATACTCATATTTTTTATTTATGTTATATTTTTGCAAATAAAACTTGCATATGTTTATCTAAAGATTATAGTACTTAACATATATGCACAAATATTTGCCACCACGTTAGTGTTAGTTGGCTTATGTCTATTTTTGTTTTATATTTTTAGGTCAAAAGTGGACATCACATGAGACTATTGGGATGAAGTGAAAGCTAACAAATGATGATATAAAAACAATACTATAATTATTACTAGATTTGTAATTTTTATATTTATTTTATTTGAACAAAAAGGATATGTAAAAGAATTGTAGCTATTGATATTATATGCACATGCATTTATAAAGTCAAATGCAAAAACAAATTTATGCTTCCATTTTATTATTAAATATGTTTTTGTTAGTTTATTTTAAAAGGGCAAATATTTGCTTCTACTATAATTTTTTAATAAAAAGTAATAAATGATTTTTACATATTTTGAAAATGTTAAAAGAAAAGAGAAAAAAACTGATGTCGTGGCACCAAATTCCTATATCAAAGGTGAGTGGTTGCCAAATATTACATGTTTGTGAGGATATTTATATCTTATTTCAAAATTTTAAATTAGTATTGGTTTTCAAACTTCCATGTAATATTATAGTTATTTTATTATGTATTGTTATTTTTGTCAAGATGTTTCAATATTATTGTGATTTTTTACAATCACTCATTTTTAATAGTGTGTTCTTATTGTGAGTTTTGATAACATGATAAATTTATATTTTGAATGTAATTTATTAGATTATGTTGATTTATGTCAGGTGAGATATGACATGCATCCTTGAAACTTTTCTTTTATTTTTCTTCTTCTTCTAATTCCCTTTGACTCCAAATGGCCTTATTATGCTTATCCACTTGCCAAATGTGGTAAGCCATGCAATTACCATTTTATCCTTACTATTTATAGAAAATCCCAACTCCTTTACTTTAAAAAATTATTATTATTATTATTATTATTATTATTATTATTATTATTATTATTTTATTTCTTAATTTTTTAAATTCATAATAAATTGAATAGAGTTTCAAAACTCATATGAGAAGCATCATTAAATTTCTTGCATTATGCTTAATCTAATTATATGCTCAATTCCATATTTTTAATTGCTTTATAAATTGGCATAATTTTTAAGCTATTATCAAAAGATTATTATTTTATTATGCTGTACTATATTCTCAAAATACTCATTTAATTACACTAAATACAAACATTATCAAACTCATACACGAGTTTCTTATTTATATATATTTTATAAAAATAAAAAATCTCAAGACATGACACTCTCCTCTCCTCCATAACATTTTTGCCCAAATTTTAAAAGAAATCTCTATGTTGAGCTTTCATAGTTTTTTCCACTTTCTATGTTTCTTTTAGTTTACTTAAAATTTTTTATAGCACTTTAATCATAATAATTGATTTGTTACTTAAAACTATATCCTTTCTTATATCTAGTAAATTTTCATTTCTTATGCATAATATCTATTGATATGCAAGGAATTAGTGATATACTTTCTCAATAAAGATATATAACAAAATATCATGAATTCTAGCCAACTATATTGGTAAAACTATTATATATGCTACTTTGCATACTATTTTTCCTAATCTAAAATAGAATGATATACTTGGGTTTCAATTTTTCTTCTATATCGAATCTAATAACCTTTTAAAGAACTAATTTTTAATAATACATGCTCTTTTTCCTATAATTCAACATTTTTATTCTTAATATCAAAGTATTTGCTTATCTATCTTGTGTAGTTTGCATTCTTTCTTTTGTCAACTTTACTTTCTTGATTACCTCATCAATAAAATTAGACTTAATTAATTATTTTTCTTTACCCTCAAACTAGAATGAAGAAGATTGACATTTCTTTCTAAATAGAGTTTTACAAGGAGTTATTCTAATACTAGTCTGATATCTATTATTATATTTAAATTCTACTAAAGATAAAATAATTTTACAAATCTTCTCCAAATTCTGGAATATACAACCCCCATAAGTCTTAAAAAACTTTGATTGTTCTTTTAGTTTGGTTATCTATTTGAAAGTGAAACACTATATTAAACTTCAATTGAGTACTAAGAGCTAGATGCATATTCTTCCAAAAATGTGATATAAATTTGAGATCATTATCAGACTAATTATTTGTAGTATCCCATGCAATCTTCCAACTTATTGCATATAAATGTTTGCAAATCCTTTTATTAAATATGCTACTCTCACTACTAATAAGTGTGAAGATTTAGTTAACCTATTAATTATAATCCATATATAATCATATCCTATATGTGATCTAAGCAATCTAATTATAAAATCCACAAGAATGCCTCATTTTCACTTAATATTAGTCAAAGGTTGCAATAAAATTTTAAGCTTTTGTTGCTTCCCTTTAATAATCTAATAGATCGAACTATTACAATAAAATTTTAAGCTTTGTTATAGCTAGGTTGAGAATCTTATTAGAATATAGTTTTCTTATAGTTTAGATATAACCAACACTTCACATTAAATAACTTGGAGCTTGATCAAATCCCTCCCTAATAAATAAAGATGCTCCAAAGTAATAAATCACATAAGGCCATAAACAATACAAAGCACAATCCAACTATGAATGGATACTTAACCATCTTTAATTTTTTTTATTTAGTTTAAAATATCTTATCTTAAAATTGATCTTTTTTAAAGGACTATATCTAGTTAGGTCATATATGGTCTACATTTCTTGTGTAATGCACAATAATTATATTTGCTCTTCTAAGATGCTAAATTATTTCTAAAATAATATCTTTAATAAATTCTAACCATCTTCTTTATCTTCGATTGAGTTCCTTTTGAATGAAAATATATTTAAAACTTTGATGATTAGCTAATATTTGGAAAATTATTATATAAAGATAATGTCACTAGATTTTCAAGAGAAACATAATAGCTATCAACTTTAGGTCATACATTTAGTAGTTCTTTTTATGAGGTTTCAATTATCTAGAGACTTAAGTTATTACTTTTTTAAATTATATCATCAACACGAACTATTCTTGAAAAAAGCATCATAATAAATTTGATAGCCATATGTCCTTGTAAAATTAAGACTAGGGTTGATACAATTTTTTTCCATTTCTAAAACCTTCATCACAAGAAGAATCATATTCAAAATTCACTACTTTTTTGAGTCAGACTTGTTAAAAGAGAAGTGATATGAGAAATCCTTTTACAAATTTTCTATACTAGCTTATAAATCCCAAAAATCCCTTAAATTTAAACACATTTGTATTTGAGGCAAATTTACATGAATTGAAATCTTTTGAAGATCTATTATAATTCCTTCTAAATTAACATCATTTCCAAAAAAAACACCACTTAGAATAACAAAATTTTATATTTTAGGAATTTAGCATTTAGTTGATGTTTTCTTAGTGTTTGTAATATACTATGTTAATATTGATATGATTCTCAATATTCTTTAAATATATTAGAATATCATCAATAGATACAATCATAAATTGTTTAACATATATTTTAAATACTATTCATCAAATCTATGAATACAACATGTACATTAGTTAACCCAAATGATAATACTAAAAAATTCATAATATTCATATCTAGTTTTGAAAGCTATTATATATATATATATATATATATATATATATATATATATATATATATATATATATATATATATATATATATATATATATATATATATATATATATATATATATATATCTTCTTCTTTTACTTATAACTAATGATAGCTTGATCTCAGATTTATCTTAAAAAATAATGTCAATCTTATAATTAATGAAACAAATCATTTATTCTTTGTAGAAGATACTTATTTTTAATGATAATCTTATTCATTTTTTTATAATTAATTCAGATTCTTTTGTTTTTATCTTTCTTTATAAATAAAATAGGTATCTTATTAAGATATATTAGGTCTAATAAAACTCTTATCTAATAACATTTATATTTAAACTTTTACTTATAATTCTATAAGTGTTATTTTATATGAAACTTTAGATATAGACTTAACTCCATAAACAATTAAATTTTAAATTCAATTTCTCTCTTAAGAAGAAGTCTCCATAATTCTTATAAAAGCAAGTTCAATTATTCATATACCATTGGAAAATCTTGACTCTTTTCAAAGTTTTAACCAATTCAAGTATAGATAATAAGAACCCTTCACTTTCTTTAGATAACAACTTTTGTGCCTTCAGTATAGATATAAAAAAAATTAACTTTTTCCATAGTAAACTATTTCTTCTTACTCTAGGGTTCTTAATTTCACTTCTTTCTTTACACAATTATCTCTACTTGATGTTAAACTAATTAGTTTTTTCTTAAAATGATATCAAACTCTATTAAGTATAATATTATATGTGCAACACAAAATTCTTTTCATTTAATTTTTATATACTCTTAAATGCACTACTTAATTCTAATTTCTTTATCATTAAATAATTCAACTAATATATAGTATTTTTTAGATGTGGTAATTTCTTAGATAAAATGTCACACATATGCTATGTAATAAAAAAAATGGAATTCTTCATAATCAAATAGAATTGATATAAAAATTTTTAAATTAATAAAGTACATAAAAATATCATTAATGGAATAAGGAGTAGTTTATAGTGGAAAAATGACTATAGCATCAAAAAACCAAGGGTTTGGTTTATTTGAACAAGGACTATAGCATCTGTAATAGATGAAGATTGAAGACTTAACTTACTAATTTTGGAGCCACGGACTAAACTCTTTATAGAGTGGCTAATCCACAAAGAACTTACAATCTTAATCATCTATATTCTTAGCATATTAAATATTTTTTTCTTTATAATTGTAGTACTTAGGATCATAATCATGATTCATGCATTTTTAGTTGATTTTTGGCGATATATAGTATGCATTAGGTGTGTTATATTAGATTTAAAAAATTAAGTAATTTAAATTTTAATTTTTATACAAAAATGTTTTAATAAAAAAATTTGTCTAAGCACCCAACCCTTGACTAAGCCCAAAGGCTCGAGCCAACTGGCTTGAAGCAATGAGCATTGGTCCTTAGGGAGCCACAAGTTAGCATACTAGTTGAAACCAAGTTAGATCAAGCCCAAGTCTTAGTTAGGGTATAGTTTTACAGACTTAAGTTAAATCGAGTCAAGGTATCACTAATGAACTTACCTTAACCATATCGAGATGTTTTATACTGTTGTTGTACCCAAAGATTAAGTATGGATTGAGTCAAATGTATAAGTTGACGCACATGAATATCGATTAAAAACATACATATGCAAAACTACTTAAGAATAGCAAAGTCAATTATCTTTTTGTGATGTGGGATCAAAGCACTCATTGTTATGGTGATGCATCTTTAGCTTCACAAAAGATAACCTGCTCCATTTGATCACATGAATTTGCATTCAAACAGCTATGGTCTCTTCCAACTAGATGAACAGTGTTGTGCCTCATCCAACCATCCATTCAATAAGAATGATATGATGATTTAGATTTATGAAAATGGTAAATATGGGTGGTTTTAATCCAACCATCCATTATTTGATAAAATCAGACTATTGTTGCATCTTTTTCTTCATCTTCATTTATAGTAGAGGCTACCTTTTTGGAAAAGCTAATTTTAGTCATTGCAATGGTTATTTGGGCATATTTTTACATGGATTATAAATAGAGGTCATTTAACAATATTTAGGATAGATCAATCAACTAAAAAAATTCAAAAAAAATATTCATGAATAGTCAAAATCAAGAGCATATGTGCTTGAGAGAGCTGTGGGTTTTTTTTATCATTTCTTGTTTCTACGACTCATCTCTTCATCCATTTTGCACCATTTGATAAAATTTACATCTATAGTTGTTGCGTCACTCTTGTTTGAAGAATTCAAAGGTATAGAAGCTTTGTATGTGTTATTCTTATAAAGCTTTCACATTTTTTTATAGTCAAAATTTTTATAATTTTTTGTGTCTCATTGGAGCATTGAATTATATTATGTTTACCCTTATTAGTTTTGACAAAAGGAATTGATTAATGGAATCTCAATTAGGTGATTGAGGGTAGATATAAACACAGGTTTTGGATTAGCTACTTAAAAATCTTTGTACTTCTCTTGTTTTTTTATTATGTAATTTTTTTCTTTTCATTTTATCAAACAATATTCTTACAATAAAACTTTTATTATTAAGCATAATATTTTTATTTAATTAATTTTTTTTGAAATAACAAAGATTTGTTTGAAATAATATTCATATCAAGTGATATTACAATAAGATTTTTATCAAAAGAATGAAATTTTTAAGATAAGATTTTTATGTCACTTTTATGTGTTTAGGATAATGCAGTCTTATCTGAGGGAGTGTCATCACATAGACCAACTTTGTTCAAGGGCGAGTTTATATTTATTGAAAAAATATAATATATTTATTCTTAAAATTGACTAATTTAGGAATATATTATATTATTGAACATCCATTCATTTTCTGACTAAGAGAGTTAGTGGTGAAATTATGAGAAAACTATTAGGTGAAATCTCTCCCAAGGGAAAATATAAAGTTCAACTTGATTCTTGAGCTACGATATTTTGTGTTGTTATTTGGGTGTTTCTAAGTATAATTGAATCATGAACTTGAAAACAACACATGAGATTTGATCAAAATTAAAAATTATCTATAAGGGTACTTCTCAAGTTGAGGAGACCAAAATCAGTATACTTGTCCATGAGTATGAATTATTTTGCATGAATTTAGATGAGAGCATTAAGATCATGTTTATAAAATTTATAAATATTATTAATGATCTATTAAATCATAACAATGAGTTTTTTTATTGGTGAACATGTGATGAAGATTCTTTGATTTACAAATATATATATATATATATATATATATATATATATATATATATATATATATATATATATATGGCTTCATATTTTTAATATCCATCATTTACACCAAATTAATTTAAGCGCTCATAATTGCAAGCTAAAAGTCATTAAATTTCTTTTAATGAGTTCTACTCATTGACATTTTAATTTAATATTTTAAGCTATTTTGTCAAATTACGTAGCTTTTAGATAAGAAAAAATGATATTATTTATTTTTTACATTAAAATATAAAGTTTATTGTACCATCAATGGGCGATTATCTTCTCAAATTTTTAATTATAGGATTACTAGATGAATTTCTAAAATATAAAAAAAAGGATCTTGTAACTAGGATCTTTGAAACCTTAGTAAGACTGAACAATCTCTCCCTTCTAAATTAAACCTTGAAACAACACTTCCATTGCCCACAAATTGAAGAAAAGGGATCGCTAACACAGAAATAATTTAAAAATTAAAAATTAAAAATTAAAGCTCAACATTTCTTGAGAGAGAGAGAGAGAGAGAAAAGATAAAATAAATGTAGAGATTAAGTTACATCTTATTAAAGAAAAATTAAGGGAAAATGTCGTGTGTGTATTTGAAAAACATTCAAAATGAATGTTGCATAGATGGCTTTCAAAGATTTTGTTCAAATAAATAGTCTGATTGATTTGCAAAAATCAGTTATTACAAATCTTTCTCATGTTTAACTCATCACTATAATATTTTCTACTAGTCAATGTAGAATAGAATTATAGTCTTTTTAGATTTCTTAATGTTAATCTAGCTATTCCTAAACTCCAATATTTATTTGCTTATTTGAGCAAAGAAGCCTTTTTTTTTTGAGCTAATCTTTATGATCTGCAATAATCTAATTGGCTTATTAGATGATTTGGCTAGTTCAATTTAGACTTTTTAATTTAAATAGAATGTTTTGTTGAATTGGATGATATGCTACCTAATAATAATCAAACTATCCATAAGATTGTTTAATAGCCTTCTAACATAACTCATTTTCTGCTCAAATTTTTATGAATGATTCATTTACTATAGTACTCATCATCGAACAAATCATTGGATACTTATTATATAGTTTAATAGTTATTCAACATGCATTTAAGTGACCAAACTTAACCACTTAATGAACTAAGCTAGTTGATAATCTAATTTCCATTGAATTAGCCATCAAACAACAATTAGATGATATGATAACCTTCTAACATAACATCTAAATTATGGTTGAGAATTTGTTGACAGACTTTTTCCACCAAAGGGTTTAATGTTCATCGAATGCCTAATCAAATGGTTTGATATATTATTTGACAAAGATCTTTTTGTCAATTAAAGCTTATTGCATCATTTGATTATCCTAAGACTTTAAATGATTAAAATATTTATCTAGATGACTTTGCATGAACTAATACATGATCACCATACATATGGAGTAATATGTGTAATTCCTAGGTTTGTTTTATGTTTGACATATTTGAATATCCATGAATTTTCTTTCATCATATTGGCTTTGGTTATTACTTTAAAATATAGAAATTATAAGTTCAATTTAGATAAAATCTAAATAAAAATTCTTTTTTAAAGTAAATGCATGAGTGCACTTTGAGTCATGTTGATATGTAAGCCTATGATGCATTTACTATTGATTAAACTAAGATAAGCACTAACTCAATCGTCACATGTCTTTTAAAATTAGTAACCAAATCTTGTTATTCATCAATTCTTTACGTCATTGCACCATTTTGATGACTTCCATAAACTTTATATAATCAAATGCTATTCAACTCATGTTCTTTTTATCACCATTTCTACCCATTTTATATTATTAGATGCATACTTAGACAAAATAAATCATCATAAAAACATACTTAAAGAGTATATTATTATCAAAAACAAACATAACCTTTTTGACTCAGAGTACAACACAAAGCAATTTTTACAATTTTGTTGGGATAATAATTAATTGTTTAAAATGCCATTAAAAAAAACAAAGAAGACGATACCAAAAGCCCAAAAGGAATAAATATAAGAATCTACTCAAAAGGAATAAATCAAACTTAAAACGAGGTGGAGCAATTCATATTAGAATAAAATAACGTCCATCTCTATACATTTTGGTGAAGGTTGTCTTTACAAAGTATAATTAAATGGAACCCCCTGAATCAAAGAGGGGATAATTAGAGAAGTTAAGTGTAAATCATATAAACCCAACATAAGTCATTTAACCTCCTCTCCCGAAGCAAGACCTCCGGGCCAAAAGCTCTATTTGATCTAGAGACAGTTGGTGCGCTCCAGAACACAAGTAATGCAGTGATGTCCTCGACCTGTTTAACCAAAGAGCAAAGCAAATACTACAAGTTAATATTATATCAGATTACATTTTGATGCTTGCAGGTGAGTAATGATACAGAGAGCACACCTTCTTTTTGGATTCTCGACCGAGCCTTCGGCTAGTCGAGAGCATTCAGATCTTGATATGCATCCAATGAATGACAAGTACTCGTGAAACGCAACACCTCTTAAGACCATAGACAATCTGGTAGGAACTATAGGAAGAATGGCTTTGTAAAGTTCATCTTCTGATTCCCTGCAGTAATGCAGAATGAAATAAAATGTAAGCTATAGTTGATGCTTTGAACGAAGAATATCAAGAAGTTGAAGTGTTCAAGGATAGATGGTTGGATTTTTACCTCCCAAAGGAGACGGTGGTTTGGGGTGAGTTGAGCTCTGCATCTTTAAAGCATCTATTTTGGCCGGTTAAACTCTCCTGTGAGAGCAGTTTTCCCAAAACCGTGCTATTAGCGCTGGAAGCCAGGATTTCTTCTGCCAAATCTGAGGTGGTTTTGCAGCCCGAACAAGATCCAGCTGCAGCATACTTCGTTGTGTAATAGCAGACTCCATGCTGAGCAAAGGTAGACCCCATCTCTACATGCTCATTATACCAGGAGAAGGAATCAGGTTCCTCACAAGGAGTTGAGCATGGCTCCAAATTGTCCTGCAAGGATTCAAACACTTCATGCAAAACTATTACAAATTTTTTTGATAAGGAAGAAAAGGAAAAGTTCTCACATGGATTAACAAATTGCAGTTTCTGAACATAATGTCGGCTTCAGATATCAAATCAGCAAGCCCAGAAGTTAGGCCTGTCACCAAAGTTACATCTTTAGAATTGGACAACAGTAACTTTAGATCAGTGTGTCGACTGCGCAATTTTCTCCATGTTTCTGGAACAGAAGCAGCTTCTTCAGAGCATGAAATGCTTTCTCTGGGTTCTAATACAGAGAAGACACGGCTGCACTCGTCTAATAATTGACACTGACTGGATTTATCATCCACCTCTTTGTTATCTAAACTTTCAATGTCCTGACATTGAGGAAACTCTATCTGTGCATTCACCATACCACTATGGTCGTCCAAACTCATGCCAGAAACCATAACAGCTTCATGTGCGTCATCGTTATCCCTTACTCGAAGGATGTCTGAAGAAATATTCAGATCAAATAAATTAGTTGTCCCCGAGCTGTGAAAGAATGAGTTGGACATGGAAGGAAAATTGGGTGTTGTCTCTAACACATCAAGGAAAGATGATTCTGACATGCATGATAAATCCTGCATTATTGAAGTACCACAAACACGGGAAGTTAAAGATACTTCAGTAATGCCACAAGGATCTCCAACAGCTGCATCAGTTGTTGGCTTATCCATCTGAACAACTTCTGATGACCCATTTATTACCCGACCTTGTGAAGTAGAAATATCATTGTAAACATCAGCTCGTGCTGAAGTCTTAACAAGTTTGAGCTCATCAGATGACAGTCCATCATCAGATTGTGAAGATAATACCAAGCAACGTCTATGCTTGGCTGTTCTTTCAATGCAATTTGCTGGAGAATTTGAATCACCCAAAAAATCCTCTAGCACGTTCAACTGATCTGAAACGTGTGTCTGATCACTGTTTGAGTGCTTCCTTAACTTTCCTTTCTTCCTGGTTTTAGCAGCAGTGGGAGTTTTTAACTTCTCAGAGGGATCAATGGTTTCACATGAGTTGGTCTTCTTCTGCAACACCAAACTCATAACAGAGTTTTCTTCTAGTGCTGAAACTGCTCTGCTGATCTCTTCTTCAACTGTTGCTGACAGATCACAGTGGAAATCCCAAGGAATAACCTTAGGCATTGCCAAATGCACAGCACTAATATCAAATGGCGTGGGACTGCTGTTACATCGAATGTTTTGTTCTAAGAAGAGCAGAAGAGAGAACATATAAAATGAATGCTTGTCTAAAAAGAACAAAAGTTGAGACATGAATGCACCAAACAAATATCATTAAAACAAATACTAGGACATGCAAAATATCACTTTTTTCATAAATGCTAATAATATGGAAGAAAAAAACATTATGATGTTTCAAATACACATTAGATGACTCTAAAATCTGGTCATTGGGTTGAAAGCCATGATTAGGTCTCAAGAAAATCAAGGTTCTCTCCCATAGTTCTGAATAGTAACTCTAGACTACAATGCTAAGTCTAAAAACAGAGCAAAGTATATGTTTATATTTCAAAACATAGCTTCTTGAAGATTCTCAGGCCATCAATGCAAGATAGATTACCATATCTATAGATTGTCTCTTACTTGATATCAGAGCGGAATAATTATAACACAATTTCAACGGGAGATACTTCAACTTTTGTCTAACCAAGGGCAGACAAGAGAACCTCTTTAAAACCTTTATCTCTACTACCATAGCACTAGATCAAAGAAATGAAATGTAAAGTAGATTAGCACAAGGAATCTACTTGTATTCCAATCTAAGAGAAAGTTAGAAGTAAGAAAAGTCTGCAGAAATTACAACATATGATGCTGGTATTTCCATGTCAGTTCCACAAACCTTTCAGAGGATGCCTTTTCCAATTTAACCTTTGGAGATTCTTCGCCATCCACAAGGACTTGTTAAAAGGATGGCAAACGAGAGGGAGCTGCTAAATTTAAGAACACACAAATGGCATCAATGACCAAACATTACAACAGAAAGCAGAAACTCAAGAGGTAGTGGTTTTTTATTTTGCTCGTTCTTCTTAGGTATTACAACATAGAAAGGTCCTTCATTTCATCAAAGGTGCAATTCCCTCAACAGCACGCTGGAGGTCTACAAGGTTCTTTAGTTACTTGCTTCCCAAGGGAATGTCTTTGCCGCTGATCATCTTAATAGCCTCTCCCGCCGTTGGATTGTATTTACCTCCCACATGTTCGTTGCATGGAACTGTATGCATCTTGACAGGTACCTTGACGACAAAACTAATATACTGTTCTTAGTTTCATTTCCACAGGTGCAAGTCCAGTGCTTACCATAGGCTAATAGCTGAAAGCCCCTTTCCTGGATTTCTGCAGCCATGTTCCTCATCTCACAGCTTTGTTCCTCATCTCAAGATGTCAAACAGCAATGGCTAACTCGCTGACATCCGAGATATCCACCTTTTCTCCACCAGCACTTATTACAAAGCATCCACCTGGCTCACTCAACTTTAGCCCATATCATCATTTAATATCAAACTTGATGAATGTAATAATTATATTTTTTGAAGATCACAGTTTCTAACAATTTTCAAAGACCATGGCCTTCTTGGATATGTTGATGGCTCACATCCAGCACCGTTGCCAACCGTCCGCCTCCGACAAACAAAGTCCCAAATATCCGATGATGGCATCAAGATCAGTTGATACGCAGTTGAACAATTTCATCCCTCATCGAACCAGTTTTTGCTGAAGTATTAAGGCATGCCATGTCGACTGAAATGTGGCATGCCCTTTATACATCAAGCTCTCAAGTAAGAATTCAACAATTAGAACTTCAGGTGCGTACACTCAAGAAAGGATACATGACCATGTCAGATTATGTCCACAAAACTAAATCTAAAACTCATAGTATCTTAGTTTCCCACACAGTTTGGGTCCAAATTAGGGCTACTTTGCTAATGCGAGCACTGACAAACTAGACCCAATTTCTTTGGAAGATTTCACTAGATTGCTGCTCAACCATGTGATGTTATGTAGTGAACCAATCAAAGCAACAACTCGCAATTTCACTCTCCAAATGCTCCAAATTCTCTCACTCATGCTAATCCAGTTCCTCTGCCTATTCACCGTGGTTGGAGCAGAGGTCACAGCCACATTTGTTCACCGTTTTATGGTCAAGGTATTATTATCTGCCAACTTAGCAACAAATCTGGTCACATTGCTCTCAACTATTATCCTTGTCAAAACCTTGATGTATATCCACTCATCTGCCATCACCATTTACATTTACTGTTTCCTCAACCCATATTGATCCCAATGGTATCTTGACTCTGACACCACATACCTATGATCTACAAATCTTTCAAATCAGCAATCTTTACATCGGCTCAAATTCCATATAAGTTGGAAATGGTAATACAGCTCCTAATTAATTTTGGTTATTCCTTCCTACAAAGAAACTCTCGAGCACTTCCTTTAAAGATCCTTAGTGTTCTTGATATAACAAAAAATTTACTATCAATTAGCCATTTCCCAATGATAATAATATATTTATTGAATTCCATCCTTCATCTTATGTTGCAAAGGATTCCCACACGAATTTAGTGCTCCTTGGCAGTTATCTTTAACATTGATTACACATTCTACCGCAAAGCTAGAACCTACCTATTCCACTTACAATGTGTTACTCACATCTCATTCTACTTGATATGATCGTCTTAGTCATCCATCTCAACAGATATTGATGCAACACAAGAGGACCTGAAAGAGCTCAAAATGCATAAGGCCTAGGTTCATTATAAAACTTGGAGTAGAACACAAAACAAAAGCAAATAAAAACTTGAAAATAACTTTAAAGTATCTTTTTCTAATTAATGGATCATAAAAATTCATTATTTATGAGCTATGATGTTTCTGCTTTGGAGTTATCTTCTTGTTTTTTGTTTATCTTGTTTATCCAGTTAATTTTTAAGTTGAATTATTTTATTTATTTTATTTCGTTTAAATTTATAACTTGGAATCTATTTAATCTCTTAATCAAAAAAATAAAAAATTGGTCTTAGACTTTATCAATTTTCCAAAAACTACCTAGATTGGATCTATTATATAAATGCACAAGAAAATTTTCTCAAGAAGGTGAAAGCTAACATTTCTCTTTGAATCATCTCTCCCCTCAACCACAATCACCAAAGTTTTCTCCCTCCACATTACTATCGGAATAACTCTCACATCTTTACTACCATCAAACCCCCTTCTCTCCTCTACTACCTTCAAAATTCTCTTTCTTTCATATTATTGTTAGAATTCTCTCCCTCCACATCGCCATCAATACCACCCTCCCTCTCCTAGCTGCAACAAGAACTACCCTTTCTCTTGTTGCCAACTATCCCACCTCTCCCCTCACCATTATCAGCCCTAACTCTCGACTTATCACTGATTGGGCCTCTCTCTCTACTACACCATAGTTTAGTACCCTTTCTCTTATCCTCACCACTACTAAGACCACTTCCCTCTAATTCTTACCACTGTTGGCTCTTTTATCCCTCCAACCATCGATGCCCTTTGCCCTTTTCAAGGACACATGCAATCATCACCAAAGGTATTAGACTTTCTACACCATTTTTGCAGGTCAAAACAAAGGCTTTGCTATGTCATATACTGTAATAATCCGTATTTAATGACTACCAAATAAGATATGCAAAAAACGTTTTAGACTAATACTTTAGCATAAGAACAAAGGCTAAATAAAAAACATTAACAAGAGATGAAAAAAATAAGTATTATCCTAATTACCATGATAAAAAAATACATGAACAATTTCATACTTTAAAACATGAAAATTCTAATATTGTGAAATATCTCAATACCTTTGAGGAATTAGTGACTAGAACAATTGTCATAATATAATTGATAGCTGACCAATAGATTTATCTTAAGCAAGATTGAAAATCAGGAAAAATAATAGAATTACATAATTCTTAGTCCCTAAAAAAAGCAAGTATCATCCCAATTATTGGAAAGATTTTAAAAACCTTTTGAATAATAGACTTAAAACTAAAGAGTCAACTCTAACACATCCAAGAGTATCACTAAGCCTAATCTATCTTCATTTCAATCTAGTATTCTAGCTACTAAGTGTACTATAAATAATCCCTAGTATACCATTATAGACACAAACAACATGAATATAAAGTAACAATTTAAATTTATTTTAAACACTAGAAAGAAGATCAGCTTGAGCTTGAATATGAAGAGATAGAAGAAGAAAAAATCATCTTGACTAATGAGGAAAGACAATGAGGGAATGAAGAAGATGAGCACATAAGTGCATGAGATATTTATTTTAGTGCATTTCTGACGTGAAATGACAAATTGAAACAAATTATAAATGGGTTAAGTGTCACAAATTTGATCTTTCGCAATTGCATTCAAGAGAGTTAATCTAAAGACTAAACGAAATCCTTAGGCATTCCATGTGTTTTGTGCCTTTAAGATAAATATAAAATTTATTATGATATTCTACCTATAGACAACATATATCATATTAGAGAGATCTTAATTATATATAATTTAGAAGTGATAATTTATGAACATGTATTCAAATTCAATGATCAAAATATTATATTACAACTTTTAAGATCATCTAATTAACGTTCTAAGCCATCTCTAGAATCAAAATCTATTACTTTATAGAAGAAAAAGTTATAATTAATTATTTTTTTTCTTATTAGAGAACTTGTAATTACTAAATCAAAAGAATTATTCGAAGGAACAAAAATATTCAAAATTAGAAAAAATTAGGTCTAAACATCTTAAAAAAGAATTCTCTAAAAATAATTCTTTGTTTTTCATTCATATGAAGAAAATTCTAACTAAAAAAATATGGGAGACATTTCCATTATAGTTACAAAAGTACTAGAAAGAGTTTATTAACTATATTTTAAAGGAGCTCTTAAACGAGTTACTTCCAATGAGAGACATTTAGTATACTATTGATTTTATCTTAGGTTTACAACTATCAAATTTCCTATATTATAAGATGATCTCTACTCAATATGTCGAGCTTGAGAGATAAGTAAATAAACTCCTTAGAAAGTTGTGTTATTCTTATCCTGTTAACACCTAAGAAGGATAAAAATTGAAAAACATAAATTGACAATATGTACATCAACAAAATTACCATCAAATATAAGTTTGTCATAGCCAAGGATGATATATTGAATTTAGTTTCTAGTTCCAACTACTGCAGATAATCAAATTAAGATTAACACTAAAGATGAATAAAAGAAAGTCTTTAAAACTGCAGATAGATTATATGAATAATTTATTATGTTTTTTAAAATATCCAATAAATATAATGCTCTGATGAGTTTAATGAATATAATTTTGAAACTTTTCATAAGAAGATTTATTATGATATATTTTAATGATATCTCAATTTATGAACCAAATCAAAGCATCCATTTGGATCACCTTAGAAAGTTTTTGAGAAGTTAGGAAAAGAAAACTTGATTTTGAATCTAAAAACAATTTAATTATGAAGAAAAAAAATGAATTTTTCAAATTTCATTGTGTATGCTTAAAGTCTTCAATTTAATCCTATAAAAGTTAAAACATAAGTGGAACAACTTATACCCACAAGTCTCATTGAAGCCCACAATTTTCATAAGCTAACTATACTACATAGTAGGTTTATTAAAGATTTTAGCACCGTTGTAACATCAATAACTTGCTTATTAAAGAAAAATTGATTTCCATGAATTAAGAGAGCAAAACAGGCTTTTACCCAAATTACAATCATTCATCTATTTTAAAATTACAAAAATTTTCCAAGATACTTGAGATTCTAGAATAAGAGTTTATGAAATTTTGAGAAAAGAAAAACATCCAATAATTTATAATGAGAAGTTGAATTAAGCAAAACAAATATATTCTACATGTGATAAGGAGTTTTATGATTGTTCAAGCTTTAAGATATTAAGGGCATTATTTACTCAATAAAAAATTTATTTTAACCACTAATAACTATGTCATAAAATATTTTAATACTCAAAAGAAATTAAATCATGTGAATGCCACATGGGTTAAATTTTTGCAAGATTACTTTTGTGTCTTGAAATATAGGCTTAAAACTTAGCAAAAGCCATAATATCTTATTTACAATTGCATCAATTATACATTATTAGAATTTAATAATCCAAATTTTAGTAAATTAAAATATGATTATTTAACATCCCAAGTTTCATATAATTTATGATCAAATTGAGGGAAAAATCTAAACTTCTACAAGACTTTCACATGACTGATGGGAATCTACTAAAAAAAACACTATGTATTCGTAAGACTTCATCACAAGATTTTCTAATAATAAAATTACATTCTGAAAGAATAACAAGTCACATAAGTCATGAAAAGACCATTAATTATTATAGACTAAATTTTCTTAAACTTCATTAAAGAATGACTTAAAGTGAATTGTTTTCCAATGTTGAGTATGTAAGCTTACATAGACTGATAAGCAAAGATCTAGTAAATATGTGTCTTTGCCAATTTCAAGTAAACCATAGAAACACTTTTATAGGTTTTATTTTAGGAGTACCATATGCTATTAGACATAATGATAATATTTTCATAATATTAAATAAATTTTTAAAGATATCACATTTTATTCAATGTTGAAAAACTTAGAAATGCATCTCATCTAATCAAATTATTTTTTCAAGTAAATTATCAAGCTACATGGGTCATCCAACATTATAATTTCAAATAAGAAAAGTTTATTTTGTATTTTTGGAAAACTATATGACAGTTTTTTTACACTAACTAAAAGTTTTTTCTACATTGTATCCTTAAACTGATGAAAAACCTAAAATAATTAACAAGATAATTAAGAATTTATTTTAGTTAAAAATAATATTAGGAATTGTGACTTCACCTACCCAAAATTGAATTTGCTTATAATAATACAACTTTTGAAATTACAAAATTGTTATCTTTTGAAATAGTTCATGAACAAAATCTTTAAGAGATCCATTGATTTAGTGATATTCTATTCACTTGTTCTCTCATTTTACATTGTTATTTGCAAAAGATTTTCATAACTTCCATAAAAAAAATAAAGCAACAATTAAAACTAATAATTTTAAATATGTTAAGGCTATTAATATAAGATTAACAAAATTTAATAAGAAAAACTATGTATTAGTTCATATTTACCTTGATAGAATTGTCATTACCAAATACAAGAATTATATCCAAGAGTATGTGGTCCTCTTAAAATTATTAAAAACTTAAATACTAATGCTTATAGTTTAGAATTGTCATCCAATATGTTTATTAATAATGTCTTGAATGTAAAAAAATTATTATCATCTATAAGTAATTTGTATAAAAAGAAATCATAGTCTAACTTTTTTAAAAGTGGATAAAATGATAACCAAATTTCTTTGCCTTTTGGTATCAAGTTCTTTGAATTAATGATAACTAAACTAATGAATCTTTTAGTTTCAATATTTTTCATATGTTTATAATTCAATGATTAGATCAACCATCATTAACAGATATTTGATTGACCATGAAGGACATGGAGAAGGTAACAGTAGACTTTTTGCAAAATTACTTGGATTTTGACTTTACAAGATAGAGGCCTTCCTAATGACATGGAGTTGATGAAACACAATAAAGTCCAAAAAAGCTTAAGATGCACAAAATCTTAAATCTGAATTATTTTTTTATTAAGTAAATGGGTCATAACATGTCATTAATAAAAACTATAATATTTTTATTTTACTTTAGGCATAAGGTGCCTCTCTTTTTTGATTTATCCCATTTTTTTTATTTTTCATATTTATCTAATTAGTTTTAAATTAAAAAATTATTTTAATTATTTTATTTCATTAAAGGTTGTAATTAGAACTTATTTAATCTCTTATATGGATAAAAAAAGATTGGTTTTGGATTTAGTCAATTTTCAAAAATTTATCAAAGTTAGCTCTCTTGTATACTTATACAAAGAAAATCCTCTAAGACATAAGCTTGTCTTTTTATTTGGATTCTCTCTCTTTTATTCATATTATAATTGAGATTTTTCTCTCTACAAAGAAACCACCTTCTCTCCTCACCACTGACGATATCCCTTTCTCTCCTCCATGCCACTCTAAGAATCCTCTTTCCTCCACATTGCAACTAGAATCCTCTCCTTGAAACCACCAAAGCCAACCTCTGTTCCTTAGTGCTATTGGCCCTACCTCTCTCCTTCATACCATTCACGATATCTTGGTTCTCTTTCCTTGCAGCCGAACAACCTCTCACTGTCCTCCACACCACCACCAGATCCCCACCCGCTCTCCTCCTTGTCATTGCCAATATCCCCTTCGCTCTCTCCTCACTACCATTAGGACGACTACTTTTAATCCTTGCCACCACCAGTTCCTTTCCCCACTTGTTCATCGATGCTCACCATATCTAAAAACCTATGCCATCATCACAAGTGATTTTTAAATTTCCTCATTAGACGTTAAATCTTATTCTCCTAAAACAAAACCTACCTCCCATTAACGATCACACTATTCATGTCTACCCTACGTGCCAATTTGGTCGAAGTCATCAACTTGGTATACCTATTTGTAATTTTGTATATAAGGAGACACTACAACACATCTTTACAATGTTTAAAGTCTTGCACAACATCATCAACCAACAGATATAAATGCTACATTGCTTTTATAGATGCATGTTCCAAATTTATGTAGAGACATAACTTCACTCACATAATCTTTATACATTTTATGCTTCACTTCCACCAGAATATTGCATCCAAACTTTTTAGACTACCAATTTCCTAATAAATTGCTAGTCCACTCCACTATTGCATATTGTTTCACCTAATAAACTGTCTACAAATGCATACCCAATTAGACCTTCCTCAAAACATTTGGTTGCTTATGATAGCCTTTAATAAAGCCTTATAATAACTCCAAGCTTGATAACCAGTTGTCTCCATGTATTTTCCTTGGTTATAGCAGTAACCACCACAATTATGTTTAGCTATCCATCATGGCAAGAAGTATGTATCATGATATTGTATTTGATTAATACTCATTGCATTTTCCAAAACATTCAACCACAAACTATTACACCACCATCAACTTCTCCAACCCTAGTCTTTGTATCCAAACATAACATAACCTTCCTCTGTCCACTCCTCCCACACAACCTGCCAATCTTCATCCACCTGCTCACAGGAGTGTGCAGTTCACATCTCCGTGCAGTCCACTGCTCCCAGTTCCCTTCACCACTAAACCAATCCCGTTTTGCACAACCCAAATCTACGTAGCTCCCACCACAGGCCACTATCAACACTCCTATCACAAATCACTGCTATACTGGCTCCCTCAAACGCAAAGTCTATTAATCAACTTAATATCTTCCTTGTCACTGTTTTTCCACTACAACTCTCCCAAGCCACTCCAACATATGCTACAACCAAGCTGCCGAATCTATTGCGTGGCATGCTACCATGGTCACTATAGTCAATGTTCTCATCTCCAACTCAACATGGACACTTGTCTCATATCTTAAAAACATGAACATCGATTGCAAATGGCTATTCAAATTAAAATATAATCCTGATGAAACTATTGAGCAACACAAGGCCCACTTGGGTGCCCATTGCTTTGATCAACAAAAGGGCTTGGACTATGATGAAACCTTCAATCCAATTGTGAAGTGCATCAAGATTCATGTTATACTCACTATAGCATTGACACATAACTTGGTTGCTCAACAACTTGACTTCGATAATGCTTTCCAAATGGTGAGATAATTGAAATCATATACATGACCCAACATCAAGGATATCTTAGCATAATTCCCTAACCACATATGACACCTTAAGAGAGCAATTTATGATCATTGAGTGTTTTTTAGAGTTTGACCTCAAGAGACTGGTTTCGAGGGCTACTCTTGAGAGTATAGTCTCGAGAGTCTAGGCTCAAGGTGCTGCTCCTGAGCGATTAATGAACGTCACGTGATTACGATCTAAATCAATAGTAAAGATTTGATAGATAAAATATTGCATCTTCAAGGTTCAATACATTCTCACAAAAAATACTCACCTAGGATGCATCTACAACTTGCTTTCAATTATGGGTAACAATGTGGACTTATCTTAGTGCAAAATGAGACACATTGGCTTGGGTTAAGGTGCCCAACAGTTTATCTATGCCCACAATTCATACAAGGACAACTCAGTCCAAGAGGCAACAATGATAACACTTGGGTGGAGGCGTTGTAAGTAGAAGACAATCAATAACCAAAAAGAAAGTGAGCCACCCAAATAGGAAATCAATGATGGGGCTTAGAGCAAGATGCTGTGTGGAGAGGTGCTAACGATAATGGGCTCAAACAAGGGCTCAAAGTGAAAGGTCGCATAGAGAGCACTAGAGATAATGGGCTTTGATGGGGGACTGAAAAAGGGAGACTACACTAAGGGCACGAGTGACAACAAGAAAACAGTAGCAAAAGGCACGAGATGGGGTGGAGGCATTGCAAATGAAGGGTCAATGGCAACCAATGAAGGACAAAAATCTAAATAAAAAAAATCAACTTAAGTCTTCTCAAGAAAGGCTTTTTGTGCATACGTGCAACAACTTTAACCTAAAGAAATTCTAAAATTTGAAAAAATCCAAAACAAACCATCTTTTATTCATCCTAAAAAGAAATTAAATAACCAATCAAACCAAATGCAATGAATTGACTAAAATAATCTTAAACACAAAACCTAACTAATAAAAATAAAAATAATAAAAAACAAGAAAAATTCAAAGCAAGAGGTGCGTAGCACTTAGAGCAAAAACAAATAAATAAATAAATAAAGTTCATTTTCATGCTCTTTTTTAGGCCATTGCTGGTGATTTAGTCCATGGCCTATGATGAACTTGGATCAAAATCATGAGCTTTTCTGGATCTACGTGTGCTACATCAATTGATCTTCAAGCTTATCACCACCTCATCAGTGCCTCATTTGTGGTGGTGTATTAAAAAATAAGGGCACAAATTCCTCTCAGCAGCAGACTAGAGGCCCACAGGGTTCTTTAGTTAATTGCTTCCCTAGGTAAGGTCTCAGCCACTAAGTATCATAGTGATCTCTCCAGCCATTTGATTGTATTTGCCTCCTATATATATTTGTTGAATGGAACTGAGGCAATTTGACAGCAAACCTGATAAATTATTCCTAGTTTCATCTCTTCCAGTGCATCTGCAGTGCTTTATCAATAGGAACTATGGAACCATAGGCATTGACATTTTATTCTGTTTGAATAGAAGTGGAAAGGAAACAAAAGGAAACTGAAAATCAGGAACCAAATGCTGAAATCTTGATCAAGTTGCAGGTGTTTAGTTGCATATTCTGTTGTATTACCAACACAAAACACAATTTAAGAAACCATCAATATCCCTGTGGCAGACAATCAAAATCTCACAAAACTTCAATCATTGGATTGACATCAAAAAAAGAATCAGAGAAACCCACATGACGCTTTCAGAAGAAAGAAAACTATAACATGAAAAATGAAAAACAAGTTTAGTATAGTAGCAAGGCGGTTGAAAATGCATATTACATGCTGAGCTTCTATACAGATGTATTAAGAAAGTAAACTGAGAACAAAAACTAACCCGCCATTTCTCCCATTCCTTGGCACCAAAACTGCAGAAGTATAAGTATTCTACGAATGTCGCCCAAACAAGCCTTAATAATGCGCTCAAGAAGATTGCGGGAGATATGAACCTTCTCAAATCCACAAACCTATGAAAACATAAAGAAAAACAGCTAAGGACGCCAAATATGGTGTTCATGCTTGCAGTATCCAATATTGATTACCATGGATAAGTGAGAAAGTAGTTCGGTGTATGACGGGGCTTTGAAGTCTAAAATCAATCGATCCAACAACTGCGGCAAGCCTGGATGCTTATCTAGGGAACAAAAAGAACAATCTTAACTTGGGAAATACTGGTGAATCAAAAAAGCAGTATAAATCCTGTAGAAGTTTGACCGATCCTCACTGTTGCTCGTTAGTATGATCGGCCTTTTTGTAGTTTCTGCAAGCTTAAGTATTGCAGAAATAAAGCCATGATCTTCATCGAAAACAACATCCACCTCCTCAAATAGGAAAAGTGTTTTATTTGCAATGTGACCATATGAACGTTTCTCTGAGGTATGCTCCCCATTGGACGTTCTAGGCGACATTTCATTTGAATGAGCCTCACATCCATCTTCAGGATCAATAAGTGTGCCTGGCTGCAGCACCCGTGCATGCTTTAACGTTTTAAGAGTTTCATCTTCAGCTAACCTGAAAAAAAAAAAAAAAAAGAAGAAATCCAAACCATCACAAAACCACAAGGTATAGTGAGACAACATACAAAATGTTCTTATTTACAAGGTTTCTCAATTTTATGAAGATGTTTCTTGAACATGGAATGTGAGAAACAGGAATAGTAGAAATCCCAAATTTAAGTCCATTATTAGCTTGGGTATCTGCTCGAACAAAATGTAACAGACTGTTCCGAGCAAATCAAAATTTTGGCATTCAAGAAATATCTTGATCATCCTATCAAACCAAAGAATAATACTTCTATGCAAACTTCTGGTAATTGCAATCAATTACCATTCAACAAACCATGCTGGACAACCCAGGTACCATCAAGTGAATTGTTATTAGTTCAAACATCACTTCAAAATAAATAAATAAATAATAAAAGGTCAAAAAGTGATCTAGCATATAGCTCGTTGTATGGGTCCTAGAGGATTATGATTACACATAGAAAGTGAAGCCTCGTTTTAGAAAAGCTGTCAAATTCCTGGGCTACAATCTGAGGTATATATAATGAAGTTTCAAATCGTATGAAGTAGAAATATTCACTCTTTAAAGTAGTGGCCAGAATCAGACAACATTGCAAATAGGCATAAAAAATGGTTACTAAGCATATTTTCATTGATATTGAAGTGGAATATAGTTTCCTAAAATAATCAAACTTGGAAAATGTTAGAAAACAACAACAAAAATCACCACAACAAATCCTACACCCACTTGTGCTGCCTACTATTAGAATGGGAGTATAATTTACTCGAAAGAATCATGTATGTAAAGCAAAGCTTGAAAAAAGAGAGTACAATTTCAGAGCAAAAAGGTCAATTTCAGAGCACAGAACTCTAATGTTTTCAACAGATATTCAGAATTCAAAAGGCAGATTTCTCAAATCAAACAGTGGGAAGAATCTATGCTACATTATAGATAATCATATAAAAGGGGAAAACTAGAATATCCATTAGCATTCTAGATTATCGTTCTAAAATGACATGATTAATAGAATAAAAGTTAAAACCTATAGAAGAATATTTCTACTAAACAAAACAAAAGCTTCAAAGTAAAAAAATTCAATTTAGAAACTAGAAAGCAAAAGACCAACCAGTTTGTGAGTCCAAGTGAATCTACTCCTTCACCAAATGTTTGCCTCATATATGCACCATTTCTTAAGCAAGACGCATTTACCTGTATAACAATTTAAAAAAAAAAGGAAACCTAAACAAAAAATAAAGGAGAATGGAAGTTAGTGTGATTTTAGGTATTAAAAACTTTGGCTTTCTGAGTTTAGGCCCTGGCAAATGTTGTACAAGCCAAACAAGAAAGTGAACACAATCTCAAAGAGAGTGATATGCATTCAAATTACTGATTATAGGAAGCTTCAGATTCATACTGTTGTTTGCACGAGTGTTCCAAGCATTATTTTTTTGAATATCAATGAATGGGATTAAGATCTGCTTCTTAAATGGATCTCCTGGTTTCTCACTATTTTGACTATTATAGCACATAAATAGTCACAGACCTACCAGATATTTTAGTCGGTTAGATCAAGTCAGCCATATTCTCCACTAAACAGCATAACTCATCACAATTAACTGTTAAGTATCATCAATTTAAATTTATGATAAATTGCAAAAGCGATAAATTGCCAAAGGGTTTGAGAGGTTACTAATAAGATATGGGATACAAGAAGTCCTTAATGTCACCCTTAAATACATTTCCTCAAAGGGGCCCTGGACCAAAGAAGGCCCATGTAGCCTAATGGTATATCCTATTTTTTTGCCAATTTTAGCAAGTTGGAACTCAATGTTGTTTTGCAATATACATTAGGATTTGCTTCATTGGCAATATCAAAGTTCTCAATTCTAAATGAAACATGCATGTACCTATGTATATATATCAAAACCTATGTTATTATTATACCCTTCCTTTATAGTGAACCAAAAAGTTCTCAAACTATTCACCAGTTCCATGTCAAGTAGTAATAGAATACAATATGGAAACAAAATAAGTAAAATAAGAATAATGAGAGACCAATGACAATCACAAACAATACCTAATACTTATGAACCTTCAAATGCTCACAATAGAGAAAGTAGCTCAAACGCTATCACATATCTTTGTTGTTGATATTACATTGAAAGGATGTTATTGAAGAAGCATCTATTTCGAGAGAAGGGTAGCGGGGAAGCATGAATTAGGTCACATTAACCATGGGGGAAGGCAAAGATTGAAAATGGGAGGAGAATTAAAGAAACAATATGCCATATTGGAAAGGCCCTTAAAGAAAATTGATGAATAATAATGATATAAACATGGCAACCCTTTTTCATTTTGTTAGAAAATGGCACAAAGCGGTTATTTTGAAAAACAAAGGGAGCTTCTTATAAGATTAGACAAAAATAACATTCAGACAAACAAATTACTATTTAACTGAAATCCTTCTACAACGCTTCTACCATTCACCCTCAAACCAACCAATTCAAAATCATCCAACTTCCATTAAACAAGCCCAAATGCTTAAATTGATTCACTACCTTATCCATAGTTGTAGTTCTATCCTCTCCCTCTTTGGTAAGCAAAACACAATCTATCCACTAAACCTCTAATTGCTTTGAGAAATATGAATACAAACAAGATTGCATTACAAGTAGGTTACAAATTTTCCATTAAAGAATGCTTCTTAAGACTAATATTTCATTCAATATATTCTCTATTCATTGCCATATGCCTCCTTCACCATTTGCACATGCTGCAATATATTTTTTTTATCCAGTCCTATTTTCTTCTGCGAATTACACCATATTCTCAAATACTAACAAAAATACAAGCGTAGATTACATGCATTGTCTATTAATTCATTCTAAAAATAATGCTACATAAAAAAATGCCAAACATTAAGGGGATAAAAGAATTCTAGAATACCTCAATAACTTTAAAACCCTGCTCTTTTGCACAGGCATATATGGCAGCAGATTTCCCACTCTAAGAAGATAGTACAACTGTAAGCAACTAGTATTGACAATCTATTAAATAATCATTCAAATATTTTCGCATTGTTCCTGCACAAATAATAACCAAAAAGAATTACATACTCCAACTGGCCCTGTTATCAAAAGCACATTCTTTAGGGTGTCCTCAACAACTAGTTCATCAATGTCGGATCCACCATCATAAGAGCTGCCATCACTATATTCTATTATAGAGTTGTTTTTACTGTTCAGTGCCCCTCTTTCTTGCCAAGATTTTAACCAATCACTAAGGAGCTTCACAGACTCTGTATTTCCACAAACCTGGAGTAACAACACCAATAACCAAAGAAAACAAACTTGAATATTTGAAACAAAGTGGAATTAGCATCAAGAATGTAATGATGAAATTTTCATCATAACAGAAACTAAGCTGACCTCCATAGATATTTCGGGCCGATATTTGTCCGTCCATAAACTGCAATCAGGGCAACAAAGGCTACGCTGACAGTACGAGGCCAGTCTAGTGTTAAAAGAGCAAAACAATGAAGGAAATAGTGCGATAAGCCATCAACCATTTATTCACAATTGTTGATTGTAAATGAAGATAGCAATCTAGGCCAAACTAAACAAGTTTAGCAACATGCACAAAGAATAATTGACAAAAGAAAGCACACTTTAACCAAAAAACATAGGACTGTTCACTTGAAAACATACTTATCAACCATAGGCTTATCAGAATGAGAATAAAAATATTTCAAGCCCTTAAAGTATGTTTTAGAAAAATTTGTGCAACTCATGGAAAAAAACATTAGATCCTTTCATGTGGGAGATGTAGGAAAGAGTGGACACCACTGGACAATAATTTTCATCGTCCATATATTTAGTCCATCGCTTATATAACCTTTGCCATTCAGATTGTTTGCTTATGCCACCATGCAGCTAATCCTTCTTCTATCTTGTTTCCACATTAGCCGGTTCTGATGACTTATATAGCGCCATCTTGTGGCTGAGGTTTCTCTCGGGGTCCTATATATAATAACTTATATGTTAATTCCTCTGTTCACCTTTTCATCTTCCTTCTCATCTTGCTTTTGGTTTCTTCTATGTCCCTTGCTTCTTTTGTCTTTTGTAGGTAGTAGATCAGCAATGGGTGCTAGCAAGCAATAATGGATCAGCCGATAGCAAACTTCTACATGGTATCAAATGTCTATTGTGGATGTATCATTGCTATCTCCTAGTTCTTATTCCTCTTTCCCATCTCATAATTCTTCCTCTTCTCAGCACATTTAACTAATTCTCACCATTTTCATGCTCCTACAGACCAAAATAATCACTTATGGTGGCACTCTCAGTTTAAAGATTTTTGTTGATCCATAATATTTTGCATGCTATCTCCTCTAACACCTCGCCTCTCACTCATTTTCTTTCCTCGAGTCACCTCAATCCTCTATACTCATAGCAACTTAAAACCATCAAACTCGTTTTAAGCTGGGATAAAGCAACAATCTTTACCAACATACAACCACTTATCCTCTCATGCACCACAGCCACTAAAGCTTGGAAAATTTTAGAACACATCATCATCACTATCTAAAGTCCACATCCAAGCCCTTAAATATCAACTGTGTTCACTGAATAAAACATCAAATCTATCTATGAATAATTATTTAGTGAAACTTAAACATCTTACTGATTCTTTGACTGATGTGAAGAGCCCTATAAAGATTTTCCATAATAATACTTTGTAGATATAGGTTTTCAATCCGTTTATAATAGACAGCCTTGACCATGACTATAAAGAATTCATTACCTCTAGTCACGTTCGGACAACTATCATGATTGATAAAACTCATGATCTCTTAGTTCAAGAACTTCTCATGAAAGACATGTAATCCGTATCAAACCAATATACTAAAGCCCTCGCTGCAACTATTGGGTATCCGATCCCCTCCTAAGGCATCCACTACAACACTCATCTCTTCCAGAAGAGGAAGTGATTGGCCATGGTCATGGAAGAGGCTAGTCATTCTACTCCAATTTCAAATGCCCACCCAATAATCCCTACCCAACAATACCTTCATTTGTTACAGTGAGCCATCTGAATTCCTCTAACAACACACCATTGCTGTCCGCTCCTCCCTTAATCACTCATCACATCATATGTCAGATTTGCAACAAAGAATACATTGCTTGCATGTTCACAGAATTTAACAATTTTGCTTATTTTGCTAGTGCTCTTCCTAATGAACTCTCTTCAATTCATCTAAGTGACATTCCACATTCTGAGTAATGCCTTGACTCCAGATCAACAAACCACATGGCCCCATTGCCTATCAATCTTACTAACACTTGGCCATACCAAGTTACAACATCAACTAAGGTAGGTAAAGGCACTTCTACACCTATCACTCATATTGGTTTTTCAAATGGTTTCATTCCACTACTGGTGCCTTATGTGTCCCTGATATTTAAAAAAAAAAAAAAAAAAAAAGTCTATACAAGAATTTTCAGCTAAACATAACTGTTCATTTTTATTGGACACTAATGGTTTTACTATAAAGGACAAGAAAACTGGTAAGGTTCTCCTATCTGGACACATAAAAGGTCATTATCACCTTACAAATAGCTCAGCTTTTCCAATACGTTTGTTTGGGTTAAGAACAACTATTGCTACCTGGCATTATTGGCTCGATTACCCTTCTAAGGTGACATTTGAAGTAGTTCCTTCTTTCAATCCATTACAAAAATCAACAACTTCTTCTCTCTATCATATATGTCAGCAAGGCAAAGCACATCAACTACCCTTTAGTTTACCTTAACACACATCATCCATGTCTTTATACCTTTTACATATTGATACTTAACAAGCATCTGTTGAAGCTAGACAAATTTTATGTGTCAATTGTTGATGATTGAACACAATATACATGGATATATACATTAGTTCAAAAACCAAATTTATAAGCAGTTTATCTTGATTTTGAAGTTTCGATAAAAAAATATTTTACCATTCAAGACTATATTATTGCAATCTAACAATGTTGAAGAGTTTATTAGCACACAATTTCAATCTTTTTTATGTTGACATAGAATTGCTCATACATTTTCAAGATCGCAGATGGCTGAAAAGAATGGTTTATTGAATATAGACATCATAATATTAGAGGATGCTGTGAAATGAAGAGCATGGGATGAAGCCCAAATACACGGGTATGTTTTTAAATTAAATTTGAAATAAAAAATAAAGCAAACTTTGGTATGTCTCCAATGTGTTTGGAAACATTTAAGGAAACATCACAATCCCAATTAACAACCTTTTCTTTAAAAAAAACAAAGTGGTTTCCAACAAAGATTAATATTTACTATAATGAATTTTGCATTTCTACAACTATTAATTAGGTAACAATGTTGGGTAGCTAAATGGATTGAAAACCTATATCTACAAAGTATTATTATTGAAAATATGTTGAAAAATAGAGGGATTGACTTTCAAATCAGAGGAAAGTATCATTGAACTTAAGGTAGGTATTTGATTATGCATTATAATTTGCATGGCACACGGCATAAGCCATTGATGACTTGACACATTTTGCAAGGCCTTTATTAGCTTTTGATTAATTTCAACAATGGATGAAGAACTTTAGGTTCAATGAGAGGATCCAACAGCTCTCAAGCGATCTCTTTGCTAGCATATATTTGATGAAATCTTAAACTTATATTAATATAAACCATAAATTTTATGCCAAATTTAGAAATTTCCTATAATATAATACAGATTCCCAACCTTCCTTTGTGTGGTCCATACTGATCTTGGTCATTCACACTGCTAACATGAGCCAATAGTGAGCAAATATTGCATCCAAAATGGTCCTGTAAACAATAAATGTGCAAGAACTCAGCAAAGATCCAAATATAAGGTACACAATTCTATTCCACAAAAAATGAACTTATTACGCCACAAGAACATTAATCTAGCTAAAGTAGACTACCATTTTGGAGTGGGAATGTAGCTGCCCTGTTGAAGCTGGTTCATAAAAGGGTTTGGATTTGTCTTCAGAATACATTTTATCATCAACAAAGAAGTGATCCAATTCTTTCTCCTTTGCACAAGCAGCTTCAAAACTTAAGGACTTAATAGAACCCTCAAAAACAGATGAAAGATCCACATAACAGTATCCACCCAATCCTGTAGGGCTTCTCTCCACGAATTTCCAGTTCTTCCAATCTGGCACACCAACACCATCCTACAGCACCATTAGAAGAGTAACTACTCAAAAAAATTAGCAATTATTAGTATTGCAAGTTGAAAATAAGAACAAAGTATTGCAATCACAGAAAAACATTAAATCTCACTCATTATATGCATAAACTGTCATATAACCTTTACAAATTCAGATACATGAACTGGAGGAAGAGAGACAGAGTAGTCCCCATCAAGAGCAAGCCAACTGAAGTTCTCCTGTTTTTCTATTTCTTTAGTCCCTGATGGCTTCTTTGTAGCTCTACAAATGGAAAAAAAGGGATGTGTTTGCTTTCCAGCAGATAACCGAATGTTTTCCTGAAATAGTAATCACAAAATGGAAAAGTAATAATGTTCAAGAGGAGCAGTAATAAAAAAAATTATGCAAGTTAACAAGCAAACAAGATAGAAACTGTATGGATAATTTGTGAACAAATTAATTAGAATTGAAGAGACCTGGAAAAGTTATCAAACCATAGCTAAGAATATGGTAGTCAGAATTCTTAAACTTCAGAATGCATTGTTCCTCAAGTACAAACACTTACATTTCTGACCAAAGAACAATAAGTAATAGGATCTGCAAATATTTTTCTACAGAAAAAAAAATAATAATAAACAAGGGCACAAGTTAGGAAAGTTGAACCTGGATTAAGACTATTACAAGGACAGTGTTCTAAATTAAGAATGATTAATCACCACTAAAGAGAATAAGAAACATCAAGTTGTCATAAAGCTCTATCCATTGACAACACTTCATTTATATTCAACTACACTAAACTCATTCTAATAGTCTGTTGTTACATGTTTTTGAATATATCAAATTTTCTATCCATAGAAGAAAGCTTCAAATCAACTCACATTTTCTAATAAAGTTATTAAGCAACCGCCATTAAAGTGACAAAATCATCTAAACCTTCTAAACTTAATATTGACCAATGATACACAACCTTTTATCCAAAACACACTTGTTCCTAACACTATCCTTAGATAATAACGATTCATCCATCATAAATTCTCATCTCTATATCGCTCATTTTATTTGTATATATAGACTTCACAAGTCAATATTTTGTAATAAAATAATATTCTCAATCTCAGTATAATCTTATAAATTTTACATGTTATTATTATAAATGAGAAGTCCCAATTACATAACATACTAAAGGTGATTCTCTATTTAATCTAACTTGTTTGGATCCTCAAATAAGAAAGAAAAACAGGTTAATTAAACATTTATACAAATAAGGAGCTCATCGAAGAAAATCAAGAAAGAAAGAAACCCGAAAACAACATCTACATCAAAACTCCAAACTTATGAAGCCCGTGAAGCAATCAATTATCATAGACTAAAACTTGAGGGGATAGCTCCAACCTCATGCATCCTCATTCTGGATCACTTAGGCTCAACACATGCAATTCAATGTCAACCCAACAAGAATTGATTGTAACCATCTCCGCAAGCTCAACACGAAGAAATCTCCATCTCAACAACTATGACCAAAAGCCAATTTGTATGGCAAAGAATATAATATGAACACTTTAGAGCAACTAGCCTCACCTTTGGGAATATAAACGGTCATACACTATTTCAAGGATCTTTTTCCTTTGAATCCTTCCTATGGAGATTCCTCTTGTGATCTTATCCCTTGAAGTTTTATGAATCTAACTAAATCATGATGTACTTCAATTTTCTAGAACTCTAGATTCAAATCCCTCTCTCCTTTATCTCTCTCTATATTCTTATCGAGAAATACAATTCAATCTAGTATTCTTATTTTTCTAAGAAAAGCTTCTTGATTTCATAGATATAATTCTCATTCAAACTCTAACATGATTCTCTCCACTAATTTCTACATCAACCCAACCCAAGTTTCCTTTTGTGCCTTTAAAATTAGAAGACTAACCCTTCCATTTTATGGGTAAGTGATGAACATTTCATTAGCACTAAAGACATTGTTAATGCAATTAAATCAAACACATAGCCCAATGGAAGGCCTAACATTGAAGGTTTAAGCTAATGGATAGGTGTAAACTAAGGGAATAACAAGGCTCAAACACTATTTTCAACTATTATAATAAAAATTAGCATTACTCTTATTTATACTCAATAATTTCCTCATCAATTGACAAATATATTAACATTGTTCATCAATCATCAACTCCAAAACTTCTAACTAGATCAATAAGCTACAAGTCCATTTGATATGGAGACACTAATTTCTCCATCATATGGAAACAAACCACAAGAGCAATGCATTTGATGCTAGTAATAAACTTATGTGAATTAATTAAAACACATCAACACCATCAAGTATCTTACATTCCAATAGCATACTTGACCAAACCAAAATTTTGAGATATTAAAAGCTCTTGAACCATGCTCTACTCCACTAGATAATTAATAGAGTCTAATGTACATCATATGCCACATATACCACTTGATTCCAATCAAATTTTACTTTGGAATCACTTGTTAAGTGAGAAACCAATTAAGAAGTCAAAATTGAGCCCAACAAACCATTAAAAAAGTACCCACTGATCCAAAAACCTAAACCTTTGGTAGGGACCACCACCTAATGTATTTCAAAACTCCAATATTATATGCAACTTTAATGTGGGGCTAATTTTATCATCAATAATATTCAATTTATTCTCCCTTTTTTAAAAGTAGTATGAAATATCAAGCACAAGTCACTTGGAAAAGTAAACAATTTTATTTTTGTATTCTTGGAATTGTTGTTTGTACTTTCATGCAAACATGGAAACTAACACATTGCAGCATATAAGGAATTCTTTTAATGTGCCACAAATTGACTATGTTTTGACTTGTGAAAGCATATACAAGCCAAATTGAGAAGACATGAAACTTGCAAAATAGGATAATACAATGTTGAACCTTCCAATAAAGACCACTTACTGGATAACTCAAATATAATAATTAATGAAGTTTAATCTACCTGCAACAAAGTCATCCTGGCACACCCTATGACAACTTTTGTAAAAAACATCATGAATAACAACTATCATAATTGTTCCAAAATAGCAACTGTATGGTTGAATAACACCTAAAGATTTCTGCATCTCTTAGATAGTCCAGGTATCTCTTATGATAATATCATAGTAAGCAAAACATTTAATAGGCTACATAAAGTCTGACACTTTGGCATATTTTCAGTCTTTAAATGTACTAGCTGTCGACATTTAATTCTATCAGAGAAAAAAGTTTAGACATCATGACAAAACATTGAATTATAGAAGAACAAACTTACATATAAGCTATATAAGTCTTGATGCATTTCACACCAGATTAATGAAGGAGAAGAATATTAGATTACAATAGCCTTCTTTTCTTTGTCAATAATTAAAATGATAGATGTGGGTGTTTGGATTTCATTCTAAAAACAAAAAATCACTGTAATATTTAAACGCACCAAAGTAGCGTGGAGAGGTATACGAATTGCCAAAATACATTAACAAACTGCTCAAAAACAGTCAGGTACCGCCAATTAATAATCAAAAAGAAGAGAGGATTGAGTAGTACCTCAGCAGCTTTCTTTGCCTCGGACCACAGGTCAGAAAATATCTGACAACATTTCAAATTTCCCTCGTTACAATCCTTAACATTATCAGATTTGCTGTTCAGACAACTCTTGGAGTTCAAGTCAATGTGTTTCGTTGGGCTTGTTTTTTTCCTGCCGGACCTTCTAGTTTCCATCCTGTTCCCTGTCAATTTATATTAATAAAACATTCATACAATTGTACTTCAAAAAAGGCATTGCATTACGGTTCTACATGCTAGCCGATGGGACAATCGATTGTTAAATGCAGAAATGTGAAAGTCCCGCAAGAAAGAAAAAGATAAATCTGTAAAGAACAGTTTAAAAAAATTTCAGGAACAATTATATATAAATAGCAAGAATATTCAGCATACAAATCAAAGGAAAATAAAATTTAGTAGAAACTTCCAAATATCTACACTCTACCAAACACTACATAAAATTACATCAAGTATTAGTGCGTGATCCTTGACATGTAATCTCCACAAAGCAGTAGATACTCGTTGGCAGCCAAACCATTTTAAATATCCATGGAAACATTAATATCAACAACAAAACTTGACATCTAGGTTTCAAGTCTAGATTTGGTTTTAATTTTGTCGCAAACATAAGTTCATAGTTCAATTCTTCCAGAACTTATTGTCAAAATATCCATTTTCAACTGTGGTTTTTCAGTTAAACTGATCAAATTAAAAAAAATTTCCAAAAATATGCTGATGAATCATTTATTGCAACCATTCTAAAAAAATAAGAATTTTAAAAAAAATACTAAATACAAATACACAGCAAAACATAATTGAAGCATGACAGATCACCCTCTGCTAACATTGTGAATCATATTGTGACGAAAAACCAGTAACCTAAAACATTTTAATGGAACATGTGTCATGCTTCCATATAAACACATATGGTTAATAAGCGAGCAGCTCCGACGACCCAAAATCCTCTTTGAGAGTTCAGGACCAAACAAGGAGTGAATTAGCACATTTTATATCCCATCACCGTCCAGCAGCCCAACAAATTCAGTAGACGGATCCAGTGAGAAGTTTGACAATCGTCAGCTAGTTGGACAAAGGAACGGTCGATCTACGAGTTCAATCAAATTGAACAACCTCAGTCACAGCCAATCATCTAGGCCATATTCTCCATAACTGTGCTAGCTCCCATTAACATAAACTTTCACACCTAATTCAACCACTTTTAGTATCAAAGCACCTAACATTTCACCATGTTTGGCCTTCAAGCAATACATTCAATGACAGTTATTGCCAGCAAACTTCATTGCCAATTTCACAACCAAGATTTCCCTCCACACCTGCAACTCGTGAATCTTCATGCCCCCTTCAACCATAGGACAACACACAGGACCCAAGCAGCATAGTGAATGAACTTTTTCTCCAATTCACCACTCCAAAAGAAGGTCCTAATCAACCTCAATTACCTCCAACACACCAATCAACACAAAAGCATGAGACAAGGAACACACCAGAATAGAGACGAGGACACATTTAATAAAACTCAACTAGACAATGAAAGCATCCTAACTCCCTACAAGAGTTCTTATCCCTGATAGCATCGACAATATGATTAAAGTTGGCACTCACCAAGCACCGCCTCCCAAATGGTATACTGAGGTACTTGTGTTAGAAAAGGAGAAAGAGAATAATAACTACTTGTGAGAGAAAGGAAAAAATGATTCAAAACCTTAGATAGAAATTTCTTAATTCATAAAAAAAGTTCCAGATACACAATCACTTTTAACATCCTTAAATAATAACAACCAATTTTATTCAAAATACTCTATAACAACCCAAAACCTAATTTTCTCCTAACAAATCCTATCCTATATTTTTGTTTTAAACACCTTATATAATATTGACTTATTTAAAAATAAAAATCTAATAACTTAAATTTTGATTTTAGATTAATCCATAACAACTTAACCCACTCATGTTTTCTAAAGCCCAACTTATCAATCAACGTCTTCGTCCACTTCTTGGACGTCCTCTTATTAAACAACACAAAAAGCTTATCTCGATTAAAACTTCAGTTAGAAGCAACAAAATAAGAGCTCAAAATATCAAAATATCCATAAGTACTCTAATAAATGTCAAAGAAACAAAGAACATCAACAATGAAAAGCAAATGAGAGATAAGAGGATCAAAGACCCATATACCAAAGAAGTCCATCACCCCATCCAATGTTGAGTGACAAGATATGGAAAATTCAAGCTAATGATGAAGATAAGACGAGAAAGAACAGCGTATATAAAATCACATGTGACCTCAATCCAATATGACTATAAAGTCATTGATCAAACAATAGAACCTAGTCTCCAGGGCATAGGTTAGAATCTAAGAGATTCAAACTCCATGAAGGCAGAATGATGAAACATAGCAACCAAAAGCCTCTTTGTATTTTATTATAAGTCTACTCTATATCGACCTTAACAACCATTAACCCATTGGTTAACTAAATAGACGATCAAATGCGTTATCTTGCACTATAAGATGGTATCCCCATTATTGCACCCCAAAATACATACCTCTTGCTCATAAGAAATAAGTACCAAGGCAACTTTCATCTTTTTGACAAGAACCTTAGCAATCATGATACACAAACTAATATGACAAAATTGCTCTAGTTTTTTTTGCCCCCTAAACTTTGCGTCTTTTTTTATTTTCTTGTTCCGCTTTTTGCAAAAAAAAAAAAAGTTCTAAAAACGTAGTTGCCCTAATAATAGTATTTGTTGTCATATATTTTACATACACAAACAATTTATTCCATCTCTCCTAAATATTATTCTCAATCGATAATATTATTACCACCATTCTATCATATGCACCTACTTTTAACTATATCGCTTTGAGTATAATCACTGAACCTTCTTTGCATCTTCATTTATATTACATTTGTTCTATTACCACATTTCCACTTAATAGGCAAATATTCAATACCATATAACATAATAATCACTCTAACCTTATAAAACCAATATTTAATATTGACTAGAATGTTTTGATCATACAACACACTAAAATCATCACTAAGTTTCTTGCTTAATACTATTAGTAATAGCCTATCAATTTCTTCTATATACATGAGATGACGAAATTCCTCATCCTTCAATACTTTATTATCACCAACTATAACATTACATCATTTGTGCTCCTACAATATTATCCTTGTATTCAACATATGAATTATACATATACTAAAACAAAACCTTGTAAACTCTAAGACTATATACACTTTTAATGTATAGGCATGTTAGTGCTTCAATATATACACTTTTAATTAACAAGGTCATATATCCAATGAATATTTCTTCTCCTAGACCTTTCAAAACAGTTCTTTCAAAACTCTATCATATGACTTCTAAAGCAATACAAATTAAATGAATAGCTCGTTCCATTACCATACACTTCTCCATTAAACCTCTCGACAAAAGAATAACTTCAATGGTCAATCTTCAAATCCAAAATCTCAACTATTTTGGAGGTCAAATTTTATGGACAAAAACTAAGTTTATTTTGTGATATACTAATTTCATATCATAACTAGCACTTAATCACTTTTCAAAGTGCCTTAGGAACTTACAAAAAAAACACAATCTAAGCCAACTAGAAAATATTGATTTTTTTACACTAGTATATGTGGCTACTTACAAAGTTAATAAAACAAACTTCCCAATACTCTATCAAATCTAACAAAATTTATTAAATGTCAATATTAGGTTTCCTTTGTTACCACTTTAAAAAAACCTTCAAAACTTATTGTAAGCAAGTTACTAAGGAAAGAATTTTGCATCATATGATGAAAAAAAATAAATAAATAAAGGATCATTGCTTGGGCATTCAAGAAAAAATGTCACTTGGTTGACAAGGTGGAATTTAGGTAATGAAAGCATATATTTTGTCAATAGAATGGATACAACAAACTTACTAACCTTTTCTATTGTAACTACACACCTTTTGTGCCTCTTTGTTGCTATCTGCAGTCTGAAACAAATGCTTAACAGCTTAGCTCATGCATGTAGAAGAAAATCAAGGGCAAAACAGATTAATATAAATATACAAAAAAATGTAAAATGTGAAAGAAATTACATAAATTGCTTTATAGAATAAACTCATTCACAAGAGACTAGCAAGTCAACTTTATAGAATTAAAAAAAAAAGAACAAGGTAACCACAACCCTAGATATAAAAGAGAAGTGCAGAAAGTCACAAAAATATTTGTAGTTATTTGAAAGATAAAGCCCAATTGAGTCTTAATCCGTTTTCCTCATGAGAAAAGCACACAATGAGAAGCTTATATGAGATTTAAGTCAAAGCCATAAAGAGGAGCTTAAAACACAAGCCTTACTCTCCTGCACATGCTAGGAAAAGTTAGGTCAAAATCAAAATTTTACCACTAATACTTGCAATTGTCATGTCTTTGCATTTTTCTTAATAAAAATTACTTTCTACAAGTCAATTTTTGTATCGTAACAACCTGACCTAGCATGTTACCTTATTTTTGGGGTAACATTTAGTAATGACTTATCACTAACAATTGTGTCTTCCCAATCCCATACTATTCATGCAAGTTTTATCTCCCAAATACATCTTTGTCTAAAGTTTTTGCTCTTCATTATCTGATTGATATTTTTCAATTAGTGGATTATAGCATAACTATGATCCATATAGCAACAAATCTCACTGGAAAGTACACCTCATGTTAGAGGAGTCATTGTAACTCGCAGAATTGTCGCCATTGACCACTGCCCCAAAAGACCCTCCCAAAGAGACAAAAAAAAGTTCTGCAGGAAATGCTATTATATGTCTCAACAATATATTTTATTTAACCCTTCTATTTTATGGTGTTACTATAGAATTTCAACATCAAATTGCAGAAAATCTCAAAAATTCTCTTTATGACTACGGCAATGTGTGTTATAGTGCATGTTACTACTAAATTTGCAATTATTATTACAATTGATAATAATTTTAAAGATAACTAAAAGACACGTCACTTATTGATATCCATATTATTAATTTTGTTTTTATCAAACCCATTTATGTCAAATGATCAAAATATTATGATGCCAAAATAATTGTATGCAATCATGCTAATAAGATCTACAAAAGCACAATTCTAGATGCTATAACAAATTATGTATTGATGATTGTTGTAAAATTTAAAAAAACATGAAATTTAGGATGTGCATGTTAAGAAATTTAGTATGTGGATGTAAATAAATATGTTGTAAGAATTTTCTGAATTTTAATTTCTAAAAATAAGAGTGTTTTCATTCAAATTCATGATATTATATGATGGTTGCTAAATTAATCAATGATAAACGATTCAGTTAAACCATATACATACCTTGCATTGATTAAAAAATTATCTAATTGACAAAAGGACAATAAAAATAGGATGAAACTTAAGAAAAAGTCCTAACTTAAAGGATGCAATTGTGCATATTAGGATTGAGAAAGTCAATAAGCAAAATAATGTACCATTAAGCAAATGTTATCAAGAAGGCCAAAGAGGTTATCTCTAAGACTGATTTGGTTGATCACGAGCCCAAGAAAGTTAATAAAACCATAATAAAAGCAAATGTTAGAATCACCATAGCACCCAAATTTAAACACCATAAGACTTAGGAATCCAAAAGGAGATTGAAACCAAAACAATGTCATGAAGAAAAGTACACCTTGAGGGGTTATAAGAGATTCAACTCCAAGCCAAGTTACTAAGCTTTGAATAAGAGGTTTACTTGCACACACACATCAAGTTAGTTTGAAATCAACAATTTGCCGTCTTTGCACACAATTGGCATGACACTTTGTGTTTTTATTAAATTTATTTTTTGTCATTAATTCTAACATCATATTAATCATAACAATAGCATTTCTTATTTGTAGGATAATATTTTGTAATAGTTTAGCATCCATGCACCTTGCCTTCTACAAATAAATCTTCCTCTACAATTTAGGCTCCTTGAATTTTGGCAATTTCATTTTTTTACTGATTGTTGTATACCTATATGCTAAATACCAGAAAATCTCACCTGTAAGTGGAAATCAAAGAGATTGTCTTTGAGGGATAGAAATTGCTCTTAAGCATAGGGTTATTGCACTCTTAATGTTTTTTTTCTTTAAGTTTTCCATTTTCCAATGTTGTAAAGTTTTACAAACAGATTTGACAACAAGAAGTGCTACAATTAATGCTCAAACAACCTTAATTTTTCCAATTGATCAAGGATCTAAAAAGCAATAAAATCTATATTTAGAGGTAAAAAAAGGAGTGTCAGTGTAAATCTTTCCTCGATTGTTCGCCTACTTTAATGATCAAAATTCTAAGAAGATGTTTACCACTTAACTATCAAACAGCAAGACAGCTTGACGGAAGAAAACAAAAAAATTGTATTAAGTAGACAAACGCATACCCGTTGAACTAGTATAAACTTCTCCAGAGCATCGAATCACCCCCACAGGTTTAGAGCAAGCATAAAGTTTCAGAAGTATAGCAGCATAACGTCGAGTTACTACGAATTAAGGTCAAGGCACGTGGCATATGTAGTAAGAATCCTAATTTTAAGTGTATCATGCGACGATGGCCCAACCTATTGGAGAATTTTACCTCCTCGAGATGTCCATCATGAGGCTTCTTAGTGTTTTTTCTCTTCCGCTTAGTCTCGTTCTCTCCCCCGTCAGAAGTGCTTCTCCCATCTGCTGCCGCCGATGTCGGAGACGGCGGCCTGGCACCATCCAATTCGCCGGCTTCAGAAAAGACAGAAAATGAAAGCTTCGATTGCACGCATCGCCGTGGACGCTTCGCCAGCAGATTCTCGTTGCTGGATCTATCCATTTGACCCCGAATTTACCCAAGAACGACCGATCGGGGAATGTGGGAAATAGAATGGAGTATCTAGGCCGGCTAGGGTTTCCGCAAGGGCGGGAAATTTATAGGCCTCCATATATACGACAACGAATCCCTGAGCTCCCAAAAAGAAGCGGGTTGTTATGCAAACATTTTCGTACTCACTCACTGTAAATTTAAAAGTGAAAACCGCCAAACATGAACAATAAATTACAATTTCAAAAACAAATTATTTCCATAATTTCATTTTATCCACTAAAAAAACCTTTTTAAATATTTATTTTCAATTTAAAAAAGAAATACTGAAACCAATAACAACGACCGTGTAAAGGAATCATTTAGCCCCAATATTTATCTCAATGCTTTTATCGTTTATCAAAATGATCAATAACTTGGTATTTAAATTTTCATTTGAATATTATCTAAATTAAAATTATATATAAATCTTTTTTAATAAAATGTCAAAATCATAAATTTTAGAAATGTTATTTGAAGATGTCCTCTAAACAAATATTTTAGATCTTTCAATCATTGGATGATAAAAGAATATATTTAAATCAAATGTCTCTTTAAATTAGTTTGTTTAAAAAATTCAAATAAAAAAATCAATGAGTAACAAATAATAATTATAAAAATTGTTCTATAAATTTTTTATGTTTAATATAAGAAATATTTTTCATAAATGATGTGATAAATGAACGAAAGCAAACCTCTACTTACCAATGGAATCATTGATAATAATTTTTAAAGAATAAGGCTCCATTTATCACTCATGTTCCCAATTTTTAATTTTTTTTTTAAATAAACAAAACTTAACAAATAATTTTATCAAAAATTGCAAAAAATGGATTTTAACTAGCTCTTTTTTAATACAAATTTTTAGAAGAATCCTTTTATGTTCTCAAGCTATTTATAAATATTTAATTTTCAAAAATGATACCTATATTATTTTATTTATTCAACTGTTGTTTAATATCTAAATATTTATTATTGTACCCAAACATGCAATTTTCATAAATTCTAGCATAATATGTAAAAAAAACTACATTACAAGCATAATACAAAGATACCTTAATATATCTTATCGTAAAATGTAACATGAAAATAGATAGAAATAAAATTATTTTTTTTTATTTTTTTGGTATGAGATAAATATACAAAAATATTTTTTTACTTTTTATTGTTACAAAAACTTAATTTTAAATCTCATGTGGAACTGATCATTTGTAATCAAAATGCAATTCTCTAATTTGGACTACGTTCAAATGAAAACTAAAAGATAGCTTTTTAACAGCAGTCATACTAGAAGTTTTGAGTACAGTGATGTATATCTAGAACTGAACAATGATTGTTAAATCATCAAAATAGAACTGAAACATTCCAAAACGATGACATAAACAAAAAATTCTCTAATTTTCAAGCATCAAAAAACTTTCTTTCAAAATTGTCACACAAGTAATGCTTCCCCAGTAAGATGAGGGAAGGTTAAATGATCTCAACAATGCATTCACATGCCATCTTTTTGAAATGTTTAAGCAAATCTATACCTCCTGGTGATGTAAAATTCATGCTGGTATACATGTAAGATCATGCAATCTTTTGTAGTATTGTTCCAAATTGGAATGCCATGACTCCCCATCTTGGCTCGTACTCAATGTTATCTTCACTGGAATCATCAACCATGTCCAAGTAATGCCAAGTTTGCAGCTCAATAATCATGGATATAAGCTTTCTTTGAAATCTAGAGGTATCCATGAGCAATGCAATGAACGAAGCTGACCAGAGTTTCTACAAATGAATGTTGAAGTCATTCAGTAGAGAGCATTCCATAGAGTTGCATCTCCTTCTCCACAACGCGCATGAACATCCTTTATCCTCTCCACCAACTTGCATATTCCACTGCAACTCCAGTCAAATGATGCAATACACATGCTTCCTGCCTGTGCCTTCCACTCACAATCTGGAAACAACGAAGCAACGAAAAAGGTAAGAATCAAATCTGGACCTGTGCGATGAGAACATCACAAAACAAGGGGTGCGAGTCTTGTCCAAAGATTGAAACTTGCTCGAAGTTAGAAATAGGATTTAACTCAAATCCAGCTCGAGTCAAAGTGACCGAGCTGCACTATGAGCAAAAAAAATTGGCTTGAATGATATTGTGAACAGACCTTGAGCCAGAAACCGAATGATTCAAAATCATTCCATTTACATGTGTATATATCTATGTGAAAATAAATAAATTTGTGAAACGTTATATTTTGTATGAATGAATTTATAAGTTTTTTAATGATAAACAATGACAAAATTGCAAAATCATACTATTTTTTCTTTGAATCAATAACTAACAAGCTATATAACTCAAATCTAGATAGGATCAGACTACTCCTATCCAAAGTTCTGATCAAATCGAATATCCTTGGCCAGATCTTTAGCCAAGTTTAGGTAGACTTAAAGATCAAATCATTAATGATCCTAACCAAAATACAATTTTATATGGTGAAAATTTGAGTCACTAGATGAAACTTCAAAATAAGATGGCAGGTGTAAATTCCTTTGGCTAGTCCATACAGCTTTCTTATAGCTTAGAACACTGGTTTCATTTGGGATATAACATAAACAAGCAAACGAAGAAACGAACTTCTCATTTTCACAAGAAAAAATTGCACCTGGTGGAGTTCCACAGCACATATTCCTTTCGTCGATATGCTCAACTTCAAGCCCGATGAACCATGCACCAAGAGATACATCTTCATTTGCGTACTTGTGAAGTATAAGCCTATGCAAAAGAAACAATACAGGATACCCATAAGCTTTGAGATTGTGAAACAATATGCATCACTGGTCAAAACTTACTGGTTGATGGAGATGTATGTTGCCAAATCCTTTGAGATAGCATATATTTGGCCAGTTGCATGACGGAAGTACTTGTTCCCTTCTTCTCCAAACTTCCAATGCTCAGGCTCATGATATTTCACATTCCTGCAAACCAAGACAAAAAGGGAAGCATGGCTTGACTTAAATCAAGTATTTAGCAAGTTTGTCAAACAAAATTATACGAACAAATGAGCATGCACGAGCATCAGAAAGAGAAGGTTCGAGAAGGGCATGAAGATTTACTTATTGGAAAGAACTGGGCCAGATTTCATACACCCAATGTAAACCATAGGTTTGGATCTGTGGCGTGCAAGGGTTGCAGCCAGCATACCTACAGCAGTAGTAAGAAACACCAATAAAATTAACCAGGCTTACCTGTAAAGGAGAAAGATCTAAAAAACAAATACATCAAACTAGTTTTATACCCAAGTTAACATGGATATCATCATCCACCTTAACATAATAGTCAGCATCCCACTGAGCAACTGCCGTGGCAAAGAAGATCTTTGTCTTTGCTGACAATTCATGGTAGCCTTCAACATGATCCTAGTCACATTAATGGATGTTGTGAAAGAGAAATCCAACATTTATACTTCACTGGACTAAACAGAGGAAAGAATGGACCTCACCAGCCTAAGAAAGTCATTATGTTGTCTGTCTTCTGAATCGATTGCTTTATCCAGAATGCTGTTTGATATAGCACTTTGCAACCAAAATTTAAGTTACTTTAATGCAGAAAATAGAACGTTTATAGTTAAATCTATAAGGTAAAAGTAGTATCATGCTTCATAATTTGAACATTCAAGGGATAGATACATGGCAGAAATATAAAGTGAACAGCATGCTGGTCTGTTTCCTTGTGTGTATTTTGCTACAATACAACATTGTAAGATTTTTTCAACATAAAATTCAAAGACAAAATAGCAAGTTTGAACATACCCAGCTACAAAATCTTACCCTATACTGATTGCTTTACAACAATGCGTTCATAGCAAACAAACGAGTTCATTACTAAAAATAGAAACTTAAAGCACTCAATCAATAGCATTTTCCTAGTAATTGAGACTCAAGAGAGGGATATACAATTCTCCACAGCCAAAGTTTTTATCCTTGTTAATTCTGCTAATAATGCATCTCATATTCTATCAACCAAATGATATGGAAAATATGGTGAATCTGAAGGAATGGTGTTCAGGGATAAACAAAAATTTTAACGAAGAACCATAAAGCATATATTCACTGCTAAAGGAATTCATGGTAGATAATGAGTAGTTACCTTGTAAGTGTGCGGTAGTTGCAAAAGTAATGTAGTTTTACTATAGTTATAATTTTCTAATGCTATAATGGCTCCTCAGCAAATCACATCTAAAACAACTAGTGTTATGAAAAACTAAACCTACTTCGGTTGGAGAACTAGTTCAAAGACTTCGTGGTGGCTTTTGAGGAAGCTGTACTAATGCATAGAAGACGAACTAAGTTAACATCACTTTACAACAATAAAAACACAGAATTAAAAACAATAGACTTTACAAAAACAAAAGGTAGGGACAGATGTCAAGAATCAACAATCATCGGACAGATGTCAAAAATCAATAATCATTGAGATTGACTATGAAATATATACAGCAATGTCTAATACATTCATTCATGTGCAAACATGCACACCAATGAATTTCCAGGACCATTTAAAATTTGTGAGTGCATGAACAATGTATTTAAGCTAAAAAGACAACCAAAGAAAGGAAAAAAGAAATTCATAAACATAGGGATCCATAGACTTCAAGGCAATGTAAAATAAATATACAATGCTAGTGTCACATTAATCAGATGTTTGGATTAATAGAACGAGTTAAAGTTGCGCTAAAGCAAACCCATATTCATTTGCTAGAATAAAGTTTGGTTCATTTGAGCATTTTCATGATATAATAGCAAAACAAGTATTAGCACTTGCCTTCCAAGAACAATAACATCAATAAGTCTTAGTCCAAATATTGAGTTAAAAAAAGGTCTAGGACACGTAAAAAAACAATGATCTCAACAAGTTGCTTGAAAGAACATGACAAGATGTGAAATACCTATGGCCAATCATAAAACGAATAACAATTCCCTTCTCACGTTCTAGTTGTTGAAGCTTCTCACCTGTATAAACATTAACGCTATCTAATTAAAGCCTTACATATATAAGAGAAGACACATAAAATAAGTGCAGACTCAAACAAGCCATGCATACAACAGTTTAAAGTTTTTGTTTGCTTTTTATTTTGAAAACACCATGAGCATGCTTAGTTGAGCTAGGTCCTTGGCAGTACTTTCTACTGTATGTAATAAAGTTTTAACCCTATACTATTCTGCTTTTTGTAAGCAAAAATCACTCTATATTAATGATTCACTTGATAAATGCCAGTTATCCAAGTATGAGACTGTTAACCTTACCTATTTACACGTTATACAAAGTTGCTATAATTATCTGAACCGCAACCTCTTCTAGGCCTGCTTTCAGCTAAACTAAAGGAACAAGATAGTATAAATATAAGAAACTCAATGATAACGTGAATTGATTCTTTGAAACAAGCAAAGCAAGGCAACAATAGAAGAACATGCAGTGGAATGTACAAGGCAGAACAAATATTAGATGTTCATTGGACTTGTCACTTAAACATGAGCATAAAATCGGTATGGATTGTATTAACGTTGGTCAGGATTTTGCAAACGAAGAGGTAGTCAAGAAGATATTCAGTTAAATCTATTAGAAAACTACAACTATCTAACATGATAGATTAAAGGCTCTAAAGACATAATAGTGATGAGGCATGCAAAATATTGATCATAGTTAGTTTTTAGTTACAAGTAACAGATTTCCACGTGTCAACTGGCAAAGGAAAAGAGATAACCTTGGGGCATCCAAGTCTCTCTGAGAGAATCACGCCTCTTCCTGCTGCTAAATGCTGTATTGATCCCCATAACAATGAAAGCCTTTTTTCTTTGATGACTAGATGCTATATTGTTTGGAGAGCCATCCTGACCCAAAAGCTCATGTGAGCTCCTTGAAGCAGCCAAGCCCATTTGAAGCGTTGACATCGTCTTATCCAAAGATCTGATACAAACCAGATTCAAATATTTTGGAACTACAATCTTCAAAGCTAAGTATAAGTATTAATAAAAGCTGTTCAGAGTTCTTCAGCTTACTGTAAGACTTCATGGGCCCTCGTGACCTCGCCCATTATATCCTTGTCTTGCCCAACTTTCTATTGCGATTATAGTTGTTGTTAAAATATTTAGCAAACGGTAAAAGGAGAATGGTGAATAAAATTGCAAACCATTTTATTTGTGCAATCTTCCGAGACAACGTCAACCTGTTGCTCCTTCCTCCGCTGCGAGAAGATCTGTCTGCTCGAATCAGGGACGGGCCAGAAACTAACGGAACAAAAAGCTCGAACATTTGAGAGAATAAATTCAAACACGAATTCCTATGTTTGAAAAGAGTGAAGCAATTGAGCATATAGGGAAATGAAAAAGGGGAAAAGGGAGTAAAATTGATCATAGGAAGCTTGAATTCGAAGGATCCAACGTTCCTTAAGAAAACTATTATGTGAACGAAAAAAATAGAAGAAAAACAATATCCCCTTTTTCCCGATATCCTACGGGATAAATGATTCAATGATTCACCTATCCGTAAACAGCATTCCGAGACCGAAACTTGCGATGCAGAGTAGAAGGAACCATCTTGACCGAACCCTCTTGTCGGGGCATCCGCTTCCTCTCGTCTTAAACATTTGCCGCCCTCTCTTTCTCCCACCCGCCTCTTCCTCTTTTACAGAATAATTCGATGGAACGCCTTTAAGAAGGAGGTAGGAGGAAGAAGACCACCAAAGACGATCGCTCGAGGGGAGCAACGGTAGGGCTTCGCAGCGCCGGCGGAATAACGTACCGCCCGCGGAGGTCTATTTGTTGTTGCTTTTATATTTTAATCATAGCGTGGTATTTTGGTCAAATCCCAAAAAAGGGAACCCACAAATCTTATTTAAGTTATAATAAAAGTTGTTACAACAATATTTACAAATCTTGAAGTTACAATTATACTGTAAGTTAGGTTATTTAATCAAATTCATTTATACTAATATATTAAAATTTATTATTTAATGCATTGCATTTGAAATATTTTTTTTCAAAAAAAAAAACATGTTTATGATAACCCAATGTTGAGCACTCCATCAATGATAAAATGCATCTTTCGTGATGGTAATACTAAATAGTAAAATCTGAAAATTTTAGTATTGATTGAATTTAGTAACCCGTGATTGATGAGATTGAATTATAAATTATGTTAATAAAAAAATTTATTGCCTATATTTAAAAAAAATAAATATGTTTATTTAAAAATCTTATAATTTTAAAAAATAGTTTAAAAATCTAATAAAAATTTATTAGATTGTTTGTATACTATTTTTTTTAAAATCATAATCTAAAAAAGCTTATTGATTCATAAAATAAAACTTTTATTCATGATAACTTTCAAGTTCTTTTATTACTTGCATTTGTCATAAAAATTGTATGAAATGTCAATCATACTAAACAATAAACATATTAAATAATGGGATTATAAAAAGAAAAAAATATGTACATACCACAAGACTTTGAATAAAACAAACAACTTATTAAAATATATAATATTATACCAATAAATATGTTATAGACTTGATTGTAATCAAAATAATTTTGTAAATAATCCACATGAATATAATTTTTTTTCATTTAAGTATTGTCTTTAATAAATTGATAATTCCATTAGTAGTTTAATAAGTTTGTGTTATAAGATTATGTCTCTTTTTTTTTTTTTTTTTTTTTTTTGCATAAGAAAAAGCTCTATCTTTATAATAGGATCATAAGATAAATACAATATTTAATTGATCATTCTAGCTATAAACCATTTCATTTAATTTGTTTATATTTCAAAATCTTTGCCTAATAGATTTTCGATATTTCAATTGGTTTGTCAATATAATATTTTCTCTCTCTTATTTCTAATGATTATTATTAATATTTCTAATGATAATGTTAAATAAAGTCAAACTCGTAGGATTTTTTGCACACACAAAAATGTATAATATTTAGCTGTAAAGAAAAGATAAAACCCAATTTTTTTTTTTTTTTTTTTTTGCATGAAAATTATTATATCTGAATAAAGCCTTTTTGCAAATTATTGTTGCTTTTCATAAAATTACAAAAAAAGAGGTGGTGTGTCAAATTATTCAATTTGAACAGGTAAACAGCCAGTTGACTAATTAATAAATCAAATAATTATATTTTCAGTACACATGTTAGTTTTTTTTTTTATTAATTGTTTATATGCAATTTGAAATTTATATTTTTTTAAAAGCCACTAGATGACTTTAATATATTGATTTTAGAATTTACAATAATTAAAACTTCACCCAATGAGCTAGATGCTGATTGGAGACGAGCGCATCTTAAATCCGTCCTATTGGTGCGGACAAACATAAGGTAATCAGTTTGGAGGATGGACTTTGAGTTATTTTAAAGAAATAAATTTCTGAAGTAGACACGATATTAAACACGAAATGTGACAAAACAAATTGCGAGAACAAGTCTTTAACATATTTTATTTAAAAAATGTGATGTTTGATTCAATGATATATTCAATTATTATTATTATTATTATTATTATTATTATTATTATTATTATTATTATTATTAGAAATATGATTTTTAACACAAAGTTTAATATCTAAATATTATACAAATTTTTTACAACTAATAATTAATTCTTTTGATATTAAAAATAAAATAAAATATATTTTAAATTTGCATTAATATTTGAAATTTGATGTGATTCAAGCATCTAATAAATACTCAATTATAAGAATCCTTCTATTAAAATAATTATTTTTTTAATTTAAACACTCATGTTTTCTTTCTAACAATCATTTGCAACCTTTTTTTTTATCTTTATTGAAGAAACTCTTAACACTTTTATCTCTTGATAAAGACATTAAAGCATATATTTAATATGCCTTGAATAATTAACTCAACTCTCCAAGATTATCTTAAAGAAGGTTTTTGAGATGAGTAAGGCTTGTTAGGATGTGCGACCCTAAGTTCATGATGGCAAGAAAGAAAGTGCTCGATGGTAGCCAGACCAAACATCTGATGATGATCAACTAAACTAGATTTAACAACGAGATTAATATCTAAGTTTGAATAAACTAGAGTTTGAAAAATTTTAATTCTTTAACAAATTATAAAACTTTTTTATTTTTTTTAAACATAATTGATCTCTTAAATTTTTTTATCTTTACTAACTATAAATTTAGATAACTTGAGACAAAAAAATGTTATATCTCTCCAACTCAAAGGAAAACAAAGCTAATATCGAGGTGGTTATCAATGATCATGATGGTAAGCTCTTCTTAATTGTGGCTTGGGGAGAGTTTTCTTTTGTGCCTCATCCCTTAGAGCAACATATATTGCTTGATTGGCCTCTTCTTCCATATCTTGCCACTTTGTTGATTGGGATGCAAGCTCTCCTTTTTTGAAGCCACCTATAATGCTTTCTTCTTGGTAGATTTTAAAATTACCCAAACTTATAAGAAATGAGAATGTGATTGCAAATTGGGTGCCAAAACATAGGAGACATAAGGACTTTTCTTAGATTAGGGGTGTTCCCTTGGTTTATGATTTGTGCTTAATTTTGATTTTTGATTGTGACCTCCATGTGTGTTATTAATATAAGCTCGACCACATTCTTTGAAAAAACAAAGGTATAATTTTTTACTCTTGGCTCTAGTTTACACCCTTTAGCATGTTAGCACCCAAACTTGAGTATCCTTGGGGAGATGTAGCATATCCAATTGAAGTATTTGCAAAATATCTCAGGGTGTGTTAATGGTCATTTGATAATGAATTTAAGCTCTCTAATCAAACATAAACTATCTTTTAAGAAGGTTTGGGAACAAACTCTCTGGATAGTATATGCAATCACCATAGCTTCTTTGTCCATTCTAAGTTCTCTTTATTTTGGTTTTCAAAGGATTTTTTGTTTAAGACTTTGTTTCTAGGGTGCATTTGCAATTCTATAATAGATATGTTATAATGATAAAAAATTATCTTTTGTAATTTCAATGAAATTATCAAAGAATTTTCTTCTAGTTGATGTAAGGTCCATGTATCTTGACCTATGATGTGACCACACATGAAAGTACAATATTATGTTGTCTTATTATTTATTTTTAAAATAAAATTTTTTAATATCACTAGTTTATCTGTTATTATGCATTTTTAATTGTTCATCAAAATTTATTAGGTATTTTGATTAATATATCAATCTTAATTTATATTATATGTAGTATAATGTTTTTTTGTTCTTTTGACAACTTTTATCAAAGAATATTGATTTATATAATAAACATTTTAATAGACTTCTTAACAAAATTTTATCCAACATCTTCAAGCTTCATTTTAACCCATAATAAACTTCTTATTATATATATGTTTTTGTGTGTATAAGCATGTATATATTTGTAATCACACACACATATAAACAAACACACATTGATAAATATATATATATATATATATAGTTTATATTACAAATAATAAATATCTTCATTTTTTTTAATAAATCAATTGTAATATCCTTAAAAACTTCTATAATAATTAAAGTTTTGTTGAAACATTTGTTGATGTATTTTATGATATTATAAAGAATGAAATTATGAAAAAAAATCTTAAAATGATATTTGTGATAAAAGATCATATCAATTATGATGTAATAGGATTCTCAAAGGAGAGAGGTGTATAATGTTTTAATATAATAAAATATTATATTTTTAGTGATAATAATGTTGTTAGAATTAAAAATTAGTTGATCATAAAATAAAATGCCAAAACAAATTAAAGAAATAGTATTATGTTAATCATGAGATAGTTTCATAATTAAAAACATTAAAAATGCCTATGATGTTAGAAACATAATGATTTTGGTATGAAAAATATAGAGTTTGTTGAGGCTTATTTTAAAATTAGTTTAAAAAATTTTGAAAACCCTTAAAATGAAAAATACAAAGAATTCATTGTCTATATAGTTTTATATATATTTATTGATTCCTTACTTTATAACTCAAATGGTTGAATTAAAAGCGAGAGAAATCTTGATGAAAATTCTTAGTCTAATACATGAAAGGAGTAAGAAAGAGACAGAGTTTAAAGGAAGCTTGAACATTAATTTTTCCTAAAAAGCATGAAAAACTTATTAAGGAGTAGAAAGGTAACATTTCTTAGTATTTTGATATACTGAAGGTCTATGTTAAAGAGAATTAATGGGTTGTATAAGAGTGTAAAGTATGTTACTTTTATTTTGGTGGGAGATATAAGCTTTAATAAGAGATTGTAAAATATTTAAAGCTATAAAAATGGGAAATCTATATCTCAAGGTAAGTATTCGATGATTTGTTTGATGAATCAATAATCATAAGAAAATACGAAAAATAGATAAAATCCTTGTTGAACATCTAATAGGATCATTGGATGGGCCAACATGATCAAACAATTCGATAAGGATATCAGATGATTTAATAATTTTTTACAATTGGATCCTAAGACATTGGGTGGATGATGTAACGATTGTCTAATGAATATTAGATGGTCTAATATGGACTTAGGAGTATTAAGAAGTATATTAAATAAATGTTTAGAATATTCTAACATTCCATCAGATGCTCATCAAATGTTCCGATGGATTAGATTAAATGGTTGATGGGTCAATCATATTATTCAATAAAGCTTAAATGCCATTAATCCAATGGGTGATTGGTTTTATGTGTATAATATGATGTAATGATGTAGTTGTTCATATATAGTACCTATGGAATACAATGTATGTTGTGCATAGAGATATGAAAGATTATTTGTATATATTGGATATATGAAATATATATATGAAATGTTATTACTTGCATTTGAAAAAAATATACTATGATGTGTAAATATTATTATTATAAAGACTCGCATTATCATTTTTAAATTTTAGTACCACAATATCTATTTCTTTCTTTTTTTTCTCTTAATATTTTGAGAATATATAAGAAATTATTTTTTGTTTTTTATAAAACTATAATAGAAGTAAATATTTATTATTTTAAAATCTAATAAAAGTGATATAAATATCAATCATTTACAACTAATGAAAACATCAAATTTTTTCATATTTCTTTTTAAAATCAGATGTATATATAATATCAATGGCTTTATATAAACTTTTATTTTAATTAAACAAAATTTTATTAGTAATATTTGTATTAATAAATGATCATTTTTTATGACATTATTATAAGTTAAATCTCATTTTTTCTATAATTCCATTTTTTTCTTAGCTCAATAATAAAAGTATGCAACATAATATAAAATACATAATTATTAAATAATCATATACATGATTTATATCAATAATAAAAATTAATAAAAGTCATGTTAATATTTTTTCTTTGGATCATTTAAAACATAGTTTTTTTTAAAGAAATAATATTAATTTTTTTAACCTTTTCTTCATCTTTGATGCATCCCAAATATTTTATTTTAGATAACACAATAACATCTTTTTGACAATAATTTTAGAGACATGTTATTTTAAATAGTGGTATTATTTTCAAAGACATGTTATTATGGATAAAAAATATTTATTTTTAGAAACATATGTTCCTGATAGTAAATTGGTCTTTGTAAATAATTATTGGTATCACTCTTATATTATATTATTTTGTTATATTCTTTTCAATTTACTTATATTAATATTTTATTAATTATTTTTTTAAACACATATAATATGATATACATTTAGCTTACAACTAATCATAATATGTGACAAAGCTAGTATGGCAACAAGTTATTATAATAAACAATGACAAGTATCTTTCATATATCTTTTTTCAAATATTATTGAAAAGATATAATATCATCATGCTCAAACAAATTATGTATCGAATCATCGTGTCAATATATTATTATAATTCATATATAACAAACATCATTTAATTAGCATTTCATATATTATTTAAGGCTTTTATTCTAGTATTATATGTCATATCAAATTAAATATATTAAATATAAATTTTGTTTAACTTTCAAATATGAGTAATATTCTCACAAATGTTTAAATCTTTTTTTTTAAATCTTAGTTGCTATAATATGGAGGTGTTTTCTTTTTTGTTTGTACCTATTATATAATATTTTTCAAATCTCTTGAAAATGCATTCATTTGATCTCTTCTTTTCTCTACTAATTATGACTGAGCATTAAACCTAACAAATTTCTTAAAAAAAAATTCTATAAGTTTGGTTAGCTCTATTTTTATATTTGTTCTTATGATTTTTTATATATTTTTTATTTTTTAAATATCTCTAATAGTTATGAAGTGCTTTTCAAATGTACCATGCTTCGACTTTTATAACTACAGTCGAAACCAACTTGCCCGAAGGTTCGTGAACCGCATTTTGCATATCACCCTTCCCAATTTTTTATTTGCACATATATCCTCCGCCCGGAGAAATAAACATGCGCCGAAATTCTTAAAATTGCATATATACCCAACTTAGCCAACAACTTTAAATTTACAAATATATCTTCTATCAAAATAAATTAAATTATGCCAATATTTACAAAATTATAAATATATCCTCAGTATCACAAATCTATCCAAATCTTTTAAAATTCATAATTTATTCCTTAAAACTCCAAAAATTACAAACTAAACACCGTTAGACTCGTCTCAAAGAACTCTTTCAACAAAAAAATAAAATAAAGAGAAAGTAAGGATATTACATCATAATTGACAATGAGCTTGAACGTTATGCTCATATGTTATCATTCTGATATAATTAGTTTATCATATTTAATGATTAATTTACGTTATCTTTCTCCTTAAATATTTTCACACTAAATCTACTTCATTTTCACTCGACCTATGTATGGTATGATATATTTTTATTGTTTTATATGATCTACTACTTCAATAATTTTGAACAATCTACCCATGTTTGTATAATACATTTGACATGTCATACTCTTATGACCAGGTGTTGTGTTTTATATTATATAATACTTGCATATTTGTTGTTTTCATATTCTATAATAATGTATTATTTATATCAACCTTTACTCTTATGCATTAATGTCATGGTACATTAACTTTGTCATCTTATATGATCTTTAGAACATTTTTGTGCTTGTTCATACTTTTCTCAAGTCCATTCTCTCTCTTTCTCTCTCTTAATTGATCATATTATATGATATCTCATAATTATACTATATAGTCAACCACTTCTTTAACTTATCAAGCTGCTTGAACCCACGATGATAGTGTACTAACTATGCTATTATTATACTTTTATATTATTATAATCATACTTATATGACACATACATATTTTATAAATCTATTAACTCAATTGATTTTCTCGTTTCATCATATTATATATCCTCATGATATCGTACTATAAAATATTTTAAAATCTTGAACATCATTCAAAAATTTAAAATAAAAAATAAAAAATTTTAAAATAAATTTAGATCAAAATAATTATTTTATAATTCATTTTTTCTTAAAATTATCAATTATTCTCTAATAATATTTGTTTAACATCATATGATTTGAATTTATTAAAATTTCTTACCCTTACTTTCAAAAATATTACAATTATATGTCTTACACAAAATAACATATTGTGGAATTATAATATCATGTGAAATATGATGGTTAGTAAGACTGACTTTTAATTCATGTGTATAAAAGGAAGTGGAAAATGCTTATAAAAGTAAATTAAATAGCTAAAGCATCATGTGGAATGATAAATCATATTTACTGATAATAAGGTAAGAATTATAAAGTGTTTAATTAAAGATACAAGTAAAAGATTATGTTTCCAAGCTTATAAAAGTAAACTAAATAGCTAGAGCATCATGTGGAATAATAAATCATATTTATTAATAATAAGATAAGAATTGTAGAGTGTGCAATAAAAGATAAAAATAAAGATTATGTTTCCAAGCCTATAAAAGTAAATTAAATAGCAAGAGCATCATGTAAAATAATAAGTCGTGTTTATTGATAATAAGGTGAAAATTGTAGAGTGTGCAATAAAAGATAAAAGTAAAAGATTATGTTTCCATTGTAAGTAATTATGCTTCAAAATAATGATATTTACTAACCACCCGATGAACCGGGGGTAGCATGAACTATACCAAGTAAAGTTTACTTGGTTAAGAGGATACATGGCCTATGAATAAGAGCACATCAACCAAGAAAGGAAAGAAAAATCTTATATTTGCATGTAATTTCTATTTATTATGTATTTATTTATATAAATGATGTTGTGATGATAAATATCTTGCATGTGGTATGACCCAAATACTATGATGTTTTGTACATTATGATTGTGTTAGATATTATCTAATGAGTTTATGATAATGTCTTAGCCTACGTTGGCTAATAAGTTTTGATGTAAAGAAAGTGCACCACAAGATTCATAGGAAGGTGAGTTGAATTGGGTACAAGCATAATGAAAAGATTTGAAAATTTTGACATTTATAAATATCGTAATTATTTTAACTTAGACTATTGATAAGTCCTATAACATTATGTAATAAGGTATAGTACTATCAACCCTACAAAATGTGAACTATATTATGAAGATGATGGAGCTTTCTTTTAGTTGATCACAGAGATCCATTGTCATGTCTTTTAAGCTTGAGTTATAGAAGATTATTTATTTTTCTTTAATTAGAGAATTATACTTGTGTCTTCTTAAAGTAAAATTGTAACATCCTAGATGCATAACAGTATAGTTTTTTGGGAATTTGGAAAATAATTATGGCATAGTTTGATAATTCAATTGGATTAGATTCTATAAGAAGGGAGAAAATTTATCATCATCATTTCAAATAATTATATCAATAAGTGTCTTATAATCAACGACAATCATTTACAAATAATGACTTTTTACTATCACTTATAAATGTCACTTTTTTATCATCAAATATATAAATTTAAGAAAACACTATGTATCATGTACCAATACAGTAATCTTACATACTTATTATGCTTATTTCATACATCTTCAATTTATCCCTATAATCAATCAATCAAAATTTATATCATAAAATTACACATTACGTTCAAATATATATACATAAGTGTGAGATTTTTCTAACTTTTAAAACCAAGTAGTGGTCTCACCAAGGTTCAATTTTGCTTAAACTCTTTAATTGTTATAGTATTGAGACTATTTTTTGATCAGGTCTATCTTAATCATGAGCTTAACTTACATGATTTATTTAAAATCCTCTTTAAATTATTTTCTTCTTTCTCATTTTTTTCTCTCAAATACCTTTATCCAATCTAACTACTGAAGCTTTCTTCCCAAAAAATCATTTACAAGTCTTGGATAGCACTCTATTTATATGATTTGTTATGATTGTTCACATTCCTAATCTTTTAAATGTCTCTAAAAGTGTTGTCCCTTTATGTGGATGCTTGATCACCTTCTTCTCTCTCATTTTCATGGGTTCCTTAATGGTTTTAGTTGCCTCTAAGTAAATTTTGTTAATCATTCATTGCTTTAGGTTTTTATGATATGTTTAGTTTCTTCTAATCAGATAAGTATGATATATAGCTTCGTACTAAATATTTTTAAATTTTGCCCAAATATTCTTTCATTTTATTTTATAATATTATTATGATCATTATGTTGTATTATAAGATATTTCCTATAACATGCAACTAATGATAGTTTGTCTAATTTTATGACTTTATCATATTGATAAAATAATTATATCATATTATACATAAGTTTAAAATATCTTTTTATAAACATGTTCACATCGAGTTTCATTTTTTCTTAAGTGATCATACTAATAAGATATATTATTATTTTCTTGTACAATAATATTTGTAGCTCACAATCATCTTAATTATACTAACATGTAAGTGTATTATATGATAACATAAATTAAATGTATCTTTTTTTAAACACATTCACACTAAGCCTATTTCATTTTTTATTAAATGATTGTATAGTATGTTTTGTTTATATCTTGTTATATAATACAACTATTTTTACAAACTTGCACTAAGTTTACATTGGCATACTGAGATGTTTTCCATTTTATATTAACAAAATTGGGTGCTAAGTTCCTTATCTTGCTTATAATATATTATAGTCATACTTGTATGATATTCGTTAAATTTTAATCTCTCACTTGATTAGTTTGTAATATGAGCTCTATCATGCTATAAGAAAATATTTGCCTTTTTCTTATCCTATCTAACATATTTGTTGGCTTGAAATGATGCATTTTCAAATATTTATCGTACTAATATGATGAATTATTTCATTTATATGATTTCCTTCATTTGGCTTCTATTGTATTGTATAATTCTTATGATTATATGGTATGATGTCTTATATAAATTTACATTTTCATAGAAAAATTTCATCCCAATTTTATAAAAATAAATTTTTATTTGCACAAAGTTTAAGATGTTATGATAAGGAAGTGAGTGTGGTTATCAAAACCATAGTTGTACATAATTTTGATTTGTGGGTTTATACTTATGTATATAGATATGCTATTTCATATACTAAAGGGCAAGGATAATAATCATAGAAGAACAAAATCTTAATAAATAAAAAGTAATATGAAAATATTATTTTAATAGACACAGAGAATCAGAATAATATATCAAATATTTAAATAATTCCTTATTATGATTTATCATTAATAACATAATGGTCTTTTGTTAGATTATTTTATTAAATATTGGTTATCTAGTATATCATGTTATTTTATTATCTTATTAACTTATTTATTTATCTCTTTAGAATTTTATTTATTGCTTACATCATAGTACATATTTTCATATCACATTGAGAGGAGGATCATGAGAGATAGATGGTGGTCACACTCAATAAGAGATACAAATTAGATAGTCCTAGGGATTTATATGTATTTACTTGACATCTATATGCGTGTTATGCTATATCGCTATGTTATTTATATGCTCAAAATTTATATATGATATTTTATAGTTTTTTATAATTTAGATACACATTTTAGATATTAATAAGTAATTATTGAATATTATGATACAAAATGTAATGTTATATCCAAGATTAATGGTGAAGGAATGTATAAATTATGATTTGTTTCACTATTATAACTTGCTTAAGGAGTATCCTCAATTTTATTAATCCATGTTTATTATTATCACTTTATTTTTAAAATTAAATTAGTAATTCTAGATTGGGTTTAAGGAAAATCTTGATACTACTACTCACTTTTCTATTTTGTATTCTCCTCAAATATTTCTTGTGCATAACCTAAAAATATGGTGTTATTCGTAACATATAAAACGTTAGTTATACCTTTTTTTTATCAACATTCACCCTAATGAGATTTTTTATAGGATGTGCACTTTGGATTCTCTTTTGTTTTAAAATAAATATAATGTGATAGAGATTCATTTTCTTTTTTTTATGTTCTTTTCCATTTCATTGCTAGATTATGGGTGATGCTTTTATGCAAAGAAAATCATTTCTTTATATTTAAGAACTTCTTACTAATTTATCAAATATTTCATGCAATTCATTAATGGAAGCTGATAATGTATCATAAGATAAAGCATTGGTACTTCTTCACTGAAAGATCCTCCACTTTGATATTGATTATTAGGCAAGTTGGCATTAATATATTTGCAGGACTCTTTCTTCTTTTGTTCTTCTCTTTTTTCATTGTCACCTTTTTTCATTGAATTATAGATTCTTTTCACAAAATATTTTGTCATACATAGCCCCAAAGTATGTATTTAACATGAAAATTTGCATATGAATTTCTTTAGATAAAACATAATATGATATTTTCATATCTTTAACACTTCATTGTGCTAATTTCAAAGATTTATCATTAATTTAATGAGATATATTTATGAGAATGTTATGTGATTATTCAAATTAATTTTATAATCTAATATTTTGAATAGAATAATTGAAAAAGATTTGTCACAATAAAAAGATATTACCTATGAATGTAAATGGATAATCAATAATGTTTTAAAATTAGATATAATAATTTAAATATAAGTTAGCGTAATAAGTGAATAAAGACAAACTCTTAACACAAAGTGAGAATGTATTCTCATTCCACTTGTTAACCTATAGACACACAATAAAGGAGGTGAATTAAATTTAATCAAAACCTTATTAATGAAATTCATTGCTAATTTTATTGTTATTCCATTTAGGTGTAAAGTAGTAATTTATTAAGTACAAGAAAGAAAAAATCTACAATTTTTATATTTGGTTTGACCACTAACTTTTAGTTTATATCCAACCTCAACCTCTCACTTAAGTCTAACACTATACAATTCTTCCTTCACTTAATTTTAAGTAAGCAAAAAAAACCTTTATAACATGTGCTAGCACCAAGTCTTGGAGTAGGATTTACAATCCTCTCACTAACACAAGGCCTTAGTGTAAGCACACACAACCTCACCAATACAATGCTTGGTGCAAGGTCATAAACTTTAACCTCTTACCAAAAAATATTGACTCTCTTACTAACAAATTGGGCCAAGGGGATCACCCATAAAAAGTGATTATAAAAGCAATTGAAAGTTCAAACCTAACTTAGAATGGATAGATATACAATAAAGCTAACTATAAATTAACTTTGAAAGCCATCAAGCATAATCAAGAGCTTTGTGAAGGTGTAAAAGGATGCAAATGTGTGATGTAATCTTGAAGAATGCACATGTACTCCTCCAAATGATATTGTAATGACCTTTCTTTATAAGAAATATAACTTAGTGAATGAATAGAGATTCTAATCATGTTAAGAAAGCAAGAGGAGATGTATTTATACCCATTTAACCCATAATTGCCTCCAAATGACTATATAATCATCATATGAAAATTTCATTTTTCTTGAAACTAAGCAAATTTGTTATTATAACATATCAAGCTCCAACTACTATCCACTATTATGTATTTTTATGTGTATGTTTTATACCGTACATAAGGCTTTTACTTGTTTTATGTCACAAAACCCATTTCTTTGCTTGATGCATATTCATAATATGCACATCCACATACTTGAATAAAAGAAATTGAAGACTTTGATAGGCCTGACAAACAAACATAATTTTTAAATTAAAAGTTAGATTTGGTACTTTGTGCAAAGTTAAAAATCTATATATGGGTGAAAAAAAACTTTAAAATTTAATAATGGAGCCAAAATTAGAGGTAAGAATTTTTTTGAGGTAACACGAATTCAATTGATTCATCTTTAATTAGTTTAGTTTGTCCAAACTCAAGAGAACAATAATTAGGTAAATTAGATTTATAAGGCTTAAATTCATAAGTTGGTTTAGAAATAAGAGAAGTAGACTATGACATTCCTTTTTTTTCTTTATTAAGTTTGGTGTTATAACATTACTTTCTTTATTTTTTACCTTTGATTTTGAAAAATCTATTTTTCTTTAAAAAATAATAAATAATAAAAATAACTTGCCCAATTTTGAAACCAAATTTTAAACCAATTTGTCACATTTTGAAAACCACATTAAGCTAATATTAGAAATAACATAAAGATCATATTACTTCTAAAACATGACTTCTTACGTTGCAACAAAATACTAAACATTCCCGTGCTAAATAAAAAATATACATAGTTGGCACAATAGCTTATATAATGGATAATAAAGAAATAACTACTAAATATAAAAGTCCATGAGCTACTTTCATAATATTCTTCTTGAATCCATGTTGTGTTTTATTTTGGCCTGAAATAGTTAGGATATAAAACAAACTAAGCAAATCGAATAGCTCTAAATAATGGCTTATTTATCTCATCTTTAGAATGTGTCATTCCAGAATGGTAGTCCTCATTTTGGATAATAAATATTTATGTACTTTTAAAATTATTTCTCATCATGTACTTAACTATTTTCTCTCTTAGTTCACTTTTCTTTTACTTTTTTAGTTTATTTTATTTTTATTGATTTAAGTATTTATATGAGATGTCATGATTTTAAGATGTAAATTTAAGAATAATACATACTTATGTCAGGATGAGATAACCCAAATGGATAATACCATAACATAACGAGACTAAGATGTCACACCAGATTATCATAATATTTTTTTATTCTAAAATACTAATAAAATAATAATAACAAATTATAAAAATAAATAGATGTGTAAGAATGGATAAGAGAAAATATCCTTGGTTCTTTTAAATATATCTTTAAAATTCAATAAAGATGTATAGCCTTTCAAATATCTCTTCTTTATGCACTTGGCATTAATTTGGCTACAAATTAGTTCTAAATCAATACTAAAAAACCCATTTTGTAGTCATGTTTATGATATAACCTATTTTACATCAATTAATCATATGTATTTCATATAATTCTAAATGCTATAAAAAAAAGATTTTTACATTTTGACTTAATTCTGTTACTTTCAATCAATAGATAATTTGTCATCGTAACTCGATTTCAATAACCTCATGCCTTCAAATGAGTTAAATGATGCAAAACTTGAATAAGATTTGAATAATAACATGATTATCATATTTGAATTATGTTAGAAATATCACAATTAGGTTAACCAAAATGAAGGAATTACAATCAAGGTTAGTGTTTCACATGGAGTCTTTTACTTAATTAAGATATCTCATGTATATAAATAATTGAATTGAGGTCCAAATAACTTTTCACTTGAGCTAAAGCATAATAGTGTTGTATATATTATGTTCCATATGCATTCTATAAGTTTGCATTATGAATTGACAAATTAATCAAGTAGCACAAATTCATAGAAGCTTATATCTTACTAATCCAATGACCCAAATGACCAAACCCAATCTAAATTTATTTAAATTTGAATCATAATTAAATTTTGATATTTGAAATAAGATTTTAATTTAATTCTTAACACTTTCTGATAAATAAATTTAAATTCATTAAATCAATAATGTTTCTTGTTTAAATTAAATCATCATTCTCTTCAAGACCAATTGAGGCTAATAAATTTTAAATATATAACCAATTTGTTATAATCATGAAATAGGTTGATTTAGATTTAATACATATATTTTTCTATCAAGTCAACCTAGGTCATGCTTAAATAAGAAATCATTTCATGTATATTCTAGTGTAAGAATATGGTGAAGTATATATATATATATATATATATATATATATATATATATATATATAAGTTTTTAGATACTGAAAGGTAAATATCAAATACTTGCATAAATTGTAGAAAAAAGAACTAATTCCAAACCTTGGGCTTATGCACATCTCAAAGCATTTCATTAAAATCAAATATAATAATTGAACCTATAGGATCAATAAAGCCAAGTTTATGCCTGCAATTATCTCAATCACTTGTATTAATATTAACAAACTTGTAAATAGCTATTTTTTTTATGAAAATACTTAAATTATAAAAAATTTCTTAATTGTGACATTTTTTTTAATTTTTTATGAAAATTTTTTATTCATATTAAATTATTGTAGTGAATTATATTTTTTAAGTATTTCAAAATTATTGAATTGTACATCAAAAGATGATGCAAGAATGTAAATTATTAAGTTAATAGTTTAAGCATTTGAACATGAAATAATGAATCATTATTAAAGTTTTTTTGAAATACTTAGAAAAAGATGTAATTTTTAATCATTATTAAAGATTATAAGTTGGAAGTATTTTTAATATAAAAAATATGTATCTTTTATGAAAACTTATGTTTTATAATAAATTATTGCAATAAATTATATTTTTTTAAATATTTCAAAATTATTAGATGGTATATCAAAAGATGATTAAAAAATGTAAATTATTAAATTGATAGTTTATGTATTTGAAAAGAAAATAATGAATCATTGTTGAGATTTTTTTTGAAAAATAAAGATTAGAATTTAAAATACTTTTTAATATAAATATATATATATATATATATATATATATATATATATATACACACAATGAATCGTACTTTTGCCGCCGCTAACGAAGGTGAATGCCACCTGTTAAGAGTCACACAAATGATGTGTTCTTGAGTCACGACGCTGCAGCGAAATTGCATCAAAATTATAAGGCAAAAAATGTGCGTATTTTATGGAAAATCCCGCCCGTTTATGTGAAGCTTAGTTAGCACAAGCCACAGTTTTTTGGCTGTGGAAAATTTCTGCTCGAATTTTACGTCGATTGACATCTCTTACCCGGCTTTTTCCGACGAAGTTTCTGTCATCCAACCCATGGACGGTGGTGGCGTATCGGACGCATTCGGATCCTCGACAGCTCCACTCGCTTGGCACGATTTCCTTGAAAGGATGCGTCATCCCTCCGCTGCCGACTTCGTCAAATCGATCAAGAGGTAAGCTCCCCAATCTTTAGTTAACCCTAAATCCTGGGCCTGTGCAGTGGTCCTCTGCTGATCAACAGATCTTGCCGTGCGGATCTCATCTGGCAATCGGGTTCTTATTTGAAATCATAGCATTATCATCGTATGTTTTAAATTTGATTTGTTGATGTGAAACGGGCAATTATGGTGCAGCACGTTGAACGTAGTTTATTCACACGTTGTTTCGTTTTGTAAACCTGCAGGGCCATTATTGGTTGAGATTTCTGGTCTAGATTGAAGTTACTTAGCTCTTATACATTTTTTCATTAAATTCAAACTATTGGCAATACCTACTCAAATCCTTGCTGTAAAGCATTTCCAGTTATTTTTTCCCAGTACGGCTGTGCATGTTTAAATTGAACTCGTGGGCAATGTCTTTCCCCGTTTGCATGAGATATCAGCATTCAGTTGGCGCTTTTACTAATCAACAGGAAGAAGTTTTGGATGGCGTATTTTACTAATGCAAAATTTCACATTTTCCTTTCAGACATTTTACTTATTTTCATAAAGCTTTTTAACATTGGTATTTTTTTCAGAAGCTTCAAATAGTTCGTCAACTTGTGATCAAAGTGTAATAATGCTACTCTTTTTTCAATGGCAGCTTCATTGTTTCCTTTTCAAATAGAGCCCCGGATCCAGTAAAAGATAGTGCTGCAGTGCAAGAGTTCCTTGCCAGTATGGAAGGGGCATTTAGGGCTCACATGCTTTGGGCTGGTAGTTCAGAGGAAGAACTTGACAGCGCTGGTGAAGTGAGTATTGTATTTTCCTTATACGCCAATTGATAGTGAAGAGTATTATAGCCTGATTCCTTGATGATTTGATGCAAAATAGTGTTAAGGGTTTTGTTTCTTGAACACATCCTAATCAATGCTTAACCTGTTTATTGTTTGTAAAATTTGTTGACCATTGATTCAGTCATTATTCATGAGGCTTTTGCAATCTCTCATCAAATTGTTAAATGTGATTATGAGATGTTTTTAGTCATGTCTCATCAAATTGTTAAATGTGAATATGAGATGGTTTAAGTCATGAGGAGAAAACATAACAATGGGGAACAAGGTTGCTGGAAATTGAGAAAAAGAAGGAAAAAGAGAGACTAGAAAGGGGCCAAAGATGTGTTCACATGGAAACCCCTTCAATCAAGAGAAGCCACAATCACTATGGCAACTCAAGGACCATGGTGGTATTTTGTCAAGTTACAAAGAGTTATTCTATAGTATTTAGTGGAGTACACCCTCGAAAGGAGGTATAGGGACTAGATAAGCATAGGTCTCAAAAGGTCACTTGGTCACTCAATAGAAAAAGTAAGAAGTTTCAAGGGCGTTTGAGGAAGAAGAAGATTCAATTAATGTAATGGTTTGCTTATGTGATGTTGCTAATCCCTTCCTTGTACTAGGTTTGTTTCATAGGTGTTTAGCAATGGTCATTTTTGATCTTCAAGGCTATGCACAACTACTAAGGTGAGCCTCATTAGTGATTAGAGCAACAAGTTTGCTCATGCTAGTTCAATACATAGATCATTCAATGCTATGAGTTGAGAAATTTAGAGTCTTTCTTGGTTCTGGTTGTTGGGTGTTGCTATTGAGTAATTTCTGTCTTATATAGTTGTGAACCTCTCTTGCATAGATTTTAAGCTACTTCCTAGCCCTATGATCTTGTTGATTTGGCAAAGCGTCATATGCTCATCTTGACAGCAAACAAGGCATGGATGTTCAAATGGGAGGTGGAGCTTGAATGAGCTAAAGTGAGGATGGGGACATGGATCAAGGTTCAAGGATGAATTACAAGGCTTATTGGGTGCCTTGATGAGAGACAAGTAGTATCAAAGATTCTCATCGTGCTAATGAGATACTAAAAAAATATTGTTTAAATTTCTTTGGTAACTATCTTGGTATTTATTAGTTATTACTGCCATAGTAATAGACCTTTTGGACGAGGTTTAGTGGTCAAGGCCCATTGGAGGCCCTAATGAGGAATGAAGGGCATTGTAGGTTCTTGTTGAGCCTACTAACTTTTAGCTAAAAAACCTTGTTGAAACTCATTAGATAACTATCTAGCTTATTAGTTGTCAACTTTTATCACTATACATGTTCTTGTGATCAAATGTTATGCAATCATTTGTAGGAGTTGAAAAGTTTACCTAACAACATATATTTATTAGGTATTGGAAAGTCGCTCTGACCAATTAATAGAATATTGCCACATATAATAAAATGTTTTCTTCTTCAATTTGTTTCTCCTTCCGTAAAACATGTTAATTAAAATTCATCGTGCAAAGAAAATTTAACTTGATTAGATATTATATAAACACTAATTTGAAGTTGCGAATGCTGTGAAACTTCAATAACATGCCTTTAGATCACTAAGTTTAATTGCACAATTATGTGACCCATAGCCTATGTTACTTGTTGGTGATAGTTTATCTTCCTCACGTTGCCAATTGCAAGTTTGTAATGCTATTCTACTTCTAGACATGCCTAGCTCTCTCTTCAATTAGACCTTAGTTGTTAAGCACAAAGATTCCATAAAAGAAATTGTATATTTTCAACACAGACTTTTTGATAATATTGTGTTACTTGTATTTTGAAAGAAAGGAAACTAGCCAATTAATTCCATTAATTGGCTTCTTTTATACAAATTATTTGTGTTGCGCTTAATTTTTAATTAGATCCAAATTAGGCTTCAAGTATTTGATTCTTTCTTGTCTCCTTCAATGGGAAACTTATAGTTCTTATTTAAATCTTAAAAGGGAGTAACTTGTTAGTTGTTCTTGACATGTACAACCTATTAAAAAATAAATTAGTAAGCTGCAAATATGAAATATGAGATATCACAATTAGATATTATATATTAAGTTAAACCTTTTAATTATTTTTATGTGCTCCTCAGCTTTGGTTCTCCTAGCATAAGGATTGTTTATGTTCATTCTTCTTGTTATAAAAATATTTTTGTGTGCATGTATATTAATATTCATGTTTGTGTAGTGTATGTCACATCCCATTTGCTCTTAATACCCAATAATGCATATAATATTGACAATTAGATATGAGAGGATAGTAGTCATACCTAAGACACGAATACCCTACCAAACGAGGTTGATGAATCAACCTGGATATAAATTATGATCAAATTGTTTCTCAAAATATAAATAACAAATAAATAACACATGCGTACCTGTTACAACAAAACTATGCATCACTATCAAATTATATATGATACGATATCTCCAAACTATTTTATACATTAAACTACCTAGCTTACGTATATGCATCTGGTGGCATGATTTGTAATATAAATAAAAAATTGAGTTTTACAAAGCTTAGCAAATATCGTTTTTTAACCTCAACAGATGAATTATACATAGATAACTACAAAGCTCAGCAGATGAATATAACATTTTATTAGTGCTTTTAAATAAAAGAGCTATATTAAATGATGAGTAATATAATTTATATCATCTATGTATATGTCCATCTAAATATATTATATTTCTTATATGCGCATATAATATGCTTTGTTTATTTTTTTCTCATCTTCAACTCATTATTTTTCTCATTTTTCTCTCTAATTGAGTTTAGATTTTTTTTCATATGATCATTATCTTATATCCATAATCATGTCTATATGATCTTTATAATGAAATCTTATTTCATTTGTCTCTAAATCTCTGTTTGTAGGTATATTAAAATCAATTAGTCATATTAATTATATCTTGACCTTAGTACGTCGATTCGTGAATAAAGTATTGTTGATATCTACAAATGTTATAATCATATCATCCCTATGCATTAGTCATGCCCAAAAGTGTTAGTAGTAGTAAATAAGAGATCATATTGTATGTCATGGCCCAGTATAAAGCCAAAGTTTATTGTGCTCAATATGCAAGATTTCATTATAAATAATGAAATCATTGGATGATGTTTTAAGAAAAATTTTATCATATAATGATATTTAACTATCATATTACATTTTATATTGTAAATGCTTTAAATTTCATATCATAGCATTGTTAAAGTTGTGCACATAAGATCCATATAGTTTATTATCTTATTTATTTTTTTATAATATTTTTATATTCTTATAATTCTATCTCATTAAATGTTATATTCACATATTTTTGTAACTATCTAGACCTATAATATATACCATATCATATCATAGTAATCACATTTCATAATTATCGAAACTCATAATTACAAATAAAAGATATCACGTTAATATGCCTAATTCATCATATTTATTTATATTATAATTTACTCAAATTCATCTACATAAGTCTTTGAAGGTTGATTTGATTCCATTCTTTTTATTTTCTTCATTTCTTATATAAGAAAAATCAAACACAAATCATCACAATTTCTTTATCAAATGTTATTATAAGCTTGCTAGTTCTCTTAGTTATATTTAGTTTATGTAATAAGCGAATTTCTAAATTTTACATTTTTAATTCCTTGCTTAAATCAACTCCAAATTTCATACAAATCAATTTTTGGGAACTTATAGCAAGAAGCTACACTAAGAACAATTATATTAAATCAATCTCTTTTGGATTTCATCAAAACCAAACCTTAAAGGTTTAAAACTGTTTTTCTATCTTTTGCAAGCCTTCTAAGACATGCCGAAGTAGAGCAAAAGATCTTACACAGTCCATTAAAACATGCCTTGTTAAACTTTCCAAGCTCCCCATTTACTTTTCTCACAGCTGTTTCCAGCTGCTTACTTTCTTGAAGCTCCTTATGTTACTTTGCCCTAAGCTCCCTCTTGCATGAAGCCACTTCTCTCCTCTTGCATCAAGCTGTGGCTCTCCTCTTTCTTTCTTTTGATTCTCTCTAAGATGCAACTCTCCTCTTGCATAAACTTGCAGTGCAAAAAGCCACAGCTCTCTAATTACCTTCTACTCTGATTTCTCTTCCAGCTGCAGCTATGAACTTCTCCTTTCTTCGTTTATTTGTTGTTGTGCTACTTCTCTCCACCAAGTATCCTTCAAAAGCATTGGCTAATACCTTTCTTGCAGCCTTACTTTCCTTTTTCTACTATGTTGAACTTCTTTTTTTCATGATTCTCCAACAATAGCTTTTGTCATGCCCCATCTATCATTTATTATTATTACTGACTAACAGTACTGTAAATCAAAGCATCGCAGCATAATATGAGGATATAAAATCACCACAGATGAGACTGATGAAAATAATAAAATAGATTACAGTGATATTCAACCGATTTCATTGCATCAAAATAAAAGTATATACATACATGTTCTTTTTTTTTACTTAGAGACATGATATGTACAACATTATTAATATATATAGAATATCAAATTCACAAATCTTACATACCATTCTAAGCACCTTTTTTATGTGAATTTTTAGCTCGTCTTGTAACATAAGTAGAGATGATTAATATAATATACATAATAAATGAATTATACATGAATACATAGCAAAGTATGATAAAAAATAATGTCAAATGTGATTAGCATAACATCAATATAGAATATCAACAATGCTTATATATAATGAACTAAAAACAGGAATAACAATATGCTATATAAATCAAATCTGCATGCACATCTTTGTTCTTTTATTACATGTATATCTTTTTTTTTCATTTCCTTTTTATGTTTTTTTCTTTTTAATTGGGCCAGATGTTTCTTATGGAATCGTACCTCATATTTCAATCATTTCTCATTTTATCTGTGGCATCTTATTAGATGATCTTTAGACCTCTACCCATAGACATAGTTGGTCATCTATATTAATCACATATCATCTTCATACATCTATCTTGCATTGAGTGCTACTGGTATCAGAGGAGATCTCTGATACTATGTCATGGCTCGATATCAAATCAGTACCTATTATGTCCATTTTTTTGTGCCAATGCTCACCACATATCATGGAACAATGGGGACAAGTTTAAAAAAATTTCACTTTTTGTTATCTTTTCTTTTTTAACAAGATATTTAATCCTGTTATGTTTATCACACATTATGTAATATGCTTATCTTTTATCTTCTTTTTCATCATACATTATAATATAAAAAATATGCAAATCATGCATCATGAATCTTATGTCATGTTGAAGATAAATCATACCTATTTACATCTCAAATAATTGAATTCATCTACCTTGGTTTTCGATGACCTCACAATTCTTTTATCTTTTCTCTTCCCCTTTATTTTTTGCAATAAATTTATAATCCATGTTAATCAATTTCTATGATTTATATTATTATACATATATTAGTATCAATACTAAATGATCATATAGAGATATCGACTTTATATATTTTTTTTCAAGTTCAGTTATCGTTGAACAACACTTTTTAGTTGCTTCAATTTTTGCTTGCTAAAAATACAATAATAAAATATTTTTCAAATAAACTCGTCAACTATTGTATTTAAAAATTTTGTTGAGTAACATTGTAATTAAACTCAGCTTAGATGGAGCTTTTTGTTCTTAGTTGATAAGTGTTTTTTCTTTCAACTTATAACCTTCAAGGTAGCATTTCCTCTGTACGAAAATAATCATAAAATTCTTTATTGGCTATAAGCTCTACAATCAACTATTAAACAACTCATGACAAACTATTTTTACAATTATTATTGTTTTTTTTATTAAAAAAATTTTTCATTCATTTTTGTTGTTGGTTATCCCTTTTCATATATATATATATATATATATATATACATATATATATACATATATATATATATATATATATATATATTATTTTTTGATACTTTTTTGTTGTTTTATTTTTTCTTCTCTCAGCTCTATTTTTTATACAATTGCTCTCTTTTTTTTACTTTCTTTTTTTAATTTTTTTTGTTTGTTATATATTTTATTTTTATTGTACTTGAGAAAGTGGGGCTGTAACCTCTTTCTCTTACGTCTCCTCTCCTGATCGTTGCTTGGACCTTCCATAGTGGCTGTCTGGTGATGAGATATTGCCTGATTGTCCCGAAATCGTCGCCTCACGTGACCCTCATATTTATTTTTATTTTAGAATTATTTTTTTATTAATTTTGAAAATTAATTAAAATTCAATAAGGTCTCTAAAAATTATAATACAAAAATTAAATTAGTTGTTAAATTAGCCATATTAGAATTTACACTCACATCTTAATTTCAACTATGTGAAATTTAGTTCATTAAATGCTAAAAATTTGTATCTTTAAGTACTTCGGGCATTGAGGTGTTACAGTTTTTACAACTCTAGGAAGTGGTGACTATTGTCTTCTGTTCTGTCTCTCGTTTCTTTCTTAACTTTCCCCATCAACTGCTACATGCTTTCGTTGTGTCGGATTCCTCCTTATTTGCTATTGTTTTAAGACAATAAGGAGTGCCAATGACTTAATTATTCTTTTTGCTTTAATATATTTCCAACAGCTTGAAAAAATAATTAAATTGTTTAAATTTTAAAGTTTACAAATCTATATTAAATTCAATAGAGTTTTAAAAATCATGAAACAAAAGCTAACAAATTTTTTTGTTGAGCTTTACATAATTATGTGATCAAATTGAATTTTTGGGTTACTTTGAATTTTACATATATTTTATGTATGATCAAAATATTATTATTTTATTTGGTATATCTAATTTTTAAAATATCGACTTTATTACATTAAACACATTTTATTATATATTTATACATATATATATATATGTAATTTACAAAACAAAAAAAAATCTCAAGGCACTATAATGCATTTCTGGTCTAAACCAATTCAGTTTTGTAAATTTGTGTTCTATAATGTGAAGCCTTGGAGTTACTTTTGCAAAAATTATGATAGTAGTCTCATTTCCCATGATATAATAGTACTTTAAAGCCTTTAAATTATAAATTATGATTGCATTCCCTTCATTGTCTTGTTGTCTTTTTGTTCCTATTTTACCCTACTACTTTTTATCTAATCTCTATTTGGGTTCAAAAAAATAACAATAAATAGGTCAGGCGAAACATACTAAAAAGTTCTTATCTATTCACATCTAATGTATTTTTACTAGTATATTTTCAATAATTCTTTTTTGAACCTTAAGAAAAAACTGCTAAAATTTTGCCATGCGTTTAAATTTCACGAGTTGAATGTATAAGTGAATTGATTTATTTTAATAATGTATGTTGGTTTAGGATTTGATATGTTTTGTTGTAATTTCTTAACTAATATTTTTTATAAATTTTAAAATAGAAAGTTTGGATATTTCAATATGTTTATTTTTAATAAAGTAGTTTGATAGCTGTATCTTACATCTATATCCCATTTAAAAATTTCAAGTGGAAACTAATAAACCTCCAATCATGAAAAATAACTTATTATAATAAGCTATCCTATCATAATTTTAACCCTATCGAGTTTTATGCATCCATCAACTCAATATTCTCTTTGATATGACATCTGATTATTTTTTTTCTTTTATTAATGTTAGGAGTATCTCTCCAACCCCATTATTATTAAGATATGGAACCGATTTTGTTGATTATTTCAATATTGCATAATTTGAAAATAAGTTTTTTTATTTTTATTGTTTTCCTTCAATGCTAGGTTTTTTTATCATTTTTCAATTATAACATGATTTGATTTCCTTCTTGTTTTCAAATGATTAGCATATATTATAATTAGTTGGTCTTTAATAAAATTATCTTAGAGTATTTTTCAAAAAACTCTCTTATTTCATGGTATCAAGATCTTAATTTCATCCCAAAGCCTTTCTCATTAGCTCAGGCATTATGTTCTTGATTTTGCAGTATTCATAGCCATGTATCTAGTATCAACTCCAATATCACTTATAATAAAAAATGATCAATCCCGTTTAGATGGCAACTTTGATGGTCAAAACCTAAAGCACATCATCGACTTCCATTTTTATTCATGATTCCTTTACTATTGTAGAAGCAAACCATTTACTACAAATTACCCAACACAAACTAAAGGGTCAAACTTCTATGAATGGCTTCAATTTATTTCTCTCGTTATTCATAACAAGGGCAAGATGGAGGTATTTTATTAGCAAGATTTCTCCACCAAAACATTGATGATACCAATTTCAAAAAATGGGAGGTGGAGAATTCAATCATCATGGTGTGGATGATCAATTCGATGGAATCCTCTACTAGTTACATCTATTTGTTTTACAAGATTGTTCCTTAAATTTGGCAAGATATCTAAGAAATGTATTCAGATTTTGAAAATGTTTTAATGTTTTGAAATTTGTTTCATTATTCATGACTAATGGAGATCACATCTGTCATCGAGTACTTTAACATCTAATGGTTTCTAGCAAGAGATGGATTTGTTTTGTCCAATTGAATGGAAGCATGTAGAAATTAGTACACCATACAACAAGTGCTTGAAAAGGATTGATTCTTCAATTTTTTCTAATGCTTTAATAAAAAGTTAGATGAGGTCAAGAGATGAATACTTGGAATCAAACCTATGCTATTTAATTTGTGAAGTATTTGTAGAAGTCCGGCATGAAGAAAGTCATTAAAGGGTGATGCTCAATTCTTTGTCGAACACCATTAGTGACAACACCCCTCATAATTTTGCTCTTGCCTTAAATTTCAACAACATTGAGTTCTCAAAATCAAGAGACCAATGATGATTAAGCTTAGTGCAAACATTACAAGACTCCAAATCATACAAAGGAGACATGCTATCAAATTCACAAATATCTAACTGATTGGAAGCCTTCAAGTCAGTGAAAGAATAGCTCTTTGCAAATGTTGTTGAGATCCTGTTTGAATAGCAAAAATCAAGCCCTACTCCTCCTACATCAGAACACATGGAAGCCTTGAGGAGTATTCTGCATTTCCAAAAACCTTAGTCTAAGTCTCTTTCCCAACAACCATTGTAGTATAGTGACATCTATGTTTTTAATCATGAAGGGATGCTGATGAGTGTTGGATTACTAATATCAAAGCCGCTGGCCATATCACTGAATATCGAAATATTTTTTTGATATGTTAGTAAAACACTGGTCAAAAAAGTGTCATAGTTGTTCATCTTTAATAATCTTAGGTATTGGAGATGTTAACTGTCGTGGTGTTGTTTTAAAATAAATTTTTTATATTTCAAGTTTAAGATACAATCTTCATTATGTTAGTAAGTTAACCAAATATAAAGTTGTGCAATAACTTTTTCATGATCACTATGAATTATAGGATTTGTCTTCAAAAAAGTTCCTTCGAAATTCTTAAGAATAAAGCAATCTGTTCTATCTCTTTGATTCTCCCCCAAAACCAACATTATTGGAAATCTCTTTCTCTAATTTTTTTCAAAATTAAGTCTAAATTAATGCCTTGACATAGTTGGTTATTACGTCCTAGTTTCTAATATTTGAATAATCTATCCCAAACTTATATATCAACAAAGATTCTTCATTGTGTCAATGTAGTTTGTTATTGCAAAGCAACCTAGGAAAGATTATCCAAATCAAAATCATCAATCTTCTCATCTTTTCCATATAATTCATAGTAATTTGGTGGTACATGCTTAATTTTGTTTATTAACATGAACACATTGGTTAATCACCTTTATAAATGATCATAAACTTGTATGTTGGGTATATCTCCTAAAGAAAAAAAATCTAAAATTGCTTCCACATTCAAATAGTTTCACAAGATGGTCTAGAATATATTCCAATCATAAATCTAGGTACTTTGTACAGATAATGAGAGAGAACTCTTCATTCATGAACTCAAGGATTATCTTAGTGATAATGATGTATTCCATTAAAATTCATGTGGCTTGCTCCTTAAGAGATCAGAATTGTATAACGAAAATAGTTACCTCCTTGAAATTGCAAGCTCTCTCATACTTGAAAGTCATGCTTCAAAAGCTTTTTGGGGTGAGGTAGTACATAATATTAACTATTTGACAAATTGATTTCCCTAAAAAATCCTTAATTTCAAAACACCTCTTAACTATATTAAAAATCTTTTTCAAACCTAAAACATCATTCAATCAATAAAACCCAAGATATTTGGCTGCTTTGTGCTATTCACAATACCAGCTCTACCATGGGAAATCTTGATCCAAAAACTTTAAATGTGTGTTCAATTATTATTCTGCACAAGAAGTTGTTGATGTTATTACCCACTGCAAAATGATTCTCTCTCTAGGTGACTCTACCATTCTATCCCAATGCTTTTCTTTAGGGAGAGAATGTAGGTAAAGTGAACCTTTAGGAAGTCAATTTTACTTCCCACTTTACTAGCAGATTTTTTTTTATCTCCACTAGCATACATCTTTTTATCTCTACTTTCTTCACAAAATAGCCAGCAATATGCACCAATAAAGAGTAAGTCTAAGGGGGAGAATTAATACAAACTAGCAATCTGAGGGAACTTAGAGTTTACTTAAGAAGATCAAGATTTCTGACTTAGGACTAATCATCAGCATTGGAGTTAGATTCCTATAACAAGATGTATAGAATGGTGTTGTTATTATAGATGATCTGGATATTTCTATTGCTTTCAAAAAGTGGGTAAGATCATGTAATTAACATTCCATTTATTGCAGCCTATCTAAAGGATATCTTGTCTTTGTGGCTCATGTTGATGGAATTGAAGTTCCATGAGACATTAATAATACCCTAAAGGATCCCAAGTGGTGAACAATAGTTATGGAAGACAAGTGAGCCTTGAAAGATAATGACAATGGGAGGTTATTGAAATAGATAAGCAAAAAAAAAATGAGTGGGATTCAAATAGATATTCATTGTGAAGGTGGTTAAGAGTTAAGATTGAAATGTAGAAGGTTCGGGTAGCTCAAGGATAGACTAAGACATATGAGATTGATTATGACAAGACATGTGCCCTAGTTGTCAAGTGTTAAACAAGTGATTTTCATATCTCTAAAAGAATACAACATAGATTTTTTTATGAAAATATGAATGTTGGTGTACAGACTGACATCCACTTCTTTCAAGTAAAATTGGAAAGAAAAGATTACAAAGAGATGATCCACTAGCAAACAGAGAGATATATTAATGTCTGATTGTTAAACCTATCACTCAACTTAATATTGCACATGATGTGAGTGCCACTAGTCAATTTATATATTTACTTACCAAAAGACACTTGAAAGCTGTTTATAAATTCACTTACTAAAAGGCACTTGAGGACTGTTTATATTATAACCTACCAAAAGGCATTTGAAGGCTGTTTGTCAAACCCTTTGATACTTAAAAGATATATGGGTTGGGGGGGGGGGGGGCATGTTAATTAAGAAGGCTAAGAACAAAGGATTGGAAGGATATACATATGCATATTTAGGTTGGTTCTATGGAAGATATAAAGTCAGTTATAGATCATTGCACAAACTATAGGAATAATATGGTTATAAAAAGAAGCAAAGTTTAATTGTAAGAAATTTATGACTAGAAGTAGATAAAAAGATTTTTGAATGTTTTAGACTATGTTTGGACCCATGAAAGAGCATAATGACAACAAATCTACCATTAGCATAGTCAACAATCCCATACAATATGAAAAACTGAAAATGTGAGAATTAATTGAAATTTTATTGATTTAGAAATTTATGGTAAGGCTATAGGTCTAGACTATATTCTTATGGAGTTTTAAGTTTCAAAGGCACTTATAGAAGTCTTGTTCAAGCGAGAATATTGAGTCATTCATTATCAAGTTAGGAATGAGTGGTCTTTTTGAATGTTTTAGACTATATTTGGACCCATGAAAGAGTATAATGACAACAAATCTACCATTAGTATAGGAAACTTTCTTATACAATATGACAAGCTGAAAATGTGAGAATTGATTGAAATTTTATTGATTTAGAAATTTATGGTGAGGTTATAGGTCTAGAATATATTCTTATAGAGTTTTAAGTTTCAAAGGCTATTATAGAAGTCTTGTTCAAGAGAGAATTTTGAGTCATTCATCATCAAGTTGAGAACGAGTGGTATTTTTGAATGTTTTGTACTATATTTGGACCCATGAAAGAGCATAATGACAACACATCTACCATTAGTATAGTCAACAATCTCATACAATATGACAAGCTGAAAATGTGAGAATTAATTGAAATTTTATTGATTTAGAAATTTATGGTAAGGTTATCGGTCTAGAATATATTCTTATAGAGTTTTAAGTTTCAAAGGCTCTTATAGAAGTCTTGTTCAAGAGAGAATTTTGAGTCATTCATTACCAAGTTGAGAATGAATGGTATTTTTTCTCTAACTTGAGGGGGCTTATTGATTCTGAAAAGATCTTTCAAATCCTAAATTAAAGAGTTCTGGAATTGCCTTGCTGATTCCCTCAATATTTCATGATTATTTTATTCTTATTTTTATCGCTTGTCTTCTATACCAAGGTTTGAAATTTTATTTTTAGCGTCTAATTGAACATCCAATTTTGATGGTTTTATCATTTTTCATGTTTTGTTTTGGTTGAAACTAAAATTGATAGAAATCAACTAAAACTGATTTTCAGTGATTGTTTCTGATTGATTCTGATAAAAAAATGAGCTAAAAGTGGCCAATATTAGCAAATTGGGGAAGTTTTAGACCGAACTAAATTACTAGGTTCTAAATATAGCGTAATGGAATCCTTTTTTTATTTTTGATTATTAATATATATTTTAATCAGTATGTAATAAATTATCTCAAATTTCTTTCCAAAAGTTCTTTAATTTCTAATATAAATATAATGAACTGTATATGTATTTCTTGTACTTTATGCATATCACATATTACTATTCATATTCAATGCAGTTTCATGCCCTAAGGTCTCTTAATTTCCTTATAACCTTAAAGTCTCTTGTGCAGGTTATGTAGTTAGTCTATTTGTAATGGAAGGTACTGTTACATATGCCACCCCATGTGCTTGTTATTGTTAGCCTCATTCATATGATTTGGTCAGCGTTTGCTGTATTTGTGGTAGAATTCCACTAATGGAACATATAAAAGACTACATCTCCAGGATTTGCATGGTTTAAGCTGATCAATTTCACTACAACAAGAATTTTGAGAAGTTGATCTCATGTAAGTACTAGCATAAAATTGTTGAAAAGGTGTAGAGGCTTCCTAGAGTGAAGTCTTAAAATCATTGGAAAAAAGTTCATTTGATGTAGTAGTCTTGCAGCTAGCAAAAAGTACATGTAAGGATGAACTGTTGTGGTGGTCATAATTAGGAAGGACATAAATTGGGTATTCTTTGCCTTTTATCACGTTCATGTTTGTTTAGTTAATGTTCTGCATTACCTGCTCTTTATGGCTCATTCAACTTAAGTTGCTTAACCCTTGAATTGTTTCGAGGTTGTCATATTTGGATGTATTAAGCATCTAGATTTCCATATATATTCTTTTTCCGTTATCTTTTAATCAACATTAAAGCATATTTGTTGCTGTGTTTTTGTAATAGGTTGTTAGCGTGACTGACGTCTATTCTTGCTAACCGTTTCGTATTTTTGTATTTCATCATGTACTAGTGTATGTTTCTCATGTTTTCTGAACTTTGAAACATATTTGCATGTAATATTCCTAATTGTAGGGTTTGGAGAAATATGTGATGACAAAACTTTTTAATCGGGTATTTGCTTCACTACCAGAGGATGTACAACATGACGAGGAGTTGTTTGAAAAGATTGCTCTGCTACAGCAATTTATAAGACCAGAAAACCTTGACATAAAACCAGCATTTCAAAACGAGACATCTTGGCTGGTTAGTAAAAGATAATATCCCACATTTGAAATCTAGATCAAATCTTTGAGTGATGCACTTGAATCAAATAAATATGTGACCATGTGCTCCTTTTGTTTTCACGTTTATGTTTTTTTTCCTTTCAAACCTTGATTCAGAGTTGAGAATATTCTTTCAAGTTTGTTATGCTACTAATATGTCAATAAGATCCCTTTTGTTGCTATGGGAAAAAATCTATATTAGTTAAGGTTTTGCATACTTGGAAATTGCTTGATTTTTTTGATAATTCCATGGAATGTCAGATTATTTTGTCCTTATTGAAATAAATCTTTTGTACCTTGCAATTAGATAGCTCCATTGAGCCTAGGCAAGATTGTACTTGCCAGAAAGGAACATAATCTTTCAAAGAAAAGTATCATGATCTTTCAAAGAAAAGTATTATGTTGGAACTATATATTTCATTTACACTCCATTTGGAGAGATTGTGGTCCAATAAAGTTTTCTGTTCAATTTTAATCATTTTTCTCATCTTGCTGACTTGATTTCTCTCCTATCAGAAGAACAATCAAATTCAAGGTGTGGATATGAAGTGTGGATACTACAACAGAACCAATTGGTTTGTTAACAACTGGAATCAATGCTTGCGATGCACAGGCATTGCCTCTCTATGGATGAATTATCCTCTTATTTTATTCAGTATAGAACTTTTTGATCTAGAATGGTAATGAACCATATGCAAATTGTGAGTAATGCAGGAAGAATCCTTAGGATAGGTGGGGAAGACCTTGATTTTACTGGGTAGAATGCAGTGGTGTGGCTCCATAGGCTAACAAGGATTTAAAACCAAAACCTCTCAGCAGAGGATTCAATGGAGGAAAAACTTCAAAAATTTTATTCGACAATAACACAACATTAAAGTGCATCTTAAAGGGTCAATTTTTAGACTTCCTCCATTAATCAAAAGCTTTTTAATTATACATAGACACAAAAAGATTTTTAAATTAATCAAATCTCTTATGAAATAAAAAAAAGAGTTTTAGCTACTAATTCATATAATGGTTTCTAAAAACTCTTAGTAATTTTTAATAAAATAGTAACCAAATTAATCAAAAGTTTGATAGATCTGAGGATCACAGATAAATGAATTCAATCATAAATTTATATGGCAATTGAAACAAATTGATCTATTCAAATAAATTTAAATTTTATATTTTGTATTCAAATCTATTGTTAACTCTACATAATACTTGAGATTATAATTTATTTGGGTATAAATCCTAATGTAGCTAGTGTAGATCACTGTCAATTTTATTCTTAACTCTTTTGCTTTGGCTTATCTAAACTTGGATTTATAGTTACTTTCTATGAGATGGTTATGGATGTGTATAGTCATTAGCATGTGTTTCAGGTAGTCTTGGATCTCTCTTAAGTTGGATAGAATTTGCAAACATTATATTTAGAAAATAGGTTCAAGCATGCAACTATCAGGGCACAAAATTATTCAACCGCATGATCAAACCTTTTGATCCCCATGTTTGATTGCTCACACCATAGTTCAAAACATGACTATAGAACTTATTTCTTGAATTAGAGATGATGCCTGTGGATCATTTGATAATACCCTATTAGATGGTGGCAATGAAGGAATGTTTATCAGACCATTTGGTAATCTATTTGATTTCTATTGTTTTTTAGTCTAGCCAACTTGAGCATATCATCAAATGAAAGAATGAACAACTTAATTGATTTGATTGTTTATCTACTTAATATAATTGTTGGTTGCTCAATTCACTTTGGATGATCAAATGAGCTATCATTTAATATATGTTTCTCCCAAACACTCATCATTTATTAATTAAGCCAATTGATAACTCAATACATTTATGTTATGATGGGTCAAGTTTTTATTGAAGGTGACTATACACATTTACATCGATTGGATACTAATAGTTATGTTAATACATAAATGTTTTGACCATATGTTTATCCTAATTTATTACCATTAAGCTAGTAATTGATTTTTTCAACTTAAAAAAATTTTATACCTTATGTTTTAACTATTTTTTAGTATATTATTGTTTGAGAATGTTGGGGTTTTAGGTTAAGTCGCATTTTGAACTGTATATGTTCATGGATTAATTTTAGTCAATCTTGACTGACCTCATTTTTTTTACTTAATTCAAAAATAAATGGATTGTATCTGTATCAAGGTTGACTCGACCCTTACCCAATTCGTTGACAAACGTATTGTGGAGCATGGAGCCAAGAAGGCCATCATGAATCCTTTTGATCATGTGCTTTGGATGGGAAAAAGTCCCTTTCAAAGAATTTGTGTAATCATAATCGAGGATCACAACTTTTATATTTAGCTTCTTTTGATATATCGCAACCCAAGTTGAACTTAAAAAAAAAAATATAAGAATGAAAACCAACAAAAAAAGACACTGCGTATGATGAGTTTTATGTTTTGTGGTTTATCACTTGTGCCTTAGAAGCATTATCTGTTTCCTCAATATTTTGTTGCATATTTAGATCATAAGACATTATTACTCTTCAAATTTTTGCAGAAATTCAAATCTAAAAATGCTAAATGGGTTGATTACTTCCAGTATTACACTTATTGGGAATTGACAATCGTGTTGCCTACATTCAATTGGTGTATGTCGTTATCAAGTGTTGTGGGAGTTGAAGTGATTGGTTTTGCCTACCTCCTAGAAAAGCATGTTAATTTCTTATCTGATTTATGCAATTTGTATGATTAACATACCCAAGAATATCAAGGTTATTTAATTCAAGATCTATACTTGTTCCATAAGTCTAGATTATGCACAACTCTTGCAGATTTGCTAACGAGTGTTACATGGAAAAAGAATTTTGTTTTGTCATCGAGAAACAATTTATTGGTCTAATCTAATGAGAAATGTGTCCAAGTTTGTTGCTCAATGTCACACGTTTATCATGTCAAATATGTGTTAAAACAAAGCATGTCGTTATACCTCATTACCTTTATATAAGCACCCATGGGGAGATTTGAGAATAAACTTTGGTTTACCTTGAACTTAGAAAACTTGACTCCATGTATGTCTATGGACCATTTTCTTGTAATGATTTCTCCAATGCTTCTCAGGTAGCACTAGTGATTTTGAAGAGGTATTTAAGTTATCTAGTTTACCCAAAGTCCATTGTCTTGAACAATGATGAAAAATTTTCAGTCTTGGAAAACTCTTTGGTTGCACAAGGCACAAATTTGAAATTATTTATCGTCTACAATCCGTAAACTAAAGGTCCAAATGGTGACAATTCCAATTGATACATTTGCACCATTCCCTTCCTTCAAAGTGGATCAACCCTTAGGTTACCATCAACTGTAATAAGGAGAAAGCATTAAGAGATCAAGCAAAACATAGATCATCAATTTATATCGAACAAGAAACTTGATTATCAGCAATGACTAGTGCAATGGAAAAATGGGCCATAAATGAGTGCAAGGATATTAATATAAGTGGTGCAATGACTTTTCTCCAATCTTCTTATGTATTATGATAGTTGGATTGATTTTTTCTCACCCTAAGAAGGTTTTTGAAGTCAAGAGAACTAGATTGTATATGCTAGAGCCTTGGCTTGCAACACACATGTGCCACATCCCATGGATTGATTAGCTTTCTATCAGATTTAATGTAAGACTTTAATTTCAACACCTTTACTTTTATATTAGACTTTCATTTTAAGGTAGCTTTCTAAGAGACATTTATAACTATATGTGGCGGCTAGTGTTCCCTTGTATCTCTTTAAGTATTGATGTGAAGTTGTGCATATCGTATTTGGAGAGCATGTTCAGATTCTACTGCTAATGTTGGATTGGGTTGATTAATTCCCCTATTGAACTAACTATAACTCACTTAGGAGCATGGTGATAGAACTTATTGTGGGAGTTAAAACTGATAATGCCATCACACCATCCATCTCTATTTATTGGATGGTGGTGGTAGAAGTCTTGTTTTCTAAAAGATTGCTCATTCAATTGTATGATTATTTATTGGATTGTTCCATTTTTTGTCAACCAACCAAATCTATTAGAGCTTAGACAAACCTCCTGGAACAACTTAATTGATCACATCATTCAATTAAATCGATTAAGTTGATTAAGTCATATTGGCATATCACTTGGGATAATCATATTTGCTTTCATTAACATGCATTACCATTATGTAGAAAATCATATTGGATATCTATTATATAGAAAATATTTTTGATGATGAAATAAAAGGCAACAACGACCATTGTACTTCTGATTGAGTGCAAAGCTTAAGATTACTTGGTGGGAGCATGAATGGTGAAACTCTAAAGGTCTAGAAGTTCCACCCAATCAAACTTGTCGTTGTTATTATCATTCCTTACCTTTTAATTCTACATTTCACGAGTGTTTTTAGTGATTTCCTTCTTTCAATTCTTTATGATTTTCTTGTTCAATCTATGTGGTTGATCATTAATCTATAGTGCTCTTTGAAGTCCCATGTTTGTCTTATTGCTTGGATTGAAACTTGTAATGTCTTTAAGCCTAATTCGTTGAATCATTAACCATTAAGCTCAATTGAAGCATCCTCAGTAAGGATTGTTTGATTTAGTAAAGCTCGTGATCATTTGGCTTTCTTATTGTGATTAAACTAATATGTCATAGATGTTTATATGCATCCCCCATTAATATGATGTTTTTTTTGCCTTTGATGAGCTCAAGATTAGAAAAAAAAAATAGTTGTCGCAAAAGGCTTCCATTTTGTATTATTTTCTTTATGTTTGTGGATGGGATTTACATATTAGGCATTTAATGATACAATTCTTAAATTGTTTTTTTACCTCTTACCTTATTTTTTGAATTCAAATAATTGCCATTCTCTTTGCAAGGTTGTATAAGACAGTAGGAGAAAATTTGATGAGTATAAAGAAGAGTTAGATTAGTTCCATTTGGGAAGTTAGGCTTAATGTTTGATGCTTAATATGCACCTGTTTATAAGTTTATGCTTTTGAGTAAACAAGTGTCTATTTAATTGTATGTTGAGCTCAATTGTGGATTCTCAAATAATCTAAGTGTCTTAATAATTAGTCTCAAAGCTAAGTTTGGCTAGAATCAAATGGCTTATAAGAATTTTTTTTCTTATGGGCTTAGTTTGATTGTAATTGAGCAACTTTTAGTGTCCATAGTGTTTGATAATATTGAAAAGCTTTTGTGAAGCCATTTAAGCTTTGTTCGACTGGTTGGCACTTAGCTTTTGTGATTTAGCCACCCTCTTGCTTGGCACTTATATTGTAATTACAATAGTATGAAAGGGGAAGCACATAATCCCTAATCTGTAATCTGTAGTTTTTAATCTCTAATCCCTTGATATCATAGCACTTAATTTAGTTGGAAAATTGAGCAATTGATAATTTGTACGAACTTCTTGGTTAGAGGATTGTTGAGTATAAACAAGAGTTGGATTAGTCCTATGCTAAAAGTTGTATGTGGTATTGGAGCCTTGACATATGATAAATTGATCCTTACAGACAGATTTGAACTTTTGAGTTAATAAGCATCTACTTAATGGAATATTATGTCTAATTGGTGGCCTCCAATAAATCTCAATTCCACTTAATGTCTGTTCTTTTTTATTTGAAGTTTTGTGGGCTACAACCTTTAATCTGAACTCTTCTTTGTTCTGTTTATGTTGATGAAAAATAGTGATTTTTTTTCTATGCTGCCTTGTTATTTTTTACAAACTCCCTTATTTAGCCATCGTGGCAAGCATTCCCAATTCAAAATAATGGCTAACTTCTGTGGATTTTCCTTCTATTTCAGCTAGCACAAAAAGTATTGCAGATGATTAGTGCATTATTTTCCCCCTTATTCTTGTTGTATTTGTTGAAATCAAATAATTTTTGGTATCTTTATACTGATTTACAAAGAGTTTGGGGGCAGCTTCAATATAGATCCTTTGTTCAAAGTGGAGAAAAATTTATGATTCATGCATTTTGTTTAGTATAAATGGCAATTGTATTAGTCATATTTGAAAAGCTTGACATAATGTTTGAGCTTTAATGTACACCTACTCTTATGCTTTTGATTTTGATTAATAAGTATTCATTTAATATATTGGATTCAAATAAGGGTTCTTGGACATTTTAGTTTCTTAACTAGTGTTCTCAAGCATAGATTTTGCTATAATAAAGTGGTTCATGCATTTGTTATGTTATGGCAAATTCACATGGTGTCTCCATGTGATTGATGAACTCTTAATGTACATGATAATTATCGTATTAAAAAAATTTTTGAAGCCACTTACACTTTGTTTGAGCAGTTGGCACTTAGCTGCCTTGGTTTGGCCATCCATGACAGATCAATTATAACAATGCAAAATAGGTGGTGGAGCATATTAATGCCCTCGTGGCACTCAATTTGGTTAGTCTCAAGATTTAAGATTTCAGTAATTAATAATGTGGATAAGGTTGGGAGATTGTTGAGTATAAGAAAGAATTTATTATTGTTGTATTTAAAATTAAAGCATAATATTGGAACTTTATCATATAATACTGTTGGGTCTATATGGTAAACCAAGAAAAGGGATGAATAGGGGTTTTAAACTTTTGAAATATGATCCAAGTTCCTTTATCCAAATTTGCACTCATACAACATATTAAATGATTCCCATAGCAAATCAATAAGTTAAAAGAATAAAGTGTGCAAAAGGAAATCACACAAGGCAATTTCAAGTGGCTAAGCTTTTATGTAATAAGCTTACATCTATCCTCAAGTCAACTAAGCTTGAGCCTAATACTTTTCTTCCCTTCTTTGCAATAACTAATAGAGAAGCTTTTTACACTTAAGATTTTTAACAAATTAACCACAACCACAACAATTCTTGAGGTCTTTACATGGCTCAATCACAACCATTTTCTAAGTCTTTTCAAAGGTTTAAACCTCAAGCTCTCTCCATATTATTGTTGGCTTGGAGTAAGCCTGTTTCTTTCACATTATTAATGGCCCGTCACAAGATATATAACAAAAGATTATAAGCAACAACACAACTCAATCCAAATAAAATTGAATAAATATATAATAAAGCTCTCTAAAATATTAAGTAAGAATATTGTCATATATAACCAAGAGCTTGTGATGGTGTGGTGTGAGAATGTGATTGTGGAAATATAATGTGCATGACCTCTTTCATGCTCTCTTTCAAGAAAGATATTACACTCAAGGCTTCCTTAAATTCCTTTCTTGGTAAAATATGAAAAATTTGAAGCAACGAAGCTTACAAAAGGTTTATATGTGTTTTAGCATGATCGTCATTTTATTTTAAATGTTTGGAAATCGATTTATAATAAAAAAATCTCAAAGAATCCTCTCCAACTACTCCAAATGCTCACTTAATGACTATTTCCAATTTCCAAAAATCTGTTCAAACTAGTCATTATAGGTTTTCTTTACTGGACATATCATATGTGAGGGATGATATACTTTATATCAAACCTTTATGTATTATGCACAAAAGTCTACGTATTATATGCAAATCTTAGGTTCAGGTAGCTTTCTATTGTGCACTATCCATCGAATTTAGTTACCTCATTATTTCATTGTTACATACCTATGCAAATAGCAGCGTAAGGTATGTAATTCTTTTGTTCATGAATATTAAGTCATTAAATAACAACATAACACATGTGAGCTTCCATGTATGATACGTGGATCTCATGTACAATATGTTAAGTACAAAATTTAGGTTTTTGAAAGCATGCAACTTTAAAAATCATACTTCACTAAAATGCTTTGCATGCTTATGCATTCTAAGTAATCAAAACAAATTTGTGAATTCATGATAGCAAACCTAAATTTAATTTTCTTCTAGGGATTAAATCATGAGTTATGAAAGCTTTGCTTGAGAGTAAATCAACTCATGGCCCTAAGGTGTCACCCAATTGCACAAGTCATGAACTAAAGATGTAATTAATAAACTTTAGATGCAACTCATGACTTGAAATAAATTAAATCCTAGATATGATATAAATAAATGCATAAGTGAATTACTTGTATGTAAACTCTTGATAATTAAGGTAAGCATAAAATTAATCTATCTTTAGAAAATGAAAATCATTTTCTATAGATCTTAGACTCATGTTCACCATTGGATTTCTCTTTCATCCTCCATGTCTTTAAGTTTTTGTGAAAATTAAGCAATTTGCACATTGTTAAGTCAATCTATAATAATTGATTATCAAGTGTACTTGTCTTAAATATAACCTATAGAAGCATACTAAATAGACACATTAGATCACCGCAGTAAGTATTTAAAGGGTTTGTTATCATCAAAATCAAATGTTGTTTTAGATTTTTAAGTCTAACAATCTCTTTTATTTTGATAATGATAAATATTTTAGTATAAGAGATTAAAAATAAATAATAACAAAATTTCTCATAATTTATGCATTAATTTCTCTTATCAATTTTAAAAGATGTTAGAAAAATATGTAGACTAATAAAAATGTGTATACCACTAGCACATATGGAATGCACAATATAATAAGTGTGTTATTCTCTTTCTTGTTTTCATTTATATCAAATATTATAAATAATTTTTCTCTCATTTTTATTTCACTTGCACGTAATTATTTATCTCTTTTTTATTATCAAAATGAGGATTACAAAGATGTCATTTGTTATTAATTCTCTCTCATTGTGAAGAAATTATGCAAAGCCCATGGGGTAACTTAAGATTCATAAGAGAATTTTCGCAAAACACTAATTATGCTAAAAGCGTAATTATGATTGTAATTTTAAAAGATAAATGTTGAGCAATTTATATCAATTATTGATTAAAAAAATATCATATGTTAGTGATATTATTATTGGGTATCAGATTAAGATCCAAATCTCTAAATCTCTAACACTACTATTAGATTAAAATTAAGGATACGTACTCTCCTTAGATATATGCATCATTTTTTTAAAGAAAAAAGTTGCATAAATGGTAGCATTCTTAAAACATAAAGATTTGTTAATGAGAAGAAAATATCACATGTTGGCTCCTTTGTTGGTAATAATAATATTTTTTTTATTAAAACCATATGTGGATATCAATGTTTTGTTTAATATTTTTGAGAAACACTCTCCAATAATATGGCTAGCTAGATTTTAACAGATAAGTACTAATTTATAATTTTATTTATACTAGAAAATACATTCACTAAAATAATATAAAATTCAAATTTTTTGAAAATTCATAACATTCAAAAAGATGTTGAGTACAATGATATTTTATTACAAGCATTACACACAGCATTCCTTAATCTACTAGACTCCTAAGACGAAGATGATCTCTAAGCAGCTTCTGGGATATGACCAAAAGGATGCTATTGGTACCATTTCTTAAAATGTAAAGGAGTCTATAACCTGTCATAGAGGTCAACTGAGACTAAATCAATGTAAAGTTGTCTTTGATTTCAGTATATGGTTGTTCTACTAATGTATCCAAGGAAAGAAGTTTGCTCGACATCTCACATGGGTCCAATGTAGAGTTGCTTGAGGGTGGAACAGGTAGGATAAGACTAAGGATCTGCATCTTGAGAGGACGCATCTACATGAGACTCTTGGGGCTGCACTTGAGTGTCATTGTTGCTGTCATTACTCTCAGGTCTGGTGTTCAATGCAAAGGATCATAATCTTCTCATGTTACTCCAACTGAAACGATGAGCATTGCAATCATATGAAGTAGTTCTTATGTTATACTTCTGGCATAAGATGGAAGAGATTATTTGTCCAAAACTCAGATTCATCTTTTTCTTGTAGGTGTGGCTTTGCATTATACTAATACTTTTAATTAGATGCATGATTATTGCCAACATCAAATTGAATCTTTGTCATAAAATAGTATGTGGCTAATAAGCTCTACAAATTTATCTGTTGTTTATTACCTTTTTTCGTAGTACATTGTATCTTTGGAAGTGTTGTATTGGATCTGCATAAAGTATCAGCCTTTTCACTTTCTTAATGTGAAATTTTTATGTGATTTCTAAAATGACTTTAGTTACTTGGCTCTAATCAAATCTAGATTCCTTATAGTCATGTCATAGTGAGGGACTAGTGATTGGAATGTCAAACCAGTGATTTAAGTATAGGTCATAATTAAGGACCAATTATTGGAATATCAAAATAGTGATTTAAGTCTTATTTTATTATCTTCACATCCATCCCATTTAGATATGAGCTAACAACAGATGAGTCATTGTCGATGCTTAAATTGGCCTACAATTGTTGGATCATGCGTAAATTAAACAAATATATACTTTATTGGAATTTCTCTAGTCTTAACTCATTGAAAAAACTCAAAATAGTCTTACCTTCATGGTATTACTGGTCAGGATCTACAAGTTTAGCAATATTCAGCTTATAATCTATAATCTTTTGATAAGTAGCAAGATCCACCATAGATTTATTGTAGCCATAGTTGAAGGGCTCAATAGATGGAATCCTAGGTCTCTTTGAGAAGGGTAGACGTCCACTCATTCTCTTAATAACAATCGACAAAAACTTTAACAACTCTTTGATAATAGAAGAACCTTTCACTTCTTTCCAACCGTAAGTGATCAAAACCCGTTGAACTCAGATTTGAAAAAATAGAACTTGCAATAAATTATTACCTTGATTCCCTTGTTGCAAGGGCTTGCCTAAAGAAAGTCATCTAAGAAATTCACGTGAAATTTTGTGACTACATGACAATAGAGTTGGAACAAGGGCATAGAGATGGTACTGAAAGAGGGTAGGGAGAGAAATCTAAAATATTTGAAATTTGAATGCTCACTCGATCATTCAAGGAGTGGATTCACACGATGAGGTTTGTGACATGTGCTTTTGTAAGAATCTTTCAAATTTTGCCTTTTGTTGATAAAACGTATGCTTCGCTCATTTTGATTGATCGTAAAGTACATGACCTATTCCCCAATAAAATCCCTAATTTCTTGCATGAATTCTTTTATTTTTCAACTGCATGTATTGTACGTTGATTTTTCATGTATTGTACATTAATATTTAATTAATATTAAAATTTTTGTATTAAAATATTTAATTTCTTAAATTATCCTTTGTTAATTAAAATTTCTCTTCTTATGAGGTCAATTGAACCTATAAACCAATTTTGTTTCTAAGAGAAGTACTTCAAAACTAAGCTAATTAATTTTATTTTGCTTAGAACTTGTAGTTCCATAATTCAACCTTATATCCAAGATGTCAATTTGAAGAATTTATCATATAAATTTCTATCTAATAGTTCATAATAAATTATAAATTAGGAATTTCAAATTTTCTTCAAGGGAATGTGAGTCTCACAATCAATTCATACTTAAGCAAAATTATACAAGTTGGAATTCATAAATGCTTAAGGATGTCAAAATAATTTAAGAATTCACTTAATATTTCAAATGAATTCTTCATATCAAGAATAATTTATCAATTAGGCAAGTTGTGATTTGGCATCCTTTTTTATTCAAAGACCAAGGTGATGAAAGCATCCTTTCACAAAGAAAATATTGCTAACTTAATCAGTTCAAATTTTGACTAAGTAAGCTTAAGGGTTTAGTCAATCAACAATAATACTCACAAGTTGGGATATATAAGTCTTTAGCATGGTGACATGCCTAAGCACTTAAATCTCTATTAGGAATTCGAACCATCTTAGGTTCACATGTGATAATATGTGACTAAGATGTTAAATGTGCAAGTGAATATCCTAAGAAATCTCTTTTAGGAATTTGAATAAATTTATTATTTTTAGAACCAATTGATTTCCTATAATGATAATAAAGAGAAACATAATCTAATTTGCAATAATAATTATTACAATATTTGTGAGAGCATGGGAATGCAAAGTATGCAATGAGATCCTATTTAAATATGCATGTATATTTAATTTTTTTTTTGTTTTGAAATTTCACATATGAGGTAAAGCAAGATCATGTGTATATCATGTATAAATAAGAAATTTTACATTTAAGGAGTTTAAATTATTCTTAATTGAGGCAAAGGAATTTAATTTTTTTTTTTAAATTAGAATTTTATTTGAACATATCATTTTTAGTTTTGAGAGAACCAATAAAATAACATGGATCAAAAGATGTATTTTCATATTCACTAATGGTTGTATGCAATTTACTAAGAGAAGAAATATGTAATTTAGTATTTTTAGATAATGATACATTTTTTCTCCTAAGTTTATCGCATTACCTTTCAAGATCAAGAATATGAATTTCATGCAAGGTACAAGTCATTCTCAAATTAGCATACTTTTGAATAAGTTGGTTATGTTCTTCAATAAGCTCATCAAAAGTACTAAAAATGCTCAATCATTAGAAGAATTGGATGAATTGATATCACTAGTTAAACAATAATCAAGATTTGCACTCTCATCCAAACACATTATGTCTACGGTGCTTGAGAGACTACCCATTCTCTCCCTCTTCTCTTTTTTTTTTCTATGTAATTTTTTTCATCATTAGTTTGAGACAAATCTCTATATCTTTTCTCTAGTTTATACAACTTCAAAATAAGTTCATAACATATAAATTTTCACATAAATCTCTAATGTTAAAACGCAAAATAGTAGATTTAGTCTTTATGAGTTTTGTTATGCTATATTCAAGGATTGTCATTAAGCCTAGTAGATATACTCATAAGAATGTTATGAATTTTTTTAAAGAAAATTTCACAAGTCAAAATCAATGTCGAAAACAAAAGTTTTGAAAGCATTTTTCTAATGAAAAAGTTTTTATCATTAAAAAAAGAGTGAATATTCTATGATTTGAAAAGCCAATTTGCAATACCAAAACTATGGTCCAATTAATCTTTATAAGTTTTCTTTATTGGACGTACTGTACATGAGGGACGACATGTCATTTGTCAAGCCTTTGCATACTATACATAGAAGTCTACATATTATAATTTAGGATTTCGGTGCTAAGATGTATCCTTTCATGATGTTATCCTCTAGCTTAAACTTTCCCAAAACATTTGGATTGATCTACATACAAAAATTGGGTTTTTGAAAGCTTGTAATGTTAAAGATCATACTTTACTAAAAAGCTTTTAATATGCATTCTAAGTATTTAAACTAAGTTTGTGAATTCATAGTAGCAAATCTGAATTTAATGCTAAAGTCATGAACCAAGGATGTAATTTTAATAAGCTTTAGATGTAACTCATGACTTGCAATAAATTAAATCCTAGGCATGATATAAACAGTTGCAAAAGTGAATTATGTGGATACAAACTCTTAATAATTAAGGAAAATATCAAACTATTTTTTTAGCACAAGTCTTTAGAAAGCAAAAGAACCTTTTTCGAGGGTCTTGGGCTCATATTTATCATTAGAGTACTCCTTTGTTCTTCATATCTTTGAAGCGTTGTGAAGATTTAGACAATTTGCACATTGCCAAGTTATTGGTAGTTTGATCACCAAGTCTATCTTAAATGTAACATATTTAAAGCATCACAATAAGCATTTAAAGGATTTGTTATTTTCAAAATTAAATAGTGCCTTTTGGCTCAGGGGATCTAACAACTAAAATGACCCTTGTAAATAGGTTTAAAATTTTGGGTTAATTGGTTTTCAGTTAATGGTATTATTTTAATTTTTGACCAAATTGAACCTTAACTCCTTTTAACAATAGGGCATAAACAATGATTAGTTAGGATGAGGTTGATTTGCTGATAAAGATTTTGGTCTGTTATTTTTCATGAATTTTTTTGTGGACCGCAACCTCCAATCCAAATTCTCTCTGTTCTGCTGGTGTTGATGAGAAATTAGTACTGATTTTGTTTTTTTGCTATGCTGCCTTGTTATTTTTGATGAATATTGGCAAAACCATCGTGGAAAGCAATCCCAATTCAAAATAGTTGCTAACTTCTGTGATTTTTCCTTCAATTTCAGCTAGCACAAAAAGAATTGCAGAAGATTAATATGTACAAGGCTCCGAGGGATAAGCTTGTCTGTATTCTCAATTGTTGTAGGGTCATTAACAACCTACTGTTGAATGTTTCTATTGCATCAAATGAAAACCCTCCTGGAGCTGATGAATTCCTTCCAGTTCTGATATATGTCACTATAAAGGCAAGCTCAAATTGCTGCGTATTTGAATCATTCTGATTTAAATATGATAGATATTAATAATTGTTTATATCTTTTTTGAGTGTAATATTATAAATTTATTCTGATTCAAATGTGATAGATGTTTCTAATTGTTTACATCTTTGTTGAGTGTAATATTTTAAATTTCCTCCGCATAAACTGCTTTTCTAGATACCTTAGCTTTATAATTTGATACTAAGAAATACTAGGTCATGATTTCTTTAGTCTCAATGGATGCTATGGTATTTAAGTTATTTTGTGCTTATATCTTATTGTTATTATGAGTCACCTTTTAATCTATCTCCTTATAACATGACCATTTAAAAAACACATAACATTATTTAAAGCAACATTTTGTTGATATTTTTTTTAAAACACATATGATAAATGTAGTCATTTATATGTTCCTTATAGCAGTTAAGCATACATAGTATAAAATTTGATGCATGGAGCACAACTATAGCTCCCATAATGGATAAAGTTAACTAAACATCCAAAGGACTAGGTAATAACACAGTTTGCCTACATTTGCTTAAAGGTTCTAACCATATATGAAAGTTGACAATTAATCAGTTTCAGAAAATAAAGATAATGGAACTTGTCTTACTGTCGTCATAGCAATTTATGACATAATTAGCAGAAAACCTCAACCTCAACAATATTTTATGGTCTCTCAATAGCTCAGCTACCCACGCACTAAATGACAAGCTCTACCAGGTAGCTGGCAAATGAAAGTAGCATTAAGTACTTAATTTTTAAAGCCCACTGTGAAACTTCATCCATTTTGGCCATTTTTTGGCTTTCCTCTTCACAAAACTTCTTTGCTGGCCACATGTTATCATTGATTGATTTATCCTGAGAGATAAACGAATGACCTTAATTGTACTTATTCTGCTCAGATTATGCAATAAATTCTGATTATTCATAACTGCTTCTACCTTGAATTTTACTGAAGTGGACTTTTTGATTCATTGGTTTCATGCAGGCAAACCCGCCACAGCTTCACTCCAACCTTGCATATATACAACGATACAGGCGTCAAACTCGTTTGGTCTCCGAATCCGCCTACTTCTTTACAAACATTCTATCTGCAGAATCCTTCATATGGAGCATTAATGGGGTATCTCTTTCAATGGTTGAAGCTGAGTTTCAAAAGAAAATGGAATCAGCTCGTGCACAGTTACTGGGTTTGTCACCCAACACAGAGGAGCACAAAAATCAAATTGAACACTCCATGGAGCACATAACTGATGCATCAAAATCTCAAGGGGATACCGCACATGCATTTAAAGAGAACGAAAGTTCTCAATTTAATGCCAGCAGAATTTCTGCATCTGATATTGAAAAGAAAGGGGCTTCTGACCTTTTGAAGGGTGATGGGTTGGTTGAAAATTTCAAGGAGTACCCTTTTTTGTATGCTAATGCAGGGGATCTAACAATTGATGATGTTGAAAGTCTCCTGAGTTGCTATAAAAGTTTAGTACTCAAATATGTTTGTCTTTCCAAAGGTATGGGTATCAGTCCCACCTCTATCCAGGAAACCAGTATTCAGAGAGATGCTAAACAGGAAAACATTCATTGTTCCGTCAACACTGCAACTGATAGTAATAAAGGAAAGGATAACATATCCGAGGAAAAAATTGAGGGTTATAATGGTAATTCAACTTGGAATGTAATTCATGATGCTACAGTAGGTGTTTTTCCGAGCAACCATGATGCTCAGAGATATTCTACACTTGATACGAGTTGTTCCATTGTTACTGTAACAAAGAAAGAAAATGAAATTAAATTGGAAACAGTAAATGACAACTCTGATGATAGTACTGATGCTCCTTCATTGAAGATTCCTCCAGATCACCCAACTTTACATTCTGGAACGGAAGAATTATTTGAGTAGTAGTGTGTGTTTTAAAGAGTTTGTGACAACTTCTAGCTGAAGTCCAATTTGTAGCATCTTTACTCTGCTTGATTCTTGCTATATGTGCACAAGGATTAGGTTGTGCAGCACAAAATACCCAAAAGTTATTAGCTGACAGATCAGAAGGTGGCGCGATGATTTGGTCTCATAATTTTATAGGGCGAGAGATGGTTTTTTTCCCCCCTTTCAAGCATAATGTTTTGCTACATTTTGCCCCAGAATGTACACAATGGTGAACTACTGTTCCATCTTTTCTTGAGAAGCTGGTATATATGGATTGGTTCTACTGCCATGATTCAACCTCCATTGTTCTTTTGCACTCCACCGTTGGTCTTGCTATGTTTCTGTTTGACATCCTTTTGAGACCTCTCCAAGATGTTTCAGAGCTTGCAATTAATCATATCTGTAAGGTATGAAGTTGAATGATTTGTTCTGCTTGCCTAGTTGTCTATAAATCAAAATTTTCAGTGAGTATCAGAATATATTATGAATTACACTTTGGCATCTGCTTTTTTTTTTTTTTATTTCTTCTCCCCAATTTGGATGAAAGATTAACATGTAAATGCTTGTTGTGCAATACCGGAAATCTTCAAGATCTGAATGTTTGCTACTACGACCTTTTATATTTCCATTTGTCACGAGTCTTTGGCTTTTACCTTCTAACCTTCCTATCAGAAACTTTGTATTTAGTTTTACGAAAGGCATGTTGCAGCAACTGAAGAATATGTCCATTATATTTTACTAACGAATGGTTCTTCTCTCCTGAACATATCTGCTGTTTGTCTTCAGTTGCACGAATCGTTAGCTTTGCCTTTGTAGATGTGTTCATATAACCATTAACAATAGTGCATAGCAAAACTGAAACCCAGATATATTACTTAATTCTCATCTTAGATATGTTTGATTTCTTACTCGATTTGCTAAATGAACTAATTTTGTTCTCATGTTGATGTTCTGTGGAAAATTTACAAAGGCATAAAGCTCGGCAGCTTCCATTTCATGGTAGCTATGTTGTTTTCCATGTGTAAATGTGCAGTTTCTCAAATGATTATAATTATTTTGAGAGATCTCTAAGAAGGTTCCCAGATATTTGCCTTGCATCAGACAGCTTTGTTCTTATTTCTCAACTTTTTTTTTTTTATTTATAGGCCGATGTCCTGAGAACTGCTTGATACCAAAATTAATAAACAAAAATTGAAGCTATTGAGTTAAATTGTGCATTGCTCTCTCAACACATACCCTTTCTTATGATTTTATTAGCTTATCGATTTGAAATTATCATCTAAATGCAATTGTTAGTCTTCTCATGATAGTCCAGCTTACGTTTAACTTGCAATTCGTTTATCACATGATTTGCATCAATGGCATGTTTTCTTCGTATTTTAAGAAATATTTGTTTTATGATAGTTTAAACTTGTGCAACAATACTTCTAGGAAAACATTGACCAATGTGACTATGAAATGATGTATATTCTGTTCCTTGTTTTTTTTTTTTTTTTTTTTTTTTTTGCTCTTGTTGAAGCGTGAAGAATGTATGGTAATTTATGTTGCGTCGCCTGATTAACAACCACTTTTAGTGCAAAGGAGGTTTTAAAAAATCGAGTTTTAATAAAAAAGTATTTGATAAAAATAAAATTAAAGCTCCATTTGACATGTTTGTTTGTTGTGATATGTTTTTTTTTTTATAAATTAGCTTTTAAAAATGGTTTCCAATTTTTTTCCACAAAAAAAAAATTAATTGGGGAATAATTTCTTTTTCCAAAAGAATAGAGATTTAATACATAAAAACGGAATTACGAAATGGACGATGGATAATTAATTTTGTGGGATAATAAACTCTAGCAAATAGATTTTATTTTCTAAAAAATGCTTTTTAATAAACAACTGTTAAAAGCAAGGTTTGTATTTTAATACTTTTTTTTTTTTTTATTCAAACACTAGTTTTTAACATCAACGTTTGAACAACGAGCCATGAAAATATCAAAGCGCCGTTCGGTGGGCATAATTATCCGGTTGTAGATGCCAACTACCTATTCGATCCGTCACATGCACAACGTTAAGCTCGAAATAATATATATAATTTGTTTATTTTGGGAAATTTTCTTTTCCAATAGAACCGCAGTAATCCCTTTCTGAAGTCATCATGCCGGAATGCCATATTAGTCAAGTCTTGTGATCACACTTAATTCATTTGAAAGTCAGCAAAAGCGAACGAATTGAATTATTTTTTCGTTCATTTTTACTAAAATAAATATTTGTAATACTTAATAATAATATATTTTTAAATATTATTTTTATTGTCATCAAATAAATTTTTGAAGTATAATAATCAAAATTTAAAGAGGATTATTCCACATAAGACAGCAATCCATTCGACGACGAAGACTTTTTGATCCCCACCTTGGGAATAAATAAATACATACATTCACCTCGTCTTCTTTATCTCCTTCCATGGCCTTCACCCATGGGTGGTTCACCAAATCGAGAAAACCGGCCCAAGGCGGCGGCCGCAACCGCCGCTGCGTCTCTACTGAGGAGCCTTCGTCCCCGAGGGTCGGTTGCATGGGCCAGATCAAAAGGTGCAAACCTCCGGCCAACGTCAGTGGGTTGCGGTTGTTTACGGCCTCGGCATCGACATCGTCCTCCTCCTCCTCATCTTCTTCCTCGACGGGGAGGTCTCCGACGAGAAGCGGTGGCGACGGGGGGTCAGTGAAGTCGGGCAGGGGCAAAGCACTAACGACGGCACTGGTGATGGAGATGGACCCACCACTGCCGGTGGTGAGGAAAGAGAGGGCTTCGCCGGCAGAGAGCTTGTGGAGGAGGAGGCGGTGCGGGGTTGATCTGGGGGACCTGCAGCTCCAGCGATCGCCGGAAGTGCGGGTGGAAGGGATACTTGAATGAATTTAACACCAATTAATTCATTTATATTTTTGTAGGAAGGATTTAAAAATAGTTTGTTGATTGTTTATTAAACTAAACTAAAGACGCTTTGCAAAACATATTTACATTTATATGTGATGAAGTGTAATTATTTACGATAATTATGTTATACAAATTTCTTTGATAGAATTATGACCATGTTTTAGATCAAAAACTATTTTTTTTTTCTCTCTCTCTCTTCATTTTTTTTTACCAATTATTCTTTATTTGAATTTTCTTTCCTCTCATCAAAACTTCGTCCCTACAAAAACCCTTATGTGTGTCATTTTGTCACAACAAAATTCATCAAAAAAAAATTTAATTAAATTTCTCTCATACAAATTATAGTAGACAAACCCATGATGAGATATCTCATTATATATCATTATGATCATATAAAGAATTGAAAAAGTAAATTTATTCTTTAAAAAAGATTTCAAGTATTATAAAATAATAAACAAAAATTTTCATAATTTTTTTAAACATGACAATAAAAAAGATCATGCCACAAAAAAATGAAGGTTGCTTAGATCCCTTTCAAAAATATACAAAAACAAATGAAGAAAAAAAAAGCACAGAGGAGGTATATCATGAAAAGCACTTAAAAATGTGGAAAATGGCTTCACACAAAGGATAAGGGTGAACTTCAATTCTCTCTTTATAAAAATATTTGTAATATCTTAAGTTTAATTCTCTAATCTTTGTTTAAATATACAGAAAAAATAATTCAATATGACAAAAGAATATGTAACAATTAAGTGCATTACAAAAAAAAATCTTTTTCAAAGGTAATAGAATATAGTTTGTTCATGGTCTTCATGTCTATATGATAAGGTATCATGAAAAATATAAGAATAAAAGACAATTATTTTATGAGTCATAAGTTTTAAATGTATAATAATAAGATTATTTTTCAAATGAATAAAATGTTAATCCTATAAAATTATTAAATCAATTATATAGTAACATATTTTTTAAATATAAATGAGATTATATTTAATCACATATTATGAGTTAAATAATTATATAAAATAATTTAACACAAACTTAATATGATTCATATATTTGAGAATTTGAATTGTATAAATTTCTTAATGAGTATCATAGAATAAAAATGTTAAATTATATCAATATAATATCATATAGTTAACACACTATAATAGATTCTATAAAGATAATATAACATGATAAATTTGACAAAAACAATAGAATCAATGTAGTCTAACAAAACCTATATTGTGATAGATTTGATAATAATGACTTAATTAAATATAATTGTTAAAGGTTCAAGAGAGTTGATAAGAGTGATAAAGATAATAAGAGAATAAAGTCAATGTTAGAGGTCAAGAATAAAAGACAATTAAGGACAAAAAATAATACTACAAATTTTGATAGAATTTTTTTAAAATATAATTTGTATTTGAAAAAATTTCAAGGAATTTTAGTTAATATTAAAAAAATCCAATTTAGGTAGAACACTTTAAAATCTTAATATCTTAAATAAATAAAAAAATTGTTGTGATGGAAACCCATGGTGCTGGTCAAAGGCCAAGTCTCGAATTAAGAAAACCCAAAGTTGACAGTCGACGGAGGACAGGGCCATGCAAGAAAATAAGTTGAAATCGATAAGAACGTGATTTGACAAAATTAAGACCAGATGACATGACATTCCTGGTTATTGCACTTTATAGATTAAAAAAAAAGAATTATGATTCAGTACAAGAGTAGGGAATTCCCATGAGATAAGAAATCATATTATTGATATAATAATAATGTGTAACACTCTATAAATAAAAAATATTTGAAAAAAAAAAGATATGATAAGATGTTTTTTCTAGACTATGATATGATTCAGACAATGACGCTTGGTACTTCTATAGTCGAGCGAGCAAAAATTGTTGCTAAGTATGAATGAACGAGTTGAGGCATTGGACAGTGAATGACTTATCAGTGGATCTGTAGAATGATGTCAAGTGCAAACGAGAGACCCAATTTAATATGGCATTGAGCAGCTCTAATACAAAATTTGCAAGAATAAAAATATATGAATGAAAAGTAATATTGTAATAATAAAAATTTGATTTGGTTAGTATGAGATAAGTAAAGAAAGATTTTGATGAATTGAAAAAAAAATAAACAAAAAAAGATATTAAAAATTAAAAAAATGATAAAAATAAGACATAAAAAAAGAAAGGTATGATAATAATAAAAATTATTATATTTCATGATTATATGTTTTTATTAATATTAGATATTTTTTACATGATTAAAACTTTCTGTAATATGTAATTTTTGTCTATTGAGTCATATTGGTTCACCCCCATTGATAAATATTTTTAGATACATTTAATATGATGCATTAAGAGGATTGATTCTAAGTATGTGAAGGATTATACAGCAATGCAATAACTTGTGAACGATCTGTATTTGTTAAAAACTTTATATATTATGCTTTTATCTAGTTACAAAATTGATATAAAAAATGTTTTTGAAAATTAATTTGAAAAATGCTTATAAAAAGATAATTTTGGTTTTAAAACAAAAAAAAAGATATAAAATGTAATATATAATCAAATATAGAGATATTTAAAAAATGGACAAAAACTCTCTAGATTTAATCAAGTCGTCACATAGTCCCTTAAGACCTAAGAACTCAAGGTTAGATCCTCGAGACCTTGAAGCTCAAAGACAGACACTCAAGGCCAAGCCAATGGAATCAAAGTGCTTTAATCTAAGTCATTCAAGAACTAATTATTGAAGATTTTCTATTAGACTCCTTTAGGCTTTTCCTCGAGGAGATGAATTGTCATTGACCTTTGGACTTTACTAGTAATGGACATGCACAAACATCTTAAGACATAAACCACAATCAATGAAATGTGTAGTAATGCCCCTCATGCATGCGCACATCCTAAGCATTTTAAGTTGTGCTTGATAAAATGAATATAACCTTATGTTGATATGTTGGCTTAGGTTCTTGATCCATTCATCCCTCCAGATACACCAATAAGACCTTGTGCCCATAAACTCATCAAGTAGATGCTAGCCCATGCTTGGAGTTACATGCTTGTCCCAACTAATTTGCATAAGATAATAATAAGGGGCTTATGAGGCTATTGCAAAATGAGTTATTGTGTAGTTTTTGAAGTATTAGCCTAAGTTAATAATGCCACAAAGCAACAACTTTTGGATGTTTCTATAGAATCTCCCTTTTGATGTGCATAACATGGAATATCAAAAATTAGAAATGAGGAAAGTGCTTTAACACTATATATAGGAGGAGTTTGCCTATGTACTATTTGTAGAAAAAGTAATTAATAGATTGTTGTTGCATTTGGGAGAAGTTTCAAGCACAATTAGTGCATTGACACCATCCCCGCCAAGATAAAGCATTCTCCACATTATGGGATTATTTTCAAATTTTTTTACTTGTAAGTGATAGTATCCTAATTGTTTTTTTTTTCATGTTGCTCTCTTGTCGCATTGAAGTTATTTATTTTATATAAATATAATTGTGCTAGTTATCATTAGTATTTCTTTTCTTGCACCATCTTATTATTATAGTTTTATTATGTTCTTTAATTCTTATATACTTGAACTTTTTTTTACATATATTTAGTAGTTAATTTTTATTGCAAAACTTGTATGAAAAATACTTTAACTAAATTTTTAGGGTTTATATAAAATTTTTATAATCCTATGAAAATTTTACAACTTTTTTATGAAATTTGTCACATAGTTGATTGTTTGCATGAATAAGATATAAATATTTGGGAAGAAACAAATTTAAATGTTATTTGTTCATGAAATTAAATTAGTTTTCCTCTCTTTAAAAATAATCTCTTTTAAATTTTATTTCAAATAATCTAAATATTAAACTAATTAATATTTAATTAATTCACATTTAAATTTTGAACATTTATTAAGTTAGAATTCAATTTAATTGCAAAAGAGAAATTTAAAATTTAGTTAAGAATTAATTAAATTAAATTATTTAATTATAAATTTAATTTAATAAGATTAAAAATTAACTTCAAACTTAAATTAATTAGATTTAATTTCTTTAATCTTATTAACTTAAAATATTTTTTAAGCATAAAACAAAATAAATAAGAAATTTGCTTTAAAGTGAAAACAAATAAAATAATTATTAAAACTAATTTTAAAGGAAATATTCATTGATATTTAAGAATTAAAATATTAAATTTAATTAATTAAATGATTTAAAAAGTAATTAATACAATTAAAATAATAAAAGAAATGTTTAAATATTTAAATTAAAAAAATTAAAATATGCATATCCTTTAATTTAAAGTACTTTAATTTGGTATCCTTAGATTTAGTTTACAAACTCCATATTATATCAAGTTAGTATTAAGGATTTTTAGGGTTTATTTTTTGTTCATAAAAAAATGTTGTCGAAATCAAAAGTAGTCAATCATAACAAAGTAGATTGAGTAAGCAACATAAAGAAAAAATTGAATTCAACTCCAAGAACAAGTGGAAAATCTATTTGATGTAACTAAGGTAGATTAGAGAGTTATATACGTGCATAAAATGCCATAGCTATTAAGAAATCCATATCTTGTCGAACCCCAACAGCATCATAGTTTATAAAGAGAAGGAAAGTTGGTGCTCATAAGAAAAGCCACTTTGCTACCTTCTCTAAAGACCACCTGTCCACCTTCATTAGATGTGGAAAGTGACCATTAAACGTATCACTTTTCTATTATCAAAGGTGCACCTTGAGAGTGCTTTCATAAATTCACTGATAAGCAATATTGTGGGGGTGATCCCAACTACCCATGAGTGTTGTAGAAACTTGCTCTATAGTCATATGCTTATCTTGATATCTCATGAAGACCAACCATCGTTGTGTCATTTGACGATTGTATTTTTGTTTGATGATAATAAAATTATTATATATTATTACTAATGCCTTTTTTAAGTGTTTTTCAAATCGTACATCTCAAAATCAAATATGTTTAGCCAAATAGAGAGCATTAATCAAGTGTTAATGGGGCAATCCATAAGCTAATATAAGTCATAAAGTATTGATGTCTATGTTTAAGCTTGGCTCAACTTGCAAATCATGTAGCTGTTTTTTCAACTCACAGTAGAGTGGTTATTCATCGTGAATTCATCATCTATACTTTGCTTAGGTTAGAATTATTAAATATAATACTTGAATTTATATGACACATAGGATTACATTATACTACTCATGCTTATTAAATTGAAGAGATCATACATGTTTATTACATATAAATCTACCTCATGAATAATAGAAATAGAGGTTTGGATTTACATGACATGATCAACATTCATATTGGTACGATTTCACCATTATACAATACAATTTGCATTTCATGAAATCATATAGGATATCGATCAAGAACAATCCTAGTTTTAGTAGTGTGATTTGTTATGTTTGTGCAGTACAATATCATTATTATATAAGTATAAAGTATATTCATGATTTCATGAGAGTTTTATTATGATTTAGATAATCATATAATATGATATTATTCATCATACTTGTATATTTTATTCATTAAGAGGATCAAATTAAGTGATGTTATATATGCACACTAAAGTTTGTAGTGTCGTATGAGTATAATAAAAGTTTTGTATTTGTATAATCAACATCTTGTATACAAATAGTTTAAGACAAAGTATAAGTGAATTGAATCATGTTGTACTTGTACAATCTTACTAATAAAATTAAGTTAACTTACAAAGTTTAGCTAAAATAAGTAATATTGTATTAGCATGTTAGGTTCTTCATATGAGTATGATTAATTTAACATAATAATTACAAGTGATGCCTAATTTGAGACTTAGACAACTTCTGAACAAATTTTTATCATACCAATATTTTATCACTTCTGTACTTATATGATACATATTTAGTCAAAACTCGGATTGATGATTTAGCCATTTATTAGGTAAATTAATATCTTATAAGAACTATCCACTTATCATACTAATATAATTATTCTTGATTAGTATTATGAGCTTCTCATATAATATATCATCTTTGTATGATCTTACATCTTACATCATTTTCTTGAGAGATCAAATTTGGGACTTAGTAAATCTTTTCTAGTTGTGCAGTATAATATGCATATCATATAATTATGATATCTTAAGAGATGTAAAAATCAATTAATTGAATTTTTACATACAACTAAATGTATGACTTGTATACATGTGTATTAACTAATGTATTATTGTGTGGATTTAATCAACTTATTTCAAATACATAAGCATGATACCACATGTGCTATTTTAACTATATATATCTAGATAAATACTATAAAAAAGCAACATTGTTAAAATGTTAGTCCAAGTGAAACTTATTTAATGACAACAAACATATTACTTAATATTTTAATACTTTTAAAGTATTTTTAGATTATACACCTCAATGTTATTTGCAAATAATATAAAATGCATTGGTCATTGACTGAAAGAGCTTAATTGATAAGGTATTTGGTGATGATGTAATGAGTATCGAAGATGAAGCTTAAGCAACTTGGGTTATTTATTGATTTTAGTTTGTAAAAATTATGACAATAATCTTAAAGTACTAAGAACAAAACAATGATGTTTTAAGTGTGTATAAATTCTAAATAAATGTTTTTCAAAACATCTCCTTACACATCTCAATATAACTAAGTTAGTTAGAGATATCCATTCATTATGTTTCCATATGTGTATACCTAGCTTTGAGAAAACCTAAAAATGTTATTTTGTATTCATAAAACATAGTCATCATACCTTGAATGCATAGCCTTCAAGATATGTAAAAATGAATATAGTATGTGATATGTGACACCTTTATATATGGTATAGAAGTTCACAAACAATATGCTGGTGTTGTGTTATTAGACATACCTAGGTTAGAGACTTGCATATAGTACAATAACATTGATATATGATACATTAAGTTTAATGAATTGTGTATGGAAGCAAGTACATGGTATATAAAATGATAAATATGAAACCTAATTTTTGTATATGATATATTAATATTTAGCCTATGATACATTTAGTTCAAATAATATAGTATGCAATCGAGTAGATAGTCCAATGAGAAAAAAAAACCCAAAAGCTAAGCTTTGCATATAATATGCTAATTTTGTGTATAATACATCTATGTCAGTGAAGTTAGCATACTATAACTAAAAGCTAAAATTGAGGATTACATATGCTATGTCCATTTTGATGTATAGTTAGTATTGGTCATTTAGGAATAATGTATGATAATACATTTTAATGAGTAAGACTAGTTTGTGAAAATCTTAAATTTTTAGTATAATTATTAGAGAGTTATTGTAAATATTTTGAGTTATTGAAGGGCATTCTAAAAAAGCTATAAAAGGCACCCATATTTAAAGGAAAGGCTAAAGAATAATTGTAAATCTTTTTAAAACATATTATATTAAATATCATCACAATCATTGAGGATTAGAGAAAAGTTAGTCTAAAATAACAAACACATGCATTCATTCTTTTCTTAGCCATAAAAGCAAAAAATCATATTGAACTAAGTTGAAAATCCTTATCAAGTTTTTACATATTGATTTAAGATACATCTTGAATTAATTATTTGGTTATAAGGATTTATATTTTTAAGCTTTACTTTATCTTCTTTGAGCTGGGGCTTTATATTTGAATATTTGTGCCTTTTTTATTTGGTTTTTGGCCATTCTTTATAGAGTCTTTTGATCTTATAATTTGTAGGTTTATTTGGGTTTATATTGTAAGGTCTTCTAGCCTGTTATTATAAACTCATTTGGGTCAATGAAATTAGGCTCTACTAACTTAGATTTGTATTATGTTCTAAGCTAATGTGAGGGTTTTACATTTTTGTATCTACAAAAGTTTTTGTTATTACAAATATGATATTTGTGATTAAGAGTAAAAAATAAATTCATACGTGGGATTGAACTCCTAAAATCCTTATGTATTTATTTTATAATATTTCTCGATAAGAAAATTTCTAAATTTAGGAAAAGATTTTAAAATAAGTTCAAGTGTAAGCATACTCAAGCATCGTACAAAATTTTTATCGTTTTACTTTTTACTCTTAAGTTTGTGATATTTTTATTTTAATCTTTTTTTGTGTAGACATTAGGATGCTCCAATACCTAACAATTATTATTATTTATATATTATTCTTTGTCACATAAAAAGTTCAAAAACATCATCATGCATTTTAGAATTTGTGAGGTGTTATGTTTATGTAGACTAGTGTAATATTATAATTATAATATAATGCCTCTAAGATTGTTGAGCGCTATCGGTTTATCCAGTAGGTTCCGGTTTGAACCCAAATCGGGAGAACTATATTGCCGGTTCGCTTCCAAACTTTAAAACCACATGCACCGCAAGGTTCGATTCGCGCGAAGCTAAACCCTGGTTTTTGATTTCTATCACGGAAGTCACGATAACCAATGGCGAGCGCGGCGGTAGAGAAGTCTGCAGAGGATCTACGCAAGGAGATCGCGGAGCTCCAGCGTCAACAATGGGAGGTTCGATAGTTCTTGTTTTTTGGTCTATTGTTTCTCGCTTTGTTGCACCATAAAGTCGTATTTCGCTTTTCATAAGGTTATGGTTTGATTCCCAATTGCCTATTCGTATTATGCAGATCACTGAGCGCCTACGCAATCCGAGAGGGCTTCGACGTTCTGGCACTATCGCTAGCGGACCCAGGCAACGCGGTATAGCGAGGCCTGTACGATTTTCCTCCTATGCTTCCTTGCCTTGATAAGGCACTGTCTACATGAAATTTAGATGATTTTTAATTTTTTTAATTTTTTTTTTTTTGTGTGTTTTCTTATCTTAGGCCGCTGAAGTTGAGGATCAGCCGGCACCCAAGAGGCGGCTCTCATCTGCTGTTGTCAAGGTACTTCTAGTTCAATAACCAACAGATAATCCTACTGTTTGGTGTTCTGGTGACCAGTTCTATGGAATTTGTTATGAAGGTTGATGGTGCTGATGTTAAGGATGATGCTCCTGATACGGAAGTTCCCCAGGTCCAGGCTCCAGTGCTAGAAACCGGGGCTTCATTTGGTGAGGAGGGCAACAAGACGAGGTCTGGTATCGGACAGATCAATGGGGTGTTGAGAAGAGATGGTAATAGCAGGATGAGAAAGATGGTGAGTTTGAAATCCGATATTATGTTGTTATCCCGGGTGTTAGTAGAAGTTTATAATGGAAGATACTGATCTTGCCCCTTCCTTTTACTTAGGATTATGATGCTATCCCGACAGAAACGGTACCTAGGGTGTTGCCTAAGGATGAGGACCCAAACTTGGTGAAGAGAAATAGAAGAATGCTAGGCCAACTGCTCGGTACATTGGAGGTAGTACTTGTTTTTTTTTTTTAATAGATGATTGAATTTTATTTTTCAATGGTCTTGTATTTATCAAAATAAAATGGTGTAATAGGTGGATGATAATTGAGTTGTTAGTTGGTGAATACTGCATATGTATACATCAAGTTCTTTCTCGATTTTTTTTTTGTTGTTATCATTGCTCAATCTTAAACTAAAATGAATTTATAAGACCTGTTCATTTGGTACATATAATTCTTGGCAATTTTAGATTTGATTGACGAACATTGTACTGTATTCTAATATGCATCGAAAGTTGTTGGTATGACAATGAACGACATATGCACTGCTTGTGTAGCTTATTTAAGACTATTTTGGCTTTTTAACAAGGTACACATTGTTCTTTCATTCCCTCGGTCAAAAATTTGAAAAGGAGCAGAACTTGTTGCCAACCATCTTATAGAACAAGTGGATGCTTATCGTCTGAATTTTTTTTCAGGTGTTTATAAATCTAGTCGAAATATCATTGAAATGTAGTAGGTTAGCAAAACAATGTAGGTTTGTTTAGCTTATCTAAGTGACCTATTTCGGCTATTTAATGAGGTATGATAGTGTTCTTTCCTTGTACAAAAGTTTGAAAAAGAGCAGAACTTGTTGCCAACCATCTTATAGAACAAGTGGATGCATATTGTCTTATTTCTTTTTCAAGTGTTTATAATTCAAGTTGCAATATAATTTAACTTAGTATGTCAGAAAAACAATGTAAGGATAGGTTTTGTAGCTTATTTATGACCCATTTCGGCTATTTAACAAGGTATGATAGTGTTCTTTCCTTCCCTTGTACAAAAATTTGAAAAAGAACAGAACTTGTTGCCAACCAGCTAATAGAACAAGTGGATGCATATTGCAATATCATTTATGACCCATTTCGGCTATTTAACAAGGTATGATAGTGTTCTTTCCTTCCCTTGTACAAAAATTTGAAAAAGAACAGAACTTGTTGCCAACCAGCTAATAGAACAAGTGGATGCATATTGTCTGATTTATTTTCGAGTGTTCATGATTCAAGTTGCAATATCATTTAACTGTAGTAGGTTAGCAAAGTCATTCATGTTATATGATAAACTATATTCCAAAACCATGTAGACAATGTGCAATAAAGCTTCAAGGAATCCAATATCCAAATGGATATACCAATTGAGCAAAAGTTGCATGCATTTTTGAGAATTTACCCATGTGCAATACTGAAAATCAAACCGGCTTGTTTGAGCAACTCTGAATTGCAAGTCCCTGGTTGCTCCAATGATTGATCTTTGATGGTCATTGTTGGATGCAGACATTAATGCGTTGCAGCATTTGAAGGCTAGTGTTATACTAATTTCAATTCCTCAGTTATTCTGATGATGGGATTTTATGCTATTGCTTTAGGCATCAACTAAATTCCATTTTCCAAAGTTATGAATAGCTTTATTGATTTATTTCTGTTTTGCAGAAATTTCGTGAAGAAGACAAGCAATTGTCTTCAACTGAGGCATATATGAAGAGATCAGATTCACTGAAGAGGGTGAGTGTAACCAATGACTTTATTTATATTCCTTGCCCTGGTTTGTTTTGGTTTCTAGTGTTTTTTTTTCCATAGAGGTGAGCTTATGCTAAAATTGTCGACTCAAAAGCTTATGAATTTGAGTAGAAAACACATAATTGTATATTAAAGGTTAATATTATGTTCAACTTTGAATATAACATTAGTCTAACTTTTACTTGTATTCAACGATTGCCTCATCTCTTCTTAACTTTGAAACTTATTTCTAAGTAAATTCTTGCCATGTCAAATGTCAAAGAGACAAATGTGCTTGTCTCTTGAACTTCTAGTTACATTCCAATTGCTCTTTAATGGATTATTAGTGATTGTGCTGGATTCATGTGTTGGTCACTTGAGAAAGGCTTAAATTGTTGCTTGGAAGTTTTTCAGCACCTTAAAATATCTTCCATGGTAAGAGCTATTCAACCATTTCTAGTACCATGTGAATCATTAAAACTTCTTTCAATGATGATAGAAGGCATCAAAGCCCATGCAATAAAAAAATGGTATGATGCAGTTGATTTTAACTGAAGTTGTCTCTCTCCTTGCTAAATCTGCCTTTGAACTTTTATGGCGGCCCAAATTTTGGTCCAATGTATTCTTAAATGGATGCCAATCGCAACAAAAAGTTAATTCTAAAGTTAAACGTCTAATTAATTATTATAGGATATACTTATATTTTTTAGCAAATAAACAAATCTTAATGTACGTTATTGATGATAATAAACTAAAAACAAATATGAAACATTGTTTTATCTTTTTTGTAATAAACATTTTCTTGAACCTTGCATTTGAATTTGATAATATTGATGCATAATTTCTACAGTTTGTCGAGCTGTTTTAATGTTGTAGTTTTTAATAAAAGTGTCACGCCTCGCCTAAACTATCACTATAATCTACTGATAAAATCAGCTAATCAGAGCATAGCAGCATATAATTGAGGACACAACTGTAAAACTAGGCGAGGGTGACGCAAACAAAATAAAACTGTTACCTTTATAATCAACAGCAACTTCAATATATGCATACCTGTCACTTGGGAAATCCTGTACAAAAATTACAAAAACCGAAATAACAGATACGTTTGTACAAAGTCCCATACCATCCTAAGCACCCTCTCTCTGTGAATCAGTGGCATGTCCTGTAATGTAAGTAGGGGAAATGAGCTTATAAAACCCAGTAGGTGAATGCTATGGCTACAAGGATATAACATGATGAATATCTAATAACATGCTATAACTCAAATGTAAATATGGCAAAGATAAATCTGAAATCAGCATGCAATGAATCAAGCAAAGTATGCAATTCATTTCTCCTTTTCAATTCTTTTTTTTTTTCTTATTCATTTTCTTTTTCTTTTCTTGCTGGGTCCCAGACTTTCCCCATGATCCACATCCCCCATCCCTATCATATCATATCACATCTCTATGGCATCTATCTCATCTAGAGACCATTGCCCGTAGGCATATCGTGGCTGGCCAAGCCTATCACGTCGGACCATCTCCGTATCTCAGCCCTGCACAAAGTGCTAGCCATATACGAGATGTCTCGATCTCTATCACGTCGGACCATCTTCGTATCTCAGCCCTGCACAAAGTGCTAGCCATATACGAGATGTCTCGATCTCATCATATTCCTTCGCACTCAGCCCTGCACAAAGTACTAGCAATGCGGGGGAGGTCTCTATGCCATCTCATCATGCCCAGCATCCTGTGCTGGTGCTCATATGTCCGGGGACTACTGGGATGCGATCTAGGGTCAATTCTTTTCTTTTTTTTTTTTACTTTTCTTTTTAGGGAATTTAACCCTTTAAGAGGCATAATCGATACCTCTACACATTTTCTTTGGCATGCTTTACATTTTACTATACCATAGTATCATATTGCAAATTCTCATTTCATTTTCATATAATGCCATAATATTTCAAAGCCATGCTTTTATAATAAAATAACAATCACTACTTACATTACTATTTAAATAAATTCACCTACCTGAGGTCCTGAGGGTCCTACCATTCTTTGGCCTCTTCCCCTTCCCCTTCCTCTTCTTCTCATTTCTTTCAATTACAAGGTGCTGTCAGAGTTTGTTTTCTTCACACTTATGCAGCCTCTTCTATCTGTTCTTCTCGCTTGGACTTGCTTTTGGTTCCTCGTGCACGACTCCCCCTTTTTAACACGGAGGCTGCCGGCGACCGCTGCACGGTTCAAAAATTCCCCTCGGATCAAGCCGACACTCGCATGCAACCCTCCTTTCTCGGCACGGAAAACGAGAAAGGGCTGCACCGCAAAAATTCCTTTTTTCCTTTGCTGTCCGCGGTTTCCCTGGCTCGGGATGCAAAAAGGAGAAGGGCTGCACAACAACCCGAAAATCCCAAAAATCCCGTAAAAAAACCTTTCTAAAAAAAAAAACTTGAAAATGGCTCGGGAAAGAGAAAAGGGCTCGGAACTTACCCGGTTCCCCTCCTCGCTGAGCTCGGGACCTGAAATCGCCGCCGCCGGACTACTCCCTTCTTCCGATTTTTCGTCGGGACGGAGACTGCTGCGGGAAAAAAAACCCTCGATCAAAAATTCATTTTTTTCTCCGCTGCTTCGCATGGTTCGGCACGAAGGACCGCCGTCCTTAACCCCTTTTTTTTTCTCTCGGGGTCGGGGCGTACGGGCGCACGCGGCATCGTCGGATCGCCTCGCGTCCGACGCCCGTGCGTCCTTTCTTCTCTTTTCTCTTTTTTTTTTTTTTTTTTCCAGGATATTACAAAAAGCGTTTCACTCTTTCTACTTTTCCAACGCAAACTATCAGGTTTCAAAATTCCTTAAAGGCTAACTACTTATCGAGGGAGGCTCGTATTTCTCATGGATTTGGCATGTGCGAGAGTTGTCTCAAGCACATCTATATTTAATTGATACAGTTTTATGACACAAATGCTATTGTCATAAAAATATTTGTACTTACAAGATGTCTATCTACTTGCCTTGAATGTTGTTTTTATACAAACTGACACTATAAGTGATATGTTGGGTTGAGTTATATCACCTTGATCGTCTGAAATCTTTTCTGAAAATTTCTTAATGCAATCATGAAAACCTTTTCCTTTTGCAAACCTTTCAAGTCAAGGTATTCTATGACATCTGAATTCAACGTTGGAATTAAAACTAGTTAGATGTGACCTAACCTGTGTACTATTTAGCATGCAAAATGAAAATGACTTTTACTTTTTATAAGTCCCAACAGACTAATACTTTTCATTATCTTGGTTTTGCTAAAGACTTGAACGCTTTGAGCCATGTTATTTTTAAATCCGCTTGGTTGTTATATTTCTCTTTATTGTCTTTGAATGCTCAGATTCTAATTGTTATGGGCATTGACTCTATGGGGCCCAATTTATGTCTAATAAAAAATAAGCATATGATAATTCATATTGTGTTGTTACAAAACTCAGAATCAGATATTAAAACATTAAGTTTGTTATCTTTATCAAACTCTATCTCTATTCCAAAATTTGGATTAAATGTTACTAAGGCAATTCTTTGGAACCTGAGGTTCCAATGGTGGCTTTTCATGAATTTAAGCCCACCTTTCTGGGAATGCTTGAGATTATAGCAAATATATCACTTTATTCGCACAACAAACATTCCACAATACCAAGTCAAGAACCATGGGCAAGATGTTTGCATCTTAAGTGCTCTGAAGATTGCCTTAGAATGTATATGTTTCCTTGTACTGTTCTTAGACAAAATATAAAATCACATGTACGCCATTTCAATGACAGTTTTTGATTCCCTGGGAAGATATGAATTCCATATTTCTTGGAGGGCTTCTCTGCCTAGAGTTCAATATTTTCACTACTAATTTATAGCCTGTCAGTCCTCTGGTCTGCTTGGAGGGTAGATTTTGTCCTTTCATTTGGCGTAGTATCCTCACAAGCTACCTTCTCCTACCTCATAGATAGGCATTTCTATCCATCCATGTTTAAAGATCAGATCAACTACTCTGCTGTGCTGGTGTCGAAGGTCTTTACAATTTTTGGATTAGAAACAAGGGCGTTTTCAAATTTGTCCAGCATTTTGTGGCATTTCAGAATTTTTTGGGAACTAATCAGTGACCATTAACTTGATCCTTTTGGGATACTCAACCTTGGAGATTTTAGTGTCCAGCCTTGATAGAAAGTGCTTATCCCTTGTCTACCTTGCTTATACTTATCATTTTTTTTTAACATTTTCATTATTTTCGTATATTCTATGCTCAATTTCTTGATATTTTTGACAGTAGTATTTCAGTAATACATGGGCCAATGAGTAGAACAAAATTTTGACCTTTCTGGAACATGAAGCCTGTAAGCCAATCTCATTCTCAAAATGCTTCAACAAAATGATCGACGATATGGAGTGTAGACACCATCCCTAATCACTAGGTCTTCGAAAAACCCACAATATCTATGGTGGTGATCCACCTTTTGAAGTTTACATTTGAATTGCAATCCATAAGAAGAGGTCCAATGATGGACAAGTGTCCCAGGTAGATTGTTTAATAACTAATTGATGGAAAAGTGAAACGTCTCTTTTTCTTTAATAAAAATTTACTAGTTTTTGATGTGGGGATTTGTCATGTTTATCAATTCCTTTCTTTTCCAGTTTTTTTTCCTGATGTGCTGGTTTCGATACTGGGTGACCAAATTGGGAAGTTGTTTTATAATTTGTTGTGAGAATGGGCTGGAGATTGATGTAGGAATAGGATAGAGATCGGTGACCCCATTCTTCCTATTTTCTCCAACCACACTACAATAGTCAAGCTGGGAAAGGAAGATGAGTTTATTTTAGAAGCTGCATTTCTGTGACGGTCTATTGAACCTACTTGTTTTATTCTGTTGACATTATGGGCCTCACTTAATTCACATTTCTGTTGTAGGCCGAACAGAAGGCACGTGAGGAAAGTGAAAGATTAAGGCAGCAGGAAAGGGAACAAATTGCAGAAAAGCGCAAGCGTGACTTGGTAATTGCGTCGAGCTCCATCTCAAGATTATAAATATCACATGGGTACAAGATGTTTGTTTGGCTTTTCATACTTTATATATTCTGTGTGTTGTGCTTAGACTCTTCGAGCTCGTGTTGCGGCAAAGGCAGAGGAAAAGAGACTGGAGCTTCTGTTTCTCTTCTGGTCTGAGCATCATAAGAGGCTCTCAAATTTTTTAAGGTTTATTACCCCTGCAAAAGGCTTCTTTAATTCCTCAGGGGTTGCACTACTATCTTCTTTTTGTTGTTTGTTAGTTTATCTTGATGTAATGCGCTTGATTAACCTAAACTTTTCTTGTTAAATTGCAGGTTATTTTACTTTTGGCCAAAAAGTGTCCATATTGACAATTTTAGTTGAGGCAGATAAGTTTCTGTTTCTATAATTAGTATCGAAATACTTGATGGGCCTCGAAGGCCTTCTGAATGGTCTTTAACCTGAATTGAATTATTTTGCTGATCCCTTTCAAAAAATTGTATGTTAAACATTGCTTTGCTTTTTGTGTTTGTGTTTGTCAGGACAAAAGCCGAGCCTCCAATATACTACATGCCATCCAAGCCATTAGTTGAGGATGCAGCTTTTCAAGAGCAGCATAAGGGGCAGGTGAGTTTTTGTTCTTATGTTTTGTTTGTTTGCCAACTTTTGTACACTTGTGCAATTTAGGATGTGTTTCCTTGGTTAGCTTTGCTAGATTTGAAGTATTTTGTTTAGGAAATTAAGCTTGATAATTCTTGGCTTTCATCATTTACTTTTTTTTTTTTTTGTGCATTTAGTTTCTTGTAAAAAAAGGATGACTTAGGTACAAGAACAAGATTAGAAACCTACTTTCTATATTAATGACACCATATGAACGAATTTGACTATTAATGGAACATAAGAGAATTAGGCTAGCAATATGGATTTATTTGTAATGATATTTTTTAAAAAACTTGTTTTGAACTGCAAAAATTTTTACCAAACTTGCATTTATTTGCCAATCGTATTTACATATCTAGGTATGATGAATGCAGCCTTATAAACTTAGTCATACTGATCCTAAATAACATTCAGGCGTTTGTGGAATGGAAGTCCTTAAGAAGAGCAGAGTTGTCAGAATACCAGAAGCAGATAGAAGAAAACTACATCTCCAACGTTGATAAGGAGCTCGAAAGGTGGCAGAATGCTCGGAATGCGAGGAGAACAAACAATCTGGTCAATCTTCAAGAATCGATGGACAAAGAGCTCGAGACGCACAGATTGGAGCATGGCCCAAAGCCACGAAGGATTCCTGGGGGAAACGACGAGGACCTCGAGGACGTTGAAGACATCGTCATGGAAGACGAGCTGATGGATGAGGTGGTCGTGGCGCACGACACGGCCGATGCTGCGGCAACCAAGATGCCAGATGTGGGCATTGGAAGCCCCGGCTCGGCTGCAGCACAATGAGCACACTGTGATAGGATTCTGTATTCGGTTGTTTTTATACCAGATATGTTTGTTTTGGGTACGTGTTGATGCTGTATTTATTTCTTTTTAGGATTGCAGTTGTTGATGTGGTATACACGTCAGACAGCCTTAGTTCTGAGTAGCTTTACTCAATGCTTGATTACTTGTTGCGTTTCGGTTGAGTTCAATGTGTACTTGAAATGATGATACGGTTTGAAACCTTTTTATTTTTATGGCTGTTTTGTGAATCTTTTGGACACATTGGTTGTCTTTCCTACTCTTACACTCATATTTAGATTGAGAAAAGTGTAAATGCTATGATGCCTTAATTTTTCTTATGATGTCTAAAAAATATATGTATTTATAGGGGCGATCCATGATTTTTCTGGTGATTTTACAGAAATTGTATTTTTAAAGATTTTGCATCTTTAAATTTTTATTTACATAATATAAAGTTTGTTGTATGAGATAAATTTATTCGGTTGGTTGTGTAAAAAATTATTGTTAAAACAAATATAACCTACAGATAGGCTCATTTGGGCTTCCTATTCAAAGCCCAGGTAGGCTCCAACAACTTAAACCGATGCATGACTGTTTTTTAATTAAAAAAGCGGGAAAAAAGTTGAGATTATCGGGAGACCGACACAGGGGGCCGGAGGCGGTGCTCGAGATCCGCCTATTGCGATCGGAAATCGGTGAGATTGAGGTAGAAGAAGAAGAAGAAGAAGAAGAAGCCTGAGAAGGAAAAGGATCGAGAGATAGAAGACAGAAGTTAGACGACGGAGATGAGGAAGAAGCTCGGCACCCGATTTCCGGCGGTACGTCGCTCCGATCCTCTCTTTTGTTCTGTCATTTTCGTTCGATTGATCAGGAGGAAAGGATTCTATGCTCGTATGTTTTAATTCGCTAGCGTTCTTTTAGTAGAAAAGTAAGGCTTCTTGGCGGATCTGTTGTCCTTCGTTAGGTTTAAATGCTCGTATTTCAAATATCCGGGATCAACCCGAGCTGATTGGCTACGTATTGTGTACTTTCGATGTGCCTTTTCGGGTACACGGATTTGCTGCTACTTGTTTTGTGGTGATCGAATAATGAACGAGATGAGGTACTCATCATCGGGTGGCCCCTTCTAACCTGATTCTTTTCTCGGCTTTCTTTCCTTTGTAATTTTTAATAATCACTCCTTAGAAGCGTGTAAAGAAGATCGAAGTTTATGATTGACTAAATTTGGCATAATTAGTTGTTCTATTTGGTCGGTAATGTTCGGGATTCTTTTTATATTTTGTAGTGGGAAAGAGCGTTGAATTTTTGCCTAACTAGTCACTAGATAGCGATTTTTTCCATCATTAGAATGAGTAAATGCTTTTGGTTATTGGACAATGACATTGTGCATATGCTTTTAAAGTAATTTAGGCATTTACCAGAGAGTTGAAATAGATATATACTCGCTTTTGTATAGACTATAACTACTCTAAATAGGCAGCTTTGCCATGAAATTGGGGAGCCTAGGTGAAAACTTGTTCACCCTCAATGATTTGAAGTTGTGCAAGTGTTAAGGCCTTTTTTGGTAGTGTTATATGTTTGTGTATGCAATATAGGGCTTTTTAGCACGTGGCTCACCTGCCAAAATTTGGAATATGGTGGATTTTCTGAGAGCAGATATGACAAGTTTTACCTGTTTTGGAGTTTAGTGATCATTATTGTTCGAAAACACAATGCAGTTTGGCAATTCTTTTTCATTAGCTTGTGTCAATCTAATGTTTTGTACTATACTTTTTATTAGAGTTGTCAAAAGGGTTCAGATCGTTTAACCCAGTTGAATCCAATCCATTTTTGTTTGGTTCGGATAGAAAACTACCCGGATTCGAACTATGAAATGCAACAAGCTAGCTTTTTCCCCTTGACCACAATCCCTAGTTGCATCAGAAAATATTATGCTGTCATAAAAATTATTTTAAAATAATGAGCATGACATTATTATTTCAGCTTAAACATTAATTACATGATTTTTTTTCATATTTAGGATTTGAAATCAATGATAAATGGCAACAACTGCAGCAACAACAAGTATTAATTTTGCTAAATAGGGTCAGCTAAATGAGTCCATTGACATCATTGTGTTTTATCTATTAATAACTTTTCATTTATGATCAAGTGCTCTTAAATCCTTTCAAATAATTTCTTACCACACCTTTTGTTGGCTCTATATCTTCATCCATTCTTTGGGGAAAATTTGATCAAGTAATATCTTTTGGTAGTGGCATTAAGTGTCTTCTGTCCAAACTATCTAAGCAAATTCCCTCCAAGCTTATCCCAAATCAATGACACACAAAGTTTTTCTTGAATGCATTCATTTCTATTAATATCCTTTTTAAGTCTAGTTATTCATCTCTCTTGACTTTGTCATCTTTTTAATTCTCATTTTGCAATCTACAGGACAATATTTTGTGCCATATAGTATTTTGTCTCACTACTATCTTATAAAATTTCTAATCGTGAGTGAGATACTTTTTACACTTGACACATTAGAACTAGTCTTTTATGTCATCTAACCTGCTTTGTTTCTATTATTTACATGGTTATCAATTTTACTATCATTTTTTGATGTATAACCTAGATAAAAACTCTCATTTTTCAATACTTTATAATGTTCAATTGTACTTTTTATGTAATTTGTACTTTTATCATGACTAAGCCTCATGGCTAAGAGGAAACCCCTTGGCTAGATCCATGAAGACAAAATCCTATAGATTCAGCTGTCAATCTCAATAGGTTTAGATTAGTTTTAGCTTTTGTTCTAGTTTTTGCACCTAGTCTTGACGACTTATCAAAGGAGAGTAAGTTTTATTCTTTTAAAACAGCACATATAATTTGGGAATCAGGTTATGATGGAAGAAACATGGAGTAGCCAATGGAGATCAAGTTATAAATGGACGTCAAATTTTGATGCAAGTGAATTTTTTTGAATCATTGAGAAAGCTCTTATTATCACTTGCATTTGCATCATTTTTGTATGAGGCAGTAAATTAACGGTAAATTTAGAGCTTGATGTATTGGAATTCTATAGAATTTTAAACTAGGAAGTTGTAGATCTTTTTTAGTCTTCAAAACTTCATGAATCATCAATTTCCATCGAAGTAAACATTTATTGCCAAAATATGGTGGGCTATTGGGAGGTGAAACCCAATTAGATGCGACGTTGTTAGCATTGGGTTGCTTGGTTTGAAGCATCAATCTAATTTTTCATGCAAAAACAAGCGTTTTAGCCCAAGTAAAATTAGATGGTTAAATTTTGTGGAGGAATGTTTTGATGGACTGTAGTGTTGTTGGTTTGTGCAGAAATTTAGATTTTTGGGCAGGGAAATTGGATTTTTTTTTAAGTTTAATACTTTTTAAACAATCAGGTATAGTTTTAATATCACTTTATCTTATTTTGATGGTGATTAGAATTGGATTTAGTTCATGGATGTTTTTTTACTTCCCATGGTTAGATCCATGTTTAATGGCTTGATGTTTTTTTGTATGTCTTGTTGTATATTTATTATTCTCTCTATGTAATCTCCTTATGTTAGAATGGACCTAAAGATTCATTTTTCAATTAAATAAATCTTTTATTTCTAATTCTGGAAATAAAATTCTCTTGGTAAAATTCTTTTTTGAGAAAAGGATAAGTTGAGAGAAAAACATTGTGAGGGGCCATTCTTTCTTGGCCAATCCTACTCTTACATCTTTTTGTGTTTATCCATTGTAGAAATAGGATTAAGGTTTATGTTAGTTAAAAAAAAGAATTAAAGCAAAATTATTATTGCAAGGAAGATATTTATGATTATGTTATCCCTCTCCATGATGGAGTTTGTAGCTATAATATAACATGAAGCCATGACCATGTGTATATATATATATATATATATATGCATGCATGTATGTATATGCACTCATAATTTGAGAATTAAGTAATGGAACTTATTTGTTTTTCTCTTATTATTTTAGATTTTCACATGATCAACTTCAAATTAAAATTTCTTGAAATATCAAAATCCAAGGAGATATGAATTTTGCTTATTAATTTTGTTCCGAGGCAATATTCTAGTAGTTCAAATTCATAATTTCTTAAGGTTATCAAATCAATTCACATAAGAATTCATATAATATTTGGACAATCTTTCTAATTAAATTTTCAAACCAAGAGTAATATGACATTTAAGCTAGTAATGATTTGAAAATTCTTTTTGACTCAAGGATCAAAATGTGATTTTAGCAAACTTTCAAAAGTGATAGGTTCCTAATGCAATTAGATTAGTTTTGACTAGGTGAGCTAAGAGTTTAGTCAATTAGAGTCAATGCTAATAAGTCAAGGAATGTTTTTGTAGATTCTTAGCACCGAGACATCTTAAAACACTTATCCAAGCTTTAAATTTTGGAACCCAAACCTTGGGCTCGCAATTAGAGGTAGTGTGAGAAGTAAGTGATTTTGTAATTTTTGTAATTAAATTGCATTTATTATGAATCCAATCAAAATTTTAGTTGTAGGGTCTATGGACTTCCTAATAGGACAATGAAAAGAGATATAACCAAATTGAGAGCAATAGTTGCATACAGTATTAGTTGGAGCATGCAAATATAATATATTCAATGAGGTCCCATGCAAAAATGTGCATTATTTGTAAAATTCTTTTTGTTGTGAAATTTCAAATGAGTATGTGATAAATCGTGAATATGCTCATATGATTTCAAAACTAGAAATTTTGCCTTCAAAAGATTTAATTCATCTTGGATTGAGGAAAATGCATTTAGTCTTTTTTTCAAATAAATATTTGTTTTTTGAACAATTCGTTTGCAGATTTCAAGAATTCAATGAAGAAGCATTCTCTAATGAAATATTTTCATAATCACTCAATTGTTTATGTAAATCATTGAGTGAGGAAAGTTGCATTTCAACATTTTTAGATAATGATGCATTTTCTTTTCTAAGATTATCACATATGTGTTCAAGCTTATGGGCATAGTGCTTATGCATGGAACATAGCTTCCTATGATTAGCACATTTTTGGATCAACTTGCCATGCTCATCAATTAATTCATTAAATGAGTTCGACACAATCGACAGTTGCATTGGATGAATTTTCAATATTTTTTTAGCATGAGTCATCTTGTGTACCTACATCCAAGGTATTTGCTTCAAGGGTGCTTGTTGGACTCTTTCTTGTCTTTTTTTGCTCCTTTTTTAGTGTCTCCTTTTGTTTTTTTCGTTATTAAATGGACGTTTATCTTCATATAACCTTTTTAACTTATGCAAGGCTTCAAAGTAGTTTGTATAGAAATTTGCATGCAAATATCTTGTGATAAAGCACAATATAAGATGTTTGGATCATGTGCATTTAATTGTGCAATTCTCAAGTGATTCTCATGAATATTAAACATATTACATATAAGCACTTCATGCAGTTTCTCAAATAGAATTATAATTAGTGCATTTTTTGAATATATCTTTTGTCATGGTTAACAAAGTAATTTGGCTACACCCATTTAACATATTTTTTTTCTTGACAATAATGAATTTCCATAAGCTAGTAGATATCCTCTTTTTCCAAGTATTCTCATACATGTATAAGAATGATATATGGTACAGTTATTTTTCCACATTTACCTTTTTTCATGCTATGTTCATTCCCATTTAATGAATATATCAATTAAAAAATAGTTTATATTTTTTTGAATAAATAATTTCTTTTAAATCAGTTTCCTTGTTATAATATCTATTGGAGAGCATATTTGAAAAGCTCATCCATGTAGATTTAATATCTTCATCATAAGCTCTTTAATCATCCCCCTTGATAAACTTAACTTGATTTAAATAATCAGTTTTTCCCTTTTTGCTTTAATAATTTTTATACTTGTTTTTGTTGCTCTTTTGTATTAAATTTTGTATACAAATTCTCAAAGGCAGCTTTTCTTATTTTGACCAGTTATTGTTTCAGCCTCTCATAATACTGTTTTGTATCTCTCCTATCTTCACATTATTACAATTGAACATCATTTATAGCTATAGTCTTCTCTTGTTAAAATAGAGGTTGAATCTAGCCCTAGACGCTATATGTGTGAAATGAGCATCTAAAACCTAGATCTAGAATCTATTGTGAAGTTATAGCCATCAAAATATGTTCTTGGTGAAATCTAAAATATGATAGAGTGATTGCAATCTCAAATGATTCATTCTCTTCCTTTGTCTTTTTGATCTTCAATAACATACACAATGGGTAATCCCTTCATCATGCGACTTTTCAAATCATAAATAAAGCATTCCCTTGTGTAAATGCTCATGTTGTCCCATTGCTCATGCCATTGACTTATGACCAACGATCTCCATCGACTTTTGCTTGGTGTTGTCTCATCAATTATGTTTTCTCACTATTGATGCTTTCATTTTTTGCTTTGGTTATGTTGGAATTGTCCTATCAAATTTGCAGATTCACAAGCTATTGTTGTCTTGCTGCTTTCTAATGCAAATTTTTATGTCCAACTCTTGACTTCATCGATGAACACGGTGTTTCAAAATCTTTGAATCCTAGCTCTGATACCATGCGTTAAGGATAAGATTTTCATCACAATGCATGTGAGATGTCTAAAAGAACAATGTAATCATGAAAGAAGAGCTCTCCACAGAAAAGACAAGGATTTTTGTTTGCCCACAACTGGCTTACCTCACCTTTGAGCTCTTTAAAAGGATTTTCTATTTTTTTTCATTAGGATAGCAAGATCAAATAACTAACGAAAGAAGAGCTTTATTTTTCTTTTCTTATTCTCTCATTTATTTATGTTTTCCCACAAGTGACAATCTATAAGGATCCCAAAATATCGTAATAGAGTAATGCCATAATTTTAATAACTAAACTATATATGGTTAATTAATCAATTGACACAATTATCACTATGGACATTGCATGAAGAGTCTATATTTGAATAAACTCTTGTTTTCATCAATCTTAGGGATTTCACCATTTAATTTTAGGTCATTACTTTGACTTGTTTTTTCTCCTACCCTTTTTATGGTGAATATCTGAGATTTTTAGTTGATATTGAATGGTCAAGCATTCTTTTGTTATGACTAATTTTTACAATATAGAGAATCCCTTTTACAGGTAAAGAAATAATCAATTTGTATTTTATATGCTCCACCCTTATAGCAATCACATTTTTGTGAATAATACAATTTTTATTTATGTTGATGCATCCATATTGTGCATATGATGTACATTGCATGCTAAAGTCTAAAAAGTGGAAGCTATTTTAATAACCCTTTTTGCATTCTTTTCTTTTGCTCATCTAGATAATAAAAATGCAATCTGCTTTGCCCACTCTTCTTCATTTGGCTTTTTTATTGCAAGTTCTGGGTTAAAATTTTTTGGCTCCTTTTTATTTGGTTGGAAGGGTAGAAAATTATTTATATGCATTATTCGCAAACTCTTTATGCTGCATTATTTGTTAGTAATATATTTTAGCATTATGATTAATTCTTTCATACTGTTTAAGATGGTTAGTTAAAAAATTATTCTTGTATCCAAAATGTAATAACACAGCTGCTATTCATGAGGATCCTATATTTCATTGATTACTGAATTTTGCTTTGTCTCATATTTGACGTGCTTTGTTTGTGTTTTTGTTGACAAATTTTAGACGAGTGTCTTGTGGGTTTTTATATGTGAGAAAGGATCCATTGTTAAATCCATACATGGTCTTTTGCCTAATTGGAAAAATTTGGTTGGCTTGCCTCCTGGTTTTTTTGATGATTTTTAGTCTTATCCCTGATGGCCTTTTGCCTGAATGTTATTCTGTTTTTTTTTTCCTTTTGACATTTGTAAAGTTTGCAGATATTTCTGAAAATTCTATTCAATAAAATTTCAAGCTAAAATCTTGAGGGTATTAAAATATGGTCTTTAAAACAAATCTTTTAAGGATTTTGCTTTTACTTATCTGCTCTTTTAAATGCTATCACAAGGTGTTTTTTGGGTTCATACTAACTTTTGTTTTGGTCATGTTTAGTCTCGAATAAAGAAGATAATGCAAGCAGATGAGGACGTTGGCAAGATTGCATTGGCCGTTCCTCTTTTAGTTTGTAAGTTATACTTTTTAATGTTTGTAAACATGAAGTCGATGTATTACAAGTCCTGATAACGTGTTACTAAAATGTGATATCCTTGCAGCTTTGAATCTTTTCATTTTTTTTTTGGAATCATTAGATTAGGATATTATGTGTTTCCTTGCTAATGTCTTCATCCTGAACAATGTCATTGTTGTATTTCCTTGCATTTTTGTGAGTTTGATTGTCAACCATTGACTACAAGTTTTCATGTTGGATTGCTTGATTTGAGATAGAGTTTTGTGGTGCGTCTTCAAAATCATTTGCTTCAGACGTTCTTTGTAATGATTAAATGCTTAACTAAAGTGATTGTCAAACATGTATGCAGAAACTAAATTCTGAGTGGTCTCCTCTAATTGTGCTTTATGGTACTATCTTTATGTTTAACAATATTTTTGTGTGCTATCTTTATGTTTAACAATATTTTAGTGTGCTATCTTTGTGTTCTGAAAAAATATCATTTTGTTTGAGTAACCCAATCATGTAAACATCATAATCTATCTTATGGAATGATCTATCTTTTAGTGTTGTACATGTTCTTGAAGTAGCCTATCACTGTGAAATTGGCATTAAACTCGTATGCTTCCTTAAAAAAAAAATAATGTGAACAATCTTGATTTGCAAAAGAAACTTTGCACAGAATAAAATTAGAACAGTTTCTTTGGCTTCAATTTGATAACAGAGACGTAGAAAAGGCATTTTTTTATTGCAATCATGCCAATCATAGTTTTTCTGTTCATAAGATGTGATCAACTTCGATCACTAAGTTATTTATGGTTGTTAACTGCTTTCTAATTTACTTAGGACTATTCCTTGTGTTGATAATTGGCATCAAATAAATCAAATTGTTCAAGTGTGATATATCAAAATTGTAGGTTCTCTTAGATTTTTTGAAATCTTAATGAGCATGGTTTGGTTTATTCTTGTTCATTGCTATTCTTAGGTGAACATGCACATTTGATTGGGAACTAAGAAAGCAAGTTAATTTAAAACACTGATAGATAGGACCATTGGCATAACTACAAAGCATATTAGCAATTTATGGTTTTTGTGAACTTGTTATTAATAGCATTGTTCAATTGTTAATTGGAAAGTGGCTAAAAGAAACCGCACGAGTTGTGTAACTTAAGTGGAAATCATTATGCAAAAAGTTTTACATGGGTGCATAAACAAGTGAAATGCCATGAAACTTAATTCCACACCTCATGCAAATCTAAGACCAACTAACCATAGAGATAGAGAGAGGATTGTCTTCATGGAGAGAGGACTTTGTTCATGGAAATTGGCTTTTGGACTGGGGGAGTCGGGTCTAATCGTATGATGCTTAAGGAACAATAGACTAGGTGGTTTGAGGAGACTCGATCGGTCAATTGAAATTGCTTAAGGTGATTTTTTGAAGCTTTGGGATGGAATTTTAGGTTAAAGCTAAAATGAGAGAGAGAGAGAGAATGTGTGCATGTAAAAAATAGATATGCTATAATGTTGAACTTTACAGAGAGAAAGATACTAAAGAGAATAATGGATGGCAATATCCCCCGTCGAGTTTCAACATTAGCCTTTCTTGGGGTGCTTTGAGTCGACATTGATTAGGTATTCTCTCACAATTAAGGGTTATTCTATGGAGTTTGAAAGTTTAAAAAATTAAAATTTTAAAAGTATCAGAGGCATTTTTCCGTTGCTTAAAGCTCTTTAGATATATATAAATCCTTTGTAATATTATAAGGCGCTCTTAATAGTTTGGGATTAAACATGAAAGAAAGAAGTGAAAATGCTCAACAAGTCTCTTTATGTGGAGTTCTTCTACAAGCGCAAAAAGATACAAGATAAAAGTAAAGAGATGTCGAGAAAATGCTAAAAAATAAAAAATATCATGTAAGGTGAATCACCTAGTGTAGTTCTTTAACTGTGTAGTGCAATCACAATTCACCCACAACATATTAGGTATCGTCCATCTTTGCCTTTGATCATGGATAACATGCAAAAAAATGCTATTGTTGACTCAAGAATGTTGTATCATTAGGATAATATTCTAATCGACTTGCAAAAATATCGATCAATGCAAGAAGATCTGATAAAGCCAATCGATAATGCTGAAGTCAACCCTCTTAATCAAATATTCTAGAGATGATAATTCTAGCGTGGTAAAAGTTTGAATTGAACTGATTTTTATTTTGTATAGCAGTATTGGAGACTTAGCTCTATGGGTTGATATGTCTACGAGCTTCGACAATAGGCCTTTTTTTCAGAGTTACAACAACGAGTTAAGCAGAAATGGTAAGGAAATAAAATAGTGAAAGGGAGTTTTTGCTAAGGATTGAGAATTTGAGCACAAGAAAGATGTTCATTTTATTAACAAGGATATTTTGATCAATATACTTATATTTATTTAGTTTTATTCATGTTTTGCTCAAATAATATTAAAACTATCAAAATTTACACCCATTATTTCGCATATATAGAAATTTCGTACATGGGTTGTTGTTGCACCTAATACACCTATTGCATCAGTGAATCACGTGTTAGTAGTAGGTGGCGTGCGTACGAGTGCACTAGGTAGTTTACGTAAGTGGACGGTCTGCAGTGAATTGTCTGCCATCTGCCTATGTATTGAGCTGTTTTCCATGCTTGTTTGTTGTGCACATGGTCTATTGCACCTTCTAGTTTGCCATGAGTGTCACGTGTGTTAATAGTGTCACTTGTGCTCACAATCTTTCGTTTTGTGGTTGACCCACGCGTCTCTTATGTTGCTTCTAGATGTGTGCTATAGTTCTTTTTTCTTTTATGAATAAATTGTTTTTGTTCCTTTGAGACATCCTTGATGATGAATAGTTCCATTTTCTTTTGGACCACAAACTGATCGTCTAATCAATGTTGAAATAATATGAAAATGATTTTTAACTTAACTCAAACGGGCTATTTCAAAGAAGGTTGAGAATGAATGAAGAATATGTTTAATTGTTGTAGCTTAGCTTTTTCCTTCACTTATTGAAGAGGATCTTCAATTATAAAAGCTCCAAAATGATTTGCAATTTATCATTACCATTTTCTCCATATTTGGGATCTTTTTATAGAGTTTTAAGAAGGCTTCCAATGACTTTTCCCATGACTCTCAATAGTATCTTTACCCAAATGAGAAACGTATTCTACGTTAACTTTTAATGTATCATATATTAAATATTAATAGACCATATGTTAAATATTAATGTATCGTGTGTAATTCTCAGGTTCCAAGTTTAAGCACTCGATGCATAATTTGTTCTCGATGTATGAAATAGGTTGGATTGAATGTATTATATGTAAATCTTTGAAAACAATTTTTAGCTTAGTGTATTGTTCTGTCAACTCATACAAAATTAAATTAAGCATACTATATGCTATAGTCAGTTTTTCATATTTTCAAAATTTTTCATTATAAGTATTCTGTGCATGTTTTATGAATATAATATATCACTTTTAGTCTTTAATAAGACATTTATAAGTATAAAACTATATTTGGTGAACATTGCATTAAGAGAATCTAAGAATGATGAGTTGTGTGGATAATATGTTTAAAAAACTTTTAACTCATACATTCAAAATCTTATCGTTTATCCTATTCTATCTTTATTCAAAGAAACAATATTAACATCATTAGTACATACATAACATAATACTCACAAAGCTTACATGTCTCTTTAAGTATCATTTCTTTATGAATTTGTGATATTTCTTGTAATGTAAGGGTGTCTGCATATAATATTCAATAGTTAAATTTTAAACAAATAAATAATAATGCATGATAAAAATATAATATCAAATGTATTAAGCATGATATCAATATGATATATTAACAATATTTATAATATAATGAATTAAAAGCAAAAATAAGCAACATGTAGGACATATTAATATGCACACATTTTTGTATTTGTACTCAATATTTTTTTAACATGTTGCGTTCATTTCTTTTACATTTTTTTTCTTTTTAATTAGGCTTAGATATTTCTTATAGGATTGTACCCCCTATTCTAGTATCTCATATTCTAATTATATCTCATCTTATAATATGATTTATAGATCTTTGCTCATAGATATATCACAATTAGCCAATTACATCAATCACATATCATCTTTATACATTGACCCTATACCAAGTGTTAATGATAATAGGGACGTCTCTGATGTTATCTTATGGCTCGGTATAAACCAGAATTTATCATGGTCATCATCAAATGTTGAGGCTCGTCATATATCATGGAATCTTGTGGATAAGTCTAAAGAAATTTCACTTACAAATTTTTTTTTAACAGAATGTTTAATCTTATTATTTATATCTTCTATCATGTCATATACTTATTTTTTATCTTTTTTTAATTGTATTTCATAATATATTAGAACGTACATATATTAAAAGTATCATGCCTACTTATATTACAATTTAATTGAAGGGACTATCTTGGTTCCAAAGATCACTCAATTTCTCGTTCTTTCTTTTTCTTCTTCATTTATGCAAAGAAGTTATATTCTATTTCAAATCGATTCCTATAATTCGTAGTATGTTACACATATCAGTAATGGAAAAAAAGTCATATTGAGATACTGACCTTATATTGTTTTCTTTGATTTTTATCATGGTTCGACAACCTTTTATTAATTGCTTCAATTTTTCACTTGCTGAAAATGCCGCAACTAATGCTTTGCAATAATTTTATTTAAATAATTTGTCAAGAAACGTTGAAATTTAAACCCATCTCAACTGAAGCTTTATGATTGTTTCCACAAGACAACTTTTTTATTTGTTCCTCATAAATATGGCAACAACAACCTTTCGTATATATATACATAATATTATATTATTTATATTTATTTATTATTTATTTTTTTAAAACAAAATCATCACATCTAAGTCTTGCTTTGTTGCTTACCTTTTTTTGTATATATATCATAATAATTTTCTTTAATCAAAAAGAAAATTGAATGATAAACATAACAATTTCTTTCATGGGTCCTCGACAAAGGGGATTGTGCAAGAATGAAAGTGCTTTATGCATGCCGATTGGAACCAAAGGAATTGAAGGAGAAGACATCGAGGAACGTTACCGTTCTCGATTTTATGCTTCCAGTGCTTTGAAATCATAGCAATAGTGTGAATCTCCCTTGATTTCCTACGACGCAAAACCATGCGGCCCACTCAATTGTCTGTTAGATTACTACAGCCTTAGCTTCTTCCCTTGTGTCTCCTCACTCGATTGCATGTTTCCCACACTTCTACCACAACCTTTCGGTGACAAGATTCTGCTTATCACCTCTCAAAATCGTTTCTTTTTGCAAAATTGAACTCGGTTAGGAAGCTTTGGGAAAATGCATATAGGGTATCAGAAATAAATACCTTTAATGAATTTTTTTATTATTATTTTTTAATAATTTAAAAATTAATTAAAATTTAATGAGAGTTTTGAAAATTATGTGATAAGAACCAAAATTAGTTGCTTAAATAGTTTTTTTTCAAATTTATATTTACATCTCAATTTCAAACTATCTAGAATTTATTTTGCATAATATTTAAAATTTGTATTTCAAAGTGCTTATGAATATCAAGATGCTACATTGGATGCTTTGGGTGCATGTAAGTTAATTAGTTCATGTTTCAAAATTTTCGTTCTTATCACTTAGGTAGACATGCACATCTGATTGGGCATTAAGAAAGAAGATTGTTTAAAACATTTTTAAAGCTACGACTATCAACATAGGAAATTTATAGGTAAGTTATAGGTTATGCAAATACATTAGCAACTTCAATTAAATCTTATTCGGGAGGTGACCTAAAGCAAGCATGAGTGAGTTGCTCAATTTAAGTGGAAGCTATCATGCAAAACGTTTGACTTGGTCACATATTTGAGTAGAATACTATGGATCTCATTTCCACAATGCATGCAAATCTATGACCAATGACCATTGTAAGAGAGAGGGAAAGTTTGCTTCACAAATAAGGAACTTTACTCATGAAAGGTGGCTCATAGATTAGAGAATTTAGATATATTATTTGTTGTGTGAGGAAGATTGAATAATCTTTTAATGAGATGGCCTTATGCTGTTTGAAATTGCAAAAAAATGTCAAAAGCCAGTAAGTGAGAGCCATAAGACCTACTGTAGGCACCTTGACGATCATCATGTTGGATCATGTAGGAATAAATTAGAAGAGCCCAGCTAGTTTGACGCTAGTTGCAGATTAAGACTATAAGAAGCTCTCCTCTATTTAACTTAGGGGAGGAAGCATTTGATTTGCACCAACTATATAGCCCTTGCCTTCCTTTGAAAATCCTAATCCAACCTTTGCCAAAGTTTTTCCCTGCCTTTGTCTCATCGCTAGAGACTCTTTTGCAACTCTAGCTTCTCTCAGATGACACCTCGAACTCTAATTCATTGCTCTTAAGCATCTCTTCGCTCTCCTCGCTACTCCCAAGCTTCTCTTTCCTCTCCCAATGTATCTCGAGTTTTCTTTTCCCTTCTTACCTAAGAGTTCATAGCTTCAACTTCAAGTGTATTCTTGGAGGCCTGCTAGCACCTTCAAGTGGACTGCTTGTTGTTCTTGGAAGGATTAGGAAGGTAACAGATTGACCCACTTTGACCTGAAAGATCGCCTCCAACCCACAACAACCCGTGCTAAACCATAGTGCATGCGCTCGCTTGTGTTGGACCGAACCTACATGTATTAGATCACGTTTTTGCTACCGCCACTCTCGACTACATCCAACCATGCTCGACCGCAGCTCTCTATGCTAGTACGTGCTGAATTGGCCTAATCGAGCAGCACATATTGAACTACATCGAGCCAATCTAGACCTAGCCAAATATGACCTAAATCGGTTGGACCGAGTTGGACCGCATGGAGCCATGTCGAACCATGTCAAAACCAACTTGGACGTTGCTAAACTAAGCCAAATTGAGTTGAACTGGGCTGGTTAAAGCTGGATCGTGTTGAATGAGGCCTCTTCATATAGAACCAAGCTGAACTTAGCTAAATCAAGCAGGACAATGCCGATTCGTATCAAACCGTACCAAATCGAACCATTTTGCTCTAGAGTGCTCTTACACATCATTCAATACTTACAACAAAGCTTATTTCAATTTAATTGCTTTTTCCTATTTTACTTTTGACAATAAGTCTCTTAGAGGCCCCAACAAGTTACTTAGAGATGCATTATTATTTATAGGATCAGTTTCTTCGCCTTTATCCTAAATAAGATTTTGTTCAAATTTTTCTAGTCCTATTTTTTATATAAATATTTTTGAAGTATCATAACTTGTGGTTAGTTAAAATTGCTTAGGGTGATTTTGAACTATCTTGCAATATTTAAGTGAAATTTTAGTTTAAAACTAAAAATGTTAATGAGAGAGAAAGTTGTATAAATGAAAGTTAGAGAGTTATTGAAGATGTTGGAGAGGATAATGGGCAGGATCTAGCCCTTCAAACTTCAACAACTCCCTTCCCAAGGCACCATTAAAGTTAGTACTGATTGGATTTTTACTCCCAAGTGTGACCTCAGTCTAGAGAATGATGTATAAAAACTCAAAATTTGTTAAGTTATCAAAACTCTCTTAATACAAAATTATTTTATATATTGAGTTTTAATACATGTCATGAAATGTTCTTCATGGTGTGAGACTAAACATAAAATAACAAAATGAAAATGCCCAAGAAGTTCTCTTATATGGTGGTCTTCTTCAAGCTAGAGCTACATGGAAAGATGCAAGATTAATAGTCAATATAAATAGAGGAAATTCTAAAATAGAAAAATGTCTAAATATTATTTATGGTGGATTGCCCTGACTTTTTTGCTTTCGGTGTGGTTGATGGATCAACCAGTGTAGCTAACCCCAAAAATCCCAAATATTGTTTGTCATCACCTATGGATCACGAAGAATAGGTTGGGAAATTTTATTGTTAAGCTAGGAATGATGTCCTTTTCAGAAAATTTTGTAGTGGACTTGCAAATCTGATGATCATTGCAAGGAGATCCCCAACAAAGTTGGCCAATAATGCTGACGTTGGCCCCCACAATCAAATAGTTTGTCAATGATGGTCTAGTACGGTAAAAGTTTGAATGGAAGTTTGAATTGGCCAAGCTGAATTAAAAATTTTTGGAGACGTGCTCTTACAACATAGATTCCCCAGACTTAGAGAAATTTTTTTGACATTTTAAAAAGAAAACGAGTTTCTTTTAGCTGTATTTAAGCCATGAAAGACTTAAAAATGAAGTAAGTTTTATGTTAGTATCTAGGGGATTGATCAAGGATATTATTAATATAGTTGAACTTCACAAAGGGCCAGCTTTGAAATTTATCAATTTAATTATGGATTACATTTAATATTTGGACTGTGCCATATGTATGTTTATTATTGATGATGTTGTTCTTGTAGATTTCTTAGAGAAAGTGCTTGTTTATGCCTTATTGTATCGTTTAGATGTTTTGGTTCTTCCATTATAAATTATGATAAAATAGATGGTGATTTTACTAATAAAATCTAAGCAAGCTGTGTATGAAGGCGAGGGGTGTGCTTCCAGTATGTTTTGTAGCTGAAAGATCTCTTGATCTTAAGCTAATTTTTTATCCGACCAAATTAAAACCAACAATATGCATAATAGATTGTTATCCAGTAAACAAGAATATTGCAAATAAAATAGTTGTTTAAATGAGCATGATTAAGTGTATTAGTGGTCATATAGATGAAACATTATTATATTGAGTGCACTCTGGGAAAGTTGGGAGTAGATGCCAATAAAGTTTGCTTTGATGTTGGATTAGGCTATTGAACTCAAATTTGGAGAGGGAAATGGTACAATTCATAAAAACAAATGATATTACAAGGGTTAATTAAAGTTATTACTTTAGTATGATGGATGTAGTTTGTTGGAATGAGAAATTTTTTATTATATGTATCTATTAATTTTACAAGATAAATGTATGAGAAAACATCTGGAAAGCTTGAAAATCTTATTCCATAACTCTATTTATGATGTTTATTTTTTAATGGTCATATTATCCTTTACAACAGGAAAATAAAAATACAAAGTAAATAAAAATTCAAAGTATCTGTCATAAAAGGGTGTAGTCTTACTACCATGCGCATGCCCCCATAGTTGAAGATAAAACATTACAATGCAGAGATGTGATATTTAGTCTTAATACTATGCACTTGCTCACATGTATGTACTTGCATCTGATTGTACTCGTTGAATATCACATCTTTACAATTTATATGTTTTATCTTTAACCATGAATATGATGTTCAACATTGGGCTTGTACATCTGTGACAACTATATGTTCTGGTTTCCTATTTCTGATAAGTTTCCCGTGCAGATGCTTAATTGAATAGTTATGGTGTATTTTTTATTTTCACCTGTTAGCATGGCTGCTTCTTTTCTTTATTAACCACCTCTATGCTTCCTGCAGCAAAAGCCCTCGAATTATTTCTTCAAGATCTTTGTGATCGAACTTATGAAGTGACTCTTCAGAGGGGTGCAAAAACATTGAATTCCTTGCATCTGTAAGTTGTCTGGTCTTAAAATTTGTGACTTACAACGTCTTCCTGGTGATGGCATAGAAGCAAATATTAGACAGTTTGGTTTGAAGTAATTATAGCATAAGAGGAAATGAAATTGAAAATATATTTCATTGTTCATTTGTTGGCTGGTTTTGATTTGAGTGGAATATTAAATGGAAGAGTGATAAAGTTTCACCCAATGCTTTCCTAAGCAATAATAAAAAATATCTTAATTCATTTCCTATCAGTAACTTGCATCGAGCCAAACAAGATAAAACCTAACAGTTAAACTGAGTTTCCCATTTCACTGGTCACTTTGGATTATCAAGTTTGTTGCTTGCTTTTATGTATTCCACACTTCAACTATGATAAATTTGGTATCCAAATCTGCAGAATATTGCAAATTTGAATTCAGAATTGTGATGAGCGGGATTACAAGCACGATTCTTTTTTGACTTGTAAACTTTTTGTTTTAACAGTTTGTTCCAATTGATAAATAAGTTTATTAGTTTGGGCCAGGCCATGTAACGCTTTTTCTTTCAGATTCAGGAGTGCCTATAATTCAATTCCTAAAGATGTCAGGAATGTCTATTTGTTTTTGATTCTTGTTCATATATTGCTTTGACTCTGTCCTCAACTTTGATGGAAAAAATGAAAGCTCATACTATTTGGGCTTTGCCTTCGTTTTAGTATAGAAAAAAACTGAAAAAAACATTGTTTTTCACTTCTTACTAACTTGTTGCTGTCGGACTTTGTATTCATCTTTTGACCACTACGATGTGTACTTCTCTAGGTAATGTCTATCATAACATGGAAGTATATTCAAAATCTTAGCCACACAATTTAACAAATTTTGTTCCATTATGAAACTTTCAAATGTATGTCAATACTTACATATATTATTACAAAATTGTTACTGGATAGATCTACGAGTAGGTGATATAGTGTAAGGTTCCTAAACAAACTTCAGGTTACCAACTAATATGATCTAAGTTTTGGGTCACTCAAGATTTCTCAACTTCCCATTACATTAAAATTAATTAATGAACTAATTAATTATTTTTTATAATATTTTTTCATTAATTAATTAATTTTTAGAAATTTTTTTTTTAAGACAATGCAAATTTTAAAAGAATGATGAGTTTTTTTTACAAAGATAAAATACATTCACTAAATTTTTGTTTTCTTCATAAAATTCTATATAGTAAACACAAATTGATAATTTTTTTATGAAAGATCATAGATTTACAAATGTGCAAATTTCATGGGAGACACAAAATTGTGTTTATTAAGAAAAGCTCATGTAAGCCCTTGAAACCTAAGTGACATCAAGTTTCTTATGCAACGACAATTCAAAATTCATACTAGCATGCGGGTGAGTGTATCAATTGCTTGTAGGAATTTACTGGTGAATTTTTGTAGAACAATTCAAAATGAATTTTTTTTTGAGGTTAAGAAAGTTTCTTTCCCTTTAAATATGTAGTAATTGGAAAATGAAATTGTAAACAAAGAAAATAGTACAACAATAGTCGCAAAACAAGGAACTAAACATTATGGATGTCTCTACATAAATAGAAAACAAAAAGGCATTAATGATAAAAGGAAAATAATGATTGAATTGACAACTTGCAAATAATGAAAGCTTGGTAACATTATGTTGCATTTAACAATTATGTTTTGGTGGAAACATTCATGGATGCACTAGTAGCCTTGGAAATCCTTTAATCATTGCTACAAATTCTCTCAATTAATTGGACAAATATCATCAACAAAAATGAAATGCTTGCTCAGAAAAGGGAACTTATATTGGGAAAATAATTCCTAGACATCCAAATAACTTACATCTTCTTAATTCTTCCACTTGTTTGCATTTTTTGTGTACCCATTTTAATGTCTACTTGATACTCCCAACACATAAGTTTGTGCAAAAGTTTCATTTAAGCTCATTGCTTTCATGATTTGACCCCACCATGCCTAGGATTGATGGACTGCATTCGAGCCTTGGTGCTAATGGTTCACCCAAGTCATACTTGGGTGTTAGGTATAGTTCAACCCTCTTGGACATGCTCAACCAAGTTGAATCACAGTCGGGTGTAATTGTGCACGTTCTGGCACTTTCGAATGTCAAATCAAACATGCTAGGTATCTCAAAGCATAGTTTGGATGCACTAGAACCCATTTTCACTTGTTAGGACATAAATTGACTTGTTGAATCCAACTTGTATTAGAATTTACTACATAACCTGATATTAGCAACTTCACCTCTTGTAGATTCATACATGTCTCATAGTGGACATTTTCACCTATATAAACATGGTTCAAACAATAGAAACTAGTAGTTAAATCCTATCAACATAATCTCAATATTATTTACAAAAGACGATCATGCACAGTCTAGGCCTACATGTAAATTGTAGTGGTGTCTCCTTGGTAGTTATTAAAAAATGCCCTACATCAATTCTTTCAAGGCTTGAAGAACTTTACCTTGTTGAGGTGTGCTAAAGATACTCAATTTGGCTAGGATGAAGTCGTTGTAAGTACTTTGATGTGATCCACATTCTTAGATGGTGATAATCCTCTTCACATGATGAGATATCTATAAACTCATTTGGTTGAAGATAGTAACTACTTTGTCACCATGAGTGTCCTCTAGGGTATGTGGTGATAATGGTGGTAGTAGAACACGAGGTTGTGTTTTTTGTCAACATGTTGTACTTTAAAAATTTTGGAGTCTTGAGTTCTCATGACCATGGTTAAGGGGTTGAGTAGGTGGGGTTGATAAGTATTAGGAATAAGAATATGGAAAGGAGTGAAGCCTACCACATCAAAATTTAAGGCTAATCATCATGCTTTCAAGTAATTCTAATTTGTATGCATTAGAGCTTATCGTCTTTAAGTATTTTTTATGATCCTATATTTTTATTGTTAGTTTTTTTAGACTTTTTTATGAGAGATATTGGAATGAGTATGAAACATAACATAATCACTTATAAAATATTTCACTTAACCTTTATAGATTATGCAACCATTTTATACTTTTCGCCTAATTCATAGCTAGTTTTCATCAATATCCTTATGCAACTCATGTGAGTGCTATGCAAAAGATCGTGTCTCATTCTTGATGCTGTGCAATCATGAAGATGTAGGTGATTAAGACAAAGATTTATAGTGGCTATCAGTGGTGGCAGAAGTAAATAAAATAGTTAAAAAGAACCAAATTTGGGCTCATGAGAGAACTCAAGGAAATTGGCTACTTTATGGGTAGGCATGATGGACATTTGAGCTTTTATGAGTATTTCAATTGAATTAGATAAGTTTTGATAATGATTCTAAAAGGATTCTAATTCAAGAGTAAGCTCTTATAAATAAAACCGTGGATTGAAATTGCATTGAATTTACGTAATTAAAACTCCCATGAAATGACTTTAAAATAAAAATTACTAAATATAAAAGTTTTATACAGTTTTATGAATTTATTTGTTTGGACAAAACCTCAAAATCCAATAAGAAAGATTTATTATGTTTTTGTAGCCAATTTTGGGTGAAAGGTTTTATGCCTAATCTTTATGAAATTTATTTATTTTTTCAATAGTGGTTAAATTCAGATAAGAATATCAGTATGTTATATTTTTGGGATTTTTCTGAATGTTGCTAAACAACAGAATGGGTAAGGTTTCCAGCAAGCAAATGTGGAAGATTGATAATTGAAGTGGGTGGAAAAGGAAGATGGAAGTTGTGTGATCTCTTTAGAACTGGCTATGTAGTGAGGTGGGGTTGCACGATCTCTGTAATAGGCTCCAAACTTTTCATTAATTTATAAAAGTAGCATAAAAATTTCAAGTTTTTGGATTCAATTTTTTATATAGGCATTATACATAGGACAAGAAAAGATCACAAAGTAGTAATAAGAATATATTAGCCCTGTCTAGTGGTCACAAAGTTCATTTGACCCAACTACAAAATGAACATAGTACAAATCATTCAATATAAGTTGTCTTTTTGTGATTGCCCAAGGCAATCCAAAATTACATAGGGTGGTTCAAATTTGTGTTTGGATCTCAATAAATCCCTAGCAACCATTGTGGTGTGCATAGAAAGATTAGTAGTTTTTCGCATTTGTGAACTTCAAAATATATACATAACACACTATTACAACTCCAAATACATCAAAATTATGCCATAGAATACTAAGCACCAATAACACTAGAAAACACAATTATAATTGTAGAATATTCTTGTTTAATGATCATCCCTTGAGAACGATAACCTGAATTAAAATGTCTAAGAATAATCTCTAAAGGTTGATAGTAATACTAAACATTATAGGAACATCAAGATAGGCTCAAATGGTGCTCTAAATTGGTGAATTATGACATCCTAGGCTTGTAAGCTTTGACAACCTAACAAGTGAAGCTACTAAGGGTTTGATGCTCTCGATATAACTAGAAAGTACATAAATCCTCAGATACATATCCAAATGCAAGTAATATGGGCAGATATTGCATAGGATTGAAAATGTTATAAAAAATATTGCAAAAATGTATGGCTTTTGTATAGGTGAATTGATCTGTAGAAACCCTTGTAAATGGGAGAAATAGAACATCATATGCTTTTGCATCAAAAACCCCTTTTAGAAGTGCTCATCATCAAGTGGGATGTGATACAGAGATGTAATAACTGAATCTCCAATTGAACGAACAATAATAAATATCTACTCAATATTTACAATATCCTTTGGGAGGAGTACATCATTGATGTTAATAAATTTAATTGTCATAATATCAATATAAGTATATGCAAAGAAGGTCCACTTGCTCCTAAAAAGTTATGTTGTCTATACTTGACAAAGTGGATAAAAATTAATAATGATATTAAATAATTTTTACAAGTTGTCAAAGGTAGGTACAAGATTTGGAGAAAAGACATAAAGTTAATGTGGCTAGATAAAAGTGGAGATTGGAGGCATCAATGGTGATATCATTGGTAACGTAGTACGCTTATTAAAAATATGGTTCATAAGCTTTCGTATAAGTAGTGGGGTAACCTCTAAGGTAAATTCAAGCATTTAGAACAAAATTATGAAAACTTGGAAATGGAGAGGTTATAAACTTTGTTAAATTATTAATAAAGGTAGCAAGAAACTTTGTGATCATATCGTTGTGTTTGTGGGAAAGAGCAATGTCTTGCTTTCAATAATGTTCATTAGTATTCCCTCAAATAGAGGGAATGGGCTAATGATACATGGTGGAGGTTCTAGGAGAGGCTCCAATGTAGTGTAAGCTCTATTAATGGATGTAATAATGTAGATTGTGGTAGGTTTAGGGAGAAAATATAAAGGGGAGCTAAGTAGGATGAGTTGATGGGAGTAGGGGAAAGGAATGGGTAGTAAACACTACATCACCAACATGGCTAAAAAATATATATCTATGCTCCAAGGGATAGTACGTAGCATAAGCATCATAGATTCTAATTTGGCTTAGTAGTACACGAATAGTATGCATCTTAATGATATCATAATTAATTTGAGCACAATAATTGTCATGGAAAAAGATTAGCATAAGCATCATAGATCAAAGTTTGGCCCAATAATACACTAATAATGCAAATGTAAATGATGTAATAATGGTTCTAAGTATAATAATGATTGTAGAAAAAAGATAATATACATGTGAGTAACCTTTATTATATACCTATCATAGTAGTAAAGAAGTTATAGCCTAGGATATGGTAGATTTATAAGCCCATATGTATGCTTGGTATAGAAAGATATCATGTTATCCATACTAGTCTTATTAATAATAATATGTAGTTTATATGTAGAATTACATATGTAATTAGTGTGCATTCAAAAATAGTTATCATCAAAAGAAATGTGGCTTTTAGTAATAAACTTTGTGATATCTATTTTTGTGAGTAGGTATCCTTGTACTATGGGGTAACATTGTTAATATGGCTCATCCATATATTGAGAGCTCTTGTAGAGGTGGTCTTTGGTTCTAAAATGTTGGTGCCCTCAAAGGTCACTCACTACAACACGATGGAGTATAGCTATCCATGCTCCTTAGTAGAGATTTCTCTTCATTTGCTAGGGGATGAGAGATGGCATCTACTTTGATGAAGAATGTTGTGTAGTTCTCTCCAATGATGGACTCTTTGATCCCTTTTTGTGCCTCGTTTTGGTGTTGTGTTATGAAGTGTGGTCTCTCTATAGATATGGTTTCCAATTAAGCTTGAAGATCCCTAATTTACCTATTTGTCAGATTAGATAGATTTTCCATTTGCTCTTGAAGCCGATGTAGAATCTTCTTTTTGTTGTTCTATCAACAAACCTTGATATGCCCCGTTTCTTATAGCCTTAATGGAAACCTATGAACCTATTGTACAATACAACTCTGATACCAACTTGATGCTACATATGACTTGTATGCAAATTGATGGACATGCTCTCGAAGAGCTGGCCTTTGGTACTTAAAAATTGGTTTTCTCAAATTTCTCTCACCACAATGCACAAGAGCATGGTCATAGGTGCATAATCATTCATACTTCCAAATACGAGGACCTCTTTCCATCTAGAGTGAGAATGAGAGACACTTTCTACTTTGAGAAAGGATGCTATGCAATCCTTTCCAATGGCTAACTCTCCATTCGTCTTTAGACAATACGGGCCTAACTTTCATTCAATAACTCGACTTGGGTTACTAATTAATATAGCTTAGGTTAAGGACCACTTGAGATTTCTTACCTCTCCATTAGATTGAAGTTAGATAATTAATTAACACTTATTTTGAAATGTTTTTGTTTAAATACAAATGTAAATTTAAAAGAAATATTATACATACATATATATTTATATATTTGAAGATAGAATGCAACCAATTAAAGTTTGATTTTTTGCATTAACTTTCCATGCCATATCATTCATACACACAACCATATAACCCACACTTTTTGTCACTATGCAACTCAAAGAACACATGCAAATTGAGAATCATACAAACCATAAAATTTCATACACATCGCAAAATTTATCTTTTGATTATGAAAGGTTCATGCAATTCCTTGAAACTTATGCAAGTTCAAGTGATAATATAATTTCAGAGCAAAAAGCACACCTAGCACTAGTGAGAGTATTGATAGCATGTACGAATTTGAGGGTTAACATAGAAAATTTTGTTTTTTATATATGAAGTGGTAGAGCGAATACTGGAAAAAAAATGGGTGCAACAATAGCAAAAAAACAACAGTTGAAGAAATGTTGCAGTTTTTACATAAACGAATATCCGCGAGGTAACCGTGACATCAGGTAATGACGACAGAAAGATATGACAATTTGCATGTCTCCAATCTTGGAACAATCCCATCATGGTGGACAAAACCTCTGTCCTGATAGCAGTTGTTGTTGCAACAAATGTGCTGGAAATTTTCTCTCAAAATGTTCATCCTCTTGTGATCATCATAAAGGTAGTTCCAATGAAACAAAATATAGTACTAAAGTTCTAACAACACATAACCTGAACAACGATGCATTGCTTATCCTGCAGATGCAAATCGTAGCCACGTCACTAAAACTTAGACCTTTGTGTTGGGCTCTAACCAGAGTTTTTAATTTGATGTTTTTGTAATTAGTTCCCAATTTCCTATATTTTTAGTAAGTGTTCATTGCTTCTTTTGTATCTAGCATGTGGTTCTGGGTCACACTATCCATTTTCATAAGCTCTTAGTTTGAAGATTAAGTTATTTGGATTTTTCGCTGGATTCCTTAGTTGGGCCTCTGTTTTTGCAGGAAGCAATGTGTGAAGATGTATAGTGCTTTTGATTTCTTAACTGATGTTGTCAACAAGGTACCAAGCCTTGGTGGCTCAGAAGCTTTTGGTGATGAGAAGGGAATCTCCCGGAGAAGGTGAGTGAAGAAATTTTACATGCATATTATTGATCTATTGTTATTTATTTATTACTAATCACCTAAATTAAAATCGTAGAAAAATGATACATGATGGAGATACAGTGACTGATGATTCAAGGTCTGTTAAGGTGGTAAGTTACTTATTTTGTATGAATTTTTTTTCTTGGAGCAATTTATTTGGTTATTTTTTCTTAATTATAATTCGTTAAAATGCACAACTTGTTTTTCATAATTATAGTTTAAGATCTTGGCATTTTAGTTTGTAAAAAGTTTTACCTTTGTTTCTGATGCATGCTGTGGCCCATATGTCTGGCATGCGTATAAGCCAGCTTTTTCTATGTAGAGGTAGCAGTGGCTGCCTCCGAACATGGAGATGACTGGTGCTCTTATTGTATTTGTTTTGGGATCATTTGGTATGTAAATTATGAAAGGGCAGCTCATACAATTAAGTTTGCGTGGGGTTTTTTCCCTTTCCATAATTTGGCCTGAGTGAATCCATTTGGCAGTTAATCCATTTTGCCAACAGTTGATTGATCTCATGTCGGATTTCAAGTTGTTTTTGAAATTTTTGCTTATTGATTATAAACTTATTCTTTTTGTCTGTTATTCTTTGCATCAGAGCTTATCATGTTTTATTGGCAAAGTAGTAGGATGAGCTTACAACTGGTTACTGTTTTAGTTGGTCTAACATGATGGTCATTGCAGGCCATGAGAGGCCTGAATGCAAGTCCCAGAGGTCGAGGGAGAGGCAGAGGACGGGGTAGAGGGCGGCCACCGCTAAACCGGACAATAGAGAAGGAGTCATCATACGTGAAGTTTGAGGAAGACATCGGCATGTCACCGGAACATGCTGATCAAAATACCACAGAGACGGAGACAGCAGAAAATCCGAGCGAACATGCTGTTGAGATCTTGAATCGTTCCTCCCAGCTAACTAACACATCAAATATGGCATCAACACCAGAGGCCAGGCAAGAAGAGTATTCTGCTTGGCCTTTACCTGATGCTGTCAGCAACCTTGGGATAGAACCATCAAATTTAGTAAACCTGAACATGCATATAGATGAGGATGAGGACTACGATAATGAAGATTGAGAGGTTTGGTTAACTTAATACTGTTCTTTCCTCGTTTATGAAGCTCACACAATGTAATTATCTTGTGCAAGTGAAGCTTTTAGGCCTAGAAATTAGTTTCCTTAAACCCATCTTGATTTCACGTTGCTGCTGCTCCTTTTCTTTCCATTTTGCTTATGTAAGATGCACAAAGCTGATAACATTATCTCCAAATGACTAATCTGTAATCCTGGAGCTTCGAAAACTAACTCACTTCACCTGTAAAGGAGTGTACAAGATTGAACTCAACAGTTCCCACATTTGACTAAAAATTTTTGCACTCTGAAATATCATGTGATCTATCCTCCATGGAAGAGGCAATCAAGAAAATCTGTACATTAAATCTATTATCTGAATGCAGTTGGTTTGATGGTTCGAATCTGTGAATGATTCATGCACAGCTGTATGCTGTGCTATCTAAAAATGAGCTTCTTCTAGAGCGGTTACCTGACGGCATTTGCAACCTCTTCTGCTTTACTCTGCTGCACGGTTATGGCTGGGTTGTGAAGGAAGACTACACCAAAGTGATCAATAACTTCTTGATGGAAAGGGTAATCCATTTGAGATAGTGATAATCTCTCAGCTTTAATAATTTTCCTCTATAGGAGTGAATTAACTATCGACAAACATTGTTTTTAATGGTTGTTTTGGATGGTCAGGCTAGTAATACAGGAAATGATGCGTGTATGACAAAGCCCGAAGAGCATGCACTGAAATTTGGAAGGTTTCTCAAGAGGTACGAATTTTATATTTGAAATTATGACTATTTATCACAATAGCATATGGTATGCGTTGTTATGGCTAAGACGTTTTCAAATTTGGTTGATGGCTCTTTTTGGTTTGCCACACTTTGATTCCTCTTGTTTAACTTCTCGACGTTTTTTTGATTCGTTCTTTTCCAAAACAATTAATAGAGTTCGTAAAATGATGGAAAAAATATTAGGTTAAAAGCAGTCGTATTGGTCACGTGGCTGTGTTGTTGAATAACTTGACTTAAAACGGGCAACATAAGCTATGGTTATCAACATGGTGTTGCAATTAGCTTTTGAATAATCCGTCTTTTTCCCTAATTCGAGCTGCTGTTAAAAATGGAAAAATAATAAAAGAAATTAAAATTAGGTTTTCGTATTCATTTAAAAAGAATATAATTTTGATGATTATTTGTGTATCAAAAACAGTTTTTAACAATTGTTTAGTTTGCTAATAACGATGCTTTTTGTCTGGCATTAAGACTCATAGCTTAGAATTTCAAATTTAGGAACCTGTCGTCATCGTACGAAGAGTTTTTTTCAAAACTCCTTGTACGATCAGAATAGCATTTAATCCGTTTTAGAGGACGTGGACGCACGTCCAAGCATGTATAATGTACTTCTCAAGTTTGGATGAATTGATGAGCATCGCACTAACGCAGCTTGCCTACACTGGAAGAAGTATGGCAAATGGCTCACTGTGCTGATAGACAAAAGCGTGTTACAATATTCTCCAATAATAATTATATACAAGTAAAAGTTATTACGTTTGCTCGATTATTAATTTATATTTTTTTATTAAAAATGTAATAGTACCTTTGAAATGATCGAAAGCGACATTCATAATTTCCATGTGGATAAGGATGCACTATGTATTGAATAATTATCTTACAAATATATTTTAACAATCACAAGAAAAATAAGATTGTCCTTAGTTTTGTCTTGTAAACGTAGTTCCATTTAATTTGTCGAGTTTTCTGGGAGCAAAGTATGGCAGACTGGAATCAACCCACCGAATTCTGCCCCAAGTCGAACCATCAGGTAAAACAAATTTGTAGACAACTGTTCGGCTGTGATGAGATGCCCATCATTGATCAAATTCTTCCTTTATCGGACGGTAATCGTACTTCCAACTCTGGAAAGATGGTAAAATGGTAATTGTGTCGATCCAATATACTCTTGGGGAAGAAGGGACCGCTGCTCGTGGTTGGTGAAACAAAGGCTCACATCGCACGTGACGTTCATCTTTCTCTGTTGATCTTGCCTCAGAGGCTTTTTCATTCGACCGTCGGATCATTGGCCAACGGATGTATCGTTTGAAGAGATACTAGAGACGTTAAGGGCTGATTCGTAAACCGTTCGATTCAAATCTTACGGTCTGATCGATCCTGCTGCCCCAAATATAACGCCGCCTTTGGAAAATCTCACTGTTCCTGCCTCTTCTGCCTTCGTTCCGCTTCCTGGGTCTCAAAAGGCGACAACTTTGGCGATTGGTGCTCGCTTTCGCTCTGCCAGCATGTCCGCTCGCCATTTCTGCTATTAGAGAGCGGAGAGGTGAAAAGGGGGGAAGTCGGAGGGGAATGGAAGGGCAGTCATCGAAGCTCTTGCGAACGCCTTCGTCTCTCATACGAACCCCGACCCTGCGCTCGTCCATCCACAACCTCGGTGCTTTAGAAGAAGTCGAGCTCGATCGGGAGGAGGCCAAACCTCATCCGCCCCCGCACTCCGCTGTGACTTCGGTTGTTCCATCGGCCTCCGGGCAGCGTCTTGCCATCTTATCCCTTATCTTAATCCTTCTTTTCCTGCTCTCGGTCCTCTATCTCAGCGATCAGTCACCCTCGCTCTGGAGTCTCTCCATCGGTTCCGCTGTCGTTGCCGCCGGTTCCCTCGCCCTGTCAAGGTCACGCCTTTCTCTTTCCCGTCGTCGCGTTGGTCGGACAGACGTTCGATGGTTCATCGGCGACGACGAAGGCGACGTGGAAAACCCGAGGGGCAAGGGGGAGGAAAAGTCCGTGACTGAAGGAGTGGAGTTCTACAGCAACGGTGATTTCTATGAAGGTGAGTTTCACAGGGGGAAATGCAGCGGAAGTGGAGTCTACAATTTCTTCGGAAAAGGCAGGTATGAGGGTGATTGGATCGATGGACAGTACGATGGCTATGGGGTAGAAAGGTGGGCGAAGGGTAGCAGATATAGAGGCCAGTACCGCCATGGTCTGCGGCATGGTTTAGGGTTGTATACGTTTTATAATGGTGATAGCTACGCCGGTGAGTGGGTCGGGGGGCAGAGCCATGGCCGAGGTGTGCAGACCTGCTCGGATGGAAGCTGTTACGTTGGAGAGTTCAAGTGCGGGGTGAAGCACGGTGTGGGCTTCTATCAATTCAGGTACGACAATGCTTTCCATTTTTTCTTATTCGTTATTTCTTTCATCATTTTCAGTTTTGGGTTGCTGAAAATTTATCTCTTTTGACTTGAAGTTAAAGTTTTGGGAATTCCAATTTTGGTATGGGATATGGCTGATCAATGTTTAGGGCTTCCTTTGTTGTTCAGCTTAAGGCTGAAGAAGATGTTGGTGATGCTTATATTAGGTCTAACGAGCTCATTAGAAATTAGGATTCTACTCCATTCTTCTGCCTCATAAATGGTTTCCCAGCAATTTTATTATGTTCTTCCATGAACAAATTAATGTTACTCATAGCATTTGCCTATCTCTGCTTGAAATTTGATAACATGGTTCTATAAACTGCATCTTGCTAATGCGTGTTACAAACAATGTTTTAATTGCATTCTGTTTAAGAAAAAAAAATGAAAATGCCTTAACAAAAATCTAATTTTTGGTATCAGAAATGGTGATAAATATGCTGGTGAATACTTTGGTGACAAGATTCATGGTTTTGGAGTGTACCATTTTGCTAATGGCCATTGCTACGAGGGATCGTGGCATGAAGGTAGAAGACAAGGTTTTGGAACATACAGCTTCAGAAGAGGTGAAACAAGGTCAGGAGAATGGGACTGTGGAGCCCTAAAGAATCCTCTTTCCCCTACAGACCCTAGTGTTCAGCGAGCTGTACAGGTTCAGAAATACTTCTCTCAATTATGCTATTCTCCCTAAGCTTCTGCGTACAACTATGAATTGTTGCTTGATTACAGTCTGCAAGGAAAGCCTCAGAGAGTTCCTTTCTCCTACCTCGTATAGATGAGAAAGTAAACAAGGCGGCTGCTGCTGCAAATAGAGCAGCTACTGCTGCTCGTGTTGCAGCTGTCAAAGCTGTGCAGAACCGAATGAATGGAAGATTTTGCACAAGAGAAGCTTGACGTGAAGAACACAAGTATTTTATTCTCTAATTGTACATTTACCTATCTTGTTTTATAGAGTTTCAGCTTGTTGGACTAGTGATCATTTGGGCTAACTTCTTGCTGCTCACAATGAGGTTGAGAAAATGGTTTCAAAAAGAAATGGGTTGGGAAAAAACAATTCCCCCTTCCAGTTTAAGATGTACATATACCCACATGTTAGCCTTTTAATTGAAATGTATTCAGGTGCAGCTCAAGAGCTGCCTTTTCCTTCTATTTTTGTTGATCTCTTTTGAACTGTACAGTCACATGTGTAGTAGTACTTGCCTTTTTCAAAGTACTGTATTCTCCCCATTTATTTGACCTTTTCTTAGAGATTGAACAAATGTTTGCAAAGCCTGGATGCCGTCTGTGCTCGGCAGAATGATAGTATGACAGTCACCTTCAAGATCCAAACATTCTTGCCTATCTATCCTTCAAAAAAGGTGGCCAAAAGAATTTATTTTAAGTTAGAATTCTCTGTATCTTCGTTTTTAAGAAACCAACTTTGAAAAATTGTTTGGGCTTCTTGTAGTTATGAAGGACTTGTACGTTTTCTAAAGTTGGGTTTGACTATTTGTAAGTAATGACTGCTTATTTCTTAAATTTCTGTGTAAGCTCAGCCAGTTCGTCATGCTTGATCGCTTCAACCACTCTATGATCCTTCATGAAGAAGGCGTTGAATAAGAGTACCAAACCTTGACCATTAATCTGCTATGGGAATTGTACAGCTAATTCTAGACTTTGAATGAGCATATATTATATTGGGTTTCGTAGGCCTCGGTCTCTATGTTTATTGTAGATTAATGCAAAGTGGTCAGAAAGTGCGGTTGAAATCCAATTATTTAGAAAGTTTCAAACGAATCATTTAATGTGAACTTTGCAATTAAGTAGCCCCTTATTGAGCTCCAGTTGTTTGTTCAGCTAACAATTTGGATTCCAGGTGTGTTGGCCATTGTTTATGTTATGAATTGTCAGCATATTTCAACCATTCCTCTTGAGTTCAGACTATATAAGTAGGTTTTGAGTAATTCTTAATGCGATTTTTTTTAAGAAAGATCGGATGGTTTTTATGTAGGTTTCGAGTCCAAAAGCTCACTTTCTTGTTGTATGGTTCTTGGTCTCTTTTGTAGAAATGGGTTTTTTGAACAAGTGATTTGTATGAATAGACAAAAGTGCTGCTTTTTCCTTGAATTTTTATTACGCTCTTTTGCACTATATTATGACTTCGCTGGCCTTTCTTCATGCACTTTGTAGCCTCAAAATTTATTTAGCAATTGTTGCATTTACCTTCTTCTTTTAGATGGATAAAGACATTACAGAGCCTGAATGCTGACAGTGCTTGGTATAATAATGATCTTTATTGTATTTTCTTTTGAGTATCACCTTTCAAGCTCAAATTGATCTTAATTAATTTAATCTTTATTTAGAGATTTAAGTTGTGACTGTTATGAATTAGTCATCTACCTAAGTGTACATTGGATCCAAATTGGATTCTCATCTGATGCAACTTTTATGTGAAGCATTTGTAGTCTCATTGTTGCATCACAGAGTTTTCATAGATCTCATCCAGCCATTTAAGTTTTTGCTATAGCTTTATAGTACATATTAGTTATTCTCTTTATTTTCTCATTATATACTAAATGTATTTCACCACCTATTTAATATATATGTATATTATTTGAATGTATCTAGGACTTCAAGATTTTTAGCAATAATTTTATTGAAGGGTTTTAGAATTTAGGTTAGTTTTAAAATCGAGCGATAATATTTAGTTGATCTAAATTATATATATATTCATTTTCAATGGTTGTCTATAATATGATAGTATTTTGCAAGCCATTGAATTTGTATATGTTTTGTTATGTGCTTTAGGATGTGTCATGTATCCTTATATTTGGGGTTATAGATGAGCATCACATGGTTATATATGTGTTTTGGTTTGTGGATGTTTAAGAGCACTATTGAATTTAGCATTCACACTTTGTCTCTTATTTGGGTTTAACAATAATTCAAATGGTATTTTAGATCACCTCAAGCAATTTCAAGTTCTCTTTGGACATCACTACAATTAGATTACTTTCAATAGTTTGACCCATGATGATTGGGTGGTTGGCTATGAACAACCAAACTAAGTGTTTTGCTAAAAACTTTAGTAGGTTAACCCAACAAAAATAGGTTATTGTCCTCTATTAAAGGATTTTAATTGCTATTTTTATCTTGATGTTACCTTATCAAGCAATCCATGGGAGCTTTTATAATGCTTCTATTCAAGACTATAAAGACATTAACCAAAAGAAATGAAACAAAATGTTGGAGGAGTTTTGCTGTTCCTTAATATCGCTTAATGATAGAATAGTGATGAAATGGAATAATCTTACTAGATGGTCGACATAAGATTATTAGATTTAGTAACAAGTTGTTGCGATGTTGTTGGAGATCAACATCAAGTTATTCGACTAGTTCTTTCATTTGATATTATTTTAATTCTATTCTACAAGTGTTCCTTTTTTGTTAGATTTATTCGTATGCTTTACAATTAACAAAAGTTTTAGAAAATATTAAAAAATAATGCATAAAAACTTTGCATGATCCTCTAAATATTTGTGTACTACTATTCAAAAAAAGAAAAATTAAATTTGGTGAAGATTTAGGTGTAAAAACACTTCATTTTCTAGCTGTAAAGAAATTGTTAGCCTCTAAAATTTTTGTTTTTCTTGTCTTTGCCTAATCAATTGAACTTCAAGAAAATTAGTTTCTAAATTCTCCCACAACTTTTATATTAATGATTTTTTATTTTAAAAGCATTGTACTAAGATTTTGATACATTAAACTCAGACTATCCATTTCTAGGGTTTAGTATGCTTGTCTTTACTACTTTGTCTCAAAATCTTAATCAACCATCTTAAAATATTTTAAAATTTAAGAGTTTCTTACTCTCTTATGTAGCTCAAAGTTTGATATTCATAAATTTTTTAGGATTTTTTATTATTTTGTGTTTTGTTTCTCTTATAATATAGTTTAGATTTAGTATAGATCGTCTCTTTTTCCTTATTATCATTTTTATTGTTATTGTCACATCTTTTCATTGCTTTTGCCATTGTCACTCTCTACAATGGCCAACCATCTCATCTTGATCATATACTTTTAGAATTGATATTAAAGCTAAGATCATGTGCAATTCCTCAATTGCTTGTGATGTTTGTACAAAGCATCATTATTTAACTTCAACTAATTTCCTTTACATACCTACCACAATTATCATTTTCTTTTTGTTAGAGTGTACTTTATTTTGTTAGATGTTTGTTGAAATATTTGTTTTAGAGGAATTTACTATTTGTTTGATGATAAAAGACGGTCAAATTTTTTGATAATTATAAAAACAACAAAGATCGAATTTTGCTTTATATTATTTGACTTGTAAAGATACTTCTATTGTTCTTTGGTCACTTAGTTAAGATAGATGTATATTCTAATATTACATCATTTTGAGATCATTGAAGTTTTATTGCAACAAATATTTTTGGCTCATTGTGAAGTTATATTTCTTGCCTACAAAGAATAAGATTATGCTTAGATTGAAATGTTTTTATCATGATTATTTTGATAATTAAATTTATTTCATTGCTAAAATGTCACAAAAACATCTACAATAATGTATAATACCTTCCCATCACTTTGCACTTATTGACTAATTGCTTGATCTTTGAGAACCATTCGAGTTTCATTCATGTCAGTGGAAGAGAGCTTATATTGCTTGGGAATCTAAGTTTTATAAACTTTCTTATAAATTAATGTCACTCACGATGACCTTAGCCATTATTTCTATTTCACCACATATAAGCATAACTATCGTTATTGTTTGTATTTCATGATTAGTAATAGTAGTATGGTCACTTAAATTTTCACATCTATAACTACTCATGCATTACAATTATATGTTATATATGTACTTGATGGAAGTGTAATCATTTATAAATGTTTTATGACTTTTCATATGATAGTTATAATTCCTATATGTATTAGGATGTTATTTCTATTCTCATTATTAATATTGCTTTTTAGTCAAATCTAGGTGCACAATTCATTTTTTCTTATTTCACACATCTTGAGGTATGTGTATTGTACCATGCTCCTGAAGTGTGGATTATCCCCTAATTTTTTTATCCCATCTCATCAACTCAAGATTAAAATTAACTCCTATTAATCCTTAAGATCTATAATTCATTACCTCATTTGGCACTTTCTTCACCTAAAAAATACAACATATACTTCTTATCTTAGTCTCAATTATTACACCATAGCCTTCAATACAATGCTTATTTTAGCTCTCTTTTACTCCTTCCATAATTATTATTTTCACTTCTTTCTTTGTAGATTATCCATTAATATCTTTACTTAGCCTTTCACTTGTATTTTGTTCCTACTAACCTTATATAAATAGTGACACCTATTGAGTCTAATTATATATTATCAGAATAAATTTACCAAAACATGAAATTATTATGAATGAGTTTATTCCTAGCCTTATTTTGGGAGGAGATTTGTGGAATGATATCATTACTATCTTTCTTACCTCTATTGTTGTACTTTTTTGTGGTTTTTGATGCTTATCATATATTCAAAAACAAAGATTTGTAAAACCTAAGTAATCTTTTTAAAACTTTCCTACAAAAGTATAGCCATTAAAAGCAATTAAAAGAATCAAGAGTCATTTATTGTAAAGTTATTTAAATAAATTAAAATTTGTTTGTGAAAATAAACATATTAATTTGATTGTTTGAAAGAAAAGAATTTTTATTATAATATTATTTGAGTTGGGTGAATTTTTTTGATAAAGAAAATAATTTATACTATTATTGTATCTTGTGATTGAAATTAAAATGAATTTAAAAAAAACTTTGTATTTGAACAATTAATCACTCCTTTTGTGAATATCACTATTTCCTTCAATAAAATCTACTCTATCACCAGATGAGTCTACCTTAACTTTCTTAATGCAAAAATTACTTGTATTATACACATAGAGGAGATTATTGTAACTTTACCAAAGTATGCCTTTTGTTCTCACATTATTTAAGCTTACTTCAATCTTTATTTCATATAATGATCTTAATTAAGAGCCTGTCCTTCTACTTACCTCCTTAGTTGATTTCATTTATCTATTGTCATTTTATATTATTTGTTTTGTTAAATAAACAAAAGTTGACAAAATAAAATTAATTTCTTAATGAATTATGATTTTTTCCTTAGAACTAGTTTGTATTTTCTTAGAAATAAAGATTTAGACACATGTTGCAAGATATTCTTTTGTGTATTATTATGTTTTTTTACTTCATGATTATCAATTACTTTCTTTTATTGACCTTGGTGAATGACAATATAGGAGATGCATATTTATGATAACTTGAAGTTTTAAGATTCAATCCTTACCCTTCTATATTCCACTCCACTTGATGATGAGTGCTTTTTAAAGTAATGGGTAGGGGGGTTATGTGCAGTATCTAAAATCTGATTGTTGCATCAACGAGCTTTCACATATCACATCTATCCATTGGAAGGGACAATTAGTTTTGCTTTAACTTTATAATGTTTATAGTTATTTTTTATTGGAATTGCATAAATTTGATGTACTTGGGCATGTTTTTGGTATATATTCACATTTCTTAATATTTGAGGTTATTTATAGTAGCTTTATCAACTTTAAGGTTTTAAAGTTCAAAGATAAACTTGGTGTTGTAGTTCAACAACTAGGGATAGTTTTTGCTTACTAGAAGATTCCTATAATGTTCAAGACTTAGTTTTAGATTCCAAAGATAATTTTTGATTGATCTATATAGTATCATCATTTTTAGGGGATGTTCATAATAGTGAAGTATTTTATTATTATTATTATGTTTGTGCATCATTTGTATCAATGATCTAAAGTTTATTATATATTGTCACATATATAGAGTGATATAGCATAGAAGTTTATGAATGAAATTTAAGGCTATCAAATTAATATGTTTCAGCTTACAATTGACATGCATTTTAATTTAACATTTTTTTTATTATGTTTTAATTTGAAATTTTAGAGATTTTAATTGGTTTTATTTTTTAATTAGTTAATTGATTTAAATTTAAATTAATTAATTAACTTTATTTCATTTTAAAATAAAGTGTTTGACTAAATTTTTTAAAATTAATTTAAATTAAATTTTGTAAATAGTAAATAAATAAAATTTTGGAATCTATCTTAAATTCTATGTAATATTCATGCAAATAATTGGTTTATAACAATTTTGATATGAATACAACAATGAATGCATATTAACTAAGAGTTTTGAAAGTGGTGGTTGAAGCTTTTATTATAAAAAGATTTAGGTGATTCATAGAAAATATCAGCATAGGAGATATTATCCATTTCAACTAATAAAGGCATACCCTTTATGCCTTTATAATCACAAGATACTACATAATGAGCCTCCTAATCGTCCTTGGGTTTCCCTTGATAAACACATGGTTGACCTTTAAGATAGAAAAGGAATGGATTTATATCACAACATCAAGAAAACAAGTATCAACATAATTCCATAAAAGGCATTAATAGAATGCACTGGTCAGCTGTATTGGATCAGACTTAACCCACACACTATATGAATTATAGAAGTACTAAGAGACTAGAGCATTCACAATAAAGATTGTACATTCTTCCATCACAAGAGCACAAAAAGCCTTGCCTTAGCCATAGACAAGTAGTATATACAAGCAACATGATAACAAATACCAATGTTGGTCCTATTGTAACAAACTCTTCAAAGGAATCATGAAAAGTTCATATGAATCCAAAAAATTTAGTTGAAATTTTTTTAATACATATTTCTCAATGAAAATTAACTCCTAAGCACATGTGAGAAAGTTTGCAAGCATATGGAATAAAATGTGCACAAAACAAATGTTCCTTGTTTTTTATAATAATAAGATGATACAAGAGAGGGAATGCAATTGATAATAAAGAAAAATTTTATTTTAACATAGTTTGAGAATAGCTATCATAACACAAGAAAACAACATGAAAAAATAAATTTAAAAGACTACCACACATGAGTCAAATGACTTGAAAAAATCCCATTACACAAATATCACCTCTGTCCAAATGATGGTAGCATTAATGCACCAATTATATATGAATATGGTCTCAAATACAACAAAAATCCCTCAATCATTTTTTTTAGAAATATCACATAGCCAAACATCTCCAAAAACTTCTCCAAACTCTTTTATTTGTAGCATAGCAAGTATTTTCTTTACTTTCTCAACTCCTTATGCATAAAGAGTTTTATGAAGCCACAATCCTCATTTCCTCCACCTAATTTTACCATTCATGTTGGTATTTACTATTCACACATGTGGTTGAAACGATAACCTTTTTGTAATAAGCTTGTCAACCCTCTATCACATGTTTCACATAAGCAGGTCAACCCATTGTCATCACATGCTATCATAGGTTGGTTGAGCCAAACACCCAAGTAGTGCCCTCCTTAAGACATGCTTAATGAATTGGTGTAGAGGCTCCAAGATGCTTTTGTGGTCTATAGATGTAATGGGCCTAAAAAGCTTTTATTGGTTTATAAGCTTGGATATAGTGGCTTGCTGGTGCACTTGATGGGTTGAATGATTTAAGAAACCCAAGAATCCCTTCTATAATTAGTTTTTTTATCATTTAACAATTTTGAAATGGTCTAATTTTGTCATAATACATCAAGACATACAGTATCTCCAAAAACATGGAACCTACTATGCAACCTAATAATAGACATTCTCACTATGTAACAACCCAAATTTGTTGTATTAAAGAATTAAATAAAATGTTTGTTTAAGAAAAGTAATTTGTTGTTGATAATAAATTGATTGGGAAACATTCAGGAGAAAAAAACATAATGACCATTGTAGTAGACATGATCTAAAAATATAGAAATTCACATTATTATTGAAGAGAAATATTTGAAATACTTAATGAGGAGAATATTTTTTTGATTTAATTAAATTTGATTGATAAACAAGTTGTCAAAAAAAATTGAAACATGATAATTTTGGCATCAAGAAATTTTTAAAAATATGAAATGAAGTCCAAAATTTATTATCAAATTACAAAATTAATGATCTTGGGAGTAGAAAATTTAAAAAAAACAATTGAATGAAATTTGGAGGTCATTTCGAGTGAAACTTTGAAAGAAAAAGAAAAAAAATTTGAAAAGGTTTGGCCAAACTTAAAATTTTTTATATCTTCTTTACTTGGTTGCCTTGATTACCAAAGGTCTAAGCCAATACAAAATCCTCAAAGAGGATCAAACAAAAAATCATCTAGCAGAAGTTTAAGGAGCGGCTTAGGGAGGGGCATACCCCTGTCCCAAGCATAGTCACCAAAACAAGCCGCGTGCGCTGCCCAGTTAGAGGGGGCATTGCGCTCACGGCGCACATGCTCAATTCACAGCGCCCCTAAACTTTTCGCGTGCGCAATTGCGGCAGAGAAGCAACCTCCCTCGGGCGGGTGCTGAAGCACACGCTGCACCTCCTGCAGGGCCAAAGTAGAGTCCATGTGGACCTCAACGGCATGGAACTCTAGGAAGGACTGCCTAACCACATCAAGGGCCTCCAAAATGGCTTGAATCTCCATTGCATCACAAGAGCATGAGAAGAACCGTCTCCCACCAACGAGCAGGGGCTTTCCCTCATGATCCCTAATGATGAAGCCCACACCAGCCAAGTCATCACCCACAGCATCATCGCAATTGATCTTAATCCAACCGGCTGGAGGAGGAACCCAATGCAAGTCAACATGCAGCCCCGAGGAGCTGAGGGGGTTCTCGCTGGGCACGGACGGAGAGAGACCAAAGTGCATCCTCACTGCAGCAGTCATCAAAAGGACGTTTCGAATCATAGCGTTGCAGTCGATCACATTATCATTGTGTTTCCTCAAATTCCTGTTGTCCCATATACTATGAAGAACACTAGCAATCGTTGCAGCATGTATCATATCATCGTGGCAGCAAAGCCCAGACGTGGTGCATAGGCAACAAAATGCTGCACAAAATCCCCATCTTCCCTAACACAGATGCCATGGCCCAACGCCTGAACAATGGAAGAGACATGCCGCACGCGCCAAATCTCCTGTGCGCGTGGACAATCCCAAAGAATATGGGACGTAGTCTCGGCAGTGACGCACCCCCAAACATAATTATCACAATCAGTGAGGTGCCTATGTGTAAGCCAAACTTGCGTGGGCAGCGTGTTACGCACCAAACGCCACAGGAACATACGAATCCTGGGGGCAACTTTGAGCTTCCAAATCCACTTGAAACAGTCCTCATTGTCCCTGGGATTCGCCTCATCGCCTTTGTGAGCAACCCTTATCAAGTGCTTTTAGACTTTGCCATTGTTGACATTCACAGATTTGGAGAGAGAAAGCACCAAAAACTTCATTGTGTACATAGATGAGTGAGTTTTCATAATTACTGATTTATAGGAATAAAAAACTTCTTTGCTTATAATTGGGAGTAACTATGTGGATATAAAAGAGATTTTTAAGATTTGGAGGTGCACATGCCTAGTTTGGTTGCCTTAATTGATTTTTGGATCCAAAATTATATCATGTTTAATTGCTTAATGATATAAAATTAACTTGATGATTATTTAATGCTTTTTCTTAACTGAGAGTTCTTGTTAAGGTTTTAAGAGTATTTGCTAGTTTTGTTGAGATCTACTAATGATTTGTGAACTTCATGCAAGATAGAGAAATTGGGATGAATTATGATATCATAATTTCTCTTATTATGACTTGAATTATTTTAACTTCATGCAAATATAATATTGTTGCTTAGCTATGAAGTTTGACATGATAATTATGAATAGGAATCCATGTTAAATATGAGATATTATATTAATAGTTTTGGAAAACCTTAATTCAACATTGAAGATAAAGTAATTGTTCCATTTTACGAGATGACATGCTTTTTTTAAGATAAGTTTTGGTTGGTCAATATCACCATAAACTTCTTCATGATTTATGACACGATGATGAGAACTTAGGTTTATCAAGGATAAAATGTTGAAAATAAATTTTGAGAAAAATAACCTAAAGTAGGTAATGGATATTAGGATAAATACTTAAACTTAGCTAAAATCCTTAAGTATTCTAGTGGCCAAGCATTTTCCATGCCTTGGTTTTGCCTTGGATTGAACTTTTTAATGACATCGATGGTTCTTAAGGTTAAGAGTGGTCCTTGATTTCTAGTTGAAAAATTTAATAAAACTTGGTTAGTGGCCTTAGAAGAGGTCTAGGTTGGTCAAGAATTGGTTGTGCTTGCAAGAATTGAGTGGGGTTTGAGTAAGTGAGTTTTAAGTAAGGCTAGTTTAGGATTGATAGCCATTATTATGATTTGAGGTAAATCCCTAGATATGGATTATATATCTTGTTAAAGATTTGTAAGTGATTAATTAGAAATGATATTAATTTTAATTAGGATGTGGTTAAAGCTTAGTATATAACTAAATTAGGGTAGACCAAATAAGATAAGATTAGATAGACTTAACTTTTGATGTATATGAAAGAAAATCCTAAATATGAATTTAGGATTGGATCATAAATAATTAAACTTGGTAAGTCTTATGTAGGCTTGGAATAAGGTCATGGGATGGAGTAATCCTTAAGTAAAGTCTTAGTTGAGGAGTAAAAGGTTCAGTCTTGGCCTTAGATAAAGATGCTATTCCAAAGGAAAATTTGCTTGTTCTTATGATGAATAATTCTTAAGCATGACTTGACTAATTTGGGTAAGATATTAAGTAACTTATAATCTCTTAGGCCACATGTTAACACCCTACATGATGATCTAAGGTGTTGTGAGAGTGGCTCAAGAGAGATTTTAGATGGGCTTAATAACTTAAACTAGATTGAATAATAAAAGAGTTTATTGGTAAGACTTGTGTGAACCTAGGTTAGTGAGTAGCTACAATTTGGAAAGATGCTTATGAGTTAAACTAAGATATGACTTAAGAGAGAGTCCAAGGGTAACATGATAGGAAAAATGATTCTAGATATTATTCCATATGAGGCTAAAGGAAAAGACTAATTAATAGGAGAAAATTTGAATTTATTAGAATATTTATATAGTTAAATTAAAGGTTTAGTTGTGACCTAAAAAAATTCAGATAATAATATGATTCATAGATAATAGATTATAAGATTCTAAAGAAATCCTAGAAAAACCTAGATACTAAATAATAGTAATTTAAATTTGTAGCCAAGAGATAAGTAGGGTAAACTTAGTGGGAGATAGTCTTTTAATGTAGTGAACATCAAGTTTAGAAAACTCAAACTAGTGACAGCACATCTTAAAAAAGTGTGCTAGTTTATATGGCTATGGCATATTTTGGAGAAGTGTACTGACAATTTGGCTATGACACATCTTGAAAAGATGTGTTGGTTTATATGATTATGGCACATCTTAAAAAAGAGTGCTGACTGATGTGATGATAAATCATGACTTAGGTTGTATAGGCTTAAAGATAGCTCAAAAGTTGGTGAGTCACTCGCTATCAAATTGGTGGCATCTGCATTAGTCTCGTTTAGACTTAATATTTTGATACTTTTTGCATAACATGTATAATCGTGTTATTGATCTAATTTTAACTTATATTGCTTGTATAATATTACTATAACACCTTGATTTGTATGTTATTTTTATAATGCAACTTGAGGGTTCCATATATTAGTCTTTGGCTCACTCTTATTATTTTTTATATGAAGAATTTTGGAGGTACAAGATTACATAAGAGCTTGTGATTGGGATAACTATTGATATACTTAGTATTTGCAATTACTTTCATTTTCTTAATAGTGAAATGTTTTTCCTTTTGATTTATGATGTAATAATTAGACTTTTATATTGTCATGGATTGTATTAATAAACTTTGGTTTGTATTAGATTTATTTGTTGGACTTTATTATTAGATATTCTATTATCTTTTTATGTTATCTCTCTATGAATATAGTTATTATGCATAAGAATTATTTATATGTTGCATGGCACATGAGTATCTTGTATGTATTATTATAATTGGGAAGTTATCCTAACTTAGGATTAACTGGTTCCTAAGTCATGTAGATGAATATCTTGTAAGGGAGATTGGTTCATGATGGGGACAAAATGCAAGCTTAGTGATCAGAATGGGCTCTCAGTTTGAGTATTAAGCTTGTGGAGTGCAAAGATGATTTCTTAAATATAATGATAGACATAAGGGTTGTTGAAACCAAAGTTTTTTTAATTTTCTAAAATGGCCATTGGTTGATTCAGTACCATCCTCAAGAAGTAATGAGAATAAAGAATAGAAAGGAGTGTTTTGCCTTGTGGCACATCATGATGCATTATTTGGGAGTGAATACAATGTGGTATCTCAACTCTCTTTTAATGAATTAGGAAGCTATTTGATTAAATTATTTAATGTTTTTAATTCTCTCTCTAAGCAATATAAATGTTTAATCAAAGAGCATATGAAATCTCTTATTTTGTATGATGAGTTGAGTAAAAGGATTGAATAATGTTTTCAAGAATTGAAAAATTTTAAAGATGAACTTTCTCATTCCATTAGCATAAATGGAAATGATAAACTTTATTTTTTTTTATCAATTTAGAAAGTTGCATTCTAATTTTGTTGCATCTTATCACATGAATAAGAAAGTTATATCTCAAAATTCTAAATGTATGCATGTTGAGAACTATGCTTACAATTCTTCTATTTCTTGTAACTATTGCTTAAAAAGACAAATTTATAAATATTTTAATATTATAATTAATGCAAACTCCATGTATTCAACTTTTATATGGGTCAAAAAGACTAATCATAATAAACTTATAAATGATGTTCCAATTGAGTGTAGATTAACTTGAGCATAATTTGTTTGGGTTCCAAACTTTAGTTCTAAAATTGTCGTATTTTTTATGCATGTTTCTTTGATTGAATTTGAAAGGGGGAGGAACCCTTAGGATGAAATTTATTGCATTATTTTTATTTTCTTTAAATTGACTATTTATAGAAATTATTAAATGCATATGTATAGGAGGAGAAAAGAAAAATGAACTTAGTTGTGTTCTTCCATATAACTTTTACTTCTTATGCAACTTCAAGTGTTTTGATTTACAATGTTTTAATGCATTCTTTATTGTAAACTCTTGGTCTTTCATTTCTAAATTTTTAACAAATGGATATTCTAAACTTGTTGGATCTTTATAATTTTAATATTCAATTTGTTGTTGTTAAAATTATAATCATTTAATTGTAAAGCTAAATTAGCTATTATACACTTGTGTTATTTATTTTGTACATTCTTGTGCAAGTGTTTCCTATATTAGTCCCCTTGCATGTATAGTTTTACGTTACATTGAAGTATAGTTTAGTAAAAAGGGGGTGAATTATTGTGAATGAAAATTTTGATTTCTTACAAAAATATTTAGAGATATAGTTTAAAAGTATTTTTAAAGGCTTAAGCAAATCTCTAAAAATAATTTATATAAATTTTAATTTTATTTTAAAATATTATAATTTTCATAAAAATTATGTAATAAATAAAATCAACAATAATAAAAATTATATACCAATGATTTTTAGGTAGTTTGACTTAAAACCAAGTTTACATCCACCCCTTGCCAAATTAGGCAAAAATAAATACTCAATATAAGTTTTTTTACTAAAATATGGATAAACTACAACGACTTTACAATGAAATGATAATAAAAACATTTGATAAGATAAAATTGAAATTAATATGAACAAAATCTTATGTTTGATAAAATAATTAAAAAAGCACAAGTATTTTAATTAAATAAATTAAGAATAGAGAAAATTAATAACTTATCTAATTTGAGAAGAAATAAAATTTCAGGAGTTTGACGATTGAAGGATGCAACAACGTATAGAATTGATGATGGGAATGGGTTGCTAATAGCTTCAAACATTTCTTCAAATTACATAAAAATTCATCATTTTCTTTTTGTACAAAAAAATCTCTTATTATAAATAATTTTTAATGACTAAAAGTACTTACCAAATAAGTTAATTAGTCATTACAATTTTTTCCATTTCTTACATTATTTTTAATTAAAATATAAATATTTGATTAGAAATTATAATTACTAAAATAGCAATTACATAGGACCATTTGATCAGAATCATCTTTGACCGCTCATTCACAAAAACTGTGTGATTGGATCAATGGGATTGGTGCTATTTAGAAATAAGATTTGATTAGGACCATTAAATCTGAATCCGGATCAAACGATTGGAGTTCAATCGTATTTGCAGAAAAAACATAGACTATGTGATTGCAAAATGACATGATCAAATAAAGGATATAAAAAGGCAGAGGAGGTCAAGATCATAAAAATACATGATTGGATGACTATGGTTACTCTTGTAATTTGGAAGTAGATTGCACAAAAACAAAGCTTGTGATTAGTCTTACTTTACAAATAAGAACAACAAAATTTTGCATTTAAAGTTTTTCATGAATACCTAAAGCAATCTATTCACGATTGGTTGCCTCTTGGTTTGCTTGAGAGGTCATGACATGTGCATAGCCAATGATACATTAGACATAATTTGTGGATGCAGGGTGATAACCTGATCTGTCATGTAATAATTCATTTGGGATTGATTATGGATATCAATAATTAACCCGTTCATTAACCCAAAATAGCATTATAGTGAGCGGGTTAATAGGTTCAATAAGTTAAAAAGTTTTTTTACTAATTAATTAATACTAGTATAACATACTTTTTATAATAAGTTAATTAAGATTTTTTAAGATATGATTAAGCTAAAATGATGATCAAGATATGATGGACCAAAAATATTAGAAACCTAAATATATTTCTAAAATGATTAATTTTTATTTAATTTGTATGTCTTATAATAAATATTTTAGTCAAACTTAATATTCTAATCAAAGTAAAGTTAAAATAACTAAAATTAATATCAAAATATATCTCTTGATGATTTACTATTCTAATCAAGTTGATCTTCATAAGATTTGATATTTGCTCATCTTTTTTTTTTAATTCTCTCATGAACATGAGTATTAACTACTTAGAATATGAAAAATTACTTAAATAAATTCATAAAAAATACTTAGGATTTATAATCATCAAACAAAACACTATTACTATTGATCAACTATATGACACACATCTCTTTTTTGGCTATCTAAGGTATGTTAATTCCTTTTCTAAGTTCAATGAGCTTAGAAAAGCTAGTATATCATGTAGTATGATTACCTCAATCGTATAAGTATGATCAAGCTAAGAGAAGCATCAAACACAAGAATCATTTAGTTATAATAAGTGATTGAGGTGTGTAATATATTATGCATATATAAATACTAGATTATGCAATTGTGATCAGTGAAACCATTAGTCAATTAAAGTGGATTTGGCTTATTATATAGTATGATGTTGGTATAGTACTACTACGATGTAGAGATCGTAAATAAATTGAGTTTTGTATTTGAGTTGTTCTCAATCAGCTGTTTGACTTATGGTGCCCTAAGTCTAAGGGTTGGAAAACAACTTAATTAGAGATTGTTTTGTTAGGATTAAAGGAATTTGTATTATTATATATGATGAAGGATCTCTAGATTTGGAGGAAGAAAAGTTTACCATTAGTGAAGTCTTTTGCTCAGGTCATAAAATAAGATGAACCTCAAGGTCATATATTTAAACTTAATTAATTTAGGAGCAATTAATTGGCTACCTTGCTAATTAGTTGTATTTGATACGGATTCATATTATAATTTGAATCAATTTCACCCTTCCATAAGTTGTAATGATAAGTTGATAACGTTTATCTTAATTGTGACTTGTTGGTATTTGTTAAGAGCATATTTTAGTTATCTCTTGATTGATCTCTTTATGAATGTTTATTTTCCCTTTACCAAAAAGTTTTTATTCTTAGATGCATGTTAATATTAAGATTCATTGTTGATGCAAGCAATACATGAAATTGTGTGGCATTTGAGATGATTTAAATTAGCATAATCATCTTACCCAAGATTAGCATTCTTTTAAATTATTACAAATTGATGATTTGGCCATGAAGTAATTGCATGAAATTAAGAATCAAATATATTTTTATTAAAATTTTATGATCTTAATAATTGTTTTAAGAATACTTATGAACTGAGAATAGTTTGAAATATGTTTTAATTATTTTTCAATTTTTATAAGGATATCATGTTATATAAAATTTAATTCTTGATGAATCATTAAGTTTCACTTTAAATATTTACATGTTTGTAGAACATTATTGATTTGGACAAAATGAACCTCAAACTTGAACTATGGTTTGATGAAAATCCTTGATTTTTACGTAGGGGATCATTAATGAATTTGAGGATAACACTTGAGCAATTGAACCTAAACAAGAACTTTGGATACTAGGATAAAAACCTAAACTAAGCTGAAAACTTTGGTATTCTTGTAGCTAAGCATTATCTTGTCTTGATTTATTTTGGGAAGATAGCAACATGGCTTGCTTAAGTCATGAAGAGGCACAATTTGTACATTGAAATGACCTAAATGGATTCTAGGGTTAAGAGAAGTCCTTGATTTCTAGTGGAAGAAGTAGAGCTCGATTGGATCCTTAAAAGTGGATCACATTGATTTAAAATTTGTTGAGTGCAAGAATTGGGTAGGGTTCGGCTATGTGAGATTATGGTAGAATTGATATCAAACATATGTTTTGTGATAAAGTTTTAGATATGTATTATATATTTTATTGGAGATTCTTAAGAGATTAATTAAGAGTGATAAAGATTTTTAATAACCTATACTTAAAGTTTAATATAGAACTAAATTAGAGTAGACCAAATAAGGTAAGTTATTGATAAACATTGGTCTTGTTATACTTGAATGGAGATCCTAAAGATGAACTTAGGATCAAATCATGGATATTAGTATTTGGTGGTCTTGTGCATGCTTAAAATAAGGACTCTTGATGAAGAAGTCCTCTAGTAGAGTTTTGGATGAGGAGAAGATGATTCGGTCTAGGCCTTAGAGGAAGATGTTTGGCTAAGCTAAGGGACAAGCTTGCTTATTCTTATGATGGATAAACTCTAAGAATGCCTTGGTTGATTTGTGTAAGATAGTGAATAATTTTATAGTCTCTTAGGCTAAGGGTTAACACCCTAGATAGTGATCTGAAAAGTTGTGTGAGTAGCTCATAAAAGACTTTAGATAGACATAATGACTCATATTAGGTTAGATGACAAGGAGTCACTAGTGGGATTCATGTGAACCTAGATTAGTGTGTTGCTATGTTCTTAAATGATGCCTAAGTGTAAAGCTACAATTTGACTTAAGTGAGATCCCAAGAGTAGCCAAATAAGAAAAAAATAACTTTAGATAAGACTCTAGGCATGGCTAAGGGAAAACATTAATCAATAAAGGGGAACTTCTTGATTTAGTAATTATCTAAGCTAAGTTCAAGGTTTAGTGATAACTCTAAAACTTTTTAGATGATAGTAAATTCTTAGATTATTGATTTAAGGATTCTAAAGAAATTGTAAAAATATCCAAATATTAGATAATAGTGATTTGAATCAATGTCAATGTGTTAAATAGAGTGATTTTAGTATAAGATGATCTTTTGATATAATTAACCATAAGATCAAAATCCCAAGCTAATGATAACATATATTTGAAAAGAAGTGTTGGTTTACTTGGATGTAACTTTTCTTGAAAAAGAGGTATTAATTTATTTAGTTATAGCACATCTTCAAAAAGAAGTGTTGGTTTATATAATTATGTCGTATCTCAGAAAAGCGTACTCATTTATATGGTGATAGACCCTGACTTAAGATTTTAGGTCTTTGTAGGTCATTGAGCATCAAATTTGTGTATCATATATTTCTCTAGTTAAACTTAACAATCTTATTTCTTGTTGCATGGCATATATGATATTGATATTATCTTAATTTATATTACTTATATATTATTATTACAATACCTTGGATTGTAAGTGATTTTTATAAATGACTTGAGATTTTCTTATTGGTCTTTGGCTCATTTTTATTTTTTATATGTAGGATCAAGGAGACAAGATATTGCATAAAAGCTTATGATTATGACAACTATTGATCACTTAGTATTTTTAGTTATTTACTTTTACTTGGCTATGAGATCTTGATCTTTTAATTTAAAGATGTAATAATTAGATTATTATATTATATTAAACTTTATTAATAGACCCTAGTTGCATTAGACTTATTTGATGGACTTAGATAATTCATTACAATTAATGTTGTTTTTTTATTAGTTTGGATGATAAGTATTATAGTTTTGTGTATATGGTTTATTTATATGTTGCATATTTTATTGATACCTTATATGTGTCATTATAGATGAGAAATTATCCTAATATAGGATGAAGTTTTTCTTAAGTCATGTGAATGACCATTTAGTAAGGGAGCTATGTCAATTTTAAGTGACATAATATGAGTTTGGTGATTAAATTAGGAAATCATGACTCCTAGTTTAAATATCAAGCTTATGGAGTGAAAGGGTGATTAGTTAAATACAATCCTAGGTTGTTGCACCCATTGGTTAAAAGAAATTAGGTTAAAAAGCTTGGGTGTGACATATTAAGTTTTGTTTAATCTTTTGATGCAAAAAAAAGTGGGAGGTAGATGTGAGAAATGAAAAATGCATTCTATGCATCCCAATATTTTAATATTAGATTTTAGATCATGTATCTCAAGAGAAATTAGACTAATCATGTGGAAAGCTTGACTCATGAAGCTTAATAGACATGTTTAGGTGTTAATTATAACTAGCATTATGAGAAACATAAGCTTGAACAAACATAAGGAGAAAATTTTTATTAAGTCTTGTTATTTTGGTAATTAGAATGTAAAAATCTATAACAATTTTTATAAGATTCTTAAAATTTACTTACAACATCCAAACATGATAGAAAAAATAAATGTTTGATTAAAAAATCTTTTGTGAGAGAACTTAATTGGAGTTATTATTTTTAATAAAAGAAATGGGCAAGGTTGTGGAATTTAGCTTGGAACAATTATCTTTACCGTCTTTTTCATCCTTAATGTAAGTTATACTTTATTATTTCAAGTTATATCTATTACCTTCTCTCTTTTATGAATAATGAACTTCACTATATGTCTTACATTGATTCAGGTTTTTACTTTAATTGTTCATTGGTTATAAGAACTATTGTATTGACTTTATACATGATTTGTTTGTCTTGTCATTAGGATTTTTACCTATTAATTTATTGACTTTCATTAAGACATAATTATAGGCTTTTATTAAGATGGTGTGTTGGCCTTTATTAAGTTAGTTGTAAGTTTTTATTAAACTAATATGTTGGCTTTTATTAAGCCATTGTATAGGCTTTTTGTCAAGATGATATTATAAGCTTTATCGAGCTAGTAGTGTATGCTTTCATTAAGTTAATGTGTAGGCTTTTGTTAAGCAAGTGTTATAGGCTTTTATTGAGTTGGTGTTTAGTGACTAACCTAGTCATTAGATTGGAGGTAGATATAGATCTGAGTTTGGATCCAACCACTTCAAACTCTTGTGTGTACTTTACTTTATTTGTACTACATCACAACTAATTTTGTAAAACTTAACAAAATTTTATAAAAAATGTTATAACTATCAACAAGATTAAGAGTAATAAAATCTTATATTACAAAATAAATTGAATTATTTGAGTTCACTTAGAGATTTGAATTTACAAAATGCACCCTCCCTTTTGTAGACATTCTCATAATTTATAATAATGTTATTTTTATTAATGCTTTACTTGAATGCATTTCAAAGCAGCATCTTAAGATCAAAAAGATTTAATCAAATAGAAGGTTTGATAAAATGTTTCTTGGAGTAATCCATTAGGGAAGATTGTCAAGATGTCTTGCTGGCCTTACTTAAACTTGGCTTAACTTGAAAATCATGGAGCCATTATTTATACTATTGGTGGAGTGACTATCCATCCATAACTCATCCCTTATAAATTACCTTAGGTTAGAATTGCTGAACCTTTTACTTATTATTTTATATGACACATAAGATTATATTCATTATTTATACATATTTCTTAAGGGTTACACTTAATACATGCTTATTTAAATATGCCATAATGAAAATTAAGAATAGAGGTTTGCATTTACATGAAATAATCAATTCCTTTAGATTACATTTAACCTACTCATGCATATTCATATGTCAATTCATCTTCACATGAGTTAAATAGTGGAGATGGCTTAGTAATTATGAAAATATAATGCATAAAAGATTAGATTAATCTTAAGATTAAATAAGATATTAATAGATATTAAAAAAAAATGAACATAGTGAAGAAAGTTAATTGTGTACTATCATACTAAAACAATCTCATCATCATATAACATGATTAGTTAATTTTTGGATGAAATAGTGAGTAGTCTTGAGAAATCAGTAGCTTAAGTAGGATATAGTATTGTTTGTACATATATGATACTATTATTACACAAGTAGATATTTTTCTAAGAGAAATTTTTAAAATCATTAAGCTTCATACAATATGATGTTAGATTTCATACAATATAATGGTAATTATTATATTTGTATGATCAACATATCAAAGTAACAAGAGTTAAGAACTTAGAATATGAGTGAGTGAATTTCTATTATATCTATATGATCTTACCATCATATCAATGTGTAATCATGTAATGAAAATTAATAGTTTATAAGTAAGTTTTTATTATCCCTATATAATATTACTTTTGTACGAGTATTATATATGTTTACCTATGAGATTAAGTTGAGGACTTAGTAATATGTTGAATAGACCTGCATTGTAGAAGTATGATCCATATATTATACTAATATAATCATTTTTAATTAGTAATATGAGCTTCCCATAAAATCTATCTTATTATATGATCATGTATTATATAATATTTTCCCAAGTGCTCAAGGATTAGACTAGAAGATTTGTTTTATTTATTTCATAAAAAGAAAGAATATTAATAAAATCCTTTTGATTACCAAATAAAACTCGCTTGGTTTTAATTAAAAAGAATTTCCTCATTTCTAAGTAAGATTTATAAAGAAGAATGACTTGTTTTTAATCTTCTAAGATTTCATATGTATTTAGTAAAGTAATTTTTTTATCTTGCATTTGATCTTAGTTATATTTATTGTACAAACTCAAGGGTCATTCTACTTGAAAGAAAATCATATAAATGACTTCTCCTTAGATGGATCTTTCTTTACTTCAAAACTTGAACCCTCCTTTCTCTTTTTTCTTTCTCATGGGTTATCCTTATTTTCTCTTTGATATCCTTCTATTGGCTTCTCCAAATTTTTCTTTCATAGTTAGGTTTTCTAAAATCCTTAAAATCACATCTCAAAGGTTTATATAATCTCGACTATGCCTCCTTAAACCAAGGATTTATCTTAAGTTAAATTGGTTTTGGTTTGGTGTAACCACAGTTCATGCTTTTAAACTAAACCTTTTTTAATCTTCTCCTTTGTGACTAGCCAATTCAAACTCCTAAAAATTAAGAGTCTAAAAAATATTTGACTAATAGATATATTTAATATTATTTTTCTTTCTCTCATGTTTATTATTTCTTAAAATATTTTTAAATGCATCACATATAGAATATTTTTCTAATCATTTCATCTTCAACCACTAATTCTTAATTTTTAAGAATCTTATCCATGTCTTTTTATGCATTCTTGATTAAATAATAATGAAGATAAGAGATAAAATTATAAAATTATAAGCTCATTTTTAAGCATTAAACCTAATCAAGAGTCATGTGGTGCAACTCAAATATTGTGATTCAACCATGGTTTCAACTTTAGGATTTCAAATTTTAAATTTTCAAGTTTTAATTTATCAATATCTAAAATTTAAATATATTTAAATTTTAAATTTTAATTTGTGATAAAGTACATAACTTGATCAATTAATTTGTAATAATATAGCTAAGAATACTAGGTATAATAAATACAATATAATAAAGAGTGTACATGAATAAAGTATTTATATGCATATATGTATACATAAGCAACATATTTTCTTTTACTACTTCTCCAATGTCATGCACATTTGTTATTAAATTTTTATTTATGTGCTATTTATTATATTTCATACTATTTCATTGCTAGTAGTTTTCATTTTTCTTGCTAGCATTTTTATCCTCATTATCTTTTAACTTATAAATTGGAATGTAGATTTGCATATAGTTGGTGGTACTTATTAGCATGTGGCATAGGCCTTACAAATGAGTGATATTATGTTGAGCTATATGAGAACTTTTGTGAGATATTCTAATAATTTTGCATCCTAACTCAGATAGCTCATCGTACTTGATTTCTTCAACCACTCTAGAATTAGTTCGTAAGAAGGCACCGAAGAATAATACCAATCTTGACCAAGGCTCAAGTATAAGAACTATAATTTAAGCTACATTTAGCATTTAAATTTAACAAAAATTTTAAAAAAGAGGACTCTAAACAAGGTTATATTTACGGAATATATCTGATGCTATATGTTTCATGGGTAACTCTGTTGTTTGCACGTTTGATTTGGCTATTTGTTCTTATTTTCTTAATAAAATTACTCATTAGTTGTGAAAAGTTATTATTATTTATGTAATAGCAAAAAAGGAGACATAGTAATTGGGATAAATCACTTTAAAGCCGGATGTCACTAAATAAAATGATTAAAAATTCCTTTACACTTGATTAATTAAAAAAAAATACAAGATAATCTTAGGATGAGAGCTCAAGGTTCAAGGTTCTAAGTTATTTTACAACTATTAAGTTTTCTTTTTTTAATAGATGCACAATCTTCTAACAGATTAAAATTATAATAAAATGATTCAATTGAAATACACCACTTGGCTTTTATAATTGCTTCATAATTATAACTAATCTATTTTATTTTAATCTTAAAAAATCAAAATTTAATTTAATTTTTATTTAATAACTTTGTTTCTAATATCACATTGTTATTATAATTTAACAAATATTATTATATTAAAATAGTACGTTTTCATCTCACAATTCCCATTATATTTCTTCCTTATTTGGTTCCAAGCACAACTATCAAAATAAAAGAAGCTAAACAATTATAATAAAGATAAAAAGTTTCTTCAACGAGTGTGTTACTTTTGCCCAACTAGGTATTTTTCATGCACACAAAATACACTAACTTTCAAGTCATGTAGTTTGCCATTGGTTAACTATCTCTTTTATCATGAAATGTTTTTTTTTTTTTATTTAGACGAAAAAAAATAACGAAAATTTGATATATTTGTAATTATTAACTATATTACATGTAATAACAAATTATGCTATTTTGGCATAAAAATTAACTTTCAAACTTTGATCTCGTGCATAAACTAATAATTGTATAGTTTTTTATATTTTATTTAATTTTATGACATATGTTATTGCATTCATAGCTTTACTATATAGAAATTCTCACTTATAAATGATTTAATAAATTAATACTTAATATATACTATTGATATTTGAATTATGGAAAAACATATATCAATTTTGAAGTAAAACAAAATAATATGTTTTGACAATTTATTTGTGTTGTTCTATTTTTTACTGTTTATATTTTTTTCTTTTAATTTGAAGCTCAAAACATAAATTTTATCGTATGATTTAATATTTTTTTGTTTGCATAAAATATCTTTTAAAGGAATTTTTTTAAAATATTTTAAACTATGACTACTACCAAGCAAAATTGTTTTAAGTGAATTTTTCTATTCAATTTCAAGAATTCCTTTCTTAAGCTAAGCCTAAGATAAAAAAAATATCGATATTTATTTTAAATGTTGTATAAAACATAATATTAAGCTCATTATTTGATAGATTTGTCAAGCAATAACAAATCTATTTGATCATATAAATGGCTTCCAGTGCATCAAAAATATTTTATTGGACTACAATGTACAAGAAAATTCTTAGATAACAATATGATTAATTAAGAAAATTAATCATTTAAATACATAAATTTAAAATATTTAAATATATATATATATATTTAAATTTTATTAATTTATAAAATTTATTATTTTACTTTTTAATATATGATATTAACCCTAATTTTTTTTAAATAATTACTTAAAATTTGTAAAGAACACATCTAAGAGATTTTTGGAGATATCTAATCTATTTTGACATGCATTAAATTACTACTGCCTTCATCCTCTGAGATATCACAAATCTTTAACTAATAAATAGTTTTGTATGTTTTCAAATAATATTTTTAGAAATAAAATTAAGTTTATTGTGAAAAAATTATTCATTCACAAGTTAGGAATAGGAAACAAAAAATAAGACATTAATAAACATATCAGAAACAGCTAAGAAGTTACTGTTTCAGATCCTGTTGATATATATCATTTGAACTTTATTCCCAACCTATATGAAAAAAAACAAGAAATATTTTTCAAAAATAGGACAAAATGCCTGTCCAACATGTCATTTTGATGCTAGGACGGCTTTTATTTTTTGTTTTTTTAAATATTTTTTATTTTTAAAGGAAGGGTTCAGTCCATTGTCAAAAACTAAAGGCAAGAATGTTTTTTTTTATCCCATTAATTAAAAATATTTTCTTCTAATTTTTTTTAAATATCATGGCCAGAATAGGCCAAAGTATAATTTTTTAATTAAATTTGACTATCGTCGAGTATGGTAAATTTGTATTAATATTTTTATAAAAAAAAAACTATAATGCGAATAAATAAGTAGTTTTTGACGTGGCATACTTTTTTGTGATTTTGTTTCCTTTTTATTTTAATTTTTTTTAAAAAAAAAAAAAAAGAAAAACAAGGAAGAAAATCTAAGACAACTAATTTTGCGAAAACACCCTCTTAATCAAAGCCACGGCTTAGAACAATCTACGGCGACGGAGACGGAGGCCGCGAGGACCAAACGGAGGCAGCCACAAGCCGGCGAGACTTCCACCCTAGCACAAGCTTATTGGGGCCGTCTTCTTCCACTTGATACCCTTCATCATAGAGCCCAAGCAGCAACTTTGCCTGCCAGTGATTGAAGTAGCTAAGCTCAATTCTCTCAAATCCACGGGCAGCCATCCACTCCGCCCACCTGAAAACCTTCTCCTCTTCTCCCTGGCGAAACAAGCTCTCCATTGTTCCGGCGATCCTAGGTCCCAAGACCAAGGTCTCGACCATCTCCCTTGCCCTCCCCTGTTTCGCATGCCCTGTTTCTAGGGCATCCCAGATCGCGCAGTACCTTTCCAACTCTTCCTTAAAGGTCCCGACTTTCCCAAATATATCATCTCTTCCTCGCTCCTTCTCCTCTTCCACCACCGTCACCAGCCTCGCCCCCAACTCCTGCGCTACGGCAAGGAAAGATCCGATGGAGGAGGCTGAATGGTGTTCGTGGTACGGTGCGTGGATCGCGCAGTTGAAAACCAGGTAATCTCCCATCACCACCCTTACCGCCGTCGCCTGGAACTGTCCTTTCCTATCCACCCGGCATTGGACGAACGCGAACGGAAGCCCTATGGACGCCGCGTACTCTGAAAGCCTCCGACCCGTTTCCTGCGCTGCCGCCGCCGCCTTTTTCCCTCTTCCCACCAAAGCCGTGATTTTGAGCTGCGACGGCCGCGGTACGCCGTCGGTTCGCGAAACCATCGCTTGCATCAGGGGCGGCCACTGTGCACCCTCCACCGCGTCGAAGTCCACGATGTGAACTCGACGCTCGCTTCCAATGGCCTCCAGAATGGCTTGGTTGGCCGTGAAGTGACCGAAGTTTACGTACGGAGACATGTCGTGCAGGAGATGGGAGGCCACTGTGGCTTCTGCCAAGGAGAAGATGGGACCGTTTGCAGAGGCCGCGTCGCTATCGTCGACCAGTAGGCGGTGCAGCGCCTCCGAGAAGTGAGTAACGAGTCGCTCCAAGCTGGCGGCAGCATCGGTGGTCGCCGCCGGAGGCAATAACTGTTTGAGCCTAGCCAATATCACTCTGGCGAGTTCTCGCCTGTTCAAATCTCCACCAAAGATCGCCTCAGCCGCGGCCGACAAGAGGTGGAATAGCCGGAGACCCTTCTCCCCTTCCCCGATTCCGGTGGCTACTAGAGCATCGGCTGTCTTGGGTATTTCGCACTCCATCGAAACCCCCCCGACAGCTGAGGAGCATATTTCGGGCGTCTCTGGCAAGCTCCCGGCGAGTCCGTAGGCTTCCGGCGTGGCGGCACAGCTGTCGAAATCCCATAGCATCGTCTCCAACGTGTTATTGATATGGTCTTCGCAGGCGAACTGCGCCCACGCAGTAACTGGAGACCAGTACGGCCAGCCCACCTCACTAGCTTCAACTGAGGAGTTGTAGCCGGAGAAACAGAGCTCCACTTCCGCCGCCATGGGCAGTTCCATTCCTCTAATGCTCGTTAATCTACTCGATTGAAGTGTTGATCACGCTTATTTTCGGCCCTAGCTGCGTATTTATAGTGTACAAATTAAAAGTATCGTGACGAAAATTAATTTAATTTGAAGGCATCTTATTAATTTACTTGTGAGAAGTAACATGTTGCTTCTTCACATAATCCTCATCACTTCAATGAGGCAATGACATTAACATGATTGTCATTGATAACTTAGGACTACATTTATACCAACTATTACTTTATAAGTAAATTGTCTAATCATGGGGAGTTCGCAGATTGTTACCCAAATAATAAGACACAATCTATCATGTTTTGTTCAACACAATCAATATAACTTGATGAATTGTATAAATAATACAAGTTTAATAAGTCAATTAGAATTTGTAGTATAAAAATAAAAACATGAACTAATAAAATCGAATGAGAGATATAAAAATTCACAATAATTTCAAAACATCTCTATAAAAATAGTAATATATAACAAGTGATTGTCATATGAAAAGAAGATCTACAAACCAATGTTGATATAGAATTCTGATAATAAGATATAAATGCTATCACAAATATACAATGTTGGTCACACTCGTAAAATATAACAAACTTGCACTCAAAGTTTTATACTACTAAAGAACTCTCCACTTTGAGTGTCAATATTCTATTTTATAAGATAAATGAAAATGAGTATAATATATTTAATAAGTAAATCTCTAATTATATATAATAAAACAACATAAATAATGAGAAAAATAACTGAATAATAAAATAAAATAATAAATAAAAGGATATATATTAATATGTAAATAGAAGTATTATAACAACAAATATATGATCGTATAGAATACTCATAAAATATCTTACTTTTCTTTCTTTTCATACTTCTCTTTTTTTCATATTCACTTTCATTATTATTTTTTTATTTTGTTTTTTTTTAAATATTTCTTCTTTTTTTGGTTCTAAATTTTTTTTATGAGCCCTATCCCATTTTATCAGGATCCCATATCAATCTCACTATAAATCATATCTATATTTTGATATATCATGACCCCCATCTTCGAGTACTATAATACTGGATAGTGAAGTATGTCATCATTACTAAGTCTCATCTCTAATGTTAAAATCTTATGTTGACAATAAATGAGGTGTTCAAAATATTAAAGTTTTATCTCTGAGTCTTTATGACATCTAAGAATGAAGTATCTCATTATTATTGTTCTATTAACTCCTAAATATAGTATTTTATTTGATGATTATAAATCTCAATTATTTTTAATAAATTTTGGTTTAGTAAATTTTCAAAAACTAAATAGCTAATGCTCATATTTTTGGAAGAATTTAAAGGAGAAGTGCAAAATTAAAATCTTATGAAAATTATCTTAGTTAGAGTGGCAAACCATAAATAGATATATTTTAACATTATTTTAAGTTTTTTAATTTTATTTTTAAAAAATTAAGCTTGATTAAAATATTTATTACAAGATACATAAATTAAATTTAAATTAATCTTAGAACAAAATTTATATTTCTAATATTTTTGATATATCCTTCTTGATTATCTTGACTATTATTTTATTTTAATAATATCTTTAAAATCTCAAATTAATCTATCAAAAAACAATGTGTTATAATTGTATTAATTAATTATTAAAAATTTAAAAACTTACTTAACCCATTCTGTATAGCAACAAGCTGTTACGGGTTGATGAAATTAATCAGACTCAATCCAAATTGACAAACTTGATTAGCTTGAACCTGTTTGGTATATTATACATGAGTCACATAGATGAATCTCAAATAGGATATAATATTTTAGATTAGGTCATCAATTCAACATCCTCAAAATATGTATAATCCATTGTTGGTCACATGGGTAATAACCTCTTGAGTGAAATAGGACAGTCAACTCTAAATAGGCTATCTTAAGTGATTACACACAGTTACAAAAGCAACATTTCTAAGTTTTGCTTCACTGTGTAGGACTAAAATGTAAGGCATTCACTATGCCATAATTTCTTAATTTTAGGAGTAATCAGAATTGTTCAATTGCACAATTTCACTATCAAGCAACACTTTTCTTCTTTGTCTTTTTATAATACCTATTTATATCCTCTATTTGATCGTGCCATTTCGTGATTGCACCATCCTTTTTTATTTTATAGATAGGATCAAAATCCAATCATTCGATTAGGATTCAAATCTAGCAGTCTAGATTAATTTCATATTTCTCAATGGTGCAAATTAAATTGTATGCATTCGAACATGTAGTTTTTGTGATTGAACGATTGTGGCTTGCTTCGACCTAACAGCTCCATATCCGCAGTTCTCTTAGCTGTTATTTCGAGCCATTGAGGATATTTTATTTAAATATTAATTTTCCAATAAATTATACGAAAGCTGTGAACCTTTAATGACAAATTTGGTCTTTGGTAAGTGCTTTTAGCCATTACATAATACTTATAAATACGAGAATTCTTGGAAAATTTTTAGTTTATAAAAACTTTTACAAAATTCTAAACAAACTTTTCAAGTTACAAACTCGAAGAAATTCATAGCTAGTGCTCATCATCCTCTTCTTATGTTGGTCATTTATTCAATAAATTCTAAATTTCTTGTTCTTCTTCCAATCAACTATGCTCATATTTCTTATTTTTTAACTGATTAAATTATATTAATTATGCATTGTTAAGTATTTTTTTAAGCATAGGAAATTGTTTATATCATTATCATTTTTTATCATCTTTTGTCCAATTTTATTTTATTATAAGGTCATTGTAAACTATTTTTATTTTTTTGTTGTGAGGGTTAGCCTACCTGTCTTTTAACGAAAGACTTATATAGTTTCTTTTTATACCTGATTTTTATCCGGGGTAGACGTAAGCTTGATTTTAAGCCAAATTATCTAAAAATTGCTTGTGTATATAGTTAATTTTTTTTATCTTTCTATTTCATGATTTCTCAAAGCTTTTTATAATTAAAAAAGAAATTAATATATTTTCAAAAAATTAAAACTTTTATTTTTAACAATTCATCCCCTTTTACTAAACCACATTTTAATAATGACTAAGTCACGACCTCTGTATTCAATTGCCCCACCTTTGAGTATCACAATACCATGGTGATGGATATCACATATATCACGCCAATTAAGTTGTCATTGGATAGAATTATTCTCTTTCTTATGTTCTAGTAATCTCTTTCTTTTCTTTTTTTTAGCTCATTATATATTCTAATTTATAGCATCATATAACTCACATAATTTTGCATATATAGTTATATATATATCAATAGTCCAAAAGTATTATAGGATACTTGAATATATTCAAGAAATATTATATCATGTAAATACTCATTTTAACATGCATTTCAATATAGTAACAATAGACTTTTAATAACCCACTTACATTACGATCATTCAGCTTATCTACTTGATAGTGTTGAGGAGCATCTTCCATCACTTTTCCTTTTTCTTTATCAATTCTTCTCTTTTTCTACAAAATTTATGTTAATTTTTATTAGTAATAATTTAATTTCTATTAGATAAATAAATTTTAAAGACTTTACTAATCATGTTATAACATGGTATGCTTTTTTATTTATTATCATCACATTGTATAATATGATTAACCTTATCATAGTATATAACTAAGGTTTTACCAAGGTTAAACAATTACATTACACATATCATACATGTCTAATCTAATGTAATCTGTGTCTGACTAATGCACAAGAGGGGAAGGGGAGGTGAATTATGCTTTAAATATTTCACTATTTTTAAAATATTTTCTTAAACAAAAATTTAGTAATCATAAAACCATTGATTTAATAATTTTACTAAATAAAAATATAATAAGAAAATAAAATATTTATGATTTTAAAAAATTTTTTCAATAAAATGCTTTATTCCTAATAAAAAATATTTTTGATAAATTTATTATATATATATATATATATATATATATATATATATATATATATATATATATAAACTAAATATTATTAAATTGAAAAATATCATAAATTACATAATAAAAAAGAAAAAAAAAGTATGAAGAATTTTTAGATAATTCTTCCCCTATGTCTACATCCACTCTTAGTCAATCTGACTATAATTTTACTAACAAAGCCACTCTCTTTCATAGATAAAAATAACTTTTATAAATCATATCATTTTATAGTAGTAGATGGTTCACCATCATAATATCAATTATAAAAACTTATAATATTTAAGTATAATATAAAATAATAATTAATCATATATTTTACTATTTACTTATGAAAATATGTATGACAAAAAATTTATAAGTTATGATATTGGAATATGAATACACATATTAAAAAATTTACAACAACCTAAATGACCTAGTTTTAAAATATCAAATAAAAGATTTATCGATATTTGCTAATGTTATTAAGGAAAATAGAATCAACACAGATATTGTATTAATACAATCGTTTAAAAAAAAATAAAAACAGGAATAAGAAAATAAAAAAAATCAATTATAAAAAAGTCACTAGTAAAATGTGTAATAGAAAAGAATACTAAAATAAGAAAGAGAAAAAATGAGTCACAAACATGACTTCAACGAAGGTGTTGAAATCGGTTCATAATTTTTTATTTAGCTTATTTTTCCAAAAAATTGATGTAGTAAGATAAAATCATTAATCATCTAATTATTAAGGCTCTTCTATTTATATTAGAATAGTTTAGATTAAAATAAAATTTTCTAATGACTAAAGAATCACCCAAAATAGTCATTACATTTCAATGTTCTAAATAAACACAAATAACTTTCTGGAATGCTAATTGCGGGGGGGGGGGGGAATAGCGATTGTTATTCGATTTGGGTGGATGAAATGAGATCTGCTCAATTGGAATGTCAAATAAAGGGTCCAAATCAAATCCAAGCAAGATTTGATCTAGATCGTTTCATCTTGCATGTTGGATGAAAGATGTTGATGTGCAAAAGCATTGTTCACAAAGCAGACTTTCTTTGATAATTGCTCTTATGTTATACCCAAAATTCTTGGTCATATTATTACAAAATTGGTTAATCAAGGTATTTCTTATTTTATGAATTAAAAATTTTTAAGTTTGAAACGAAAGCATGATTGAATAACAAGATTGGGGTTGCTTCACTTAAGCATTGATTGGGCTTAATATTTTTAAAATGAGCTTATAATTTTATTTATATTATTAATTTTCTCTCTTATTCTTATTATTATATAATTATGAATGCATGATAATATATGGATAAGATTTCTAAAAATTAGGAGTTAGTGGTTGACAATAAGAGTATTAAAAGAAAAGAAATATATGTATGTAATGTATTTTATGAATATCTTAGGAAGAAATAAAAACATAAAAAAGAATAATAAATATTATATATATATATATCTAATAGCCATTATTTTCTTAGATTCTATATTTTAATAATTTTATTTGGTCATCCACAAAGAGTTGATTAAGAGAGAGTTGGTTTAAAGCTTGAGCTATGGATACACCAAACCAAAACTAATTTAACTTAAGGTAAAGCATTAGTTTAAGAATACATAACTAATGCTATATAAACCCTTAAGATTTTCTTTAAACGGATTTAGAAAACCTAGCCATAAAAGACAAATTTTTTAGAGAGGCTAGCTGAGAGGATATGAGAGAGAAAACGAGGGCAAGCTTCGATGAAGAAGAAAGAGGAGGGTTCATCAATATCTATGCTTAATTATTACTTTTTAAATTATTCATTAATGTCATTTAATATATCCTTAATTATTACTTTTTAAATTTTAAAAAATTATTATTCATTAATTTTATTTAATATATCCTTAATTATTATATTTTAATTTTAAAAAATTTATTATTCATTAATTTCATTTAATATATCCTCAATTATTACTTTTTAAATTATTTTAACATGCAAAATTTTTATTCTTTTATAGTATTTATGCATCAACTCATCAAATATCATGCTTATATAATTAATTATGCCAAATAAATTTTACATAATATTTTATTAATATTAAAAAAATATACATCTAGCTGCAAATACATATTTTGATATTGTTTAATATAATGGCACTACGTCAATACATAAATATAACATGCTCTGCACAAGCTTCACGTGTAAGGTATTCATTTTAACAATCAACAACACACAAGTATATGCATATATATTATGTTAGAAATCCTACTTCGAGTTACAAATATAAATTCTTATAAAAGTATATAAAAGAACATTACATCAGTTCATCAATGTCTATGCTTCATATAATATTCATATGTAAAATTTTAATTTTAACAATCACCAATATATCAAGCAAATATATATAATATTTATGTTAGACAACTTACTTCCATCTATAGGTATAAATTTTCATATAATTACATAAAAGAGTATTATATTGGTTCATCAATATCATATATTCTATATAAAATTTACATACTATGTCTTAATTTCAATAATCAGTAACACACCAAGCATACAAATATAACATTTACATTAGATAGCTTAACACAATTTTTCTTATTATTTGGGATAATCTTATAGTCATTCAACTTTTTCTTTTTGTATTAGTTATAGCCTATCAATTATAATTTTCTTAATTCAATTTAAAGATTAATTTGTAAATTAAAAATTTTCAAATTATCAATGTAGAATTATATAACTCATTCCTTAAATCACAAAAGTAGACTCTTTCTTATCGTCATTTTTTGTTTTACCTTTTTTGAAACCATAGCTTATGAAACTCAAGGGATTTTGCATACCAACAACCTAATAGCCATATAGAATCTTGATTAGAATCAAATCCTAACTTATATTATAAAAAACAAGAGAAATCAAAAGCAAGAAGCACAAATGATAGGTTAGGAACTCATGAATCCTTGTTGTTGAACCAAACTCCTCTACCTTGTTGCTTTTCATTGATATGTCATTGGTTCTTAAAGGTTCTCACCATCAACAAAACAAATTTCTATGAAGCTCCCAACTCACCATTTGAAAATCCTATCCTAGGGTTTACGTCGGGCATCGAGACTGGAGAGGGAGCAATAGGGCTAATTTTGGTAAAATTGAAAATAGTTAATATCTATGTATATTTATTTATTTATTCAATTATTCTTATTAACTTAAAAAATTCATAAACATTCTGAATAAACTCTAATCGAAATAGAACAAATTTTGTTAAACTTGTCTTGATAAGTTATATCCAATTATATATTTATATTTATAAGTTTAAATACTTTATTTTTTAGGATTTTGGCACATTTATGAGAATGTTTTGTCCATACTTGATTTCTTAATTGAGAATATTATAAATTTACTCCATCTTATGAACATTATTCACTTATATTTACAACACATAAGACACAATGCATGACATGTTAAGTATAGAAAGTAAGGGTAAGATACAATTGGATTGGATTGAATGGGTCATGATGAACATACAACACAAGAGGTTCATCATACAATACATTATCCAATGATCAATATAGCTAATGAAAAAGAGAAAGTATCTTTTGATTTTTCTAAGTGGGTAATGTGAAATATTTAATACAATAGGTATATCATATAGTATGTTACGTTGCAAGGTAATAAAGATTAATGCAAGATTTTGGAATTTACAATACAGTTGATCTAATATGCATTACGTTATTGAGAATTTTTGTAGAATGTATAGTATGTTAAGAGATAAAATTTGATTGACATGTTGGTGTAGCAAGAAGGAAAGCTAGAGTAGGTCTTTGGATCTAATATGCATGCAAAGTATATTATGTACTTGAAAAGAATTATCTAGTGTTTCTTGTACATTTATGGCATTGTAAAAAAATTAGGAGAAAAATAAAGTTCAATAAAGAAATTTATCTTGGATTTAAGTAATCTAGTAACTGTGATAAATATATTAATATATTAAATATTATATGTCTCTTAATTTTGATATTTTCATATGTTACTATTTAATTTACTCAAATACATGTCATAATTATCATAGGGTTGATAGTATTTTATTGGAATGTGGTTTTATATTTTTATAAGATATTCTAATTATCTAATTTAAATGATAATAAAGATATATATATATATGGAATCATTCATATAAAATAAAAACTTGTTTATATTGAAAAGGAGATAATCAACTTGTTTGATTTATGTCATGACATACAAACAAAGTTATGACTTGTAATTAATAATTGAATTTCTTTAAGTCATTATCTTTATATATATATATATATAACTACTAATATTTTATGCAATGTGACTAAGGTTTAGGTCAAGAGATTATATCTAATTAGATATTTGTATCATAATTATAATATAACCTCATTTGATAATCACTAATACTTTATACAAAATGATTAGGTATAGATCTTGAGGTTATGCAATAGTATATTATTTGATAGCCATTGATATTTCATGTAAAATGATTAATTTTAAGTCATAAGATTATATATTTATGAGACATACAAAGATCATTTTGGATGTGGATATGTTTAGATAACAAAAATAATGATCAAAGAGACATAAGGCCCTAAAAGATTAATACATGGTAACATTAAAATAATTAAATAAATATAAAAAGACATTATGCATACATTCTTAATTTTATATCTTAGATAAAGGTTATCATGTTATTGGTTATACATTTAGTTTATTCTATAATATCATATATCTATACTTTCTTATCTCATAAATTTATTTACTAAGATTTATCAAGTTTTGATTGGTATTTACATCACAAATTATATTTTTGTTAAACATAGAAATAAGGATTTTAAGAAAATGAGTGGGATCATCTCACTAGATAATTCAATAAGTAAAATACTTTGCAATTTTGTGTTTTCGTTTCGTATATCCATTTGTACATGTTGTGACATATATGTATAATTGTTAATATTTTATATTTTATGATTGGACATGATTTCATATATTATTGATTTGTATCTATGAATCTTTGATATAAAAGATTTAAATAATAATAGTTTAATCATTTAAATAGAATTACATATAAGTTCTTGTTGGTTTGGATTTTTTTTTACCTTTAAGTCCCTCTACTTGAGAAATATATGTCATCATATTTTCTTTTTTTATGATTAATTTTTATTATTAATGTATTATGTAATTAAGTTAGATAGAGACTTGATAAGAAATCATAAGTGAAAAAGTACATGCACCTAAATAACCTAACATCTCAGATCTAGATGGACCTTAAGGAGGTATTATTTTCTTATTTGTGTTTGTCCTATAATGTCATATTGGTAGTGCGATATACAAACCTATCTCATTCACTTCCCATCTCACATCAAGGATAAAACTAAGATATAATGGAATCCAACTCAATGTGTACTACAAAAAACTCAAACTATCACAACAATCTTTCAAGAAATTACCAGACTAGGCTCTTCCATGTCATAACTAAAAAGCTAGAAACATGCAAGCTCTATCCTTAAAGATAATACAAAGATCAATGACAATATATGAGGTATAAGGTTATTAGATTAGTTGCTTCTATAACAATTTTAGGAACATATTATAATAGAAAAGCAACAACGTTATCATTGAAACAAAAGATTTTTTTTCTTGAATTGTTAACTATCCAATCAATTTTTGTCCAAACATGTTCATTAATAATTATGTAAAAATTATAAATATCATTGCCTTAATAATTAAAGTATAACATCAAATTTTTTTTATCTAAATTAATTTAATAATATTTTGTAATTTAATTTTAATAATCTAACATAATATTATTAATAGTTATGGAGACCAATCTATTTTCAATACAAATCAAAAGTCACGATTTCAAACCTAAATCGTTGTCGACCTCATCAAATTTAGAACCATTCACATGCTTCTATATCCCTATAACATGATAATTTTTTTAAGCCAACAAATGTTTGTACCCACAAAAAGACACTAACTTTGTGAAACAAAAGTTGTGATGATATAACAATGATAATTAAAGAGATTTTGCCCTTTTGTAAAACAGACGTTAGGTTATCCGACTATCAATACGAGTCGCTATCACTCTTTGAGGCAAATTGGATGAAACATGGAAGCTAACGTCTGCGTAGGGGAGATAAATGCAAAATGATCCAAGTGGCAGTGCGTGACTTCTTTGTGAAATTTATTTTAATATTTTATTATTTTATTAAATAGAATGTCTATCTATGGCTATTATTAAAAAAAACCTACTTGTTGTATTTGGCCGGCAAGAAATCGTACCTTCGCGCATTTCACAAATAAAAAAAATGTTTTCCTCCTTTTTGATAAATAAACTTATCTTTTCACCAATTCCTGGAAATAAACACATAAATAAGTAATCTTACTGTTATCTTCTATATTTAAGATTAAGTTCAATAAGAGACTCAGCTTCACTGAATTAAAAGAATGTTCTTCTCGCAAAACTTTATTAGTCAATCAATAAATAACAAAAAAAAATAGATTAATTGAAAATTTTATTTTAAAAAATAATATTTAATACATCTGAATTAGGTTTTGCTTTATTTGGCCCATTTAGAGTGGCTTAATATGTTTTCTCTATTTTTATTATATAATGATTAAACATTACAATTTTCACTTTTCAAAATCATCATTTTTTATTATATTTAATAATGATTATTAAAATAATTAAATATTGCTCTTAATTTGATATGTATTTGATAATATTTTTTTCGCAAACAATTCTTTTTTGAATATCAATTATATTGAGTTAAAATTTGATTTGAATTTCAATGAATTTTGATCTTTTAATGAAACAGTCAACCTTATGTTCTGAAATCTGCGTTGAGTTATTATGTTCTCTTAAAAATTAGTGAAACGCTAAGATATTAAGTTTTGATTTTAGTTAAATTATTGATTATATTAATTAAAAAAATAATTCAAATTTCATATTTTTTATTTCAAGAAATAGAAATTTAATTGTAAACATAAAATTAGAATTTAAACTACCGCTATTTATATAGATTATAAACACATTACAAAACATTTGTAATTATGCAATGCTCGTATTAAAAAAGGTTAAATTAAAAATATTTTTATTATGGAGAATTAAATATAATTTTATTATAAAGAAAAACTAAATATTTTTTTTCTTATAAGTTTTAGTTAAAAACGAAAAATGGGACATTAAATTGTTATTAATTAAACCGATCACTTAAGTTAAAACACCTCATAACAACACAAGTGGCCAGTTCTCGATTACGTGTCTTTTTAACCTTCAACGAAGAGGCCATTCTATCAGTAAGTACGAAAATAAAAGCTTTACAGTGATTGGTCATTAAAAAAGTCATCAAAAAATTAAATGTTGAAAAAATATTAATTACCCGTGTTTTTTAACACAAATTAATAATCAATATTCATCAACAAAATCCAATACTTAGCTTACCTTAAATTCATTTATTCATTAATAAATTTATTATCTATTAAAAATTATATTAAATAAAACCTAATTTTATATTACAGCCATGCTACATCATCTTCAATCTATCATACCTAAAGTTACCTGAACCGTTTAATATAATCCGCTATTTTTGTATCAGCATATCGCCATCTAAAGTAACTCAAGTTATGTTATAGGCGTCTATTTCTCTTTGCTTTGCTAATGAAATCTATATATATATATTACTAAAAAGATTTTTTTTACTAAAAAATTGAAAATATTTTACTCTACCAATGTTTTCGTTAATCTTTTTTTGGATAATATATTTATTAAATATATAATTTCTTCTTAAAATTTAACAGTAAAACAATTATTTTATGAGCTTCATAGTGAATTTTCTATTGTTTTATGTGCATTGCCCTAATTTCATGCATCGTTGTATGATTTTGGTATTTTTAAAAGAAAACACTTTTAATAATTAAATTATTTACTTCGATCGCCAATTATTCGGGATTATGCCGATCAATTAAAAATTGTTATTCTCCATAATAATACAAACCTTATAATATAGGTAGTACCATATATATAAAAGGTATATAAATTAACGATAATGAATACATATCATAATATATATATATATATATATATATATATATATATATATATATATATTAATAAAAGCTTTAAAGTTTATATAAATAATTGATCATAACTATTATCATTGATGACAACTGCCAACGTTTTCTGCAAAAACTCGTCAGTCACCAACCTAATATAAAAACATTTAAACATAAATATGAAATAAACAAATTATTAAATTTCATATTCAAATGTAGTATCTTATGTAATTTAAAAATATCTTATATATTATAAACTCCATAATAATGCAAACCTTCATCTAATATTTAAATTGTTTTAATATAATATAAACTTAATGCCTATTATATAAATATATATATAAATATGATTGTTGCTTTTATCGGTATAGATTGATTCATTCTTGTACTTCTATAAACATTATACAATAGTTGTTTCTTGTGCAGTGATTTTTTTCTCTTATGAAACATCATCTAGATCGACCCCTCTGTCATCTATTAACCTTCTGTGGTCACATTTAGAATATATGTTTTGCTCTGTTCAATGCATTTAACGGAGATGATACTTCTTACTTTTGGATCGACTAGGAAAAATACATGAACACGGTGTTGGGTTTTATTGTGAACATTCTTTTAAGCATTTTTTCTGTTCTCTTGGAGAGTTTTAATTTGATTAAATAAATTTAAGATAATGTTATGAAGTGTATGATAGTTTTTATAAGTAAAAAATAATATTTAAATGTTAGTAAAAAATAAAAGAATTTATATTGCAAGTAGAGTTAGATGGTGATTGCTTAGGTTGAATAAAATAAAATTTATGATAAAATAGCTTAAATTAATAAAAATTAGAATTAAGAGGGTTAAGAAACATGCTTTCTACTTATTTTTATACACGTACAATTTTTATTACAAAATTATGCTTCTTAGATATTTTTTTAAAGACTTTTATGGTCATGCAATTCGCTAATAGAAAAACATATTTTTAATCTTTTTTTGAAGACTTTTATTCCTTTTATTGAATATTTTAGATGTTTTCATTAATATAATATCAACAATACATTAATGATTATGTATGAATGAGTCATAGTTTTTCAAAGCTCATATTTGTGTGTTTTGTAAATTTCAAAAGTATTATATATGTATTAAATTTTTTAGAGTTTTATTTTCATTAATTTGAATTTGAGACCTTATTATGAGTCATTGTTATTGTTGTGTTACAATTATGTGTCTTTGTGTTACATTATAGATAGATTTAGATTTTTTATGAAATCAACTTGGTCGTCTTAAAATTTGACTTGCTTTGGTAAAAGAGGGTTGCGAGCTAGTTCATAAATTAATATTGTTTTCATTATGAGTTTTCAATTATTTTGTGATTTGTTAAATAATCTTAAAAGAAAATTATAATATCTTTAGACTTAAGTGAATATATTTAATTCATAATTTTAGTTTTTAATAATTTATTTTAATCAAAATATTGATAATAAAATAAAAACTTATTAAAAATATCAATCAATATTAAAAATTATGGAATTGGTATGAAAATATAGGCTCATGAAGTAGCTTATTTTGAAATTTGTATAACAAATTTTGGTAATCATTTGGAATAAAAAAATACAAAATATTATAATTTTTAATTAAAATATTTATTATTTTTAATATATGTAAAACCCAATCTATGGGAGAAAGAGGAGGGGGCTTGTGAGCATGATTCTTAACATTCAACATAGGGTGTGGCCATTCAAGGGGAAGACTAAGGGGTTGCATCCCATGAAATATCATCTATTTGAAGGGAATTAATTAGAAAACTTCTTTATAAATGTTTGAGAGAAAGTAATGGCTTGGTAAGAAGAACCCAACAAACTCTATTGGCAAAACTAAGGAAACAAGGTAAAGGAACTCATAAGGAGTGCTTACTTGCAATATTCAAGGTAGGTATACTATGCAATTAATTATACATATGTTAGCTAATTAATGTATTGCAAATAAAATGTTCTCTTTCATCTTAGATAAAACCTTATGGATGAGTATGATAATAGTTTTGTTTAAATTTCTTACAATGTGATTACCTTCATTTGGTAGTTCATACATTGTATGATTGTATGGAACAAAGTAGAATATGTTGATAATAAAAAATGGCAATAATTAGTTTGCATGATATATGATAATTAACAAAAAAATGGTATCAATTTTTATCATTTGAGGAAGTTTAAGCTTATTTTATATATAAACATGTAAAGATAGATGTCTAAGAGGTAGCGGGACTTTATCTCACAATATGGTATATGAATAAAAATGTAATACTTAAAGGTACATATAGTTATAAAATCAATAATATAGTTAGTTCATGAATTATTGATAAGTAGATTTCATGGTATAAGAAATATAATATGAAATCATTACTTGATAAAAGCATATATTATAAAAATTGCATGGACAAAGATGGTATCTGCAAGATATACTTAGTTACAAAATCCATAATATGGTTAGCACATGAATTAGTGATGAGATAGCTAGATTATATGAAGATAAAGAAATGCATAGATAATAAAATTATTGGTGATCATATAAAAATTATTTTGGATATAAAAGAAAATAAAAGATTTAAAATTCAAGAAAGAATCATTACATTGGCATTATCATTTACTTCACTTTTATTATAACAATATTTGTTTATTTAGATATATAATTTGATTATATTAAAAACCTAATATGTAATATAATCATAATTATATTGACTTATATATATGATTATTAGTTTTGTCTGTAAAGCCTATGACAATAACTCAATCTACTTTTGAATTATATTGAGATAATTTGAATGCACATGATGATACTCTTATGAAAAATTAAGTGAAGATAATTTTATTTTTATTATTTGTTTAGCTTTATGTTAACAAAATAATGTATTAGGATTTAGATATTTAGTAATATAATAAAGCATGGTTAAATTAGTAAAAGCATATTTTTATTATTATTTATTTTAAATTTTCACTTTAAATATATGAAAATTTTGGTTTATTTTTATTTCATATTAAGCTTTTTAAAAAAAAATTTCGTAGGTGATGCTATGAAAACCACAAGGTCGTATTAGAGTAGGTTAAATATTTGCTATAAGAAACAAAACAAATATGGGTAAGAACCTAAATAATAGAGCAGAATGCATACTACTAAACGGTTATTTCACCAGGTCACGTTAAGGGGTTACGTGACTTTATTCGAAACCCACTAACAAACCGAGCATAACCTAAAATGTGGTTAATTTGAATTTTAAACCGTAAGCAAGTTCTGATCCTCTTAGCCCTTTCTCTATTCTCCCATGTGTTATCTTCTGTTTCACGATTTTCTCGCTGTGTGATTTGCTTGATCTTGAGCTGCATAAGAAGAGATTTGAACCTTTCCTTTGTCATTCATCTTCCGCCTCCATTTCCCTTTCGTGTCCCAGGCCGACGCTCGTTGTACTGCCCTATCTATCGTCGACGGCCTCTCGTGGCCGAGCTTCCATTATTAGGCTTCTTGCGTTTGAATGCACTGTCATTGCCAATAACTCCATGTCGCCGGCATCTCGGTGCCTCCCAATCTCCGTAGCCGTAGTGTCGACTTACAACAACCGTTACTGCATCTAGTGTTGATTCCCATTGGCAGCCACAAACACTATTAACCAAGGCAGACGTATTGTTCATCACCGTCATGCGGCTGGCACTACCACGGTTCTTCTTTTCCACAAGTTGGCTGCTCAAACCTCGTATTGAGTGTATGACCGTGAATTGAGGTTTGTATATTTTATTTTTATCAGCTATTGAGTTTGCTTAAAACCTTGAACTGGTGATGTTATGGGGAAAAATATATGTTGCGGCCATATTTACAAAACAATTAGGTCCTATGACTTATTTGGTAAGAAAGAAGAGAGGTGGTGCTCCAGGTTCCCAAATTTTGATGTGAAATATTTTCACTAGAATGTTTTAGTCCTTTTTTAGTTATTGTTTTCATTTGTTGTTGACTGGTGCTAGAATTCTCTGTCCTATTCCATTCTTAGCTTGTTCTTGTTGCTGCTGTCCTTGAAATGTTCATCACCTTGCATTTGATTCTCGTTTTGTTAGTCGTTAATGAAATTTCCTGGTGTTTGCCTTTACACATTGCGGCTGTTTCATATATCGTCTCTTTGTTGTTAGCACTTTAGATTTTTTTTTTCTCTCAAAAACTTCAGAATTGCATGCATAAGATTAATTTTTTTAATATTTGACTTGCTATAGTTATAAGATTCATTTGCACTTAGCATAATTATGTCTTAGTAATCTCCATTCTATTTTGTGATTGCAAATTTATGATAGCTTAAATGAAATTAGTGCTTTAATTTTCTCAAAATTCTTTGTATTATTTTTTTGCATGATAAAAAGCTTTCGGTTTTGAATATTATGTGTTTGAATGCCTATACATGAAAAAAATCTTAGGCTATATGTCTTGACAAAATTTTGGAATTCTGTGTTCTGGCATATTTTGTTGAGCAATGGCTATTTTGTTAAATTAATTGAGAGATTATTGTGTTAGAAATTTATTTAGGATATTTTGAGATCCTTCCTTAACCTTCTTAGACCAAATAAATGCAAAGAAAAATTTTATTGGTCATTATTGGTGATCTTGAATTGCATCACTCATCTTTTAATACATTTATGAAGGGAGAAGGTTACTTACTTCTTGCTATTGTTTGTTATTGATGCTGATAATTTTGAAACTAGCAGTGGTGCATGCTCCAACTGAATAAGCTACAGGCATTCTTCATGGTTTTTTCATCTTCTTTTCAAAAGCTTTCATAGCATCCTTTTTAACCTTTTTTGAATGTGTTATATATTGCATAGTTAACAAAACAGTTCAATCATTGTGATTTGGGAAAGTTTTTGCTATTATATCTTGGCTTTGGAAGGCATTTCTTTTTGAATGCTTATCACTTTCTTTAAGTAAAATAGGAACTACCATCATAATGAGTCAATGCATCATTATAGTTGTGTTGAAAAGACATTTATTAAAAAGATTTCAACAAAAGTGTCAAAACCTTGAGGCTATTTCAATATGTAGAGAAGTACTCGTATGTAATGTTTAGTATATTCAAAATTGAATGATGATAGACATACTTATCATCATAGTTAAATACCATGATGTTATGAGTGTATAATCTTTTTCCAAGATAATAGATCCATATCTATATGAAGTTTTTAGGAATGAGTGGATACGAATTAATTCATCATACTATTTAATATTTTAATCAAGTTTTGAAAACCCAAATTTTTATAGTACTTTTTCTTTCTTTATTCACATAAATGCCTAAAAATTAAAAAAATATTCATAATATTTATTATTATCCTTTTAATCAAAACATTATTATTTTTTGGTATTAAATGTAAATAAAAATTATGTTATTTAGTATAGAACTATGAACATAATTTTTGTAACCATTACAATGATAATGAATTATAGATACAATAAATCCTACATTATCTCGTCGTCTTTTTAAATTTCTTATTTATGTTCAAGAGATGATATCAACAGATCTTATTGATAATGATAATATAGTAAAAGTGCACAACATATAAGATCAATTAATTTAAAAAATTTGTTAGGCTTGAGTCCAAAATTAAGTTTGATAAGAAGATTTTATTTTTATTATTACATAATAATTTATAAATAGTCTTTTAGTAAATGATAACCTCATTGTATTATTTGTTAGGAAAATATTTTTATATTTCAATTATCAATTGATACTATAAAATAACACAATTTAAGGATAGTTGTAAGAATTTAAAACAAAAGTTTAAAAAAATACTATGGTTTTGCCAATAGGAGTAGATGGGGTTAGAGTTATGAAATTAGATTGTCAAATGCAATTGATGATGTTTGGTATGAGCTAATGTAGTTAGGCCAACTTTTATAAAACAAGTTTATCATTTTGTATATTAATATTATTAGTTTTGAAACAATACATTATAGATGAATGCAAAACTATGCATATTACATTGCAAGTCTTTCTCATATTATAGTTTTATCAACAATCTGATGAAGAGCATATTTAAATTTAGTTATTATAGTTGATCATCTCAGAAAACCTTAGTTTAACTCAATCTCTATCTAATTATGAACCTTTTAGTAAGTATCATGATGATATAGTGAACTGTTGTTTTATGTTCTGATTTAATATAGAAGGTATTTGTTTCTTAAAAATAGAGGTGTTATAGAATACACCACTCAAATTTATCCTCATTGTACTATTGTGGGAAGTTGTCGTCAATTGGTGCAACATTATTAAAGTGTGAAAAGGGTTACTATTATCGATGATGAAAAAACAATTGAGGAATTGTAGAGCTGCTTCATATACGTTTAGGCTTCACTTTACAAGATTTTTTGAATACATTTATGTGAATACACTAAAAGAACTACAAAATATTGAAAATTTATCACAAACTAGTTTTATGGCAATGATAGATTTCATTGAACTTAATCCAGATAAATGAATTGCATTGATGGTTTTAAAAGGGAAATTTTGGATGAAAACACATGTTAAGCATCATAATAAGAAAATCATAATGAATGGGATTGAAAACTTTACATATAATAATATAGGTGTGGTTCTTTGGAAGCTATAATGCATGTGATTGATTGTCTTACATTTAATAATATTGGTATCATAATCTGTATATTTTTATTTTATAGTATTGTAATGTTTAATGCATTAATTGATTTTTTAATGTCATAAAATTATGTATATATGATTGTTAAAATCATTTTATGTTATTTTAGAGATGAATTAATAAGGTTTTTTTGAGAGGATATTGTCAAACTATTGTAAACATTGGATGAATAAGATGCAAAGCTTAAGAAATTTTTAAAGAAGGTTATGTATTCTTCAAATGTATTGAGAAATCAAATATATGATAGACTATGTAGAATATTTGTGCATAGCTGAGATAATGAGTGAACCTGAGTAAAGAGCTTACAACTATTTTCGAATGATAGCACGAGCGTTTCAATGGTCAGTCAACTTTTTAATAAAATGTGATTTAATATATAATATAAAGTATATGTTGGCCATATAATAAGTTGTTTTTATGTGAGTTTTTGTACAACGAATAGTTATAAGAGTGTGTGTGAGCTCTTTCAATGTTCACTTGAAACTATAAGTCAAAATTTTTATCATATATTTTATGACATTCTTGTATTTATACTTGACTTAATTATATTTTTATAAAAAATTATTATTTGTTTCACTCATAAATTAGGCAAAACAATTTTTTATCTATACTTTAAAGATTATATCGAGACATTAGATACAACACATGTGCCAATAATTTTTAGTAAATACAAACAAAATAGATATATGAATACAAAAGATAATATATCTCAAAATGTTTTGGTCATAGTAAATTTTGAAAAACAATTTAGATTGATTCAAGGTGTAAAGAATCTATTACAAATGTGCATTTAAGTAGGCTGCAAAATAAAACAAGTTTATTATGCTATGTATAAAGTATTCTCTTGTGGGCTTTGGTTATACAAATATTGAAAAACTTGTAACATTTATTTGAGAATTTTGGTATTATCTGAGTGAATACCACATAACACAATAATATATATATGATAACGCATATGAGTTGTACAATAATTGTCTTGCACTACTTAGCATTGTTGTTGAACGAATGCTCGAAATTTTGAAAAGAAGATTTAAAATATTAATAGATATGAAGCCCTTCACATTTAGTGTCCAAGCAGAGATAGTACTGGCTTTTTACGCGTTGCACAATTTATTGGTAGACATTACGTGAAGGATATGTACTTCTTAGCAACACAAGAACTATTACTGGAAGATAATGATGATAACCTATTGTGGCAAGAAAATAATTTTCTTTGTATTGGGATCGATGACAAATTTGTAGAGGATTACATTAAGACAATTATCATTCAACAACTATGAGCAGAATATTATAATTAGTTATTGCACAAGTGTGAATTTAACAAAGAGTAAAGTCGAATTAAATTATTAAAATATTTAACTTAGTTTAAAAAATACTAATTTCTCATTAATTTCAAATATATACCAATCACAAATTTATTCTAATACAACTTAACTTACATAATAGTCAAACATAAAATCACTATAATCTTGTCTAACTAAGGATAACATTTAAACATAACTTTTCCTTTAACCCTATTTTTATAAGAATAATTAGGTTAAGTTAATCCCAAATAAATCAATCATATCTCATCTTGTGTTAGTAAGGTCAGAAGAAAAATTGTGTTTGAATGATATCTTGGATTAGATTAAATTAGAATGATTTTGTATTTGACTATTATCTTTGGATTATGTTATAATGAATGTGTTTTGCATATATCTTAGGTTAATGATAAGATCGTGTATTTTAAATGATCTTAACTATATTCTAATAATTTAATTCATCCTCTTTTTTGCTTAGCTCAATTCATAAATATGTAATAAATTTATAGTATTGCTTATAAATATAAATACAATATAATCTATTATAAATTCATATTTTATATACATATAAGTAAGTATATAGTATTCATAATTTAAATATTATTTCTATAATTATTAAATATTATAAAATCATATTACTATTAAGTTTTTCATAAAAATATTTTATTAATATATTAATTTTTCGAAATTTTCATTATCATATGCGTTATAATAGGAAACCTTTTTACAAAGTATTACAATATAGAAGTAGTTGTCTTAGGTTGCATTTTATACAACTTTTAATAAATAAGGATTTGATTAACGAAAAATATATTTAAAAAATTGCTATTACAAAATTATGTATTCATTAAATATATCGTCAATAAATGTTTAATAAAATTATCAACAATGTGAAATGATTAACATTATTTATATTTTCATAAAAATTGACATTAATTTTTTAATTATTATTTTAACAACAAATTTTTTTTTGTTATCATTAAATTATATTTTTAAATAAAAAATAATTTACAAATTATAATAATATTAATGTTTGATTGCATGTTAAAAGTTTTGTTTCAAAAAAATTATTTTAAAAGGTTATATGAAATATAATGTTAATGATATATATACATACGAAGTGATATCATAAATAAATTGTATTAAAGCAACTAATTTGTAACTTATACAACAGAATAATTTAGATAGCCTAACATTGCAAATTTAACTAATAACCAAATTATTTCAAAAGAAAATAAATTATTATAAGAAATTCCTTATAAATTATGCACATGTACAATTTGAAAATAAGCAGACTCATAATCATTTCAATATCATCTTACATAAATTCATGAAAATTGTGATCAATATCAAATTATATTGTTTTATTATAATGACAATAACATACTTAACTTGTCCATAACTGTTGCATAATTATTTTAACGTATTCTTCTACAAATTTGTCTTAAATCCTAACATAAGAAAAAACTATTTTTTGTTATAATGGGTCATCATCATTATCTTTTCGTGATAGTTTTTGTATTGTCATGTTGAAATGTGTCATTGCCATAATATCTATCAATAAAATTGTGTAACAACAAATCAGGCTTGGATAATGAATGTAAATAATTACATTTTAAATTTTTATTTTATAAACCAAATGTTCTTTCAACAACAGCTTAAGTTGTTTGTGTTGTACAACTTCTGTATGTTATCATATTATGTTGTTGTGGTATGTGATATTTGTTCAAATGATATCCAAATCTTTTATTAGGAGTTACAAACTTTTTAGTGTTTGCATACCCAAAGTTTGTAAGATAATATTTTCTACGAGACATGGTAAACGTATCTTGTTCTACACCTACTTAAACACTCATTTTTCTAACATAGACTTTTTTCACCTTAATGCAACATAAAAAAAATGTTTTCAAAATTCATTATGATCAAAATATTTTGGGATATAAAATCTTTTGTATTGCTATATTTGTTTAATTTGTTTGCTAACAATTCTTGGCATATGTTTACCATCTAATGCCCTAATAGTATTTTTAAAGTATGGGTACAAATTTAGGTTGTTCCATAAATGAGGGAGATAAGTAACAATTTTTATTGGAAATATAATTGGGTTATGTATAAGTGCAAAAATGTCATAAAATATATAATGAAAATTCTGACTTACAGTTTCAATTAAGTGTTAGAAAAACTCTTATTTTATAGCTCTCGATTTGTGTAACAACTTGCATGAAAATTACAACTTTTTTTATTGCTGGTATATACTTTAGGTCAAATATTAAATTACAATTTGTTAATAAGTTGATTAACTGTTGAAAAGCTTATGTTGACATTTAAAAATAATTGTATGCTCTTTACTTGTATCCACTTATTATCTCAACTTCGTACACATGCCATTTATAAGACTTATCATACATTTAATTTCTTGATATATTTGATGAATATATAACTTTTTTCCTAAATTCTTTAAGTTTTACCTCTTATTCATTTAATAGTTGCAATGTTTTGACAATGTTCTCTTTAAAAGACGTTGTAGATCATTCCTAAAATAGTATTAAATGATTTTAATTATTATATATATATATATAATTTTATGACACAAAGAAATCAATTAATGCATTAAGTTTTATAACACTTCAATATAAGAATTTACAAAATATTGTACTTATATTATTAAATGTAAAACTATCAATCTCATATATTATAGTTCCTAAAGAACCATACTTAAATTATTATATGTAAAAACTCTATAAAAGCAGTCTTAATATATATGGAGCGACTAAACAATTTCTTAATTATTTTTTCACCATCAACAGTAATAAAACCTTTTTTACTCTTTGATGATGATGTATTAATTGATGGTAGTTTTTCACAATTGATATATTGAGAAATAATTTATGTGATTTCTTAATTAACACTTTTTTTTAAGCAAGAAGTACCTTTTGCATTAAGTCTAGACGTAACATAATCGTTCACTATATCATCATGGTACTCACTAAATGCTTGCTAATTAGGTGAAGACTAAATTGGATAAGATTTTCCTAAGAGAATCTATTATTATATCAAATACAAATGTGCTCATTGTTAGGTCATTGATAAAGTTGTTTTGAAGTTTATAATATTAATTTGTAATTTGTTTTGCAAGAGTTGACATGCATATAATAGCTCTTTCTAAATATCATAGCAATCCACTTTCATAATTCCAACCCCATCCATTCTTGTTAGCAAGGTCATAACATTTTTTAAACTCTCATTTTAGGTTCCTCCAATTATCTTTAAAGTGCTATGTTCGTTTTACAGTACCAGCTAATTGCTGAAATGTAAGGGTAATTTATTACCAAGCAATACCAGTGATGTCGTCATTTCTTAGATCTTTTATGGATTGTTCTTATAATAATATAAGTAAAATTCTCTTATCAGACTCACTTCAATTTTAGACTAGAGTCCAACAAATCTTTGAAGTTGGTTGTTCTTGTGTGTTATGCACTTCTACAGAATTTGTAGACATCTTTCTTTGAACATGAATAAAAGATATAAAAGAATAACGAGATAATATAGGGTTCATTGTATCTACAATTCATCATCATTGTAATAATTATAAAAATTATGTTCATAGTTTTATATTAATTGTCATGATTTTTATATACATTTAATATAAAAAAATAATAATTTTTGGTAAAAAAATAACAATACATGAAAATTTTTGAAGTTTTAAACATTCATGTAAATAAAGTAAAAGTATCATAAAATTGTGTTTTTTAAATGCATTTAATACTAAGAAAATAATAATGTTTTGGTTAAAAAAACAGCAATATATGTTATGAAAAGTTTTGAAGTTTTAAACATATGAGTTAATAAAGAAAACAAAAGTACTATGAAAAATTTGGATGTTCGACACTTGATTAAAATATTTAAGGGCATTGCACTATTCTAATTCGAATCCATCCAATTCATGAAAATTTTATAGTGTAAGTTTATTAGTTTGGAAAAGGTTGGTATGCTAATTTTGTGATATTTGTATATAATGATAAATATGTTTATTGATTTTTAATTTTGAACAACCTAAACATAACAAATGAATGAATGCTTCTCCACATACTAAATGGCCATAAGGTTTTAACAGCTTTAAAAGTTTTCTTCACTACAAAATAAAACAAATGTATGTCTTTCTTAAATAACTCATGATATTGCACAGGCTTGTTAAGAAGAAGAATGAACACATATATGAAACAGATCTTAAAATTTGTTTTTAGTGAATAACTAGGATTCATCATATCTACAAAAGGACTCATTGTAGCCGTTCTCTCAACACTGACCTCACCTTTTCATTTCAAATTTCTTCTTGTACAGTTACAGTGAAGCAGTTAAGCAATCCAACAATTTAAGATCAAAAGAAGCATTTTTATTTTAAATTACATTTGTGATATATTAAACTGTTTAATCATCTAGTGAATGTATTTAATTTTTGTAACCTTAAAATTGAAAAACGTTTAGTCAAAATTAGATTGAACCAAATCATTTGCACATTATTTGGTTTGAATTCACTTGATCAGTTAAAGAAAATGTGTTGCATGAAAGCCTCTTGCAAATGCTCAGACAAGATGTAGTGAAGGAAAGGAACCAAATGTTTCATTTTGTGATTAGAAGGAAGAAACTCAAATTCATTGCTTTTATGATTGGAAGGAAATGACCATGACATTTGGAGTTAGATGATATCACCTTATTGGAACAAAATATTTTTTCTTATTTGGAGGATCCTTGAAAGCCTCATAGTAGCTGAATTGGAGCTCCAATAAGTAGTACAAACTTTGGGAAGATCAAAGGATGTACTTTGTGATCAATATGCATATAGTTTCACATAGAGAAATAAGTAGATTCCCTAACAGGTTTTCAACAGATTTTAGATGAATGCTATTGTTACTATGGAAAATTTTCAGAACATGAGAAGGAAAACACACAAGTATTTCAATTGCAGGGTGTTTTTTTACATGATCAATGTGATTTTTATTATGAACCTTTGTCCTTTGGCATCTTGAGTTGGGTACTTATGGAACCTGTTATGATCAACATCACTTCTTCATCCAGTGATATCATTTATAACAGAAACTGTATGGAATAATTTAATTGTTCTCGATTACTAAGGCATGGTAACCTCACTATTTTATTGTTGTCATATGTTTGGAGATACTTGCATTATATAGGATGAAGTTTCTTAGTTTCTTGGAGATTAACATATCTTTTGTTTGCAATTGGTGGTCTTATTCGTTGAAGCTTTTGGTGGGTCAAGATGTTTGGGGAGGTTCTGTAGAGTATTAAGAGGAAGTATCATTACTTAGATAAAGCAAATTCAGAGAGAAGCACCAGACCATTGATTGTGAGAACATGCAAAATGTGTACTTCATCTGTGGCAAATATGAACACTCGTTGTATGTGTGTGGGATGGTGGAAGGAAGCACATGGATTTGCAGTGCATGTTTGCTGTTGGAATTCAAAATGGGAGGGCCATCAAACATTGTAGTTGTGATTTACACTCAAAAGGCAAGGGTAGAAGAGAGGAATACAAAGAGCTACCAAGGGGAAGTAGTAATTGAAGAATAGACCTACGAAATTTTTTAAATAATCTCAATGTTGAAAGTGTTGGTAACAGGTTTTTGTCTTTGAGATATGACAAATGGAGATAGGATCTGGAATATCCATATAAGGAAGAAGGAAATGAATTCAATTTCATGGTTAAGGTTAATTCAACTATTTCAATCAATAATGGAAAAGTTTTTCTAAAGGGAATGATGACAGGTTGGGAGGGCAATTGGAAGGTGACAATTCAATAATGTAAAACGATTAGTGTAAGGTTTATGCAAGGAAACAAGTATGCTATGTAACGTTGATTTTGAGGAAGGCTTTAAAGGTTATTGTTCCAATCATGACTGTTGTTTTTGAAATCCTCTTTGCCTTTTTAGATTTTAATGAATAGTTGTTTGGGCTTTCTTCATTACAGCAGCTATTATCTCATCTTTGCTGTAGATTTCATTATTCCATTTATAGATATGGGCATAAATCTCACATGGGTGGTGGTTGACTTAGATTTGGAAAACAAGAGAAAGGACATCTTTTCAATGGATTTGGTTGTTATCAGTTATACTAATCACCCAAAAAATGGTAATGTTCCATGTTATCTTAGATTATATAAGCTGTGTTTAGCAAGATCCAAAAGCACTTTTAAAAGAAATGCTATGGTTTAATTGGATAGCACTTGACAAGTTAAAAGAATGATTGTAGAAGGAAACAAGGGGCATATCAACAAAAATGGAAGGAAATCCAAAACTAGATAGTTGGGATCCCATGGGGACACCTACTTATGATGAATTGGTTTACCTATCTTATTTCACCTTCAATATCCATGAACATGAAAATACTTTATTGGAATAACATAAAAGTTGATTGCAAAGTAGAGTCATGGATTGTTTAAAGAGTTAATTTAGACTTCATGTTTGTGTTATCCTCAAATCATGAATTGCTTTGGAGAGAGTAGACAATGATCAGTTAATTGGGAGGCTTATTTTCTTTTAAAAGTTTATGCCAAGGGAATGATGAGGAGGATAGAGGTGATTCAATACAATGGAGTGTGCAAAATAAGACTCATTTTCTCTTATTACAAATTCATGGTGGTTTGTTTCTAGACTTTGCCACCAAGAAGAAGTTATTGAAGGAAGTTTTGGATTTCACCTATGATTGGATAGAGCCATGGTTGTTGTGTGGAGGTTTTAACAAGTAGCATCAAAATAGGGAAAAGGGGCTAGGATTTTAAATATTTATTAAAATTGATGATAATTTTTTTCGATTTTTAAATGAATGAAGTATACTAAATTCTATAAGAAACTTGACAATAGCTTTTACAATATAAGTGAACATTTGGATTTCGTAACGTAGTAATTGAAGGTTTTGGTTCTTGGCACACCCAATAAATGAGTGAATTAGGTGTTTTCAAATTGAGGAAAATTTAATTAAAATAAATAAAATGTTAATTTCTAAAAAACATGTTTCTTTTTAGTATTATATCTAACCTTTTTAAAAATGATTCTTTTAAGAATACAAAACTTGTTTTTGAAAAATATCATTTTTATGTTTAATTAGTATTTTTAAAGGAAAATTTTAATAAAAGAAAGATACAACAAGAAAACAAATGAGATAACATAATAATATTAAGATTTTCAAGGGTTGTACAAGTAATAATTGATTTTATCCTCTGTGGGTTAGCAAAAGCAAAGTAAGGCAATGACTTGAAAGTGGTAGAATTAGAATCAAGTAATCTAAGGGGTGGTTAAACCAACCTTTGTGTTGAGATTTACAAGTATAATATAATTGATATTTAAATTATAACAAAGAGAAACAAAAGGTAACAAAGAGGAAAAGAGGTGGTGATTTGTGCTTGCCTTGGAAGATTTGATGTAAGAAATAAATAAAATAAAACTAAATTTTAGGTGTTAGTTTGTGTACTTAAGACAGAGAAGAAAGAAAACCAAAAATGGTATAAGTAGATTGCATGAAAGTAGATGTGTGAGACTTTTAATTGTTACTTGAATTAGAGTTATTAGTAAGGCTTTGGTTTTCATATAGTGGTTGGTTTAAAGAGATTTGACCACAACTATAAAAAGTGTCAATTATGGGATTCAAGTTTTTGATATGCTATTAAGCATTATTTGTATGAGAGCAAAAATTAGATAAAGATCTGGTAGCTTAAGTGAATGAACAATTGTGAAAACTTCAAAATAAAAATCATGCATGAAGATAATTTGTCGAGAGTGCACGAGTAAAAGCTTGAAAAAATAAATTAAAGAAAAGACTATGGATAGGTCATATATCTTGGTTTAGCCACCCTAACTCAAAACTATTCTAGATCAAGCTTTCCATTACCTGGTGTTATTTAATGATCTAAACCAAGTTGAATACATTGAGTACAAGGAACATTGGGGTTTTTTTATGGGCTCAAGGTTTGCTTGATGTGCCCTTGTCCTAGGCTTAAATATAACGATCTTTTTGGTTAAGGCTTAACCACTTTTAACTCTTGTGAAGTATAAAATAAAAATATAATTTTTAATAATATAAATTTTATAATAAAAATCTTAAAATATGTAATAAATTATGACCCAATGATTATCTTATACAATTTTGTTAAAAATAGTTTTTCAAGTCTCTTTAATAGAATATGATGATGATAAACATGACTTCAATTCAAATTAAAAATGATAGAGAGAAGAATGAGAAACATAAACATTTGAAATCGAGGAACATAAGCAAAAATCCATTGGAGTGAAGACTTTGTTTATGGATTGAATGATAAGTCCTTCAAATTAAGATAATATCCTCATAGAACATGAGAAAAAAAAAAGAGAGTCTGAAAGCTTTTGAGAGTTTGAAGAAAAGAAAGTGAAAAAAAATGAGGTTTCATTTTAAAGGGTGTGATATTTATAGACTTAAGAGTTTAAGATGAAGAAATACGTATTTGAATGAAATCAAAGAAGCTATGATATGGTAGAATTGGTTCCATGTTAGTTTAAGACCCTGGAAACTAGGCTATGGTTAACTGAGGTTTGGTGCCACAATATTTTGAAAACATGAACAAGGTAGTGGGTAGCAAGATAATATTTTGTTTTCAAAAAAATCATAAAAAATGACTAACATATTCAAAAAATACTATAAAATATATTAAATTTTAAGTATTGAATTCTACTTTTCAGAGAAGTTGATTCGTAAAATTTGGAGTTAGATAAATGGAGTATCGTAAAAAAAATATAAGGTTGTGATAATTATAATGTCTATAGGACCAAATCTAAAAGTGTAGATTTCAAAGTAAATCTAAGATTCTTGTATAATGCAATTGATAGGACTAAGAAGCCCAAAAAGATGAAAATTGGAAAACAACACAAGATGGTGGAGGAAACAAGAGAAATGTTGACATCTAAAGAAGTTTGAATTTCTTAAGTTTGCATAATCTTATGGACCAAATAAGTAATAAATATATAATATTATATAAAGAACATATGATTGTTTTTATTTATAAAGTTATTATTTTATTTATTCATTTTTTTGTTAATTACTAGTTGAATGATGACATATACATGGTTGATAAGATCTAACCAATTTTATAAAATATCTTATGTACATAATCATGTAAACAATTTCCTAATTGAATAATAAAAGGAAATGAATCACATGTATACTTATACATACATAAATATAAAACAGTGTAAAATAGGTTTAAAATGTAAAACATAAATAATTAATTTTATATCACTATCATATGTGATTACAAGGAGTTCTCACATTACCAAAAACAATTAAAAAAAAACTTTAATTATTTATTATGATTATATATTTTTTTTTGTTTTGTTGACGATAAACTAGAGAATAGAAAATTAAATTATTAGATAATAAGAAGAATGACTAATGGAAAATTGAGTGTTATACACAAAATTGCATACACAAGGATAAAACGACTTGACTGAAAGCAATTATCAAAAACGATAACACAAAACGTGATGAACATACATACAAACAAGGAACTTAGTACATGCTTTTAGGTCACAACTATATAATAATATTAATAATAATATTTTTTTTTATTCAAGCAGTCTAATATTATTTTTAACAAAAATTATAATTATGTAAAGAATATCTCATAATTTTAGATACTGCTATGAATTTACAGCATGCAATTTATTCTTTTAATTTATTATATCATTTGCATATAAAATTCGTAATATTTTGATAAAATTTATTTATTAATAACAATAGAATTAATTTGAAATATCTAAATTAACATAAATGTATTAAAAAATAATTAAAATTGATTTTAGAAACAATTGAAACTAATAAAAATAGTCTTCATTTGTTAGGTAGCAGAGGATGAAATAAAATAAGTGTATTAAAATAAAATTATTAATTTATATTTGACTGTGAGATGAAGTTTAAAGATAATAATTTTAATATTGAATGAAACAAGTTTATATATATTTTTTAAACATATTAATATAGCCACGTGAAACCTACCACTGTGGTTCAAACGTTGGCTTATCTAAAGAATTTTAAGACTTCAATCTTTTGACCAAAGTTAAAAAAGAAAAGAAAGGAGAAAAAGTTAAATCAAAGCGACATAATTCTAATTCCTTCTAGAGAGATTTGCCCATCCAACCCCATCCAAGGACCGGTTCTGAGTCAATTATAAGAAGATTGAATTGTCATTTGCCAGCGCACCTGTAGTCATGCCCATTAACGTACCGAAGCAGGAGTCTTTCCCATTGTTTCTTTCTTCCTTTCTAGATGATCCATCTTGTGCCCCATGGGTCCATTATTGACCCGCAACCCGAATTCACCAACCAGAAATCATTGGATACTTAAAAATTGGACTTCCAAAACTCATATGACAACAAAGTAATATCTACAATAAATGTCATGCTTTTTAATCGAAGGATTTTGCCTTTCAGAATGGCGCCACGATTCGGACTTCATTTATAGCACAGAATAGCAACAACGTTCCAATCCTCTACAGCAATCAAGAACAATAAAGAATGGCAGCAAGCGGCCGCCGTCAGATCTCACCACCACCTAATCCGACGTATCTCGTTTTGTCCGTCCTCCTCCTGGCCACCTCCCCGGCCGCCGCACAGATAGCGTCCTCGAAGCCCACAACAGGGGATGACAGTCCGTACAACGCAAGCGTGAGCCCCGCGCTCGCCATCCTTGTCGTCGCGATCGTCAGCACCTTTTTCTTAATCGGCTTCTTCTCGGTTTACTTCCGCCGCTGCACCGGTGATCGATCGGCCGTCGTCCCTTCTGCCCTTGTCGGAATAACCGGAGTTCGTTCCCGGAACGGGGTGACGCAGGAGGGGTTGGATCCCGCTCTGCTCGACACGTTTCCTACCATGGTGTATTCAGGGGTGAAGAAGCACAAACAGGGGAAGGAGCCGCTGGAGTGCGCCGTGTGCCTATGCGAATTCGAGGAAGACGACGTCCTCCGCCTCCTACCAAGATGCAGCCACGTTTTCCACCGTGACTGCATCGACATCTGGCTTGCTACACACGTCACCTGCCCTGTTTGCCGCAGCAACCTCGCCGAAGTCGACCCGATTGCGGAGGCCGATCATGTGGCCATTCCCGTCGGGGAAATTGCGGATCGGGAAGCGGAGCTGTCGGATCTGGTGCGAATCGGGAGCCAGAGGAGAGAGGTTGCAGTGACAGCGACGAGGTCGAGATTGGGGTCGGTGAGCAGGATGCCGATGAATTCGCGATCTACGGAAGATTGGGCGGCTGCGATCGCGGAAGGGAACGGGGAGAGGTTTAGGCTGCGGATACCCGAGGATGTGAGAAGGGAGTTATTGGCTGCGGATCGGCTGCGGAGATCGGCGAGCTTAGCTGTTTTTCCGTCGAGAGGAGAAGGGAGCTCGCGAAGAGGATATCGGGATGGGGCCAGCCGCGGGTGGCGGAGCCTGAGATTAGGGCGGTCAGGGCGGTGGCCATTTCTGGGGAGGAGCTCCTCAACGGTGAGGGGAAGAGCAGAGTTGGTTTCCGATGGTTCCTCGACAAGGGGACGAAACGGTGACGGCAGTCGGAAGACGGAGGTTGGCGAGACTTCCACGGTTGAGCACGTAGTTGTGAAAATTTGAAACTAGATTACGACGTTTGACGAACACGTGGAAGACGGACAATTGGTCGTTCTGAGAAACGGTACGTAGCGCAGGGGAGTACACTAGGCGGGACATGTAAATGTGTTGCTCCCGACCGAATTCATATGTATCGTATGAATTTTCACGATAACGTTCGGTAATATTTGACGTTGTTTTTTACATCAATTACCCTTAATCACTATTTATAGGACTTTTTTTGGGGATAATTTTGTAAATAATGTTAAATTTTCATGTTTTGTCTTTTTTATCTGTTTATTTGTACCTCAATATTGTCAATGTGCAACCATGTAATCACTATTTAAAGAAGTATAATAACCATAATTGATAATGTATATTTATTTGGGCTAATTTTGTAAATCATGTCATTCACTCTATCAATTTTGTATATCAATGATAATTAATGCATGTAATCATTATCAATATATAAAGTAACCAAAATATATCAAAATATTTATAAAGTATTTAATTAATCTAATTGTAACTCTTTAGTTCTCTTGAATAGATCTGATTGTTTGATCTAATATGAGTTTTTCTAACAACTTAGGTAGGTCTTTTAGGTGTGGGGTCATCCTCAAAAGGTTATCTCTTGTTATTGCTAATGAGATAATATTTATCAATAGAGCCACAAAGGTCTCTTTCTTTGGTCATGATCATAGGCCTAATGAGTAGTATAAAGGTTTATTATGTGATTTTATTCAATATTTTTAATTAAAGGTTTTAATTTTCTCCCTTTCTCTTTTTTTTTTTTCATTTTTTTTGTTTTTCTTGGCCAAATATTCATTCATTTCACTAAAGTCATCTTCTCTCTTTAACTAAAAGAAAAATAATAAAATTATTATACCATTTGAGGTAGTGATTTTTCTTTCTTAAAAGATTTTTTTTACTTTAAATTTTATTTATGTTATATTTTCTTATTGCTTCATGCTATTATTTCATTATCTACTAACTCAAGCAACAACATTCCTTTGCACATACATAGGAACAATGCCTACATATGTATCACAAAACATCTTTTGCAATAATAGATGCCCCCATTTTTTAAGGAAAACAAAGACATTGGAGGCAAGTAAATAAAAGAAAAATCTAAGAGGGTGAGAATGGCTACATAAATTAAAGGATAAAGACAACATGTGATATTTCTTATCCTCTTTACAGATGAAGTACAATAGTCTTAAATGATTATGAACCTTTTTGTTGGAGCTACACAAAGTGATTTTGTCCTCTTGTAAATGATGTTGGGGCTTAGACACTTAACAATGGACCAAAAAGACAATTTAATGATCATGATAGTGAATAAATGGCTCTTCTATCAAGGCTCAATGGATGTGATGAGACTTGGTCAATTACAAAATAAGCAAAAATACTCAATTAATTCTATGAGAATCTTAGATGATGGCACAACCTAATTGGTTTAATGATGGCCATAACAAACCAATTTGAAAGGTTAGCATTTTGGATTGGATAAGTTTGATGTACTCCCCTTGATTAGACATGTTGGAAGTATGTTGAGGAATTGAAATACAAAGATAAACTTGTTTATTTTCGTGCAATCTTTCAATATGTCAAAAGTTTTAATGAAAATTAAAGATATTAAATTCTATCTTAATAATAGGAATTGACGTTTAAAAAAACTAATAAAAAATCATTAGAAAAATTTTATTAACTTGATCAAAACATAAGATAATTACTAACCCAATAGCCTGTATTAGTCTTCATCATTAATGAAAATAAGAATGGTATTATATTAACATATTAACACTAGATAATAAGTTTAAACAAAAGGTATAGAGTGCTACATGTCAACAAATATAAGTCTAATGCAAACAAATTCAATTGGACAAAGCTAAATCAAAACCTACTTCATCTTCCTTGCAAGTAAAGGCTTTAGCTTAGATAGTCCTTATGACTATGACACAAATCTCTCCATGGTAATTGAAATTTTTACAGCATACATGCTTTTCTTTAATTAAGTACTCTTTTAAATATGAGATATTCTTCTCTAAATTTCATTCCTCTTAAAAAAGAATATTTTCTAACCTCTAACATCTTTTAGGTTTCCAAAGCCTCAAGTAAAAGTTAACACACTTCTCAACTATTAATGTTGTAGAAAATATAGAGTGCACAGTGTTTATAAGAAGAGGAGGGTGATTGTGCAAATGTTAAACTTAATCAATTTCAAATGCAAGTTAACGTAGAAATAACTTTTTTTCTTTCTCAAACAAATTTCACAAGCTCAAGAAATCTCACAATAACTACTCGAATACTTTCTAAATAAATCCAAACAAATCAAATGATATCATAGAAATAATCTTTTTGAATTATCTTAAATGCTATTATGAACAAGCCTTAAAAGGTCTTGTTAAGTTTTGGTAAACTTTTACAATAAAAATGAAAAGTAATAAGATATTCAAGCCAATAAAGAAAGTAAAGAATATAGCAACTTCTTGTTTTTGAATACAAAAAAATTATAAAACTTTTTTTATCAATTAACATTAATCAACTCAAATAATCTTACAAAATAGATCAATTATTAATCTTAATTATACTTAAATAATATTTAGAATACATGTATTATTTTGTAAATCCTTGTATGATAATTGTACATATTCAATAATATTATATTAAGTTAAAAAAATAAAAAAATTAAGCAAAAGAGACAAGATTTTTAAGTGGTTCAACAAAATATTTGCCTACAACTATCTCTAATTGACTTGACCATGCTTCCATTAAAATTAACACCATTTCATCATAATCAGTAGATGTAAAACCTTTGAAACCACTCTTTTTTCATTTACGACTAGGTATAAGTCATCTCACAAACCATGCCTTTTTTTCCTATAGTCAGGTATAAATCACCTCACTTAACATTACTCTTTTTTTGCCCTTGACTAGGTAAGAGTCACTTCACATAAAGAGTGAAATAGTATTCTAAGAAAATCTTACAACACTTATATAAGAAATTCATACAAAATCCTATACTATACAATTGATAAACTAGTATGACATAGATGTAAATGCTATAGAAGGATTTTACCAAGTAATGTAAGTAACTTTGACGTAATAAATGAATGGATAATCTAGTTAAGACCTATAATGCAATAACAATAATAGTAAGAATAAGATATTTCATACTTTAGAAGCTCAACTTATGTTTATGAATTAGTTTCACATGTAAAATAATTTAGTAATTAATTCATCAATCTATTCTTTCTCGAAATCACTTCTATTTATATGCATCAAAAAAATATATGCAAATCAAGAACTTTTAATGGCTAAAACATTATTTTCAAAAAGATTAAATCAGTTGTTACATCTAATCGTATTATTTTTTATCATATAAAATGACATGTATTATACTTAGATTGCCTACATAATACACTTATCTAATCAATTAATTTTTACATCTCTCAAGATATCATACAAATAAAATAAGTGTATTATATTATACAACTAAAACAAATTATCAAACTTCATATTTGAGCTCTTGGAAAAAAATTGTATGATGTAGGATCATATAGACATGTTATACAAGAAGCTTATAGTATTGATCAATAAATATCATATTTGTTACACCCTTGTGTTTGATGAGTCAAGCATAAATGTGTATATTTTATTTGGGCTTGATTTTAAGTAAAATTGTTAATAATTAATTAAATCAAGCCATGTATTTTAGATGTCTAAAATAATGGTCTCTAAGGGCCTTGAGGTCATGGCATACTTCAAGGAATTTTGAGACATGCACAAGATTTTTTATAATTGAATTTCTTTTCATTTTTCTTGAATTTGATATGTCCAAACTTTGAGATTATGAGGCACACTAGTAGTATTAACATTTAAAAATATTATAAAATTATTTAATACTGAATTTTGATTTTTGGGCCAAGCATATTTGACAAAATGTATAGACATGGGTATTTGATTTTTTAATATTATTTTGGAATCGTTTTCTACGAATTTCTTTTCATAGCTACTTAATTAACTTATAATACTATAAGAATACAAAATTATTTTTATACACTTATAGTCAAATTTTTGGCTAAAAAATTCGTCAAAAATACCCTAAAACAGCCGAAGTCTAGGGAAAATGTACTGTAGCAATGGGCGGGTCGACCCGGCACCAAAACAGCCCGTCCAGGTCTTTTAGAAATTAAAAATTTAATTTAAAAAATAAAAATTTGGTTGACCCGAAAAGGCTAAACCTAGCCTGGACCCAAAGCACGCCGAGAGGAGCTCGGCTAGAGCTGGTCAACAGTCAAATGAACAGTGCCTGGCTAAGCCAAGACCGCCCAAAGGAGCTCGGCTAGGTCAAACTGCAGCGCGGTCAACAGTCAATGAACAAATGCTTGGCTAAGTCAACCCGAACCAGGTGATGAAATCCCGATCAAGGAAGGGGGGAGCCGGCCCCAAAGTGGCTCGAACGTTAAACGGCGAAAATTCGTTATAAAGAGGTGCGCTGAATTCGCTTCTGCAGTGTGGGACTAAAAAATCCCAACTTATAACTTCGGCCGGATCCAAAGGCGCAGATCAAGCCCGCCTAGATCCAACGGGCGAGAGTAAATTCTAACGGCTGTTTCGCGAGGCTAATCAGCGCTGTTCGTTCAGCGCGCAATCCAATGGCGCAGATCAAGCCCGCCCAGATCCAACGGGCGAGAGTAAATTCGAACGGCTGTTTCGCGAGGTCAATCAACGCCGTTCGTTCAGCGCGCGAGATCTAATGGCTCAGATCAAGTCCGCCCGGATCCAACGTTCTGGATTAAGCCCGAACGGTAAAATGCGTAAACAATCTGCGCCGTTCGTTTTTGGGCCCGGATCGGACGGTGGCTGCTTTCCGTCCGTTGCCCAAACGGCTAATTAATTTTTGGAGCCGTTGGGGGTGTTTTTAGAGCTCAAATCTGAGCTCTATAAATATAGAAAAATTATGTATTTTTTAGTTTTAACCTTTGCTAAATTGTTTCAAAAGATTTTCAGATCTCAAACACAAGCATCCGAGCAAAATCGGCGCATTCGAGCTCTAGAAGCAAAGCGGCAAGAAAGCTAGTGGAATTAGAGGTTTTTCAATCATTTCTAAATCTCTATCCCTCTAATTTGACGATTGTGTGTGCCTCCTCTTTTCTCCAATTTTTCTTAAGTCATTTGCCAATTTTTCGTATTTTTGTTTTGGGGCAAGGGCGTCCCGGCGTTTGTGCTAAAGCCCCGGGTTTGAGTTGAGCCCGGTAAAAACTCAAGTAGGTTTGGGATTAGCCATAATAAAAATCCCAAGTAGGTTCGAGGTGAACCGTAAGAAAAACCTCACTTGTAATCGGAGAATTTAGTGGATTTTTCCCAACACCGGTTGGGGGTGGACGTAGACTCGGTTTTGAGTCGAACCACTTGAAAATTTGTGTGTTCAATGTTCTTTACTTTTGCTTAAAGTCTTTTAAATTTAATTTTGGAAATTATAAGAATTTAAATACACAATTCACCCCCCCCCCTTCTTGTGGGTTTTCTTTAGCACGAATCACTTCAATATTGATATAAAAAATAGAATGTATTAATATGACACTAATCTTCCTAATAAATGAATAAATTTAAAGACTAAAATCTCAAATAAATATTGATCATACTAATATGAAAATAGTATTGAATTGGCATAATAAAATTTATGCAAACTTTGCCAATGTCCTAAACTAAGTGTCACTTGTTTAATTGATCATACTTGTATGAAGTATATAATATACTCATATGGCAATGCACATATTAGTTTAGTTAACTTGATCTTATTAGTATAATTATGAGATTGTATTGATACACATAATCAGCTCACTCAAGACTGAACATACTTAGATGAGGATACAAAAATGTACTTATACTTAAATATAATTTACACGTAAGTGAATCATAATAAAACAACATACACATTATACTAATATGACAATATTAAACTCTAATGATAATACTCAAGTTAGAGTATTTCTATGATAAGATATCATACATATATAACTTGTAAAATATTTAATAAAGAATAATCATACAAATATGATAAACTATCATTCTTATATGACACTATAATTTCAATGAAAATATGTAATTTCTTAGTCTAATTCACTAACAACTACATCATACTATATGAAATATGGTATCTTGTTATTTGAAGTTTCAATATTTCACACCTTAACATGCACTTCTCAGGCGACCCTATAGTGTATTGGTATGATTATGGTATTTTACTAATATGAATAGTATAATTTATATAAATCTCTTAAAATTGTAATTGATTAATACACTATTCAATACCATGCAAATGATTTATTACTTAAATCATTTTATAAACTATAAAAGTTGATTAATGTATCACATGTAGATGAATGTAATTAATGTTCATTCTTACATATTTTTATCTATGTAAACATATAAAAAATGCTTGTCTTATGATCTCTCAAATTCAATTATGTATGAGTAATTAATATAATAATATGTACTATATTAATATTAAGTGATAAGTTTAATAATTCTAATATAAATAAAGTATAGATTATGAGTTATAGATAGGCAACTACTCCACCAAGAGTTGGAAAGACTCTATGATCTAAAAATTGAGCCACACTTAAGTAAAACTATTACTCCTTGAGATGTATTTATATGTGGATTGCTATATAAAATATTTAGTCAAGATCTCTAATTGATTAATCTTTATTTGTTCTTGAGGTACATGATCTAAAAACTATTTAAAAAATTATTATTAATAACAATATAATAATTTTGTATTCATCAACCAAATGATGTTATAAGGATTCAACAAGTGTCATTTTAAAGGCCATTAAGAATGGATGAGTTTATCATTGTTGAAGTACCATGTGCATGGAGTTTTATCAAGGATTCTCTTTGTTAGTTACTTTGATTGTATTTGATTTTCTTAATGTGAATTGAACCTCTTGTGAATCACTCATCTAAAATTTTTCCTTTCATGTTTGCTATTACCATCATTTGAATCATAGAAGAATGTAATTTGAAGAATAAATTTTTGTAAAGAAGTTTGTCAAAAAGACAAACTCTAAAGAAGAAAAAAAGTTTGATTCAAGGTTGAGGATGAGATAGAGAAGATCTTAAAAGAGGAAATTAAATATGACACAAAATATTATTAAGTTTCATAGATATACCAATAGAGAATAGGGATGAAGATTTTTTGGATATGTGCTTGAGCATCCAAATAGGAGAAAACTATAAGATCTAGATGATGAATGAATAACAAAGGGGAGACAAGCAAAATGCATAATATGAGGTGGGGCCTTAAGTTCTAGGTCTAAATCCAAGGATGTAGGACAAATCTACACCAAAAGGAAATTGGATTGGTGGTAGAGTCTTCACTTTGTTTTAAGCTCATTTGTGATTCTAAATAGTCGTAAGAAAGATCAAAGAAATGTTATCCATCGATGAAAGTTCTGAAGGAAATAAAGCTACAAGTACTTAAATACTATTTCATGTATGCTTCTAAATGATCTTATTAGTTATTAGATTAAACAACAAATATGGGAACAAATTTAAAGCTGATCTCTCTCCACTTATCTCTTAGAATACTAAATGAGTTGGGTTTCACAAAAGCATACCAAATTAATGTTTATCTTAGGTAAAATAAATTAGAAAATAATTTTAGATTAATAGATTTTCATATAATTGATATACCACTTAAGTTCACTTAAATTTGATTAGATTTTAATATTTAAAATACTGAAATATGAAAAAATGATCAATTCTTATAAGATGATTTATAGTTTAGAGATTAATTCCTTTATGTGGGGTTGAATACATGATCTATAAAAATCCATCTAATAAATGAGAAATCCTAACTAAGCCTTTAAAATGTATGAATTTTCTTAAATTAAGTTTAAACAAATGAGTGTTTCATTAAGCACCACTACTTATTATCAAGGTCAAGAAAACTTAATAAACATAACACAAAGTTTTATCGTACTTCCTGTGAGGCAAAAAATGCTCATAGGTTAGAAAAGAAAAAATTAAATAGGTGTAGGTATTGAACATCACAACAAAAATTGTCTCATTTTTTCTATTTGTTTATAATTTAATGTATGAAATTACAAACTAAAACATGTATAACTTTTATTATTAAAACTTTGTCTAAATATGTGTAGAAGTTAGGCCCATAAATAAATTTCTTAATTCTATTAAGATGATATGGAGGAGTGCTTTAAATAATAATAATGCAGCAAAACTTGGTTGCATGGTACAAAAAATGATTAAAGAAAGATTAAGAAAAGAGATTAATCAGGAGATCCATTATAAGCCAATTTGTTTATTCAATAATTTATATTTGATAAAGAATCAATGAAAACTAGATTGTATCATGAGTTGAGCAGTGCTCATGCAATGACATTGCGTGTACATGACAGTGGGGGGACAACAAGTGAGACAAAATGTGAGATAACACGGCATGAGTATGACAAATGAAGCCCAAGATAATGAAATGCAAGACATAAAATAACACTTAGAATATCTCAACTCAAACAATATCTTGTAAGACGAGTGGCATATATGAGACAAAAGTGTGTAAAATGAGTGACAAAAGTGATACTCGTCTCCACATGCATGATACATGTGTCGTAGTAAGAACACCTATCACCACATGCATGGCACATGCACGATAGGTACACTTGTATTATGTGTGTTATGCCTGTATGAATCTTTGGCAATGACCAAGTTGAAGTTTTAATGCTCGTAACATATGGGGAATAAAGAAATCACCTCTATTGTTCTAAAAATATGATTACTATAATAAGACACCATATCTAAGCCTTTGTAAAAGAGAAGAAATGGGGTAAAATGAGACATTCTTGATCTTTAGCAAAAACATACAATCTCTCTATTCTTCTATCTTTACTTGTCATTCTCACTATAATTTTACTATCTTAACTCTGAATTAAAATCTATTATTAAGAGCTTTAAATAAAATATCTCATAGATAAATTATAGAGACCAATTATACTTATATAAAAAATGATATAAGATCGTGCTATTCAATATATTGGAGATGTCAAAGATGCATAAAGAACAAGTGAAAAACATATAAAAAAAATGCAAAACAACAAGTGCACCATAAGCCCATTGCAAGAACTTTAGCAAATAAAGATAACCATGGCCCATGAAACTAGTTGGGTCAATTTTGGGCTAATTATAAAATTCAATTAAAGTAATTTTATAATTTAATTTTTTAACATTTTTTATGCAATTTCTAAAATTATTTAGTTCAACTTGGTGATGTGCAAAGTTCATATTATCAGAAAACAAGAGATTTGGAAATTAATGAGATAGTTTCATCTAATTTTCATGTGATTATTAAGATAACACAAGTCTTGTATAAAATCTCATGTATTGGAATGAAGAAAAGAACGTTTTGTTTGGTTTTAAAATACATTGAGCTTAGTTTGATAACTTGTATGAGAGTTAGCTTGATAGCATTCTCTTGGACTAAGTTGATTTGGTAACTTTTTGTTAGATTCTCTTTAGTATGTAAATCTATACTGATCTTCTACTTTATTTCATCTCCAATTCTTTATTTTGACTCCATCTATTTCATTCTTCATCCAAATTATTCACAAATCATGCAAATTCCATTTAATTTCACCTTGATTAAACTTTATTTCCCCTTCACTAGCTCACATCCCTTTGCACTACGTTGGTTTTGTTGGATAGCCATGCACACAAGAGAAAGGATTGCCCTGTGCACGTGGTTGCATGTCCCTTGCATCTATACCCATTTTAGTTACTCTTAACATAAGTTTCATGCATGTGCACACCTACGCTTCTAGCCACACCCCATAATTTCCTACTAGCACACCAATCCTGCATGCAAAAATATCTTATCAAACCAATCGACACATTAGGCTAACTCATTTGTAGAATGAATAGTACCCAAGGTTGAATCCAATAAAAACTGAGTTGAAAATATTGAAATTGTTTAGTTTCCTTTGTCTTCCTATATTAATTAAACAATAACCTCTCTTGCATTAATTAGGTTTAAAACCTCTTGAATAAGGAAATATTTGTGACTTCATTATCAATCAAAATATTGTACAACCTAATTTATGGATTGTTAAAGATGAGTCCCCATTAAGTTATATGAACACCTTCAAAGGGATGCATAAAACTATCATAATATTAAATAATGATAAAAATGAGACTATGTAAGCCATAGTAATGGGTATGAAAGTTTAAATCAAAGAAAAGAATGAATATTTTTATGATAAGCTTTAAAAGATCCCTTTAAAAGGTAAAAGGGACAATTATCCTCAAACTCCATCTAGATACACAACTTAAGATCCAATTGGCTAATTCAATTGGCAAACAAGTAATAAAATATTTAACATATTAATATCAAATTTTAAAAAATTTGATATCTTTCTTAATCCATAAGTGCTAAGTTCTACCTATTTCTTACTAAATTCTAGTCTATTTTTTCATGATAATGGATATGCTCAAATGGTTCTTAGGTTCATCATCAATCTTTTGAGAGACTTATTTGATTGTAAGTATAGTTTTAATATTCTAATAAGGATAAGAATCTTGGGATATAACCCAAGTTTAAGGATCACAACAAAGGCTTTGTGAGAGATTCTTTTTTATTAGAATAGAATAAAAGACAAGAATGTCAAAATTTTAAGGTCTACCATTGGCTACTCTTTGTATAATTGCATTGCAATAAACAAAGACGGAGGAGATGCAAGTCTTCTCTTTACTAGCCAATTAGGAATTGTTCAAAATAAGACCATGCAATAAAATTACAAAACTTTCACCTTGACAAGTATTATCATAGCTACTAGTAATAGAATTTAGGAAGAAGTTATGATATTAATGGCCTACTCTTACCATATTTAACTTGGGACCCATGTGCTAAATGTTGAAGGGTACATAATTATGTGGTTGAGACTATCATTTTTTGAGTTGACAAAATTTGTTTACTAAAATTATCTTTATAATACATATAAAGTCTTTGTTGCATTTCTTTTAATACACAAGTTTATAGGTATGGCCATCATTTAAGAGTCTGTGTTTTAATTTTAAGAGATGAAGAATCAATAAGAGAATTAAAAGAATAATAGTATGAAAAAATCTACTAAGACATGAATAAATGAGCACACTAGCAGAATAGGCTTAAGAACTAAAGCTATAATTTGAAAATAAAAGAATCTTGCCAAACGTACAAGATACTAAGGATCACAACCTATGACATGACCTATTAGAAGAACTTATGGAGTGAATTTGTTAACAAGATTTTGTAAATGATTGAAATCCTATAAAAAAATTACTATTAACCAAACTATCATGCACACTATTGGTCATTTTTTTATTAATTAACATATCGAAATTGTACCATAATGGTGACGTAATTATCAGAATTTTAAATATTTTCAGTCCAAAATAAGCATGCGACAGCCTTTCCTTTCCCAACCTTTGTACGTATCATTTACCAATTTGCAGAGACCCTTTGGATGAAGCTGCTTTTGATAAACACAAGCTGATTCAATGCGAAAGAGAAACGCAAGCGCTGAATTAGGAACTGAATCTAGTTGGTATGGTTTCTCTCTGTCGACAATGTCGCTGCATCGTCTTTCTTCAACTTCGGGAAGAACAAACAGTTTAGTTTACAGGCGGCCCAAGGTAAGAGTTGAGGAAACTAACTCGACACCTCTTCCAAGAGCTTATACCTCCTCGCCTTACCTCTAAGCACCTGCCTTCCCCTACCCGAACCCGGCGAGAGCTCCTCGCCACCGCCGCCATCGCCAACGGCAACATCGCCGGAATCCACCTGCGGCTGTGACCGGCGTTCAGATAGTCTCTGCTTCTTGACCGGTTTGCTCAGTTTGGTAGAGAAACCCCCTCGACAGATCATCTTCCATCCGGCCGCGTCGTTACTTCTTTGACCAATCGGCGAAGAAGAAGTGGAACTCGAACCGGTTCCCTGATCTGCGATGGCCAGCGATTCTCCAGAGAGCAGTAACTTTCTCCCGGCTTCCTCTCTCAGGCACCAGTTGCAAGCTCTGTATACCTCTGCTTTGGGGTAGAGATCACTGCAGTACCTGTTAGCGTTGGAATTATGCAATTCACGAAAGGGATCTGTGCTTTGTAAGCCTCTGCTTTCTTGTTGCTTGTTTGATTAAAGAATTACGAGACGTGAATCACAGCAGAACGATCGAATTGTCGTCAAATCAACGAATTGAAGAGTTAGACATGCCTGTGCTGTGACCGGAAGAAGCAGACTTTGCAGCGGAAGAGCTCCCGTGGCAGCCCATAATCTCCGCACATACAACAGACCATCGATGACGGCGATGGCGGTTCTGTACAGCCTTTGCTCATCTCTCCTTGTGGGAATTAGGGTTGAGTGGTAGACGATTGGATTTAAGGGAGAAATGAAGAGGGAAGGGCAAGGCCACCAATTAGCTGTTTCGCTTTCGTTATTTTCTCTTTGCTTTTGATTTTCTATTTATGCTCAATTTCGACCCGCGGTTAATAAAAAAACCCGTGTTTCCCTAGAACAGTAAAGCGTTGAAACTTTGCTGTATCGTGCCACAGCGCACGATTGTCAAGGCAGATCGAAGGGCCTTTATTGAAGGACCGTACTACCGTTGCATTTGGAGTAGATTAGTCACTTCATCCCCATCAAACCGTAGAAATTTTCTTCTTCCTTCATTGGTACGTCTTTTTGTTAACTATAAAACATGCGTAATCGAATAAAATATTTTGGATTACGGCTGAATGTAGATTAAGCTATCAACTTGGATTTGGACCATTGAACTACTTTCTTAATGTCAAACTATTAAGGTCATAACCTCGAGACCAATCTTTGGAGGCTAAAAAGCTAAGATTAGCCTCTCATGGTTAACATTTCTAGTTTAGATCATCAATAATAATCTCTTAAGGACAAACCTTGGATACTTACTCGAGATTGTTATTTTGATGAAGTACAAATCTTGCTTATTAAATTATTGATTTTCTACATGATGATTATAAATGATTGTATAACATTATCAACGATTATAGCTTTAAGTTGACTATTATAATTGATTTTATTATATCATTAATAATTGAAGCACTTAACTAATAGTTTTAATTAATTTAGTTATGTCAGAAAGAAACCAAAGTTTGTTCTATAAGATTATGTTACTATAACTAAACGATAGAATGACAATTGTAATTCTTCACATGTGAAATAAAGTTAGTATGTATCAACGACTTCATTAGCTATAAATAGTTTCTCAATGCTCTAATTTAGAGAGTTGAGCTCCATGATATCTGATCTATTCTTTTCTTCATCTTTTTTAACCTTATGAAAAGTCCTTGTCCTCTCTTCCCCGTCTTTTTTTCTTTAGCCATCTTTGATTTGTAACAATCTTAAGTTTTTGTCATGTTTCCTTCTACTCTCTAAACTCACCTAAGCTCTTAATTAAGTTTTAGCTCCATTCTTATGAATTAAAATCAACATCAATAGTCTTTGAGCTCATTCCCTGATAAGAGAACACGTTTTTTTGATATCTTTTTATTGTGGAGAAAATTTAAATCGAGAAGATGAATAAAAGTTAACTTGTATAAGAGAATTCAAATGTTGAGAGTACAGTGTCCAAAGAAAAGAATGGGTTAGAACATCAGAGGTCAAGGATAATGCAACATCTAAAATTTAGGAAAATAAATATTTTAATTATTTATTTATATTTTTATAAATTTTTTATTTTTTAAAATTTTTGATATTTTTATATATTTTTAAAAAAATTATATATTTTTAAAAAACATAATACCTCAAAGAAGAGAGGTAAATAAGAAATTTAGAAAGATTTTTTTTTTGAAAAACTACGACATCAAATTGGTGAATATTTTATACTTTTGGGATTTAAAATGATTGATTTGGGCTTTCACTAGAATTTATTTAGGAAAATACTATGAATTTATGAAAATATTAAATAGAATAAAAATTATAAAAATTTATCATTGCATAAAATTTTTTTAGACAAGTTTAATAAAATTCTTTCACCACAAAACATGTGTGATTATTGTGTAATTGAAATCTAAAAGAGATTTAAAATAAAAAAATAAAATAAATGATTTTAAGTATTTAAGTATAAAAATTATAAAAACAAAATACTAATTATTGCCAAAAAAATTTAAAATTTGGTAAACATGTAAAGCTCATTAAGAAGATTCAAATAAGTCTTTTTTTATAAATCTTTTAAGCATGAATTTTATAAAATGCTGGAAAATAATAAAGTTTTTAAAGTTTCATGATAATAAACATTTAATTAATCCTAACATAATGTACATATTTGGTGGAGGAACCCTAATCATCAAAGGTTGAATCGATGAACAACCACTAGATTATAAGAGGCAGGGATGTGAGGGGGTGCCGTTTCAAAGGACACAATTGTTTAAAGGAGCTAGAAATGTGAGTCAATTATGTCTAAAAATAAGAGAAATTATGTCATGGGGAACTTTTGAAAAAAACTTTGAAAGGTGAAACCACAATTGAGGTCTACATGAAGTGAGAATAATTAATTACTGAGAGATTTCTACAACTTAGTAAAAAAAAAGAGGAGATTTGAAGAATTGGAGAAGATTATTGTGTAGGTATTGTAGCATTGCTATAATAATCAAGAAAGGAAAGGAAAATTTTGCATTTTGATATTCCATTTCATGGTGTGACCACTAAAAGATTTTAAGGTACACAGGCTTGTATTTATATGCTCATGCTAGATGTTTGCTATTTGATGTGTAGGAACCCCTTAAAAGATAATATCAAATGATTAACTCGATGATGATTGTTGTTATTATTTGTAATGACATATTTCCTATGCTTAGTTTGACATATGACTTGTTATATATGATACATGTTATTGTTTTTTATGTTAATTCATAGTATGTTATAATAATACCACTTGCCATAAGAGTAATAAAAGAAAATAAAAAAAAACAACAATTTAGAAAGAGAAAAGAAAAAAATAAGAAGATTATAATCAAAGGTTGGTAAAGAAAATGTAATATCTAAAGTATGAAAAGATGAATAGTTTTCCAAAATGTCAATTGCCATTCTAAAATAATGATTCTATAGATGAGTCAAAGAAGCCATTCATTTGGGTGACTTACTCAAAATGGTGTATTTCAAAAAATAAGCTCAATCTATTATGAAAATACATTGTTTAAGCCAACTCTTAGATGAGATGAAAAATTAACAAATTAAAAGATCTTAAATGGAATTAAATACTACTTTATATTGAACTTTCATATGTTATATGTTTGTAAATTCCCATGAATATGACAACTTAAAGTTCTATTGCTCTATATATACATACATGATTTTGTCACTAAACTAATAATGGTCAACTCAGCCTACTTTTTACTTAAAACTTCCAAATCAAAGCAAGGCTTAGCACAAGGCTATTTGGGAGTAATGAGTGTTAGCATAATTCTTACTTGACTTAGAAGTTATGTTCTTTTATTATCGATTGTATAGCTATTGCCTTAACATATTTTACACTTATTTAGCATGGACTTGTGAATTATCTTATATATTTCAATAGCATGGAGTTGTTGGTATGATTTGGTTGTAATAATATGTTTTTAAAATTTCAAAATATATTAAACTTTCTTTCATTTATTTTCAAAGAAAAGATTTTATATTTGTTTTTTTAAGTTTTGAAATGGTTTACAAAATTGTGATGGGATTTTAACAATTTTCAAGTTAAGCATGTAAATGTATTTGTTAATAAGTTAGAACATAATAACAAGAGAGAGATATCATATATTTACAAATTTGTAAGCATATAACAAAAGTTTTTTAATACAATATAAATATGTTATAACCTTTAATCTTTAAAGCATAATGATTTTCATATCCCTTTTCTTTTCTTACAAATAATTTGTATAAATACTTATATACAATCTCTTTTATCAAATCTAATAAAATCTTAATTTTTCTCATTTTTCATTTAATATTTCTTTTCAATAAATAAAAGTCTTGATTTTTCTCCAATAGTTCGTTTCCTCGTGATCCCAATACCATATCTCATAATATCTTATCATATCCACTATTAGATCACATAGCAAACAATGATTGTTAGATCAAATATTAAGCAGTATATATATGTATATACATTATCATTATAGTCTCAACTATCAGATCACTGAGCAAGTGATGGTCATTAGATTACACAATAAGTGACAACTCATGATCACACGATAGGAAGCTTAATCATTAAGGTCTTATGCTAATAGTATCAATGTCGTTAGAACATACATCAAGTGATAGTCACTAAATCACATAATATATATATATATATATATATATATATATATATATATATATATATATATATATATATATATATATATATATTTCATTATTATAGATCTTAATCATCATATCACGTAGTAAGTGACATCTCTTGATCACATAATATGCAGCTCAACCATTGAGATTTGATACTAATGATATAAATATTGTTAAAACACATAATAAGTAGTAATTGTAAAATCATATAACAAGTAGTATTATAGGATAAAGCTACATGAGAAACACATTTTTAATATTACTTTTTTTTATAAGATATTATCAAATTATGTAATATACATGACATAGAATAAATGACAATTTATATTAAAATTCTTAACAAAATAATTGTATAAATAATTCATTATTTACATCATAATTTTATTAAATTTATCTATCTGGACCTTTGAGGACTATTCTAACATCAATTCTTTTTTTTTTCTTTCTATTGTGACACACATCCAACTATTATAGATCTTCTCATTAAAAGTTCATATAAACCTCACAATGATTTAGCAAATTCTTTCATATTTTTGTCACATCTTTTTACATAATTTCTATAATTTATTCATGATATAACTAAATGAAACAAAAAATCACAACATAAAAATTAAAAATAATATGATTTCCCTCTTTTATTATTGAAATTCATAATAAGAGTGTTTGAGCAATTTTCTTTTCCTTTTTCTTTAATAATATAACTCTAAATTTTTTTCTGTCCTCCTTTTAAGTCACAACAGTAACTTTTACAATCCATGCACACAGTGATATTTGACCAAATAAAGTTCAAATATTTCTTCTCCTCTATCTTACTTAACCTGTCAATTACTTTGAAAGGAATTGTCATGTCATAGTCCTTGAATCTCGTCAACACTCACGATACTTCACATGGTGTGGCTCAATCGAAATTAAATTAATCTCAACTAATCTAAAAGGTGAAGAAGCACGAACATTTAAGGGATTCGGAATACTTACATAGAGCAACTAATTTTCAACATTAGACTCATCATCGCCAGCAAAGATCATTGGATCTCTCAATCTCTTTACTTAATGTCACTCATTGAAATGAGATTGAAATACTTAAGTTATAAAATCATTCACAACATTCCTTCTCATCAATTCCCTTTCTTCACTAAAATTCACAAGAAATTACTCCTTACAAAATAGTTTTGAGGGGATACTAAGCAATGGGTTGAGAAGTGAAAGGGAATTAGGGTTACAAGAGAGAGAGAGAGAGAGGAAGCCATTATTTTTAATTCTAAAATAAATTTAAAAAAATGATAATTTACTTAAAAATTAATATTTATCTTTTTTTTTCAAAACTTTATAAAAATTTTAAATAGTTTCCAAAAATTAAAATAAACATACCATTGGATTTCTCATGATGTATTCTTTTTGAAAATATATTTACAAACAAATTTTAATTATAGTTTGTTAGACATGGTTTTTTAGAAATAAAAATTATATATTTATATCATGTTTCAAAAAATTCTCTAATATATTTTTAGGTTATAAATAATATTAAAATAAAGAAATATAGGTTATAAAATTTTAAGAAGGTCAACATATATTTTTATAAAGCCTTATTAAGGGAGGCAAATCAAAGACATAATACATTGAGGCATTCTTAGTTTTAGAAAGAATCAAAGAAGTTATATATATATAGTAACTCTACCTTCATTATTGGCTACAGTTTATATTCTATTTCACATTTCAACTTTTAGGTGTATTACTTATTCTATACATATGAATTCAAATGTTATAGAGATATAACTTAGTTTGAGCTATGAACAAAAGCTCATGAGCCTTCTAATTATGGAAAACAAGTAATTAAGAAACAAAGAAATTCCAATAGTGAAGGTACAATGGAAAAAATAATAAAAAATAAAAACTACTTAAGAGCTCAAGGTGAATATACTTAAAAGGTCTCATGAATTATTCTAGATTTTCAAAATAAAATTCATATAATAAAAGAATATGTAACATCTCAAGAGTTCTTATATAAATCAAAATATAACTGAATTAAATATCATTATATTTATGACTTTAAAATGAACAAGAATGCTAAAAAGGCTTGGCCTAGAGTAATCTTATAAAAAGTAATATCGACCACTGTGTATAGGAAAACTCCTAAAGTAGAGAAGTGAACATTAAATATGTTATAATAAAATATATGAAATGTTTTGATAATACCTTTGTTGAAATCTAACATTGTTCAATGATAAAAAAAGGTCAAAAGAATATTAAAGGATATTAGTATTTTATTCGTGTGATAATTTGGTGAGAAAAAATATGATAAATGCCAAACAATGTAAAAAAAATTAAAAAATTAGTAATGAAAATGGAGAATTTGATGTGTAGCTCATATAAAATTTGTTTGACAAATTTTGAGACTTATTTGGTAAAAAAATGTAAAGAAGTTTTATAAGGTTGCTATTAAAAAGATATTTTAAATCCCTTATATTATGTTATGTCAAACTAATGAGGATAGTAAGCTAACTAAGGTGGTAAGAATACAATCTTTAAGCACTTAACAAGTGGAGAGAAAAATGAAAATAAGAAAAGAAATTTGGGAAATACCTTGATTTATAAATATATTTGTAGAGGTAATCTCTTGAGTAAGTAGGTAAGCTTTCACCCCAACTTGTCTTTCGTTTTGGAAGGGACTAGTTAGATAGAATACTAAAGTGCATCCATAGAGTGTGCATGAGAGTTCAAAGCTTGATTTATAACCTATGAAGCTATTGGGAATGTGTTGAAGCTTTGTAAATAGTGAATATTGATTCTGACAAAACCTATAAATCCAAGTGGTTATTGGATGACTTGATTAATAGATTTGATAGTCTAATAAAAAAGGGAAATGAAACTTAAGTCTCTATTATACAATCCAATCAATGGATCATTCAATCTAAGAATTTTGACAAAAAAGGTCTTAAATCTTTGATTTTTTATATGTGGAGATGAGATGATTCAATGGTGATATCAGGTTATCTAATAAGGACTAAAGAGGAACAAACAATGGTATGCATGGATGTTCAAATTGTCCAATGTTTGCTGAATGGCTCTATAAAAATGGATTAGATAATCTAACGAAAACAACATATGGTTTGATGAGAACTTAGAAGTAATTAAATGAGTTCGACTAAATGATCATGGGAATTTGATGATATCAAACACACATTTGATAGTCCAAGTAGAGCAAAATTTATTTAACCTGCTTGGTCCATTGGGCTTAAGTGATGCATTTAAATATGGTAAATACCATGAGAATAAAGAAACCTAATTTTAAAAAGTGAGGAAATAAGAGAAAGGAAACTAAAAGAACAACTATGAAACAATAAGTAAGCATTTTATTATATTTGAATGTACGTATATATGATGTAATGATACTAGATTTAAATACACAAACTTGATGTAACATTGTATTGTTCTACATGTAGTACATTAGTGTATTATTGTTATGTATTGAGAGAAGATTGGTAAAGTGATTATATAAGTACTTGAATGTATGTGTACTAATTATAACTTATATGAGTAGATACATGAGCTAAAATTGAGAATGAATGTTGTGATATGTTAGATGCAAGTAAAGTATTATGAAATGTGATATAATGGCCAATGTGCCATGTGGATAAGAAAGATAGGCTAAAGGCCACTAATAAAAAGTCTAAAATCTCATGTGAAAAGTAAATCACAAGATCATCAAAAGCAAAAAAAAAAAACTACTTCATGTCCATTTAATAAAACAAAGGATAAAGTTAGCTTCCAAATAATCAAGGAATTGTTGAAATTGAGATAACCCTGTTACCTTCCCACGAAAATAGGGGGCAACAAGAAGTAACAACACTAAGGAAAGCAGCTGGTTAAAAGAAAAATTGCTCCTAAACAAGATCTTACTGAATAAAAAAAAGATAACAAATTAACAAATGCATATGAATGTTTATTTGTTTGTGAATGACATAATATGATACTGATTATTATATATGATTATGACTAATGTACGTAACATGAATCAAATACTATGATGATTCACATTTGATGATTGTGTTATTTTGCATATTGAATTTTCGACAATGGCTTAACCTATTTTGGAACTAATTTTTTCAAATGTATAATATGCACACTATGGTACTTTAGGAAATTAGTGCACTAAGTTGAATGAAAGCATAAAATAAAAGCATTTGACACAAAAATAGAATGTGTTTTAAATTTTTCCAAATATTAAAAAATTATATACTATTTCTTGTATACTAGTTGTATAATCTTTTATATTATACTATTATCTTTTACGACAATGTAAAATATATAACTTTTATATTGAAATTAGTAATATATTGTTGTTGTTCTTTTGAAATTTTTAATACTGTGATAATAAAATGATGTATGCATAAATAAATTTTGAATATGTATCTAATGGAAGAATAGTTATTGTATATGGCACTCAAGTATGACCCAATATCAATGTCACAAAGAGTTAGCCTTTTACTCTTAAGGGAGGAGGGTCACATGCTCTAAACACTAAGTCCATTTTCATAAATCCTTTGTCTTTATGCATCTTCATCATCCACAATGATGAGATCATTGTCACAAATATGGATAGGTTTTATTTGTATAAAGAATGGAATGATGGACCATGCGACCCATGCATTAGATGTAGGTTGGCTCATTGTGTCAAGGGTGGGGTGAGTGATTTGAAAGGACCCAACAATGGATCCAATATTGAGTCCTTGGGTTAAAAAGGGAGAAATGGGTCAAACCCATGGGGCAAAAGATAGGCATTGGGGTTGGGTAATGGACCCTTAGCCTAGCCACCAAAATAAAATGTATCAAAAGCAAACAGTGGGCTACAACTTGGGTTGTGGCCAAAACTGAACACCAAACAACAAATGATATTCATATAAGCCATCCCCTAACATACCTCCTTTGAAAACCTTCAATAAAAACATTCCACCCCATGGATCATTCCATATAAATAATCTTTTTTCATTATTAATATTACATTCAAAAAACATAACATCCATAATTTAATCATGTCACTAAGGCAAGTAATAGGGAAGGTGATCGTTTGAAAATTATTCAAACTTGTTTTAAAATTAACTTTTGTGAAGTACTAATTAGAAATATTTTATTTTATCTTCATAGTGGTTCACAACCTAAACAATTAAGAAAGATGAGAGAAAGAAAGAAGGCACCCCTTCTCTCTTTGATAAGACCTCCAAAACCTTAATAGTAACCTTAACCAATATACTAGTTTTATTGTTAACGCTAGAACTTGTAAGAGACTTCAAAGTAGGTAAATTAGGAACTACCTCCATGGGCAAGGAAAAATGCACCATGTCTTGTAAAAAAGAAACATGCATAAAGAAATTTGGATGAATGTGTTGACAACCAGAGATCGTTACCCCAAGAAGAGTTGTCTTTCATCTTAAAAAAAAATTTTGATGGGAAGAGAATACTACAAGAAGAGAATAAAATTCCTCTAAAGCAAAAGACAAATGTCCTAAAAAAGAGCAAAGAAAGATGCTCAAATTCCATCACACTTAAAAGGGGAGGGACAAAGCAACCCTATCAAGACAAGAAATTGCGAATCCTATCCAAATTGTTGTTCATATTTTACTATTTATGGCATGCATAACTTTGGTTCTATTTATAAACTTTGATTAAAGAAAAGAGTAATAATCAAACTTTAAGCTTTTGGTAAATAATAAATTTTGTGATTAAAAATAATTTTTTAAAAAATTTTAAAAAATAAAACAATTTTAAATAATCTTAAAATTTTAAAAAATGAGAACACCTTTCAAAAATTCACTTCCGAATTTCCAAAACATCAAAAATTAAATCAATAAATTTCACATTTTCTTTTGTATTTTTTTTATTTTTTGTAGATTTTTTCAAAAGTTTTTTTAATTATAAAGATTGTAATCCAACAGAACCAAAACCATAGTAATTGAATGGCAAATCAAAATAAATCCTTGTATAAATAATTTCGATTAGATAATAACACTCCCCTCTCGGTAGTACGATTAAAGTACAATATAAGTAACTCTTTCACGCTCTATCTACATAATTTCCATACCACATTGCTGCTAATGCATTTAATTAAACTTAGACGGCAATCAGTAACCTCTTCAATATTAACCTCTTGTCACTCGATTGTGCATTAGTCTTAAGTTTCCCTTACAAGACTTGATACCTTAGTCTCGAAGAACACATTTATTACTTTCACAAAGCCCAGTCTCCTTGGAGATAGATATATAAAGAGTGTGCCATCCACGCTTGGTTCAAGTGTCCCTAGTGCTGTTCTTGATCCATTCTAAGTACTTCTCATTCCCACCATTAATTGGTAAGGCAATGACTTCGGGGACCCTACAAGAGCAAGATTCACACAGCTCCTAAGCTTCCATGAAACTTACAGAAACCATCACATATGAGCGAAGCCTACTCGTATTCGTGGTTGGCTTTAACGTGCTCTGTCAAAGAACTCAGAAGAGATTCCCTTGTTTTGATGATCAGCAATTCTTCCGAATCATTTTGTATCTGCAAAGCCAAGGAAACTGTGAAATAGAAGAAGCAACACAGAAATGGTCACGCAGTGGGGAAATTAATATCAGCTAATGATAGGCAGAGGAAGCTTATGAGCTTAGCACCTTGCCATCCCACCAATAAACAGATTCAATGCCTGCAATCAAATGAGAACATAGTACACGGTTAGCACAAAAAAATCATGTTGCAAATAATAGAAATAACAATGTAGCAGATAATAACATCAACCGCGGTGCATTTGCACGTTTATATGTACATGAAGTAACGTTTTCTTGCACATTTCAATCTCTAACATATTAAAGAAGGAAGGCAAAAAAAAAAAAAAAAAAAAAGAAACATTCATGAGGGATGTACATTCACTTACTATCTTCAGAACTAAATTACTTACGAAAATCACAAGCAACCAATGTGCATCACATTTTACTAAATCAATCTCTTAACGAGAATTCACAGTTGTTGAACCTCTTAATCGTCTTCCTCTGAAATCTGTATTGAGTTTTTACAAATGAAAATAGTGACTTAAATTAGGTTCACATAACACGATGCAATCAATCAAAGAAATGAAATCAGGATACAAATATCAACAGAAGCATTTATGCAACATACAACCACAGAAGGAAGCCTACACTACCTTCAAGATGGTTTGAATGAATCAACAAGTGAACCTTATAGACGACAACATCAACTTCACATAGTACAACATGTTATCTAACGTAATATTAAACAAAAACAACCAAGAATGATTTGATTAAATTTATTTTACAAGAAAGGGTTCTTGATAATTTTGCCATTTGTACTTCAGAACTTTGTTGTTCAACTGCTTCAAAATTCTGGCAGCAAACTCATATAATTGGTTTGTCAACAAATCTTAGAAAGAAATATTCCAAGGATGCATGGATGTAGTATGACAAAAGTTTTGAAAAAACATAGATTTTACAAAATTGGCACCTTGGTTCACATGAGATGACTAAGACCGTACCTGGCACAATGTTGACACAGGCAGCAAGCTTTTCTTTGACAATGCTATTTGCAAGTTTCACACCTGAAAAAGTTACCCCTCATAACAATATGACTATAAACAGCAAATGCAAAGAACAATGGCCCATTGATGTCGTTAAACCCTGAAGCTCAATTTTGGAAAGGTTACTAAAATGATTTAATCAAGACCCACTAGTAGGCTGCAAAGGCTTAATCAAATGGGTATTGAAACTTAAAAGGGGAGGAGTCCTCCATCTACAACAAATAGAAGAGGATTTATTCATGGTTTAGTTTCCTATAATATATTGAAAGGCCAAATTTTCCTAGTGGACTGTACTATTTTGGAGTAAACGAAGTATTTATCATTGTTAGAATAAGCTTCAAGAAAAAGAGAAAGAGCTTTAAGAGAATGAGGATGGGCTTGAAAACAACGAGAATGAGAGATTGAAAAGGGTTTTAGATAAGTTAACCTATGTAACATTCTCAAGGAAATATTCAGAGAGTGCAAGAAACTCCTGAACATAATCATAGCACAAAATGAGCTAAAACTAAGAGAAAATGATACAAGGACAAATCCTTTGGTTTTAAAGGTTCTTCAATGCAGAAAAGAATCACTATGAACAATTTTCTGTAAAGACAGCAAAAAAATTATTATGGACAAATTTATGTATAGTCAATAAAAAATGTCCAAATGAATAAGATGATAATAATAGCAAGATATCTGAGACACACCTGCATCTCGGTTTGGAACAGTAACATACACAACAATGGTGGACACAATATTAGGAGCAGCCATTCCGACAGATTGAAAAGCTTGAGATGGTTGATTAGAAAATTTTGGTCTGCACTTTTTTCAACAAATAGTCAATGTCGGAAAAGTTGGTACATAACAAAAAGAAATACACACCCAAACAATAAGAAAAAAACTAGATTTTAAGAAATATGGCATATAAGTGGTTGAAACATACAATTCTCTTCAAAACTCTCTTTCACCAATAATAATGCCGAAGGGTTTGCTGTCAATTTTATGAAATATGAAAGGACTTGTCATGCACAAGCAGATTATGAACAATAAACATAAGCAAATAATATCAAGACAAATTACTACATTTGTCAACCAATAATTGCATTAGTTGTTTTGATAGTACAAAAATTAAAAAAAACCCCAAAATATGCAACAAAAGTGAACAATGTAACTTCTATTCAATCAAATTCTTTTAAATCAATTAGAGGCCTATCTATGCTTAAATTAAAATTCAGAATGTTAAAAAAAGTTAGAAATAACTAAAATTTGTGTTAGGATTTAATTCAACATAATTGATAAGAACAAAGTGAAAATATGATTGATAAAAATAAAGACATCAAATTTACATAGTTCAAATCATGTTAGGCCTATATTTATGAAAGAGAAAGAAATATCTATTATAATAAAAGCCATAGATATAAAGCATGAACTCATACTTGAATAAAAAGTTCACCCAAATAAATTTGATGTTGTAAACATGAAAGAATATTATACTATCTTACAAAACAAGACAAGAACTCTTAATCTCTCACAAAAGTAAAAACATAAACATAATGCTATCTTTGACTTCAAGAGAACTATTTTGCTCTTAATCTCATTTGCCCATATTTCATAATCTTTATGATATTTATAGATTGTAAATGAATACTAAAAATCTTAATATTATAATTATAATCATACTTAGCTAATCATAAACATAATTTTCTTCCAACCATGATTGTTGATTTAACATTTAAAAATGTGAAAGACATCATCTTCTAAAAGTTAACAAAGTTAACCTCTATGTTTGAATTCACGAAATGATAAGAATACTTTTGGTTAAAATTAAATATTCCTATCCAAAACTAGAACATCATCTGCTAAATATTTTTAATTAAGTAATGCTTAAACTTGATGCAATTAAGAAGGTTTGTCATCATATCTATAATACTATGAACTATATCAAATTTTATCACCTCAACATCACCCTCACATATGATGTCTCAAACAAAAATAAAATTTCATATAAATACACTTTGTCATTTTATAAACCATTTGCTATTTAATTAAGAATATAATGCTTTAAGAGTACAAGTAATGGTAATTTTTGATATTCTAATAAACTCATCATATAGACAGCTTAACCAAATAATTTCTCAAATTGATTCAATGTTACATACTCAACTAAAGTAATGGATAAAATAATAATAGACTAGAACATCTTCCAAATGTAAACACAAACTATTAATGACCTCATATCAATGTCACTCACAAAATTGAAGTCAACATAGCCAATTAGTAAGGTACCATTTTTTTAAATAGAAAAATAATATCTTTTTGTACCATTTAAGTATTATAACATCTATCTTTTTGTTTACAAATATAACTTTTTTATGTTAATCATGTAACTACTAATAGTGTTAATAGCCAATGTAATATATAAATGAGTAGAAATCATAATACACTTTGTTACTATTATACCATTTGATAATTGCACTATTTGTTTGATGACAACAAAACTATTGTGTTATGTTTAGTAATATTTTTCTTAAATATTGATTTTAAATCATATATATTCAGAGTAATTAAGCTAATCATATAAAAAAGCTTGATCATATAAATCAAGACGTTTGACGAAAGCATTTGGGTAACAATTATAACTAGCATAAGAATAAACACAAGCTCGAGCAACATGATAAGAACATATTCATTGAATCTCTTTATTTTAGTAATTAAAATATCAAAATTTATAGCAATTTTTGTGAGGCACTTAGAATTTAGCTATGAGTAAAAATGTTTAAATGTTTTTGAAAACATCTATTTTACTCATGAAATTTTTAGTTCAAAGCATATATTCTATTTAGATTTTTTATTTATATATTCTACGTCTTCAAACATTACATTCTTAATAAATTACATCATTCAATATTTTTCAAATCATGTTAGAATTGAAAAAGAATGATTAAGTGAAGATTGTATGTTCAGTACTAATCGTATTTGTATGGTCTTACCCATTGCACAATACGAATAGTTATAATATAGGATTGGACAGCGCATCGATCACAAACAATCATGTATTATATGCCTAAGTTATACTATTTGTACCACTATAATATCCCTATTATACAAATACGCTGATAATTTATCCAAGGTGTCTTTTTCGAGATTAAGTGTTCTTGATCTTCATACAATACGATGTTACCTTTCATACTAGTACAACACATTAATTATAAGGATTGAACTAAGTGATAATACAAATTGAAATTTGTTGTATTGGTATACTAGGACAATCTTCATATCGTATGAGTACGCCACGCATTATCCTAAGAGATGTCAAGAGCTCATAATCTCCATACAGTACAATGATATTCATTATAATAATATGATTCATTTATCTGATTAAAGAGTTGAAGACTTTAACTAAAGAGTCAATTTTCGTCGTACATGTATGATACTACTGTCATATCTATACAATATCATTTCACCTGAGAACCTAGTATTAAGATTTAATTATATATTAAATAGATTTGCACTATAATAGTATGATAAACTTATTGTGCTAATATGATCTATCATAATCAGTGAGTATAAACTTGTCATAGAACTTATTATAATATATGATTTTGCATCATATAACATTTTTTTGATAGCTCAAATTTGAATGTTGTGCAGTTTATTTTAGCAATACCGTCTAATGTCTTTGTTGTATTTATATGATCTATTTATATAAAAAAGGAATTAGCTAGACAATAGAAATTTCTTAGACAATGCTGTCAATGGTGCATCGTACTTGTACAATCGTAAAATATGATCAATTCAAGATACAAATAATGATTAATTTAATAGGTTTTTGACATAGAATTTTGGAGCCATTTGAGATCATTCTTGGGGGTATATATATCTAAACAATAGAGAAAAGATTGATACTTGCTTATCTTTTCAAATAACTTTCTATTATAATCATCTTACACTTAGAGAATGATTTGGTGAAAGGAAAAATCGTTACTCTTTATTCATTATCATATAAACCATTACTGCATACTTCATTGAGCTAAGTTCGATCACTTCCTTGAGCTTTATTGTATACCTTTTTATGTTTGTTTTAATATGATTATAGTATGTCTCTTGTTTTAAATTGTGATTGATTATAGCATCAATTGAATTGAGCTATTTTGCTTTTCTTATCCTATTTTTTGGGACAGCCTGCTTTTTTCGTTTTATTGGGTTTTATTAAGTCGTGATTATTGGCTTTTATTAAGCCAATATTGTTGGCTTTTATTGAGTCAATTGTTGCCTTTTATCAAAGTCGGTATTATAAGCTTTTATTAAGCTAATGTAATAACCTTTTACTAAGTCAATGCTGTAACCTTTTACTAAATTGACGGTGTAGATTTTTATTAAGTAGGTATTTTAGTAGATTGTCTAACAATTTGGTTGGGATAGATATTGATCTGATTTAGATCGAACCATTTGAAACTCTTAAGTGTATTTTATTTTCTCTACAATACAACTAGTTTTCAAAGCCTAATAGCATTTTTATTATAATTATTGATTCAATAGCCAACAATTAAGAAAAAAAATCTTTCATTGCGATATTAAGTTATTGAGTTAGCTTGAGTTGTGTAGAATACACACCCCCTCTTGTGGTATATAACTCTTTTGATACAATAGATATTACCGGCTACCTTAAAATAAGATACCTTTTTCATGTATTTATAGTCATTTTTTGAAGCAATGTTGAAGCAAGCTCTTTTTTACTTCCTAAAACACAATGCACACAAAAAGAAATTTTACCAATGTTTGTTTGTGCAAAAAATATTTCTAAGTTACACCTTTCCTACACATATGTCCTAACCTCATGTCAAAATTTGGTAGTATCCTCTTTTGCCAAGGATGATGAAGAAATTATCACATTAGCAATCATTGTTGCTCATTATAACACATAAAGATTATCAATTCTACCTGCTTTCATAATAATAAAAAATACTTTTACTTTAAGAATTTTATACTCTCCAATAAGGATACAACCATAACCACTTAATGCTCCCAATGAAATAAGATTCTTCTTAAGCTCTAGATCATGCTTAATATTTTTATGATATCATCATGCATCTTTATCTTTATTATACTTAAACCAACTATTTTGCACATAATATTATTTTCTATCAATATAGTACTACTATTAAATGACTCATAAGATAAGAGATAAGCTTTATTTGAAAACATGTAATATGAACTAGTGATTTCAAGAATCTAATTATCATTTTTTCTAATTCCTACAATTACTAAAAGAACAATAACTGAGGTTTTTACATTGGCACTTTTTTAGACTTTATTAGTCTTTTATTGATTTATCATTCATTTGGTTGGTGTTGATCTACTGCTCTTTTCTTTTTAAGATAAAAATCTTTCTTGTTGTACACTTTTATCTTAGAATAATTGCAAATCATAATTTTATATTTTAACTTAAATTTGTTTCTACTATATTTTTGGTTAAATTCTATTTCTATAAATCTCTCCCTAATCATTAATCGTTGAAATTTTTTCTATTTTCATCATTTTTAAGTTTAGCCATAACATCCTTTGAAAAAAGTGAAGTACTCATATCTTCTAAGATAATTGTTTTTTTTTCTGTATAACATGATGTCATGAAAATATTTTTATGAGTATGATAAAAAACACTAATAATAATAATGCCCAATATTCATCTTCTACCTTAACTTCAATTACTTTTAAATTTCTAATTATTGAATTAAACTCATTCAAATAGAACTTGATGGGCATACCTTGTATATGAAACAAATAGTCTTTGCTTTTACAAAGCATGATTAAGAGGCTTTTATTATATATACATAGATTTTAACTTGAGTCATAGATTAGTAAATATGGTCTCCTCCAAGAACTCAATCAACATCCAATCTAATAAAGATAACAAGATTCTTGTAAAAGTTTTTTCATCCATATTTTTTTGTTGTTGTTATAAATTTGGCCATTTTTAAGGTCTTGTTGTACTAACATTCCTCTCATCTTGGTTTCCATAGCCCAAAACTCTAAGATTCATCAAATTTCTTATCTCATATTTTTCTCCCATGAAATTCAATTAAGATTCTACCAAGTTATTAAGATTCAATGACACAAAGTTAATATGAGCACAACAAAAACAAAATTGATGGGAACAATAATGACAAAATGAAAAAAAATGAAAACACAAAATTAATATAGTTCAAACAAAATTAGGTTTATATTCACAAAAAGGAAGAAGAGAATCACTATAACCAAAGCCACAAATACAAATTACGAAATCACAAGAATAGAAGAAGTTCATCCAAAGCACCTAATATCACAAGCATAAAAGAATATTAAACTCTCGCAAAAAAAATGATAAGATCCCTTAATCTCTCTCATATGAGAATGAACTCAAATAGAGTAACATCTCTTCCTCTCAAGAGAATCCTTTTCTCACTTTTGCTTGCTCTCATCTTCATAAACTCTATATTATTTATAAATTACAAATCATATGCATTTAATATTAAAAGTTTAAGACTACAATTATGTTTATATTTAACTAATCATAATCATTTTTTTTAAATCTCTAATCATAATTATATAATTTTACACTTAAACATATTATAAAAACCATCTTCAATAACTAACAAATATTCTATATTTAAATTTATAAAATAGTGATAGATTAGAATAATTTTGAGTTGATATTTAATATCCAATTAACATTTAAACTTTAATTATCTTAATGCTAATCTCATGAAATGGCATTGCTATGAATTTGGGATACTTTGTATAAATTTTTGTACCTCATTTTCTCTATTTTCTTGCATATTTTCGCTATCCCTATACTCATGTTAAATATATTGCTCCCTGCTCCCTCCCTCCCTCTCCCTTTTCCTTCCCCCTTCTCTCTCTATCACTCTCTCTCACACACACACACTGGCTGTCCATGTGCTTTGACGCAAAAGAGTTGATCATTCACAATGAAGACATTAAGCTTCACAGATCAGCGATTTACCGAAACAGATATCATGATCAAATAAACGAAAAGAGATCGATTAGGGTTTCTCTGATTATTAACCTCAGAAGCAAGGAGCGACTTGACGGAGCGCACCCCGTCTTGTAGGCGATAGCGGATAAAGCTCCAAGGCTCAGGATCCAAAGTGCGCCGGCTACGGGAAGTCGCCTGCTGCGAAGAGGAGCTGCGGCGGAAGAGGTGCGGTTGTGAAGTGGAGGGACCGGGAGGGGTTTCAAGCGGCTCAAGAGAAACATGCCAGCGTGGCACTAAAACCGGCTTTTTTTTTAAAATTCTAAGGTGAGCCCTAAACTTGAAGCATTTAATCAAAACCAAAGTACCTGTTGCTTTTCAGCCCGCTTCGTTGTTACTAAGCAAACCATATGCAATAACAAGTGCGGTTCTTCTCCCTTCTCTATTAAAAAAATTTCTGAAAACCAATTTTGAATTACACAATACCAATGTTTACAAAACTTGTTCTCAGAAAACAAATGTTAGCCAGTTTAACCTATTCAGCCAAACTAAGCATTACTTCAACTCATATTTTCAATTAACCAATAATCATTTAAGATTTAACCCACTAAGATAATTCATTAGCACAATTATTTGCCTTTTTGGAAAATTTGTGTGATCTCGATTTGGCTTGAACCATCAACATCAAATGATTGTAGTCACAAGCTAACCTATAATGCCAATCAACCATCGTCACCAATCAACTATCGACATTGGCTGAACTTCCATCATTAGTCTTTTCGTTCCCCACAAACCCTTATTACCAATCAAAAATAAAAATTTTTATAAAACTTCTCTATTAACCCATTAATCTAATATTGACCAAATAGAAAGGAAGTTAATAGCCTTTCGTTTAGTAGATATTTTTATAAAATAATAGTTAAATGAGAAAGCTTGTTTTTTTTTAATAAAAGCTTACATCAAATGTCATTTTAAAAGCATAACAAAGCAATGGGACCAAGTAAGTTCATTGTTGAATCAATGTGAGCACATGAAAAATAATAAAAAATTGCTTCTTCTATCCTTTACATCTATATCAATCCCATTTTCATAATCCACCTATCGGATTGTCAATGTTCTTTTGACCATTCACTCAGATTTCATTGGATAACATTAAGATGCTCTCACTACTATCTTTTTGTCTTCCAACATAAGAAATATCTTTTCATGTACTTCTTATTATTAGCTACTCTTTAAAGATTTTCTCCAAAGATTTACAACACAAGTGTTCGAAAAACCATTTAGATGAATCATGTTCATCAAGTCCCTTGTTTGTATTGTCATCCACATAGCTACATTCGGATGGTAAGCTGATTTCTTATTTTCTTGTGAATATGAACTTCATAAATTAAAAGTGTCGTGCCATATATACACATAGGTTCACCACTTAATTGAGAGGTGTCTTCTATTTCACATGAGTTTGGAGGAGTGTCTCAAGGCTCTTGCAATTAATGCAGGCATCGAACCTCTTGTTACCCTAACAGGTGATCTTATGTCCATCCCTTTATGTCTAATAACTTAAACCATTTTTGTTTTTTTTTTCTTGCATTTATGTGTATAAACGAGCTCTCTACTCATTCTTGTTTTCTTCAAGTATCTGCTTGTAGTGTGGAAGGAGTTAATGAAGGAGAATAGAGGTTTCTTTCAAGCTTATCAACAATATCTTTAACCAATGTCTCATTCTTGTAAGTCTTATACACGGCATTTACTTGTTTTCTTGAGTATTAAAGTTATAAATCTCCAATATTATTTTTTAAAACTATGTTTTTACAAATAAATTACTGCAGAATGCATCAAGATTCAAGAGAAGATGTCACAGAAAATGAGAAAATGTTGTTGTATCTCATATACCAAAGGAGTTGGATGATTGGATTACATGATCACAAGCATTTATACAAACTATATGTTTAATGCTTTTTCAAGTCATCATAGAAATAAAATATGGGTGATGCATGCACCGATTTATTGTCTATTATTGAGGCTATCAACAACAATTACTAAGTCATGATATCAAAATGAAACCCCTTCAATACATGCACCAACATTTTCAAGCGAATAAATCCAATTTTGGAAGCAAAATAATGTTTTGGTGTTCATATCCTATTGGGTGGTGGTTCTATTTATTAGTTTAATTTAATACATTTTTAGAAAAAAAATGAAGAGAACTTGTAAATATCATACCAAATGCCTCTCAAAAGAAACATTTTTTCAAAAAAATAAGGAATCAAAATCTTATGATTAAAGACATCTATCACTGATAAGAAAAATAAAAAAAAACATAATTGAATTGATAAGAAAATAGAGTTTTAGGTTGTCAATAGTGATCGAATTGATAATAAAAAAAATTCTTGATACAATCAACCATCTTAATAATATAGAAAAAAAATTGATCAATATCTCTTAAGTTTGACATAATGATTATTTATTAATAAATAACTATATTAATTAAATGATGGAACACTTGAGATTAATTTTCACATAATACATAATTCATCTAAAAGATCTAATGAGTTCTGAGTTCAATAAATCTTATCTCAAAAAAGGATAAACATGTTTTACTTATAATCAAACCATGGATTATTAACAAATATCACAAGCACTCAAAAGTCTTCCAAGTCATAGAAAACCATTTTTGCTCCAATTAACCCAATAACCATCTAGTTGTAAATGTTCATGATAAAATGAATGCTTGCTATATTAGAAAATGGTCTTACCAATAAAACATTTTTAATCTATTCAAATCAACTGAATTATAATCTTGAAAGCTTATAAAACAGATTGCACAGAAATAGCAAAAAGAAAGAACATAAGCAAGATTGATCAATGTGTCAATAATGCTAAAAAAAATTTTTGATAAACAAACACCACCAGGAAAAAGAGAAAAAAAAAATGCATGAGCTGCGCTTAATATGAAAGCATCTGTAGGTGGCTGCTGTTGCACTGTTGGTTTATAATCTTCAAAGAAACCCTAAAACACAAAAAATGGATTTGGAAAAGAAATGCAACTTAGTAGACGTGGAACATCTAAAGCTTATGTAGGCTTTGATCTAATTTTTAAGTACGAATACAAGACTACATTTTACAAAACTTGTTCAGAAATCATAAATAATCGAGAAAGCCATTCCCAGCTTACAAGCTTTCTGGAAAGGCTTCTTAAAATAATTTTATAGAAAAACAACTTCTTTGTTCTGCAAAATGACAGTACTATCAAGAAAAGATAAATTATAAAATAAAAGTGTTATAAAAAGCTGAGTTTAAACTGCAGGAAGAGGACAGAAGAACAGATATTTCAAGGACTCCTCGATAGGACTAATTAGTGTAGAGCTTTTATACAATAACAAAACCAACCTCAAACCGAGTGAGACGATAACGCACCCGACAGTGGAGGGTGGGATAGATTGCAGGATGCTTGGCACATGTGAAACAGCACAAGTGGGATAGTAAAGCAAACAACATGCGAACTCATAACATGGTAGAAAATCTGAGTGCAATAATGAACATCTACATGTGTTACTTGTTCTACACAACATGATCCCCATGATAAGTGTGGCGTAAACGTTCTACATGCGATGATTGTTACACCCACCACGAACATGATACGTAACTGCATGCATATAAAAAAAAATTATCAATTTTATTGTTATAAAAAGAGATTATTATCATAGAATATTATATATCTAAATCTCTATATAAAAAAGAAGAAGAGTGATAAAAGGAAGGCATCGCCAACTTTTGACAAAAATACTCTATTTATTTTTCTAATTTTTTTTAATTATTTTAGACTTTCATTGTATCGTTATAGTTCTGAAAGAAAGTTTATTATTGAAAACTTGGAATAAAATATTTTACAAATACATAGAGGACCCACTTTAAAGTAGATAAGTAATAGATGCCAATAAAACTAAAAGAGTTCTATCTTGTAACTCTAAGAAGAGATCAATAAATGATTTGATGGCAATAGTGTTTGCAATGACTAACAAGGAAGAAACATTACTATCATTATGGACCTTAATATCATAGCCTCCAAATGTAGCACAACGCATCGACAAATGCTGAACCTAAGATGCAACACAATCAAACCGAGTGGTAGCTATGAACCAAAACTAAAAGTAACAAACTTCTTTAGTTTAGAATTTTTTTCTTAAAATCAAAAATGATTAAAAATTTCTATTGATATATATATATATATGATGAGTATAATCATAACTCAAATATGATAAACAAAATCTCATATATATTATTTTAAAAAAATACAATTATTTTTGTATAAGATAATATGATTTAATATTATTTAAATTTTTTTATGATATTTATTTGTATTATAATGTCTATATATATTGTCTTTTATCATTTGTGATATCATTGTAACTAAATATCACATTCATCTCATTATATCTTATCTATGCTTCACAAATTGGTAGCCTCAATTGAAGTAGGGAATTTAGCCAAAGTAAGCAACTTAATGTCTTATTGTCTTAAGGCTTACAAAATACTTAAACCACAAAAGTGTAGTCATTGTCCATTCACAAGCAGTCATTTTCAACAGTCAATTTAGAAGTATTCTTATAGTCTAATACTTAACTCCAATCCTTAAGTATGTGAATGCCAAGGCTAATAAAGAACTTAGGCATACATATTATTTCCCAAACCACAACGAAGAGAATGACAATGAAGTTCACTTCTTGAAAATAAACATTGATTCATCCATTCCAACAAAGTAAGTATTGATGTAGGCACATAAATGTGGGTGAGAGAATATATTTTGGAATGGTGGTCAACATACAATTGATCCACATGAGCTGGCATGCCAAGGACAAAAACCGAGCAACCCCACTAAATGATCCTCTCCCAAGAAACTTAGATGATGTGGGAGAAATTTGCAACAACAAGCTTGCCAAATCTCAAAGGAATCTCCATGTTTCTCCCTTCTAGGCCACCTAAAGCCTAAAATTCTAACAATCTATAGATTCATGCAAACAACAAAAAAAACTAAAGCTAAGGGTAAGGAACACTTTCTACTATTAGGAATTGATGCATACAAAAGTAGGTAAACTAAAGTTAAGGAAAAGAAAGATACTTTGATGTTAAAAGTTGGTGCACACAAGAGAAAATATGCAAAAATTAAGAGATGTAGGACCTTAAGAACTACTAACTCTTTTAAAAACAATCGTTGATAGGGAAACCACATATACTAGCCTTCTAATGCATTCATCACATCCAGAAGAGCAAGAACAAATGTCTAGAATAATTAGCATTCAAGACTATAGTGTTCAAGCACATGGGGTTGTTGGACACAAAATTACATGGACGCCACTTACTATCCCTTTCACATAGGCCCACATGAATTCTTATAACATCCCAAAAGAGGGACAAACAATTGTGACTAATTTAAATTCGCAGGATATTAAAATAAAGAATATTAGAAAGTATTGATGACTCTAAAGAGCTATGAGGTAAAAGTCAAGGGAAATAATTATGATTTTTATTAAAAAAACTTTTTTTTGAAATTTTATAATTTTTCTAAAATTATTAGTAAACATTTTAAGGTTATGAGAAATGAATCGTACAACACAAATAGTAGATTGTACTATATAATGAGGAACATGATGAGGAAAAGCTTAATTGAGTGAATCATATAGTACTATATCAAAAGATAATATGGTATGATTAATAAGAGAAATTAAGACAAAAATGACTATTAAGAAAAGTTAGAATCATATAATATGATATTTAGTAATTGTGCAATATGATCAAAAGAGAGAATGAAGAGAGAGGTATGTAAATAAATACAAAAATTAAATAAATAATTTAAAAATATTATAAAATCATTATATAAGTATATTTTATATTGAATAAAATATTACCACAATAGATCAAACCAAGTAATAAAACAATATTGGAGTATATAAGTATGAAAGTAAATATTTATATATATGCTTGTATATGTGTATATATATATATATGTGTGTGTGTGTGTATGTATGCATACGTGTATAAATATTAATATGTATGTTTTATTCACATAATAAGCCCTTACATCTTTTATATACACAAAACATTCTCAAATTTTCATGTCGTGTCACCTATATGTTATTATAATGTAATTGTTTAATATACATATATGGTCAATAATGTTATGCACAAAATATAAAATAATAACTATTTGAATCTTAATTATTTCATTTTATCTATGGGATCTTTAGAGATGACTCTTCTATCAATTTTGTTTATATCCTTTGCTTTTTGCATAATAGAAATAAACTCAGGAATCATAATATACTAATTTTAGATATGTTATTTAATTGCTTATATTGTTTGTGTTAACTTTTTTAAATGTTACAACTTACCAAATGCTAACTTTTTTAAAATTTATTACGTAAGATAATAAATAAAACTCACGCAAATCAAAAGAATCGCACATGTAAAACCTTAAAATCATGCCCTATTATATCTCTTCATGCATGCCCTATTAATTGCTATTTTTTTTTTTTTTTGAATAAAAAAAAAACAAATCCTTAGCATGATATTCCAATGATCTTATTTTAATAATAATATTTTCCCTCTTATCATAACCCTAAAAAGAAGTTAAACACTATTATTTAATACTTACAGTTATTAAACTTATTTTATCTTTTTCAAAAAATCAAAAAAACTATTCTACCCTAATAAAACCTATTTCATTTCAATCAAAATTTGTCAAACATATTTGTGCTCCCATTCCATCCCACTAAGTTTACATCTCATTGCAGTTCAAACACCCATCACCCAAACAAACAAAACCCTAATCAAGCATAACAATCTTAAGTCGTTTATGTGGTTTAGCTTCCTGAGATTCATCACTTGTTGTACTGTGCTTGGAAGGCATGTTTCCCCCATTGATAAGTGCATTCCTATCACTATCATCACCATCGTCATCATCATCAATACAAAAACTGCCATTCGCAGGGCCAACCACCTTTGTGGATGAACTTACAGAAGCCTCGGCTGCTGCAACAGCTTCTTCAGTGTGGAGATCAGTAACTCCCAAGAGCAAATCCTGCAAACCTTGAACAATTAGGAACCAACAACCTTCTTTCCGGTGCCAATACTTTTAAATAATATAAGATTAACAAGTATAGTGTACCATCTCTATATACTCCTTCTCATTATCATCCAACACTTCAATATCAAAGTTTGGGCAGGTATTATCCTGGAAAAGCCAAAGAAGAAGAACCCGTGTAAGCAACAAAAAACTTGTAATGTGCCAAGATGGACCTAAGATTATTACTCCCCATACCCGAGAACTCATCTCCAAGTCTTTATTAGCTTTAGCCATGACTTCAATGAAGTCCCTCACTTTTCCAAGAACTGAAAGCCATTCATTTGTAAGCATGTGCTTCGAGCAAATATTAAGGTAAATAATTTACAAAAGCACACATCAAAAGTTTGATCAAGTAATTACAAAGAAACACCTTTCGGGGATTATTGCCTGTTAACGGGCAATATTCTCCATGGTCAGTTACAACAAATTATCACCGTCCAATGGGAGACAAGGACACCACTCATAAAAGGGGTCATCTTGGCTGTTGGGGATTGTTTGTTCAATGACCGAATGAAGATAAGAGGGCACGGGCACTCAATATCATAAAAGGCCTTACCCATAAATATGGTCATCATGGAGGTTGATGTTTCGCTTGCATACAAGACATCATGCTCAATGAGTTCCCTGAAGCCTTTTCAAGTGCTTTTCAATAGTTTTGTTCATGGTTTTTTGTGTTTTAGAGAGATGAAGAGGGGAGAGAAAGATTTTTCAACTACTAGTTTGTCAATTCCAGATGACCAAAGTCGAATTGTTGAGCTGATCGACAATCATTCGACTATTATTAGATGGACAATCGTATCACTTCTATGTCACCATCAAGCATTTTGACATCCTACATCAGGCGGTCCAATAACAATGCTTGCAGTAACATTTGGGAGAAAAAAGTGAAATTTTTGAAAGAGTTCCATAAGGCAACTTTAAAGATGTTTGGGATTCTTAAAAAAAATGAAATTTTGCAAATTTTTTTTGACTTATCATTTCTGATAGATTTCACATATTTTTGTATCTTTGGCATTTTTGAGATAAGTAAAACTACTTTTAAGATAATTGAATAATACTACAATACCGCATGCAAATGTTAATAAATTTGATAGATTGATTATAATTTGCAAAGTAACATGCAAATGAGTACTAGTGGTAGTTTTTGAGACCACATCATGCTTGTCCATGAGGTCAATCTCCTGATCATTTGGACCATTCATCAAGATGCGTAGTTACCACAAACCCATGCTTATTATTGATGGAACATCTCTTCTAGGGTGATTTCACAAAACTTTTGACTATTATGGTCGGCATCAATAGAAATAACAGGTTGTTCCAATTGGTACTTGTGATAGTTAGAGAACGACAAATGATGAAGGTTTCTATCAAAATTTACCATAACTGATTGCGCTAACCTATCATGACCAAACGTATGCATCATAAGCAACAGCCATATTGGGCTGGCCGATGAGGTCTGAGGCATACTTCCATGGGTTGTGCATTGTTATTGCTTGTGCCACTTCAAGGAGAGCTTCAAGAGAGTTCTTATATGACTTTGTATGCAATTAATACACATGATGTATGGAAGAATGCAATTTACAGGAAGCTAGATAATATGCTCTCATCCAAGAGAGTTTTATTTCCACAATGGTTTACTTTCCACGCATTAAACCTCTCATCAAGTGCATAACCTCAATGGTTAAGCTTACTCTCATTAAATATTTAAACTCAATGACCATCCTTCATTAGATCAAATTAAATCTGAAATATAATGATCTTACATTGTGATCTATGATCAAACATACTCTCTCCCATTAAATTCTTGTATAACTAACAAAAGTCTTAAAATCTATTTTGATTTTATAAATAAGTGTCAAAATACTTCATCCTTGCATCCTTTTTGTCTTTAAGAAAGTTATAGTAATTTGAGAAAATCTTTCTTCTGCACATTTTCAATTTCACATTTTCTTAATGCTTCCCTTCTACATTTTATGAATACATTGACACAACAATATGAAATAGTTATCTTGTCACAAACTTCATCAATAAGCCTATAAAAATAACTAATCTATTTAAATTTAATATCATTTTATCATCGTACTTACATTTTCAGACAACCTAAGCCTTCGATTTTGGTTACACTTGTTTTTGCAAGTTTATAATGTGCTTCTCTCCCTTTTCGTATTCAATTTCATATATAAATATTGAAAAGCCATTTTGTTAGCATCACTAATTGCATTTTAGAATCTCACTGTGCTATTCTATTTCTCTCAATTCTTCACAATTTTACAATTGAATCAAGATATATAACAAAACTTCTTCCTTTTATCACAGTTCTGTATTTCATGATTCCAACACAAGGATTCAATGAAATTTGGAACACGTCAATTAAACTTTTCAAGCACATTTTCAGCTATTTTACAAATGCAATTAACAATACCATCTTATATAAGATTTACTCCCTCAACTATATCCCAAGAATACAGCCCTAAGGCTTTGTGCTTGAAAAAACTCATATTTTCATTCTCAAGATTCCACCACCAAATCATAGGTTATTGCTTTAACTTGTTCTCCCTACTATCATCCATTTATACAAAGATATGTGTTCTGGCAAGAACATATGATAAAATATATGATGCCCTTTATTCAATGTTTGAATTTTAAATGAAAAATGAGAAAAGCATTAAGAGTAAGAACAAACACCTTGGCTCTGAGGAAGTTGTGTTATTGATGGCTTTTCTTTTGGCTTTGTATATACGTGTTGTTTGCTTTTCAGCGATTGAGCCATGGAATCTTTGCTAAGCAGAACAAGTTTCTCTGCCACAACATTAATATCAAGCAAATAATTTTTTATTTCAAACTTAACAGCTTTTGAGAAAAACTTGAAAACGTTTTCAGAAAATTACCTAGAACGGAAGGCGTCTCAACATGATCCAAAAGTTCTTTGCTGGTCTTTGGCATGGTTGCTTGAGAAAAAGTCAAAACAACAAATAGTAACCGTCAAGCAGGAAAAGAAAAACTATTTGATGTTTATTTTAAACTAATCTACCATTTTAGAGGAATCAGTTCATGATCCACTCAGCTAAAATCAAATAATTTCTTTGATTACAAATGTTACACAAAACAAAACAAACAATATGAAATAGTAAACACAAATTATCAATTTGTATGCAAACATCCGGATTAGAAAATATGGATAAGAACACATTGAAAAGGTACTTTGATGTTTACGATCTCTATTGCAACAATGAAAGCAAGACTAGAATTATGTGGCAAACGTATTGAAACCTCATAGAATTTTGAAGCATAGAATATTCATTGCTCTCTCTCCCTCTTTCAATCCATCTATCTTTTTATGTGGCTTGCTCTCTCTCTCCCCTCCACACACAAACATATGACATACATATGGACATATGCCCAACATGCAAATAGTATCAATAATAGCAAGTGGATCAAGGATGAGAAGACAATCAAGTATTTGATGCCTAAAGCGGATGGTGACACAAATGAGAATCTTATAATGGAATCAAATAACAATTTCTTTTCTGTTTTTTCTTCCAAAACATTCAACACATGATGTATTTTTCTTTTATATAAAACAATATATAGAATATCATGCAGTCACTTGGAGAAGGTGCACCCAAAAATGCTAAACTCTCATCATTCTGGGCACAACCAAGTTTAGACTCAAGAGTTGCTCTCAAATAGATTCCAATTGGATAGAGTAATCAACACAACATTCAAACAACTAGGGTCAACGACAAAGTTACGAGACTCCCCAAGCTGTTCTACAGTCGATGTTCTTTGGAACACTTGGTATGGGCTAGTTGATCATATGAGTAAGGTATTCATGTTAACCACAGTCACATTTTATTTCATGCTTTTTTATGTAGGACATGATCATTTTTATATTTGTATTTTAGTCATTTATTATAATCTAAGGCCAATGACAAAGTTACGAGACTCCCCAAGCTGTGATCACTAATTCTACAGTCGATGTTCTTTGGAACGCCTGACATGGGCTAATTGGTCATTTGGGTTAGGTCTTCAAATTAACCACACTCATATTTTATTTCATACTTTCTTTAAGTAGGACATGATCATTTTTATATTTGTATTTTAGTCATATATTATAAAGAGGGGCACTTAACTTATAAAAGAACCCTAAATAAAAGATAATCATTTGCTTAGGCTTGTATTTTAATCTTTTAATCGCACATCACTTATAAGTCTTTCAACTATGAGGATGAAATCTATATATAGGGGCTAGAAGAGCTATTATGAGCATGTTATTGAGAATTTCAACCATGCCAAAACACCGGTGGAGTAATTTGCTCATATTTGAATCTAGTAAATGTTTGTTGTGCTAAAGTATAACATGACATAAATAAACATTGCTAAAGAAGAATAGACTATGATCCAATTTCAGCAGAAGATAAAGAATAGTATCTATCCAATATATAATAGTTGATAACAAACATAGAGATGTACATAGATGCAAACAGGATCAATAATAGCATATGGATTTAAGGAAGAGGAAACAACCAAGTATTTGAAGCCTAAAGTGGATCGTGGCATAAATGAGAATGTTATAATGAGTTCAAATAAGGATTCTTTTTCAGGTATTTCTTACCAAACCGTCAATGCATAATGAGTTTTATTTTTATAAACACAACAGAGAATATCATACACCTAACTAACATTTCAATCGTGACTAACACACTGTGGAGTAATTTGCTCATATTTGAACCTAGCAAATGTTTCATCACTGAAGTATAACACATCATAAATAAGCATTGCTAAAGAAGAGTAGACTAGATGCAATTCTGTAAGAAGATAAAGAATATCATCTATCTAACATATAATAGTTGATAACAAACACATAGATATACATATATACATACACATAACATGCAAACAAGATCAATAATAGTATGTGGATCTAAGGAAAAGGAAAAAATCAAGCATTTGGTACCACAAGAGGGTGGTAGCACAAATGAGAATGTTATAATGGGTTCAAATACAGAATTGTTTTTTCTATTTTTTCTTCCTGAACAGTCACAGCATAATGAATTTTGACTGTACATAAAACATAATACAGAACATACAATAAGAGTTGTGCTTCACCCAAATAGTATTTCAACTGTGACTAACACTTGAGGAATAATTTGCTCATATTTGAATCTAGTAGATGTTTCATGCATGGAAGTATAACTCAACATAAATAAGAATTTCAGAAGAAGATGAAGAATAGTATTTATCCAATAAATAATAGTTGATAACAAACTTTGGATGGCCTAGCAAAGCCAAATGAAAGCAGATGATACAATACAAATAACAACAATAACAAACTTTAATAAAAAAATGTGAAGTTAACAACAATCATTTGATGTTAAAGATCTCAATATAATATTAATTATTGATTAAGCTCTTGCTAAGAAAGAACTTCCTAGCATCCCTTGCCAAGCTTTTTAGTTTCACCTTCCTCTTGCCTATTTTGGTTTGAGTGAAACAAAAGAAAGAAAGTTAAGTGAAAAGAAAATGAAATTAAGTAAAATTTGATTAACTGAGCTTGTTCGGCAGTGAAAAGAAATTTAATTTTATTTTAACATGTAAACTTTATTTAACTACTTTATACTATTATAATACTTCTGTATAGTTTGTTAATAAGCATTTTTTTTTAATTCAAAGTTTTTGATACATCGAAAAGATTGTTAAACAAATACAGAAAATCATTCATACATAAATAAGCTTTTAAATTATTTCCATCTAAGCATCAATAATGAATTTGTGATCTAAATATAATTTCAACTATCTCATTTTCACCCAAACTAGGCATAGCCTTAATGACATAAGTAGCCTTTAAAGAAAATGAAAGTGCAAAGCAATTACACAAGAAGGGAGGTGGATTGTGTTTTTTCAAATTAAAAGCCTAGAGAATTGAAAATCATTTGTTCCAAGTCTTTCACTTTCGAAATGATTGTGACTATTTGATGTTGAGTCAGAAAGTCCTTGATTCATTTTTCAAAACTACTAGTGTGAAATTTGCATAAAAGAAATACACAAATCTGAACCCAAACAACAGTTTTACGTCCACCCCAACCATAAAAGATCAGACTTGATAAATCAATTCAACAACTTTCCCAAAAGTGTTTGGCAAAACCTTTGAAAGAATAACAAAGATTCATTTTTCAAAACTACTAGTGTGAAATTTGCATAAAAGAAATACACAAATCTGAACCCAAACAACAGTTTTACGTCCACCCCAACCATAAAAGATCAGACATGATAAATCAATTCAACAACTTTCCCAAAAGTGTTTGGCAAAACCTTTGAAAGAATAACAAAGATTCATTTTTCAAAACTACTAGTGTGAAATTTGCATAAAAGAAATACACAAATCTGAACCCAAACAACAGTTTTACGTCCACCCCAACCATAAAAGATCAGACTTGATAAATCAATTCAACAACTTTCCCAAAAGTGTTTGGCAAAACCTTCGAAAGAATAACAAAGATCGCACAAGCTCAAAAGAGCTTATAATTACCAGTACAAAAACCAATACACAAGAGTCAAAAGAGTTAAATCAAAATGCCCAAAAGAGCAAAATAAAATAGCCTAAATGATCCTTATAAGATATTACAAAAATGGAACAATGGACCGTAATGAAATCAAATGGTTAGATCCCCATCGCACAAAAACAAGTTTTAAATACAAGAATATTAGACTGAACCAGCAGACTGTTTGATCTTTTATTGGACGGAACACTGGGTGGATAACCATCCAACATAGTGCCAACTCTAAAACAATTTGAATTTATATCTCAAATAAAGGGCTGGATGGTCTAATGACTTTTGGACAAGTTATCAGCTGGTTTGATAACTCGATAAAGAACCTTTGGAAATTTAGAAACTTGTCATAATTGAATGAATTTGGATACACTTGTTATTGCAAGATCCTAATGATTCAAATATGATCAAGCAATTAAATAATGATTTCAACCAAGGATAATCAAGGTTCAAGGAATATCACAAATATGGCCGTAGGTTATATGGATTCGTAGAATGTGGCAATCAAATGCATGGTTCTTATGAGATGATGAAAAGGCTAAGATTAAATTCATGCACCAAATAAAATTTTTAAGTCAAATGCAATTGAGTAATGCTATTATCTATAATACTTAAAAGATTAAAAACACTTGGTTTCACCAAATTCCATGCAAATTAAATAAGATTACTTAATGAAGCATGTTCAATATCATCATGTCAAGTATTTGGCCAGTCAAGTTCAAGTTGATCTTGCCAATAATACTCTTGAGTTGCAGGTCAACATTCAAAGTCTAGATACACTAGTTCATCATAGAGATACGGCTTGAAATGCACTTAAACACAAAAATGAAAGTAAACAAGGAATAGTCTTCTCTAACACACGAGTCTACATAATCAATAGTCTTCTCTAACCCCCTACGGGGTCAACAATTGGTACCAAAACATGTGACATCTAATGAATTAGACTCCCTAATGAATATCACTTAATTATGACAACTGAAAATGAGTTGACAATAGTTGGTGAAGAAACAAATTTCCATTCCCCACCTTTGCTTAGGGATGATCACTATACATATTGGAGCAGTAGAATACATGTGTTTATTGAACAAAAAAACATTTATTCTTTTAATAATCAACCAAACAAATTATAAGAATATTAAATTGACTCGAAGATCGAATTTCACTCAAAAATAAACTTAAATTTTGACTCAACAAAGTTAGACTGTACGTTTGAATTTATAAAATAATAATAGATGGGTTTAAATTTGAGTTGAAATTCAATACCAAATTAAATTTAAATTTTAATTAACATGATACTAGTCTCATGAAAACAAAAGAAATGTGTTCCAACAAAAAAATACCTCACTTTTTATGGGAAATTTCATGTAATTTGTTGTAACTCATATTCTCTGTCTTCTTGCGTATTTTCACTGCCCCTATGGTCATGTTTAACATATTGCCTCCAACGTGAGACAAAAGGCACATCCACGAGTATTTGAGGAGTCATCCCAGTGGTTTTACCAGATATATGAGTAATCTCCCTCCCTTCCTCTCCCTCCCCATCCCTTGCTCTCTCTTACTAGCTGTCCATGTGCTTTGACGCAAAAGACATGATCATTCAATTAAAAGTAAAGTCTAACATTCAAAAACATCGATTTACCGAAGCAGACATCAAGATCAAATAGACACAAAGAAATCGATTAGGGTTTCTTTGACTACGAACCTCAGCAGCGAGGAGAGACTTAACTGAACGCACCAAGTCTTGTAGACAGGTTCCAAAGTGTGCCCACGACTGTAAGTCGCCTGCGGTAATGAGGAGCGGCGTCGGAAGAGGCGGCTGTGAAGACGAGCGACCAGGAGGGCGTTCAAGCGGCTCACAGGATAAATGCCACCGTGGAACTATACCGAAATGGGCCTTTTCCCCATGGTGAGCCCAATACTGGAAGCATTTAATCAACCAAAATAATGGATGCTCATAAGCTAGCTTTGTTACTACCCAGCAAACATTATGACCATAAACTATAACATTAGGGTTTCTAAAAGCCACTTTTGAATTACATAATTCCAACACTCACAAGAATTGTTCTTATAAAATTTGATGTTACCTAGGTTAACCCATTTAGCCAAACTAAACATTACTTTAATTAACTGATTTTTTAACTCAATTAACCAACAATGAGTTAAAATTTAACCCATTAGGATAATTAACTAATCCAATTGTTTGCTTTAGCAAATTTGTGGGTTCTAGATTTAGCTTGAAACATCAACATCACATGTTTATTGACGCTAATCAACTTGTATGAACGATCAACTATCATCACTTATCAACCATCCAATTGACTAAACTTTCCTTATTTTGTTTTTGGCTCCCCACAAACCTTTATTATTTAGCCAAACATAAAATTATATTAAACCTTACAAATCTTTTCAATTAACATATTAATTCAATATTGATCAATTGAAAATAGGATTTAAATAGTCAACCATTAAAATATATTTTTATAAAATAATGGTTAAATGAGAAAATATGCTTTTCTTGATAAAAGCTTACTACAAATGACTGTTTAAAAGCATAACGAAGCAATGAGACATAGTAAGTTAATTGTTGGATTGATATGAGCAAGCAAAGATAATAATAACATGTCTCTTTTATCTTTTACTTGAATCCCAACCTTTTTTCTACAATTCATCAATTGGATTTCTATGTTTTTGATATTGTACTTAGATTTCACTTTGATAACATTAGAATGTCCTCAATGCTAGCTTTTTCTCTTTTCAACACAAGAAATATGTTTTGTGATACTTTGCCTTATTATCTCCTTAACCTCTTATGGTTTACAACACAAGTGTTTAGAATACCAATTAGATGAATAATGTTCATCAAGTCCCATGTTTGTTTTGCCACTTGTATAGCTACATTAAATTGGTAAGTAGATTTCTTAATTTCTCACAAATCTGAACTTTAGAAATTAAGGGTATCATGCCATAATATACACATATACATGCACATACATGCACACATAAGTTCACATTTTGATAGAGAGATATCTTCTGTTTTGCATGGGCATGGAAGATTGCCTCAAGGCTCTTGTAGTTCATGCGACATAGATCCTTCAGTCACCCCAATAGGTGATCTAATCTCAATTTCCTCTTATCTAATGTTTATATGTATATCTAAGTTCTCTGTTCATTCTTGCTTCTATATTTATATGCCTATAATGTGGAATGAGCTAATAAGAGATAATAGATGTTTCTTTGGAGCTTACCTTCAGTAATATCTTTTACCAAGTCCTCATTCTTATAAGTCTTAACGACTTATACTTATGTTCTTGAGCTTCAGAAGATGTAAATGTTCAATATTATTCACCTTAAACTATATTTTCATAAATAAATGATTGAGAAATGTATCATGATTTAATAGAAAAATCCAAAAAAAAGAAAGAAAATGTAGTTCCATCTTATATACTAAAGGAGTTGGATGCTTGGATTGTTGAGTTGTGATATCCATGATAGGGTAATACGTTATGCTCTTTTTAAAAAATTTATACAACAAGATTTGTAATAATAATTTACTCACTGTTATGTATTACAATTGAAGAATGTTCTTAGCAAATAGTTTTTTAATGTTTTAAAACTTTAGTGTAATAAGAAAGACAATGAAACTCAAGTAAAAAAAAACATAACAGATTCATAGGTGATTAAACCCAACCACGATCTATATCTACTTTTAATGGAATGACTAGGCTTTTACTAAGCTACTCCTTTTTGTCATAGCAAATACGAGTTAACCTTATAAAAGAAGATTCATGAAAGGATTTATACCATTCTCAAAGAAGTTACAAAACAAATTAAGAAGTGTTAATACAACATCAACTATAAGAACTTAGTTTTAACATTTTAAATGAGTTAACAACCACAAAACCTATAATGTTCACTATAAATCAATATGACAGATTTTAATGATATGAAAAAATCTTATCAATCAAATGGAGTGAGATGAACAAATCTCATAAATCAATATGTAATAATAATGATAGAAAATGGTTAAAAAGGATGTTCTAATGATAGACAACTATCTCAAAAAGATTAAACATTTGGTTTTCTTTCTTGTGATACGAAAGACAAATCATTAGATTTTTGGTAAGTGAGCTTGTTGTTATTTATAGTCTAAATGATTAAGAAATAATTTAGGAAGTTTAAATGGCTAAAAATTATATTTTTAATAAGATTAACTAACTGTTAGAATACTTAAGTTACATTTATACAATTACAATTTGAGGATCATATAAAGGTGGTACATGAATAAAACTGAATGCTCGATAAAGTTCCTATATGACCCATATATTTTAAATACATAAAATATATCATACAAGTATAAAGATGGATATTATACTATACGATGCATGCTTACCACACATTGGTAACATCAATATCAAATTTTCAAACTTTATACTAGACAATCACTAGAATTATATAAGTGTGATATGCTTAAGGCTCATATGTATTTAGATTGTTTTAGGATCATCCATATTCGATAAGATAATCGTTAGTGTATTGTCATTGTATACATTTAATTAAAATTCCTCTCACAATAAAGCTCACAAATATTATACTATATACTTAAAGAATTCTATGTGACACAAAGCTAAAATATTGAAAAAATATTACCAAATAAAAATGGAATTTGATATAATGCCAAAGATGATCAAACCAAGAATTTTATGTTTGTAGCAATCGAAAAATTTTTGTTTTCTATTTTGCATAACACATAATCATAGATATAGCTTTTAACTCTCTTTAAAAGATTTCGTAATTAGAACATCATCATCAATTCATCAATCAATTCTTGTTGATATTCTATCCTATTTATATTCATGAGTGAGTTGAATGTAAATAAAGAAGGATACAAGATCTATGATGGCATTTTTGAGACAAAACAATTAATCACAATATGTTCCAATAATTTATCTTACTAGTATGCCATAACCATCATAATAGAACCAGAATCATCCTGATGTCCTAATGATTTGACTAGCACTATTAGTCTTGAAGTGAATTACCATACAAGTTTGAGAATAGTCTGTATATTGTACACTGTTATTTCTTATTATAGTGCTTAAGTTTTAATTATATTATACTGGACAATCATAAGGATCATACAAATATAATATAGTTCATTTTTACAATTTATATAGATTGTACATGTTAGATAATATATTATCACTACGTGATATTCTTTTTCATAAGAATCGATTTCTCAAAAACATGTTGTATAATGTTAGCATATATGGGTAAATGCTTATACTATCATGTAGTAAATAAGTTAACTAGACCTAAAGAAATAGTCATGCATATATGATAAACCTATTTATACGACAATTTTGTTCTAGACTCATTTTAAGTGTTATAAAGGTGAACATTGTACAAGTCTAATACATATATCATAATTGTTTGGTAATATAAAAAAATAATCTTATTTGATTTATATCATACACATATGATATAGTTATCATAATTGTATGATACAAATAATACAATTCTTACTTTAAGTAATTTAAGTTGGTTCTGATGAAGAATGAATCGTTTATATACAATATAATACATTATATTGTATGATAATTATTCGCATACTTAGTACGACAAGTAATCGCACACATCAACCACTATTAAGCTTATAAGACAGACACTAAGAGATGATAAATTTGGTACTCATTTGAAAGACGCTTCATACCCATATGATATTGATAGAAACATGACTCAATGGATGATGCACATATAAGGTATGAATACTATGATTATTTAGTATTACATTTTGGATTGACAAATGCTCTTATAACATTTATGGACCCGATGAAAAAAGTGTTCAAGTTCTTGGATCAATTTATTGTTATATTTATATATAATATTTTAATTTATTTAAATCAAAAGAAGAGCATGTTAATCATTTGCACATAGTACTATAAATTTGAAGTGAAAATCAATGACGTATTTTTTTTAAATGTGGGTTTTGTATTATTTTTTATTGTGTTGTTAATGTTGATGAAACATTAGTTGATTCTTAAAAAAATTTTATAATTATGAATTGGCCAAGACTCAAGTTAATATCAAAAGAAAGAAGTTTCTTAAGAATGACAAGTTATTATAAAAAATTTATAAATGGATTCTCACATGTTGCCTCTCCTTTAATGACAAGTTATTACATTTCTCATTTTTTGACAAACTACTTGTGGTTGGTTCTTCTTGATGAATCAAAGAAAAATGGAACAACAATAATAGCTCATGTGCCCCCAATCTTGGCTATAAATCTTCGTAAAGCTGCACAACGATGAGGCGATGAGATAAAATTCATATCATCAGAGCTTCTTACTTAAATGTGAAGGTGAGACAGGGAGGCGAAGAAGCAGTGGAGTAAAGAATTAAGGTTCCCTTCCGATTTCTCTAATCACATCAGTCAAAGCCCCTTTAATCGATGTGATAGTGAAGCGACGAGAAACAAAACGACACAATCAGTCAACCGCATGCCTAAGAGAGAAACAAAGTGACGGAAGTGGCCGAGAGAGAGGAAAGGAAATTAGGGTTTTTTTTCGTTTATTATATTATTTTTTAATTTGTAAATTATATATTCTTAATAATTCTTTTTTTAATAAAATTGTATTAAATCCAAACAAACTCTAATTGTGACGAAACAAATGTTGGCGGACTCATCTCAATGAGCTCAATTCAATGGTATGTTTATTTTTCAAATATAACCTACTTGATAAATGAATGTTTTATGAGAGAATATCTAAATCATTATTTTAATCAACTTTATCAAAAATCAAAATCTCAATTCCTATTGTCATTTAGAACTATTTAAAATTAATACTAGAAAAATCAGATTATTACATTCTCCTCTCATGACATCTCTTAAGAATTTGTGCTCAAAATTAGTGAATTAGAAACTTTGGTTTTGGATCCAAAATATGCTATAAAGATTTCAGAACCTCAAAGCAAACTTATACAACACTCAAAATTGAGAGGGAAAAAGGAAAGCAAAACGAGTCAAACAAAACCCTGAACTTGATGTATTCTAAGAATGTTTCAATGATTAAAGGAATTGGTAGAAGTTGTGACACAAATAACATGCAAATATTGTTGAATAGTCTATAGCTCCTCAAAGGAAAGTCACATCTCATTAAACTTCATTAGACCATCCTACAACCTAAACTTCAATGGATTCAAATGAATGAGAAATGATAAAAATTGTTGCAAATCAAATGTGCAAACTTAGATCTCAAGAAACTTTATCATGATAGTAGGGTTTAAGAATATTCTAAAGGACTCCCATATCTTGGTTTATCTTAATCCAACACACATTATTGTTGTGCTTAGAGAAGAACTTCTTTTTCATGAAAACTTGTTAATTTAACCTTTAAAATAGTTTATATCTTTGATGATAAACCTTCTTAAAAGTAACCCCATTTTCCATCAACAACCATTGGGGCTGTTTCCCAACAAGCAGACTCTATATCCAGACAAGCAGCACGCAGATCTGTTTTCGATGGGCAGCCTCTGCTCTTGAAAAATATCCTCTATGCTCATGCCTCACCAAGTATTGAAGAGATTGTTTTAAGTTCATATAGAAAGAGAGAGTTTTTACATTATATAGGAAGAGGCATTGAAGCCAAACTCTAAAACTCTTCCAACCAATCGAAGCATGGCAAAGAAAAAGAAAGAGAAGAGGGATGTAGGGGAAGAACAGGTAACCCTAGGGTGTTGGCTTGTTGGAGAATAGCTGGAAATCCCATGTGATTTGCAATCTTCTTTTTGTATGGTTATAATCACTCAATTCATAACAAAATTCTCTCCCCCTTGCCCTAGGTACTTAATTTTCATGCGCATATTTTCTTGTCATTTATTATGTAATTCTTGTCTTTCCAGTTTTCCCCCAACATGCCTAGTCTCTCGTATAGTTTCATAGTGCATCTCATCAAACCAGTTAAAAATAATTAGCACAACTGTAGACAAGATCATTGTTTACAAAAATAGGTTTTTCTATGCTCATATTGCATCTTCGATAATAAATTGACCCTTTAAGTCAAGAGATAACGTCTTCATCGAGACTTAATGCCAATCCACATGAGTTTAAAAGCATACCTGCATATTTAACAACATTGAAGACAAGGCCAAGCACAAGAAGCTTTGGTATCCAATCCAAGAAAAAGTAAATTCGGACAATCCATGAGATGATTCAGTACTTTATAACAAAAAAATGAATTGCCAAATCCTGGCCCAGCCTGAAATATTCGAGCAATCCATCGTAGAGATAATAGATATGGGGCAGCTATTTCTAATTGAACAGTATTTCCTACAGCAAGAACATACTACAAAATCACTGCCCATCTCATTCAATATCAAAACAATCGCTTGGGCTTATATCACCTTTCACATGAATGGGAGATCATGAAGGTTGCCAAGGAGATCTTCAGTGGCATCAAGATCTATATCGAAGTTAGTAATGCCCTCCCCTTGTGGAGCTTCAGCTGCAGAGCCTCCGACTCCACCGGATTCCAGTCCATCTGATCCTGATGTATCGGTTTCTCCAAAAAGAGCACTCTTCCTCGCATAATTGCTAACTCTCTTTTTAGCAACAACCTTCCGATTTCTTGTCGGCGAGCTTTTCTTTCTCCAACTATTTGGCCCCTCACTTCTTTCAGCTGCAGCCACATTAACAGGCACGGCATTCAAAGGCTTCTCAGCTTGTTCCCCAGCATGGTTACCCCACCAAGGGGTCACTGGATGGAAGGGTTTCCAATCTTTACTGAAGACCGGTGTTCCAGCAGCTTCTGAATTTGGAAAACCAGACCCGGGAAAGCCCAATGGGAAGAAGCCCCATGCACAGTAATACATGTCGGTACCAGGTACAATCGGAGGGGACCCGGCCATCTCGCTGGCATGGAAGGGCCGCATGCAGGTTCGGCACAGGAGGGTTCGGTCAACGTAAAGGCGGTCATACTCGAATACATGACAGCAAGCTGGGCAAGAGGTCCAGAAAGATCGTCTTGGTGGAGGCGTGGCGGCCGGGCAACGGTTCGCACGGAACTGGGCATCAAATAGAGACTTTCTTTCAAGATCAGAAAGGAATGCAAATGCTTCGGAGACCAAGCGGAGAGCAGAATCCGCGAAAGGGTACTTGTTGTGATCCGAGCTCAAAAGGAGGGCCAGGCGGCGATAGCCGCGCTTGATTTCGATTGAACCATTGCCTCCAGAGGAAGAGGACGAGGAAGGGTGAGGGAGTTGGAGAATAGAATACCAGTCGGGCTGATTTCCGACGCGGCAGCGGGAGGCTAGGAGAACGTCGATGACGGCGAGGATCTGGTCGACTCCTTCCAAGAGGGGGTCGGACTCCAGGGCGCGCTCTGCGAACCGCTTGCTTCCCACTAGGTCGCGGGCGTCAAGCAGCTTCTCGGCAATTTCGAGAAGACGCCGGGCCTCCTCTCCGCCGCCGTTGCCAGTGTTCATGGCGTTCTGGTTCTCAGACAACGGAATTGGGGAAATTTTGAGAGAGAGAGTACAGTCCTCCGCTTGGTACTTGACGTGTCTGAAATAGAACTTTTTAATTTAAATTCATTTCATTGGGAGAATGTGCCGATGTGGGCGACTCACTGTCTTATTGTCAATGTCAAAGATACTTTTAAAAAAATTTATCAAATATTTTTTTCAATAACGCCATTTTTATAACTTTTCAATATATATTTTAAATCTGTTTTCGGACAACAACGAAAAACTAATTTTTGGAAAAGCTCAGAATTTCTTAAAAAAAAGTTTATGCAAGCACTTAAATTCTTTTTTGTACTCATTTAATAGTTATTCAAATATTTTTGTTAAAATAACATTGGAGCAAAAAAAAAACAGATAATAATAAAATTGAAAAAAAATATAATAATATTTTTTAAACTTTAGAACCAACTCCAAAATAATTTATGTTCCTTTTGTAATTTCAACCCTTACTAAATTAAGTTTAAACATGAATTATTGTTACATTTATTTTATATGTCTTTAAATAAATCTAAATCCAATTTTACTTAAATAAATCTACTTCATTTCTAACATCAACATACAAAATATGAATTTTGATCACATATTTCTATCTTACTAACCCATTTTGGTATGCTTCCACCTCAATGCATCCACAAATTGGCTAAGCACTAGATCAAGCATAAAATAAGCAAATCAAAACAAGGGCTAAGCAAGATTCCAATTGATTATCCAAGTTGCATGTTGATTACTTGCTAACATAGTTTACATGTTTCCTTAGGTCCATGTGGGAAACATGCATCAATGCAATTTTAATTTTGATTTTAGGGACTCATACAAATGTTGGTCCAACTGAATGCAAGGCAACAAGCTTTGTTTTAAGTGAGTTTTGCTTTTCACTATTTTCAATCCAAACAAATTTTGAGTTGTTTAAAGTTAATATTTAATCTTATTTGCATTCCTTGAAGACATGATCATGCATACTACAATAACTACAAAATTTGTTAGAGATAATGATATAGGTGTTGATTTTGTCATTCATGCCATGGTTACAATCATTTGAGCAATTAGAATAGTTAGTTTGCAATTTCATTAAGCGCTTATGAATAGTCTTTGATGTGAACCGTCTGATGTTGAATGCACAAGAAGGAAGGGTAAATTATGTTTTTTTACAAAACTTTTGGATTTTTTCAATTTTGAAAAAAAAATTTCAATTAAAGAAAAATCTTATATTTAAGGTTCTTCAAGAATATTCAATAATGGCATAGGGTTCTTTAATGATCTTTTTGGGGCTTGAAAGATCTTAAATGCTCCAAAAGAACCTTATAAAATCTTCTCTCACACACCAAAAAGTTGAGGCGTGGTGGACAAAATAATCCCTTTAATAGTGGAGGTAATGAACCAAGTTGTAAACAAAAAAGGGAGAAAAATGATACTAAAGGAAACAAGTAAGTTTTGGTCATGGGGATTAAAGGGGAATATGGGTTATTTGAGAGGGTGAATTTGGGTTATTAGAGATGGGATTAATGTCAAGGTTTCTTATGAGAGATGACAAGATTAGGCTTAAAATAATGTGGAGATGAATTTTAAGAAGATTAGAAAAGTCAACCATGAGTTTGAACAATGTTAAGATTATAGAGAGAGAAAAAAAGAATCATGGTTTCATAAATACAAGATAATTGGGAAGACAAAGAAATAAGGAACAATTGACCTTATGCCAAACATTAAAAAGAGAGAAGACAATCACAAATGTCTCAGTTGTAGATTGCATTCAAAATCAAAACCACTACTTTGCATGGACCATGATAATCTAATAAATAAAATTTATAACAATTGAAAGAAGCTTACAGTTAGAAATTTAAATCTAAAAATGTGGTGCATAGTGGATGACATTTGAGAAATTTTGGCAATGACTTGAATGACCAAATTGACCTAATTATTGATATAGACACATTAAACATACTTAGGCTTCCTTTTAAGGGATTGAATCTTTGATTTAACTTCAAATTTAATCTTGATCAACCTTGATAAGTTGAGTCATGAAGCAATCTTATTGATACAACTTATTTTATAGCATATAGCTAATGCTCATACTCATTAGACTATTATAAATCAATTTGTCATGCAAATAATCAAGGTTTATACATTCCATACACCAAAAAGAATGGCTCTACAACTATTCTGCCAACAAAATTAAAAGCAAAATACTATTCTCCAAACCACTTCATTCTTAGTAAGGACACACCCAACTCAGCACATTGGATGATTTCTATTAACATAATATTTAAAAATAGCTTATCGTAAAAACAAATCTCTGAAATTTGTATCCAACTATTAATCCACCCAAATTAAGTAAAATATAGCTAAGAAAGATGGAGAGCAAGGACCTAGAAAATGAAGGGAAAAAGGAACAAGAAAAACACTAGAAAGAAATATTGGTTTTGTTTATGTAACCATCTAGCTCTTGTAGGGATACTTATCTCAAAAGTTGTTTAAACATGATTGGATCATTTTAGAAGATCTCAAGATTACTCGATTTTGAATCTTTAAGAAACTCTTTAAGGATTCTTCTAAGGTATCGTCTTTAAGAATCTTCTATAATCTACAAAATCTTTAAGAAACTTCGAGATTCTCCAAGAGTCTTCATAGATCTTTTGGGTTCTTTAAGAATTTTCAATAATGGCATAAGACTCTTCAATGATCTTATAGGTGCTTGAAGGATCTTCAATGCTCCATAAGAATCTTATAAGATCTTCTCTCACATCCCAAAAAGTTGTGTGGTGGATAAAATAACCCCATCAATAGTGGAGTAATGAACCAAGTTGTGAACAAAAAAGAGAGAAAAATAATGCTAAAGGAAACAAGTAGGTTTAGGTCACAAGGGTTGAAGGGGAATATGAGTTATTTAAGAAGGTAACTTTGGCTAGCTATGATATGCTTTTGATGGATTTTGGGGTTGATCAGAAATAGAAAATATAAGGTCTCTTAAAGATGAGATTAGTGTTTTCTGACATGAGAGATGATTGATTTAGGCTTGAAATAATGTGAAGATAAGTCTTAAGATTATTGAAAAAGTTAACCTTGAGTTCTTCAGAATCTAAGACTAAAGAAAAAAAAAGAAAGACATGGTTTCATAAGTACAAGATAATTGGGAAGAGAGAGAAAGTGGGAAAGATTGACCTTATGCTCAACATTAAAGAGAGAGAAGACAATCACATATGTCTCAATTGTAAATTACATTAAAAATCTAAACCACGACCTTGCATTCCATGATAATCTAATAAATAAATTCATAACAATTAGAAGAACCTTAAAAATTGGAAATTTAAACTTAAAAATGTGGTGCATAGTGGACGTCATTTAAAACATTATGGTAGCTCTCATAAGTGACTTGAATGGCAAATTTGACCCAATTATTGATTTGGAAACATTAAAGATCCTCTATACGTTTCTTTTTAAGGGATGTAAACTTTGATTTAACTTCAAATTGTATCTTGATCAAACTTGATAGGTTGACTCATGAAACTATGTTATTGATACAACTTATTTTGGAACATATGTCTAATGCTCATACTCATCAGACTACTATAAATCAAAATGTCATGCAAAAAATCAAGTCCATCTACTCCATATACCAAAAAGAATGGTTCTAAAGCTATTCCATCAACAAAATTGAAAGCAAAATAATATTCTCCAAACCTCCTCATTCTTTGTAACAACACAACCAACTATAAACAATGGATGATTCTATTGACATAATCTTCAAAAACAGCTTACTGCTAAAATTCATCTCAAAAATTTGGATCTTGTTGTCAAGCCACCCAAATTAAGTAAAATATTGTTAAGAAAGAGGAAGAGTAAGGATCTAGAAAATGTATGTGATTCCTATAAAGAGGAGAGTTTTGCTTAAGAGGGAAAAAGGAACAAGAAAAACATTGGAAAGAAATATTGGTTTCGTCTATGTAATCATCTAGCCCATGTAGGAAGACTTTCTCCAAAAGTTGTTTAAACATGATTGGGTCATGTTAAAAAATCTCAAGTTTACTCGATTATGAACAGACATCATACATTACTCAAACCCTTTCACTAACCAAATGATTCATCCAAATAACAAAAATGGATTCTCATTTAGCCTATGCAAGATAAAATATTCTAAATTTCGATTGCAATCTTATCCATAACAACACCAAATTGGTTTGTTGAAGCCATAACTCTAAAGTTATAACTTGTTCGTGACATTCTTTTTTATGTTTAAACTCCGACAAGGTAGGCATGAAATCATTTTCAATTTAAGTGAGAGTTTTTTTATTCATATTAAGTCCAAAAAATAATTTTTTTAAATAATTAATCAAGCAAACTATAAAATATTAAATAGACTCAATGATCAAACTTCACTCACTAATAAGATGAAGTTTCAACAAAAAAAATGCTACAGTCAAAATATTAAAACTCATGACCAACCAATCATGAATCAAACATAAATTTTTTTGAAAATTATTATGTACTATATATATATATATATAAACATATATAATATAATTAAATGTATAATTATTAATGATTGAAAATTTAACTGAAAAACAAAAACTAATGAAGAGTCAGATAAGTTTTATGATCGAACTCAAGCTAATAACCACTGGACAAAATTAACTTGAATTAAATTGAATGTTGTGTGTCCAAAGCTCTAAGTAGATCAAAGAACAAAATAAAAAAAATTCCGAGCTAAACATGATCCAAGACTAGGCCGTCCAAAGCGCGTAAGCATGAACGTTTTCTTCCAAACCGCAAACTTAGATGTTTTTTTTTATCATAAGCAAGTGCTCAATTAAACATGAAGTCCTCTAAGGAGGATCAAAGCAAAAGTCATGAAGCAGAAGTTTAAGAAAAGGCTCGGGCAACCGTGAGTGTCTGCTCCACATGAAGTCCGACTCACAAGCAGCGCGAGCGATCCAGTCCGTCGGCGTGTTCCCCTCCCTGTCGATGTGTGAAGTTTTCAGGGCGCTCCAATTGCGTGCATGCTGAAGCGCTAAAGCGTAGCAGCCACCCTTAGGAGGATCAACGAGAAGGTTGCGCACCCTCTGTTCGGCATTTACCAAATCTGATTGTATCTCCACTGCAAGATAATCAGGTAGGTTATTCCTCAGCATCTCTAAAGCTTCTAACATCGCCAGAGTCTCCATCTCCTCCGTAGCATGCGAGTAAAACCGTCTCCCAATTACCAGCAGGGGCTTGCCGTGGTGATCTCGCGCCACAAGACCAATCCCCGAGGTGTCATCACCAACAGCAGCATCACAATTAACCAAGATCCAGCCAATGGGGGGGGACCTAGACGTGGGCTACCTTCAGCTCAGAAGAGTGGCATGGCTCCTGCAAACCATGGACAGGTGCTGATTACGAGTCTCTGAAATTACAATCAATTCAATTTGAATCTTCCGCCAAAGGGTCTCAGAGTGCAGGGGGAGTTCATTGTGCCTTCTCGTGTTCCTATTCTCCCATAAGTAAAACATGATCGTCACAAGGGACGCCGCCCATGCTCTGCCCTCTCCTCGACGTATGCCAGATGAGCCAACGAACTCCTTGATGCTTTGTATAAAAGCCTGCTCACTCCCCTCCATAATGGAAGGCCCCAACACATCAGCGGCCTGATGCATATGACATGCAATCCACACCTCTTGAGCACAAGGACACTCCCAAAAAATATGCTGCATTGTTTCAGCCTCATCACAGCCCCAGGAACACTTGTTACTATCAACAAGCTCCTGCACTCTAACCATACCGTAGTAGGCAAATAATACCCCACCAGTCTCCATATAAATATGCGTACATGCGGCAACACATTCAGCTTCCATATCCCTGTGGCTTCCTTCCTAACTTCCTTCCCTCGTCCCTACTCCTTGCACCTTGCTTAAGCTGTTTGTAGAAGCGACAATTGTCAACCCTCTCCAACCCCGTATTTTCTTGAATAAGTACATCCTCCTCTTGCCTGTGAGCCCAAGGCAGACGCATAATCCTCTCAAATAAAGGAGTACCAGCCCATGACCGAATCTTCAGTTCATCCCACACTCCACACTTGACACATTCTCCAACTAGAGTCGGCCACTGAACATTCATGTTTATATAGGTGGGCCAGCAACAAAGCGGGAGGAAGTCAATCCAGTTATCCTCCGCAAACTGGACTCTCTTGCCCTCTCCAATTCTCCAAACAAAACTGGCAACCACATGTGTCATGGCCCCAGTAACTAGTCTGCATGCATGAGATGCTCCGCACGGTACTTTCAAAAAATTGTTACCATATTCGTATTTTCCTCTCATAACTTTCGTCCACAGGCTCTGCTCACGGCTAAAAAGATGCCTACACATCTTCATATTGAGCACACGTTGCCAGATGCACAACTCCAATAACTCGAGGCCACCCGCATCCTTTGGCAACGTAATGGTATCCCAGTCCACGTAATGCACCGGCGTTCACTCACCCCGTGCTACTCCACAAGAATTTCCTGATGATCCTCTCCCCAGCAGCAATAGTGCCTAGAGGAATGGCACAATGGCTCATAAGGTAGCTTAGAATTGCATTTAACACTGCCTTGATCATGGTGATCCTCCCAGCAAGCGACAAGGGCCTTACCCTCCACTTCATCACCCTCTCCTCCATGTTCTGGATCACGAATTGGACATTATCCTTCCTCAATGACTTCGCCGAAATAGGGATACCAAAATACTTTAATTTGACACTTTGACTCATGCCCAGTATGCTACTGATGAGACGCTTCCGCTTACTCCTCATCGCTTTACTGAAAAGGATGCTGGACTTAGAGCGATTAACCATCAAACCCACCTCCTTCCCAAATGTTTGGAGTGTCCTGCAAACAGCATTTGCAACCTTACGCATAGTAGGGGCAAACACCATAATGTCATCTGCAAACAGAAGATGAGACATGAGAGGCGCATGTTGACCACACCTAAAGCCCATCAGAGCTTTCTCCTCGTATGCTCGAACGATCGTAAAGAAGTACTCAGTCATAATTGTGAATAGATAGGGTGATAATGGACACCCTTGACGCAAGCCGCGGTTGGCCTTAATCCAGGGTAGACGGGTGCCGTTTAGCTACACTCCAAACCTAGGACTGGTAATGCAAGCTTCCACCCAGTCACACCACAGCAGTGGGAAACCCATCATCTTGAGCATATTAAGCACAAAATCCCAGCGAACGTGATCGAAAGCCTGCTCCATGTCGATCTTTATCGCCATCAGACCCTTCTTAGTACTTGAATGATGCATTCGTGAGGCCATTTCCTGAGCCACAAAGATATTGTTTGAGATGGATCTTCCTGGAACAAAAGTTCCTTGTTCCCTGGAAATGATATCAAGCAAAACCAATTTAAGCCTCTCCACCAGAACTCTCGCGATAACTTTGTATATGGCTTTGCACAAGCTAATGGGCCTGTAGTGCTCCTCCGGCTTGTTCGCATTCTGTGTTTTGGGAATTAACACCACCAGCGTGTCTTTCCACCTCACTGGCATCCTCCCCTCATCAAAAAAACCTTGAGCAGCCCGTAGGATATCTCTATGGGTTATGGACCAGTAACCCCTCACAAATTCTGTCGTAATCCCATCGATGCCCAGTGACTTGTTATTCTTCATGACCTTAATGGCTCGCATAATCTCCGCCTCCGTCACCCTCTGCCCCAGCATATTTACCTGCTCACTACTTAGACAAGCCCGCAGGCCCCAACGCACCTCCTGATGCGCACAGGTTGCGCTATGCCATTTTGCTTCAAAGAAGGATGTCAGGATCGAGCCGACGCTGTCTGCTGAAGTTGCAACCAATCCCTCCTCATCCTGCAGATGTGCAATGAAATTACTCTGCATGCGCGCAGTAGCAGTAGCTTGAAAGAACTTGGTGTTACGGTCCCCCAAACGCGCCCAATGTACTTTTGCTCTTTGCCACCACCATTTTTCTTCAAACGCGCCACCGCGATGATTATTCCGTGATTAGCCGGCCGAGGAGCGAGTGCTCCACGTCATCCAGTCCCAATTGCGACTCCTTAATTTGCAGGCTATTGATGCATTCCTCCATCTCCGCATTCTTCCTTATTATATTGCCCAACGTATTCTTGCTCCAGCAACGCAGAGCCGTCAGCGCCCTTTTAAATTTGGTTGATAGTACATCCATACTGTCACCTTTGGCATGCCTCCCCATGCACTGTGAACCACACCCCAAGTCTGAGGGTAGTCAAGCCAGACGCTCTCAAACTGAATTCTGGCACCAATACGCGATCCCAGACCCCTGTCCAAGTCAATGAGCAGCGGGCAATGATCAGATCCCACCCTAGCAAGGTGAGTGACCGTGCACTTGGGGAATGTTTGGAGCCCCAGAGTATTCATAAACGCTCTGTCCAGTCTTTCGTAGATTCTTGCACTCCCTTCCTTGCCGTTGCACCATGTAAAGTTGTTCCCCACATACTTAAGGTCGACGAGCTGCAGCTGCTGAATAACATCCAATAACTCATGATGTGCTTTCCTGAAGGTAAATTTACTTCCCCCTCTTTTCTCATTTTGCGACAAAATTAGATTAAAGTCACCTGCCACAGCCAACGGGCCTCCTCTGCCTTTAACTCTTCTAAGAATTTCCTACATCTCAGTTCGCCCAAATGGCTCTTTCGGGCCATAGATCGCACAACACTTGATCTTCCTGTCCACTCCCAGAGCAATTTCAAAAGCCACAACATGCCTCGTCGACTCCAGCATATTAAGAGCTAACCCGTTGTGCCACAGCAAAATAATTCCACCTGACTTCCCCTCCAACGGCTGAACTTCGTAGCTCCACTCCCTGCCCAGTAACCAATCCGCATCCTTCCTGGTAAAAGTTGGTACTCTCGTCTCCACAAGAGCCACGATGTCCACCGCCTCATCTCTGATAAAGCGTTGAAGGTAGGTCCTGGAGTTTTTATCCCGAACCCCACGGATGTTTCATACAGCTAACTTAATCATTTGGAAACAGCAGCCAAAATAAAGGCACAGCTACAGGCACATGCACAATCCATGCAAGCGCACGATGGCACAATGAGCAACGCATCAGCCATATTAATATTTGGATAACGTTCCCGCAGAATAAAGCCCCACGAGGACAACATACTCCAGGCCCCACATATGCTACGTGCAGCATCCAGTGCCCTTATAACAAAAGTCACCTTCTCGCTCCCCGGTGCGCTTACCGCACGTTTACATATCGCATCCGCATAATGGGTCCTCCCGCCATTATTCAGATCCCACACACTGAGTTCTCTGCACCCCACGATGTGCAGAGCAAGGGTTGACATTATCATTGTTATGACTAGATTCATCTAACACCATAGGCTTCTTCCCTTTAAGATCGATTGTCTGCTGCCTCTTCGACCAAGCCTTTTGCTCATCAGCCTTTGGGTACAACAATACTTGTGCAGTTCCTGCCTGCCTCCTGTCATCAAAGTATCTCGACCTACTGGCTGGCTCCCTCCCTCTTGTTATTGATAAGCTCCTCCTCCTTCCATAGTACCCCAATCTTTCATTATCCTATGCATGACCCCTCATCCCCCCACATAAGATCTGCCCAACTCCAAAAACCCCTTCTTTTTTCTGCAAAGCAACCGGCAGACACCGTCGCCTTTGCTTCACAAGCATCCACGGCCTTAATCCTTCCGGCTTCTCGTCCTCGTTCATCTACTGAGTCAATGGCACAAGATCTTCCTTGGACCCAAGTATCTCAGGAACCAGTGGCCTCATCCCGTCTGAAGCAGGCGCATTGAAGGCATTCGCCACAACCCGAGCAAGCAACTCCCTTATGGGTGTTTCGCGTGCACTACTCCGGTTGAGTTCCAGCCCCTCGTCCCTCGTGGGCGCTCCACGAGTAGTCAACCCCTCCCCGGCCTGCTGCGCAGGGATAACATCCCTTGTTCCTTCTGCTTTACATTGCTCCTTCAAATGTCCTACATGCCTGCAACCAAAGCAAACGCGTGGCAAGCCCTCATATTCAAAAGCCTGGTGAGTCAATCCCAACTCACCATTCAGCCAAATCCCTAGCTTCAATGGCTGCGACAGGTCCATTCTAATGCAAACTCTCGCGTACGTGGACCTCTGCATATCCGTCGTCCACCTATCAACCAATATCGGTTCTCCTATTGACTTTGCGATTCTCAAAATATTGCCAATATCTCAGTATATTAAGGGAAGTCCAGGGAACCTCACCCAAACTGGGGCACGCATCGCAACCTTAGCTAAGGGGCCAAACTCAGCAGACCATAAGTCCAGCCCCATAACATGGCCTGTGACCTGCCAAGGCCCTCCAAGCCACACCTCGTTCCTATCTTTGATGGTGTTGAAGTGAAGGCAGAAACAACCCTCCGTCAAGTCAAGTATTCACAAATTTGTGAAATAGCCCCAGCAGTTGTGTAGTATACGCACGATGACAAAGAGGGGAGCGTTTCCCCATAAACCCGCCCAACCAAGTCATATTTATGGAAAACTCAACGACGTTGGCATGCCTTGTTTGACATAGACACTACGCCATTGGCTCCACACTCAGCCATCCAGCTGCTCTCGCCGCAACATCAGTATTCGTCGGCTTAACAAATTATGTCACCACCCCATTAGAAGCGATGGATTTTGCCATCAATTCCTCTTTAAAGCTCACCCTGTTAGCATGTGCCAGTCCACTAGCAGAATTCATTTGCCCTTTTGTTCCTTTTGGGCCAGTGTAGTCAAGCATGGGCCCCGATAGCTTCTCCCTCTGTTCATAGACCCCATAGGCCTGCAATGTACTCACGCTTAAGCCTTGATCACACATGCCAGAGATTACTGCTTGAGTGTTACCCCCCATATTTCCATCCTCCTTATTCATTTCAGTCCCACTGCCATCCAACCCCACGCATTTGCCATCCTCAGACTGTGTCATTGCATCATGATCCCCGATCGCCATCCGATCCATTGCAGCCCCACTGTAGGAGGCTACCGAGTCACTTGAAGTAGCACAATCATTTAGCAGAGGATTCACTCTTCCCTCCCCCTCATCCATCCCGAATATCAGACCCGCCTCCCCATTTACGGCTTGGGACTTGATCAAATTTGCATCTTCCATCCTTTCCGAAGCTTCACCTCCATGAGATCTGGACTTCTTATTGCTCTTTTTTCCTTTCAAACCCGCCATGATCCACTTACCAAGTTCACAGCTATCCCCACATAAATAACGGTCACCAACTGCCCATTTGAGAGAAGGTATACTCCTCCGCAGTCCATCTTAACCACCTAATACTGTTCTAGCATCTCCCCTGAGCTCCGGAATTCAAATTTCAAAATTCAAAACAAAAAATGACGTGCGATCCCCCAAAAGAAAAGGCCACCGGAGGAACGAGGTGGCGAAGTTGCAGGAGTATAGGCTCAGGCAGAAGGGTTCCAAAGGCGGAACTCAAAGGCTCAAGAGGCGGTGGCGGAGCGGGGCGAAGGCGCAGGAGGCGGTGGCGGTGCGGAGGCGGAGATCCAAAGGCGAAGATTCAATAGAAAGAGCTCAGGGGGCGGTGGAAAAGAATAAACAGCAAACTTTCATTTATAAACCAAACTCATCAATCTAAGCTTAGCTTATCTGAAAAAGAATAAACAGCAAACTTTCGGCAACTGAAGTAAGATTCAGTTATAAACCAAACAAAAACACAGCACAAAACAATATGCTGAAGAACATCCATGTTATAGCAAAAAACCCATACTTTAACAGGTCAAAACTCCTACATGTACATACGCAACAAAATGTTTCAACAGAGAGAGATTCTATACTACTCATTCTATTATTAAATAGCAAAGTGTTCAAGACATCTTTCTCATCAACTAGCAATAACTTAGCCGTTGGAAACTACTCTCTTTCTCATCAAGATACTATACTTTGAGCAGCAGATGTTAAAGGATTATCTCTTTAATGTTGCTTTCTCCAATCCAAATTCTCCCATCAATTTAGCTTCCAATTTCCCACTTTTAAATCCTTCGACCTGCATCATTTAGCTCACTTGTTGTTGATTCCAGTACATAGGATAACCCCCGTATGCTGTGGCATACAACATCGGATCTTGAGAAGGAATGGCGAATCCGTAGGCATCATACATCTGTGGTCCATAGTATGCACTGCTCCATTGATTGCTCAGCTCGCCTCTCAACTGGCAGAACACAGAAGGATATGAGAATTAAAACAATGGCCTTATGAGCATTTTATCACAGATTAAGATTGACCTGCTTATTAGCTGGGTTTCGACCCCAAGAAAGGCGAACAGCCTGCTTTCCAAGAACTGTTCCATTTAGTGCTTGCAAGGCATCCTCGGCATTATTCCTGTAAAGGGGGACAAGCTGTGTCAATATCAATATTTATGTTTTGGTTACTGCACACCTATTTGTTATTTTGATTTGTTGCTTAATGTCGCCTGGGTTTTCCAAAATGAACTTAAATTGCATGAAATCAGTTGAAAATATCATATTTTTTGTTCTTTATTATTTTGAATTAGTGCCAACCTACAATTAATCCAACATTACAACATGATTCTGTTTGTTTGGATCAAGTTTGGACTAAATTATGAAAGTATTGTAATGACTACAAATTAACATTCTTCAAAGAAAGTTATTGGGTAATTGTCATGTCATGATGACTTGGGATTGTACAGCGTAACCCAACAAGTACATTGACATGAGAGGATGTCCTGAAGGGATTATTTAGCTGAAGTAAAATAAGATCCAAAGAAGTAGCATATGATTCACAATAGCCATTCAAATAGGTTGAATCAGCAAACCCATGACTTGTGTGAGGTTTAAATCATCAATCCAAGCTCCAAAACTACTGACCACCATTGGGTATCGACCCTCCTGATACTGCTGATCATTCGCATCTCCACAGCAATGCAAGGAAAAATGTTGTGGTACATCACATCACCTCCAGACACGACACAGTAACAAGAACATTATAGACGCGAATAAGCAAAAAGGTAGACCAGAAAAGCAGTCAAAGACACTGCCTTTTACAATATTTGACTCCACTAGAATCCTTGGTGAAGTTCTTCAGGTCTTCCTCGTAGAGGTCAACAAAACTAAAAAAAAAACCTTCAAATTTCTCACCATCAGTTCAAGAAGTTTCCAGCAATTCATTAAGTTGAAGGATCGTGGTTGGCCCCTCAAAGCTGCTTGCTCTATATAAGAAGAGCACCAACCTGAGCTACAACAAAACTAGGCGCTGCTTTCTCCCTCACCAACTTTAGCTCTATAATTTCCTTAGCCCAAAAAAGAAAAAAAGAAAAGATCTCCTTACCCCTGGCACATCGTCCTTGGTCCAACTTTCCACCTAAAATTGGGAAATTAGTTGTTTGGCCTCTTACACCTAATTGACCTCTTCTAAAAATTATTTGATGTCTCCCCCTGCTAATGGACATTTGCCATTATAGCCAAACAATGAGCTTCATGATAATGGAAGAGAGCAAACAAAAGGCCAAACAATGGCCATATGTAGTAAGTATAGTTCATCTCCTGAAAGGTCTCAACATTCTCCTAACAGTTGAACAACCAGATGGCTCTTATTCCCAAGATTACAAGGACAACAAGGCCAACAAAGTTCAGCCCATAAGCCTATGCAACTGAATTTACAAGATGAAAAAGAGTATGGCCTGCAGTTGCCCCACTAGTCTCGCACCCGTTCTTCGCAGACGATGTTCTCCCTTTAAGGCTTGCTATCACAGAGGTCCAATCTATCCTTTGCACCTACACCTTTCCATATAGCTAAATGGTGAATTCTCAAAAGTCCATAGTGTTCTTCAATGAGAGCATGATACCACGTCGATAAAAGATGAGAAAACGCTAGGCTAAATCAGTTTAATTGGGCATAATGATTAGCATGGGTCGCCTTACATTGGGAGACTTCAACCACCTTGTGCAATCAACGTCTGATAGGATCCTGAGTTGGGGTGCTTAATCTGTATCCTTAGTAGAAATAGTGGTACTAGTTAACTCTATCCAAGTCTCCATCCCAAGGAATTGTATGCCACATTCTTCATTTTAATTAGAGTACTATTCTACATTGAGCACCTAATTAGATCTTTTATTTGGAGTGGAGATCCCTCTCTTTTGGCCATGCACCTAACCTTGTCATGGGTCATATTGTTAGGTTCAAGGGTGATGATGGGATGGGGATTCATTTTGAGCATTCTCATACCTTCCATGTTCGACCTATGGATTATGTAGTTCGAAAGCTTTTCTTTTAGACTGATGATATTGCCCTAAGCAAAAATATATAGCTCCTCGATGAGAGGGTTGGTTGTTCTACCATAAAGGATAACTAAATTGGGCCACTTCCTATTTCCTTGTGGCCGACTTACATCAAAAAGGATTATACTCTTCCTGATATAATTGTGGACATCTCTTGAGTTAGGGTGGATAAGTGCAGATCATGCTAATGGTATCATTTTAGTAATGTATTGGTGCGAAACATCATAGGGATGCGTTATGCCTCCCTTAGTTTTCAAGATCAATTGTCTGGAAACACTTTGAGTCTCCTACAGCCTATAACTCCACCCTCTACCAAGACAAGCTTGGCTCAATGGATGTGTGAGGCGTCTAGGCTTGGCCAAGGGTTCTATGGAGATTGTGCTTTGGTGCTCTTCTGCCGTATGCTTAGACAGCCTCATAGCCGAATCAACTAATCATGCCTTGCTCCTATGCTCCTAAGTGAAGATGCTCTTTGCTTTGTTGCTTGTCAACAAGCCTAAATGGATTCACTTTGAGTCTCTCAATCAGTTGTAACATTATTTAGAGATGTTGGTTTCGGTGTAGTATAATGACATTGATTTTATCTTTATTGGTTCTTCTCTTTGCCCCTACTCTCTAGTGCTCCCAGGAGAAACTCTTTGCTTTGTTACTTGCTAACCAACCCAAATAAGCTCTCTTCTAGTCTCGCAATCAACTGTAGCATTATCAAGAGATGTGAGTTTTAATGGACCACTATGATGTTGATTCCACTCAATCAGTTGTAGCATTATCTAGAGATGTTGGTTTCGATGTAGTATAATGACATTGATTTTATCTTTATTGGTTCTTCTCTTTGCCCCTACTCTAGTGCTCCCAGGAGAGAAACTCTTTGCTTTGTTACTTGCCAACCAACCCAAATGGACTCTCTTCTGGTCTCTCAATCAAATATAGCATTATCAAGAGATGTGAGTTTCAATGGACCACTATGATGTTGATTCCACACTTACTACTTCTGCTCTTTACCTTAGCATATGCCTATTCTAGTGAAGTTAATTGTCCATTGCCTGGCACACAACACTCCTTGTTAGTAGAAGCCTTAGAAGCTTCTAGGCCATTGCGACCCTCTTCCAATGACTCCTCTCTTGGCTAGATCAAAGTGAATTGTGATGATGCTACTATCTCTTATGGTCAAGCTAGATCGGGATCATCATCCAAACAATATGGGGGATCTATTCTTGCAAGAGGTTGGGGGACTACTTTAGCCACTTTCTTGGTGAAGGAGAAGCATGTTCTTTGCAATGCCATCTCAATAGTCATTTCGCTTTTGCCTCACATCCCCCATGTATGGTCTGAGAACAACTCTATCTTAATTATCCAATGTCTCAACGATCATTTTTCCAAGGTTGACTAGGGTCATAGTTATTGCCTTGTTCTCCACCATTTAGGGACTCCAAAATCACAGAATTATACATGTTCTAAGGGAGAGTAATGAAGCAACCAACCATGTTACTAGATTTGTACTCAGTTTGATTGTACATGGGTGTAGAATTTGCCATTGCCTACAAATCTATTCTCCATCATAAAATAAAATGCTATGCACCTTGACTAAATAATAATATAAGCTACTACCACAATTTCTAAAAGGTTGAAGCAATTGGACAACTCCTAATCCCATTTGAGGTGGTAATCCAAAGAATCTTGCTTAAGAACTGCAGTGTATAAGACGACAGCCTCAGATATCCCTTCTTGAAGTAATATAACTTGCCCATACCAACAAAAGGCTCAACCTTGCTGTTCACCTCTTAAGATGCACTGATCAATGTTGAAGGAAGTCCTACTAACTCCTCACAAGTTCCCTTCTCTTCCAAAACACATGTATAAGGAGTTTTCCTCCTCTTTCAAAGATAAATTCCTCACGATTTGAAAAAGAAAACCCAAGAAGTAGAAACTCCAATCAATACCACCATGAATCCTTTGTCTTGAAAACATAGACATGAATAGCTCTTGTCTCGATGTTCTCAATGGAGGAAGAAGCATCCATCAAAAGCTTCTCTATGATATCCCTAAGAGGTTCTCCATTTGCCATCTCATCCTCCAACTTTGGTCGAGTCTAAAATGGCCTCTTACACAATATCCACTTCAAGGAAAGCCTCTTCAAGAGCCCAACAATAAGAGTTTCTTCGCCCTAAGCCTCTATAGCCTCCTTTCATTTCTTCACCTACTCTACCCCACCCTTCATCTTCTCTTGAGTGCTCTAATACTCGACGAATGATTGATGGAGACTCCAACAAATGAAATAATCCATGAACTATATTCCAAAAGAAAGGACAATTCATACTCCCCTCAAAACATTCTCTCTAAATTCTATACCACAATTTCCAACAATTTGGGTGGGTGGAAGGTGTTCCAAAGAACCAGATCAAATATATCCTTAAGTAACAAAAAAGAATATCGAAAAATTATTTACCAATTCATCTCTAAAAGAACATGCTCCTAACAAGTGTCTCACATATCTCCCTCTAAAGTTGTTATTATCTACAACCAACACTCCAAAACGTATTATTAATCCATAGTGAATCATTGTTAAACTTGTAAATTCAAATTTTTGTTACATCTTTCATCACAAATTCTCAAGTTCAAAGAAATAGTTAAGGAAAAATTACTTTAGTGAAAAAAAAATCATTTTATGACTAAGAAATAAAAGAGCACAAGACATAACATAAGGCTAGCCATCATGACACAATAACTTCATAAAACGCATTCAAGATGTTCTATACCACTTGGGACAACTTGTATCGACTTCTCTCTGTTATATCCATTATGGTCAACTTATTAATCCACTCCAAGATTCTAGTTATAATATGTTGGGTAAACAAGAATTCACTAATGAATGCATGAAGATAATCACCAAGTCAATCCTCAAGAGCATGCTATCCATCAAAATAACAAAGAGCTACTTCAATAGCAACATGATAAATGCGTAAGTCCCCTAATCTCAACTGACGTACATCATGCACCATCCCGTGAGATCTAGTGCTCATATGAAAATGACAATATAATATCCCAATGCTCATGAGCACTATCAAGTATAAATTTTATCATTATGTAAAATAATTTCCATAGCTTGAAACTGAGGGGAATAAATTTGAATAAAACTAATTAAACGATGAATTTTGATTCTTGTCATATAATTTTCGGAGCTCTAAGTTAGTTTTTAACTAATTTTTTTTGTTAAACCGAATGATTTCTCAAAGCTTCCCAACTCACATTCAACGGTGTTGTTAAGGGTGTCCTCAGGGCGATCGAGTAAGGTGATTAGGCGGAATCTCATCACCGAAAGGCTACCATAGAGACAAAGCTAGGGCTAAGGAAAAATCTGAAAGCTGCAATCCGGAATTGAGGGAGAGCAGTGTCGTTGTCGCAATTTCGAGGTACGAAAAAGAGGACGAACAGTGGATTTTCCCATCTCTGAGAACGAGAGGTGATCAAGGGTTCTCTTGTTGTTTTTTGGTCCACGTTGCTTCAACAAGATTTGCGACATTTTTCCCTGTCTTAGTTTTCTCACTTGCATTAGATTTCCCATTTATTATATACAATAAAATAGAGAAGAAAAGAAAAAAAAATAATAAAAAGACAACAAGAATCACCCAAAGAATGTAAGGTGAGGAGTTCACAAATCATATAACAAAGTAAAAAATAAATATAAATAATATAATATTAAACACATATATAGTAAGGATTGTTTGCTGCCATATTGGGAAGGAACAACAAAGAAAGTTGAGTGTTACGAAAAACAACCATAAAGTTTCAACTGAGTTGAGTTGTAATCTCAATGTTAAGTGATAAAATGTTTAGTACAGTTGTCGAGAGGTTTTTATTATAAGATATTTCGTTATCGTGTTTTTAGTAAGCAAAAAACTAAAGCAATTAAAGGTTGTCGAACTGTGATAAAGTTTGAAGAAAAAACATATGAGGTCAATATCTTAATATGGTTCCTTCCAATATTGATATTTGTATAATGCTATAAACTATACGAATTGATTTGAGGTAGAATATAAATTTTTGCGAAAAAATGAAGGATAAAAAAGATAAAAAATAGAGAAATCATCGAGAACTAAAATAGATGAATTCAATTGATTTGTAATGTAAGTATGATTCTTTCAAAATAAAATGATAAAACATAATGAGCATTAGTTTTATACGAGCCATGAGATGTCATCAGATACCTCCTTTATTATCACTAACACTTGGTATAAAGTTGATATCTGATGATTGATATAGATGACCAATTATAATAACTTATAAGTAGAGATCTAGAGATAATGTAAAGAGATGTCATACAAAAATGAGATAAAATATGATAGAAATATAGTGTATGATTATATGAGACATTTGAGCCTAATTAAGTTAAAAAGAAAATAAAAGAAAAAATGTAAAAAAGAAATAAAAAGAAAAAATACATAATATATAATGAGAAAAATATCGATTATAGGTATAAATGTCTGTGCACACTTATATATCAAGCATGTTTCTAATTTCTATTTTTAGTTCATTGTATTATGAGCATCTTTTATTGGACATTTTCTATTTATGTTTACAATATTTTGATGTTGTACATTTAATATACCTTGTTATTTCTTTATATAGAATTATTGAATATTGTATACTCACTCCTCTACTTACAGTACAGAACATGTTATAAATTCATAAAAATAAGATATATAAAGTAATATATGAGTTTTGTGAATATGATATCTTATATATTTTGGTGTTGATAATATAGTATCTTTGAGTAAAGATGAAACAAATATACATGTATTATACTTCATTGTAAAATTGTTAATAAAAATTGTTTGGTGATAAAAGTAATTTGTTATTTATCTTCATCACCATCGTTTATAATGATATTTGTGTTCTCAAATGATATTATTATACTTTGATATTACTACATTATTAGGTAATAAATATAGTAATTAATAGGCGGGACATGACAAACAATTTACCTCCACATTCTCTAATCCTCCTAAATGATTTAAAAAAATGTCTCTTTAATAAGCATTCTAAAAAGCCAATCATCTACCATCCAAAGTTTGCTTTGGAGGACTTAACTCTCTAAGGTGAACATGGTGCTCCTCTCATTTTTGTGTCATGGCCACCTTAACCAAAGTATAAACACCCGAATTCTCATTAAAGGCAGCTACATCTTTGCAAGACTCTTCAAGTCATAATAACTATCTTGGACATCAACATTCACTTGGTATCCATCCTTCCTCATAATGTTTAGATGGCCACTAATTCCTAACATAGAAAGGTGGCATATCTTCTCATAATCTAGCTATATGCATCCTTCACCATCCATTAGACTACTTGAACCAGCTCCTAATATAATTAAGTTCTTCCCCAAAATGTAGAGGAAAATTTCATTCTTGGCAATAGAAGTCCCTTCTTCAAAGGTGGTAATTTAAAGTAGTATTTCAACTCTAAGAACATGTATACAACTAGCTTTGACTTGGCCTTACGAGGAGGTTATGAGCCTAGCCTTTTTTTCAATTGTCTTCATGAGTCCCTTATCTGCTAGGTGAAACAAAACATTTTGAGCAAGTTTATCTAATACAAAAAGTCACCATGTCTTGACTAAGGTTGCCCTTTCATGTAGAAACCTTATCTCGCAACGACAAAATCACAAATCAAGGAAGTTGTAGGCGAAAAGCTTGCAAGCTCAACAACTATGTCAAGCACCAAAGGCCCCATAAACACTCTCCCAATAAGATGACCTTTAGCAGACCTCTAAAAATCTACTATAAATGAGATCCTTTTGGTCCAACTTCCTCTTCTTAGAGAATTGAAGCCACTAGCCTTCATCCTCTTCTTACACATGAAAGAAAAATTAAGTAATGAGGAGCAAACAAATGGAGCATAGAAGATATAGATCACAACGGAAGATAAGGAAAGTTAAGTAGGCTGAAGCTCACCATATATAGTTAAGAGAAAACCAACTATCATGCTAGATTGATGGGAATTGTCAAATTCCAAATTTTAAGGTGAGAATCCATTAACTATGCATATTTAATAAGTGCCCCAATCAAAAAACGAAAGCAGATAACATTCAATACTCCAACTTACATAAATTAAGACAAGGTACCTTGGGAAAGAGTGGTGATTCAAATTAGCTATGGGATAGTTTCATGTCACAACAACCCATAGCCATGCAAGAAGCCCAAAAAGTCCATGATACAAGAGGATAAATTAAATTTTACCATCAAACAATTGTATGAAGGCATAAACCCCACTCTCTCACTTGATTCATATAGGTCATTCATAAAAACAAAATTAGTGAAATACCACAATCAAAAGGCCCCCAACATCAGCTATTGATCCTCCAAATTCTGTTGATCTCGTACCTAAGGCACATCCATAGCACAATAAAAGAATGTCATGGTCCACAATCTCTCTCGAGACAAGACACAATATGTCAAGCATGAAGAGGAGCAAATATGTATGAAAGTGAGATGAGAAAACTAGCCATTGGCATCACATCTCACAATATTAGAGTTCTCCCTACCCCCAGCCCCCACCCCCAACCAACTTAGAACTTCTTGTAAGCACCGCTTCTATATCACATATTTTTGAGGTGATCATTTTCAAGTGAACTGCACACAGCCCTGAGTGTTTTTCCCTATAGCTGAGGGGTTTCCAATGTGAAATCTGTCACGTCCATTGATTTCTCTTGTATTGTCTTAAACTTGTGTCATTGTCCATGATCGCACGTGATATTTTCAATATACATAATTATCTTGTTGAATCAAACCATGCTTCAACACATGGGTAATTGAAGTGGTTGATTTAGGGAAAATAGTTCAACCATACATTAATTGAAACAAAAGAATCTAAGACAATGTTCATCAGGTTACCTGTGGACAAATTGAACAAATCCACATTGTTTCCCAACTGGAATTTTTATAGAAGCAATCTCACCGTACTGAGAAAAGGATTGCCTCAACTCATCCTCGCTTACAGCAGGGTCCAGCCTACCAACAAAAACCTGCAGAGGAAAAAAGGGTGCTCTCAAGAAGGCCAAAAATATGCTATCATCTAATATTAGATAACTAAGAAAAGGTCATTACTGTTGTATTAGTAGAATCCCCATCAGATTGAAAACCTTGAGTAGATGAACCATTGATGCCAAAACCACCTATTTTGAAGAGTTTAATGAAAGAAATTTAAGAGTAAAAGTAAAGTTTCATGAACTTATGTTCAGAATATCAAATAACTTTCTACAAGCAATTGGGACACTATCCCTTTTTGTTTAAAACTAATTGAGCTAAGTAAGAAAACTGGTCAAAGGAAAAAGAATCGCCACATAATCCTATGTAGCAGATCACAAACAAGTTAGAAAAACAGAAAAGTTTCTTACATATAATTGCATAGAAAAATTAAAATGCTTGGAAGCACCAAAGAGCCTTAATATACCATATCTAAAGCATGCTGATAAACTATTACAAAGCAGAAAATTAGCAATTTACAATTGAAGTGGTACATTATTAAAATGAAAATAATATCTGCTAACTAAACAGCTCAGGCCTGTGAGTTCAGAATTAAAGCTTTGTAGTAACCTTTTAAGCAAAAAAAATTACCTACAAAATAAACATCGTATATCCCAGAAAATATGAGTGGGACAAAAATGGCTAACTGTAGTTATGAAATTTGCAACTCAAGTTTTCTGCAAATCAAACTTACAGACCTTCAAAAGAAATAAAATACATCATAATCCACATTTGCTGCATGATAAAGCTAAATAGAACAATAAAAACTAGCATACTCCAGTTTTGGAAGGATGACATCATCTAAAAACATGAGATGCTCAACATTAATGCAATGGAAAGAAAGAAATATTAATACATTGCATTAAGCAGAAAGAAGGTATCATAACATGAGCTACAAAGCCATGCAAAATGAAATCATGCAAAGCAATCCAGGTGCAATCTATTATTAAGGTATGGAAATGAACAATTTAAAACAAGGAAACATAAGTTTGTACACAAGAGGGTACCTCCATAACGAAGATATTTATAAATTTTTATACCCAAATGACAAAGCTTGGGAAGCAAAGGACACAATTAACCGCATCAAGTACTCACAAGCTATTTGAAAGTTTGGCGCAAAACAGACCATGTGAAGGAAACCTGAGACTATTCACCACTTATTTTACATCACTTTTTCATTCCTATTAAATCTATTGAATAAATGAAAAGTTGAGGTCAAAATGTCATATATAATCAATTAACAAACAATAAAGTTAAGGAAAAGTAGAAATTTCCACAAATAAAAGTAGACATTTTCCAGTGAAATTTGTTTACTTATTCTATTTAACACTTGTCTAAAGAGCATTTAAATAAGCAATCCAAGCTTGAATTGTTTTTGCCTTCATTGAATTAATCACCCCCAGTATGAGCAAAATTGTGACAAAAATGTCTGCCTGCTTGAAAAAATAATAACGAAGAAAATTATCAGATAGATCAGGCTGATCAATAAAACTGAATGAAGTTTCTATAAGACAATAAATATCATGAAGCCACCAAGAGTACCATTTTGAAGAATTTAGTAACAAAACAAAAGGTCCGTGATGTACCAGACTTCCTAGGAGTTGCAGCACCTATGCGCATAGGTCTACTGGAGCAGTATACACCATTCATGTCAGTCATGGCAATAGTCTTTTCATTTTCATCCCCAAACCTTACAAATCCATATCCTTTAGAACGCCCAGTATTAGGATCAACAACTACTTTGGCACCCTTAACTGATGGATATTTGCTAGCGAAAATCTCTTGCAACATGCTATCTGTAACATCAGAAGCTAAATCTCCAACAAATATGGAGTGGTCAGAAACAACATCCGATCGCCTATCCCCTGTGCTAAAGGATGCCCAATTCAACCTAAAAGGGCTCTCTGCATTTGGCATTGGATGACCATTGAACGTTAGTAGGACTTTTTTTGCAGCTGAATGGGAACAAAACTCTACAAAACCATATCCTTCGGACTGTCCTGTATGCTTATTTCGAATTACCTTTATGGAAATAACCTAAGCAAATTCAGAAAGACAATTGATTAATGAACTCAAAAGAACTACACATTGTGTAGCAAAGAAACAATCTAAAAAAATAGTCCAAAAACAAAACAATGCAGTCTAAAAGCAAAAACATCTCCTTGATTGAATACAAATTTCTATTACAATATAGAAATTTTCTTCTATAGAATGAATGATGGAAAGCACTAATTAAAGAGGTATAGATGCAGCAAAACTTGCAAAAGCAGCCCACAACCATCTTGAGCCACAGAATACAACTTAGCAACTAAATCCAACAATAAAATAAACTGTAAAACGCACTTACTTGTAACACTAACAGACCTTGAATTGCATAAGAAAAACATCATAAAGAAGTTTTTATAAATAAAATGTCTGATTTACAAGGTAATAAAGGTGCAAAGGCCATGAGTTAAATAGATTGATAAAGAAAAATCTGCCAATGATTACAAAAACCCCATGACACCAAAATAAATCCATAAGAACTTGAACTAATCATCATATTCATTACGTGCATTGCCTTCCATAAAGTATTTGCAGAAATTTGTAAATGTCAGTTCTCATTCAATTTTAAATTCACGACAGTCTTAATACAAATTTGATATCAGACAGTCAAACAAGCACATCTAAGCCAATAGGATTAATTATTAGTTCTTGTGGATTGACATAGTTTAATAAGCTTCATGGTTGACAAACAAAAAGTTATTAAAAAAGCATTAGAATCGTTCCTAAAGACTGGCCATGATCTATATGTCAGATATCAAAAAACATAAAATTTTAAGTACAAATATTATGATCCTTGGTGGGATTGAACAAAAATCATCTAAAACTAACATTCTCCAATCCCAAAATGTGTTCTTATCAAGTAATTAGTCTGCCACTCTATTGGCATCTATATATATATGTTGTCCCATGAAGTAAGAAAAGGATCTCAAAAAGTGGGCAACACTACAAGCAAAGCACCCTATCGATCGAACTAAATAATACATAACAAGAAGCATGGCCTCCCATATGGCTCTCAACTCAACCATCTCAATAGAGTGAGAATATAGAACCCATGCAACCACCCTAAGGAGAAGATCTCCCTAATCATCCCTAACAATTGCATCAACACATACAAAGCAATTGTGCTTCATATACCTATCAAAGTTGATATTTGTTCATTGCAAAGGGGGAAGCCAACTAACAAGAGGGTTATGGTTTGCAATGAGGTGAGTATGGTCCCATGGCATAACCTAGGTTAATGAGTCAACTAAATGAGAGAGGATGATGCACGAGCAAAGTCAACAATCACCGAAGGTAAGGAAGCCAAATCACCAAGCATTATGTCCTCACAACTCCATTATGAATAATAGAATGGCATAACTAGCACACCCATGATCCACCGATATGTGTAGCTCAGCCCATATCAACAACACCGTAAGGCTCATGCCAATTAGAGTACCACTCAAGATGTCTGATAGTTGATCTAGAACTCCACGAGCTTGGTTGTAATACAACATGATATGTTCCAAGTTATCCATAGTACAACAGCCCTTGAACAAGAGGATAAACTAGTACACCACAAGCTTAATGCCAAGATCATGTTGATAAAACATCAAAGTAGACTCAACACAAGAACATTGTGAACTTAAACTTGGCATTGCACTACCTCATCTAGCTAACAACCTGCAATTTATTCGATCATAAAGTCAAAGCACTATAACCCTTAGCAAATAGGCAATGACACTGCTCTTTTTTTTATAAGATTAGGCTCAAACAACCGCATCACCACAGGATCCCCCCACTAACCATCCTCCTAAAATAGACCACTAATCTCTATCCATAAATCCTCATGACCACTAATGAAGTTATCCATCGTCGCAAAGGAAAGTTGTCAATCTAAGCATTGTCTATGATGCACACATCTCTTAGCAAGACCAATTTACCCTACCCCAAAACTCTCAAAAGCTCTCAACAAAGAGGCTTCCATCCCTTGCCAAAACTCTAGTCAGCAGCTTCACTTTTATGGTGTCTCTAATCTCGCAAACTGTGAATTCCTAAATTCATATACCTAGGAGTGTAGATCCCCTCCCATGCAAAATAACATACAAATCAACTTTACATGATAGATCATCATAAAAACCTATGGATCAACCTCTCTAGAGCCTACAATACCATAATTGAAACAAAAGTGTCAAACAAAACATAAATAGGAATTGACTTTAAGACATTATTGACCAAAGTGATCAGCTAGTCAGACATAAAGAACAGATTGCTCGAATTGAAATATTATACTAGACGAATTGAAACAACAAAGACAGGTAAACCAAGAGGGTCACTACCATCTAGAGGAACCCTTAAACATATCCCATCTACTAATTCAAAACTAGGTTTCTTGCCATTATCTTCCTCATCAAAAGAATCCTCTCGCTAAAGAAGATTATAAAGACCTCAAAGACATAGGATTGCAACCAAGAGCAACACCAATTAGGAAAAGCTAAAGTGTCTATGCATAATCAATAAGAAATACCACCAAATACAATTACACTACTCTATGTCCACTTTAGTTGCTATCAAGCTCAAAGTAGACCTCAAAGTGAAAAATCTATGCATAACCTCCTATGTTATCATACAATTGTTGGTGATACACCAATCAAAAACAAAAGTCCTATGCTCCTTAACAATCAATACGCAAAAGAAACCCATCATCTGATCAATCAAGATCTAATGGGTAGAACTACTCAAGCCTATAGACATATAGAACATTGGAGATAAGAACCAACAAAGTATCCTTCTACATATGTGACATGGTACCAACAAAAGAAAGTAGAGAAAAGGAGGGTGGTTCAATTTCTGAAAGTGGGTGCATTAGCTGGTTCAAATTTGTTTATGGAAGTTGAGAAAAAGAAGGATGCTCGGGCTGCTTTGTCTCTAGGTAGCAAAAACTAGGAGAGCGGTTCAATTTCATTTGTGGACTACTTTGCAGTCGACAACACTAAGGCATGTAGCTTTGGCCACATGAAGTTGGGCTTGGTAGTCCATCCTAACCAATCAATGGGTATGTTCCTACAGTGAGATATGTTAGTAGATACCATGCAATGTGACGATAAGACTATGGCTAAGGATGATTGCATGGGTGTCACCTTGATTGATCCATGATTCATGTTTCTTCTAACCATTTGATTGGCTCTAATGCAAAAAAGAAGATGACGAGAACATTTGGCACAAGCATGTCTTGTATTTGCTAGCTGAGACTCCACAATGCAAAAGCAAGCTCCATCGAGCAATGTGAGGATGCTCATACATCAAAGGCCTTGGTAGCAAGCAACTAGCTATTTGTGGGAATGTTATGGCTATGGGTGTAGAGCAGCCAGCTGGTCTACTAGGCATCGGCTTCTCCAGAAGGTTCACACTTACGGGGATCTCAAGGAGGGGAACATTTGAATATGAGAGCTACCCCATCTCTCAGTCATTTGAATCAATAAGCTTCTAGGCCATTTATATTAGAGGTTTAAATATAAGGGCTTCTCATTAGTGTGCTTCAATTGAAGCTGAGTAGGTCACCTTAGCAAGGCAAGAAGGTCTAAAGCCTCACCCAAATCAAGCTCTTCTCTCAATAGTGGCTGAGTAGGTCACTTAGCAAGGTAAGAAGGCCTAAAGCCTCACCCCAATCAAGCTCTTCTCTCAAACCCCTAATGACTCCTCTATAGATTTCTACCTTGCTGCTCTGCTTCAAACCTTCTACCCTCAATGACGCCTGAAGAGAATGAAGCAGTCCAACGATGCCCATTCAGCCGCAATGCTTCAAATGTACTGGTTGGTCACAAGTATTTGTTGCCTATTGCACACCAAGTCCTAGCCTTGATTGGGCCCTGTTGGTGCCAACCTATGCCTTCTCCCTCCTTCGCCCCTACAAACAGTCCGTTTTTTCCTACTGGCTAGACTAGACCTAGAGATTATTGGGCTTACTCTTTCAGTCATCCACATTGTACTTATTGAACCGATGGTTGATCACTCCACTCTTATTAGCCTTTGTGATCCATCAACTGTTCGACACCTCGTACACTGAACCAATAGACAATTCCTCATTTTATACAATCGTGTATGTTGGACAGCCTGGTTAATTCTTCGATCGATCAACCTAGGCTCTACACTTATTCACACAAAGGAATGTCTGCTAAGCAATTGAGTAAGGCATTCAGAGAGCTTGGTCCCAATACTAAAGAAGCTAAAAGTACAAGACTAACTCATTTGGTAAGCCGATGTGAAGATCCTTCCTCTTATCCACCAACAAACACGTAACGTGTGCAATTTTTTGGAACATTCGAGGGGAGCGCAGGCCCTCCTCATGGAACCATCTTCACGAGGTGGTTTGGCAACATAAGCCTTCCATTGATATTTTGCTGAAAATCCAAGTGGATTCCTTTTCGTGTCATGGCACTAAAAAGCTTTTAAGGAGAACATAGGCTTTTGACATGGAGCTTTAAAAGGGGAAATCTATTGGAATCATCAATTTATGGTAGAATGCTATGCAAGTCAAAATCATTTTTCACTATACACATGTTGTGATAGTAGAAGTTAGTATCCCAAGGCTCTCTTCTTGGAATTTCTACATGGTTTATGTTGATAAAGATTTTATCATGCAACATATTGTTTAAGATCTTATTGCTCATATCACTACTCTTGATTACCTTATGGTCGTCTTTAGTGATTTAAATTGTCATCTCTCAACACGGGGCCTAGCCGCTTCAGTCTTCTCTTGAGGTAGAGGGTGACCTTGGCTTTGATGGCAACTTATTTATCTCATACACAACAAAAATGGTTAAGCTCATACCTTGGAACATCACAATATGCCTTCTTAACCCCTCGTGGATTGCAGTTAGGATGATAGTTCATCAATTTCAGATCATTGCCTTCTACTTATTGAGCACTAGTAGTTATGCCTTGGTCCTTCTAGTAGCAAGCAAAAATTCAAAAAGTTTTGGCTCTCCCATACCACCACAAAAGATATTGCAGCTTTTTCTTGGAAGCGGTCGACCAAAGGTAGTTCCCTTACCAATTTAAGCACCAAGTCCTAGCATTTGCTTATGACTCTCTACATCAACGGGGCCATTTCCAACCTGCGAACGTTTCCCCAACCAACAAGTAGAGCTTGCCAAGTAAAGGACTCTCTTCATAACCCCTTTACAACCAATGAGCACAAGTGTCTTGTGCATCTTACTTTTGCTTATAACAAGCTTTTTAAGAAGAGATTGAGTGGTTGTAACATGCTAAAACCAAATGAATGCAACTGGATGGCTAGAATACCAAATTCTTCAATAGGATGGCAAACAACTGCAAGGGGTAGAACCACATCCATGGCTTTATGGACCCATCAAGTACTTTGGTGACTTCTCCAAAAGGGATTTCGTGAATCTTGTTAGATGTCTTCCAGTGTATGTGGTGTCCTACGATACCTCCTACCCAAGTCATTGTTTTTCCTCCTCCAAGAGCAATCCTCTCTTCTACATAAGTTGATAGTTTGGCAGCCATGATTAACAATTTTGTAATCTATCATGTTGTTTTCTCTTTACGCCCCAACAATGTTTCAGGAGTGGTTGGCATCTGTGCTCCATTTATCAAGGGCTATTGGGATATCAACTAGTGGAATATCATAAGAGCTGCACAAAGCATCTTTTTATCAGGCCATATGCCTTCCAAACGAAGGGATATATTAGTTGTTCTGATTCCTAAAGTGTAAGGGGTATCCTAGCCTAATCAATTCCTATCTATCAATCTTTGTAACACCATTTATAAGTCGTGGCATGAATTCTCGTTACATGGCTACAAGTTATTCTATCAGACCTTATAAACCCAAAGCAAGGGGCCTTTGTGAGGGGTTAATATATCACTAATAACTGCTTTATAGCCTAGGAGCTTATGCATCCTCTCTCCTCTTTTTCTTTCTCTAAGGAACTAATGGCCATCAAGGTAAATATGAAGCAAGCCTATGATCAAGTGTATTAAAATTTCATACTGTCCATAATTGGCCATTGGATGAAGGGCTAAAGGGCTGTTGTACTCTACTATGTAAGATAATTGCATTTGAATCAATTCTTATATCCAAGTAACTGACCTTCATTAACATGGGTGCTTAGCTAGTTGACTATGCTACGACCTTTCTTTTGGACCAGGGGAGTTAGAATTAGAATATTCTCATGTTACGCTATGGGAAAGACCTACTTCTCCAGATCCTACAACTTATATGTGCAATTTAGGGCTTGGGGAATAGTTTGGTATGTACTAAGTCTATGAAGATGGACAATAATGCTCTTTACCATTACCACTCTTTCTTCGATTTGGTAGATAACTTGGGGCTTGGATCTAGCACAACCACACACAACCTCATGTCACTACATTTTTGTGGCACCTGTGTCATACCAATATTCCTATGCATGGCTTGAGTGGCATGGCATTGATTGCAACTCTAATTACACATGGGGTTGCCCCTCAACTGAGGATGATAACCATGTAGTTCTGTGTTGTAGCCAAACAAGGATTGTTATTATTTTGTTGCTCGCTCATTGGCATATGTGCACCTCTCTTCTCTCAACTTGCTTCTCAACAACATGGAGTGACACATTGCTAAGAATCCCAGCCACAACAGTGTGGTTCCAATTGCCACTATGTTTCGCAACTTATGGCAAAACTAGAACTACAAGACTCATTTGCAACCAACTTTTCCGCCTTTGGCTAGTGAGGGATATTCTATTGAAGTTGCCCTCATATTCTAGCCCTGTTATGCTAGAGCACTAAATACCACTGGCCTTCCAAGTCTTCTTAATTCCTCTCCCTCTCAATGCTTCCCCCTCCCTTCAGGATGGACCAAGCTAAATTGTGATGGCTCCATATTATATGCCACCTAGCCTTCTAAACCTTCTTAATCCCTCTCTCTTGATGGCTTCCCAAGTTAGATCAAGGCGAATGTGACAACTCTATAGATCCCAATGAGCAAGCTAGTGTTGGCTTTGTTTTTTGAGACCACACTAATTCTCTTCTATTGGTCATGGGTCAAAGTCCCTATTCGTGGCTCCAACTTCTATGGAGGAGAGGGAATTTCATGAGGCCACCCAACTCTCACTTGCCAACTCTAAGGTTTGGTTTAAGAGTCACTCTTCCTCTATTGTTCACATATTCCCTAACTTCTTTGCTTTTTCTAATGATCACAACCCAAACTCTTTGTTTATTTCTATCACTCTCCAAGCTTTGTTGAGTATAAAGTCACCCAAGTATTTTAAATAAAGAATCATGGAGCTACTAGGTTTCTTGTTGTATGTCTGTGCCTAACTATATGTGGGTCAGGTGTATGCTTTTAACCAAGAACTTGGTTTCCATCTTAAACAATGATATATTATATGACCCTCCTTGAGGTTTTAATAAAATAAGTTGTGACTAATTTTAAAGAAGACCATGAAGAACAATTTGAGTGAGATCCATACCTATGATCCTCTAATTATCTTTGAAAAAGGATGTTCGGATATCATTGATGCTTGGAGCATGTTTGCTCCATAAGGAGAAAACAATACTCCTAACCTCCTCAAGAATTTATACTACCATGTAGACAATTAAATACAAAGAGAGAACAAACATGAAGTTGGGTAGGGGGGAAGGGAGGTAAGAAATCCCACTCCAATAAGGGCTAAACAAGTGAGCACCAATAGGAAATGTGGTGCAAAAGCAAAGCACTCATGGTATCTCCCCCATTCCTTGCTCCTTAGCCTTTAGTAGGTGGGTACTACAATTGACCATCTTTCAAGAGGTGGTCACCTTATGAAAGAAAGTAACATTGCGATTATCGTCAATGAGCCACTTAACCTTCCCATGTTGCAACCATCAAGTCTCTGAACCTACAAGACACATGTAATACTCTAGGATCTATTAGAAAAGACCAAAGAACTTCTCCAAAAGGCCATCTCCTTAACCTCCTTCCTCCAAAGATAAAAAATGCTCCCTTCAATTGTTACAAAGTTTGAGATAAGTTGCCTAACTTATCCATGCTTCACCTTTTCAAGGTCTATAAAGAGTGAGCACATTTATAGTTGAGCATAGAAATCAGGAATCCCTCAAGCACCTCTTGGCAGACCTCTCAAGCACCTCTTGGCAGACCTCATATGAAAGCCAAGAAGCCTCAAATTGGACATGACTGCATAATGACTAAAAGTTAAAGCTCAAGCAGCCAAGGAAAATGGTTAATGCAAGGCAAATGTAATATTAAGAAAGTCAAGTCCAATACAACCCAAATCCAAACATAGCCTTCTTTATTATTACACCAAGCGTAAGGGATACCCACAAGGGAAGTCGTGGAGATCACACGTCAAGATAAACTATAAAACTCCAAGAAAATGGGACCAAATCAGAAAGGACTTTTGTCTCTATGCCTCCTGCCTCAGGGTACAACTAAAATCCCCACCAACAATTGCCAAGGGACTCATAGATAACAACCCTATAATAATATTCTACACTAGTCTATTGGCATCATATATAAAGCCCCCATCAATCAAGCAACCCGATCCAAAAAGGAGGCGTCTGCAACTATTCTTGGGAGTGCAAACTGGTGATCGGCACCAAGTGAGCAACCAATAATAAAATATGCAACATGATCTTCTAAAAAAGTGTCGACATTAAAGTGCTGCCACCGCACCATAATTCTATATGCATCCCACTATGAGGATTGAATCTACATTCCCAATACAACCAAAGCATATGGAGTGTTGCTCCCTCACCACCTTATGTAAATGATTTTGTAAGGATGTCTTTTGAACCTTGTGGCAATTCTAATACAAAATCATAGCCATGGAGAGGACGGATTGGTTGGGAACTACCTCCATGGCCTACCAAACTTAGCTACCCTCTATGAAGCTTACAATGGTCATCTAATTTGTATCTACCTTGTCTCAATCCACACAATCTCTATCAAAGAATAGATTATAATAGATGCAGTAAACCCACTATACAAGATGTAATTAACCACCAATATAGGAATTATAGACTCTACAGCCTATTGCACACCATTGGATCCATAACACCAAGACCAACATGTATTGTATTGCTGCTAATCACAACTCCAATTCTAACAACTACAAGCCACCTCACCACTGCATTCTAGGTGCCCGCTTCAACCCCTGATTGAGAAGCAATCAACTCATACTTGGCAACCGTCAAAGTGAGAGTGCACTTTTGGCTAGTTCCCATTTGTAACACCTCAAACTCACCTAAACAATGTACCATCATCTAATTATTAGGACACTTCCTAGCTGAAAACACCATGGTTCTAGAAAGGCATGGCGGAGGATTGAGTTGTCAAGGTGCAAATGGACAAGAAAGAAGGTAGGGTATGGGTCATGAAGTCGGTGACAAATCAGATCGTCGAGGTGCGAGTGGACAAATGCTATCAATTGAAGCACTTATAGTGTGAAGGCAAGATATGGGTACTGAAATAAAAGTAATGAGCCGTCAATAACCAAAGGGGTACCAGTACTACTCATACTTGAGAATGACCAATTAAGAATCTCAACAATGTAAACACGTCTAAGAAAGAGCTTTTGTTAGGATCAATTTCTTTTAAATCAATCTTCTAATCCACTATATTTTTCTCAACAGTAAAGAAAATAATTTCTACTATTTTATTCTCTGATTCTTCTTGTTATTGTTTCTCAAAATTCAAGAGATATTTTCACTGATACCTCTTCTATCCAATCTTCTCACATTTATGATAAATTTTAGTCTCATTCTAAAGATTATTTCTAATGGTATTCATAAGTGTTTAAGTTTTAAATAAAGAAAGAAAACTCAACTTAGTAATTTTCCTAAATACTTCTATAAATAAACTTAGTAAATTATATTTGAAATTGATAGATAATAAAGTTTAAAATATTTTCACTAGTTAAATTGTATCAATAATATCTTTAAGTGTTCAACAATATAACTTAAGTACCCTTTTAATCTCTTGCCCATGTCCCAAACTAAATTTTTTTGTTAATTATTAATCTTTATGATGTTAACCAATCCTAACCATTAAATCTTTAAATATATTCCTTAAGGTAGTATAATCACATTCATGTACATAATTATTCATGTAATCTCTTATAATGTATCTAAAAGTTTTACATAGTTATTTTAACATTTAACTTATCTATTTTTATATTTGTAATAATATTAAATAAATTAACTTTATATTTAATATGTTCTAAAATTTTTATTTCATTATGTTTAAGAGTCATGATAAAAAAATATATGATTAAAATATTAAAATTATTTTCAAACATTATTTTACTAAAATAATAATTCAAATGAAAAAATGAAAGTATAATTAAATTAATTAAATAATATTTAAAAGAAGAGAAAACTAAATTATGTAATTTTGTAATCAACAAAAGACTAAAAATAATAACAAAAATATTCTACTATTATTACAATAAATTTCTTCTTAAAAGTTTAACTTAAACATAAAAAATAATAATATCTTAGGTGAGTTAAAGAAATTAAAATACTCCCTTAATTATCACTTATGAATTTCAAGATAGACTTACTTAAATTTATGAACATGTTTACAAATAGAATACATTCTAATGAATATCATAATCATACTTTAAGAATTTACAACCTGATATACTAATTTTCAAGTTGAAAGATAATTTTACAGATGAAAAATAAATACACTTCAAGAAATTTAAATTACTTCTTTTTCACTAATTACCAAATCTCATATTTTTCACCCAAAATTTGAAAATAATTTTTTATCTAAACTTGTGGACATGTTATAATAAAAAAGTTGATTAATCTGTACAAATTCTAACCTAAAATTCTTTGAAAAATACTTTAAAAAATTGTTACCAAATTGAACTTAAAAATAAGATGAATTTTACATCTAGCTTAGTGCTTATGGTGGTACAATTCAATCAAACCAAGCAGTTCAGATCAAATGCACATGTGACTTGGTTCGGCTCAAGATAACATGCCAGTTCATTTTAGCATTGTTCAACTTTGGGGGCTCGGCAAATGCAAATGGTGGATGCCAGTTCGGCATGACTAGACCAATTTTGTTAAGTGGTGTTTAGCATTAGGGTTTCTCCTATTTTTCAATTTGGAAGTAATCATAGGAGAAGTAGTGGCAACTAAGGTTTACAGCGGGACATACAAAAGAGGTTACGTGCAGACAATGGAAGAAAAGTAGTGGCCAATGGTTCATGCACTGATGTTGCATAGTGTAGCACAGGCTACCACATTCACAGAAGCGGGATTTGCCGAGCCTAGTTGTAGGCGTGTGCCGCCGTTGCAACGAACCAATATCATGCAAAGGCAATGGGCAATGACCAAAAGCAACATAAAACCCAAGACAAAATGTTCTTGTATTTTTCAAGAAACTTGATAAAACAAAAGTGACAATGATCAAAAAGACTAAAAACAACAGAAACACAAAAATTGAGGAAAAAAGTAGCACCCGACAACCAGAGCTGGTGAATATGTGGGAAGCTTCCAATTAGCAGTGGTGGCAGATTCTCACGGTGATTAGAACACCACAAAGGAAGCTTTGACACCAAATTTTAACAAAGAACGGGCAGTAGCAAATCTTGCAACAAGATCTGAGATAGAAAATAGCTATTGTAAAGATGACGATGACAATGGAGGTAGATCTAAATTGCAATTCAGATATCTTTGAATTGTACCTCGAAAAAACCTAAACGACAACTTATGTGTACAAATGCACAATAAAAAAACCACAACAATGCCAAGCAAACTAATCATCATTCTTTTTTTCGTTCAAATGATATGACTTTAAATGATTATAAAACTAAATCTAAACCCAAGAACAAAATTATGAAAGTATCCTTTCTAATAAAAATATGCAAAATAATAAAATTTGTAGAAATAATTAAAACCTTCTAAGAATTTTATAAATGATTCATTACAATTCATAATAAAATAAAAATATAATAAACTAAATAAAAAAATAAGATTTATTAGATTAGTTTAATCATTACCTTAATGCAGCCCATCTTATATCACTAAATTAACAATCTTAATAGCTATGACTAGTTCAAAGTCATGAATTCTCCAAGTATAACAAATCTATCAAGCAAGCGATGAGGTTGGGGACAAAAGACAAGGGTAACATAATAAATATAGTCCTCAAGTTGATCAAAGGAAAAGCAGCATGATGCAAATTGATTGCTACCAAAAGTAATGTAGATAGTGTTGTCATCCATCAAAGTTTTGTCTTTCCTCGAGTCAAATGTAAATAGAGCTAGAAGACCTCAAAATTGTTGAGCTAGTGTAGGATATTGTGAGCTACATTGGGAAGTCTTCCTCTTGCATCAATAGCAAGTTCCAATGAAGAACAAGGAATTTGAACTCCTTCACAAGGGTTTTTATGAGCACTTAATGGGCACGACAGTACTAAAGTCATATGTCCCAAATCTTGCTCTCAATCAACAGGAAAAGGAAATATGGTTAGCCATCAAACTGAATCAGATTCTTCTTCTTGAAGATTAGCTACTGTAAAACTTTGAAGAGTAGGAGGTTTACACGAATGGGAGGAACCAGATCTAGATGGCTCAAAATTTCCCAAATTGAACACATTGGTTCAAGAGGTGATGTTAGGATAAAGCAACCACCTCGAACAGGAGCATAGTAAGCAATAAGGATAACCAAAAGAGTTAAATCAACCACAAGAGATGAACAACCAAGGGATGGAACAAGAGCTAGCATTGCTCAAACTATTTAGCAATGAGCCCCATGATGGTTTTAAATAATTTCTAATGACACTAAACAAGCTGCGATATTTGGGCTAGACAAATGGTTCAGGCACAATGAAAAGTTGCACTTATCTAAGTGAATGAGATTTTTGAGCAAGAAGGTAGTCTTCAACCACAAGTGCTCTTCAATACACTTATGATTCCTACGTAAAAGAGAACATTACAAATGTGGAACAAACTCAATGGATGAAAAAATAAGGTGTTAAGAAGGGTGAAGTTGCTTCACTATGAAGTTTTTGTCAAAGGAAGGACTGGTGTTGCTAGAGATTTTAGAAAGAGTAGAATGACATCATGTCTAAAAACTCTAAAAAAGATTTTGCAATCTACAATGTGTCGCTAACTAACAACACAATCAAGAAAAGTGATCACCCCAACAATGACACCTTGCTTGAAGGGCAAAATGGGTTAGGCATCTATCTTGGGTGTATAGGAGTTTGTTTTCCACAACAATTGCAAAACCATGAGCAAATTTTACAAGGCGCCCACAACATGGCATATTCCATGTGTCAAGAAATGATTGAATCAAATCATAATTGTATGTCTCTATTTTTTTGTTCTCAAAATCAATTCATCAAAACACCAATATTTTGTATTCATTATGTATTCTCAACAATAGGAAATAGACTAGCTTGAGGCAATGAATTTGGTTAAGTTAGTTCAATATCATATTAAGCTGATATGAAATGCTCAAGCTTCACATCTTTTCCTAAATAAGTTCGCTCACTTCATAGTCAATTTCGCAATACTAACAACAAATTTAGCAAATTCAATCTTTCCTAGAAGGTTTCACTTTAAATAGTAATTGTCGAACACATCCCAAGTAATGTACTTAAAAATCAAAATACCAAAAATAGAAGCTGATGAAATTGATAACTTTAACTGGTGGCTCAAGTCTAGCATGTTTTGATAAGTTGAAGCAATTTTAAACACATAGCCACTTATACCCACAACCTGCAATCATCATTTATATCAGAAAAAAAAGGTAAAAGAAATTAAGCAAGACCTAATTAAGTTCATAATGAAACTGACGCATCTGTTGTCTATTATGGCATGGACAAAATACTTCTCTTACTGGCTAACCAAATCCACAAGTTCATTTGCAGAAAGCAAATCAACCACTTGGTTTTCTGCTAGCTTAAAAGAGTGACTTTTACATTCAAAGAGCCTCAGAACTACTATCAAACTACTATCAACCAAGATGAGGCATGGAAAATGAATTCCCCTCCAATCACCTTAAATATTTTACTTCAGCATATGTAGATACATAGATTTAGCATTGCATTCGACAGTACAGTTCACTCCTGATTATATGGTCATTCAAGTCAATGTGGATACTAAACTTCGTTTTATCACCACCATTTATCGTTATAAACTTATTAGCCATTAACTTCCCTGAATTGTGCATCTGCACCACTTCAGCAACATCCCACAAGTTAACATAAACTACCAAGTGATCAGGACGCCTACGCAATGGCTATATTAGGAATACAGCCGCGAGGTGAACAAGTAAACATGAAAGCCTCTTTACGGAAGGAGGATTTGATGAGTCATCTTTCTTAACTTGCAGGAAAGAAAAAAAAAACACTTGATTTTTAAAAAGTGCCATAATTTGGCATTGCGATAAGCTCCTTGTTCAACACAGGATTTAAATGTGCAATAATTTTGAAAGCAGTTTCTATCAAATAAAGGGGGATTGTCTTCCAATCCATTACATCTTAAGCTAAAAATGAATTGTTCAAAAGTGCTTGCAACATAACATAAGATTTCAGCTCATATTAACACGAGAGTCAAATCCAAGCATTTAACATAGGTTTGCCCAAAATGCGCATCCTTTACCTCACCGGTATGAGCAAAGCAGCTATGGAGATAGTTTTCGTCCATCCAGTACTGAAGATGTCCAACCCATATCGACTTGTTGTCCTCCCCAGGCGCACTCCCCGACCCACCCACTAACGCCGTAGTCTGCAGGTTTTGGTGCTGCGGTGGCGCCGGGTGGTGTGGTAAGAAGTGCGGCACGTAATGGGCCGGCGAAGGCGGTACGAAACCCATCATGTAGTTCGGCATCACCATCGCCGCCGGTGGGTAGTGCATCTCCACCCACGGTTGCACGTCATGGTGCTTATCTCCGGCCGAGGCCGGCGATTGCATCATCTTCGTCGTGCTGCGAAATAAAACAAGACAGAGAGGAGCGAGAGAGAGAGAGAGAGAAAGGAGGGAGTGAGAGAGAGAGAGGAGGGAGGGGCACAGAGCGCGGGGGGAGGGAGAGAGAGTTTTGGAAGGAGATGACAATGCCAAAAGTCGCCCCTGGTGGATTTGGGATGTGGACTATGGAAGCGGCAAGGAGAGGAACCGATCTCCACCGTTGAATCGGAGGAGGATAAGGAGATAGAAGCCGCAGGATTGAGGGGTGCGCAGAATGGAGCCCTGTTTGACCAATTCCGCGGGCATGTCGGTTAGTTCTTGGGCATACCGCTGTTCTTATGTGCTACTGTATACCGGGGCTTCCCACTAATTTTGCTCTAAAAAAGAAATATGGGAATAAATTAATAATTATGAGAAATGTAGACATTTAATATGATCTATAATTCAAACAATATTTCTTAGTAATATAAAGTTTTGGATCAATCTTACTCATCTTGGCTCAATTCATCTTCACCCAACTCGATTTTAAATTTGACCCAAAAAAAAGAAATGGATTGAACCAAATCAATTACAAGCATATAAGGTACATTAAATTGTGTTAAAAAGTATCCTGAATTTGAACTTAAAATAGAAGTATTAATTATTATAGTTTATCAAATAAAATATAATTACTTTTAAAAAAATATCTGCGAAATATAAAGTCAAATTTTAATTATTTAATTTAATAAATTAATTACTTCAAGAGAAAAAAAAAATTCAAAAGATAAAAGATTTTTGTTTCATGGTTAAAGGGAGGTTCTTATGCAAAAAAATCAAAGTTTGGATGTAAGTAAAAAGGTTTCTTTTGGTGTTTAGTAACCTTTTTTGGTGTTAACAATGATTTAACCTTTTGACCTTTAATTTCTTAATTCTTTTTTTAGATATTAAAAATAATAAAAAATATAAAGCATAAATATTTAATAAGTTAAGTTGGATTTGAATATATCTCACATTTATCTTCAATGAAATATATCTTATTTTTTCTTTTAGATATTTTTATAAATGGTTTTGATTTTTAATTGTTATTTGTACTTGAATTGTGTCTTGATAGTAACTTTTAGGTATCTAACTGACTATCACATAGGCATAGACTATTTATTAGACAAATCTTTTAAGAATTATTAATGTTGTCTTATTATATTGTTGATAATCATAAAAGATTATTTTTTAAGAATATATTATTAACATGTTTTCTTTTTATACAAAAAAAAGCTCTTTTAAAAAGATCAATTATATCCTTTCATCATACATACAAATCCAAAAAAAAAATTTATTCTCTTAGTACAAGCATAAACTAGATAATAAATATCACAAATAATGAATAATCTACAAGATACCCTAATAGCATTAGCTAAATATTTGTTAATAAAAAATTATGTAATAGATATGCCTCTATAATAAAATATTTGCCCAAACCATTATTAGTTAGGTGCTATTATTCATTATTTTTGTTGACTTATTTCATGGAGTCATGATAACTATATAATCCAAAACAATGTCATCCTTTTTCACAAAATTCTTTAAACTCTAAGAAGAAATAATATGTCATTATTAATCAACAATCTCTTAGTATTAATATCAACATACTTTTAACTAATAACTTTCAGTTAAATACTTCAAGAATATGCTTTTTTACTTTAGCAAATATATTCAATATTTTTTAATAAAACCATTCATAAATGATATAAGATATATCTAATTCTTCTTCAAAATAACAATAAAAAGTCTTTACAAATCAAATTTTTTTCATAATTTAGTTGGATTTGATTGAGCATAAGAAAAGTAAGTTTAGTTTATGTTGTAAATGAGCATCATGTTAAATTCTTATCATATAATTTATGTTGCACTTATTCTAAGGTCAAAACCATTGAATTATCAAGTGTTTAGTTAAGCATGTATTTGTCACTCCTTATTTAATAAAACTTTATTCAATTAACAAAATGACTCAATGTGAAAAGTAGTTTTTAAGAGGAGGATGAATTAATGTTATAAGATTTTATAAAATATTTTTTTCAAAATAATGTTCAAGTAACACTTTTCTAATTTGTGAATGATTAAGTATACATATTTTGAATTTTTTTAAGGTATTTAAAATTACCAAGGCTACTTGCAAGTATGTAAAGCAAGATGAATAAAGCCAAGGAAGTAAAAGGTTTAAGTGGTTCAAATTAACCTCAAGATTATATCCAATCGTAAGTAATAAACTCAAATATGACTACATCAAAATCACTGCCTTTGTCACAATCAAGTGGAAAACCCAAATACAAATAATGATTTTTCTAAAATCAACCACTTCACACAAAATAGTAACTAGCACAACCAAAATTCTTCACATTAAATAATCAAGAGCACAATCAGGAAAAACAAAATTATAAAGACCAAATGCAAAGAACAAACTCACCAAAATATGAACCAAACGTACAAATAAAATTTCTAATATAATGGATTACAAAACAAAGTTACCAATCAGAGTAAGAGCATGTGTAATGAAAATATTAATTAATGTAGACTCATATTGTTATCTCCCTTTCTCTCAAATGATCTAGTTTTGTAATGAATACTTTCTACTCTTTCAAGATCATCACAAAGATGTAATAACAAATTAATGTAACAAAGTCCTATTAATCACTTATTGAGTATTTAACTCTCCTTCATCATCTTATTTTTTATCATTAGAGTAGTGGATAATGCATAAAACCCTTTTAAGGAAGCATTAAAGGCTCTTTTAATGACTAATCATGTATTTAAGGCATGTTTAAACTAGTTATTACCCGACTTTCGCTCTATTCATATTATATGATAGGTAGATCGTGTTGTATTGTTAATCCTTAGTTATTAAGCTTTGTTTGATGATAACAAATCATAAGTATTTTTAATCAAGTTTTTAACTAAATTTTTAAATTTTAGATAATTGATGCTCGTGTTCATAAGATAACTTCAAGAAGAAGAATAAATATCAAATCTCATAAAAATCATCTTGATTGAAGTGATAAACTACAAAGAGATATATTTTAAATTTAATTTTAGATATTTAAAATTTATTTTAATTAAAATATTAAATTTAATTAAAATATTTATTATAAAACACACAAATTAAATTAAAATTAATTATCTTAAAAATATTTAAGTTTTTTAATATCTTTGATCTATCTTATCTTGATTGTCATTTTATCTTAATCTTATCTTTAAAAATTTTAATTAACTTTTTGCAAAAAAATGTCATAGTATTAAAAAACCTCTAAACTTAATTCATTAACATGTTCGCTATATTAAATTGCATCAGGTCAGGACACTGAATCTTGAACACGTTCGGTATAGTGTTTTAATCAAGAAACCAAGTCTCAAACACGAATCAAGTTATTAATTCCACTTCCATAAAGAGGGTATAATGAATCACTGACTACATGAGTGTTGACTTCTCAAATAGACCATGAGGCAAACCAGTCTCAAAAAAAGGCTACTTGTAATTCGAAGAAGTCTTATAATGAGAAATATGAATCACAAATACATTGTGTGGGGCTAAATATAAAGCTTTTACTATAGGGCTTGCTTTCAAATTACTAAAGTAACCAGAATAGTCTAATAGTACAATTTTCGTGATCAAATGATCCTGATCTCCTCCGTATTTTATAAAGCCTAATTATAAACTCCATTCAATCATGTCATTTTATGATCACATGGTCTGTGTAAGATAAAATAAGTGTGTGAATCCTATAATATAAGGTGAATTGTGTGTTCTAAAAAATTTTGTTAATTTTGGATTACATTAAGTTTTCAAAAATTCTTTATAAAAATATTTTTTATAGAAAACTTTAACTTATAAATATATTAATTTATAATTTTTATGATTAAGAAAAAAATAAAAATTGAAATAGTACACAAAAATTTTTAAGTGATTCGATTTAAACTAAAAATTATATCCACCATTAACCAAGATTAGGAAAAACTTCACTAGTAAAAAAGTTACAACTTGAGATATTTTTTTATGTTCACCTCCAATCTATTTGGGGTTTTTTCCTATGATTCGCCTTCAATCTACTAGCTTTTATTGGTTCAACTATAACTTAGGCTTTTGTGAGCTCAACCCTAACTTAATATTTTATGAGATCAAATCAAACTTGGGTTTTTGTAAATGTAGGGCAACCTAACCCAAAAGAAAAATAAAAATATAATAAGAAATAAATTTTTGATAAAAATGTATAATTTTTTTTATACTTATTGATAAATATAAAAAGAAATAAAGAGCTCAAAATTATGAAGAGAATTACAAAAATAAAAACTTAAAAGAATTAAGCTTAGGTAAAAAAAATTAAAATATCCAATAGTTGTAAGCCATAGAGATTGTGGAAAAATTTATGCCAATAAAATATAATGTAACCCTTCTTTGAGATGTCAAAATCTTATTTATATTCATTAGTTATTTCATTCAAAATGGTTAAGTATTTATAAAATACTTTTGATTATAAGCGTTAGAAATGCAATGAAAAACTATTTCAAAAGTTATTGTGAAACAACTTAAAAGGTTTTTCGAATAGCTTTTTTTCAAAATGGCTAATGAAATGGCTCAAATAACGACAAAGTTTTTTACTAGCGACTAAGTAAAAATGGACCCCTTAGACAAGGACAAAATTTGATTGGTTTAAGATAATGTCGCACCAATGAAAGCTAGATGTTGTAATATGATATTAGAGAGATACATCCTATATGTTGTAGTTCAAGAACAAACAATATCTAAATTGGTAGGCCTATAATACTCAAGACTTATGAGCAAAGGGAGTAATTGTCATGTGGTGTTGCAAAGAAGAGATCATTAGATAAAGAGTGACAATTGTTAGGCTTCTAGGTAGAGAGATATAAGGATGAATAGGTCTCATGTCAATAACAATAGATAGATTTTAAGTCAATGAATTGGTGGTGTGGGTGGAGGGGTAAGGTTTCATATGGAGTAAAATTAGTATGAATGGTGAAAGTAATGGTGCAAATCTAATGGCAGTAAGTGGTAGAAGGAACCTTACTCTTATGAGAAATCAAATAATTAAGAGATCAATTCCAAGTTTATTGAATAAATAATTATAAAAAAAATCAAAAGAAGAGACAAAAAAATAAAAATTATCATCACAACATGAAATAATAGGAGTCACATACTGAGCCACATGTAGAGGCTCACTATAGGTGTGCTAGAGCATGCATAGTAATGTGATGGCTAGGTGCTGCACTTGGAGGTGCAAGTATACATGCAAAAGAGAATGGGACCTTGTGCATGTGATAGTGCTTGATGGGCACACATGTAGTGCACTTCCCCCATGTCAGCTACCTAACATGAATGCATTTTGCACACATGTGTTAGGTGCACCTACCTTATCACCAAGATCAACACATGCGTGGAGGTCCATTTATGCTTGAGAATAATACTCATGTATGAGGATGACGTGAAAGAAGACATGATATCAAGTTGAGATTTATAAAATTTAGAGAATTTTTATGTTTGTAATCAAAATTATATGTTATTTTATTTCATAATAAAATATTATATCTAAATCTCTATATAAATGAGTGAGAATGATGTAAAAAGTATTTTAAAATTTCATAAATTTAGAATCCCTTAAAGAAAACTTCTTAAAAAATTTAATCTCCTTATAGTCAAATCCCTTTTTTTGCTTCTCTTTTTATTCTTCTCTATTATCAAACTTTCATTTTTATTGTTACTACTCTACAAAAAAGATCTACTGACAAGGGCTCAAGATAAGAATAACTTACTAATAGATTATTGATCTTATAAATCTTTCCACATCATGAGCCATTTTATAAGTTTTTCTCAACTAGTAACATTTCTCAGGTATAACTTAGCTTGAATAGACTCTCTGAACCTAGCTCAAGATCAAGATAGTAGTACTCAATTTAACTATTGGACACTACATCTAAGCATATAATCCTCAAATTTAGTATTATATTCATTAATATTTTTTGAACCTTGGTATAAATGTTGTCATTTATCATAACGTTCACTTGAGTGCGAGGCAGAAACTTATTTAGCTCATAAGAAAATTTTAAGGTTTTTCAATGATTAGGGTAATTCTTAATCTTCATTAAGATATCATTTTTTTAATGTATGAATAAAATAACTTGACATGTGATGTAAGCCTAATTTTTTTACAAATTAGTACTTTTGATTATAGCAATCAAATAATGCTCCATGTTCATTTCCTAATAATCTTAATAAGCTTTAGGGTCTAAACTTTCATCAAAAGTTGGGACTTCTATTTTAACTATGTTAATTTGATTATTATCATCCATTATGTGTCTTTTGTCATAGAACTTGGAGTAGCTTGACGCCTTGGTCAACATTTTGATTGGTTAGGTTTATTTTTAAAGGGTAATTCCTCCACTTTAAAGCCACTTATCATGAATCTACTTGATGTATGATTTTACTTGATCTATTATATCTATATTATTTTAATAATTTTGTATGTGTTTTTAAGATTGTTCTTAACTCTTGTATTAAATTAGTTTTAGAATTACATATTGTATTACTAAGTCCATTTGTGATTGTGTTGGTCAAGAATTGAATATTTTATATTATTTTCCAAACCGATTGGTCATAAGCTATAGGATTAGAAAAAATATACTTAATTGAGATTATAAAGAAAAAAAATAAAAAATTCTAAAATGTAATAACAAGAGAACATATTGTAGCATCAAACTAGAAAGCACCATTTCTTTTTTCAATAACATCTAACAATTAACAACAAAATTAAAAAATTAAAAATATGCAAGTTCCTAAAACTAACTATGCTCTAATGCCATGTTGATGTAAGATGACATATTAAAACCTATCTTTAACTCATAGATTATAAAAAATCCTTAAGATAAAGTAATAAATTTGTATAAGAGCCTACCTAAGATGTTGTAGGTATAGAATAAAAAATCTTAGGATCATCAAGAAAGTAAGAGCTTTCTAGAAGATAAGGATTCACAAAAATCTTTAAAATGAGATATCTAAACCTAAAGAGAGAGTGGTTTAGTAACCCACACCTATTGCACTCAAGTTGGTGAAGTGGCAAAGTGCATATAAGTAAAGTTTTTAGAATATAAATAAAGAAATTCATCTGTACACTTACACAAACTAAGGAATTAAACACAATGATTAATTTTTTTTTCCAAAAGACAAAATGAAGGATAGTAGGATTAAGCACTCTCATAATGGTTTGGTATTCTTGTGGATGCTAGATAATGGATCAATATCTTCCTTTTTAAGCCCTCACACTTCTCTCCAAGGCACTTTCAGAATCACACTATCGAACTGATCGTACATGACATACTCATATCTAGTAAGTTTAGCAGTACCACTTTGTTACATCATTCAAAATTTTATTTTTTCATAAAATGATAAGCATCCTTACTTATAGAGACATCAATGATATAATGATAATTTTCTAGCATAAAAGTACAAAGAGATACTTTGGAATTTTAAGGACCACATTTTGGAATTTTAAAGAATATTTTGAGAATTTCAAAAGTCATCATAAATTATAAAAAAAATTCTTTGAATTCTACAAAATTATAAAATAGAATACAAAAGTCATTCTTAGTAGATTCTACATCTTTGTGTGGCATGATATGTATGATGCGAGTAGAGAGGCAAAGTGACATCATGGGTCTAGTTCATAGGTGGGTGCAGGTCAATGCCAATTCACAGGTTAGCATAAGTCGACGAGATTTGAGGTGGGCTGACGAGATTTGGAGTGGGTCGATAGGATTGGATGTGTTGATGTGGGTTAGAGAATCTATATAGTCAATGCAAGTCAAGTCAACTTACGAGGGTAGGCATGGTTTGATGAATTGTGTTTGTTAGTGTAGGTTAAACTGGTGGAATGTGTAGTGTGAGTGATCAGTGCATGACATGTGGTGGAACAGTAATGGTGGGTGATAAAAGGTGGAGACCAACAATAGAAACAACTTAAAAACTCATTTTTAATTCAAAATGAACCAAATTTTGCATCGACAAAACCACAAAATTATTAAAGGATGTCTTAAACTAAATTTTAAACTAGAAATATCCAAAACAAACTTCCAATTAATCTTTAATAATTTAAAATAAAGTATAAACACAAATAACTTGACAAACTGATAACAACAGACTGATTATAATTGACTCTATAACGATAGTGATAGTAGAAACTAATGAAGAGTTGAAGAACCAATTTTGGCATAGTTTTCAGTTTGAATATAAATAATAAACCCCTAAGTAAAACTTCTAGGACATTACAATATCAATTATCAATCAAAATAAGATTTGAATAAATTCATTGGATGAGATGTCATTAATATATTCATTATGTGCATGTGTTTAAAATGAATAATTGGTTTACTACTTGCATGTAAATGATTGGAAAGACATGATTGTCATGTATATGCATATATTATGTGTCATTAAGCAAGTGAAACAAAGAAATCATACTTAAAAAATCAAAAATGATAAATTAAATTATATAAATTAAATGGTTAGGTAGCTAACTAGGGATGATAAAGCCAAGGGAAAAGGTAATGAAAAATAAGAAACTTCTATGAATAAAAAGGTTAGAGCCAAATGAGAGAATTGGAAACATAAATAGATAAATAAGAAATTTTAACTATCCTGAAAGGGTATAGTATAACTTGAAATGGAATCCTTAAAGGTATACTATATTGAAATATGGTGAATATAATAAATTTGTCTATTAAAACAAGTAATAAGATCGATTGTGTCATAAGAGAAATAAATGGAAATGATTCATAAAATGTTTATAAATCAATGCACATCATATAATATACATTATTATCTATTATGGTACATGAAAAAGAATTTTGTATTGGTTATTTATATTATAGACCTAGCATGTAACATAACCTCAAATTTTTATTATCTTATACATATAAGGTTGTGTCAAACTTTGCTTACTAAGTTTGTGATGATGGCTTAGCTTATTTGGCTTAATATTTTTAATTGTTACGAATGCATATCATGAGATAGTAAGGGAGATATGAATAGAGGTGAAGAACATAGAAATGAGTTAAATAGAAAAATTATGTAGTAACAAAACTTCTATGTTTTGAATTACATCAAACATTTAGAATGTTATAAAATTATTATGTTGTTGTTGGTGCAACAATGCTAGTAAAAGTTAACTATAGACTATAATAAGTTATTTCTTTTTTGTTTATAGCAAAGCACAATTTATTAAAGGAATTTGTTTTATATTATTTAGTTTATTCTTTGCAAACATTTTGAACTAGATTTTTGGAAAAAAATGTTTGATAATTATATTTTAAAGGAGAAATTTTCATTACTGGTGATATAAGTCACACCTACCTTTTTCTTACCTATGTCAAAGTTTTCTCACTTAGGCATTTCGCCCCTTCCTCAACTTGTATCACCTACACTCAATTAATAAGGGTAAATCAGCTTTTTTTTTACTTTTCCAATATTTATCCTCCTCTTAATTGTATCATTTATACTCAGAGATTGGTTGCCAATTGGTTTTATTAACTTAGCCAATTCTCCTCTCAAAGAATTAATCCTCATGCCTTTATGAGATGATTATGAATTATGAATAAATGGAAATTAACAAAGAGAATCAAGTTCTACCCTCTATGTTAGGTTCCACCATTTATGAGTAAAATTGCCTCCATTATAGGAGTCTTGTCAAGCTTACCTCTGAAGATGAATGATATCTCTTATCTTTTGCTCCTTGTCTATCCAAACATGAATGAATGTGAATTTTGCTTCCTTTTTAGCCATTTTGGAGTCCTCCAAGGTTGCGTTTGCTCAATAATGGAACATGAATAGATTTGCTACCAAAAATCTTGACATGACCATCTAAGGTCTAAGAAGAAAGGATTAATCATCTCTTCTTGATTATAATGCGAGCAACATTTTTTTCTTACTTAATTATTCTCTTGGTAGACTTTATTCTATCCAATTGATATTTTTTTCCCTCTAGACTAACTCTATGAACATTCACTTCACTAATAACCTTAAGTCATAGTCTCGAACAATCCATTGGTGATGAATTTAATCTTAATCAAAGAGGCCATTAGAGTCTTATTTGGGAGAATTAAAGAAGAAGATAATAAACCAACACTTATCGAATAAGTTTTCATTTTTTTGCAAATTTAAAAATTGCATGTTACTCTCTATTGGCTAATTTTTTTGCAAAAGATTTTAGACAACTATTCATTATAATGACATAAAGAGTTTAAGGACTAAATAAAGAAACAAAACTTTACAAATAAAATGCTATCAATATGAAATGCAACCACATTGCAAGCATCAATGACAAATTGCTCAAGGTTAGTCCTCCAAGACTCTATTATTAAAGCTCAAGTTATTCAAGGCTAGACTCTCAAGACTTAGTTGTTCAAGAACAAACTCTCAAGGTCTAGTTACTTGATGCTAAGTTCTTAAGATCCAATTACTAGAGGCTAGACCTTTAAAACCTAGTTGTTTGAGACCAAATGCTTCAAATCTAATGCTTTAAGCCATTGAGACCTAGCAACTAAAGTTTTAGCACTTAGGACCTAGTCTCTTTAAGCTAAACCCTTAAGTTCAAGTCATTCAAGTCAACTTTTCAAGGCTTAATGTTCAAGATTGATCTTAGCATGAACTTCATCCAATGATTTTATTAAACATTATCCTGTTAGTAAAGGAATGCACAATCACCCTAGATAGATAAATTGTTATTGCACTAACTATTGGTGTTTCCCAATAATGAAAACAACTCCTTCTGTGCATACTTACTCTAGGTAATTAAGATATTACCAATGTAATAAAGTAACTCTCTCACATGTATTAATGTGTTAGCCAACTAATCCATTATCAAATTAACAACTATAACTTGCTTAAATTAGAGACATCTTTTACCCCAATACCATAAATAAGCCTTTAGAGGCCTACTTCAATGAAAGTTGATTACCAGTGAAAATATTTCTTTTCTTTTTCTATCCTTGTTTTGTAATCACACATTATAGATTTTCAATTAAATAAGTTTCTATCAATTCTCTTAAATTCAAATTTTATATTTATAAGAGCCTTAAGAAATGGAGACAAATTATTGTTCTTAAATATATGTATCAAAATATAATAATTGAATTCTAATTAATATATAAACACTTATGTTAAATATGATTTGGAGATAACCTTGAGTCATTCTATTGATCAATAAAAAATGGCTATGATAACATCTTAATAATAAGTTAAAGATAAGACTTTTAATTATCATGATCTATGTTGTATATTGTTTATAATGGCTTATTGGATGACAATGTGTTAAATCAGATTTTAATATTATTGTGTGTATCTGGTGCTCTTGGATCTACTTATAGCATATTCTTAATTAAATCTTTTACTCAATTCTCTAATATGGTTTCCTAGCTAATTTTAACCTGAGGCTATCACATAAGAAGGACCTTCTAAGGTCAATTTTAACTGCATTTCTCAATGCCATTCTCCTTTTAATTTAGACCTCAAAAACTTAGTGCCATATCAATATAAGGTCATTATGTTAAACTTAGTGAGGAATGAATATTAAGAGAGGGAGATAGCAAATTATGATATTTAGATAAAATCAACCAACCAAATTTTAAACTTTCTTTTTAGTCAACCAAAAGAATCATTGTAGCAATGTAAAATCAAATAGAACCAAAATTAAAGAGAAGAGAAGTGCACAAAGAATTTTTAGGTATTTTGGCTTAAGCTATACTTACATTCACCCTTAACTAGTCTAATTGGGATTCCACTAACATTTTTCATTTTGTTGTAATAAGGGCAAAACAAATATAATAATGAGTATTTAAAGAATACACCAAAACAATATAGTGATTTGACTTAACATGTGCTTACATTTACCCCTATTAATAGGCTTCCACTAACCTCTTCATTTTGTCGTAATAGGTAGGGAAAAAATATAATAATTAGTAAAAGAATACACCAGAATAATGTAATGGTTTTCTTTAAAATAAATGAATTTACAAATCAACATATACAAAAACCTATACCTTTAATCCTTTAAGGATAAATGTAACACTAAACTTAATATGAATTGAAGGAGAAGAAAAGTAGTACAACAAGAAATGTATTATAGAAACCAATGCTTCGACCAAAATCAAGAGAATTCATGATTAGCTCTTTCCTTAAACTTTAGATTTTGCAATTTGTAACATAAGATTTTTCTCTTTAAAACTATTCTTTATTTATATTAATGTCAATTCCAAAACTAATTGTGGATCATGCAATGGTTAATTATGTTTTTTAAAGATGATTAAAATAACCATTATGCTCTTAGGATTCTATTTGTATTAGTACATTAACTATACCCTATTAAGATGATGAAAATAAAACAAGGATCATCCTGACGATTCAATGATATGAGTAACACAATTTGTCCCAAAACAATTTATAATTCAAGTCTGATGAATGTACTTTTAATGTATGACACTAATTCATAGTTTAGTGCTAAAGTTCTTATATATATCACACTAGATGATCACATGATTTGTACAAATGTGATATAGTTCATATTTACAATTTAATTGATTGTACGTGTTTAATAATATATTGTTACTATACAATATTTATTTTCATAAAGAGCTAAGCTTTTAAGAAAAAGTTGTACATGTGATTGTATAAAAATAAAAACTAGTACAATCATGCAATAATAACTTACTAAAACTTCAACTAATGATCGTCTTCATACATTAAAACCATTATAATTGTATGATGGTATTATAACCATTTTTGTTCTAAGTCTTTTATATTTAATAGTGAAGAACAATAAATCGTACAACATCAAATTATGAACCATTTGTATACATTAATGAAGAACATCAATCACACTAATTAACAATACGAAGGATTATTGTAGCATTATGATGGTTTATATCAGACTTATCTCATGTCTTCTATGAAAGCAAATCGTGTATATGTAAAACCTAAATTTTTATCATTTGATTATGTAGAACTTGAATATTTTGATTAATTAGATGATTATTATACTAATATGATATAGATGTCATATTTGAATGACATAATAAGCACAAATTTATTCTAAGTTATTTAGGTTATCTAACTTATGAAAAGAATCATGTAGATACGATACTTTACTTCATATTATAATATAACAAATAAGAAGATCCTATAACAAAACTTAGGTGATCACATAAGGACTACTTTACATACAACTATGCTAAAGTAACATTTTAAAGTCATACTGGTATAACATAATAATTGTACATGTTCGACCATGACTCATCTTACTTATGATAGATCCTAAAAGGAATTAAATTACACACATATGAAGGAAACTTCATACTAATACAGTACTAATCAAAACTTGACTCTTAGATAATAGACATTAATTATACAAGGCTAATACCTTGTATGATCCAATTTGTTCTTTTAATCCTTCGACTAGTTGACAATCACATCTATATGATGAAGCCATTATCTATATGATGCTATGACAACATCAAACTTTAATTATAGCCTTAAGCCAAAATATAAATTATAAAAGCATAATATGAGAAATCATATAATATGATCATTAGACTATAAAAGAATATAGTTTGTTTTAAACCTAATTTTATTATCATAAAAAATAATTTGACTCTAAAATAATATGTAAATATATTGTCATTAAATTAATTCAAGTCTAGAGAAATTAATGAAATGAGTTCATTATTCATAAGTATCATTTTACAAAAGATGAATGTTTTACATTCTAGCATTGGTAATGTATAGCTTCATATGGATTAGCTACGCTAAAGAGTTTGTCTTCATGACTTTATAATTTGTATGTTGAGTTATCTTTAAGCAAAGGTTTCCAATTATCTTCCACTTGTAAATGCAAGATATTTGCATCACTCAATATTTGTTATATTCATAATCTAAATATATATATATATATATATATATATATATAAGACTTAAATATTTATTAGTAATAAATATTTGTTGTGTAATCATTATCCTTAAGGGTACAACATATTATGCTTTTTATCCCTTAAATCTTTTATAAAATTTGATTGTTGTATTTGTTTTCGTTAGCGTCCTCCTATCTAGTTCAAATGATTACAAATACTGTACTTCTAATAATATAAATTTTTTTTTGTAGTATGATAATCTTTATTAGATATTTAGTCGATTGATTTTTTGATAATATATACATTTAAATTACAATGCTATCAAAATGGTATTTATTATCTAAAAGTTGTTATCATTTTTTGTTAGTTAATTTCATGCTATCTAAATAATAGTTTATTCTTATTTTTAATATCAATATAATCCATTTCTAAAAGTGAGTTAAATTTGAGTAACATCTTGATATTGTTTTTAAGTGAAAATTTTATTATTTTTAATAATGTTATTTAAAGTTAGCATAAATCAAATATGTAATATATTCAATAATAATATATTATATTGACAATGCTATTAAAAAATTTAATAAAAATTTTAAAATAAAACATTTTAAAAAAATATTTATAGTATTAATATAATTTTCATTAATAATAAACTTTCTTTTACAAAATTAACCTTCTCATCCTAATTTTAGTAGTACACTTTCTTGTCATCACTCAAACTTGTAACATAAAAGTACCAAAATATCTTCATTTGAATTCAAATATAATATCAATCATGATAAAATAATATAAGAATATGATATTAAAAAAAAGCCAAATAGCCAACTTTCTATTATGTAAGTGTGCATGTATACCTTAAGTTAAAATAACTTTTATTGTTTTTATGTTTTTAGAAGAAAATTAAAATATAATCATCCTATTTGTTGGTTTCAATGTGTATAATCAAAACCTTAAAAATTTATTTCGATTTTTAGAAGAAAATTAAAATTTATTTCAAATTTTTTCAAATTTTATTCTAATAAAAAATTTTTAAAGAAATAATTTCATTCGCACACTTTTTATTTTATTTTAAATTATTTTTTAGAATTTTGATTTTAATTTCATTAGCCGCTATTAAACTAGGCCTTTAACCTCGTAAGCCGTTATTAAATTTAAGTGGTAGTGATAAAAGATTTTAATTTCTTGGCTACGTAATCACGTAACCTTCTCTGGGTGGAATACTTTTCCCGGTAGACACGGGATGCAATGACTAATAAAGCAGGTGGTTTGATAATCGTAGTCTAACCCGACGACTGCTACCAACGGAAGGATCGGCGGAGCGATGGGGATGACGCCGGCTCGTTCGCATCGGAGATGGACGGGCATTATGCCGCTCTTTGGCTTCGTTGTGGTAGTTGCCGAGATCGCCTTCCTTTGTTATCTTGACATGGCAAACAAAGCCGCTTGGGTCCAGTACTGGACGGACTCCTTTGGCTTTCCGTCATTGAATGAATACTCTTCTCGCTCCGAGCTTCTTGTCATCCAGGAAGCGGTGGAGGACAGCCGCTGCTGGGAGTGGCTGGAGAAGGAGGACAATGTCTCCCATGCTCGAGATTTCAGTAAGGATCCGGTTTTGGTTGCTGGTGCCGATCAAGTTAGCATCCTTTCGTCTCTCTCTCTATCTCTCTCTCTCTTTTGTCTTTCATTGTTCTTCTTAAATTCTGGTGCTTTTGCTATTGTCTAAGTTTTGTTTTTACCTGTCTGTATGGAGCAGTGGTACTAGCTACGGTTGTAAGGGTTTTTTTCATCTTTCTTTCACTGACGCACAAATAAAGTAGTTATATCCTTCAGGGTGAACTGGCGCATTGCTAAGAATTCTGAATTGGCTTGTTGTTAATAGCCCTCGATAGAAAATTTTAGTAAATTACCAAATATCACGCTTTAGCTAAGGATTAAGTTGATTATTTTTCTGACATATTTCCCTCTAGTACTCAGGTATTACTCCAAAATATAGAGCATTGAATACTAAAAGAAAAACACCTATACCTAACATGATTTATCGAATACCTAAAATTGTAGTCATTTTATTTCTATTTTTCCATATCCAAAGAATGCGAAGGATCGTTCAAGAGTTTTACATCCTTTACCTCTAGTTATTTGGGGTTATGAAAGTATTCTCTAAAAAAAATTCAATTATATATTTGTATGGGATGTTTTTCATTCCAATTTCTGTAGTCAATCTTGTAAATTTTAGAGAAAAATGGGGTTGTGGTTTCTGTATATATGTTAAAATGATCTACCACTATGAGAGTAAGTTTTTAGATCAAATGATAAATAGTCATTGAAGAGATTTTGCAATTAGATTTTGTAAAAAAAAATAAAATTAACAATAAATATATGAGAATAATAGGAACCAAAGGACTTATCGTTGAGATAAAGAACAATTTTTGTTCCTCGGAGATGATCACATGATGCATAAGCTATTGATGACAGTTTTTTAGGGCAAAAAATTGCCACCTACACAATGTATGTTAGTGATGCTTGGTATCAACTTCTTATAAATATATATAACAATTTAGAAATAGAATAGGAAAAAAAAAGGTAATAGATGAAGAAGCTATGGGAGCAAAGAATGCATACTACATGGTGTGGTGAGAAAACATGAGACAAAAGAATGAAAATCCCATTTCATGATAAGGCTTTAGCCCAACTTCCCCTTGCTAAAATGATAACTTTTAGGTAAGTTTATTAAATAGTTTTAAAAGTTAAATGATTTGGGAAATAAATTACCAAAAAACAAGCCAATCATACAACATTGCAAACGTTATTTTGAATTAATTTGTGTGTGTGAACAAATTATCTATTTAAACTTGATCAAAATGGCTTGGGCTTAAAACTTTTATAGACTTTGTAAACTTTTACACCTTTACAATGTGTGATTAAAGGAGAAAATTCATATGCCCAATTTCACTTGTCTTTGACCTTTTCCAAATGAAATTTCTAGAAACTTATATTTTAAAGTTGAAACCTCTATTAAATTGATGGATATTTTGAATAAGTAATGATGTACCTATATTATTTTTTTTATTGTGTACTAATGTCTTGGATGGATAAGAATTAAAAAAATATAAACTTTGAAACTAGCATTCTATGAACTTCTTTTATTGAATGTGGATCAATACTTATCATCTGTATAACATAACTCAGAGTGAAAAGCAATTTGGCACATTTTGGGTTTGTGCCATTCTTTACTCATGAGTGCTCCAAAAACTTGTATAAAGTTCTTATGAGAAATAGCTCCACTTTATATTCACATGTACGACTCCATAAAGTATACACCACAACTAAACAGCCTTATATAGTGTTATGGAGATCATTCAACATGTGAATTACTCAACTTTTCATTGTAATTATACATTATTATAGGAAAGGTGATCTCAAAATTTATAAATAAGGAATAATATAGTGACAATTTAATTATAGATTTATTATTGTCTATGTGATCCTTTTTTTTTTTTTTTTTGTAATTCATATAGTTCTGGTTTCCATCTTTATTAATTTCTATATATTATGCATATGTCAATCCCTAATCTCAAGTCTATGATTTCATCGGTGTCTTCCAAAGGAGAATATTAATCAAAATATTTTTAAGTCACTTAATCTTATATCTTATCTTCTCCTAAGTTATATATATCCATGCATGTTTGCTTGGATGATTTATAAGAAAATGCACCTCTTATGGTAACGTGTTAGTGGGTTTGTTTAATTTGAATCAAGTTCTTTTTGGTACTATTAAATATTAAGGTAATTAATGTATACTAATGTGTTTTATGTGTATATTTTTTCAAATTGTTCATAGCTTATGCAATAAATCTGTAATATACATCAAGCTTTTAATGATTGGTGCATATTCATGTCAAAAAATGCTGATACTTGAATTCTTTTTTAATTGCAAATTTGTATTGCATAGTGTATTAACATATTTAGAATAAAGAAATCCAAAATTTTTAGAAGTTTTGTCTATAAAATGCTCTTGTGATATGGAAGTACCAAAACAAATTTTGGGATTTGTAAATTTATATTGTTTCACCTAAATCTTTTGCATCAAAGCAAGATATAGTCGTGCAATAACAACTACATGCATGTTTGTGCTGAAAATGCACTTGTTTTTTACATACGAGCACACAATCACATCTTGACTATCATAATCAAATTTTGAATATATTCATCTGTCTATGTCGTTCATTCAATAAAACTAATAAAAAATTATTCAAATTTGAGATGCAATGATTTGATGTTATTTTCAAATCATATAGAGATCTAACTAATTTGCACACTTTAGTTTCACATCTATGTACTACAAAATCCTCCAGTTCTTGCATGAGGTTATTTGGCATAGGAATTATACTTTAGAAGTGTTTGAGAAAAAGTATTTTTAAAAGTTATTGACAATTATTTCTTCATAGTAATTGATTGACTCAACTTTTGTGGTTAGAATGTTAAAATGTAAAAAAGTTTGCAATTAAGTTGCAAAAGCTGCTTTTAAAAATTGGGAATTGTTTGCATAAAAATTTTGATTTTTTTAATCAAAAAGTACTATCTAAAAACTATTCCAAATGAATTCTAGACCTTTTTTCTGAATGTACGAATCATATATGGTAGCCAAGATAGTCAACACTCTTAAGATAATTGGTGCAATGGCATTTTTTTCAACTAACTTAGCCCAATTAAAATTTTTTTTATCTCTTCTTGTGCATACAATTTTAAGCATGTGGCCTTGTTTATTGCAAAAATAACAATCACTTTTTTTTTATTTCTTTTTGGGTTTGTGGGTCCTAATATGTCAGCATTACAACTTCTAGGCTGATTTGGTCACAATTTTTTATAAGAGCACTTTTTGAACTTTTTGGGCTTTTGATAGGCTTAGCAATAATTTTCTTGGCTTTCTCAATGTTGTCTATTTATCTACTGGTTTCTTTAATACAAATATACACAATCACTGGCTCTAAGGTTCCTGTTTATGTATGTTTCATGTCATTCATATAGCCCTTTAATGTATCAATTTTTCAATTAATGTAGCAAAACCAAATGGTTTAAGCAAAATCTCGCCTATCATTTACTTGAGCAACCAAAACATTATAATTATCAATATGAGTAGGAAAATCTTTGTTTTCAATTATTTTGAAATTAAAAAATTTTCAAAATCCAACTTCTTCACACCAGTATCTTTTATGATATTTAATAATTGCATCCCAAATTTCATGCACATTACATACTACACTTGTCAGTAAACATCAAATAGATTATTAGTTTAAGGTATTTATCATGATACTCTTGTAAATTTTACTAGCGCAATTCCAAACAGCTAATTTAGCATCATAATTATTAGATTTTTTCTTAGACAGTGGCTTGTTATGAACAAAATCTGCACCATCGATCAAGAACTAATATAATATTGCATATTTTAAAGTGTTCACAAATGAGCCGTTCAATTTTAATAAATTTGTGAGAACAATAATTACATATGAAGGATCCATGTGTGTTAATTCAGTAATTATGCTTAAGATTGAAATAAAACCTGATACTGAAAATCAACAGTAAATCTATAAAACAGTAAAGATCAAAAGACTAATCATTGGGGCATACAAGTGCATTATTTTTACGCACCGTTGATGCACAGGTCACTGGAAATAGTCCCAAAGGATACAAGATGTCTCTCACATGACTTGTGCTTGTTATTGAGGCTTTCTGGCATTAAAACTTCAACTATAAAATAGTTCAGGTGTAGAATTTATAAAACGAGAAAACATTAGACGAAGAAACAGCAGGAATAGTGCTGTGTTGAAAATTTGACATTGCCAAGAGGGAATACGAAACAAAATGTGGAAAAGCCCCATATGTTATTGCACATGACGTCACTGTTATCTTGCCAAAATGGCAATATTTTAAGAAAGTTTCTTAAATAATGTTAAAAACAAAGTATTTGGAAAATAAATTTGCAAAATGGCAAACCAAATCATGTTCACGGGTTGGGGTGGTGTTGGTTGCAACTTTTTGGTATTGAACTGACTTGGTATGACTAGTATGTGCGAGCAAATCTTCATTTCTAACTTGGTCAATACGCTTAAGTGAAAAATTCTTAGAAAAACTATAAAGAAGGAAAGCTAAAATGTCCAATTTCACTAATCTTTGAAAAACTTTTTCTGGATTAAAATTCCAACAGATTTTTGCTCCTATATCTTAATTCATAATTAGGCATTCCAAAAAGGTCATAAATTTTTGCTGACATGCTAGTGTTTTCTTCCTGAGAAAATAAGGTATCCATAATATCTGCAATACAAATTAATATTTTGTATAATTCTATTATATGAGCTACTCTTCGTCCATTAAAGAATAACATGCCTGGCTAGAAATTAATTCACACCATATATTATAGGTATGTGGCAAAGACTTGATCTGGAAGCAAGAAAAAACATGGATCCTACTTAGGGAGTGCTTTTCTGCTATAAATTATAATGTACTTCTTTTGCAATGATATAACACTCACTTTATTGGATTAATTCAGGATTGGAGTTCATGCACAGTGGGTTGTAAGTTTGGGTTTTCTGGTAATAAGGTACCAGATGCCACCTTTGGACAATCCATGAATCCAGCAATAGTTAGTGTGCATCGTTCTATGGAATCATCTCAATACTACATGGAGAACAATATTGATTTTGCACGACGGTGTGTAAGCGTGCTTTAATTGCTTTCATTATTACTTTATCAATCCAACCATTGTATATGACTAAATAAAATTTTATTTGTTATAATTTGCAATGTTGACTCCTTGAAACAAGTACTTTTGATATTTTCTTGGCAATTTTAGGTGCAGTCTTTATTAGAAATGTTGTTACTCTTTATTTCTTTTGATTTTTCCTAGTGAACTATGAATGTTATACATTTTTTAGTAAGAGACAAATTGATATTTCGTGCAATGGTCCATCAGCACTTAAATGTTATATTTCTTGATTCCATTCGCTAGATTGCATTTCATAACCCTTCAGCATGATTCTTTTTGGAGATTTTTTTCTTAGTTGAGAGTAGGATGTGGTTTATCAGGTATGTGTGATTTAGAACTTTGAACTCAAGTGATGTTTAGAGTAAAAATTGACGCCTTCCAGAAGCTATGTATTGATTGAGAAAACAATGTTGGTTGGTTGGTGTGGACACCAGATGATGTTCCTTAGAATAGGTCATAATCATGCTCACTTAAATTCCATCTAGCTGAATTGATTACTTTGTCCAACCCTCATAGAATCATGCCAATTGTTTGATTGACTTCTATTTCCCTAGTTATGCCAAGATGACAACTTCATCAACTTTTATGCTTGTCTTTTCAGTTGATTTGAATGCAAATTTTGTTCTTTTGATGACAATAATGACTTCTATGGCAGGACTTTTTGGCACCTTCACTTCATATTCATAGGTTGATTTAAGTTAGTGTGCTATTCTTTTTTGGATTTGTACATACGATTGTATAGATATCACTCTAAATAGTTTCACTAATCTCCTTTGATGATGGTCACGTCTTCATAGATTGTCCTTTCTAACTGTCTTGGGTGATGATTGAATGCTCAGGACTTTCAGGTTAGACAACTACCTCTAACCATCAAGTGGTCACCTAGGATGATCTACTGAGCCTGTTTGGGTTGATCACCTAATCATTTGAGACAATCGCCCAACTATCTAAGATGATTATGTTTAAAGAATGGGAATCAACTGTTCAAGTTGATTTTAGGGAATGAACTTTACTAAATAAGATCACTTTTGTGTTGTGATGAATGTGGCTTTATTTGATCTTCTTGCAATTCATTCTTCTGAGCTTGGGTGGCAATTAAAACTAGTAAATTTCATGGTAACCACTATTTTGCTTTGTCATACTCTATGATATTAAATGTTGGAGCATATTAGCAATATTTTGTGGTTTTTTAATTGTTGATAATTTTGGATTTGATGATTTTTAAATGGCTTTGCATCAACTATCGTGCTTTTGCACAATTGCTTTGTTATCTCTTGTTGCACTATGAGTAAAGACAATCTTTTGAATATATTGCATTACTATCTTGTTTGTCTAAGCAACTTGTAATAGCCCTAGTGTTTGTTTATATCATTCACGATTTCAAGTATGTTGTCCTGCACTACTTGTTTATGTAAGCGTCCAAAAGATATAGGAGTATTTATCTATTTCGTGGAACAATTGTTGAGATAATCTGGAAGAATATGAATTAAATGGCCTTGCATTGATTCATCCTTGTTATGTTCGTCACAATTTAAATTGCATGTGTATATCTTCCAAGAGTCTCATAGATTGTAGATTAACATTTTTGTGACATTATTCCTCTTTCTTCAACAACCAACAGTTGCTCTTGAAAAGATAGGGATTGGAGGTGGTTTAGAATGATCAAGTTGCTTCTAACAGGACAGGAATATCATCATTGAAAATGGCATTGCAGCTAATGCTTTTGTGCTCACTCTGCAATTAATTGTGCAACTGATTTATTTTCTCCTTTAAACCAACTGACGCAAGCATGAAATTTATCCATTAACCTTTTGTACAAGCATTTTTGGTAGCCATGTTTTACTATAGATTTCATTTTGAAACTGTTCCTTGTACCTTTAGGTTATGTGGCCTTCTTAGATTCCGTCTTCTTCATCTTCTCCATCCTGTTTTCATGTCCTATAACTCCATTCAGGAAGTTGCATTTGTCTTTTATTTCAGCTTGCTAAATGCAAAGTTGTAGCAGTTTCTATGGAACCAGATATAGGAAATTTGAGAACCTAAAACTAGCTTGGGGGGAGGGGATGGAGATCAAAGTAGGGAAATTCTACAAATGTCAGTATTAAATTAGCGGTAGATGGATACAATTATGGTTACTGTTTATTTGAGTTATTTGTACGATATTGAATGACTAATTGAAGTTTCCCAAGGCTTGTGATTGCAAGGGGATGCTTTGGATGATGACTATTGATGGAAAGCAGGTAAACCAAAGGTGTTAACCCAGCTGTGCAGCATTGTGGGTGATGAAATGATTGCTTCTATTGATAGTTATAACTGCTGCACAGCATTGTGGGTGATAATTTTTTGAATCCTTGGGTAAATAGTCATTGCAAGTGGATAGTGTGGAATGAGGAGTTTGAATGAAAGGAGTGCAGTTACTCAGGGCTGTTGCATGAGGGGGACCTGGTGAAAAGCATCGCAACATCCACTTTTGACAAAGCGCACATAATAACTTTTAGCTGCCAGATATGTGCGGCTTTGACGAAGGGCACGTGCTAACTTTTAGCAGCAAGATATCTGCTTCCTCGATTGCTGTAGGTTGTAAATGATGTGGATAACTGTTAGTCCGCAACATCCTACATAATCAAAGATGATCATTGTGCTGAGATAGTGGAGTGTGGTAGTAGCAGTTCAGTGGAGAAACAAGGAGTGGCTGAAAGAATGCTGTAAGAAGCCTAGGATACTGCAAACAAGAATAATATTTTTTTGTCTTTTTTTGGTTTCTTTATCAACCTTATGGAGCTAGAATAAGGCTATAATTTTTTAGAAATTTCTCATGTATTGTATGGCAATGACAATACGCTGGCAGAACATCATGATTATGTGAACTAAGGTAAGCAAGCTTGAAAGCAAGAAAACATGGAAATTATGAAGAAGCTTGGCAAAAGCTTGAGAAAAATTCACATAGTGAGGGAGAGATAAGGATTAAAGGTGTTTGAATATATTGAAGGCTTGTTTTTATGATTTTGTACCAACCAAATAAGTTTTCTTATAAGCACTTTGTAAGGACATAGAAAGTAAGGTTTTTGGTTTGGATCATCTAATATTTATGACTTATGTCAATATTGACCCAAATATAAATGAAAAATTTTATGGATATGTCTATACTTTGCATTCACTGTCCGCATCTGATACATGCTAACGTACTATGCTGTATCCTAAAACCAAAAGTTTGTGTTATGCTTTGAAATTTAGCATACATAACATCTTGAACATTGTCAGCCACAGGTACGTCCCTGTATGATGAAAAATAATTTACATTGTATAAACACTTACCAAAACATTCGAATATGACAAAAATAGATTGCCTAATCCTTGTACATGATGCAAACTCAATAGTCAATGGTTGCATTGGCTTTAGACTCATAGCTTTGCAACACCTATTTTGCTACTTATTTGTGTGGCATTTTATGCTATTGATTCTAAGTTTATTACCATCTTCTTTGTTAGGTGCTTGTATATTTATTGCAATTTATGGAAGAAAATTGATTCTCCAATTATGCCTTGGTAATAGGAGAGGGTTTGGTATCATAATGACAACTAGTCTCTCATCGGATGTTCCAGTTGGCTATTTCTCATGGGCTGAATATGACATTATGGCTCCAATGCAACCAAAGACTGGAAATGGACTCGCTGCAGCCTTTATTTCCAATTGTGGGGCACATAATTTTCGTTTGCAGGTACTTGAAATGCTGGAAAAACTTAATATCACAGTTGATTCATATGGAAGCTGTCATCGAAATCATGATGGTAATGGTATGTGCTGTCTCTGACCTGCTTGTCATCCAGGTTTATACTGGATCTTGCATAGCTTACTTAAGGCAAAAGATATGCTAGACTACTATTATACTCCTATTTAGGTCAACTTTTAATTTAAGAAAATAATATGATTTATACAACTCTTATTTGTTTAGTAATGAGGGACTTTCTGATTCCCATGCAATTTGTTATTAATTACAAATTGCTTGTTCAATGCAAGTTAATATGAGATTATGGTTATTTTAAACATCTATTACAATCAATTGCCACTGGTTATATTCCAATATCATCCAAATATTTGTAATTTTAATTTTGTCAAATATTATCTTATCCATTTTAAACTTATCCTTTACTTGTTGCAGTTTATTTACTTCTTGGATTGAGTTGTGATATCTAATTCATTTCATCTATTATTGCAGTTGATAAGGTGGATACTCTGAAGCATTACAAATTCAGCTTAGCATTTGAAAATTCCAATGAGGAGGACTATGTTACAGAAAAATTCTTCCAGTCCCTTGTCGCTGGTATACTTAGCAATTTGCTAAATTAGCTTGGTACCCCTTTGTTATTGTTTGGGAGACATTTTGATGGAAGCATTTTTTGTTGGTTTTTTTAATTTCACTGCCATTGTGCTGTTAAATGCTTTGTTATGCGATTTGGTTCCTTTTTTAATTAATTCTTGCATGTTAGAAGTTTGTTTTATTTTTCTTTTATTTTCAATTTTTGCAGGAACTGTACCAGTTGTTGTTGGTGCTCCTAACATCCAAGACTTTGCCCCATCTCCTGCTTCTGTTTTACATATTAGAGAACTTGATGATGTCAACGCAATTGCTAATACTATGAAGTACCTGGTTGCAAACCCTGCTGCTTACAGTAAGATGTTGAGGTGATGTAGTGTAATTTGAATTGTACTCCATGCTCATTATTTAACACTCTTATACGTCAATATTGACATGCATTAGCCTATCACTGATGATTTACTTGTTAGACTTGAGATTGGCTTGGTGTAAGAATTTGTTACCTGTTATGAATTGATAAGCAAGTATTTTAAGCTTGTCCTGTACCTTTTGTTTGTATGTCCTTCCTCAATTTTACTTCACTTTTTTGTTGCACAACTTTCTTCCTACTCAGTCACTCTTCTTTTTAATTAACTGAACTCATCGATACATATTCTTCCCCAAAATCTATAATTTTAAGTTCAGGTCCTTCACCCCAATGTTACATCTTACTACCCACAACACACACAAAATTAACCTCATCAATCCTTTAGGTGGATAATTAGATTTCAAAACATCTTTATCCATATACAAATAGATTCATCAAAAGTTGCACTATTAAATATAATTGCTTTTTATTTACTTTATGTTATAGCTGACAGTTGAAATGTATTTCACCATACCTAATGAAATACGACTTTATTATTTTTGCATCTAATTTTTCTTTTTTCTTTGCATCAACATAAAGTGACAATAGACAACTTTTAAAGGAGAAGATCTACCCTTTTTTTTTTCTTCGCATCCTTTGACAAGTTAAAATTCAATGTTACTCTTGATCCTCTGTTGAGCAAATAGGCTATTTTACTCTCAAAAGTTTAAGCAAGTATACATGCAGTCTTATACTTTTTACTTGCTCTTTGAGAAATCTGTTTATCATCTTAATAGTTCCATTCTGTTGGTGTCTTTTGGGTACTTTCCTGATCAAATAAATATTATTTTCAGTAAAGAATTTCTTATACTTCTTGCTATTTTACTCTTCACCATTGCCTAGTCTCAGATATTTTACTTTTAATCTTGTCTTTTTCTGCACATCAATCTTCTACCATTAAAAGTAAGAAAAATATCATATTTAATTTTATCAAGAAATAAATCCATAGTTTTTTTGGTAGAATCATCAATAAAAATCACATAGCAACGTGATCCTCAAAAAGATAATATTAGAATTGTACCCCAAATATCTATGTGAACCAACTGTATTTTGTTCTTTGCTTTCCATTTTTGAGATATTTGACTCATTTGTGCTTTCTTTGAACACAATTTTAGCAAAAACCTACATAAACATATTTTAGATTGTACAACAAACCCTTTGATGCAATTAGGTGCAGTCCCTCTCCTTTATATGCTTCTTTTAGGCAAATAAGTTGAGCTGCTCCAAGGGACAGTCGAATTAAGCTCTGATTCAGCTATAAACAGTAAAGATTCCAATTTTGTGGACTTGGAGATTGTGAAGATTAGAGTATGCGCTCCCCAGTTTGTTGCTTGCACGGTCAAAGTCCAAAATTCAATTCTGGTACATGTCTTCTATTGGCTTCCCATTCATTTTCTTTCTCCCATGGATATGTGCCTTTTGGGAATGTCTCTCTGCACTACTCCTAGTTTGATTGAATGAAGAGTTAGGGGTCTAATCACTCAAGTCACCTTTGCCTATAACTTTTCTTCTTGCTTGACCAGGGCCGTGGTGCAATGTTGGGGCGATGTTTTGTCAGTCTTGCATAATTTTGCGTGCTTTTACATAAAATATCCTCAGACATCAGACATCTTTCTTGCTGTGTTTTTTGCATTCTAAGTTGACAACCTTGCCCTTTATTTAGAACCCAGGTTAAATGAAAAGGATTGGGAGATCATATTACTTGTATAACAAAAATGATATGGACTATGCAGTTTCCAAAAGGCTCTATCTCACACGTCCAATGTACAATTCCACAATTTGGAGAAACCATCTATTGTCTTGTACAAAGTACTCACTTTTGTTCTCCTTGTTTGTCAATCCCCATGTTCCAATGGCCGCCTCAGCTAAATGGGCTATATAATTAAATGTCCAAAACTTATGTATTCTAAACAGTCAAGGTTATGGATTTTATGGTTTGTATTATGAATAATAATATGAATATGCACTTAGATCATAAAAGAAATGATTGTTTTGCTTTAATTGAAATCCAAATCATTCTAAATTTGGAACAACATAATACAGATATTCAACCTTGACAAAACACTTCTTATAGGAAAACATAAACTACACATCTTATAGTGAATCTATTGATGATGCTTCTGTAATTAAGATCATTTAATTAGCCAAGCTAAAATAGAGAAACATATAATGGAAAAGAATATAATCGGATGTGAGTTTACAAAACAAATTAGTAGATAAAATTACTCATAAAAAATGAATGACAAGATATAGGGCATAACACACATAATAATTAGTTTAAATTACGTAGCACATTTATTAAACAATATCCATATGATTACTGTAATCACAAGATAATTCCTAAAATTCATTAAATTCTATCTTTCTTGAGAATCAATTGTCAATTTTCCTTAAGCTTTAACAACTTTTGGCTAGATGAATTGCTCATCTTTTTTATAATTATTCTGTAACTTTCTAATAAAACAAGATAAGAGCTTTTAGCTTGCTTATCATTAAAATTGATATCCATCCAATTAAATTAATTTGTGATAATATTGAATTCATTGATGTGATTTGTCACAGAAGTTTCTTTATGAATGGACGATGATTGGATAGTCCTTTTTATTGTAGAAGGTTTTTTTCATCAATATTGCAGATGGTGTTTGCACAACTCGAAGTATTTTTCTCATCGGTGATGTTGAATGCCCCATTTTTTGCCATTGTTAGTCGATTGAATCCTAGTACTTGTTGGTTCATCAAAAACTCCTCAGGTTGCTTCATTGATTCAGATTTTTCTGTTGTTCAGAGTCGATATAGTTTCTTCTGATGAAGAAGATTTTTAATATGCATTTTTCAAAACTAAAAATCCTTGCTTTTGAATCGATCAATCTTTACTTTTATATCCTTTATCCACTTTTTATATCAACCATGCAAAAGAGAATCGGGTTTAATTCTGGTTTTTGGTAACAAAAAAAGACATCCATGAAAGTTCTCTCAATGTAGTAAAAAATTAAAATTGAAGAAGTGAAAACAACTCAAACTGAATGGCAAAAAGGTTAGAGATATGAACATAGAGGAATACACCGAGATCCATGTGAAATGAGGCAAAAACATGTCACCTAGAGACCTTCACTATGCGAATAAGGCTTTCCCTAATGGATAAAGAGTATAGCTATATAGTTTGTAAACCTTGAACTTCAGTTAGTTTTTCAGAATTACAACATACAAAATTAAAAGCATATATTTATAAGGGTTTTCCCAAATCGAAAAATGTATCTCATTACTGCCATGCTCAAATGGTTTTTTTTGCATAATCTGATGGTCGATGACCTTCTGGATTTGTGAATAGCCCATTGTTGCCGCTGCTCTACTGCTTCGTGATGTTCTATTTTTTCACTTATGGGATTATCCAATTTTCATCCCACAAAGCTTCTTCTATTGCCACAGTTCAATAATGCTGCAAACAATCTAAATCACTCACCATCTCATGTTCTAATATACTGCACAAGTTAACATCTGGGTTCACAATTGACCAATCAGCACAATTCTAAGAACATCGTCATAGCTAGATATATAACTGCTGCCAACGTGATCTACTCGGCATTTATCTATCGAAAACATGGAATACTTAACTTCTAATGAAGCTTTTTACTGCAGTTGGAAATTCGAAGGTCCGTCTGATTCCTTCAAGGCTCTTCTAGACATGGCAGCCGTCCATTCTTCATGCAGGCTCTGCATCCATGTTGCAACAAAGATACACAACGAGGAGGAAAACTTGGCCCCTTTTCAGAAGCGGCCCTGCAAATGCCATGGCAAGATGGGCACTTGGTATCATTTGTACGTGAGAGAGAGAGGGCGGTTTCATATGGAGTCTGTTTTTCTCAGGTACAATTTATACCAAATAGATGTCTACATGAGTGAGAGCCTCAACTAAAAGTTGTACATGACTGAACTATGCAGTTCTCGTGATTTAAGTTTACAAGCATTGAAATCTGCCGTAGTGAGGAAGTTCAAATCATTGAATCACATACCCATCTGGAAGAGCGAGAGACCTCAGAGTTTGAAGGGAGGAGATGAGCTCAAGGTCTACAGGATATATCCGGTTGGTCTCACCCAGAGGCAGGCGCTCTATGGCTTCATGTTTGATGGTGACGCAGCACTCCGGAGGCATATTGAGACCCATCCCTGCAGCAAGTTCGAAGTCATTTTTGTATGATCATTTGTTTAACTTTAGTTTTAGCCAAGCTTTATCACTTATCTTATTCTGTATTATTCCCTCACTCACTAGTGCTGGTAGATTATGAAACCAAGTGTAATGGGAGCTGCTCAAACCATGCAAACAGCCTCACGTTTACGTTATTTGTAAAATTAGTATGAAAAACTTTAAACTATTGTTTAATTAAATTAATTTAAAATTGGTAATAATGGGATTTGTTATGTAAGATGACTTTGGAACTGATTTCAAACTTGTTCAATGGTTTTTTTAAATTAAACGTTTTTAAAAGTAAATTAATGCAACAAAATTGAAATTAATTTTTTGTATCAAAACTGATTTAATAATTAGTAAGTTGATAAGGATAATTTATTTTTATAATAGATATGCTGGATCTACAAATGTTTTTTTTATTTTTAAAATGAAATTCTATTTTTAGTTTATATTTTATGTTACTGGGTTTATAAATTGCTTTTTTAAGAATAAAATTCGAACATGATTTCTTTTTAAATCCAATTTTATTATTTATTTAATTGTAAAATTTTACTTATTGGATGCAATGAATTAATTTAAGAATTTAAAGTTCATATATTATTTTTTTTAATAAAACATGTTTTTTATTTGTTAACGTTTATTTAAATTTTTTGGTTATTTTTATAACTTTTATATTTAAAAAAATAAGATAAATTCAGTATAAACCAACTAATTAATCTAGATGATACTTCAAAATTATTTAATATATTTTTCTACATCAGTTTAATCAGAGAAAAAATTATTCATTTAGATTAAAATCAATTTTAATGGTTAAGATAACCCATCCAATTGAAACATTGATTTAGGCCTTTACATTGTTCTCATTTTCTTGGGAATAATTTCATATATTTTTAATAAGTACTTGTTTTTACGTTATCTTATAGTATTTTCCTTTCTAGTATTTTATTATTAAAAAATATCATTTAATGCAGTTGTTCTTGGATTTGAATTACCTCTTGAATGACTATATCTTTTAGTTTTCTTATTTTATATAGATTTTTAAATGATGCCAACATCTTTTATTTTTTTATATTACTCAACGAATAAAAGTGGTAATGGACTCAAATATATTTAGATATTAATTTTTTTATTCTTGATATTTCAAATCAGGTGAACTAGGTTCAATTTAATAATTCCTTTAAAATTTCAAAGTACAGACCATAGGTGATTATGATTTTGGATTGACAATGATGAAAATATTAATTTTCTTTTGTCGTATTACCACTATTAAGACTATAAGAAAGGAAGATCACTAAATTTCTGTTTAGTGGCATAGCGATCTAAGTGTGTCATTGTAACAGCCCTAGTTTTCTCTTATTTGTATTTTTATATTTTTTATAGAAAGAACTCTGTGAGACGAATCCAACGATGTTTAATTTGTAATTTTCGGAGCTCTAATGAATAAATTATGAATTTTTGAAGATTTGGGATAAATTTGTAACGTAGAGGATAGATCTGTAAATTTTAAATGTCGGCTTAGTTCAAATCCGATTGGCGGAGGATATATTTGCAAATAGAAAATTTAGAGGGGGTTTTCTGCAAAAAATGCGGTTCACGATCCTTCCATTTAGTCGGTTTCGGCCGCGGCTATAAAAGCCGACTTTGCGCGTTTGAAACGCGTTTCTGCGAACGTTGCGGCGAGACACGACGGCGAGGTACGGCGGCGAGGAAATTTTGTGAATTTCGACACGCGACGACAATGGCCAACGAAGGTGAATTTTATTTTCTTTGTTGTTTTATAAGTTTTAGGGGAGCGGCGGTCAGTTGGCCGACGAGAGACTTAAGAATTTAAAGTTCGCCGGCAAAATACTTTGGTTTCGCCGGACGCGAGAGAGAGAGGGGCGGCGTGAACTGGTCCAGGCTTTGGACCGGGTTACGCTGAACCGGATGCCGAGCGCGCGCGGTCCAGCGCGCCCGGTCCAGCGCGCTGGGAGCGGGCGGTCCAGCACCGCGAAAGGAAATTTTGGGAAAAATGCCGTTTGGAAAAGCTTTTAGAAAGCTTTTCTGCGCGCGCGGTCTAGCGCCGAGCGTGTGCGCGCGGTCCAGCGGGCGGTTCGGTGCTGCGTAAGCCCATCTTTTGGGATTATTTTGGGGTGTGTTTGGGAAAGCTTTTAGAAAGCAATTTTTGACTACTAAGCATATTTAAATTAATTATTTGTGTATTTTACGAGCTTGTAGGACATCAAGAAGAAGCAGAAGTGAATAAGACAGTTGGTACAACAAATTCAGGTAGATAAATTCGTAACCTGTGATATAGCACAATAGTATTTATTTATATTTCGATACATGGTTTCTTATGGGCTGCATTACAGTTTTTCGTTACATGACTTTTATCTCATGGCTTGATATATGTTTTATGGTGTTATTTTCTGATTGAACTGAAAGCATAAAAGATGACAAAAAGGAAATTGAAACAAAAAGCATAATATGAGATAAAATATAATTGGTTGGACATATTGATATGGTTTTGGCATATTTATCATATGTGTGACATGGTTGGAAAATAAAAATGAAAATTGGATTCCTGGAGACATTATCCTCACCACTAGGCCTAGCGGATGAGATCGCAGGGTATCGATCTTCGGATCAGATATCTGCCTAGTGTGTATGTGTACCATGACCTCCGTATATATTGATGACACCAGGCCTAGCGGATGTGATCGCAGGGTATCAGTACTATACCTGCCTGGTGGCACTAGGCCTAGCGGATGAGATCGCAGGGTATCATTCTTCGGATCAGATATCTGCCTAGTGTTATGAACTGGATGGATGCCGACTAGAGGTCATTTGATATGATGATTGGATCCAGAGGATGATGATTCAAAGGGAATCGGGCCCAGTAAGTATATAACATATAAAATAATGGAAATGGAAATTTGGTATACATGTTTATCTGGTTTACTTTTGATACTGCATGACATTTGATATGAAGGTATTCATATGGTTTATTTTTCACCGCTTATGAGATGGATTTTGTTTTATCATATTTCACGACTTGTCTTTTATATCTGGAGATTTATTTTACTTGGTTACATAATGGATTTATCTGCTGAGATATATATGTCTCATTAGTGCTTCATCACAGGTCATGTATCCACTACACCGAGAGCTGGGGATTATAATGGTACAGGAGAGGACTATACTCCTGACATGTGAGAGGGGATAGATTTTTGGTGGGAGTGGATTTGGTTTCATTTTGGTACTTTTTGGTACTTCAGTTTTGTGGTTTATTGTATATATATACAGTTTAATATACACATGTTTTCATTTCAGCTCCATGGTTTGGATTTGGTTAAAATGTTTTAAAAATATATGGGATTGGTTAGAGGGTTAGAATTGTCTCACCGTCGGGTCCCCACCTAGGCATGGTTTGTCCTCACTCACTATTATTTCTTATGCAGTATCCTTAATTTACTGTAGTTGGTAAGGTGGGGTGCCTGACAGTCATCGTTATCAAAAGTCTGGTGAAAAAATTAATTTGAATTGAATTGTGGTTGCTTTATATAATGTTTTAAATTTTTAAATATTATTGTGAAATAATAGGTTTTGTAATATATACTTCACATTAAATATTATTATTATACTAGTTTGATATTATGGTCACAAGATATATATTAAATAATAGATTAAAGTGTATTTACAATGACTCGTAATATGAGCCACATAAAAGATATTTCAAATTATATAATGAAAATATTTTTGAATAAAACTTATTAAGACAAATATAATAACATTTATTTCATCTCACTCAAAGTTGATTTAAAATTAATATGAGTTTTTTAATTTATTATATAATTAATTAGTATATATTATAATTAAATATTAAACATATATGTATATATAAATGTTATTGGCACAGAAAACTTGAAATTACCCTTTCCCTTTTCCATCATCAACTTCTCTAAACCATAATCCTTCTCCTTTTCACACGAGAAACTTTGAATCTTAGGAGAAATCTTTTATTTAAGGGGAAAGTCTTCTTCTTCAATTTATTATTTCCACACAACCTTGTCATTGGAAATTTTATTGACCAACCAAAAATCATGAGTTGTCAACAAAAACTAATTTCTCTTTGCATGAATGATGAAAAATCAATGGATAGTAGATTAAGCATCATCTTATGTTAATTAGTGGATTTTGAAGTTGCATTAACCCATTGCTATGTTATTAACTATGATAGTTGAAATTGAGACAAATATGTTGCTTTTTATTGGAATCAAATTGAGATTTCAATATATTGTGGCTAAAATTAGGATATTTTAAAGAAACTAAGCTATTTTTGCGATTGTAAAAGCAATGAAGAAATCTAATAAAATTTGAAAATTGAGAATTTTAATTATAAGTACAAAAATACAAAAAAAGAAGCCAAATAATAAATGAATAAAAATGTTAATTATTATTATTTTTTATTTTGAATTTAATTGTGTTCAAATGTCTAAATATTTAAGAAAATTAAGAAATATTAAATGTAATCATATTATGATTGAAATTTTAATTAATTTAATTATGAAACAACTTAGGTAGATTATGAAAAATATAATTGGATATATTCTTACTGTGTAAGATCTAAAGGATAAGTCAATTCAAAAAATATCTTTTTAAAATAATTTTGTTAAATATAAAACTGAATCATAAAATCTTCTTCTTTTTAAGAAAAAAACATTTTTCTTTTTATAAAAAAATTTTAATATATAAAGTTGATTCATTTAATATTACAAACTAATAATCTTTTAATCTCATAATATAAATAAATTGTATTGAATTAGACACATAGAGAACCAATTATTTTTTAAAAATAAAAATAATAACAACTTTGATCAACATTATTTTGTAATTGAAAATAAGATAATTAACCTATACGATATATCATAAAAAATTTTTATTATATCATTAGCATTGCATACATCTCAATAGTCAAAGTTTTATTATATGAGTTATTGTGTAATAATAAAATAAAAAAATATTATGACTTCCTATCTTTCTCATAATTTTCTTGAATTTGTATGTAGTGCATTCATATCACTTAAAATATTAAGTCCAAAAAAGAAGTCAACTATCATAGACTGAACAGGATGTACATATAACATAATGCAAAGAAATATAAATTTGGTTGTGTTGTATGCTAAGGTTTATAAAAAGACAAGTGAATAAAATAAAGAACAACTACTAAGATACAAATATCATTAGGTGACCATATAATGTAGTATACCAAAGAAAATGTCATACTTTCTTACTTTACTTTGCCTTTTTTTGTCACTTAACAAATTATAAAAAGTTATTTTTTAGATAATTACTAAGGTTTTATCATCTGAATAGAATTTTATAAGTGAATCTTCTTAACAGATTGAAGCAATATGACCCACAACCATGGCTATACACAAATTAAGATTATACTAGTGAATTCAGATGACTAAGCCAATATCTCTTCCTTTACATATCTCCATTTTTATTATACCCTTAAAAGCAACCCCACCCCCTACCCTCCTTAATCCTTAATCCCTAATCTCTAATCCCTAAATGTGCAATTGAAAAAAATTTATAAGAAATTTGGTATTCTATTATAATATTATGACATGATATAAGAAATAGGATACTTAAAATAATATATTACATAAAATTGAGTTTTGTTATAATATTATCTAATAGTTCATGATAGATATTTGAGATTATTAATACATCATAATTAATACTCTATATAAAATAGTAGATATTGATTTTATATTATACATTGATATTAGATTGTAACATATACATATATGATATGACATCCTTGGACTTGTAATTAGTAATTTGCACTAAGTGATAGTTATTGGTCATAAACCATACTTTTTATTTAATTATGAATTTGCTTCAAGTATTATATGTAAGAGGTGAGTGTGGTTACTGTAGTCATAACTTTTTATGAATTGGATGTAAGATATATTGGTGTTTATAGGTAAAAATATATGGTTATAAGATGAGGCATATTTGAAAGCAAAAAAAAATATTCATAAGAGAAATAGATCCTAAGAGGATAAATTATTTTATGAGAATATTATGTTAATGTGCAATGTGAAAATAAAATAAAAAATATTAAATGATTTTATTGGTATGATTTTAAGCATTAATATCATTGATTATTTTTGTTATAATATTTAACAAATATTGATTAATTCTAGTATTATTATGTTACTTGTGTTATTATACCATGTTTTAATTTATTGATTTATATGTCAAGCTTTTTAGAATGTCATTTTAGTGCTTATATTATATAAAATATTTCTACATCACATAGACAAGGGGAGGATGATGAGATTGACAATAATCGTACTTAATAAATGCCATATGTTTTATATATAATAATGGATATTGGACATATATATTATATCTATACCAGCTATATGTTATTATATCTATAACGTATATGTGATGAAAACTTTTATTTTATTATAATATGGATTTGTTATAGTTTTGATACTCATAGTTGATTATAGTACATAATTTTATGATTATTTTGGATAATTTGTTTTTGCTTAAATATCATTGTTTAAAGTAAGGAATTTTTAAGTTTAAAATTATTTTATTATCATTTTCCACTTAAGAGGTGTCCTTAATGGATGAAATTTGTGATTATTATTTTTAGTCTCGAACAACTATTGTGATAATTAAAGATTGGGTATGACATGCTAAAATTATATTATTATGAAGAAGTTTGATGGTTTATGGTTTAACAACTATGACCTACCACTTTAAGAGTTTCTATGACTTATATCTAATCTTATGCTTACTAGATATGGAATATGGAATCATTTTGTTTAGGTTTAAAATAAATAATTCGCATTGATCACCAAATAACAATATATGTAGTAGCATTGCTAACAATGTAAGAATACACACTTATCGTAAGAAATGTAAGCAACCAATTTATATCTTACTACAAACAAACATTATATTCTTTGTGATTTTGAATCCCAATGCCCTAAAAAATAACATGTTAGTGTTGTTCTAGAAAAAATAATGGCTCACAAGCACGAGATTATAACACATACCTCATTGCAATATTCGACTCCTTAGTATAAATAGTACTTTGCATAAAGATTAAGAAGAATTAATGACAAAGAGAGCATGATAGAAATATAATTTAAAAATATGTGTAATGCTATACTAGAACCATTAGTATTAAGCTCAAAAGAATCATTGATCTCTTGCCTCTCTTGTGCACTCAAAACATGTTGATGAACTCATGAATCCTTTCTCTTAGATGCCATCATCTATGTTTATAGTTTCTTATAAGAAATATCATAAAGAGTTATTTTAAATACAAATTACACAAAATTTGAAATCAAATTAGATGTAAAATCATTGGAGTAGTACAAACATAAATAATAAAGGAAAAATATATAATAATAGTTTTTTTATAGAATTTTTTGGTTAATGCATCTTATTCTTATAAAGTTATCAAGCACTATGGATAATAATAAGTGTCCTTTATTATCATCGTCATGAAATAGAGAACTTAAGAAAGTTTTTAGTAATAAAGTTTCATGTAATTGGACAAAAAATATGAATAGCTTTCTAAGCTAATATACAACTAACGTGTCGATTAACAGCAAAAATATCATATAATAATAATGAACTGGATCTATTTATTTGAACATAAGACTCCCAACTCAAACATTAAAGAAGAGAGAAGTTCTTGGCATCGATTCTCAACACAAAAAAAAAAAGAATTTTCAAAAGCTCGTGAATTCTTAATACACCAAAATGTAAATAAACAACAAATTTTATGGCATGTAGGAGATTAGTCAATAATTTTAGAATCTAAGTAAGAAAAATTATGAAAAAAATATTAATGAAATTGATTTGTCATAGAATGAAAGTGATTACAATTAAATCTTAATTTTCACTAAATCTTAGATGACAATGAAGCACAGAGACCACTATGTTACCAAAAGCAAACTCTTTACATGCATATTCTTGCAATTCTAATATTATGATAATGGGAAGAAAAAAACTAAAACTTTTGCAACATTATCAAATTATAATATAAGAAAATTACATTGACTTTTAGAAATCAATTTATAAGTATATTAGATTTCTTATAAAATATGTAAAAATTAATTAAAAAATAGAAAATTTTAAAATATAAAAATAAAAATATGGTGAGAAAGAATTCATTAATATAATTTTAAATATAATTGCTTTGTTTTAATTACAATATGTTTAAAATAATATTGAATCATTAAAAACTTGTGCTTAATAATTAATTTAGATATATAGATAGATATGTGTGTATCTTCATATAGACACATGTGAAATCCAATCCATATCCAGCGCAACCCACTACTCACTTAGCTCGCGTGCATCGTCCGGCCGGCGTGAAGTCCTAGCCCAGTCCCTTTCTCGTCGTTCACTGCTGTCCTCTTGCCAACAATTTATCGGCCGGATCACCGCGAAGAAGAGCTCCGGTGGCGAGGATCTCGGGATACGGTACGGAGGCCAACCCGTGAGGAAGGAAGAGGAAAAGAGCGGATCGATTTGTTTTTCCTCCAGCTTGATAATTTGGTATGTTTTTCGAAATTCTAAAAGTAGTTTTGCATTCGTATAGTCGGATCTCCTTTTATAGCCGTGAGATCCGCAGGTATTAAGCATAATATAGCTTGCCGTCTATCCGATACGCTGATCCGAAGACAGGAGTCGGCGACAGGTCGTCGTACCTGGGGCACGGAAATCAAGGATTTTGGATGAACATTTCTGAATGATTGCTGTATGGTTTTTATATCATAGCATGCGGTGGCGAGTTGATTCAATAAAGTACCGAATGCTTATTGTGATATTTTAATTCTATTGCATGTTATAGTTAATTCAAAATGACATATTGTTGTTTGTTTACTATGTTGTCGTTGCATCATTGCATGCAATTGGAGAAATTGCTTAATATCACTATGCCAATGTCATGTTGGGTGTTGCATGCATTTTGTGTATTATGCTTCATAACATGATAGAATTGGAATTGAATAATGATGATGGATTGAACAGTATTTATTATATGAAGTGCAATATTTTCTTATTATTAGTATCGTGCTATGTTCAGAATTTCACATTGAATATCGAAGCATTATGTAATGTCAAGTATTACATATTTAATACAACAAGAGGTATGCAATTGTAATGCAGATTATGCAAAAATGCAAGTGCAACATCTATGCCATGCAAATGAATAAGATATTATGATTAGAAATTGACTAATGAGGCAAGTGAAACGAAAAGTTGAAAAATGTTATTGAAAGGAGAAATGACAGATGAGGTATGTATGGTTATGTCGTAATACTTAAATGTGCATTTAAAAAAAATGAAAAATAATATTTTGTTTTCTTGATAATCAAATACCACTAAATGAAATGGGGCAGTAAGATTGAATTGTCATATGGTTATATGTGTTTAAAGAGAAATTGGGCTCTTAAAAAAGATTGTGTTTCTTGGCAACTAAATACCACAAAATGGGGTGCTTGACTAATTACAATATGAAATGGAATAATAGGAATGAGCTCTCATGTGAGTATATGTGGTTAATAAGAAGTTTTGTTCATTAAAAAATATAACACTAGGGCAAAGATTTGATCTTTGAATTGCATTTAAAAGTTATATAAAATGATGTATATTTTATGTAGTATATTTAAAAGCAATTTTAATTTTTAGCATGATTAAATACATATTTCTTTCATGCAATTATTATTATGGAAGATTCTATAGTGTTTGAATTTTAATACTTCAAATGTAACAATCCATATTTCAATATTTCACTTTTTTGATTTGTCTATAGAATCTATGATGGTTAGCTCAACCCATGTTTAGCCAACATATTGTAGTTATATTGAGAACAAGGTATAAGAAGGGGATGAGTAAATAAAGAAATTGTGGAAAAAACCTCTTTTTATAACCATGTTGGCATTATAATAATTGGATAGCTATATGCTTGGTTTTGGAATTGATGTTGTTTTGGTTTCATATTGAGATTCTTTTATTGGCTCTAAATTTTGGATTGAAGTTTTTATGAGTTGTTTTTGCATATACTTGTGTTTGTCATATTTGATATTTGATCATTTATGGTTTTGGAATGTTGAAACTTTTGGTTTCTTGATTATTGTAGATTTTCAAGGATTTAGAAATCCAACATTAAGTATGAAATTTATATATTATAATTGCATGGAACGAATAGTATAACCACATTCATGTAGTTGATAATTGCATGGATAGTATGAGTTTTGAAAGTGTATCTTAATTTGATCTTTATGTATATGAAAAATGGATACAATATAGGGAATTGTTTGTTTGAAATTTGAAATCAATATTAAACTTGTTAGAAGATATTGGTATTATATTATTATGTGTTTAAGAAGAGGGAATTACTATGTGATGTGATAGACATCATAGGTTTTGTTGCCATCAATCTAAATGGTTTTACCTACAATCCATATTGTGAAATTTGTAAGGGCTTGCCAAGTTGAACTTGGTTCACGTAATTCAAAAGTATCGATAATCAATAATTTTTAGGGGTTCAACAATAATATCTAAATATATTTAAGGTGGTAAATCAAAACTTTATATGTGGTGTAATATAGAAGAATAAAAAATATTGTTGAAAGTCAAAAATCTATACGAAATTAGAAAATTTAAAAAAATATTGTCATTTAAGATGTCAACTTAAAATCAAAGAACAACTTCTTTAAAATTAATTTTTTTTTTGTAAATCTTAAGAAGGAATAAAATAAAACAAAGGAAAAGAATGTTAGATGATAAAAAATTAAGTTGTTAAATTATTTTTGAAATTATCCCAAGAAATATGTATTATAGTGTTTCATTTGAGCTGGTTAGAATCTTGACAATTAAAGTGAATTTTTGGTTTCACTTGGTCTCAAGAGGTAAAAAATGGTGTTAGAAAAATGATTTTGAATATTTTTCTTAGGAATAATTTCAAACATTTTTAGCAACTACATTTTTTCTTGTTATATTACATTCTTTCCTTTTTTTCTCTTTTATTTTTTTCAAAGATTTAAAAACAAAAAATTTCAATGAAGTTTTTCTTTGATTTTAAGTTGGCCTTTTAAATAACTATATTTTTGAAATTTTCTCATTTTATATAGGTTTTTGGCTTTCAACATCTTTTATTCTTTTATATGACTCCTATAAAGTTATGATTAACCACCTTAAATATATTTAGATATTATTTTCAACTTTTTTATTGATTATTGATATTTCGTGTCAAGTGAACTGGTTTCTACTTGGCCAGTCCTTCCAAATATTGGAATACATTTCATGGGTGAAACTTGTTTCGATTGATGGCAATGAAGTTGTTTGTCTTTTCTCATCGTACCACCACAATAGTAGAGACACTATAACAGGAAGGCTTGTTTTAGTAACACAAAGATCTATGTGCATCATTTTCATCCAAGGTCTAGTGAGAAAATTGATTTAGATCGAATTGTGATCACTTTTGTTCTCTATCAAATCTATGGTAAACTCTTTTTTCTTTATTTCACACAATTTCTTTTATTCCCAATGCCTGACTGACTGGCTAATCTCCATGTATCATAAAATTTGTTGTTCGTTTACATGTTGGTGTATCTATGATTTGTGGGTTTTGAAAATCCTTTCTTTTTTGTGTTGAGAAGTCACATTGAGATCTTCTCTCTTTTTGTGCCTTGGTTGGGGTTTCATGTTCAGATAAACAGATTTGGCTTTATTTTTGCTATACATTCTTTTGTTTGGTCATCAGCATATTGGTTGTAGATTAACTTGGATGGCCACCCTTGCGTTTTGTGCTATTACATGCAACTTTCATGCTGAAAGCTTTCTTAAGTTCTCTGTCTAGGGATAATGATAAAAAGGGCATTTGCTATTGTCTATACTGGTTGAGAGCCTGATAAGATGAAGATTTTATTAGCTGAAGTTTTCTATAAAAGAGTTGCAGTTGCAAATTGTTTCCTTTATTATTTATGTTATTAAAACTCTATGTTGTTTTCACTTCTAATTCAATTGAATGTTTTGTGTAATTTGAAGTTAGAGTGACTCTATATAGTTATTTTTCTTACAGGAAACAATGAACAAAAAGTTGGCAGCATCTAGGAGAGAGAAGCCTAGAGGTCGTCAGCATGGTTTAACTGCACAGAAGAGGCAAGAGATCAAAGAAGCTTTTGAGCTATTTGATACTGATGGTTCTGGTATAGAGCTGCACACATCTTTCCAAATTATATTTCTGTTATATTCTGTCACCGAGTCTTCTTAATCATTGTGTTAGGTACTATTGATGCTAAGGAGTTGAATGTTGCTATGAGGTACTTGTTAGTCTTTTGCATGTGGACCATTCTTTTTCTAGAGGGACACTAACATGTTATTTTCCAGGGCATTGGGATTTGAAATGACAGAGGAGGTAATGCTTATTTGTAGTAAAATTCAAATTGGTTGATTTACACCCTTTAAGATAATTTTGTGTTCTTGCAATGTTATCTAATATCTAGTTTTGGTGGTTGAAGCAAGCTATTTGTTTTAAATATAAACAAAATGATTCCACATCTAATAAGCATAAGAACAGATAGAGGCCATAGAAAATCCTAAGATGGTAGGCCATAGTTGTTGTACCATCAACTATGTACGTCTTAACAAGGGAAAACTATGGCCATGCTTAGAATATCTTCACAACAACTTTGAAATAGATGCAAAATTACTCTTACAATGGTTATGAGAAACACTCAAAATAGTCAGAAGAGAGGAAAGAAAAAGATTTCATTGAATTCACTTCTTTGCTTTCTTAATTCATGATGATCTTCATTCTTTCTTAATTCATGATGATCTTCATTCTATATACCCCTTGAAAAAGCAGATGCCATGTGTTCACCTCACATGATCTATTGATTGAAATTCCCATGCTACATGTCTGCTTTATAACTGTTGGACATATTATTTTTGCTGCAGTTACATCTCAATTGTTGCTTAGCTCCTCTGTAATGCGTGCATTTCTAAACATATTCCCTACACTCTTGGAGAATGTCCATAATTGTCATGCCTAGTTGTTGCATTGGTACTAGTTCATTTCATCCATAAAATTGTGTTTGTAGTGTTACGCACGCATGCATTGCCTTCTTAAGAGTATTTCTAATATATCAACTATATCGAACAATGAATTGCTCATATATCAATAAACTTCTACGCTCCTATCAAGTTTCACAACTTAATAATAGGCCTCAGCCAACTTCTAAAACATGAACTTGCTGCCCTCCTCTCCTATTGAATAACTTAATGCATGAACAGAGTGGGACATCAATTGGAAAGATCATTCAACATGAGTTCCTTGTCTACAGCAAGGAAGTGGCCTAATCGATTTTAGCAATGCAATTTAGTAGACATAATTTGAACTGTGAAGGAATCAATTTGATTTGTGAGCACCAAAGCTCTGCACCGACAGCGAGTTATTTAATTGTGACCAAAGGGAGTCAAAGGGCAAAGTGCCAGGACATCCTTAAATTTGCAGGAATAAATGGAATGGAGTTCCTTGATAACCAACTGATGAGGGAACTTGTGGATGTCAAATTAATCTTGACTGGAAGGATATGAAATGTTTTTTTGATATATTCACTCAAGGTATAAATGGCTGTCAAATGAACTTAGGAACTCATGTGTGTCCATTGGAATTATTTTGCAAAGTTCTCTCTAATGGATTAGAATTTAATGTATCTTTGTGAATCTATTTCTCTAGAACTGCTCACTTGAAGCCCCTTTTTTAATGAATTTCTTTCTTTTTTTATTTTCATATGTTTGGTCAGGATTTGTTAGCTTCAGGATTTTTTTTCCTTATGTTTTTATATTTTTGTTTAATCCTGGGAGCTTCTAAGTTGACTGCGTATGATGCTTTTGTCTACAGCAAATCAATAATATGATTGCTGATGTTGATAAAGATGGAAGTGGGGCAATTGATTTTGATGAGTTTGTGCACATGATGACAACTAAAATAGGAGAAAGAGACACTAAAGAGGAGCTAATGAAAGCTTTTCACATCATTGACCAAGACAATAATGTGCATATTGAACTTTAACTTACCATTAGTTTGCCTCAAGTGTTATTTTTTGGTAATTTTTTTGTTGTCATTTCCAGGGAAAAATATCGGATCAGGATATCATGAATATTGCAAAGGAATTGGGTGAAAGCTTCACCCTTACTGAGATAAAGGAGATGATTGAGGAGGCAGATCGCAATGGTGAACTTATTTTTCATGTTTTTATTATATTGAGTTTTTAGTAGCGTATTGAAGTCTTCATTTTTTGAGCGTCTTTTTATTAATTTAGCTGGAATAATTCATGCTTTATGGTTTCATTTACTAAATTTTTAAGCATGTGGTAGGTGTTGATCATGCAATCTATTGAAGACAAATGGGTTTCTTGTTAAGCGTTTTAGCATGTTTACCTTGCATGGTTAGAAAGTAGCACCCACATGTAAACAGTGAGGTTATTATGGAATCTGACTATTTTTGTTTGTGGTGCTGTTTATTATACAATATTACAAAAGAAAGGTAGGCCAAAGCACTACAACATAGTTCACCTAAAAGATAATTACAACAAAAAATAGCCTTTTGAAAGGATCTCATAATAAAATCAGAGAATTGGATTGATCCAGGTTAGAGAAGATGAGTAAAACTCAATCCACAATTTGTACCAAATCTATGTGTTGCTATAGAAGAATAATGATCCATTAATAGAGGATCATAGTGACATCAATTTTAACATTTACTTGCACAAGCTTCTAAGACCCTATTTGGTAACCTAGGTTTAACAAAATGATAACCCCACCATTGCTACCAAATGCTTTTTAACTCCAGTTAGGGTTAGCTAAAAGTCTAACTCAAAGTCACAAGTTAACCCCGCTAATCGTAATCCCTAATCTGTAAACTCATCCTCTTTCTCTGGCAGTTCATCCTCCCTCTCTAGAAGCTCATACTTCTTCTCTGGAAGCTCATCCTTTTAATGATAAATGCTCTTTTTGCTGTGAAATGACCTAGCCAATAGGAAATCCCAATTCAGTGGGCATTTCGATACAATCAAATAGATTGTTTCAAGGACCCCATATTCTAGGAGCCCAAACTATGTTATTGAAGAAGTCCTGTTGTGGGTTTATTAAAAGCGGAAGAAAGTGGTAAGTAATTCAAAGGTACCAAGAGAGAAACCAATTTGCTTTACTAGAGCTTGTTTTTCTTGAACCCAACTTTGGAAAATTGTTGAGCTCTTTAGCTTTTTGCTTTAAAGACCAAAATTGGCATAAAATTTTTCAATCATTGATCTCAAGAATATGGGGTTCATTCTATTTTTCCTTCCAAAAATCATGAGATCATCCACAAAAGTTTGGTGAATAATAGGGTTGTTTTTGATGTTTAGAGTATTAAAATTTTTTACTTAATGTAATCTTTTTAATTCATAGAAAATTAAATCTATGATAATGTTAAAGAGGAGATTCTAGTAATTCTAGCATGCATGAGACTACCCATTGCATTAGCATAAGATACCTTAGCCATGTATTTATAATTGCCATTTGATTTCGGTGAATCCCTTTTGGATGTTTAAAATTAGTAGCTAAAAGAGTGCTACTTGTTGTAGCATTAGGCATGTTATTTTGTCGAAGACTTTTTGTACATAACATTGTCAACTATAACGTTTCAACATTTTGTCTCAATACTATTTGTACTAACGGATCTTTGTTGCTCACAAATCTTTTTGTTTCAAATTCATTTTTCAACATGATTTTTTTTTATTAATTTTAGATATTCTTTTGCAAGAAATCAATATATAAAAGTAAATCTAAGCACATGGCAGTGGCCTTTGTAGATAAGTACTACTATTATTTTTATACCTTATAAAGTTTTGCCTTAATATAAAAGTATTCAATTTTTTTGTATTACTGTAGAGGAGATTTTTACATCTTATGGTTCTTTTTTCTTTGAACAACAAAACCCTTTGGTTGTTGCATTAGAATTCTTTTCTCTATAAAAGAAAGTGGTTTGAATATTTACTCCGACTTGAAATCAAGCATTGCTATTAGAGATTGCAAAATATGAATGGAATTAGATTGATAATAGGAGAAAATGAATCATGGAAGTCCATTCCTCCATTTGAGAGTAACCTTTTTATATCCCTCACATTAGGAATTCCATATTTGTTTTTGAAAATCCATTTGCAACCAATAATTTCTTTCATTGAGGACACTTCACTAATCTCTAAAATTAATTTTTATTAAGAGATTTTATTTCTTCTTATATAGTTAAAATCTGTTTCTTTGCATCTATATTAGATATTATAAGAAATTTGAATGCTAATGTATTATATGCTTATTCTCTAGAACTGACAGTGCATAATCCACAAAATTTCCCTATCTTTCTATTCATCGAATATGTCTCCTAGTTTTATTTGTGACAATTGTATGAATTTGTTCATGAATTGGCTAGATATTTTATATTTCTCGTGATTTTATTTTTCTGTAACTGAGTCGAACTTGCCAACCTCAAACTCTACACAATTAGTAAACTTTTGATCCTTGTTTATTTCTATTGCTTTGTTTTTGAGCAATGAGTGCTCATTAAATATTATATTTTTTTAATAATAATTTTTAATAATTTTAGATCTGATTGCTATAATATGTGTTCTTTTACACTTTAACTTGAGGATATATATTTCTTAGCATGTTACTTTAACTTGCCTTCATGTTCATAAGTATAAATTAAACAACTAAATATTCTTAGGATTAAATAATCATTTAGATGTCTTGACCATATTTGGAGTCAAATTAACAGTTATATGGGGAGATCTATTCACAAGAAAAGTTATTATAAAGACTATTGTTAAAAAATCTTCACTTATGCCTGACTAAGAAAGCATACAATATGTTTTCTCTAAATGAGTTTGATTCATTCTTTTAACTATATTTTGTTGTGGCATTTGTATAGTTGTTCTATGTTGAAAAACATCTTTATTATAAAAATCATTAAATTTTTTATTGCAAAATTTTAGGTCATTATCTATTGAGTTTTTTTTTTATTTTTTTGCTAGTTTGTTTTTCAATAAGTTCATTAATTGTTTGAAATAAGAAACAATATAATCTTTGTTTTTTAAGATATGTAACTACACATGTTTTGAATGATCATTAGTAAAAGTACACATATGCATGACTCTTCTATAGAATTGAAGATGGTCTTTATAAATCTAACTAAATGTAATCAAGTGTTCTTTTTGTGATGTGAAAAGCAATGCTAAAGTGAACTTTTTTCTATTTGCCAAGGAAAACACTCACAAAAATCAATTTGACTCGTGTTAAGTTGTATTATGTACTAAGAAAAGTTTAACTTTTCTCACTCGTGTCATAGCCTCATGTGCCAAAGTTTGGCATCCTCTTTTGTCAAAGACGATAAAGAAACTGATGCAACACTAATTACTATTGTTCCATACAACTTGTAGAAATTATCAATTCTATTTTCTTTTATAGTGACCAAAAAGCCTTTACTCATTTTGAGTGTTTTTATCTCCAATAATGGTATAACCACAATCATGTATAAGATTATTCTTAAGTTTTGGGATATATTTGATGTCAATTTATATTTTTGTCATATTACTATTCATCTTTTTTTATTATGTCTAAACCAAATTTTTTGTATATTGTATTATTCCTCATCAAAATATTTTACTATTAAATGTTGCATAAGATGGGAACTAAATTTTATTCGAACTCATGTGTTATGAACAAGTGGAGTCAAGAATACAATCATCATCATTTCTAACTCTTATTACTAAAAGAATATTAGTTGAGGTTTCAATGAAGCTTTCTCAAACTATTAATCTTTTTACATTTTTTTTGTTCACCACTCTCAAGTTTTGCTATTTTATCTTTTAAGAGAAATAAAATTTTCACAATTTCTAAAATAATGATTTCTCTATCAAAGAGAAAAGAACTTAAAAGAGAAATAAATCTTCCTTTTTAAGAGAATCTTTGTACTTTCTCTTATTTCACTTCACTTTCATGACTTTCATGATATTTATAATTATAAATAACACATATTTAATACAAAAAATGTTAAAATTATAATTGTGTTCATATTTAGTCCACTATAATCATATTCTTTTAACCAAAGTTATATGATTTCAAATTTATATATATAATAAATACTGTCTTCTGGAAGTTAACAAAATTAGGTTTTATATTTAATAGCTGAACACAATTTGGATTTGAAATTCAATAGACATCATTCTCAGCATCTTTCATGTTCAAAATGAATTATGTTAGTGACTTAAAACTTTCAGATTTTGATCAAAATCTTATGTGTGGCATCTTAGTTTATTTATATTGGGTCTTCATATTTTTCTTGTTTCTTAATGCATGTCTTCAACATTTTCCTTTGCATTTAAAATCTTCATGTCTACATTCAATTTGTTTACATCTTTGTTGGCCATTAGAAGGCAATTTTTTCGTCATTGTTGAGCATTGCTGTTTTTAGGCTACATTTATTTAAGGGCTCATTTGAGATATAAGCTGTAGAAAACTTATTGCCCAGTGCCAATGCGCTTTCCCTGCTTCGGTTGCCAAAAGCACTTCACTCCTTTCCAATTATGACAACAAACGACTCTTCATTGACCCCTCAAACTTTAATATTACTCCTTTTTTTCTTAGGTTTCAAAAAATAATGTCAAAATGTAAACAATTAATTGTGATATAAAATTGAATAAATATTTTTAAAAATTGCACAATTTACTTTTTCACAAATAGTTATGGGTCACCTTCCAAAAGCCAAGCCAACCCAAACAATTGTGTATTTCGTTTTCTCCAATGTTGCCCTGCTTTTTTCTGCAACCTAACTTGTTGGTTTCTAAAATGCAATCTTATTTGGGAGATGCAGGTGATGGTGAGGTTGATGTTGATGAATTCATGAGGATGATGAAAAGATCAAATTATGGTCGTTAAATGCAATCTATTCTATGTTCTTTTTTTAACCGTCTTTCTTTGAAGGTTCTGTACCTCTAGATGTTTTTTTTTTTCTTTTTTCTCAAGTATGTAATTAATTTAAGTTCACAGTTTGTATTGCTCCGTTTAACTTGTTCTTCACAAAATGATTAAATCCCTGTATTTGTTTTTTTTTTTATGTATCAAAATTCTGAACTAATAGAAGTCATGGTTTAAATAGAATGGCATATTTGATTTTGTTTTTTTTTTTGGTGAAAAGAAGTTATACTATAAACTTTTACATGATTAAATTTGTTTTTTTCGAGTTTTTTTAGATACAAGACATTTGTCTCCTGATTTGTTTCGTGTATTTGATTTTATGAGTTATCTCCTGTGTGTTAGCACTTGTAATATTGAAAGATTTGTGATGCTGAATCGTTGTGTGCGTTTGGAGATATTGGATCTGTTTGGGGTTCATTGAAAAGTTGCACAGGCTTTTGGAATTGAATGCATACTTTAATGTGAATTTTAGCAAAGTTTTTATATATAAATTTTGGTATTCTTATTTTTTTTCTTATTTTTATTGTCAGTTTTGATAATTTTGAGTGACTATCCATGCTAAATTGTTTCTTTAAGATATTGGTGTGACATTGCAATCTTTTCTTATCCATTTCTTCAAAGATTTTTAGTAAGGATCATCACGCTGCCAGTTATGCGGTGGGATTGTTATGCCAATCGTGCAAAGAAAGATTAACTTCTTTTGATTCGTAAGAGGCATATCGTTCACTGCAATCTTGAGGTCATGTTACGTTATTTGCAAGAGAATTGTTTGATTTGATGACTAGGAGATAACATGTGAAGTAATTATTAAATTATTATTAACAAATGATATTTAGACATTATTCAAAATTACTTTAACTAAATGTCTCAATCCTTGTAGTATTACCCTTTCTATTGGGAACCTCTGATGTTTCATGCTCTAATTCATTTACCTTGAACTTTCATGCCATCAAATTCATGCAAATCGAACCTACCTCACCCTAAAAAGGTAACGAGAAAGTGGAAAACAATGAAGCGGTGAGGCTATGACAAAATGGGTGACAAAAATAGTGAAATGGCTAAGGTTTAAGATCATGTTAGAGCCTCCTCCTCACATTAAGAAATTTTATTCTCAAAATTTAGAATAGTTTTGGATATTTTTTTTTCATTATTTCTTCTTTGAATTCTCAAGTAGTTTCATTTTCAATCTAATTCTTCCATTTCACTTTAATCATAGGTATACTTTTACCAAGCATTTACTTAAATATTTAGTTATGTTCTTCTTCATCTTTGACCACTAGAAAACTTGCTTTATATCTTGATAAATTTATTAGTACTATGTACTAGCTATTTAATGCCATGTGCTTCTTACATTAATATTCCTTTCCAATTATCTTATGGTAAATATATAATCGGTTCCCGTAATATATAATTCCATCTTCAATTAGACTAAATTTTGATTCACTTCCTTCCATTATTCTTTCTTTTATCTCTTAAATTAGAGAATTCTTATTTTGCACCTTTTTCAAATCTTGTAGCCAATTAAGTGCTAATGCCATTTGTGAAAAATTTCTTTATTTCTTGTAGCCGTTGCATTTGGTCATATTTGATTCATTTCAATTGTCATTCATGCTTCTTTTGTACTTAGTATTATACTACTTATGTTGGCCCTTCCATTCAATGTGTTTGCAACTACATTGTCATTATCAAGATTGTAAAATATTTTCAAATCATAATTTTTAATTAATTCTAGTAATTATGCTTCTCTCATATTTAATTATTTTTTGTAAAAATGTATTTGAGACTTTAGTGATAATAAAATATCCGTCTTTTAATACCGTACAAGTAATGTCTCCATGTCTTTAAGGTAAAAATTATTGTTGTTAGCTTCAAATTGTGTGTGTGATAAATTTTTTCTTGTATAGTCTCGATTATCTTAATGTATAATTAATTTTTCTTTCTTGCATAGCCTCAGTTACCTTAATGCATAAGTTATTCCTTTGTTGCTACATTAATTCACTCAATCCTTAAAGAGATGCATCATTGTATATATGAAATTTTATACAACTATTTAGTAATGCTCAGAGTGGTGATATAACTAACTCTTCTTTCAAAGTTTGGAAACCATTTTTACAAGTTGAATTCTATTCAAAAGGTAATGCTTTTTTGTTAATCTTGTTAATGGTAGCATAATGTGTGAGAATCTTTTAACATTTGTTTCATAGTACCTTGCCAAACCAATAAATCTTTTTTACTTTAATAACATTTGTGCTAGGGCTAATCTACAACTAGCAATAGCTTATCTGAATGAAAATTTGATATCAAATGTTGGATTTTAAGAAGGTCCTTATTGTGCAAAGTTTGAAATCCAATTTACTTAGCATTAGCTAATTATATGATTTTGGCTTTTTAGTTACTTTCAATTCTAGAGAATGCATTATAAATAAATATAATAAATCAATTAGAATGTTGAAGTTAGTGAATTAGAATATCTCACATCTCTAATCAACAATGTAGGATTGTGCCATAAAAGATTATGTTATCTTAGTTCATTCACACTTAAGAAGTTTATCAAATACGAAGTAGGGATCTACCTAACCTACATTAGAATGATGAATATGTGTGTGGACGTTTCTAATTAGGAAAATAGCCCATATAATCATTTAAATCTAAGAAAAATGTGATGACAAGAGGAACATTAGAATTGTTACATTTATATTTGTTTGAACCAATTCATCCACATAGTTTATGTAAAACGAAATATTGTTTTGTGATTGCCGATGTTTATTAAAGGTTTCCATCAGTTGATATTCCTTGGGAAGAAGAGGGAGGCATTTGAATAGTTTATCAATTAATTACTCTATTGTCAAATAAATAAGAGAATTCAAAAATGAATTGTTCATAGAATATTGTAATCTTAATGGAATATCAAAAATTTTTTTCTTCTAGAACTCAGCAAAATGGAGTAGTTGAGAAGAGGAATAGAACTTTGTTAAACATGTCTAAATGTATGTTGAATAAATTTAATGTACTCAAGTATTTTTGGGCTAAGACAATTAATACTTCTTACTATATAATTAATAGAGCTCTTAGATGGCCCTTACTTCATGTCTCTTATTATGAAGTATTGCATGATTAAAAATCGATATCTTATTTGCATGTTCTTGGATTTAAGTTTTTCATTTTAATTAATGAAAAAATTGATTTGGATAATTAATGCAAAATTAGATGAGGGAATTTTCCTAGGTTACTCAATGATAAGCTAGATTAAATGTTCAAATTGAAGAAGGTATTATATGGTCTAAAGCATGCACCTTGGGTTTGGTGTGAGGGAGTTTGTAGTTGTTTTACATCAATTAGCTTCTCTATGGGTAAAGTTGATAATACTTTGTTTGTAATGAATTCCCATGAGCATTAACTTATGTGTAAAGTATATGTTGATGACATTGTTTTTGGATCAACGAATGAGAATTTATGTAAGAAATTTGCTAAATTAATGAAGAATGAGTTTAAGATGAGCTTGATAAGAGAATTAAGATTCTTTTTAGGACTTCATTTTAAACATGTTTGCAATGGTATATTCATCTCCCAAGCTATGTACTTATTAGAACTTCTTGAGAACTTTGGGTTTGGAACCATGTGTGTCAAGAATACTCCAATGTCTCCAAGAGCTTTGCTAGATAAAGATGAGAATGAAAAGTTCATTAATGTGAAACTTTATAAAAGCATGATTGGTTCATTTCTCTATCTTACAACTATTAAGCCCATGGTATAATAATCAATTGTGTGGACATTTCAATTATTTATTAGATAAAGTGGATGTTAGATAAGATCATTTGATGGTTGATGTTACACTCTAATGGGAATGTTGAAGGAAGAAGGTTTTAAACATTGGAACAAACCAAAGAGAATTTAGCTCTTGATGGTGTGATAGCTATCATGGACAATTTTTTATTTACTTCTACTAATTTAGGATGTCAAAATCTACAACTATCTCTTGTGACACAATTAGGAATCTACAGCATATTTAACATATGGATTCACTTGCTACAATACTGAGTAATTGTGATTTTTAAAACCACATTAGAATTTTAAAAACATTACCTAATGTTGTTTTAAGTTATACACAAACCTTAGTTTAAAAAACTAGTTTTTTAATATAAATTATATATTAATATATTATTGAGAAGTATAAAATCATGTTTAGGAATGGATGTTCATCCCAACTACACAATCAAACATTTGATCATGAAGGGAAGAGGTATATCGCTTCAAACATGGGACACCTAGCATACTAGTCTAAGCCCTCTAAGAGCACATCATCATACTTTAATGAAGTGGTAGACCAAAGTTTGTAGATGTACTTCTCTGATGCAAATATTATTTTATCAAGGTAACAGTATAATTATGTGCAAATTTGATAATATATTGTTGCATAATGGATGTAATTGTTTTAGTATGAGAAGGAGACTTAATGAATAGTATATGGATGACATATTAGACTGATACTAGATTGTTTATAGTGATGCCCTGAAAGAAATTATTGAAAATGATTGGGGTTTGATATGTAGCATGAGATAAGAGTATACATTGACGATGAGGTGTGAAGTGAACAATAATTGCAAAGAGTCATAAAAGATCAAAGAAAGAATGTAGCCATCTAATGTGCAACCTATGTTAACAATGCTAGATGTTTCACCCATGCAATGAGAAGATCCATTGATGTAGAAGTATGAAGAGAACTGTGACTTGAGGAGTGACCTCCAGGATTGAAAAATCATTTGGTATGATCATGAATTACACATTGTACATTTTGAAGGCATCTTTTTCCTAGTCATTTATTTTGAGTATTATCATTTTGATCACCATATATAATCATACTTAGGGTCTTGTATGATGATGGATGTAAGGAAATCTTGCTTTGGTATGCTGATTACAACCTATTTAATGCTTTTTTTACTTTTCCCACTTGTTTTGCAAGTAGAAATGCTACTTTGTTACCTTCCTTATAAGTCTTACTTTGAGTTATTGAAAGGGAATCAGTTATCTATTTTACTTGTTGTATGTTATATGCAATTGTCCAATATGGCTTTCAGATTCCTTGTAACATTCTTATTAAAGAAATGCAGTTAAGCTCAATATAAATATTGCATATTATAGTTAGTGCACTATTGTAAACAATTTTTAATGCATACTAATGATGTCTATTTTGCAAAAATATATCCTATAGGATAAGCAAAAGTAGGTAGAATAATGGCATCATGATCCTTACTGATGCTCCCCACCGTAAACTAATTTTTCATATTGGAGCTATGTATATTAATTTTAATCAAGTGTGCAGGAGGAGGGTTCCAGTATACTATTTCATAGCATTTAACTTTCTTCTATTAGAAATGAGAAGTAAGCTCATCTGCATAAGCATAATGTCCTTTTACACTGTTTACATAATCAGAAAACACTTGAAAATATTAAGGTATTGAGAATTTATGTTGTATATAATGTTAGTCTCTAATTCACAAACTTTCTCATGTATTGTTTTGTGTTTCTAGCCTTCCGAATGTTTTAACAAGTTAGGAGAGGTATGACTTGTAGTATAAGCAAGACTCCTTTTAATCTCTTATCACCAATTGTAGAGTAGAGTGCTTATCTTTTTATTTTACATGCACTTGGATGTCAATGGATTTACTAATGAAAATATAAATGTTTTGTGAAAGATAGTAGTTAGTAAACGCATGATCAATGAAGTCTTCATTGGATAAATGTAGACATTTTGGATGCAAGGTGAATGTTGAGTCTTTTTAGTTGGTCAGAAAGGAGTAAAAATTTGTTCAACATCCTTCAAACTAGTATTGATAACTTAGTGGGATATTTCTCTTTCCAAATTCTCTTCCTCAAGTTTCATTTTTAAATCACTTACTTTTCTTATTTCATTCTAGGTTAATTGTAAATTAAAACTTCCTATTACTTGGTGTCTAATACTATATTTTAATTATAGAACATTTGAAGGTGAGAGCTAACACTAAATTCTTAGTCTTTTTCATATTATTTCATGTATCTAATTTGTGTCTCTTTTGATTTTCATTATTATATTTTACTTTCATAAACTTGATGTAGAGAGTTTGAAAAGTTAACAATTTCTAATTTTATTTTACTAAACATGTCAGCATGAGCTATGTTAGCTTCCCAATGTCGAATGTGTTTTCCTCTAATGGTGCACATATCATTTCTTTTTTTATCCAATTATGCTTATGAATGTTCTCTAAGTCTCCCCATAGGAACCAAATCATCTTTGTGAAACTAGTCCTTTGATAACCATCAAATCCATGACATCCAGGAAAATCCTTCACTTGGATCAACTAATCCAAAAATTGTTGGAGTCATAAACGCCAAGGTTTTGTTCCTCTACCTTAAACTTATTATAGATTTCCATCTAGTTATCCTTTTGATTTATAGGAAGTAGTGATGCTTTTTTTTATTCTATTTTGTCGAAGTTTGTAATGATCTTCTTTTAAAGGCTCATCTAAGAGAGTTTGGGTTATGTTTTTTTATTATTAACCCTTTGCTTTCTAAATTATCTAGTTAATCAATTAAAGATTAACTTTTTATTATGCAATCTATCAAATAAGTTTTTCACTTCATGAAGTAGTATATCAATCTCATTTTTAAAGGTCTTTACTTCTCAACTTAATTTATTTTAATAGAATTATGTGATATATAAGATGTTAAGATGATAATAAAATAAAAATATTATTCTAAGAAATGATTTAATATTAATTAATAGTTATGAATTTTATTAATATTTAAATAAATCAATTAAAGATAATGTTAAAAAATAATAGAAGAAAGAAATGATGCAAAAAAAAAAAATAGTTTTTATTAAAAAGTATAATAGTAAATAGTCATTAAATAATCTAAATTGTTTACATAATAATTAAAATAGTCCTTATTAAGAATAAAACATGGAATCCTAAATAATTAGTTTGATTTTTAGGTGAGCTAAATTTAAACAAGTATATCACTCCTTAGTTGTCTCTCAAGTGATAAAAAGATAGATTAAGATAAATTTAAAAGCATGTTCATTGAAGAAAAATATAACTAAATACGTGCAAATTCATTTGAATTATAACCAAACGTGCTGTCACATTAGTTTCCACATAAAAACTCAAAGTCATTCAAGGAAATGACAATTTCGATCTTTATAGGGTTGACTCTTTTCGACAACTCCCTAGATATAATCCCTTCAACTTTTAACCTTATCTTTGAGATAATAAGGCCTTTCTAATATGAGAATCTTTTGTGTTTTTGTATCTCGTTTGGGATTTGACCTCTTTAGGTCATCACAATGGATGGGACATGATGAAGCCTTCTCTCTTAATACCTCAAGTTTAAAGTGTACGATGTTCTCAAAGTGGTGAGTCACACTAGCTTAGAATAAGGTGGCTAGTAGTATCCATTAATCGCAATGGTGGGATCAAGGTCTAGAATGAGGCGACGAGTGTTCGCGAGCAATAAAATTAAGGTGTGCATATAAAGGCTATGATGAGCAATAAAATCAAAGGCAATGAGATTTGGTTCAATCATAGTATATTTTAGCAATGAGGTTGGTCAATACAAGTTTGCACACTAATAGGCACATTGGATCAAGCACGATTGGATGATAAAGTTGGTGAGTTGTGAGGGAGATCGTGGCCCATGATAAGAGCCTAAGAGGCTAGCAGATGCCAAATGTAACTTAAGCTTAGGTGATACAACATGTGGGTAAGCAATGGTTGTTAACCTTTTAAGCATAGAAAGAGGCAATGTGGCTAAGCAAGAGCAATGATTGAAAGTGTGCATGACACGAGAGATTGTGATGGCTATGGTTAGGGTCATTAGCATTGTTTAACAAATAGAAATTTGATGGTTGATGGTTGATGTTCGTAAGGAGCTGGGTTAAGATTTAAATAAAGAGAAGGCTAAGCTACACCTTATCAAGGGAGTTCTCTAGTGCATGCATGCAACAAATCATCCAGACGAGGTTCTTATGTTTGACCAAATCTAAAAGATCATCTTTCATTCATCCCATTCAAAGATTAAATAAGATAGTGTACAACCTTAATTGCAATTTATTAACTAAAAAAGATATTTTAAATCTATCTTTCACAATCATTTTGGTCATACTTATGATCTAGTTCATGACTTGTGACAAAGCTTTATGCATCCTAAGTTCTTTTGGATCCCATATCCTATGTTGCACCATCATGAAATGAATAATGGAGTGTTGATAATTGCAGAATTTGAAGGATGTGAGATAACAACAACTAGAATTATGAGAGGATGAAGGGAAAAGACATGGTTAAGAGGCTTGGACTTGTTTTAATTCTTTGAGAAAGGAGAGGACTTGGGTTTTGGTAATAAGGAGCTATGGATGTTTTAAGGTTTAGGTTGCTTACAAAAGGAATAAAATGAAAGAGAAAATTGATAGAGAGAATGATGATCTCCAAGCCTCCTTTAGGGTTGCCATCAAATATCTATCTTGTAAGTCACTAAGTAATACACAATATTCTTTACTAGTAATCATCTAAATATTTTTCATCTCAAGTACTTTTTCAATATATAAGTCTATAAAAGGATTATAAAAAATTCGATAAATGTTCATAAATCCAAAAATAGTAACTAAACTCTTTCTAAGGCAAAATAACACATTTTAATAAGAGAAAGAAAGATTAAAGAGATAACACAAATAAAATTAAAGATAATCTTATAAATAATAAGGTATTTATTTAGATAAAAACTCAAATAAAGAAAGAATAAAAGATATTCTATGCATCAAAAAGAAAACATTACTAGTTTTACTTCATCTAAAAATTGATTCATCCATGTGGTGCCTCTTAGCAAGTCAACTTAAGATCCAATTTTATGCTTTTATTTTAAAAAGTTTTAGTCAAGTTAAAAAGTCAAATAAATAAAACAAGACTTATGATGATCTACAAAAGAACCATGATGAACCATAATGAATTAAGCACAAGACAAATTAAATCATCATGAAAAAGAATGATACCAAGTGTTATCATTTAAAAGTTTGTTGACACTTTTTTTTTTATCTGAATAACCTTTGACTGAGATCTGGTGAGGTCTATATTTAACTTAGTTATTGTAAACAAAAGGAGTGTTCAAATCATCAATTATGTGTGGGGGAGGGGTGAGAGTGAGAGATAATTTTATGAATTACAGGTTGGAGCTAGTGAGGAAAAACATTGATGTTAATAGCAATAATTTCGCGATCATGTGAACAACAATCGATGGAAAATCCTGCACAAGGTAAAATGGTGGAACTCTTGTACCAGAGATGCTATTGGAATCTCCATCCAAACAACAGTGTGACCTGATGTCAGTTGATTCCCTGCTAAGGAAAAAGCCTTTGAGAAAGTTTCTTTTGGGAACTTTTGCCCCATCCACCATAAGAACTGGAGAGTGAAGTGATTTTTTTAAGCCTAGTTTGCAAAGGTTTAATATCATATCCAATCATCTGCAACGTGGACAGATCACATGTTAATGGATGAAGCACAAAACTGTTTAAATCTGGTTGCTTTCCAATATCAGCTTGCTTAATTCCCTTCTACAGTGTTCCAATGCGTTAGGACAAAACTAAGAGCATTGCTCTTGGCTTTCACAAATCCAAAGGACAGAAGAACTATTTGCCAACCGCTTTAATCATTAGCTTGCGAGGCTCTACAGACGTGTACATCAGGGAATCTGCTTGTCCATCAGAGAAATCTCTCAGTCCCACGACTACTTATAAGTGCTTTTCATGTTTGATTTTCCCTATTCTTGTATCTGGTTTCGTACATTATTCTCATTTTAAAGTGCTTGTCTCATCTCAATGGGATGCTTTCATCTCATCACACTTTACCTCAGTGTCTATTCCCTCACATTACAGCACAAAAAGGCTACACCAATGTGCCTTTGCTCAGGATTGTCTTCGGGCTTCAGCTAAGAGTAGGGTTAACGAACCAAGAGATTCCTATTTGTCTTAAAACCGTTTATCTTCCTTGTCCTTAAGCCCTTTTAATTTGAGTGAGGGAAGAGGAGAGCTCTCCATTGCCCACCAGAAATGATCTAAATTAGTATGGGAACCCTAATTTCAGTCAAAGTTTCTGCTGACATTCAAGGTCGTGTCAAGCAATGCTTTTTTTTTTTCTTGCTTGGACGCCATTAACTCAAAGTTCACGTATTTCGGTTACCAAGTACGCTGGATTTCTTTAGGTCATATAAGAATAAATTTGTTAAAAAAAAAGGTTCATAATTATGTCCAAACTTGGGATCTTTTGATCGCTTCTATGAAAGATAGGCCACATGAACAACTCCTCACGGTCCATCTAAGAGTGACATTTTGAAAGGTAACAAAATACTATAATGGTCGTAGTATTCTTTTGGATTGGGTGCTGTGGTAAAGCTTTCGAGTTAAAATATTCAAATTTTTTCTCAATCAAGTTCAATGTCATGAAGGTGCGTAAATGTTGGAAAATTCCTCTACAGCAAGCTCGTGGTAATTTAGTTAACAATATTCAACACCAATATTCTCCCCATAACCTAAATTAAATAAATTCAGTAGCCATTTGAACGAGTTTCACCATCCCAACAAAAGCTTCTAGGCACTCCAGAGTGGCTACAACTTGCATCCACTTAAATTCTTCCCATCATTTGATAGATGGCCTCAGCAATCTTATCCACCGAATCGAACTGGCAGTCTTCTTCAACCTATGGAATGATCAAAGGATGGATAAATTCAGCCAAAGTTGCACGCTTGCAGAGAATTATAGCAAGTTGAACAGCGCAGTACCTTGAGACTGAGAGTGTAAAGAACCATCTCGTCAATGGTGGTAACGTAGAGATGCAGAATCGTTAGCTTGAGACTCTGCAGCCCAATCACCATCTTAAGCATCTGCCTCGGCCACCTCTTAGACACTACCTTGACATTGGCGTGGCTCTCCACCATCGTCACCTTGACGTCCGTCACCACCTCCTTGTTGTCAGCTGCCACCTTTCCTTCAATGTCAGTTCGAGCAGAGCACGAGACGCATTGGGTGAAGCCGTAGAGGCCGGCGAAAGGGGAATGCAGCTGGCAGACGTTGGCAACATTGAGGTGTTGGTTGGTTCCCTTGCGGGCTTCCAACGTTTCAACGAGATGTTCCAATTCCTTCACGAAGTTTATCGCGCCACCAATAATGGATGCTTGATCTCCCTAAAAAGTACAGGTAATGATTAAAAATGCTTCCTTTTACGCGTGCTAGAGATAGAGTGGAGGAGACCTTATTAAGGTAGGAGGGAGGCATGAGGGATCGAAGGGCGGAGAGATAGTCGTTTATCAGCCGCCGGCGATTGCGCTCCACGGCTATGTGTGCCATCCTTTGGCTCTCAGCCTCTGCCTTGTTCTTGCAGATCTTCGACCGCCGCGGCCTCTTTCTCAGCCTCTGGCCTTCCTCCGTTTCTCGGTTGGCATGCGTCTCTTTCTTCTTGACAGACATATCGCCCATGGACATGTCCGGCGGCGAGTGGTAGTCGTTCAAAGTGCCTCCCTGGCCGAGCACTCCCCCACAACCTGGAGCTAATCCATTGCTTGCGCCCTCATGCAGAGCAATATCAAAGCCAAAAGGGTAATGGAATGCTTCTCCTCCCGATAGAGAGGAAGGCGTAATATATTGGTCATGTGGAAAGACCAAAGCCTCTAAAGCCATTCTTCTTCCAGTATAATCAGGAGGAGATAAGGAGAGTAGAATTGAAGAAAACTCGAGTTTAATGCAGGAGAAAAAGGGGAGCAAACTGGAGTCCCTCGTGAGGGCAGAGGAGAGTCAGAGGAATAGGTGATTCAATTAGTCGATCCTAAAATGATGAAATGAAAGGAGGGCCTCCGGGAAAGCTTTTGTATTTGGGGTTGGGTTGAAGATGGCAATAAGAGAAGGCAACAGGCGAAACGCGAAAGGCGAAAGAGAGAAGACAAATATGCTGAAGAAATCGAGGGTGAGAGAGGAAGGAGAAGAGAAAAGGCACCCTCTGTCAAATATTCTCCTGCAATGTAGTGTTCCCCTCGAATCATAATTACGTTACACTCGCAGCGAATCAATGTCTGTTGTATGTCAGCATTACAGCAATAGATGCACAGCTTCCTTCTTGTTTGTGCGTGGGAGACCAAAGCAAGCTTGTTTACAGGATAAGCTGGCAAATAATTGTTGAAAAAATAAAATAAGAAGCATCCGCAGAAGAATTGTTGAACAAAAAAAATACTTGTACAGGAGATGTTCCCTGTAAGATGAAATACAGGAAGAGAGATTGTAGAGGAAACAACAGATTGAGGGCATTGATGGCAGATTTCATGCCATAGAAGACAACTTAGTGATTCTAAGGTAAGAAACTCCACCGACTGTGACTTGATCAGAACAGATTTGATTTTAAAAATTTGGACGGGAAGGCACTGAAGCCTTCAACGGCAGAGGTGAACCAATGGCTTGCAATTCATTTCAAGTCGACTTAGCTTGTTCCAATTAGGCACCAACAGTGAGGTCTCTTTGATGAAGATTTTAAAAATCTATCTGCAGTTGAAGAAGCCAAACTTGGGAGGAAATCACATTACCACATTCAAGCGCAACCTATGTTTCTCTGACAAACGTGACATCAACTATCTATCAAAATATTACTTCATTACGCGAAGCATGGAGCTAAGTTTAGGCTTCTTGATCTCAGAGGAACCAAAAAGATTACCCAGGATTTGGCACTGGAGTAGAGTAAGAGTTCATCTTGATTGCCATCGTTGGAACACTAAGAGATCCATGTATCAGAGCAAGCCTTGAGTGTTGAAGGGCAGGAGTTGAGTTTTCCATAGAAGCTAATAGGAAGATGAAAATTATAAGTAGGAAATGTTGTAGAACGTACGGTTGGAACAGTAAGATGGTAAGCCAGTGGTAGGATTTTGGGTGAAGGTAATTTGATGTCTCTTTGGGAGGAAAAAAAAGTTACACATAATGATAAAAGTACCCCTCCTTTTTTGGCTCTGATTCCCGGCTAGGGAACAATGGAAATTTTCCAATTTAATGTAGATGTTCCACTATCTTCGGAGTTATCTTCCTTGTGATTACTGTTCATCAAACATCTTAAATAGGATTCTTTTTTGCTCAAATTATATGATTGTCATATTTGTGGCTTTGATGCATTGCCTATTACCTCAATAAGAGATTTCTTTTGTGCTATAATTGTATAAAATAGATAACATATATTTTGATATCAAAATCTATTTTGATGACAGATGATTCATTCATGATGAGTTAAGATATCTCTAAAAATATGAGGATGAATTTAATATTTATTTAAAAATTTTATTTATTTAATAAATTATTTAGTAAAATAGTAATATCTATATTATGGGTTGAATCCCAAAATGAGGGAAAAATATTAAAAAATTATTTAAAATAACATACAAGGTCGAAAAAAGTGAGACTTGCAAAAAACAAGAAATTAATGAATCAAAAATTTTAGAAATTTTTTAGCGAAGTGTGAAATTCATTTAGAATAAAAAATATTGTAAATAAAATTCCTTATATAATATTTTAATCAAAAAGATTATTTAATCTTAATTATTTAAAATCCTAAACTAATATTCCCTAAATTCCCTAAACCCCAAAAGCCTTATGCATTGACTTTGAGGAGAGAATGTGTTAGATAAGGAAGCACTGCATTTAGGAAATGTCTTAACATTTAGGAAGAAGTTTAAGACAATGAGTTTTGCAAAAAGCCAAATAATAGAATAAAGGTTTGGAAGGGATTCAAGGAGAAAACTATGAAAGAAGCAAACAATATGGTTTCCCTCACAAGTTAATTAAATTTTTAATAAATTTGATGGCATTTCTTGTTTTAATTATGGGTTGCAAGAAGGTCCTTGGTAAGAATTATTTCACATTAAGACAACTAAGGAAAGAATTGAGATGAGAATTAGAACTCTCAAGTTTGGAAACTACAAGTTTTAGTTGCAAATCAATGATCAAATTGAGTGATTCAATAGTTTGATCATCATTATGAAGAAGATGAGTCCTCTGTTGAATAATTTGATGTGATTATAAGTCATCTTATAATTTTGATATTTAAGATGAATGTCTCTATTAGATGGTGATCTAATAGACAAATGCCAATCCAATGAGAGATCAAACAACACAATTCTTTTGAGAAAGATATAATCTAAAGTGATCAGAAGCTCAATTCCAAGTTTATTAAACCAAAAAATTATAATAAAAATCAAGAAGGGAGCCAAAATGATAAAAAACATTATTGCAATACAAAGTAGCAGGAGCTGCATGTAAGGTCAATTGTAGGGGTGCTAGAGCATATGGTTAAGATATATGTGTTATCTCATCATTTCATAAAGACTCTACATTTCAGGAAGTTTGGCTCCAAAGGAAATCACCTCTCCTTCCTTTTGTTTCTTGATTGTGCCTTTTTAGCATTATGCTCTTCTTTTTTTCTCTATGCCATCTTTATCTTAGATGTCATCAATTCTCCCAAATATTCATCTACAGAGAAGTTTTCCCATACCCTTTGCTATCTTTATCATTATGACTAACGAATCAAGCTCTTTAGATCCCACATAATCTCACATATCTATTCAGTTTTAAAAACACCTCTTCCAATATTAATAAAACTATTAATGATCATTGTGAATAAGGAAATAGTGATTGGACAAATTCACTTAAAACCATCCTAAATTACTCATACTCATACTTTAAGTTTTACCCAAATCTCATAATCAAAGTTTAAGTTCATAAAACGATTGTTTTTTATGCCCAATATGCTATAATACAAATTATTTATAGCTCTAAAATTTAATTGAACTTTATATTTTGGTGATAACTTGCTAATAAGTTTTCTTACAATTTCATTATTTATAAAATTAGTAAGAAAAAAGTGGTGCCCCTTAAGCATTCCAAATGTCCAAATCAACATATTCAAGAAAGTTGTGCATATTATTCTTCAAATATAAATAACACTAACCTTTGAATGAGGAGACTAACGAGAGGAAGTCCTCACCCCCAAAAACATGGATTTCTTAGTAGGGTTTTGAGACATGATCATGATCTTCATTAGAGATTTTTTTCCCTTAGATGCAACCTCACATAAATATCATTTTAAAGGAAATGCAATCCCCAAAGAGGGGTGAATTAAAATCCTTTTGTAAATCAAATAAATACTATTTTATTAAATGTTTTAAAAATTATTGTAATTTGTTTTGCAAAGCTTCTATGTGATAACATCTAAAGGAAATGAACCCAAGAATTTTAAGTGGTTCAATTAAAAAAACCAATTCTACATCCATCTCTATGACTAAACTTATAATGGGCATGTTATGCAAATCTTGTAGATGAAAATCTTAGAAGAAGATCTAGAGGGATCATAAGGACACCAAAAAAAAGACTAAAGAAAATGACTCAAAGAAGTAAAAAAATAAGAAGCTTAAAAAGGCTAAAAATATCAAAATCATTAAAGCCAAAAAAACAAAAGCATATTTAAAGTAAATATTACAAAATTAGACAACGTTCTTACTACCTTTTTGAATCAATAAAACATAATCTACCATAGGAAAGTAATTAGCTCAAAGTTTCCAATGCCACAAAAGATTGGATCTATGGAAAACAAAATTTTCGATAATGAAGACAAGCACATCTTACAACATTATATATGAAAAGTTTGTAAGTTAGGTGAATTAAGATGGAATGCAAGTCATGAATTCAAGTCTTATTTATAAGAAAATGAGAATAAATGTCGTAGTAATGCTTTTCAACCATTTGAAAGAATAAAGAATGAATAGATTTGAATTTTTGACAAATATGGAGACATTTTGCAAAATGTTTAGAAACACATCAAGTAGCCCAATCAAATGGTCCAATCAGGTCACTCTAACACATTCTCAGAAAGTTGGATCTATTGCCATATAGTCTATTAAAAAGTTTGATGACTATATGACTATTGATTAGGCAATCAAATGATTATTTGTTAGAGACATGACTTTTGTTGACCTCTAGGAAATTAGTAATGGACTGAGCAACAAAAGGTTCAATCACTTATCAGACCAAGTATTAGATGTTCTAGTAGTCATCCAACATGGACTCTAATTTTTCTACTCAACACCACCTTAATATCAAATACTTTATTAGATGGTCTTATTAAACATTAAATAGATTATCAAATCTGTTGTCCATCTAATTAAGATCATGTTTGAATTTAAGTAATAATGGATCTAGTCATTTGATGGTTTATACCCATCCAATAAGGCTATTGAATGATCTATTAATCATTTAAACAAATAAGTAGAAATTGACATCCAATCTTTACCTTATTGCATAGTTCAACAGATGGTCTAATTATTGCCCAATAGAACATAATTTTTTAAATGCATATGTCAAATGATTTGATAGATATTTCCACACTAGCTTTGAAATTCCCAATTTAGGGAAAACCATTAATGGACAATTTGATGAATGCATTGGGCAATCATGAAGTTTTGAAATATTTGCAATAATATTAAATGAAGGCAAGGTTTAGTTAATAAAACTTTTGAATGTGACTATCACACCTCATTCATTGTCATTTCTAATGTTTCAAGGATTATAAGGTTTGACATTCTATTTGTAAAAGTAGAACCATTTCAAAAAGTGTTTTTTTAAGGTGAGCATCACTCCATCCTATTGCATCCTCCAAATGAGGTCTAAGTCCAAAGAATTGTTAACATGTGTTAAGCCAAAAAAAGCAATCTTGTCTAACCAACTAACTTATAAATCTTGAGAATCACTTAGAAGAGAAAAAGATTAGTAAGACAAGATATATGATTTTTTTAATTATCAAACATCCCATATAGGGTTAATAATGCCTTTTTCACCTTTGCACTAATTCAATTTACCCACTAGAAATTCATAGTTAGCTAAGCCCTATTTCACTAATATTTTTAGATGCACCTAGTTTATAGCAAAAATGGGAGTGAAAAAAAAGAATACAATGTAGAGATAAGCATCTTATAATGTGTTAGCATTATAATAACTAAACAATTGTATGGTTACTTTTGAGAATTACTATTATTTTTTTTATTTTGATTTATTCATTAACTCTTAATTTTTAAAGAAGTTAGTATGATCTACTTCTACATATATTCTATGTATGTGTACATTTTATATCCATAAATCTACTAGTTTGCAATTTATCATTTATTTATTTAATCAAGCTTTCTAATTAATTATTCTTTATTTGATCTTGAGATATTTGATATAAAATTCACTCAATAAAAATCATTAGTAATAATAACACAATGGTATTGTTGTTATTAAACAAATGATAAAAGGATTAAGGGTACAAAAGATTAAAGTTTGCTAACTTTTTTCTCAATAGAAACATAACTCAACCTCTTGATCTAGTAACTATGTGAACAAACTCCTTAAAACATGGATAAACCATTAGGATCTTTTCATCTATTACATTAATAGAGTAGAATGTTAACCTTTACATTGAGTAATGCTCAGGATTGGATTTCATTCGTTATACTCATGCATAATTTAATGATAACAGAGTTCATCATGATTATATAATTTTTTGAATCATATAAATCTCAAGTAATACAATGGTAAACCAAGTTAAACTCAAAAGAAATTAAGAAATTAAAGTAAATTAATTGATACCAAGGTAACTATTTTGCTTGCTTTATGTTGTATAATATGATATTACTTATTGTATTAGTACAACCAAATTTTTAACTTTATATTGGGCTTAAATTAGAAACGATTACATGTTATATAGGTACAAAGTCTGGTCAAATAAATATGATGGTCCTTTTAACTAAAATAGAGAAGAAAGAGTATGGTTATACATGAGAACAACATTGTATAAAAATCTTGTGTTCAAGTTATTAAAGAATTCACTTGCATCGCACATATACAAATCAAATTTCATTTTTGCATGAATTTATCACCATCCTAAACACTTAAGTTAATAGAGCAACTTAGTTAGATCATATAGATGCATTTTATGGAACATACTAATATGATGCATATATAATATAATTGTCAAATGTTCATACATATATGTTGTAATGATCATGCATGCATAAAGTGCTCATATATATTGGTTAAAGCCATTTGCATAAAATGATATGAATTAGAAAAGAAAAACCTAAGAGTTGCACAAAAAGTGATGTACATGTATGATTATGTTATTGGATGTGTATGATCCAATCACCTCTTAGAAAATGTAATTACACAAATGTATCATACTTGTATGATACCCATGATCATTTTGTATAATGTTTATAAATCATTTAATAATACATGATAAGCTCAGTTTGTATGATATGATGAATTGGTTATGCTTGTACAAAAACATCTTAAGTAGACTTTGAGAAAACAATAAAACATACACATGTCATTATTGATTAGTTATGTGTCAACCCATGAATGCTTAAGCTAAATTATAACATATTGAATCCAATGATCATCTTAAACAAAGCATAACCTAAGAACACAAGTTAAGAATAGACAACATTCTATAATTATATAACATGATGTTCATCATCATACTTAAATGATACATTCTAAGTAAGCAAAAATCAATAAATCAAAATAATGTTTGTCAGGGAGAGTAGTACCCTCTAGTTATTTTCTTTGTATGATCTACTATTTTTACTCATACAAATAAAAATCAAGATCATAACAACTAGTTTTATCAACTCAAGAAAGAAATTATAGTTGTTGCACTTACTTTAATTGATAATAATGCAACTATAAATATAAATAATAGAACATTTAGAACAAAGATTATAATGATTCAATTGCAAACTCAATATTTCAATTCAAATGCTTAATAATCTTTACTTATTCTCAACTAGATCATTATAGTCAATTTTAACATCAATTTTTCTCAATTTCACATTCTTTCTCATTTGTTGTGTTTTGGTGAAATATTACGCTTCATACAGTTATTGTGCCTCTGGGCAAACTTATGACTTTACTCTTTTATGTTGTGGTGTACCCATATCAATTTAGTAAAAAAAGAGTGGTTTTAATGGAAGCTTGTCCATGTTGATTAGGGGTGGATATAAGCACGAGTTTGGCTGAATCATTTAAAATTTTAATTTACTCTTTTGCTTAATTTCATTTGAATAACTTATTTATTACACAAATTTTTTGAAAAGCTAAACAACTTTGTTTATAATTCAATAAAAATATCCAATGTCAAGTAACTTAATCAATTTATATTTGCATTTGAAAATGTATTAAAGTGCTTCAAATAGCTTATGAATTTATGATCACACAAATGCCCCTAACCCCCTCTCCCATTTGTGGTATTTGATCCTCTATAATTTCAACAAAACTTTGATTGAATTCTCCAAACCATCACATAAAGAGTAAAGGAAAATAAAAGAGATAGAGATGTTAAGGTAAGTAATGATTTCTTTAATTGAGCTTAAATAACTTAATTAAAATTAATTATTACTTAATTATAAAAATAGAAATCAAGACTATAACAACAATTTCAATCACCTTGAGAAAATAATTATAGTCATTGCACTTACTTGATAATAGTGCAACTACATAATATAAATAGTATAACATTTAGAATAAAGATTATCATCATTTAATTACAAACTTAACATTTCAATTCAAATGCATAATAGGCTCTACTCATTCAGGACTAGATCATTGTAGTCAATTTTGACATCATTTTTTATCAATTTTATAGTCTTTCTCATTCATTACATTTTGGTAATATCTTTACACTTCATATAGTTATTGTGCCACTTTAGCCAAACATGTAACTTTACTCTTTCAAGATTAGTGTATCCCTATCAACTTAGTAAAATAATAATAGTTTTAATGGAAGCCTAATCAAGTTGATTAGGAGTGAAATAGGCATAAGTTTTATTGAATCATTTAAAAATCTTAAGTTACCCTTTTTCTTAATTTCATTTGAATAACTTGCTTATTATACAAATGTTTTGAAAAGCTAAACAACTTTATTTATAATTCAATAAAATTATTCAATGTCCTTGAAGTAATTTAATCAATATATATTTGCATTTGAAAATATATTAAAGTGCTTCAAATAGTTCATAAATTTATGATCACAAAATTGCCCGCCCCCCCCCCCCCCCCCCCCCCTCTCCACCCCAAACCCCTCCCCATTTATGATATTTGATCATCTATAATTCCAACAAAACTTTGATTGAATTCTCTAAACATCACATAGAAATAGAGTAAAAGAAATATAAGAGATAAAGATGTTAAGGTAAGTAGTGATTTTCTTAATTGAGCTTAAATAACTTAATTAAGATTAATCATTACTTAATTATATCTTGAAAGAGTTTATCTTCCAAAAATTCATAATAAATTTATACAACATTCAAAAGTTATAGATAAATCTTTTTAGACTCATCCCAACTTCTATTCAAATATATTATTATTTTCAAATTCTAAAATATTTTGTAAAATAACATATTTTATGAGATATGTTGCAACATCATCAATCTTGACCTTCTTGCTCAAATTTTCATATTCACAATATAATAATTTATGTATTAAGATCATTTATGCCATTAGTTATATAATAATACACTTAAATGGATTAATATAACAAAAAAAAATTAAAATATTATACATAGAGAAAAAAAGACAAGTCACTTGTGGAATAACAACAAACTCATAACAATACCAATAAGATATGGGATGACTTAGAGGTCAAAAGTCTTAAATCCCTATAAAGATTGATTTGCAAATGAGAAGGAGAAAATGATGGAAGTGAAATAAGAAAAAAAATGATAAAATGGAGAAAAGAATGCTCCAAATCTTGACAAAAATATTGAGAATTAAAATTTAGAAAACATGTAAGAATTTTATGATGTATTGGAAAAGTATGATACCTATATGTGGTTTAACTCTCTTAAAATTGCTAACTCATTTTAAGATGGGTTGATAAAGTTTTAGAAAAATAAAAACTAAGCTTAAAACAGTAAAACTTATTTTCTTGAGTCATTCAATCCATGAAATATTCTCAATTGTAAATTTCAACATAAAAAGTAATGAACATAAGATGCTTGGAGATGTGCTAAGCTTTCATCTTTTATTATTATTTTTTTTATGTTAAGGGCATGTTTCTAGGTTGAAACCTAAAAATAGGAAGATTATGGGAATTTGATGGTTTAGTGGGGCTTTCGAAAGTAAAACAAATTTATCTTTTATTTCGTTAAAAGGAAAGAAATTTATGCACAAAACCATCGTAAAATTTCAAATTGATGTTAAGAAATCATAAATCACTTAAACATTATAGGAAAGTTAACAAATTGTTACCACCATTGCATCCCTATAATAAAAAGTCTATAAATTCTGCAAAGAAAGCAGGTATTCAACCCATCACCATGAATAATTGTAGGGGAGTAAATTTTGTGTAGTCATTTTAGAAATTAATGTCTATCCTTGGCTGACATGATCAATGATTCTAGTAGAGCACATAATTGAACATGATATTACATGTTTTTGAAACTATGGTATAGTAAAATATTTTTCACAATTTGAAGGTGAAACTCTTTGGGAAAAAAACAGTAGTAAATTGATAGAACTTAGTGTTATAGGTGAGCCCTATGCCTCAAAATGGGTGAAGAACATCTCTTGAATCAAAATTACTTAGAGGTAATTAGTAAATAAAAACAAAAGAATGGAATTGAATAAATCCGCTGACCAATATGAAGTTGTCCCTGGCGGGCTTAATGGTCAGGTCCGCATAATAAATGATTCCGTAACAGGCTGTCGATAAAAACTAAGTTCTTGTTTTTTTTTTTTTTTTTTAAAAAAACATATTTATTGTAACGTTTCAATCTCAATACCACTAATTCTTCTTAAAAAATATTTAAGTAATCATAGGAAGTATAAACGTCGTAATAATTTATTTAAAAAGTATTATCACTATTTTATTAACTGTAATAGTTTATTTATTCTGATCTAATCCCTCTTTATTTCTTTTATTATAAGTAGAAGGAAAATACAGGCTTATCCGTTATGACGGCTATATATGTGAAGCAAAGATGGAATGGCATTCTTGGATTAGTCAGATCCATCCAACCGTCCATTCATTCATTCATCACAGATCAGTGGATCTCATTGCAGCTACTGGTACGTAGCAATACCTCGTTGACTATTTTATCGAAATTGACCGAAGACTCCCGTCCGGATTGGGTGGCCTTGACTGCCATCTCCTTCCACTCGGCCGCTTTACCTCTCATCTGCGGTCCTTTATCACCCGCCATCACGTTCCTGATCACATCTCTGATTTCCTCTCTCTTGACGTCCGTATCGATCTCCATTCCCACCCCCCACTCGACACAGGTATACCAACAGTTGGTCTGCTGTTCCGCGAAGAAGGGCCAGCATATCATGGGTACACCGCCACAGATGCTCTCAAGCGTGGAATTCCATCCAGTGTGCGTCAAGAAGACTCCAACCTCTACTTGCATGAGCAGCTTTTCCTGATCGCACCAACTTCCAATCATCCCTCTCTCCCTCGTCTCCTTTAAAAACTCGGCAGGCAGCACTGCGGACTCTCCTCTAATTAAATCGGGCCGAATGATCCACAAAAAGTCGTATGCGCTATCTGCAAGCCCCCATGAGAACTCCACCAACTGCTCGTTGGACATTACAGTCACGCTTCCGAAGTTGACGTAAACCACTGACCGTGGTTTCCGGCCGTGAAGCCAATCCAAGCAGGAGGAGTCATCTTTCCACAGGCTGGTCTTGATCGAACCCACAGGGCTTTCGGTCGGTATCTCTCGGCGGAGAAGGAGAGGTAGCGGGCCGATGGCGTAGATGGGTAGAGAAGGAAGGATTCGGCGTAGCGCCACGAGGGCTGCTTGCTCGAGTGCATCGAACGTGTTGAGGATGACTGCCGATGCCATGGGAGCTCTGCTTGTCTCGCGAATAGCGAATTTGACGGCGATATCATCGTCGGGTACCGCCCTACGTATGAAGCTTGGAAGATGTTTCACTCGCATACCAGATGCAAGTCCAGTTGCCTCCGGAATCAATACATCCAGCCTCGCGTCAAGGAATTCCTTTCTATCGCTTTCAACGTCGCATGTCATATCTGATTAAAAAACGAAAGAGAAAATAGTTACTTAGGAAAACATATATATATATATACTTTAAAAAATTGATAAACGAAACTTTAATTCTACTATGAATTTTGATATACTTAAATAATAATACAAACTAAATCAATTTTTTTATAAAATATTTCTTATACAGGAAATATAATTAATAATTATATTTATTACATACGATCGAGGAGGGGGCGGTAAAAGTTATAAGCGAGATAGCCGCATGCGCTAGTGGTCCAAAAGAGGACAGCCGGGATCCCGAGGTCTGCGGCGGCGTCGAGTGTGAAGGACATGATGCCATCGGCAACGATGCAGGAGACGGGAGGAAGAGGACGACCAGGAGTAGATGAGAGGCGGGCAAGGAGGCATCGGAAAGGGGCGAGGCAGTTCTTAGACGTGGAGTCACAGAGGGAAGGGACGTGCTGAGTGGAGTCGTCGTCGGAGGAAGGGAGGCCATCGGGTATGGTCTCGAAGGTGAAGGCCGGGAGACCTCGGACGGCTTCCTCTCCATGGGAACGGAGGAGGCGGCGGTAGTTGTACTCGGTGAGGACGAAGGTTATGTGGAAGCCATGGGAAGAGTGGAGGAGTTTGGCCACCATAAGCATGGGGTTTACGTGACCTTGTGCTGGGAAGGGAACACAAACCGCATGTGGCTTCTTCTGCTCTTCAGTCATGGAACCAATTCTTAATCTTTCCGCCTAATTATCCCTTCAATCGTTCCTTCTCTCTCTCTCTCTCTCGACGATAGTCGAGCACTGATTTATAATACGTATCAATCTTTAATTTTTTTTATTTTATTCTTGCATGTATAAAATTCTCTTTGAGTTTTACATGATCGTTCTATTTAGTCGGCGCATTTCCTCTGAGGGTTACTTTCGGAGAATGGCCGATTGTTGAACAATTGAATAGGGGAGATTCAGGATATCAACCCCTCACTGCCTCCAAAAAACATACGTATAACATTTGGCGAAGATGTACTTCAGTTATACAGCTCATTTAAGATGAATATTATACTGTTTCCTTTAGACTACTTCTATTTAATAATTTTTCAACCCTATATGTCTACAAATTTAATGTTGTGTCATGCGATTAAAAAATGATGCTTTTAGTGAAAATAGCTCCTAAATCATTATTAAGAGGGTGCCTAAATTATCATTAAAAAGGAACCAGCATTTGTAAGAATAAGTTTTGTACGGCACTTCCAAATTATCTCTCTGATTAATCACGGTTAAAGGATATAAGAAATAGAAATAAGTTTGGACATTGAAAGTCTTCCTATTTGACAAGCGTTTCAGACTTTAAAACATAAGAGAATATAAAGATCCTTCTATCCTAAACTTAGATGATTCTCTTGTTTTCAGGTTTTGAGGAACCTAGTTCTTTTTTTTAATAGATCAACCAAAGCCCATATAACACCATACAGCACAAAAAATAATGATCAATTTCAATAGCTACAATAAATTTGTGTGAAAAGTGCAATTCCCTAACCCACCTAAAACTCTCCATAGAAGTAATGTGGGCAAAGAAATAAAAAAAAATGTTAAACGTGCCAGAAGACATGAGAAACACAATAGCTTGATCATAACATTAAGATCAAAACTACCAACTTTTGCATATGAGATGCACGATCATCATCCTTGACAACATGATGGCTACTAGAAACAATGGAGGGCCAAATCATCCTTGAACCAAATATCATCAAACTGCTTAACAAAAGGATGAAAAATATAAACAATAGCATTAGATCTTTGCAGCTCTAAAACAAAGCAGCAAAAGATATATAAATGAATACTAACAACAACCAAAAGGCGGCTACCATGCTCCAAACTAATCATAGTGGCATTAACCAACCCAAGATAGATAACTAAATTATCAAAATTAACCTTCATGCAACCTATATGGGGTGAGAATCCCACAACAATCAAGATTGGTTAGGAGCCCAATAAGCTAGGGGATCTTAAGCCTCCTAATGAGTGAAGAAAAACTAATGCTCAACAACCGTTCAAATTAGCGTGGTGTTGGCCCACAATGAATAAGCATGAGCATTCCAATTCAACTAGATGTAACAAAAGACAATGTATGCAATCACTCAATAGTTCCTTACAAAAAGGTTAGAAATGAAAATGTAATATCCTATAATTTCATTAGGCTTAATGAATTATAAATCTTTAGATTTAGCTAGTATTATTATGCTTAAGCATATTTTAAGACAAAAAATTAATTTTTTGAAATGGGATATTTGTAGAAATAGTTAATAATTATTTTATATGATTTTGAAAAGCATATTATTTTAAATAAAATTAAAAATTTTATTTAAACATACCATTAGAAAAATATTTTCAAGAAAACTTTATCAACATTTCATTTGAAATTTTTAGAAATATTTATATTTAATTATGACTTTTCAAAAAATGATATAAATGTAATTTCAATTGATATATTATTCAATATTTATTTTTGTGATTGAATATTCAATTATTTTATGTGAAAATGTGAATAATTACATGCCAAATGCTTATATAATAAGATGTAAGTATATAAACTATGGTTAAAAAATAATAGCTACACAATTCTATCTTTTTGCTTTAGTAATTCTTAAACTTTCTCTTGCAACCACAACAATTCTTTCTTACTTTCCTATCTTTCTACTTTCCTCTCTTTTTACTTTTTTCCTTACGCTTAATAACTTAGTACATAAATTGCCTGTCCCTCCCTAGCTAAAATCAATTTAACTCTTGTCCTAACTAAGGTGGTGAAATAATCATATGTAAAACTATTGATTCATTGTAATAAATTACTAAAATTATATTTGTATCTTGTTCTTAAAAAACACAACTAAATATTTAGACATCTAAATATTCAAAACTTTTCGCCATTAGATTTTTCTCAAAGAGTTCTTTTTAATGGTATTCTTAAGTAAAATTTTCAACATCATTTAGATATATGATATATTTTTTAAGAAAATTTTAAAATAATAATATTTAAATTAATAATAGTTAATGTTTTAGAGGATGAACTTTATTTCATTACAACACCCATATTAGCTTAATCATAAGGCATACATCATATTTAAAAAATATTCTTAAATGTTATAACATCCATACCTTTTAAAAAATTTATCTCAAAATTTGGAAAAGATTTAGATATTTTTACATCATAATTAATTCAATTCTTCCAAGTAGCTTTTCTTTTTCTTTGGTATTATCATAAGACTATAACTATTAGAATTACTCTATTTATCAATACATTCTCCATTCTATCCAAAACTTTTACTAATATATCTAAACAAGTTAAATATGCTTGAAACCCTATATCCTAAATAAAATAAATGACAACATGTGAAATTTAAGATATCTCTTCTCAAGGATGAAATGTGAAATGCATTGTGAACTCTTAATAGTTGTAATAGTAAAACTATTACGTATACCACCTATCTAATTATTTTATAAAACTTGAAGTGGACCAATAAATTTAGGCTCTTATCACACATTTTGTTAGACTTAAATAAATACAAGCTCTTCCTTTTGAAATTTCACAAGTCTATTCATGTTACACTCCATTTTTCCTAGGCTGATTTTTGGCATACATTTTTTTTTTACATATAGACAGCTCAGATCGTCCCATACCAACCTGAGTAGCCTACGAAAAATATAGGATATAACACATCATTACACACCTACTTTCCTTAACAATGTGGATCCCATCTCCCGGGTACACCGTCAACTCAGGATTCATGACTCCTGAATTAACAGATGGACTCGCGCAATGTTACTCCTACTAGACCCAATACTCCTATCCCATACCGATAGGAGAACCGATCTAATAGAAGTCTGAACCCCCACGGTAAGTTCCATAGTCATGTAATGACCTCACCATCAAAAAAAAATATATAACATCCACAGAATAAATATATAAATATAGCACTCCACACACTATAGCACCAAAACAATAAGTAAGACAGTGAATGGAAACTACATCACAAGAATAAGATCCAAGTTCAACAAGTGCAACATCATCCAACCAGATACATAAGTCAGATTCATCCTCACACAATACCTGACATAAGAATAATAGTCTCACTGAATACATCCAATAGCATCAATCACACTAACCAAAATGTCTCAGAAATCACAGATCAGATATTCTCCACTAGCCTGCTGACCACGATCCCACCTAATCTGGGTGGCGTCAAGTCTGCCGAGCCGCTGAAAAAATATAGATAATAAAGGAATGAGCTACGCCCAGTAGGAAAGACAGCTAGTAAAACTCACATGCAAGAGAAGGATAATAGCAAGAGTATAGGAATACATCATAACAATGTATGGTGGAAAGGCACTCTCAGTTCCAGACTCCGACCAACCACAGTCACCCCAGTCACACCAGAGTAGCTCTCCTCTGGGCTTCCAGGTAGCATGCCAGTGGGATCGCCCATCTCGAAACATGCATGGTGCTTAGGCAAAGCATGCCAGTGGGATACGCCCATCTCGAAACACGCATCATAACGCCTAGCACCCGACACCTCAGCGTCTATGTAGCATGCCAGTGGGATTGCCCATCTCGAAACACGCATGGCGCCTAGGCAAAGCATGCCAGTGGGATTGCCCATCTCGAAACACGCATCACAACCTAGCCTGGGGTTCCAGGTAGCATGCCAGTGGGATACGCCCATCTCGAAACATGCATGGCGCCTACCAGTCACATGTATACTGTGGAAGCTAAGTCTGAACCGCACAGTTACCTACCACAACTACCCTAAAACATCATATAGGGTCTATAGTAGTCCGGTCCAATATGCCAATCCGTGAAATATGCCAACACTGAGTTAACTGACTCAAACCATGCCATTGCCATCCAAGCAACACAAACTGTACCAAAATTCTGACTATTCTGGTAGCACTTACCCAAGTGTCACACTTCCTTCCAACTAATCCAGCTGCACTGAATTTATGGATAATTTCCAACAGTCAATTTCAACTTGGCTATGTGATTTCCAAAATCACCTTTTTCTCACTTCAGGAAATTTTTAAATTCCAAAATCAATTTCCGCCCTTTATCCATTTTCCGAAATTCGGAATAAATTTCCGAATAAAATTTAAATTCCACATATATCCTTTTTTCGAAAATTCGGATTAATTTCCGAATTAAATTTAAATTCCACATATATCCTTTTTCCGAAAATTCGGATTAATTTCCGAAATTAAATTTTCCTCCGCGCCGCGCCGTTCGTCCGCGCCGAATCTCCTGAACCGGATCTCGCCACCGGTTCGGGTCTTCGCGCTGAATCGAGAACCCACCGGCCGAATATTTAATCCAAATTTCCAGCCGACGTTTAGCATTTAATTATTAATAATTATTGAATAATTACAATTACTTAATTAACTAAACCGTAATTAATCTAATCCATCTCCTTCCTCCGCCCGGCGCCCGCGAAACCCTAGCCGACGATTCCTCCGGGAAAATTCCGTTTCCCCCGTCGATTTCCGGCGACCGAGATCAAGGAGAAACAAAATCCGATGTTCGTACTATCCTAATGTTTCAATAATGCCACTAATTTCTAAGGTTCAATCAAAATTTCCGCCGAAGTTTCATCCGATCCCCATTTTAACAATCTATGAAATTAAACAAATTTCAGCATTTGATACTATCTTAACATGATTAAAGCACATAATCGAATCAACACATGCTCGGTAAAATTTCCGAATTCGGCGGGTATAATTTTCCGAAAACCCTAAAATGCTAAAATCAATAATTTGCATTAATCAATTCCAAAAACCACAATCCGCATGCTCTGGTAGCTATTTGCAAAATAATCCATATTTTTAATTTGCTAAATAACTAATTTAAATCTGAATTTCCTACCTTTCTTCTCCGGCGACGGTGAAGCTCGCACGCGACCAACCGCTGCTCCTCGCCGAACGAAACCGGTACCAATCGATTCTCCTCGGTCCCGCGAACCTCCAGGTACAAAAAGCCCCTTGAAAGGCTGCCGGAAAGTATCGCCGTTCGCCGCGAACACTTCGTCTCCGGCCACCGCTCGAAACCCTAACAGCCGAACAGTTTCGGTTAAATACCCCGCTTAAACCGGTAATAACCCGTTAAGAACCCATTAAGCGCCGGTTGACCTTCTAATAACGTCGCTTAACCCCGATCAGCCGGTTAATCTCCACCGATGTTCTCGTCCGTCCGATCCGCTTATCCGCGGCTTATCCAACCGCACGCGCAAACGCACTCGGCGAACCGCCCCCGCCTTCGCTGAACCGCTCCGGTCCGGTTCACGCGCGGTAAAAACCAAATTCCGGTTTAAAAATCTAATGGACCGATTTAAATAGATTTTCGAATTTCCAAAAATCCAATTAAACAGGGAAAATTACTTAAAAATTTCCTCGGTGCTCCGAAAAATCCCCAGAAAATTTCAGAAATTCCAACAGCCTCCAATTGAGCTCCTGGCTCATCCTACTGTCGATCTGAAATCATCCAAGCCACAATTGAATTATTGAAGATTAAACATATAATATTTTACCGGTTATAACAATTCACTGTTAAGATATAAGTGAGTATAATGACCACACAAGAGGGGGATGAATTATGTAAATCACAAATTCTATGAATCAAGTAAAATAATATTAAATCTTAATATTTCTTAATAGCTCTTGTAAACTTATTTTAAAAACTTTCATTTACTTCTAATTCCTTTTGTATAGTTAGTGAAAAAAATTAATGACATAATTAATGTTTAGGTGATTCAATCTAATACCAAATCTGCATTCACATAAAGATAAGTTATGGCAAAAATATTAAAATATATTTTACAAAATTGGTGTTTCTATACCTCATAGCAGGCTAAAAGACCTCACATACATTAGGCCAAAGTATCTTATACCTTGGGATAAAAGACCCCACAAAACATTAGGCTAAAAGTCCTTAACACTAGGCCAAAGTACCATATACACTAGGATAAAAGTCCTTAACACTAGGTTTATAGAGTCCTTTGGCCATGTGTTATAAGCTTCTTTTAGCCATTGATTGCAGGTACTTTTGGTCTAGTTTTTTGTAAGGTTAGCCAAGTGCCATCATAAGATGGTTGTTTTTAGTATTCAATAAACCTAGAAAAGAACTTTATGTCTAGCACAATAGATAAATGATTGTATGCATGACTTTAAGAGAGGGTATCTCTTCTCTTTGTAATCTATTAATTGATGCAAAATTTTATTCTTTTTTGAAAAATATAATTTGTTTTTTTTTGTTGAAATAGTTGATATTGATTTGTAAGATAATGTTGATAATATTTTTTATTTTTCTTCTAAAAGAATCAGTGATAAGATTATTAGAAAATATTCAATAGTGAATTTTCACTTGAAGAAAACCAACAAGTTCAACTTATGTTTCATGCTTCAAATACATCTTATTATGTTTTTTCGAATATTTAATTAAATGAATTAATAGTTTAGATATTGCTTATGATGTTTGGTATGACTTGTAGATTCTTTTATGAGAATAGAGAAAATGTTTACAACTAAAACCATGAAGATGAAATTACTTTAGGCTATGAGCCTACAATTTTAGGTCTTGTGCATAGCAATGAAGAATCCAAATGCAAAAGAGAAAAAAGAAATGTTGAGACATACTATATGAATGCAAGGAGAAGGGATAAATTTTCCCTGAGTGTCCAATGATAATAAAGGAGAGAAACAAGAAGAAGAAAAAAAAATCAAGAACAAGAATAAGAAAGTTAACAAGATGATCACTTGGAGTGATTTGATTGCATCATCACAATCTTCAAGAAATGAGGAGAATAAGAAAGATGAGGTGATATGCATCATGGCAACCATGATGCATCATCTAAAAGTGAAGACAATGAGATAAGAACTCTCTCCCATAATGACTTAGAAAGTAATTTGTTTTAATTGATTGATGCTTTTAAATTACTTTTGAAGAAACATAAATGTTTGAAGGAGAAAAAAATTATCATGGGCTAAGGACTTGAATGAAACAAAAAACAGAGATACTTGCAAGACTTGAAAGCTATTTAACATGTTTCACAACTGATATTGGCTTGAGCAATCAAAATTTTTCATTTATAACTTTCCTATTTTTTTTTTCAAAAATATGGGACTTTACATGCCATAATTTGATACATCCATATGCGATACTAAAGAAACATATATAAGTCATTTTGAAAAGAAATTATGTGATGCAATAGCATGAGTTTTCCTAATCAAGAATATAAAATTCTTATTAAAGATAACTTGTATCATAGAAAATGTTAAACATTATATTATGGTGATTAACAAAAATCTATTCATCAAAAAGTTAAATTTTACATAAGAAGAAACTACTAGTTGTAATATAACAAACATCAATTAGATGTACTAAGAGATACATAACATGCCTATCTTAATTTGTTTTGGCACAATGGCTTCACTTAAGAAATTGTTTCTTGATTACATGTTTTCTTGCCACTTTCTCAAATAAATTCCTTTCTCTTTCCTTAATATTTCTCTTATTGCAAAGCTTTTAGCAAAAATATTTTTTTTCCTTTCTTAAGGAATTCCTAATTAATTCTCATGGCTTTGCCACCTTAACTCTTTAAAATTTCCTAAAATCCTCTCACAATCATATGTAAGATCTTTCATAATTTTTCTCAAGCCCTTTTTTATCCTTCCAACCCTTCCCCTCCTTGGAACAAACACAACACACAAGATTAATCCTCACTAGCTACCCCTCCATCTTTTACTACAATAAGAATATATCACAAATATAAATAGTGTAATTTATGCAAATTCCTTAGGTTCGCAATAAACCAATGCACTATTCAATGCCATGCAATGCAGATCATATTACATAATAGTAAAATTAAACAAATATAAATAATACAAATGATGTATTATTTAAATCATTTTACATACTATAAAAGTTGAATAATTTTGTTGAACATTTAGTCATGCGCTACTTATTTGATGAATACAAAACCATTACATTATTATTACTAATATTTTTTCTTGAGTGATTTTTAGATCGTACATCTTAAAATTAAATAGGGATTAATCAATTGAAAAGATTGATCAAGTATTTCATAGAGCAATCCATATTCGAATACATATCAAGGAATGTTAATGACTTTATTCATATTTGGCTTTAACTAATAAATCATGTAGCCCATTATTTCAATTATTAGTAGAGTGGCTACCCATTTGAAGTTAATTATTTATAGTTTATTTAGTCTAGAATTGATAGACTTATAATTTAGTATTGATATGGCACTTAGCATTGCATGATATTACTCATGCATGTTGAAGTTAAGAGATCATAAGACATGTTACATACATATAATATGTCTTAATGGACATTAATTATATAGATTTTCATTTGTTGAATTGACTAACTTTTAATAGTAATTATATAGTTTTGCTTATCTTGAATTGATCAAATTTCATATTTTACAAAAGTATTCAAAATTACATATTACTTACATTATTCATATTTTTATTATTTAATTATCATACAACTCAATATAAATTGTTTGGCAATGTATAGTGCATCAATCAGGTGTGATCTTGAATGATTTGCTTAAGGTTATACTATTTATATGAGTATGAATAATTTCATACAAGTAAGCTTATGAGTTACTCAAGAAGTGCATATGTTAAGGTATATAATATTGAAGATACATATAATATAATATTATATTTTGTATAGTATGATGTAGTTACTTGAAGGAATTACAAGGATCAGACCATATGATATTAAGTATATAAGCTAAAGTAATGTAGTATAAGTATGATAAATTCTTCATATTTTTATGATCATTATGTCGTGCTCTAAGAGTTAAGGACTTAAGATATAAGTGAGTAGAAAATATTATACATGTATGATCAAGTCATACTAATATGATCAAGCTAACTAGTTGGGTTGAGTTGAAATGTATATTAACATACTAGTATGTTATATGCTTCATATAAGTATGATCAATTTATTAAAATCATGATAAGTGAGACTTAGCTTAAGACTTAAACAAATTTTGGATAAAATTTTATCATACTAGTACAATGCATATTTACCCAAGAGTTTAGTTTAAAAAATTACCTATTTATTAAATAAATTAATTAATATCATATTAGTATGATTTATTTATCATATGAATATGATCATTTTTTATTAATAATATGAGCATCTTATAAAGCATATTATATTTTATGAATTTGCATCATGCATCATGTTCTTATGAGTTTGTAATTGGGACTTAGTAGATATATTTCAGCCATATAATAAGATACCATGAGAGATAAAAAAATGAATTGATCAAATAGGTGCATAATGTTAGTGATCTTAAGTGTAATGCATACTATCATTATACAATCATGAATCACATTAGTATGATCAGTATTTCGAAAGCATAATTGATAGTTTAATCATTTTGGGAATTGGATCATAGTATTTAGAACTTCTTAATTTGTTTAAATTCATTTGATTCATATAAAAAGAACTATATTTAAGGAAGAATAAGCTAATGCATTTATTGTTAAATCTTTTTACAAATGAAACAAAGTTTACAAATATAGATTAAGTTTCAAGTGTGTAACATCTTATTCCTACTACTATTGTTGCTATATTTCATGTCTTAACTATATTATTTATTCATATATTATATTAAAGTTTCTCATATTTCTTAGTGAATTCTTTCCATAATATTTAGATTTGTGCCAAATTGCTTTCTTAGGTATATAGTATAAGATTTGTATGAATTTCTTTGTATAAGTATTGTAAAACTTGACTAGTTGTATTGTACTCTTTTGAGAGAGATGCATTCTACCTAATCACAAGCAAAAAGGGAGTGGTGTTGAGTAAGATGACTCCTACTTGGTCATGGGAGAAAAGAGAGAGGTTTGTGAAGATAACTCTTACCTGGCCATTAGATAAAAAAAATAGTGATTTGTAAAGTTTTTCTCCTACCAATTGCAACAAGAGAGTGTTGGACTTAGTAAAATCTTATTTGGGTTAACTACATGTGGATGTAAGCAAAGCTTTTATCAAACCAACAATAAGTCTTGTGTATCCTTTCTATTTGCTTTACTTTCTTTACTAGCTTTGACTTATTACTTCACATTGTCCCCACAAATGTTTTTCAAGACTAAACAAGAGTTTATAAAACTACTTCACCATAGCAATTGGTATAAACATGAAATTACTTAGGTATTCCATTGCAAAATATTTGAGTTGGATGTTGTGACTTTAAGAACAATCAATATAATGAATATATTTCCATTTTCATATTATTTAAATTGGTAAAAGTATTGTGTTTGGTTTATTATAGATTGACATTAAACAAAGATCTCTACTATGAAGTTGGATGTTATAATATTGATTTGATTGAAATTATTTGAGAAAGAATTATGTTTTGTACTTGAATCAAATTATGTCCATTGTGAGATTACTTGAATTATTGGTTTTATTTAAGAAAGTAAAATGTTTCTAATTTTACTTTATTTTGTGATCGCAAATTGATTGAAGTTTTAAATTTGCACAATTCACCTCTCATTCCCTCTCCCCTCCATTTTTGTGGATATTGTGCTAACATATTTCTAACAAACTTGCACATATAAATTTAATAATTAATATTTATTTCTATATTGTATGTTTGTAAACATATATAAAATACATGACTTATAATCTCTCAAATTCAACATACATATGTAATATAATGCAACTCTATGTGTTATATCAATATGAAGTGATAGCTTTAATAATTCTAACCTAAGATAAAGTATAGATGATGAGTTATAGATGGATAGTCATTTTACAAAGAGTTGGAACAATAGTTTCGTAATTTCTAAGTGGAATCGAGTTTAAGCAAAGTCATCAAGACATTTTGACTTGTCTTTATGAATTATTTGATCAAGCACTCTATTTTATTAATCATGTTTGATCTTTAGATACATAATCCTAGAGTTGTTCAAGAAAAAATACTAGTAAAAATAACACAATGTTTTTATTGTTATTGAACAAGCGACGCATGACCAAATCAACAAAAATGTCATAAGGGCCCATATTTCTTATAATTACAAAACATTAGATCATGTTTTCAAATCACATAATATACACCAACTCATATAATCATAATCTCTTATTAACTTACATATTTTTTATTCTTTTAACATAGTAATTAATAGAACTATGCACTTCTATCAATGTAGATATTTGTATTTCAAGAATAACTCAAATTGATAATTATAGAAGCATCACATAAAACATATTGTAAAAGTCTTATTAATAAATCACATTTGAACATATAAATTATATATATATGCAAAGCCAAACATTCAATGTACACAAATGATCCCCATATAATCATTGCATGATGAACTTGATAGCTCATCCTATGACCTCATAATGTCCTTGTACTAATATTACATAGTGGTTGTCATAGTAGATGCCATAAATACTCTATATGACTCAACATGGTATCGTTATGGCCATTTATTCTTATTTGATTTTTAATAGATTGTACCATATGATTTAGTATATTGTACTTATATGATATACATTAGTAACCAATTCTATCTCTTAGATCCACTCCAAACCACATCCATAACCTTTCATTTCACCTTTAAACCACCTTAACCAAAGTTATTATTCAACATATAATATAACTATATTTTCTTATTACATAAAATCAAAGTAAATTTATAAAAATAATCTTTAAACTATTACCTTAACTTGTCACTATTGTTTTATCCTTTTCTTTTGTTGTACCATTTCTTTTCTTCATCTTATTTTTTATCTCATTCTTATGCAACAACAAAGATTTCCAAAGGCTTATCCTTCTTCTTTCTTACAATTTTCTTTCTACCTTAGCTTCTTCTTCTCCTTTGCTCATTATAATCTATAACACAATAATGATGCTTTACTTGGCAACCTCCATGCTCACCTCCTTTTGGCAATTCTTGACAACACTAGTTAGATCCTTGATGGCACTTACTCACTCAAACTCTAAAAAACCTCCAACGTTAGAAACCTAAACCCAACTCACCTCTCTCACAAAATGCATAGGAAGGCCAGGTATTTATAATTTGTTAGTGATGATTTATCCATAAATATCTTATTAATATATTGGCAATATTTATCTACCTACCTGAAAATTAAAAATTTACTTAAACATGCACCATTCACATGTATTTATCCTTGAAATAGTTTTTTGCAAAATTCTCAATATCCTTAAAACTATAATTATGTTCTCTACCAAAACTAATTCTTTTACATCAAAATTTTTAAAATTATAAATCTACTCAAGTGTAACTAGCATTTTTATATTGGCGTATATAATCAAAATTTTCAAAATTTCAAATCAATCTTGAGTTTAATCTTAAAATTACACATATATCTTGAATCTTAAAAAATTCATAAATAATTCTCTACATTTTTAAAAATTATAAACTCAAAGCTATTTGACTTATCTTTTAGAGTTTTTCTAATTGATATACTTAAATAATGTTTTTGATCTTATTTAACATTATAACACACTTCTCAAGATTTTATCATTATTTTAATATTTTCATATATAAATATATATTTTAAAAAATTATCTTTACAATATCAAAACATGTCTAGTTATAATTTTATTTACATAATTCCAAGACTTACCATCTCTTTAACATCATAAAAATATAAGTTTTTACATAAAATCTTAGGGAGAAAAATTATAAGATAATAAAAGAGAATAAAAAAGCAAACTTAGAAACATCTAGCCTAGAATGTGAAACAACATAGTGGAAAACAAACTCTTGTTTTATCATTGATTGTTGCTACATTGTTACTAATTTTATTTTATAATATGAGTGTAGAACTCATATAATACATAAAGAAGTTTTATGGAAATTGGCCTTTATGCATGGCACAACAAGAACCACATGTGGTACTTTAAGGAAAAGAAATTTAAATGACTTGAGGAACTCCAAAGAAGTAGACTTGACAAAAGAAAGTTATTTGAGATAAGTTGGAAAACTCATATATCAAAATAATTAAAATAATTTAAGAATCTTAATGTATTTGAATAAATGTAAATGAAAATGGATGGATTATTAATTGCCAATGATGAGTGGAAAGAATCATATAAATAACTTATATACAAGATAACATAGAAGTTAATGGACAATTATTTGATTCTCAACTGATCATAATTGACCTAAGAGAATTTGATATAATATTAGGCATGGATATATTGGTAACTTATAGATTTACTATTGATTGACAGTAGATGACTCTCAAATGATTTATTTTGATAAAGGTCAAAAAATACTTTTGATTTTGGTACTAAAAGAAAGGAAATAAATTTAGAAAGGGTGTGGAATTTTTTTTCAATATAAATAATTACCAATGGAAGGCTAAAGCTACAAGTCATACTAATGGTATGCAACTACCCAAAAATATTTACCAAAGATTTACCAAGACACCCCTATGTCACACTCATCTATCTATTTTCTTATAATTCCTTCCTTGTTAAGTAAGAGCTTTAGTGCATTTGGATTACATTGATGACTTACCCATGTTAAGAATGGTAATCGATCACTCTTGATCTTATAAAACTTCAAATGTACTAATGAGTTTGAATCCCAAAAAATAAACAAAAAAATCTCCCTTAAAACTACTCATTTTCTTATATACATAAAAAATAATTATCATAATTTATCAATAATTGTTTATATATAACAAAAATTATTACCATTGAACCATAACATCACTATAAAATTATATTGATTAAAACCATATTATCATATTAAATATCAAATCACCATGATAAAACTACATCAATATATAGAGAAAATTATGTTATAATGATAAACTTCACATCATAGAGTCTCTAGAAGATCTATATGCAAGTATATTACATCTAAAATCTATATTATTAAATGATTATCTACAAAATAATCTAGTTCTAGTCCTCAATACCTACTCATATATTTCTAAGTATCTAATCAGTATATATCTATGTCATGTCTTATAATATATGTAAGAGAGTGAGTATAAAGACTAAATAAATAAACTAATAATGAAAATAAACTTATAAAAAAATAAATATATAATAAAATACATTTGATCTCAAACATTATGTAAAAATACATGACATATAAAAGGAGAGTCATGTCTCTTTAACTTTATGAGAATATAACAAAATTTTTTAATATAATACAACTACGTTATAACCTTTGTCTTTTAAAAACATAAGTAGTTTCACTTCTATTTATATGAATATATGTATATATATATATAATTTGATTTAAACTTAATTATTTTTATATTTATTTAACATTTTTTTCAAATAATATGGGTCCTAATTTCCTCTAATAGCTACTATTCTCGAGATCTCCATCTTATCTATATTAGCATCTCATCACATCCATCACTAAATCACACAGCATGTTGTGACTACTAAATATTATATAATAAGTGACATATAAATATATATCATCTTCATCAACCTTAACTACTAGATAATATAACAAATAATTATTACTAAATCACACAACAAAAGATAGCTCCTAATTACATAGTAAGAATGTTCAATCAATGAAGGGTAATATCAATGGTACCAATATCATCATATCACATAATAAGTAAACTATAGGATAAGATCACAAGAAAAATATATTTTAAGCATTACTTATTTCTTAGAAGATAATAGACATAAAGCTCGAATTCTTTCATTCTCGTTATTTTTATTACCTTTACCATATCACATAAATATTTTTTCTATTAAGTCTATCATTCATAATTTTATGAATACATATATATATATAATTATACTCATCGTGCATAAAATTGGAGATATTCATATTCTTATATCATTTTATTATAGACATGCAACACTATGCCCAGTTAACCATACAACATTATTCTTGAAAAGTTGTAATATATATATATATACACATGTTGATATGCCGTACAACTCACATCAAGATATGTAATATATAAGTATAAAGAAACAATTGGTCATACTATATTATTTAGTGAAATATTTATATAAAAACTTAACTATTTGCATCATAATTTACTTAGTTTATCTATCTAAATCTTTGATAATAACTTAACGATCAACATCCCTTTCTTATTCTTTGTAAAAAAAACATCAGGGATGGAGACAAAAAATGATGAAAAGCGTTGTCACAGAGAGTGTTGAGCTACTTATGGTGGCTAGTTGCAAGATCACCAAAGCACGCATTGCAGAGCACTGGTCAAGCACCTTGCGTGGAGACACAAGTATTCATAAGGGAAGGTGCGGTGTGTCGAATGCCTCGATTAATGTACAAATGCAAGAATAATACCCTGGTGAGAGTGCAAGCGAGCAAGCTGTGCATGGTGTCTGCACAACCTAAGTGCGTAAGGTCCAAAATTTGTGAAGTTTTTATATTATAATCAAAACCACATGTTTATATAAAAATTAAAAATATTATATATTTTTATAGAAAAAAATATTATATTTAACCCCTATATAAAGAGATAAGAATAATGCATGAAACGATTCAAAATTCTAAAATTCAGAACTTCATGAATTTAGAATCTTTTTAATGAAGACTTTTTTGGAAATTCAATCTCCTTGTGAAAAAAAAAATACTCTTTTCTCCTTTTTTTTAATTAGCTTCTCGTTATTCTCACGCTTCAACTTCCATGTCACAACTTCAAAAAAAAAGGTCTGCTATTGAGGGGTTGGGGCGTGAACACCTTACAAATAAATCAATGTATCACTTATTTATTCTATGCTGATAATACCTTATTATATGGCCCAACTAATTCATTAGCAAACTCTAACTTCAAGAACATCCCTCAAACATATGAAACTTCTTGATAGGAGGTAAACTATAGCAACTTTACGATTATGTTTTGTAAAAGGATAGGAAAATGATAAAAGAAAATGATTACAAATAAGCTAATAATGAGGCAATCGACATCCATGTGTATTTGGGTGTTCCTTTGACAAGTAGAAGGCTTAGAACTTCAATTTTTCCACATTTACCTCAGGCAGTTTAAGATCAAATTTCATCCTGGGGCGCCCTTACTCTTTGGTGGGTAAGGTGGTCCTTATAGACACTGTACTCATGACCATCCCAATACATTATCTCATCGTGCCTTGTTGCCAATGGGATGCATAACAAATATGTGGGCAACTCGATATTGAAATTGGAGTAGGTCAACCACCAGGAATGTCATTCACTATATAGGTTGGGACTCCATTGCCATGCCAAAGTAATGTGGTGGCCTTGGGAATCATCATCATCTTAAATCCTAACAAGTCTCTCTTTTGGCTTGAGATGTCTTAAAGAAAAATATGGAGACCATTGTTTCATGTATCAACTCAACATAGAAGACTCATCAATCTGAAAGTTACTAGGTGCTATAAGAGATATCACGAAGGTCAACATAGTATGGAGAATGAGGGATAGTACTAAGATCACAACTCTAATAGATAATTGGATTGGTCCTCAGCCATTGCTTAGATAGCCAAAGTTTTTAGAAATGAAGATAGAAATTCATAAGGCTGTTTCATCTCTATTAACTGATTGTGGAGATTGGGATCTGGTTAAACTGGTGAAGTTCTTTGGGACTGTGCAGACACTTTCATGCTTCGGAAGGGAATGAAGACAACCATGCATCGATTCAAACTGAGAACACAAAACCAACCCACGCCAATTTATGTCGCAAATACCTGCAGATTGTACACAACAGAGATCCCGTTGTTGCTTGGGTTTGGAAGCTGAAGTTGTAGATTATATTCTAAGCTTTCATGTGGCATATTTGTTGTGGGTTTGTAGCATCTATTGTATGGTTGTGTTCCCGGGGAATTGGGATTGAAGTTGTCCACTGGAATTCCTGGAGAAGGAGATTTTCGAGAACGCCTTGTGGCAATGTGCAGCAAAAAGACCAATTTGGTCCAGCTTACTAAATCAACATATACAGCAACATGGTATTAATTCCGTGCATTCTCTCTTAACGCTGGATGCAAATGGTATATAGGCAATAGCAATTTAAAGAAATGATTTCTTCAACAGCCGTCACCTTATACTACTGGAGAAATCACAATAATATAGCATATTCCCGAACTATACTCTAACTAGTGTAGCTCTCACTCGGCTTGCTCAATGCTGCATTGAATGCTTCTGCTTCACAGCTGGACCGTGACGATCACGTGGGTATTTCAGAGCCCCATGGAACCTCTTCGTTGTGATGGACGCCTCCCATTTATGAAAGGATTTAAGTAAATTGTGACGTCACAATATTTTATGATGGCTTTGCTAACTTTAGGATTTTTGTTAGAGACCATTCTGAGAGGCCATTCACGATTGCTGGTTGCATGGATTTTTGTGCTTCCCCACTAAAATTGGAGGTCCACGCATGAGTTTCAAGTTCGACAACAAGACTTGGAAGCTATTGGCTCTTCACTAAAATTGGAGGTCCACGCATGAGTTTCAAGTTCGACAACAAGACTTGGAAGCTATTGGTTCTTTTGCTAATTAACACTATATTAACTGTCTTATAAACTATGATTCAAAAATTGATTGACCAATACTATTCTATGGAGTTCACAAACAATTTAGATGTTCTAAATAAGTACAATAAAAATATCCTTTTATTGTTTAAAATATGATATTTCAAAAGGAAGCAAAGTGCAACAATGATGAGAACTTAGGAAATAATATCCCAACATCCAGATAAAAATGATGCCATTACACCATCAATGCCAAACATCCATTTGACACCCAACAAGAAAATTTAACACAAACTTGCTCTTGTAACTGCCATCGTAGCTACCACTTGGAAGGGAGTGAGAAATAAATAGGTCAGGGGTATATGGCATAAGAGGTACATCGCTATTGAAAAAATGGACAGAGTTGTTATAAAAATTAACAAATAAAATCAACAAAAAAAAATAATAGTTTAACTTCTAAAAATTTCAAGCCTATTTAAATTGATTTCAAAAAAAACTCTTTTTTAAATAAACTTACAAAACAAATAATTTTATCAAAAAAAAATGTTAATCACTAACATGAAATGTGAATTGACTCAACCACTAAACTCCAAAATACTTGGTCATATTTGAACACAGTACTTTTTGAATCACTTTTCAAAAATCACCGCCTGGTCATTTTCTTTTTTTTTTTTTTTTTTTTTTTTCTTCTGCAACTTAGAGAATAACAAATGTCCCCTCTCGAAGAAAGACCATAAATATATATTCCCCTCGCATATTTTCAAGGCGTCTTCTATACGGAAATGCTATTTCTTGTTTGTCTGAATGAGAAAAAATGGCTGCCATAAATCTACTTGATTGCGTTTACACACACAGACTAGTTCGCCTTCCGTTTGTGGAGCTCGTCGTCTTCATGAGCGGGAGGCACCCCAAACACCCAATCAAGCACGTTGAGGTACTTGGACCTGAACACATCCCTCTCTTGAGCATAGCAGTGCATAATGATGGCAGTTGCTATGCTGAAGACGATAACATCCGCCCTCTTCAACCTGGAAGCCTGTGGGAGATAACCAGCACCTGCCACGCATGTGAAGAAGCTCTCGATGGCGCGTGCAAAGCAGTACAGGGCTATCTCTATTCTTCGGCTCTTCTTCTCTATTAATAGAGCAAGCCCGGTTAGGAACTGCATGTAGAACAACATTGCATCAACGGAAGAAAAAAAAAAAATAGCTTTGCATAAATAACAGGGGATACATGATACTATTACCGTCGCCGCGGCAATTAATGGAATGTCGCATCTATTAAACATCCTGAAAAGCAAGCACGTCCAAGCCCTGCGACAAGAAACGAAAGGTTACAAACACGATGCAACTATACACCTATCGCAGCCAAATTGGATCAAATCTAAATATCGAATTACTCGTTCTTTAAACACGAGCCAGCAAATGCCTATCAATGAACTGGAAGGCAATCTATATATAAAACAGTTGGGATCAAATACGTCACCACAGGCAGTCAATATATAAATATATATCAGAACTAACCAGGCTGATGCACAATATACAGAGAGAAACAAGCTTGATTTTGCTGTACCAATAAGCCCCTTCGCCAAAATTGTGTAAGGCCTGTAAAGCATGGACAAAGCTGTATCAGGGCGAACAGATTTCTGCTAAGAAAATGTCCGGCTACAAAAATCATGAGAAGATTCATATAAATAGATAAGTAACTAAAAATCAAAGTATTACTAAACAACTTGCAAAAGAAATAGGCTCAATGGCCAAAGTTTCATTTGGTATCATGAATTAGGCGGAGTGAAATAAACTAGTATTACAGTATCAAATAGAGTTATATGTTCATTTCCTTTTGTTAATCTCCACAACTACACTGGTTAGGATTATTGGTGACTCTTTCTACTCTCTTTGAAGAAGCATGGAAACAGGCGTCTGTGCAGAATGGGTGGAAAGTTATCAGTTTGATCTTCGCTACTTAATATGACTCAATCACTTCTTTCTACGTTCCTTTGATTTTCATTTCTCAATGCATCTGTTGCTTACGCTTGATGCTACTAACATTGCAAGCAATCCTTAACCTTTGGGTCTTTCCTGGCCAATTTTGATGTGTTACTCAAATGATCTTTAACTTCGACGCTCAACAAGATTCTGTCTATTATACTGACTAATAATAGCGGATGCATTGAGAAATATCACCTTGCAAGCTTAAGCATCACTATTTCTTGAATTACTCAATCTCACTTTCTTACTACTCTATCTTTAATATGGTTATCCTTAACTAGAATACATTTCGATCATGGATTTGTTTTGTTTTATGTAAGCTTTTATATATTTCTTTACTTTTAAATAAGTTGAAGGATATAATCCAAATAATGCAAGTGGGAGTCAATCACAAGAACATGTTAAACACTCCCAAGATCATTACCAAATAATCAAGTGGGCAGCTGACAAATCCCAGAGTCAATATTTAATGCATGAATTGTAAATCAAACGATTGCAATTGAAAAATATCACCAACTCAAGCTTGGTACCAAAAATTAATAGACTACGTATTCATTTAATTATTAGTCAAGGTGGTTAACATCTTTAGCTAAATTAAGAATAGTAAGCAAAATATTCTGTAAGTAGCTTGTATTTATACAACAACATTAAGTTTACAAATTCTAAAACATGTGTAAACACGGTCATATTTAATAATATAAGTATATCTCAAAAACTTGCATATTTGTTCAAAGTGAATATTTACCTATAATAGAAAATATGACGACAACCCTTGCAAGTACCATGTCCTTGTATCTTCATTGTATATTTGTAATAAAACAAGCACAAAAATTAGGAGTTCTATACCTTTTCACTAAGCCTTGACGATGAACTATTAGTGCTGGAATTAGATACACCGGAAGATAGACAGGTAACGCCCTTTTATATTCCTGAATTAGGAAAGATATAGCATGCCTTGTGCAAGATTGGTTACCATGAACAATCTGCAAAAGAATTGGCGTGTGTTCAAATTTATTTACCACTTCTTAGACTAGAAGAATTGCAATTGCAACCTCTCACAAATGCACATAGCAAGATTATATTTCAAATACTCTGTCAATCGGAAATTCCAAATAGAAATACTACATAATGCACAAAGAGAACAATAAGAGTAATAAAGTGCAATAACTCAGAAAACAATCAAGTAAAAGAGTACAAAAGATTATTACCAAATGGAAAAGCAAAGAATTTTAAAAAATGCCAGGTTAGCCAACCCAGTAAACCGCCTCCATTATTTCGAACAAGTTATGACGTACAAAGTAATGCATATCAATCAATGGTGTACAATATTTTGAACGATTTAAACAAGAGCCAAGCAGATTTGAAAAGCTCCCTTGATCCAAAAGAGTTTAGATTATAGAGTTCTTCACGGCAAACTAAAAACAACAGGAAGTTTATTATGAAACCCAGCATTATATGCAGTTAGCTAAGCTAAATATATTTAGCCTAGAACCATTCATGAATTTAGTGGCTTTATTATTATTCATTAGAACATATACATGGCATAGGAATAAATTCCCATACAGGTAAAGGGGTGAAAATCCATTCAATCAATGGTGATATAAGTTTTGTTACAAATAGTTCACTTACATTCTTAGTGGTAATTTTCCATAAACCTAAACTAAAAATTTGGATATGGTTATAGAGGCTAGGTGAAGAAATCTTGTCTGAGATTGTCATGTGCTGGCAACTCAAATTGAAATTTGGGATATAATTAAAGGAGCCAACTAAAGGAACTTGCTTAAATGGATCCAAGCTCTACACAAAAGAGGTTATCTAGCACATGAAAACATGTACTCCAAACAAATCTTTAGAAGTAGAAAAAATGGGGCTTGGGTTGTGGTGGTTATTCTAACTGTTGAGGAAAGTTTGTTGTATATAATTAAGATATATAACTACTATTACATATATTAGGAACTAACATACAAATAATTTCAAAATTTTTTTCTCAAACTAGAACATGAATTTTAACTAACTCCAGACTAACAAAACTAGGAAAATGTACCATGTCCCACAATTTTGGAGGGAAATATCCATTATTTGGATAAAATTAAGAAAAAAAACAATGACCATGATCTTCAGTACCATAGTGTGAATATTAATACCAAAAGAAAACCATTTATATATATCCCTTTATAAAAAAAATGAAAAAAAAGACATTATACAACCTTATCAAAATGAAAAAGATTGCAATATGCACTTCATCAGCATATTTTGGATGAGAATCATATAAATATGCAATAAAAGGATTTTGGAGGAAAGAAGGGATAGATACTTTTGCTTGATATTCATAATCATTTATTGGCTAATCCAATTGAATGTTTGTTCCAGTTTTTCATTCTGCCTCTACGAAACTTCCATTTGGTGGACTAGCTTAGAGGAATTAATCATTTTAAAATTAAGATCCACTTGTCTCTAATATTTACTTGCAGCATACCATCTCTCAAAAATTTATCATAATTCTTTTGCCACAGGTCCATTCACGTAAAAACGATTTTTATCTAAAACAAATATTTGTTATTCAATATCTTGACATATCCATCCCCTAGAAGGAACGACTAAAACATTGTCATTCCATAACTAAGAGATGTGGTAGTAGTAGCTCATCAATAACTCAAAGTCTTTGCAGTGGTCTTTTGGATAAAAAAACATTCCTAACAAACTCATAGTCAACTTTAATATTTTTTATGCATACAAAAAATAGGATTGTTGACAATATAGATAGCACGTCGTCTATCACTAAACAATATCATAAGCTTTGATATAGGAAGTCTAAGATTTTCTATAAGTATTTTCACCCACACCATTTTAAGAATAGCCATAAGCATGACACTAAATTCAAGTTCAACAATGCTTCTAATAACAACAATTTGTTTTTGTTGTTCCATGTCACAAGATTTGTACCTATAAAAATATATTATTCAAAAATAGATTTTCCACCATTAGTTGAACTAACATAATCTGAGTCTGATTCCACATAAATATTTCTATTTTTTGTAAATAAAATGGCTTTCATAATAGCTTTCTTGATGCAATTTAAAATTCTTTAGACAACATATCAATGTTTAATTTGGAAGCTTGCATATGAAGGCTAACAACACTAATTGCAAAAGAAATGAAACATTTGGTGACTTGATGTAAGTTTTCTAACCAGAAGTATTTCACTTGTACCTAGAGACATATTTAAATAATTTATCCGTATCTTGTGTAGCTTTAGTACAGCAACTTTGCATCCAAGAAGACTTGTTTCCTCAAGAAAATGCATAATATCTTTCTATAAGAACAGTAATAGTTTCTTTCGTTATAAACTAACAAAACCTCAAGGAAATATTTAAGAAGTTCAAGCCATTTTTAAGAAAACATTTTTATATATATTATTTTACTTAAAAAATCCCATGACGATCGCTTCAAATAAGAAGAATAGCAAATTGACATAATGAAAATCCATATGATATGCAATAAACTATTATACTATGTTTGTCAATTTAAAGACAATACAATTTGTAAGTTACGCATTCTAATATTGTTTGAGTCAATAAATAGCATTCCAAAGTTTGTATATTTTAATTCCTATGTAAAACATAGCTTGATGATTGCTCCATGCAAACAGCATCATAGAGATCTCCAAATAGAGAAGCACTAATAACATCTATTTGCAACACCGCTTTGGTTGATGGAAATTAATAGCATGAGAATAATTTAATCTAGCGACAAGGGAGAAGTTATCAAAATAGTCGAAGGTTTTTGGGCATGAAGTTGTTTATTGGTCTAACTTGGCGCCCCAATGGTTTTTCTCCTATAATTATTCTAGTAAAGATCTTCCAAAATATGACTTGTTTTTTCCAAGTTTCCCTTTTCACATAGATCTTCATGCCATTCACTCATCATGCTAATTTCCTTCTATATATGTGTCCTATTTTATAGTTCTCTAAAAGTTCATATCATGAATACAATTATTTTGGTTGAAAAGTGGTTAAATAAAGAAAACAATCAAGTATGATAGATTAATCACTATGATTATCTCGAGTTTTCTTACAACCCAAGTGGGTTTTACACTTCTCAACAACTAGAATCAAAACAACAATTTTGGAGGTAGTTGCCACAAAGCTACCGCTTTTTTAGGAAGCTGAGAGTTAGCTTTTCTTCAAAAATAAAAATAAAAAAAGAGGCGAAAGATATCAAAATTAAGATAAACACACTTGAATGTAAAGATCTTGTTTTTTGGAAGATGTAAATTGAGGACTTGTCTTATCAAAAAAAAAAACTTGTATCAATAATTCTTTATACAATAGCCTTGAGTCCATCAAATAGAAGGGAATAAGCTTGGTCATCAATCATTGGGAGTAGTATGATTGACTCTAACTAGCCAACTAGAAATGCGGCCATCAACATTACTAAGGAGATCACAACCAATGGTTTGATAAATGCATTGTGTGATATCTATGAGAAATCCTCAACATCAAAAAAAGTACATTTAATGTAGCAATTACTTAAATTGAACACAGTGAACCAAACTTTTGTCAAAATCACATTAATGAGTTTAATGTGAATTAGATGACGAGGTGAAAAGTTAAATCTTATCCCTACTTACTAGCTGTAATATAAATATAATTGCAATGAACAGTGTATTTGGTTCTAACTGTGGCAAATGAATAATACTGACACAGAGATTAATGGCAAGACCATAGTGTTCTAACTGTGGCAAATTTTACAAAGGGGTTTGTTAGCATAGGTAGAGTGCACAGATTCGATACTTTACTTGTGGAGAGGCAGGCCACATTGCCAGATTATGTCCCCAAGCTGGTACTACATCTAAGATAGCTTTAACACCAATTAATTTTGATGATAGAGGTGAAACAGACAGAGATAGAGACAAAGGCACTATATCTATCTCAAAGGCTATAGGTACCAGTAAGAGACAATCGTCAGACAAAAGTAGACAACTCATAATGTATGCGATCTCTCAGTAGAATACATCCCATTCTACTAATGTTATCTCAAGTATATTATTATTTCAGCATATTCCAATATTTGATCTTTTTTATAATGGAGCATCACACTCATTCATTGCTCAGCATGCATGTGATCTTATATCTATCAATTTACAACAAATGAAAATTGTATTACTAGTCAAATTGTCTGATAATACTAAAATTAAAGCTGAAAAATGTATTATGGATATCTAGATATACAAGGGAAAAAATTTGTTGTGGAATCGATAATCCTACCTTTACAAGAATTGATATTATTCTATGTATAGACTGGTTAATACAATATCAAGTGAAGATTGACTGGGTAGAAAAAAGAGTTAAACTAAAAACTTAGTCTAATGAAAAAGTGATTTATTATAGAAATGAAAAGAAAACTTCTTTTATATCTACATTAAAAACTTCTAAATTGGTGTCAAAAAGATGTGAAAGATTTTTGTTATCTGTGATAGTTATGATCAAAAGTTTGGTAAACCTTAAGATGTCCTTATTATTTATGAATATCCCGATGTGTTTTCAAAAGAAGTACTAAGATTATCTTTAAATAGAGAAATAAAATTTGAAATCTAGCTGGCACTAAGAGCGAACCCTATCTAAAATACCATATAAAATAACACCTATAGAGTTACAAGAAGTGAAAATCCAGATTCAGAAATTACTGGATAAGGATTTTATTAAACCCAGTATGTCTTCGTAAGAAGCACAAATTTTATTTGTCAAACAAAAATTGACAGCTTACAGATGTGCATTAATTATAGGAAGTTGAATAGAATTACTATAAAAAATCGATATCTTTTGCCTTGTATTGATGATTTATTTGATCAATCACAAGATATAGTATTTTTCAAAATTTATTTGAGATCAGATTATCACCAACTAAAAATAAAGAATAATAACCTAAGACTACTTTCAGGACTAAATATAGATATGAAATTTTTGTGCCATCTTTTGGCTTCACAAATGCATCTATGATATTCATTGATTTGATAAATAGAATATTCAAAGAATATCTTAATTAATTGGTGATTATATTCATTGATAATATTATTGTATATTCCAAAAGTATAGAAGATCATGTTGGGCATTTATATATTGTGTTACAAACATTACATGCATATAAGTTGTATGCAAAATTTTCAAAATATGAACTCTGATTATCTAAAATTACATTTCTATGACACGTCAGTGCAAAAGGGATATTTTAGGATCCTTAAAAAATAGAGGCAATTGTACATTAGCCTCAACCTACAAATATAATTGAGGTTAAAAGATTTATGGTTTTGATAGAATATCATAAAAAATTTGTGCATATGTTTTCATGAATTACTGCACCCTTATCCAACTTGACTCAAAAAGCTGTGAAATTTGAATGAGACTTCTCCTATAAGAAGAGCTTGAAAAAAGTTGAAAGAAAAATTAACATTAGCTTTAGTATTCACTTTGCTTGAAGAAACTAAAGACTATCAGGTTTATAATGATGCATCATTACAAGAATTGGACTGCATTTTAATATAGTTTGAAAAAATAATAGCATATGCTTCGAGGCAATTGAAATCACATGAAAAATGTTATCCAGATTACGATCTAAAAATGACAATAATTTTGTTTGCTTTAAAAATCTAGAGACATTTTTATGGTGTGAAATGTAAAGTTCTGACTAACCATCAAAAATTAAAATACATATTTACTCGAAAAGAATTAAATTTGAGACAAAGAAAATTATTAAAATTTATTAAATATTATGATCTGCAAATCATTTATCCAGATAAAGCAAATGTTATTACTGATGCTTTTAGAAGAAAAATACATCTAAATTTGATTGTGGCCAAGTTGATTAAAAAATATTATATTTGAAATTGATAATTTGTTGATAGAGAAAGAAATACAGAATAATATACAACTATTATAATAGCTATCTATTAAGTCAGATTGGATAGAATCTATTAAAGAAGATTAACTTCAGGATGAAAAATATTAAAAATTAATTTAGAAGATAAAAAATGATTAGGAATCGGAGTTTACTTTAAAAAAAATATATCTTGAGATTTCAAGACTATCTATGCATTTTTAATGATCAACAATTGAAACAAGTATTGTTAAAAGAAATTCATAATTCTAAATATACTATTCATCTTTGAGAAACAAAAATATATCAGGAATTAAAACAGAAATGTTAATAAGCTGGTATGAAAAAAGATGTAATAAAATAGGTTAACAAATGCCTAATTTATCATCGGGTGAAAAGAAAATAACAAAAAATCTAGTAAATTATTACAACATTTATCTATTCCTGAATAAAAATGAGTAAGTATTACTATGGATTTTACTGTAAAATTGTCTAGATTACTAATAAAACATTATTATATATGAGTGATAATTGATAAGTAAGCAAAATTTGTATATTTCTTAACAATAAAGATGACATATACAATTGAAAAATTAGCTTATATGTATTTGCAACAAATTGTGAAATTACATGGCGTGCCAGAAAAATTATATTTGATAGAGATCTAAAATTTATATCTCATTTTTGAAAAAATATACAACAAGCTTTTATTATGAGATTGAAATTGAGCATAGCTTTTCACTCACAAATAGATGACAAAATAGACCGAACAATTAAAATCTTAGAAAACTCATTGAAATTATGTATTTTGAATTTTGGACGAGATTGAGTCATCTTCCTTTAGTTGAATTTACATACAATAATAACTATCAAGTTATTATTGGGATTACTCCTTATGAATCTTTGTATGAAAGAAAATTTCAATCTTTATCATGCTGGCTTGAAGGTAGAGAAAGATAACTTATTGAGCCTAATTTTGATGATGATGCTACAAAAAAAGTGAACTTAAACACAGGACAGAAAAAAGAAATATTTTGATAACAAATATAAAAATATTGAGTTTCAGATAGATGATTATGTGCTAATCAAAGTCAGCTCATTAAAATGTATTTTTAGATTTGATAAAATAAAAAAATTAAAATCAAAATATATTAGGCCTTTCCAGATTACAAAAAGAGTACAACAGGTGATTTATAAAATTACTTTACAAGTACGATTTGCTAGAATACATAATGCATTTTATGTCTCTTTTGTAGAAATATATTTCAGATCCAACACATATAATCAACTATGATATATAAGGAATTAAAATTCAACTCAATATGATATATCAGGAGAACCAATAATGGTTCTGAATCAAAAAATAATATTAAAAAAAAAATATTCCCATAATTGGAGTACTATGACATAATCATACTAATATAGAAACAACATAAAAAATAAAAGAAGATATGATGGCTCAATACCCAGATTATTTCAAAATTTTGAGATGAAATTTCTTAAAGATGAGATTATAACAATTCGTAGTCGTAAACACTGAAAGGTACGATTTTTTTCACATTTGATAAATAATTATAAAATAGGCAAAATTGGAATGTTCATATAAATTTGAACAAGGCAAACATATGACGAATTTCAATTCTTGTCGCACAACATTTGGAGCCCTGGTTAACTTATAATTAATTTTTGAAGTTATTAAAAAATAATATTAAAATAATTTAAAAATAAAAAAAATTAATTAAAAAATAAATCAGGATTTAAAATATCCTAAAACCCACTTACACCCTCGGCACTTTCGCACTCGATTTTCCCACACCCTTCCCCGACGCGGTTAAAGTTCTCGCCCGAAGCGATGCTTCAGGGGCTAATCAACGTGAATTGGTCACCAGACGATTGCCACGAAAGGATAGAAGCGATGATCGAGAGAGAGAAAGCATAAGAGAAAAAAAATTTGACAGCAATACTAGACCAGAACCACGCGATCTCCTATCGTCGAAATATGGAAAGCACATAAGTCGTGGCCTTGATTCAAGGCACGGAAGAGGAAGAATCAAAAAAGGTAAATTTTTTTTTCAGTTTTCCAATTTCCCGTCAACATGCATTCTTTTGGAATTTTTGGTTCCTACCAGCAAACATGCAACGTCATTTCTCCGTCGACTGATAAAAAATGTGAAATCCAAAAAAGAGAAAATCGACAAAAATAAAATCTGGAAAAAGAAATCTAAAAAAAGGGAAATTTGAAAAAAAAAAAAGAGCCAAGAAATTTATTTTGTAATAATTTAGTGCCAGTAAAACAAAAATTGATGGATTCTTTTTATACAAAAAAAAAGTTTTCTTAAAGACAATAAGCTAGAAAAGAAAAATTTTTGTCAATAAAATAAACTTTACTAAGGTGAGTTTAATTCTAATATCTAATTGATAATAATATAAGTAATTGTATGAAATTTATTAAGATAAATTCTAAGTTTCTTATCGAAAATAAAAGAAAAAAAAACAAAAAAAAATCAAGAGATCATTTGAAACAAATATAGATAAATTTAATCATTAATGATGTTAATAGATATGATTTAAACATATACTTTATTTTGTTGTGATGAAAATTGGATTGATTATCAAGATAAAATGTGTTTTATTTTGTCTTCACCCCAATCTATAATGGTTTACGTCCTTATTTTTAGCTGCGAGAACTCTGATTTATTGTCAGTTAAACAGTAATACTAGCGATATGATAGACGAGAAGTGACAGTTACAATTGATAATTTTTTTATTATAAAAGATAATAGTTAACCATCCAAATTAAGAGAATGTTTTGAAGGAAAATCAATATTTGATAATAAAAAAGGTTAAATTTAATCATCTTAGAAAAAACATACTTGAAAAAGATTTGTTTCTCCTTCGTATAAGAGGTTCAAGCAAAATGGCATGGGAATATATTTTTTCAAAAACTACAAAATTATTAGAGTTAGTTTATACTATTCCAAAGAAGCTCCCAAACAACTTTTCTATAAGAGATAACCAACATGCTATTAATTTTACTCTAGTCTCATAACTATCAAATCTTTTACATCATAGATTGAACCCTACTAAGTATATTAAGCTTAAAAGACAAATAGATGAAAATTTCTATATGAAAGCTTAAGTACTTGTGTTGTTCTTATATTGTTAACACCCAAGAAAGATGAAGCTTAAAAAAATGTATGTTGACAATAAGATCATTAACTAGATTATTATCAAGTATAAATTTCTTATACTTAGGCTTGATAACTATGAAATATAGATTTTTCATACCAAAGCTTGATGGTATACTAGGTATAGTTCTTATCAGCAATGCTTTTAATATGGAATATTTATTGTTCAATAAATGTAATTCGTATAAAGATAATTTGAAACTAATTTTTTTAGGACTAACTAAAATGAGTCATTTTTCTTTGCCTTCTGATAACAAGTTCTTTGAAATTGATAATATCTTATCTAATGAATCTTCTAGTTTTGATATTCCTCACATGTTTTTTATTCATTGTCAAAATTAACCATCATCAAAATATTAATTGACCATAAAGGACGTGAAAAGCTAACACTAGACTTGTAACACTCCTTTGATTTTACTATGTGGACAAAGTGCTTCTTAGTATGGAGTTGATACAATTAAGAAGATTCAAGAGTCTAAAATGCATAAGACCCAAGTTAATCACAGGCCTTAAACCAAAGTTAAGCAAGTACCTAAAAAGAGCATAAAAAAGCACTTTAAAGTGTCTTTTTTGGTTTAATAAATCATAACAAGTTATTTATAAAAGTTTCAATATTTCTATTTTTCTCAAAACACCAAGCAACCCTCTCTCTAGAGTTAACACAATTTTTTATTATTGTTTGTTTAGTTTTTAAGTTTAAGATTATTTTAATCATTTCATTATCTTTAAGGTTGTAAACTAAAGTCAATTTAATCTCTTATTAAGATGAATGAAATGATGAATCTCCTCCCACTGACAAAATTCTCTCTTTTCCTCTCATCACCCAAAATTCTTTCTTGTCCTTCAATTGTTGCATTGCCCCTTTCCTATATTGCCCCATTCGATAGGATCTCTCACCTCCTCTTTCTGTCACCAATCTTTCCATGAGTCCTACATCACTCCCCTGTTAACACCATCAATTTGGTCATTCCCTCCTTTCGTCATCACTCGCACAACCCTCTCCACCTCCTGTTGCTGACCCCACCTCTACCTCTTATCGCCACCCCCCACCCTCTTACACTTGTTGCTTCTTTTCCTTTCCACCAATCGACCCTCACCTTTTCAAGGACATGCCCTATTATCACTAGGCATTAAGCAAAAATTACAGTGGGCCAACAATAAATGATTAGTAATGTTGATTAATGACTAATGATGAATAAAAGAAGTCAAAAGCTACAAAGTTAAGTCAATCTATTTTACAAGAAGCCCTCACAGTTTGTGCATCCAAGGAGAATCATCCCCAAGTTGAAGTCAATAGCTTTAAAGAAGTTGGTGAACAAGGCTTAAGGTAAAGAGACAAAGTAATAAGAAGGCAAGAGTTCCTTAAGGAAAGGATTAAGAGGTACGCAAAGAATAGTGAAAATCTCATTTTGCTCTTCATATTGTCGATTAAGGTACAATCTTCAACCACAAGTGCATAAGCACCTGCTAAAGAGACAAAGAAAGGACTATTAGAAGATCAACATCTACATTAAACTCTTCTAAATTGTATATGATGTGATTGATATTAAAGATGACCTAAAGATTTTGAATAAAACAGGATGAATTTGAATCTTTTTTATCTAAAGTGAAATCTTTTTTGTGCTAATATATATTTCATTCAGTTATCTTATTAATTAATGCCATATTTTTTGTTCCTTCCATCTTTCTGTGATTTTCATACCAATTGCAAATGAAGTGGTATGATGATCAAAGCATCTAGATACTTGTACTCAATGATAGGTATCCTACATGAAACCATAAGCACAGATGATTTCATCTCTTGCAACAGCTTATTTAGATTATGGTGTACATAACAAATCTTATCATGGATATGGGTAATTTCTACCATTAAAGTAATTTTACAATTCAAACATATAATTGATTTTCTTAGGTAAAACTTGTGTGAATGATTAGAGTCCAAGAATGCATCATTTTAGCCTACTTAGTTTTGTTTATACAAAATTTTATGATTTTTTTTAATTAGGTCTAATGTTATGTACCAACCATCTTATAGAAATATTAGAGCCATCTTCTCAATCATTGTACACAACATTCGTCTTGTTTGTATGGCCTTGGGGTTTATCAGAAGGTTTGTGCAAATATAATTCTAATTGCCCAAAAATGAGAATGACTTCTAATGGAGAAACCCAAAAAATATTTCTAAACTGCTCTCCCATCTCTCTTCCTAGCCAAACCAGGTCACCACATCATTTCAATGGAGCTCCAAGTAAATTACAACACTCTATGCCAACTCACAAGTCATCATAATTATTAACCTTAACCACAACCATTAAGAACAAAATGAAACTATATAAAAGCTAAATTTTGTGCTTCGTCTAACTTAATCGGTTTTACATATCCAAATACTCAATTTATTTCAAATCCTTATGCCAACATTACATTACATTGTTCGTCTTCTATTGCACATTATCATTACATCAAAGTATTTAGATTTTGACTACCTATTCATAACTTTATCACTTATTAGTACCCTTAATTTACCATTAAGTGGCCACACATTTATTATCATGCCCTGCCACTCATAACATTAGTATTGCCTCCTAATCAATGGCAGACTAGAGTTTACTCAACTAATTGTGAGGACATAAACCACCGTAAATATGAGTGATATAATAATGCTACAACAATTTTTCTTTAATAACAATTCTACTGATTCATCACAACAAATAAAAGTACATATATACCTACTATATTCTAAAAAAATCCTCAATAACATGATAACAGATAAAATTCACATATATAAAAGTGTTCACGCATCTCACATGCCTCTCTATGCACCCTCTCTATATAAATCTGTAACATGTCCTATAATATAAGCAAGGGTGAGCATAAAATACCCAGTAAGTGAATTGATATAAATAATTAACAAATATATGATAAGCATTATGTAATAACATAATGTCACATGACATATCATGAATGCTCAATATATAAAAACATGAATAGCAACATATTGTACACACATCAAATATGCACACATATCTTTGTTCTTTTATTTCATGTTACTTTCTTTTTTTCTTTTCTTATCTCTCATTCTTTTTTCTTATTTTTCATTTCTTTCATTTTTATTATATCTGGGCCCAAGATAGTTCCCATAAGACTGTACACCTATGTCCCAATCATGTGTTATCTCATCTGTGATATCTTATCATCTCTAGACCTCTGCCCATAAGCATTCCAGTAGGCATAGCTAGCTAGCCATATCTATAACATATTATCTTCGTCCCTCATCCTTGCACTAAGTACAAGTATTATCGAAAGAGGTCTCTGATGCAATCTCAACTCATCTCATGACCTAGTATCAAACCAATGTCTATAATGCCCAACATCTTATACTAGTGCTCATCACATCTCATATAATATCATAACCTAGTATCAAACCAGTACTTATGATGCCCAGCATCCTATGCTGGTGCTCATCTCGCATACCCAACATCCTGTGCTAGTGCTCATCACATCTCAAGGGATTGCAGAGACAAGTTTAGAAAAATTTGAATTTCTATTTTCATCTCTTTTTCCATCAAGATATTTAACCCTATAATCTTTATCACAACACACACATCATGATACATGCTTATCTTTTTATTTCTTTTTTTCAAGGTGTATTACGATAATTTAGATCAAATCATACCTACTTATATTACAAATAATTAAATTCACCTACCTTTGATCCAAATGCTCCCTCAATTTTTTCCCTTTTCTTTTTCCTTTCATTTTCCCCAAAAATTTGTTCCTCCTAATCAAAATTATGCTTTCTTAGTTTATTGCCTTTAAGACAACTTTTCTACATCAAAAAAGTCCATGAATTTTCCCATTTGTTTTAGTAATAATCTACTATAAAATATAATACAATCTTCCTTATCATTTTTTTCATTTTACATCTACTTGCAAATATTTTTTTTCCTTATCATATTTTTTTCCACATTTTTTCCCTTTTTTAAATTTACTACTTATATATATATATATATATTCACTGGCTGGAGACGAAACGACGTCGCATGCTTATCGGTGGGAACCCTATACAATTCGAAAAATCCACATGCAACAGGAAAAATATGAAAAATCAACAAAAACTATATTTTGTATTTTTTCCCTTTTGTGCTATGAATCGAGGCCATAACATTCCTTTTTACCAATTTCCGATGACGGGAGACCGTGTGGCCCACTCAATTAGGTTCCGATTAAACAACTGTCAAATAACTTTTCTTTTGCGTTCACCCTTTCAAATGTCAGTTCTTTACTTCGTGTTCACCCTTTCGAGCGTCAATTCTTTCCTTCATGTCAACCGTCCAATGACCGGACCTCGCCGACTTGCCTCTTGAAATCACCACTCTTGGAAACTCTAATGCGTCGGGGAATCCGCATGCAGGAAAGGGTTTTCGGGAGATTCGCGAGCCCATTCTAGAAATTTCAGGATATTTAAATCCCAATTTTTGTTTTTAATTTATTTAATATTATTATAATATTATTTATTAATAACTTAAAAATTAATTACAAGTTATCTATGGCTCCAAAAATTACGAGACAATTACCAAAATTTGTCGCTAAATTTGCCCTATTCAATTTTATATTTACATTCTAATTCCAAATATTGAAAATTACTCCACAAAATGCATAAAAGCTCATACCTTTAGTTGCATACGACGACGAGTTGTTACATTTACCTTGGAATATCGTACTAGTAGGGTAAAATTTTTCCAATTTTTCTTGAAAACCCATCAAACAAGAAGCCCATGTCATTCAATCACTCGCCTTTTGTACATACTACTTGCATGTTAGTTAGCATCATGACCTTTTTTATCATAATTCTAGCTTTTCAAAGCTATCAAACCACTTGATCCTATACATCATTAATATCTTTATCTCTAGTAAAATATGACATGTTTTAATTTGCCAAAAATAAGCCACTTCACAACAAAGTATTTCCTCCATCACTCTAAGTTGGCATTTACTTTAAATCAATCTCAAGTAATAATCTCATATAGTAAGCAATCAATAATTACAAAAGCTAGTTGCCTCATTTAAAACACAAGGATTAGCTGATGACAAAGCTCAATAAACGTTCCCTTAAAGGCCTTAATTCGATTCGTGTATAAATGCAAAACAAATGGAGTTCACAATTCACTCATAACTCATGAAAGCTTGTAATATGTATGTGTGTGTATGTATATATATATATATATATATATATATATATATATATATATATATATATATCTTGAAAAGCCTTAATTTGATTCGTGTATAAATGCAAAACAAATGGAGTTCACAATGTACACATAACTCATGAAAGCTTGTAATATGTATATATGTATATATGTATATATATATATATATATATATATATATATATATATATATGCCCCCACCCCACCTACATACACACATATATACACAATAAAAAATAATAAATGCTTACTTGAAACAAGAAAGATGCTCAACAAAATTTCCAATGCCAAGATTTTGGCACAAAAGAACAACTCTCCAACAACCACAACACCCTTAGAAAAAAACATATTACCAAAAACTACTAGTCTATCTTCTATAAAAAAATTATCTTCCAAAATTGCTCCTTCATATATGCATATATCTCAATAAAAAGGAATCAAAAGTGCATAGACAACTCATTCACGATCAACTTCCTATTGGAAAAAAAAACAAACAAAAATAATTTAGATAAGAATAAATTTTGAAAGAGCAAAACTAATGAAGTAAGAAAAAAGGGGTAACAAAGCATATGAAGAACATACCGAGCAAGGCACTTTCATGTATGGATCTAATTTTAGATCTACACCTGTTGACTTATAGAGCTTCTCTATACTATCCAAATTTGTAAAAGGTGTGTTAGTCGTCAATTCCTTTAGACCCTCAAGAATAGCCGCTGCCTTTCCACCATGCTTATTAAGAAATGATCTATAAGAAGAAGGCAAACTTTCTTGCTTCAAAATGTAAGCAGACCTGCATCATAAAGCAACTAAATTATTATCTAATGGTCTTCTCCAAGGAAAAAAGGTTCAGAATAAATTAAGATAAATGAGAACATCGTTATGGTATGGCAATTCATTAGGGAGATTAATAGGAAATAGGAATACATATGAAAAGAATTCACTTTTACAAAAAAAATGATAAGCTGGCCAAACTGAAGTTATTGTCAAATACTGGTTAAAGCAGTCAAAACTAAAGAATCTATATAATCAACAAGATAAGAAGATTGCATTGTGCAAATATTATATCACTACTAATGAACAACTTTTTACGTCTCATTTTCTACAAGAAGGCCCCAAAAAAAGTAAATCATGCAAAAAAATGGAATTAAGATGCACAGGAAAGCCTAATCATTTAATGCTGTAGCTAAATGCTTTTGGTCATCAGGATTACAAACCTGCAGTGACTAAATAGACAGCTAATTCAATAGTTACAATCTTTCAACTGTAAGAAAGGGCCACTTAACAAATTACATGTAGGGTGCAGCTTGACATGAAAAAGTCTTGCACCGAGAATCGTACTTGAGATGATCCAAGAAAATGTAAGTCACATTGGAGTTACTCTGCATGCAAATATCTTAAAACTTTTTCCTTTTGCCATAGATGCAACAATGCCAACCAAATAGCATCACAAGAGCATTTCTATTCCAGCAGTATAATATTTTTTGGAGTATTTAGAAGCTAAAATAATTCTTAAAATTGTCAAATGTGATATGCAATACAACCTAGGCACCTCCAACATTAATATTTTTAAAGAATTTAGAAGTTCCAATAATTAAGTATATCTCCAAATATCTTATGCAATACAACCAAGAAATTCCTAATATATCAAAATTTATATCCATAACCTCAGAAAAAGGTGAATGACAAAAAAGGCTTCATTTAGTAAAGCTGCATTGGCAAAATTGCTCTTTTTCAACTACCTTTTAAATTTAAAGTGTTTGGTAGCTAAAAGAATCATTGGTTTAACATCTAACGAAATAAGATTGGATGAAATTTATGTGTGCCACCACCCAAAATACATGGCATATTGTCCACTATTAGCATGGAAATACCCCACACAATAGAAGGTAAAAAGCAATAATAGTATTAGAACCATTGCCACTCTTTGATAGAGGTTCAATCTGTTGTTCCCATTCAAAGTCACAGCTTGCAATTACCTCCCTTTAGGTTCCAACCCAGACCTTGAGAAGATAGAACCTTCTAATGTGGCAACATTCTAAGTTGTTGGATCTTGATCTAAATCGAGACACTTGGAATGAACTGGTGGATGGGACACAACAAAATAATTGCTCTGATACCATATGATGAAGCAGGTCGTAGGAAAGGCGAGGCATGCCAGTTCAAGTTAAGTTAGTCAACGGTTCAGCCATGGTCACAATCAAACAATGGCTTAGATTGGAGGAAACAGCTACAACTAGAGCAAAAACAACAGGAGCAACTCAAGGCGGGTAACAATGGTAGCAATGCCCATAAGCAAAGGCATCATAGACTTAAAGCAAGAGACCATATAGAGGGAACTAGTGATAGTGAGCATGGCCTTGGGTAGAGGCACTGCTAATAGAGGATGAACACTACCTAGCACAAGCCAAGATGCCACAAGCAAAGGGCGATCAACATCCGTGTGTAACCAAAGGTATTGTAAGCAGAAAGAACCAACAACAATGGGAATTCGGTGTAAATAGTGATGGATGATGCAAATGCGATCAAGTGGTGAATGGTGAAACTATGATTAGGTGGCTGCATCTATAATCATCAAGACTAGGACCGGTTGGTGTCTAGCAAAAAGAGTTCAATAGCCAACAGCCATAAAGAGATGAATAAAGATCTAAAAAAAGAGAAGACTTGCCCATTAATTGAGGAAGTTATCCTGTGCATACATGCAACAAATCTAACATAAAGAGATACTGAAATTAATCAAAATCTAAAATAGTTCTTTTATTTATCCTAATGAAAAGATTAAATAAGTCTTAATTTACAATCCTATTGTAACATAACAACTAAAATGATCTTTAAAATAAAAACTGATACAATAAACACAAAAAATAATAAAAAAATAATGGAAAAAATCCAAAGAAAATGTGTCTACAAGTGAAAAAAAAAACAAAAACATCTTAGTTTTATAAATAACCCATTACGACCCATTAACCTTAAAAAAGACACTTCAAAGCTATTTTACAATCTCTTTTTGGACACTTGTGATTTGAGTCTATGCCTATGATCAACTTGAGCTTGATGCATCTTAGACTCTTCTGGATCCTCTTGTGCTACACTAAAATCATTATTTAGTAATGAACAGCAAAATTGTGGTCACTATATGAATAATTTCGGACCCATCAACATGCCTAAGACACTATGCTACATCTAACCACTCTTATACATCTAAGATATTACAAACCATTTCCTTAATTTGCAAGATTATCATTACCTATTCATTGTTTGACCTTATATCCTAAATAATTTTGAAGATCATATTAACTTAAGCATTGGCCTTCAACAAAAGGATAAAATTTAACTGAATAAATTCAAAAGAATATCAAAACAAATACATGAATTAAGTTAGATAAGGCAAATGATAAACCCATAAAAGAAGTGTTATCATCATCAAGAATCTTGATTAAATTATTTGGGATAGCTATGTGATAAAACAAGGTGGCTTCATGGGTGCAAGCTAGAGACATTGGTAAAGCATTTTGACATCATAACAAGAAATAGTATCCAAATTTCAATTAGGGCATCATCCTCAACTTCAAAAAATATGATAGCATCATATAATTCCCCCTTACAAAATAGAAAAGGCATTCGTACCACTAAACATGATAATGTGATGTCACCGTTCAAAATATCAACCCATTTAATAATACAGATTTATGTCATCTAAGAAGTTCCATTAGCAGTTTTAGCATAGCTAACAAATGGTATTCAACCACATCTATAATAATGGGTATTGCGTCTTGCATGTTTTTTAATCATAACAGCTTTAGATTACTGAAATTGTGACAATTACAACATTAGCAAGTGCATTCTAGTAAGATGCATGGCAGATAAGCTACCAAAAGGATAGATTAGAGAAATCCAAAAAAAATAAATTTTCAAAGAATTCCTAGATTAAACTGTTAAACCCGATTAATTTACCAGTTTATTGCAGAAGGCAAGAAAATAGCATGTGTAGCTGAGCTTATTGAACTTGTGATCACTCGAACAGTAAAAATTCATCAACATTTACATTATTGATCTGAATTTTACACAGGCATCACAGCACACATTTAACAAGTTCAATCACAATATGCATTTAGAGTTATTATTGGCAATAATTAATGAGGCCTTTTAACAATCATGCCATACTTAAGTAATTTTCTTAATAAAAGTGAGATAATCCATGCAATTAATTTAAAAAAAAATGTAGAAGCTAAACATACAGGATTTGTGATGAAGAGAGGCACATAAGGAATACATCCCCATAAGACCAAGACAATGGTTTACAGACACGTCCAAAGGTTTTGCTCTTTATTCCACAACGGGAAGCCAAAACAGCAGCACGCATAAGAATATAAATAGCCAAGCTTGTATGTTGTGTTTCCGGTCCCGTAAGAAGCATTGAAGGACCAGCAACAGCACCTGCAAGCAATGCTCTCCATTCTGCAGTTCTGATGCAAATGGACACAACATAGTAAACATGGGACAGATAAAACCTACTGATTCTAGTTTATGACGTATAATAAAGCCAAAGGATAAGGCAATTAACATTTAATTATTCAACAAATAAATATAATCAAATCTAAAAAACACAACTCTAGTTTCTCAATTGTACGACACATCAATTCCGACAATTCACAAACTGGTCCAGATTTGGATCAATCTTCAAGCTAGCTTAACACACCTAGAAACAAATAAGATATAAGAACAAAAGAATTTTCACAAAAAAGAGCCAGTGAACGATTTACTTATTGTGTCCCCAAATTGCAGCAATGAACTCATCCACGGTGACAAATGTTCCAGCAAATGCCCCCAAGAACATGCCGTATTTGACCGTCTCCTTTACTGCATTTACCACTGCTTCCGCATTTGTGATTCCCCCTTCCGCATATGTGATTCCCCCGGTCTTTCTAAAACCGACAGACAATGCATAGATATGAACTTTTAGCCCCAAACAAAGCTAGCAGTAAAAAATTGTAAGGGATTGGGTATCCCCCACCTTCTGGAGGTGCTCTTCAATCGACGGCTCTTCAGCCTAGCAAGAATGGAGAAGAGAGCTAGACCGCCCTTGAGACCTGCGCCGATAGAGAATCCCTTTCCGGTGGCCCCGATGCACCTTCGCAACCACCTCAGATCTTTTTCAGGCATCGGTCCTATCAGATTCGAGAACCGCGTTGGCAGCTTCGGTTCAGGGTGATTGCTGTCTTCTCCGCAATTCCGACTTCCTAGCTCACCAGGTTTCGACGACGCTTCTCCAGCGGTGCCGAAGCCGTTCTCCATTGAGGAGCATGCACGGCCTTCGCGATCACCGGAGGAGGGAGGAGACACGGGGACGTGTTTGCTCGATATCGATGGTTATTAGGCCAATGGGAGCTTCGCGCCTGGAAAATTTTCGTGATTTCGTGTGGTGTTTTTATAAATGGAAATATTTACTGACAGAGTATTTGTCAACCCCCTGTTTTCCTAGCTATAACCAAAAAAAAAAATGGCACTTCAAATAAAAGTCGTGGATGAAATAAATAAAAGTCTTTTTGTAGAAAGGAAACTGTTTGAGGTCCCCCTGCTTTACCAGCAATCTGCGGCCCATTAAAGCTTCGGATGCCGGTCGCGTTCTCGTTTGAAATGTGACGACAATTTAAACAATTGAGGTACATGACTTATTATGCATTATTAAGTCACATTCAATTTATATTTGTTTTTACAAACATTTGTCGTGAATTGGTTACAGTTTAAACAAGATTTGTCATATAGTACTGGGACCAAAATCGAAACTAATAACAGCTGAAAAGTTTTTGCATGCCAACGTCTCTACTAGAGTTTGTGGAAGTGAGACATCAGTCCTCTTTGGATTGGCATATTTTTAACAGATGGATCTTCTGGTCAATCTCTTAGCCTCTTATGTCAGTAGTTTGTCTCCCTAGCGTAGTGTGGCGAACGAGAACATTGTGCGGGGCCGTGACATGGCAATTGTCTCATGTTTCAGCTTGGGGTGGCTTAAACCATGCATTCATCGGCAAAAACACAAATAACCTTGTGCCTTGCAAGGTGAATGCTTCAATCTTGGCTTTTGAGGACCAAGAGATAGGTGACATTGGATCTCCAATGGATGCACAAGTACCTATCCCATTTCTTTTTTATTGATTGGCATCCTTAGTGTGTTGGGTTGTCGTATAAAGTCCCACTTCTTTTAGTTTTTTTTTTCTTTAAGTGTAATTATACCTATGTACCAATAAGCACACATGACTAGCTACTTTTTATCCTCCGAACTTGACATTCAAATTAAGAGTTGTGATCTCTCAATATGATCATCATGCTCTTAGTATACTATTTAAACCGAACATTTTCTTCATCTCAACTAATCACCTAATTGATTATAAGCAAGTCCATCCTAAGCTAAGTAATCGACTAATTACAATATATATATGATACCAAAGTAACTTACAACTAGTAAATAATCATATCCAAACTATCACATTCAGATAAACCATAAATATTATATGCCTTTACCATATCTAAGTGTGAAACAAATTACAAACTCGATTTTTTATTCTTTTTTCTATTGAATCACAGTTAAAATCTTATAGCTCTAATAAGCAAATGAATAGAGTCTCTTTTGTAAATTTTACATTTTTTAAATATAATAATTTATATATATATATATATATATATATATATATATTATCACATACATTAATAAACTTCATCATCTACATAACATTCAAAGTTAAAAAAAAGTATTTAAATCATAAATTACAATTAACCAGTCTATATAATTGATAAAATCTATAAATCTATAAAAGCTAAAGTAGCTTACATCTCTCAAAAATATAATCATAATTGATAACATCAATTTCACATGTTATCATATAGTCTATATCACAATCACATAAAAAACCTCTTTGATCAAATTCAAATATCCAATATATACTCACTATATAGTTGAATCATTAGTCTTGCTTAAATCCTCATTTAAATGTTATGAACTTAACTAGCCTATAATATAAGAATAAGAAATGAGCCTCAAAAAACTCCGTAGAAAATCATAAATAACAAGACAATATAATAATAAATATAAATAACAATAATAATATAAATCAAATAATGAAATAACATAAGCAAAAAAAGAAACAATTATACTAAATTAAAAAACATTCTTAAAGAAATGATTTCATTGATTAAATATGTAATTTTCTTTTATCTTTTTGAATATTTACTCAAATTCCTTTTTTTCAACCAATTTCTTAGCTTAATTTAAGTTATATGTTCTTTTGATTATTATCCTTGCTAAAATATTATAATATATCCATATCAATATCTATCAAAAGATTTCTAATATATATGCCTTCACTTGTAAGCATATTAATCGTTCAATATCATATCAATCTTTAAAATATGACTCCAAAAACCACACTTAACTAAACTATAAACTCGAAAGTAAGCTACTAAAAACATCTTTAGCTGGGCCACACATCAACACCCAACTGCCCTATTAATCTGAAAACATTTAGCGACAACCCTTGAGAAGGTCAATCATCACATCATATGACATCACCTCATCTCATATTATAGTATATAATTATATCGAACTGCCCTACATAGAGTACTAGCAACAAAATATAATATGATCATAAGTATCACACCCAAGTTGAGGAATAACATCATAAAAAAAATGCATATTTCTTGATATTATCTCATTTTATTATGTCACTATCATGTTGTAACTTAATAAAACTAAAATGAATTTCTCAATAACTTGTATATATCTTTTCTTCTAACTTTATATTCATACAGATTATACTAATTTATCAACATATCTACTTAATTTGATATCCATGTAAATAGAATATGAAATTAAATCACCAAAGTCCTCTTAAACAAATTCAAGTATATAAGTTTAAATTCATTATCATAAAAAAAATATTATTTTATTACAACATACTCAATGAATATTAAATAAATAAATATACTTATATTATAGTTAATCAATTTATCTATTTGGTCTATGTGCTAAGAATCTACTTTCTCAATTAACTTTATCAATTCTCCATAACAAAATTCAATTATACTTTTCAAAATTTGAATAAATAATTTCATAATCAAACTAATCCTAATTTATAATCCTAAAATTCTTTTAATATATAATATTTCTCAATTCTCTAAAGAATTTAAATATAACTAATTTCAAGATAAATATTGTCAAAATAACACTTTATTTCCTTGAGTCCACACAAGTTATTAGACACCTTTACCCTTGTTTCAACTATCATGGGGAGCATTCGGGCAAGGTGAAAAATGAACCTAAAAATTGGCTAATTAAATACAAGAGAAGACATAATGATGTAGGATAAAATTGCTAAAAACCTATAGTTGGCCAATAGGCAATAAGGAAATGGCTAAGTTAAAGCAAGGAAGCCATACAAGGGCCTACCAAAGGCGTTATAAGTTTAAAATAAAAAAAAAATTCTAAGATCATTGGATAAGCAAGAACCTTTTTAAAAGCTAAAAACTTGTAAAATTTTTTAAACCAAAGAGATCTTAAACTAAAAAAGAGAGTGATTTAGCTACTCACCCATAATATAACTTAAATTAGTGATAAAATAACAAGGTACACACAACTAGAGTTCTTAAATTATAAACAAAGTAAATCACACATTCTCTTACATAAGCCAAAGAATTAGGGATGATGAGTAATATCTCCTATAAGAAAAAATAAAGAATAACAGAGTTAAGCAGTTTACTGGCAATTTGATGCTTTGATGGCTACTAAATAATGGGTAAAGATTTTCCCTTTTAAGTGTCTCACTTTTCTTTCCAATGCATATTTGAAATCATATTGTTGAATAGTCACTCACAACATATTTCATATCAGCAAGATTAATAGTAGGTCTTATTATTTCATTCAAAAATTATATCTTATAATATGGTGAGCATCTATTTATAAAGAACATAAGAGATACAAAGGTAATTTGCTAAGCATAAGAATAAAAAAAGATACTTAGAAATACTAAGGGTTATATTTTAAAATTATAAAAAATATTGTAAGTATTCCAAAAGTCACTATAAATTACAAAAAAATATACTTTAAATTTTACAAAAACATCCCTTGATTATAAAATTGAATGTAATAAACTATTCCTAAACAGTTTGTCGTGCTAAGTGACAGTGTTATAGGCAACGAGGCAATAAGCAACATGATCAAGGTTGTGTAGGTGAAAAGGTGCAGTGATTCTTTGGTGACTAAGTTGTGATTCACAGGTTAATATGGGTTTGTGATTCAACTCAAGTTCCCAAAATCAATGCAGGATGACTTGTAAGCTTATGCTGGTTTGTGGGTCAAGTACACAAAAGTAGGCCACACTAGTCAACATATGTTGAGTGGGTTGAGCGATGACGATGACAGCTATGGATGATGGCTAGCTTAGAAAATAGTTCCAAAGCTTAATTTAAGTAATTTTTTAAACAAATTTTATATTGACAATGTTATGAGACTGTTGTAGGGATTGACTAGATTAGATTTAAAATTAAAAATATCTAAAAAGTTATCAACTAACTTTCACATGACTCAAAAAAATATAGATGTAAATAACTTGATGAACTAAGAATTAAAATTTGTTATAATGATATGCAAGGGTTAGCTATAATCAACTGTCTCCCCCTAATAGCAACGCTAGTAGAGACTAATGAAAAGTAGATAAGCCAATCTTAGCATGGCTTTAAATTTGAATAGAATTAGTATGTCTCAAATTACAAACTTTGTGTGATGTATAGGACACTACAATATCATCCTTCTTATGTGAAAAAGAGCTCAACTTTATGAAGCTATGGTGTAATATTTGATATTGCTCTAACATCTTTAGGTTTAGGCAATAAAGCTCTTCCTCAAGAATCCAAGTGTCATTAGAGGTGTGACATTTTAACCAACATACTAGAATCTTTTTCTATCTGATCTTGTGTGAAATTGCTTGATCATATAAGATTTACTCCACTTGATCTCTTAACTTATTAGATGAGGATAAAGATATTGGTGGGATAAGTTTGCTCAACAATGATGATAAAGGAATAAAATGCTCATTAGATATTGTGTGTGGGTTCATATAAGGTATAAGATCCTAAAAATTATAGGTAATACTAATTTTATAATCTTCAAGTAAATTCAAAACATATTTATTGATACCTATATTTTTTACAATTTTAAATAGTCCAACATCACAAGCATGTAATTTACTAAGAGTCAGTAGAAATCTCTTAGACTTAACATAAATCATCACAAAGTCACCCAAAATAATCCCTGAGTTACCTATGAGCATCTACTAGTTATTTATATATTTTATTATTAAAGTGTATTTATTTAGTAATATTAATATGTAATGATAAAACATAATAATCAAAAAGACTCAAAAGTGAAGAAATCATAAGATACATGAATGAAATCAACATTATTTGAGGATGATTTCCAAAATAAATTTTGAAAGGATTCAAACTAGTTATTCAATTAAAAAAATTATTATAAGAAAATTTATCATGTGACAATAAAATATCCCATTTAGAAATGAGTTCCTTTACTAAGCCACAAAGAAGTTGCTTAAACTTCAATATGCTTATGTTTGTCTACCCATCTAAGGATGATAAGCTAATGAAATTTTAAGATTTGTCTCCAATAAGCGCAAAAGCATTTTCCAAAAGTAACTAGTAAATCAGGCATCATGATTTGACACAATTATTTGGGGTAAATCATATAATGGCATAACTTCATCAAGAAATAATTTCATGATACAAAAGGTATTTGATGTCTTATTAGGTATAAAATGAGGCATCTTAGAAAACTTATCAATAACTACGAATATAGAATCATGCTTTCTAATTATTTCCAATAATCTTAATACAAAACTCATTCTTTTATCTTCCTATGATTATTATGATACAAGTAATTGTGTATATGCTCCTTAGCCATAATTTTCAGATTTAGCTACAACACAAGTTCTCCATTGGGCATCTATCAATGTAACTTGTTAAGTAATCTTAGAAAAAAATTGGTTGGCCAAGTCTTTTATAGTTTTGTCTCGACCAAAATGTTCTAGAAGATCTCTAAAATGTATTTTCCAAAAAAGAAAATTCTTAAGAGATTCTTTCAAATAGTAATCATCAAAAACTTTGGTAGGTGATATATTGAATTTCATAATTAATATTATTGAGGTCTAGGTAATCACTATATAAGTCTTCAATGGGCTCAAATCTAGGAACACATATCATCATTATTGATAATAAATAAGTATGATGACTTCATGCATCAACTACTTCATTCTTTACTCTAAGAATATACTTTAAAAAAAAGTAAATTATTGTAAGTATTTTAACCATTTAACACATTAATGACTTAAATTCCTTTATGAAGTTAGATACTTGAGTGCTTCATGTTGGAATAAAGAATAAATTCTTAAGATAGTAGATAATGTCTCCAATATCTTAGTGATTGGACTATCACATAAAGTTTCTTTTCATATATTAAGTATTCTTTCTTAAATCATTCATTTTTTCATTAAAGAATACAATAGGATACCCACCTTAACTCAGGACTCTACTAATGTCTACTCTAGAAGCATCACAAGAGACTTCAAAGGCGATTGAGAAATTTGGTAACCTAAGGACTGGAGCTTGAGTCATGGCTACTTTTAATTTAACAAAAGATGCTTTTACTACTTTTTCCCAATTGAACCCTGCACATTTAATACGTTCCATGATTGTGGCTACTATTGTACTAAATCCTTGAATGAACCATCTGTAAAAAGTGGCAAGTCCATGAAAGCTACAAACTTAATGTACATTACTAGGAGTTCATCATTCAATTATGGCTTTTATCATTTCTAGGTCAATGGTCAAACCTTCTTTCAAAATTTTAAATCTAAGAAAAATACTTTTTTAGAACAAAATTCACACTTTTTAATAGTAATAAATAAATGTTATTCACGTAGTATAGTGCATACATGTATAAGATATCCTAAATATTTGGACGATGTATAGTTTAATCTAATATGTCATCAAAATAGATGACTACAAAATTACCGATATAAGGTCTTAAGACTTCAATCATAACTTGCATAAATGTATTTAGAGCATTTGACAATTTGAATGACATAAATAACCATTCATATAGTTAATCTTTTATTTTAAAAGTAGTCTTTCATTCATCACCTAGATAAATTCTAACCCAATAGTATTCACTTTTTAGATCTATTTCAAAAAATGTGGTGGCTCTACTATTTGATCTAACAGATCATCAAGCCTAATAATTGAAAATCCATATTTGATCATTATTTTGTTAATGCCATGGTTATCTATGCATAAGTGCCAAATTCGATCTTATTTAAGAGGCAGCAAAGTGGCTATAGCATATCAACTAACACTTTTCCTAATAAATCCCTTTTGTATGAGCTCAATTCCTTGTCAAGCAAGTTCTGAATGAGTAATGAATTTAATCGATAATGTGGTAAATGTGGTAGTGAGGTGTCAAGAACTAGATATGTAGAATGTTAAATATCTCACAATGGTGAGAGCATGTCTAGAAATTCATTAATGAATACGTCAACAAATCTTTTAACAATAGTTGGACTACAGGTGGTAGGGTGGATATACTAGTATGTGCTTCCCTAATTGTCATAAACTATATAGCCTTACCATTGGTCACATCCCTCTCATCACTATTAGATAAATAGTAATAAGTATTGTTCCTTTTATCTTATCTCTTTCTTTTAAAGTATTTAGATTAGAAATTTTCTTTGAAGGAGATGAAGGGTATAACATAAGCTTATTTTCCTTATATATGAAAGTATATGTATTGAATCTTTTGTTTAGGATAACATCTCTATTACATAACTATAGTCTTTAAGACTTCTTATTTATATTAGGATAACATCACATCAAATTTCTCAAAATATTAACCAAGTTTTAAAGGAGAGCCAAACCTTTTTTTTTTGTATAAGAATTGAAGTTTTAGCAATCCAAGACATGATGTATAGATGGAGATGGTCTTTGAGTGTTAAGTTTATCCTTTTGGTAACATTATGTGCTATGGCATTGATATAACTACCGTTATTTATAATAATTTTACAATGTTGGTCTTTAATTCTTTTGAAAATACTAAATATATTAGCATGGTACCAATCTTTAAATGGTCTTAATATAGTCAATGTGTATCTCACAATAGTTATGAACGATCCAATATAGTAAATGCTTTCACCTAATACCTTGTAATTATGCTTCATTCTTCTCATTTGATTGTATAATTTCCTTTTCCTCAACTTTATAGGTATCTTCTATTTCTTCTTCTTTGTCTATATGTAAGGTTCTCTTAGGACACTTAGTTACAAAAATACCCCATTATGACAACATTAACACTTCACTCCAAAATTACTAGATGGCTTGTCTGCGAATTAGGTTCGACAAGTTTGTGGTATGGGGTGGAGTTGCACAATTTGCTTATGAAGTAGAAGTAATATGAATGGTGAAAATAGTTTTAAGATCTTGAGGGAGGGAAGTGGTCAAGATAACTTTACCCTAATAGGCAATCAATCCTTTAAATCTTTCCACTTTATATGCCTTTTTTAAAGTATAAACATTTCTTAAGTATAGCTCAGCTTGAATAGATTTTTTTAAGCTTATATCAAAATTGAGATGATATTAATTAATTTGACTCTTGGACTCCACACCTAAGCATTAATACTTAATTTTAGTAATGTATTTGTCAATGGTATTCGAACCAAGGAATAGATGTTGTCATTTATCTAAAAGCATACCTGAATAAGAGGCAGGACACATATCTAGCTTGTAGGTGAATCTTAAGTTCTTCTTATGATTAGAGTAATGCTTAATATTCATTTAAATTTTATCTTTTTAATGTATGAACAAATAACCTAGCATATCATGTGAATCTAGTTTTTGTAAATTGGTTCTTCTAATGCTCACTAAGATCATACAAATCAAAAATAATGTTTTATTGTCATTTCTTAATCTTGATAAGATCTAAGGTCTAAACTTTCATCAATTGTTTGAGATTTCATTTTAATCATGTTTACATGATATTCATCATCCCTTCTATGTTTTTTATCATCAACACATGAAATAGCTCAATGTCTTAGTCGACATTCTGTCAAGTTCTCTACTTCAAAATCACTTATTATGCATCTACTCAATTTGTGGGTTCCACCTGATCTATTGTCTTTATGTTGTACCAACTAATCTTTGTATTTTTTGTGGTTGCCCTTATCTCTCACATTGTATTAATTCTCAAATGACCTATTGTAATATTAAGTCCGTTGGTGGTTGAGTTGGTTAAGAATTGAATATTCTATAGTCTTCTGGACTTAGTATTCATAACTATTGAGTTTAAAATAAAGTTCTTAAATAAGACCAAAAAGAAAATGATACAAAACTTTAATAGCAAGATAATAATCAAATTTTTAGAAATGTTGTAGCAACATACTTTAATCAAGTTGTTTGTTTGTTTATTTTTTTATATAACAACTTGTAACAATTAGCAACAAATATAAAAATTTAAAAGATATTTGTTTAATGATAAATTAAAATCATGCAAGTTTTCATAACTAATTATTCTAATCAAGTTGATGTAAGTTAAAATTATTAAAAGATATCTTTGGCTCATAGACAATATGGAAATACTTAGGTTTAAGTAGGTTTAGAATAAAAAAAATCCTAAGATCACTAAGAAAGAATTTCCTTAAAAACTAAGAGACTTACATAAATTCTTTAACATGAAGGATCTCAACTTACATAAAAGAGAAGTTTGGTTACCTATACTCAATTTAACTAAAGTTAGTAGTGAAATGACAAATAAATACAAGTAGAGTTCTTAGGTTGTAAATAAAATAAATCACGTATTCCCTTACATAATCCAAAGGACGTGATGAGTAATCCCACTCGTAAGATGAAATAAAGAATAATAAAATTATGTAATTTCTTAACTATTTTGTACTCTTGTGATTGTTGGATAATGAGTTAAGATGTTCTTTTTGATCCTCTTACTCATTTTTCCAGTGCACCTATAGAATCACACAATGGGATGGTCACTCACGACGCCTTTCATATTAGCAAGCTTTGTAGTAGCACTGTATTGCTTCATTTAAGAATTTTCTGTCTTATAATATAGTGAGTATCTTTATTTATAGAGATCTCAATGGATATAATATATTATGCTTAAGTATACAAAATCATAATTATGAATATTAAAGATCACATTTTAGAATTCTAAAAATATTTTAAGAATTTCAAAAGACACCACAAATTATAAAAAAATATACTTTAAATTTTGTAAAAAAAATCTCTTAAAAAGTTACAAAAATGAATATAATGAATAGTTCCCAAATAGATGGTGTCATATGTGACGATGTAGTGAGCAACTAGGTGGTGAGTAGTGCAGGTAGAAAGGGACAATGACATTTTGAGTGGGTGACGGTTTGGCATAAGTTGGCAAGTCAACATTGGTTTGTAGGTCAACGTGGGTTCGCGAGTTGACATGGGTCTTAAATCGATTCTTATGGCAGGCAGGTCAATGCGGGTCAAGTAGTCCACACGATTTAACATGGGTTAAGCGGGTAGATAAGACAGCAACTGATGGCGATTGACAACAAAAATAATTTCAACGCTTAATTTAAGTCTTTTTTTACCAAATGTTATACTAACAAAACTATAGAACTATTATAAGGATTATCTAGATTAGATTTAAAACTAAAAATATTTGAAAAGTTATTGACTATACTTAAAATAAAGTATATATACAAATACTTAAATGGACTAAAAACTGAAATGTCTATTACGATAAATAAGGGTCAATAATAATCAACCCATTATTGATCATGATAATAGAGACTAATAAGAAATAGAAGAATTTATTTTGACATGGCTTTAAGTCTAAATAAGATTATTATGTGTTTGAGTAGAATCTTTATGTGATGCGTAGGATGTTATTATGTCACTTAATTTACTATGAATTAAAATCTTATCTTTTGATTCACTAATGTTCATGCAAGAAAAGGAGATTTAGGGTTTTTAACCTCTGAGTTTCCCTTTTACTAGAGAAATTGTTGATTATAAGGCTAAAAAGACACGAGGGAAGAAGAAGGAAAGTCTCCTTACCTAAATCAAGGGTTCCTCCATGATCTGAAGCTTTTCATGCAAAGCGAGAGCGGTTCATGTGTGCTAGAAAAGAGAAAGAGGGAGGGGACTCAAGAATTTGATATATATATATATATATATATATATATATATATATATATATATATATATATATATATATATATATATATATATATATATATATATATATATATATATATATATAAATTAAAGATGGTAACTTTAATTTTTTTATACCAAATGAACTTTAATTAACTTGAAACAAAAGTTATTAGATTTATCTTAAAAGGTTCTAATAAAAGATATATTCATTTTAAAATTTTGAAATATCTTCTAGTGGTACATATTATGAGACATGTCACGAAAATTTTTTATTTTATTTTTTAACAAATTTATTATATTTACAACATCAAACTGATATAATTATAATGTTTAATAGGTTAAGCATATATTATAAAGCCAAGCAAATACTATAATAAAATTTAAAAATTTGAGGTATTACAATTATCTCAGTATTACAAAAGTGTTTTCCCAAAAATTAAAACAATTATGGATATCTTGCCATAATGTCTGCTATTACCTCCCATGTTGCTTCTTGCTTGGATTGGTTCTACCAAAGCATCTAAACTATTTAGATGACTTTGTTTCTTAGAACCTTTTCTTCTTGATCCAAAATTTGCATCAATATTTTCTCAAACATCATTTTTGGTTAGATCTCATTATTCTCTAAATCATAACTTATAATATGCAAAGGATTTGAAATATACTTTTCTCAAGGATGAGAAATAAAACACATTATAAACATAGCCATTTATTTTAGTAGAGCTAATAGATAAGTTGTTCAAACCTTTCAAGATTTGAAAAGGTCTTATAAATTTGGGCTTAAGAATACCTAGTTTGGCAAATTTTGTTTTCATGTTTATTAAACTTATCTTTAAAAACATGGGGTCCTCTTCTTTAAACTTAATAATTATGTATTTTGTATTAAAGTACTTCTTTGGTCTATCTTATGCTACTTGAAGTCTTTCACAAATAATATTTATTTTATTTGTAGCTTTATCTACAAAATTATGACCCAAAATTTCTCTTTCTCAACCTTCTTATTGACACAAAAGGTGATTAAAACTTTTATACAACACTTCATAAGGAACCATGCCAATGCTAAATTCATAGGTATTATTATAAGAAAACTAAACTTATGATCAATAACTTCCTTAATTACCACCAAATCTAAATGTACAGGTGTAGTAGATCTTCTAATATCATAATAATTTTCTTTATCTGTCCATTTATTTGAGAAAAACAAAAGTATTAATAAATCACAATTGAATGCTAAAAGCTTAATGAATAGATCTCAAGAAATATGATATGAATTTTGAGTCTTAATCATGGATAATTACTCTTGGTATACTATAAAGCTTTATTATCAGTTCCAAATAGATTTTTGTCAACCTTCCTACTACATAGGTTGTATTGATCAACAAAAAAAATATGTCAATTTTGTTAACCTATAACTACCAACCATATAAAATCATGGAAAAATGGAGATTTAGGTAATCCCATGATAAATTTGATAATTCTTTCTTCTTATTTTCACTCTAAAATAGGTAGCGATTTTAATATTAGACTTTTGATTTTCCCCTTTAACTTGCTAATAGATTAAACATTTCTTGACCAACTCTAATATACTAAGCTATTAACATCTTTGCCTCAATTCTTGATGCATTTTATTCTCACTTTGATGTATTAAGTATCTAAAATTATGTGCCTCATTTGGCAATATCTATTTTAGTTATTGTTGACTAAGAATATACAACCTATTTTGAAGCTTTAGTGTGTCATTTTCTCCAAATTTAAATGGGAGATCCATCATTCATTTATTTTTTCGAATTAGTTTTTACAGTTTTAAGCCTTATTGTTGACCCACCTTTATCGATTAAAATAAATAAGGCCTTAATGATAATTGGAATAACATTTTCATATTTTTTATATTTCTGCTTCTAACTACAACTTATTACATTTAAAATTGATTATTTTCAATCTTCTTTCATTATACTATATTAATACTATGTAAGGCATTAGCCATTATATTTATTTTTCATGGTTGATAAATATTTTCATATCATAATCTTTAATAAATTTTAATCATTTTCTCAAATTCAACTCTTTTTGAGTAAAGATATACTTTGCATTTTAATGATCTATAAATACTTCACATTTTATCCTATCATTGTAATGTATCCAAAATTTTAAAACAAAAATAATCACTACCAACTTTAAATCATATATTGGATAGTTCTTATAGGATTTTAATTGATAAGATTTTTATGCAATCAGTTTACCAAATAGCTTCATTGAAAAACCTAATCTTTAATAAGATGCATTACTAAAAATCTAATATCTCTCTTATCCTTTTGGTAACACTAACATTGGAGCAATAGTTAACTTGTACTTTTATATTTGAAAACATTTTCACGTGCATAGTCTCACTCAAACTTCATTATTTTGAGTTAAAAGTATCGAAGAAAAAGCTATATGGGAAAACCATTTCATAACATTTTGTAATATGAAATCATTCCTAAAAAGCTTCAAATTTCTATCACTATGTTGGTTTAGGCTAGTCCACAATCACAAAAATCATTTGGAAATCTACTGAAATTTCTTTCACACCAACTACGTGTCTAAGAAATACTACATTAGATAGCCAAAAATCACATTCCAAGAATTTAACAAAAAACTGATGGTCTCTTAATGTCTACACTACCATGTGTACATGAGTGACATGCTCATCTACATTTTTCGAATAAACTAATATATTATTGATAAATAATATAATAAATTGGTCCATATAGTGTTTAAGAACTCTATTCATCAAATCTATAAAGGTAGAATTATTTTTTCAACACTAAATATGAATAAGTTATAGGCAACACAACACTTATTTGCATAATGTTATTGGATAAAGCCCAGTATCATCAATTTAAGTAGAAATGATATTCGAGAATGAAACTAAGCCTTTTCCTTTGTAAAGAAAAGAAACTTGACGAGAAATCCTTGTACTCGAGTTTTTCAAATTTAACAAGCGAAATTTTCAAATCAAGTTAGAAAAATTTCCCATTTGCTTGAAAATAACCTTATTTGTCTAAAAGGTAAAATAACCTCATTTCACATATAACAAACAAACATAGTAATTTTTGCCCACAAATTATCAAGGTTTCATGATGTAAGCATAACAAGATCCTCTAACTTTGCATTTCCAGAGCACAAAGGAGACATTTGTATACCAATCATATTCAAACAGCACAAACTTCCAAGCCTTCTGTTAACGTAGAAAGAATTACAGTAAAATTATTGAACTTAAAATCTGAATAAACTTTTTTGACTGATTCCTTCTGATCCCTCCAAAATCAATATTCATGAACGTAAATACTCATAAAAAGAAAAGCAAAATGTCACGTGAGATACCACAACATGGAAATATAGCCATCATTATAAAGTCAAGACCACAACCATCTCATTCATTCATCAAAAACATAAACTTGGACTAAATACATCTGATATGATGGCCATAAATGTCAAATCTATTTGAGGAAAAGGCAATTTTCCAAACTAAATTTGAGAAGTCGACACTATTCAATTACTGCACTGACAAGGACTATTTGAAAACATCGAGAAGCCTTAGCTCATAATCGTACTATGATAAGGTAAACGACGACATCAACACGTTCATGTCCAACATTAAGTTACGTACAATCCACACATTTAGCACTAGCTTCAGAAAGCAACATGAACAGGCTGTGATTCCTTTTCAAGAGATGTCTTGATTGCATCCAACACAGCTTGGGTCTTCCTACTGATTATTGGCCATTTTACGTCAGGCTTCAATCCAGAAGATTTGATACCATGAACTAATCTGGAGAACTCGACAACCATTAGAGCATCTTGTGGGAGGTGCGTGGAGACCATATGCTCGCTGGGTAACGGCTGCCATCCAGTAACGCGATCATTGAACCAAGAATTGGTGGCAATGGTAAAGCGAGCAGAACTCTCTTCAAACGGAATGACGAAGTCGCTGAGGTGTAGGGTTCCTTTTGTTCCAATGGCAGTCATCTCTGTTGTGAGGTGAGCAAGAAAGGAGCAGTGCAATGTTGCGATCCTACCATCTTCCCAATGCAAGGAGGCACCACAAGAGAGAACAACTCCAGCTTCATTCTTAACAGGATTGGGAAATGCAATGGCCGTTTCTGGCAAAACATAGTCGTTTGCCCATAAAATAGAGCGAATGCAGTACCAACCAGCATCACCAAGGACCCCAAGGCCATCAAGGTCAGGCTTCACCCGAATATCATTCTGAAGGAAATCAGGACTACCATAGAAACTAAATACGCTATTAATCTGCAATAAGAGCATGAATAACTTTGACCATTCTAAAGTTTTTATCAAATACAACAAGATTATAATGAAAATAAGAACCTTGGGAAAAAAAAAAAAAAAGAAAGACATTTAAAATGGTATTGAAAAACAGAATAGTTATTTAGTTCTAAAATGATGTAGAAATAGATGAATAACACCCAACATGAATTCAAAATTGCAGAAAACAAAATCCCAAATTTATTGTTTACAAATGCTCCAAACATCAAACAGCTCTAAACTCATAGATAATTGGCGCATGAGCAATGTATGCTTTGTTAAATACATTAACTTAAGATTCAGAACAAAAGTTGACCCATAAAAGCTAAAACAAATCACTTCCACAAAAAATGCAGTTTCAATGTATGCTGTACTAACAACATGCCTCAAGTTTAGGGTTGTCATTAGTTGTCCAGAGTTAGAAACTTAATTACCAAACAACTTAGTAACAACAGCCTATCAAAAATTATAAGTGAAAGAAAGTCAACACAAGGGTCCTCCAAAACTAAGCACCCCTTGCCCCTACTGATTTATCAAACAATGTTCTCCATGGTAGAATACCTACCTAAATATATAAGTTTCCAAATCCTCTATAGTCCATGTGGCGAGTTGGAAAAGATTCCTCTCAAATGAAGCAGTTTTCCCAGAGCCACCAACCCACAAGCAGTTTTCTGCATCAATTAATCTAGCAACTAGCTTGGATACAAACAACTTAACCAGAGTCTATGAATGCCAAGCTCACCACAGAACTTAGGGTTATATAAAACCTGCTGAGCCACATGATGAATATAATGACAAAGAAGGCCACTTTTTCAAAAAAAAAAAAAAAAGACTGAATCATCCTCTCTAACACAAGAAACACTGATGTAGGCATATAAGTTTAGGCAAGGGCATGTATTAGAATGGTGACCATCACACAAATTGACCGGCACAAAATGGTCTACCATAGATAAAGATTGGGCACCCCAAATAGCAATCTCCTCCCGAGAGCCTGAATGATACAAGAGAAATTCATAATAGCATAGCAGCCAAATGGGAATCCTTGAATATCTATCCTCCTACTTCTGCCTAAAATCAAATGAACCAATTATCAACATTTTGCCATTCATTGGGGTTTTTTTGTTAAAGATCCCATATTAACATTCTACTCGAAAAAGTAGCAATAGCCTTCAAGCATTGAGATCTCCCTCGTAGTTAGGGAAGAAGTAGAAGCTCCAAAAATTAAAATTATAGACAGAAAGAAGGCGAGTGACAAATGGACCTAAGATAGATGGTTTGAAATTGAGTGCTCCTCAATGATCCTTTGGATAAAACCAAAAGATGAAAGGATAACATGACAACTGCAATCCTCGCTAGAATCCACACAAAGCCTCAATTCATTGGAAGCATCTATCTTTGACTAGCAAGGTAAACCTTGGCCTGGAGATGTAAGCCATAAACTAAGTACACCAAGCCTCCAAAAATCCAAAGTGCTGAAGCATCACCAATAGGAGCACATATTACCAGATTCCTATTCTATGCCAACTTTGATTACCATACAAGCTTTCAACAACTTTGATGTAGCTATATTATGCAAGATGTTTATAGGCATAATACAATTATTAATAATACTCTTCTTTGACATAAATCAAAGGCCCCCAAAGACTTCTTCATTCTACCAATCAACACCTTATTAACCATCTTGTAAACTATGGCTCAAAGATAAATTGGTTAGTACTACTTCGATCCACACACACACTAGATCTTCTGACAACAAAAGTGTCCTTTCATTGTTGAGGTATGGTACCTAAAGAGAAGAGAACAAGTGTAACACTTGTGAGATTCAAACTAATGATATCCTAGTATCCTTAGAAGAAGAATCCAATAATACTATCAACAACAAGTGTCAATTTGACACCCACCAACAAAATCATGGCCCAAACTTCTTTCGTATTAATAAAAGCTCACATAGCACCTACCTAGGAGGGGGTGAGCAATGCTTGGGAAGAGTCTAGTATTGCTTTGAGGCAAGATGAGGGTGTATAAGTTAAGGGAGGCATCACTTTCTCTTAGTTTACATTCAAACTTTTTATAATCACCTAAAATAATGTAGGTCATATTTGCCAAACAATTTATAATATAATTTTTAATAACTTCTTTTTTTTTTAAATTCAAATTAAAATCTTAATAAATGTTTTTTTTTACTAAAACTTTATATTATCTCACATAAAGCTACTGATTTCAAAAACTAATTCTCAAAATTTTCTTTCTAAACTCACTAGTTCAATACAAATAGAAGTTTAGCTTTTTAATGTTTCAATTGTGATGCACTTTTCACATAAAGCAATTATTTTACTAAACAAAATTTGCAAATGGATATTGACTCATGTGACATTGGCCCCACCCTCCAAAATAAAGGTTCAACGTTGAAATCGAAGGAAACCCTCAATCTCATTTTAAAAAAAAAGAATTCTAATTCAACCACCTCTCACCTCTGGATGTGTCACAGCTCTCTGCATAGCAGCCATCATCATGCTATCACCATCATCGACCTCTTGTAATGTTGCCATTGCCAGACTCCAATCACGCTACCACCCGTGACCACATCTCCCTTGCCGCTCTCAGTCGGTCAAGTAAATTCCAACCCCAACCTAGGATTAGCTAACAAGAAGAAATCAAGTTAAACCAGCCCAATTGACAACCAAATAAAAACTTGTGTCTTAACCTTATTAAATAATAATTATCTGGTCACGACTAATTGTCTTAGACTAACTCCAAATGAGTTCACCCAATTCCATATTGAGGCTAAAAGCTGAAAAATTTTATCAGAAGAGTATCAAAATTAGAGGGAAATTATTGTATTGAGTGAATCCTAACCATTCTGAGTTGGCCAAAGCGATTGGGATCGGAGAGGAACTCTCGCATCTTTAATGTGCGTGGATGGTGCACCCACATGGTGCCGTCCATGAGCTGGACGCCAGCAGCCTCGCATGCATCTATTATCCGGTCAAGCTCCGCGACACTAAGTGCCGGCGGCTTCTCAAGGAGCACGTGCTTTCCTTTTCCGGCGGCAGCGACCGCCCACTGCACATGTAGGCTAGTCGGCAGCGGTATGTAGAGGGCATCGACGGCAGGATCTTCGATCAGATCCTCGTAGCTTCCGTGCACACGCGTGCCCGCCGGCAGACCGTTGTCGGCGATGAATCGGCTAGCTTTCTCGGCAGATCTGCTTCCGACAGCTACTACGACGGAGTTGGGTGCGAGATCGATGGACCGGCAAACCTTGCGGGCTATCTCCGCACAACCCAGGATACCGAACCTGATGGATTTTGCCATGTATCTGGATCTTTCTTGGCCTCGCCACAGGTATCAGGGCTAGACTAACTATCCAGAGAATGCACTTGGGTTCCTTGCTCCGAGTATAGGCCACGCTTTTAAGAGAATAACCAGAAAATGTCCGACAACAAAGCCGACTCAAATAACTATTTCATTACTAGTATAAGAAAATTATAATTGTGGATTTTATAATAAGTGCAAACCATTCAGAGAGGATCCACCTCAAGGTACATGAACGCTACCAATCGGCGAAGGAACACTTGAAAACCATACATGAAGCCAAGAAAATGGGGAATCGAACATTATATATGTGGAGGTGTAAGCCATATATGATAATAAGTTTAGGCTCACAAATATTCAATTGATTTAAATGCAAACTGATGAACTAACATGTAATACTAACGATCTCCCGTTGCCCAAAATACAGAAAAGTTATCCAAAAGCACGTGGGAGATCAGTAAAATCTTCAAACCATTAGATGATGAACAACGCAAAAATCAAATTACAAGTGCTACTGTTCCTTCATATGATGCTTCAGCATGAATGAAGAGTTTGGTCCTTCAGCCGCGTTCTTTGATGAAAGTCCGGAGGCAACCATTGATTATACGAGGAGCAGAGCCGTCACAAAATCGTTTTGCCAAATCAACGGCCTAAAGATAACAAGAGTCGGTTAAAGTTTGACTGAAACTTGGTAGGAAACAAACCAGCAAACATGATCTTTTAATGCTAACCTCATTAATGACAATCTGATGCCGTGTTCCTAGTTCTGTTATCTCAGACATGGCCATATGCAAAATACAGAGTTCAAGGATTCTTGCCCCAGGCTCGTCCTGATTCAAGCATTTAGACAAATTAACTTTGCACTTTGTAACCAATGCATCAAGCAAGATAAGTATGGAAGAAAAAATGGTCTCAATGAATTCAGAAAATATGAAGAAGCACTAGCCGAAGGCAAAACCAAAAGGGTTAAGTTTTTTCCTCGTGAAGACTCTCGGCAAACCAAACTGATTAACAAAATAAAAGCTAATACAATTACCTCAACAAAGGTCCAAAAGCCACAATACCGATCTGCAAATAAGACCAACCGACAATTTTACGAACAATTGTGCTATACCAATACGTATTGATCAAAACGAAGAGTTTCCCATAGCTGTGCAAAAAAATATCGTCACAACTTACATAAAGAAGGACGATTGCTCCAGGTAAGTATAATCAAAGTCATTAAAATATGGAACGAGTTAACATGAAGTAAGAAAACCCAGAGAATGCTTAACATTGTGATATAAGATATCCCATCAGATGCCTAAGTCAGGAAAACCAAGTTCTGAAGTGCAGAGGATACCTTCCACTTTTGAGGTATAATTTTTTCAATGATTGTGACATGTTGATTCCACTGATTGACAACTGCTCCTATGATGTCCTTGGCAAATCTATACAATAACAGATTACACAATTCATCAACCTCCTGGGCAAAACAACATAGACTGCTACATTTCTCATAGCAAATATGAACAGAAAACATGACCCAAAATATTTTCAGAACAAGACATGTGAATCCCATTTCCAGCTAAAAACACCACAAAATCATAGTCAAATATATGATTCCTATTTCTTGCTAGAGATATCACAGATTGTAACTGGGTTAAAGGTCATGACCATTCCAATGGGTGGTTATACCTTAACACAAACTTACTGTAGACCAACTTTATAGGCGCTGAAAGAACTTCTGCTTCTGAAAGAAAAGCAAGAGAAGAATCAGACCTCAAAACAACTAAGAGAAGAAAATGAAATGTCATTTGAGATGGTAAAAAGGAGAAGCATAGTTTCATAGTTATATGAGAGCTCAAAGCAAAACATACAACAGAGTATGTGCCATAAAACCACCAAGCTTATCAATCTCACGAATCAAAAACCAATAAAAAGCACTTCTAAAACGCACATGACATTCCTAGTCCCTGAAAGCCATATCCACACATAAACCAAAATTTATAGAGTTGAATGGCAGTGTCAATTGAACTTCCACATTCTTATTTGAACACCATTATGCAATGTTTTAATTTAGTTTACAAATAATATTTTTTTCAGTGTCTTTTCTGTTGTTTTGAAAAGAAAAAATTTAGAGAGGTTTAAGTTGTAGAAAGCCACTTCCCATACGTAGTTAAAACAAATTCAACCAAGCCGCCCAAACTCATTTTATTACTTCATTATTCTAATTACTAATATTCCTACATCGAAAATTTTTCATATGCAGACTTTTTGCAGGAAGTTTCACAATCAGAACATCATGTTTGGTGGCAAATATGAAGGATGGATAAGTCTTCTTCAAGTCAACATGGTTATTCTTCAAAATAAAACTAATATAAAGTCAAACAAAGCTGGAAATTAGTCAAAGTTCATTAAACTTTGTGGTTGCAGAAGCAATGTTTTTTTTTTCAAATTGATGAACCAAAAATGCTACGAGTGCTGATAGAAGATTACTTTTTAGGGTAGAGCAATGGGAGGAAATGGTGAACAAGACTTACACTATGGGGGTTTGAGGGCAAAAGGGTTAAGACTAAAATATAGAAAGGAGCTCAAGTCAGTAACCAAGCTAGTTATGCAGAATTGCTCACTTCTACTAAACTGGGTGAGGTTTGTGCCTTATGGGCTGAATTTTCTCAGCATTATAAAGCCATAAGGCCATAGCTTGAAGTGCATTTTAAAATAATCAATGATGATCCTTTATCATTCTTTAATCTTTTACGTTCCCATACGTCTATTATGAGCTGTTATACTGTCTTAAGATCATTACTTATTATCTCAAAACTCTAGTTTGCTTGACAAAATCATGATAGCAAGGTTACAAGTAAGAACTTGTTCCATCTTTCTCGACAAATTACTTTGAAGCTGGAGTTTTAAAAACTTAGAAATGTCAACATAAATAGATGGCAGAGGATAACACGACTCATTTTAAAAGCAAAATAAGATTTATGCTTAAAGTTTCTCAACTGCCTTACTACAAAGATGACTTTGTATCTAACAAAGTTATCATAGCCATTATTAATTGCTACTAAGCCACAAAACATCCCTCTATGACAAGAACATAAACAACGCATGGATGCGCTTGTTATCATTTTGTTAAAACCTGGAACCCATTTTAGTTTCAAGCAGACAGCTGCCAAAAATTCAAATTTCAGCATTTATTTTTTCTATTATTAAGAAAAAGAAAAATAATGTTACCATTAGTTGACTCCTTCTCGTTCTTTTGCAATAGCTCCTCTGCCTCTTCTTCTGTTTCCGCCTGAATAGGTTCCCCAGCAAAGCTCATGTGATCATATTGCAACAGAGAAGCCTTGTCAAAGGCATAACCAGGTACTGCACAAGAAAATTAACACACAAAATTGAAAAGATAAACAGCGAGTTTTCCACAGAAACTGACTATTCTATCAAGAAAAAAAGATAAATTAAGAACTACAGAAATACTTTAAAAAACTTTAGAACCTCAATAACAAAGAAAGAGTACCTTGCTTTGCATTCAACCTTCTGCCAAAGACAAAAAGAGGATCAGAGCCTTCCAAGCATGCAGCGTATGCTACCATACTGCAATCAAAATGAACTTAATAAAAGAATTCAAACTAGCAAAAGATGCAAATTTTTAATCAAAAAATAATGAAAAATTAACATGTGAATGGCCGACATACAGCGCGAGTTCCCTTGCAGCTCTAGGTTTACAGAACCTCCCACTCTTATCTATCTTGGAGAAAGCTCCTTTTGCAATATCTGAAGAGACTGCTACTGTTTCTAAGGTGTCAGTGGCAAAATCAGGCAGAGGAGAAACGAGTGAATTCCTGTGAAAGGGAAAAAAGGTTTTGAACTATTTGGTCTGAGAGCTCCAAGAGAATACAAAAGGGAGGCATCTGCTAGAAAAAAGAGGAAGTAAACTAATTTCTTGGATTGAGTAGAGAAGGAAAATCCAAGTTTACTTTCATGATTTCCTCTGGAAATTGAAGAAATAAGGTTTGTGATTCAACATAGGAGGTGAACTAGTAGTAGGTTATAGATGGTTTATCATTTAAACTTATCCTCAGGTTTGCAGTTTCCAAAAGCTCCTCAAGCTTACTACGAAAAAAACAATATAACATTGGATAAGTCTATCAACTCCGAAGGGGAGATCATTAACATTGTAATAGGTGTATCTTCTATTTCAAAAATAGGCTAACAAAATAGACCGTGTATCATTGTAGATAAAGACATAATTGAAAATTAATAAAATTATCATGCTAAGATCGACAAGATAACCTATATGTAAATATCCAGCTTCTAAAACTAAATCAAAGAACTATGAAATCCTATTTAAAACACAAAATGAAGTGCAATGCAACAAAAATGATATCACTAATTTAACTTTAAAGATTTCATGAATACATGCGAACCAATGAAACTTATAACAATAACACAATCAACTATAATATAGAAACGACGTGGAAATTAGAATGAAAATAGATATGTGAAGTTGAGCAATGGAAAAATAATTATTTATAAACCAACATCAATAACAAAATTAATATGTCAAATGCAAACTTAATAACATTGATAGAAGTGAAATAAGCCATATGTTAGAACAAGTAGAAAAAAAATAAAATAATACCAGTCAATAGTTGAAGCTACTTATCAAACTCATCAATCCTCACATGTATCAAACAAAAAAGTAATTTGCAATAATACTCCAACCCCAAAACAAGACATCTAAAATATGATCAAAATATAAATCATTTCATCTGTCTATATATATATATATATATATATATATATATATATATATATATATATATATCTATATCTACACACACACACACACACACACACATATATATATGTGTGTGTGTGTGTACATACATATATACATAAATATATACATACATGTATATATACATACATATATACATACATGTATATATACATACATATATACATACATGTATATATACATACATATCTCTAGTTTAACTTCAAAATTTTCATGAATGCATATGAACCAATGAAACTTGTAACAATAACACTATCAAGTAAAATAGAGAAACGATGTGGGAAATTATAATGAAAATAGATATGTGAAGTTGAGCAATTGAAAAAATAATTATTTCCAATCTCAATAACAAAACTAATAATAATCAAATAACAAACTTAATAACACTAATAGAAGTGAAATAATCAATATGCTAACACAAGAAGAAGAAAAAAATAAAATAACATGATTCTTTAGTTGAAGTCATCTATTGAACTCATCAATCCTCAATTTACCAAACAAAAAAGTAGTCTACAATAGTACTCCAAGCCAAAAACAAGACATCTAAAGCATGATCAAAATATAAATCATTTCATATGTCTATACACACACACACTAATGGTCTTAATCAAAATTATTGGGAGAAAATAAAGTAAAAACAAGTATACTAATATACATCATCTTATTTCATGATAAAAGGTAGATGTCATATGGCACTCATATTGTATCCTATGATGTAATGAATGCCAATTTGTGATAGCAATACTTTTTTGAGAAATATATTACATCATGATCTTTTTGTTTTTTCTTTAAACTCAATACTTTTCATTAGTATTTATAAGGAATAACTGAAGGCATTAATCAAACAAGAATTTATATGAATAGTTTATATTTTTTTTAAAAGATTGAGATAACACCAATCGATTAGAAAGTTGAGAAAATTATTAAACAATCATTTTTTTGTCCATTTGTTTGTTTTTAGAGGTAAATCAAGTGGAATTAAAGCAAATAAGAGTTTTGTTCCTTTTTATTACTCCACATTCATTATTGCCAACACTCTTTAGCATGTGACAATTCTTTCTTGAGTTGAGGTGCAATTCTTGAAGCAACAAAGGTAAGGTGAATAAAAGTGAAGCAATAGTGGCAAGTCACCCTTAGCATGACGGCAAAAGTTTGCTGCTTCACAAAAGGTCCCTTTCCTCCTACTCCAATAGCTCTTGCCAATCATTCTCAGCGGCAATCACTTTTCTTTTAGAGGCACCTGATGGATCCTTCGCAGGCATCCTTACCCCAACAGCTAGCAGACGACAAGTCTCATTCTTGTTGAGGAAGCCAAAACTCACACGGTAACTATTTTCCAAATGCTCCTCATCCCAGGTGATGTAAATTATTGAAGACAAAGAGATGTTTAAAGAAAGTAATGCTATCCTTCCGTTTAACCAACATGCCCGATCAAAGTCGACCATTACTAAAGTAAAGAGATGTTCCATGGTAGCTTCTAGCTCATCATCACCTGATGCTTCTTTTTGTACCTCATCATGACCTTGTACCCTAAGCTCGGTCTGCAACTAGGTTATATGTTTTTTCTTATTTGCTTTCTCTCAATCTATACTTCAAACCTCTGAGGAAAAAACTTCATAACAGTGGAATTATTTATTCTGCCTGAAAGGCTAGGATTTTGTCGATGTTAGGGTTTCCTGTGCAAACAAAAATCCCATATCTTCTCTTTTTTCGTTCTCTATTCCAGAGAGAAAGCCTTCTCCCTCATATCCATTTCTCTCTTCCTTTTCCACCTCTACAGGATTCTAGGATCCGTGGTTCTCCATATATCTTCGCCAACACGTGTTACTTGCACCCTCACATGACATGAACCATTCTCCGCGTCAACGCCTTCCATTGCTTCAGATTTTATTATATTAAAGCTATCCATTGATGATTTATCGAATGTATAGTCAAAATACAGAGGAGTCAAATGACCTACCTTACCACGTCACCAGCTTTAACCTGTCCGGTAGCGGTCTTCAACGACAGCACGGGAATAGAGGTCATCCGCGTTGGCGATTCCTCGACAAGGATCACCGGAAAATCGGTCTGGAGCCCATTTTGACCTCCACCATTCGTCGGAGATGACAGCGAGGACTGGCATCGGACCACGCGCAAGCTCGAACTTGTGCGAAGAGAGTAGCACGAGGTGCTGGCGGCCGAAACGCAGCACAATGGCATTGCAAAAAGGGGCGAGTTTGCGAACTATTGTTTATTGGTAAGAGATGCACCAGTATTGTAAAGTCTTTGAACACTTCAGGTAGGAACTTCCCTTGTGATTGTGATAAGTATTAGAAATATTAAATTAACTAATAAAAATATATTTAAATATTGTTATTATTAAATGTTTTAGTAAAACTTATTTAATAAAATAATTAAAATTATTAAATAATATTTTGATAAAAGATTAAAGAGTTTGTTTTATATTTTTTTTTTGAGAAGTATAATTATTTTTATTTCTTTTGTTTTTTTTTTTTTGAAAACGTGTGCCACAAAATTAGATAGAATAGATGCTTTGAAATATATTTTTATAAAAAATGAGTTTACAAATACCTAAATAATATGAGTATAATGTGTAAGTTATAAAAGACTAGGCTTACTAAAATGTGGTGTGTTTGGTAAATGCTGGTAGTTAAAAACTTGTAAAAAGATTCAAATAGACCACAAGATGGTCCAATAGAGTCAAAACAAAATGTTCTAAAAAAGCCATAAGCAATTCAAATCAAAAGGGTTAAACATAGCAAAAGCATAATAAGAGAAATTACAATAAAACTTATTCAATGAACCTAACTCACTTCAAATATTTTGTGGTAGACTCTATCATAGCAAAGGAATTTGCTTAAGTTACCAAGTTCACAAAAGATTGAAGCTTGAGGTAGAGGAAGAATATAACAAAATATGTCGCCCAATAACAGATTAGTTTGTCATTGTTGGTTTGAGAATTTTGATGACATGTTGATAAAAAGGTGTAGTAAAAAACATATTTAGGCTTGAGATTATGTTTTATTTTTAGCCAAGGGAGGATCATCTCCTTAGTAATGACTACTGAGCCATTTGAAGAATTAAAAATGAATAGATATTTAAATTTTGAGAAATGTGGAGACAATTTACAAATTTCCTAAAAAGCATTAACAATTTAATCATATTATTAGATGATTTAATTAAATCATTACAAGGAATCCTTGAAAAGCAAGATCTATTGTTAGATGGTCTACTAAATTAGTTGATAATTATTGGACTATTAATTGAATGATTTGATGGTTGTCCATGGTTTTGATGACTTCTAGGATATGAATAATAGCACTAAGAAATAGTGGCCTAATCACCTGTTGGATCCAATATCCACGGTTTGATGGACATTTCGATAATGACTATAATTTTTCTCCTTAACATACGCTTAATATTAGATCCTTCGTTGGATGGTCTGATAATCATTGAATGGTTTGATACCCATTTGACACAAATCTTATTTTAATTTAAATTTAATAGAGGGTATTCTAGTAATCTTCTTATTAATCTTTGTTATATTGTATAGTGGATTGGATGGTCTAATCACTATCTGATAGAACTTAATGTTTATAGTTTATCTATCAAACAATAAATTAGATGATCTAATGGACATTCCAACAATGCCTTGGAAATTCTTTTTAGATCAAAACTCATTAATAGATAATTTAATGAATGCATCAAATGATCCAAAAGGACTGAAATGTATATGTTACTGATAGTCATTCCAAGTTCCTCAAGGATTAAACTATAAGTTTTGAAATTCTAATTTTAAAAAGATAAATCAATTAAAAAAATGTTTCATTGAAGTGATTGTTACATTTTCGTGGAGTATCTTCTCAATGAGATCAAGATAAATCAAGTGTTAGCATGTCTTCAACCAACCAAAACATCATTTTCAAACCATCTTCTACCAACAACTTGTGCAAAATTTGTGTGCAAGCAATGTTGAAAGCATGCAAAATTTGTGCATGTAGGGTTGTTCATATAAGAATTAGTGTGCCACCTAGCAGAAATTTGCAAGAGTAGTGATTTATGATCAAATGTCATGTATCATATGGAAATTTAAATATTAAGTATTTTATAATAAAAAACTGTTCTCTCTCAAGTGGTGAATGAAGACATTTAATCTTTTTAGGGTAAAATCTTCCTTTTTTCTTTCTTCTTAGTTTATTTTTCTCTCATTCTATTATTATAACTCTAAACCATGGTGTATTATGAGGGCTTGGAGTATGAAAACTTACAAAAAGATCATTTTTGTTTGTTTTAGAGAGCTTTGATTCAATGCCAATGGTAAGGGTCAAGAACAAAAAGAGTTGAGGAGCAAAATAAAAGAGAATTAGGAGATTAGAGAGGCTTCAATCAAGATGATTGTGAGAATTATTTTACCAACAAACTTAAAAACATAGGTAACTCTATTAACCCAATAAATATAAGTGTTAATAGAGATGATGTTAAAAGAACAACCCCTTTTGACAATAAATCTAGAAGATAAACCACCAATTAAGAAAAAATATTTCTAATCCAAAAGATACTTTGAGATAAGGGTGAAGACTTCATTATTTATCTTATCTCTTTAATGATTGAGAATAAATAACTTCCATTCAAGGAAGACGTTAGACTTGATCTACTTATTTATGATGGTATAGTGAAATGCAAAAAAAAATTAGATTCCTAATTGGAACATTTGAATACATACTTCTCTCTATATGACTATTCCTCAACCAACAAGGTAATGTATGCTTGATTAAAGATTATAAGTCATGCATTAGCCTAGTAGTATGCACACTTTAGAATTGCTCTAGTTATAAAAATAACATAGAATTAATTTAAAAAATTAATTTGAGAAGAATTTTATCCTATAGGTTTCATGGAAAAAAAGATGAAGAAAGTGGCATAGTCTAAAACACTGATAAAAACAAACAGTGTAAGTATATATCACTAAATTTTGACAATAATTTGTCAAATTAAAGATACCCATTGATGAGTTATAGACATTATCTAAATATATCATAAGTATGTATGATCCTATTACTATAGAATCAGCATTATTCCTTGTACAATCTTTGCTACATGTTAGCACATTTATAATGAAACATCAAAAAGACAAGTAGTTTAAATATCAAGAGGACTAGTATTAACCTAACTAAGTGATAAAAGAGGAAAGTCTTATAAGGATACACTTGAAGACTACTTCTCATCAAGCCTTTATCATTTAGGGTGGATTTAGAAAAACTCTAAAGTAAAAGTTAAAAGATAATGTAAGATAAAATTTGTAATCACTTAAGAATATATTGATGAAGTTGTCTGTGAAGTGGCCCATTTAGATATTTTTCAGATCATATTTGGATGTTTGTACTTGTTGGATCAAGATACTATATACTATTGTCAAGCTCAACAATATTAATTTACAAAGGATGATAGAAATTTATTATAATGTAGGACAAGGAAAAGATAATAATAGATATTATTACTATTAGCCAAATAAAGTTATTAGTAAATGTAAGCTAAAACTGTATTACTATTAATCAGACCTAAGAAACAAGATATTGTTAAAAAAATATAGTAATCTCCTAAGACTAATATAAGAGATATTAAGAGATTATTCTATATTATTTCATGAACACATAGGGTTACTCCCAAAATGTGTTGTGGAGCAAGAGATTCAAATTTTGTTTGATTCAACATTTCTAAACATAAGTATGTATCATACTTCTATAGTTAAAAAATGAAGAGATTAGGAGGCAAGTCACAAAGTTAATCAAGAATAAAGTACTTAGCTTAATAACTCACCATGTGGCTTTCTAGTGAACTAGATATCAAAGAAGGATGGAGGATGGCATATATATGTAGATTATCAAGCTCTTTAAAAATCATCATTAAGAATGTTTCATCTATAAAGAATTTATGATCCCTTAGACTAGTTAAAACATGCATAAGTAATCACAAAATTAGATTTCAAAGCAGGATATCACCAAATATGAATTATAGGAGACACTTGGAAAATAGTTTTTAAGACCCAACAAAGATTGTATGAGTGGCTAGTAATGCCATTTTGGTTGTGTAATACTCCAACGATATTCATGAGACTAATGAATGCACATGACTTCGAGAGTCATGATGATATTACTGAAGAATGTCTGTACCAGAACATTTTTGGTTCGCACTTTGGACAGTTAGCAATAATCTTTCTGTGGACGTCTGGAAATCTGTTTCATGTAGCTTGGAAAGGAAATTTTGAGTCATGGATACAAGACCCATTACATGTAAGGCCTATTGCTCATGCAATTTGGGACCCTCATTTTGGGCAACCTGATGTAGAAGCCTTTACTAGAGTAGGTGCTCTCGATCCAATGAATATCGCTTATTCCGATGTTTATCAGTAGTGGTATACAATTGGATTATGCACCAATGTGGATCTTTATACTGGAGCTCTTTTTCTATTATTTCTTTCTGCTATGTCCTTAATAGCCAGTTGGTTACACCTACAACCAAAATGGAAACCAAGCATTTCATGGTTCAAAAATGCTAAATCTCGTCTCAATCATCATTTGTCAGGACTTTTTGAATTTAGTTTCTTGGCTTGGATAGGACATTTAGTTCGTGTTGCTATTCCCAGATCCAGGGGAGAGTATGTCAAATGGAATAATTTCTTAGACATATTGCCATATCCTCAAGGATTGAGACCCCTTTTTATGGGGAAATGGAATTTTTATGCTCAAAACCTCAATTAGAGTAGCCATTTATTTGGTACTACCCAAGGGACAGGAACTGTCATTCTAACCCTTATTGGTGCATTCCATCCACAAATGCAAAGCTTATGGCTAACTAATATTGCTCATTCTTCACTATTATTTAGAGAATTTTGTGGTAGCATATTTTACAACATTTTTATTTATAGTAATACTTTTTACGAGCATATAAAACATTTAAGGAATGTACTTTATGCCCCTAAAATCCCATCAACTAAATTTGAATATGATGATATGTGAGTATAGAAAGGATACCATTTATATTTAGGTTTTCAAGTTAACGATAGTGAAATAAATATTGATAAAGAGAAGATTAAGACAATTTAAAAATAGCTTAAACCTTAAAATAGTAATAATGTCAAGAGTTTTCTTGGAGTCTATTAGTACTTAAGAAAGTTCATTAAAGAAATTTCTAAAACAATAACACCATTTCATGCTCTTACTCATCCACACATAAAGTTTGAGTGGATAAACCTACAACAATAAACATTTAATAGTTGAAGCTGATAAGTTGTAAAGCACTACCTTTCGCTTTGTCAAATCTATAATGCTCATTTAAGATTTAAGTAGATGCATTTAGGTATGCTATCAGGGCAATTCTAATTTAGGAAGGCCAACAGGTAGCTTATCATTCTAAATTACTACAAGATGCATAAAAGAACTATCAAATCTATGATAAAGATCTTCTAATTTTATACAATTCATAAAATATTAGAGGTCATACATTCTTTGCAAAGAAATTATAGCACACTCAGATCATCAGTCACTCCAATATTTATAGACTCAATCAAAGCAACAATAACCACAGTACATAAAGTGAATGTCATACATACAACAATTTAACTTAATTATTAAATATAAGAAGGACGCTCATATCAAATTTGTAAATATGCTTTCTTGACCCCATTTAATCTTGTTATGTTGAACAATTATTATGCAAATACATCTTGTAGAATTTGTTGAGTGTGCTACAAAATATAAAGATGACCTTGATATTAAAGGAATTTATCAAGAAGTTAAATGACATCAACAATTTGAGTTTATAATTAAAAATGACTTGCTTTATTGAGAAAAATAGTTGTGTACCCAAGTTTGTGATCAATAATGGTGGATAAATAAATCCTACACTTCTAGAGCACCTAGATGCTTTAGAGTGTAAAAAGCTGTCCTAAATTGTCAAAGGCATGCTTATTGGCTGCACATGAAAAATGTTGGGAAGGGTGTAAACTAGTACATCAAAATTATCAAATCATAATAGAGACTTTTTATGCCACTACTAGCACCAATGAGACCTTAGAAAAGTATCTCAATAAATTTTTTCGAAGGACTATCAACAACTCAACAGGGACATAACTACTTATTTGCAGTAGTAAATAATTTTTTAAGATGGTTATACTAATGCCATGTAGACAAGAGATTACAAGTGAACAAATTGCTCTCCTTTGCTTTTGAAATATATGGCTATATTTTGGATTTTTTTGTCATCTATAATATCAGACTAGGATACTCATTTTTTGAGTAAATTTTAGAATGACATCAATAAGTCCTTTTATGCATGCTGATGCATCAAATAAAGAATTTGAAAATGAATTGTCCAAGAATATTACATGCAATGATACTTTAAAATTAGAGAATGATAATTTAAGAAAAGAAAATTCTTTACTAAAAGAAAAACAAACAAATTTTGATTTACTTTAAAAAGAAATGCATGATCTAAAGTTAAAGTATGCTAGTTTATTTTCTCATGTATCTAATTTTAATCTTTGACATGTACTTTTATGTGCTACTTCATTCAATTAGGTGAAAATAGTAATAATTACTTGAATACTTCACATGTGTTTAAACATATTTTATCTTACAATCATGTGATAAGAAATAATATATATTTACATGATAATTATATATTGGAAAAAACATATATCTATGTGTACAATACATCATCTATTCCTTCTTTGAATACATATAATTATCAAATTAAACCTAATATTGTATGTTATTATTATTCTAAATTTTGACATCTTACATTTGATTTCTCAAATCCATAAATCTAAAGTATAATAGATATGAGTGAATTCCTAATGAAACAAACTTTAAAATATTTCTAAAAAAATTACAACATCCACATCTTACCATTATTAAACCCAAGATGGTTTGGTTTCTTAAATTTACAATTTAGGTAGCTTTGTAAGTGTGTCTCCATATCTTAGAACTTATGGAGACAAGCCTTTTTTGTGAGTTTTTGTGAATCACTTACAAATTGTTTGTGATCCTTAGCTTATTCAACTTAGGTTAGAAGTTCAAATCTTTCTAGACTTACTTTGTATTGGTCAATATTAATCATTAAGAACTTGTTAGTCAATGTAGACAATTGTTGCATGATAAATTCAAATATTATAAGTAAGTTAATACCATAGTTCTTTCATGAGATTTTTTAAATAAATATGATTAGATGCTCCTATGATTTCTCATTGAGAATTAAAATGCTACATAGTTTATGAGATTATAGTTAAATCAAAATTGACTAATTCCATAAAAAATGTTAGGTTATGTTAGTCATTAACCTAAAAATGACCTAAACATTTATAGATTTTTATAGATAACTTATCTTAATGATTTTAGACACAAAAATCTTTAGTTTAGGTGAAAAGAAATATGAATTTGTGATTAGGATTGATTTTTTTTAAAATTTACTTGAGTTAAATTTTAGAAGAAAAAAATGACAACATTCATAAGTATTGTTAAATTGATTAGAAAATTAGAAAGATAAAATAATTTTAATTTAATGATAATGAATTTTTTAAAAAATAAATATTTATATAATTATTATAAGAAATAGATAATATAACATCAGTTTATATATCCCATTTAGAAAAACTTGTAGAAGTATATAAGAGAAAATATGAAATATTACATGTAAGATATTGACCTAAAAATGATATGATAATTAGTATATATTTAGAGAAAATTAATTTGATTTTTGAAAAGTAATATAAATTTGTGATTATTCATGCTTTTTTAAGATTTATATTAGTTATTTTCATTTGAATAGAAAAAAAACAACTGAAAATTTTATTAATTTCATTAGAGAATTAGAAAGATTAAAACATATATGTTGTGTTCAACGAGTTAGTGAAAGAATTTAATTATTAGATGGAGTTGTTGATGAACTTGAAATGAAGAAAAGAAATTAAATTAAAATTTGAAAAAAGCTAATCAACAACTACCTTAAGTTTTGTAGTATAAAAAATCATAAGAATCAATTGAATGATATGCTAATAAAAAAATTCATACATGAGTTTTTATGAAAGAAATTAATCAAGTACATTTGTATCTTTCATAGAGCTTATATTTGTTGAAGAAGCCCTTAAGGGTGTAGGTTAATGTCATGAATTAATAGTTAAATAAACTTCAGAGAAATTAAGTATAAGAATTAATTCTTATGCTTGATGATCAATAATTGATTTGAGCTAAATGGGTATTCAAGAATAAAATATATAAAAAAGAAGTAGCTATTACAAACAATTTTAGGCTTATTACTAAGAGTATATAATCAACTTTATCATTTTACAAAATCATAGAAATGTAATATTTTACTTTATTATATATTATATCAATAAAAGATTAGTAGAATTAGAAGGTGTACATTTAAAGAAAGAATTGATTTATATATTTGCAAGATCTCTTCAACGATATAATACAAATTGCATAACTTACACATTTCTTTTGATGGTGTCAAAGGGAAAGAATGATTATAGTTTAGATAAGTGAAGGAGAGCATGTCAAGGTAAGGGAGAGTATATATATTTCAATTTTAATACCTCTTATAATTTCTTAAATATATATTTTTATTTATTATATTTTTATTTTAATACCTCTTATCATTTCTTAAATATATGTTTTTAGTTGCTATATTTTATCTAAATATTTATATCCAGTCATCACAAATGAGAGAAATTATTAAGTCATCTTTGTGTTTGATGAGTCAAGTCTTAAATATTTAATATTTTATTATAATTGATTTGTTTAGTATGAAACATGTTTACTTATAAAGAACAGACCATGTATTTTTAAATATGATGAATTAGTGACTTTTAAAGTACCTTGGAGTGTTTATTAAGCTTCAAGAATGAAAGACATACACCTTAAATTTGAAAAGAATTTTCTTTTATTATAAAATAAAATGTTAGTTTATTGATTATTAATCATAATGTACATCTTGATATTCTTATCAATTTCAAATCCTACTCAAGTATCTTATTGTTCAATCTTCTTGATTGAGAAAATATATAAGTTTCATTTTTTAATCCCTAATTTCTTTAATAGTTAAATCTATAATATGCATCCTTACTAAATTTCATGTTAAATGTGAAACTTTAGTTAAATTAAGAAAAAAAATAATTGTGATGAAATTTTCATATTTAAAAAAGTAAAATATCTTAGCCACATCCCAAGCATGGGTTGAGCACAAAGCTCTTGAGCCGAGCAGCTCAAGTGGGCATTTGCAATGCATCAGGTCAGGAAACAATTGGAACCAAATTAGGTCGAGCCTAACCTTTGTCCTAATGCAATCGTGAACTAGCTAGGGTAAGGCAAATGATATAACTAAGCTAAATAAAATTAAATATGCCAAGGGGTCGAGTCAGACCCATAACCAAGTATTAATTTATAAGCATACGAATGGGCTCAAATGACAAAATCTTTGATACCAAGGTGGCCAGCCATGTTCAGCTCAAATGATAAGTGCATGGAAGTTCATATAAAGACAAAAACTAGCTTATATTATGACAATATGGGACTATATTCTTCCAACAACTTAGCGCTTAATTCATGCATGAATTAACACCATTCAATAGTGCATTTTCATGATCACACGATGTTGATTATGTATGCTTTATTATATAGTAATCATGATCCATCCAACTATCCATTTGATGAGTCAATCTAACGATGATAATTTATTCCACTTTATTTCATATGATTTGTCCTTGATCTGAGGGCCCAAGTCTCTCGAATATGAATCCTATGATAGAGATCATTCCCTCATTTATCGTGGATGAATCAAAAGATTCAAATATCATCTGACTTGATTGAATGGTCCAGATTTAATCTATCTTTATTGTTGATGAATCGAATGATTCAGATCTCATTCCATATGATTAGACGGCTCAAATCTAATCTTTCTTGACCTAATGTTTCAAAGTCATTTACTTTTATAGTGTTTGATCGGATGATGAAAAACTCCTCCTAGTAAATCTAATGGTTCATGTTGATCACGCCTAATGGCAAATTTTTTAGCCATTATATGTGCCAAGATAACTGGCATTCTGGAAGAATTTTTTTAGCCATTACAGTCTTTGATGTCTGTAACTTATTTCATTCAATATTAATACTCTTTTGTCCTTGTCCAATTCGTGCAGATTTGATAATAAAAAAAAATTACATATAATTTGAATAGTAAACTGTCATTCAAGACTTCGATTAGGAGTCTTTTGCAACCTGAATGTTAGACTGCAATGTGGTTTTGACGGAGAGTAATTTTTTAACTGCGTAGGTATGTTGTACGACCCATTTTCTGACGTTTCTAAGCAATTGTACAATATTTCATCCTGTGCTATCATTTTAATGGCATAACAAGAGTCCAATCGAAGAACTCATAATGTGGCAGGCGTGCAGAAGAACTCATAATTTCTACTACATGAAACCTAGTACAAGCAATCGAAGAACAGAACAGATTTCGATCTAATGTGGCACATTTCAAAATGGAAACAGTTCTAGGTTGCGAGGAGGATTGACAAATATGAAGTAGAGGAAAGATTAACCCTACTCATAAACTCTCATCATGCAATGCGGATGACGGCACCGGAGACCGACAGATGTCACATTATGCCTTAGGCGACACCAAAAGGGGCCCCGGGTCCAGATCCTCCACTTCCGCCTTCTGCAATTTCTGCAGGGTTGAGGGCATGGCATCGTCTTGGTTGTCGGCGGCAGAAACGATGGTCACCTCGGGTGGGAGAGGCGGAAGGGGAGGGTAGAAGGTGGGGCCCTTCCGCTTGATATCCCAGGGCTGCGTCTTCTTCGGTCTCGTCTTCATGTGATGTGCGGTGGCCTTCTTCTTTGGCCTCGATGAGCACTCTATCCGGGCCTTCCAAGGAATTCTTCTTCCTATTCTGATGTCTTCTCCTCTCAGATATTGCAATGCTGGAGGAATTCCTGATCCGACAACCATTAGCACCGCCGCCATCAACGCCGCTGCCGTCTTCCGCCGCTGCTTAGCCAAAAGAACAGCTGTGCCTCCCGTTTTACACCATTAGGCAGACGGGATGGATAAGGGGATAGAAATCCAACGGATGAGCAAAGCCGACGATGATATGGTAAACTATGTATTTAAAAATAAAATGATAAATTACTTGTACTATATCCAATTTATTAGTTCGCCCTTGCAATTATATCAAAAATATTTGATTCTTATAAGAGCGTTTTAATAATTTATTTGAAGTATCTTCATCTGTAATTTTTTTTTTCTGAGAGCATTTCACAATCAACACATTTACAGAGATTTATATGTGCATGCTCTCTCTTAAAGAATAGTGACGAGAGTTTTTGAAACTCTTGATATGTAAATGAAAAATATTTGGGAGCAAAATGGTAAAATATGATTCACTAGATTTATATTTCATCATTTGTGCTACCTAATGTCATCTTGCCATTGGTTCCACTCATTCGAATTGTTTTAAAGCAAAATAATAAATTCAATGTAATTAATATTTTAAATTTAAAAATTTGTGATTAAAATGCTATTGATATTTTATTGTCATAGAAAAAAATTAATTATTATACTTTTATGTTTATAAACAAATTAGATTTATATTATACATGTTAGTCAACTAAAAAACTCTCTTGTTTAATCAAATTTATTATTGTGAGAATTAAATGAATAAAATGTATATTGTTATTTATATTGTGATTTATGTTTGAAAATTTGTTTCTGGTGATGCTCTTGATCATTATTATTAAATTACTAAATATTCAAAACATTTGAAACAAATATTGACATTGTCACTCATCATGTTTGTAACAATGTTTTAATAATGATTAAAAAATATTATTAAAATATATCAGTAAAATATAATAATATTTTATAAATTATAACTTAAACATAATATTTCAAATAAATGAGAATACTGAATTATTTATAAAACAAAAAAAAAAGATTAAAGAACTTGAACTTTTTTAAAAAATTGGGTCTCATATAAGACATCTAAGGTGAGTCACAATTACATGCTGTATCAAGAAAATCTAATGACAAACACTTACAAGATCCCATATCTAAGACAACGCCATATTCTTGTAAATAAAGTTGTGAACATGATTAAAAGATTAATTAAAGTGCTATTAAGAACAATTCCAAAGTGTCATGAGCAAAACTAAAAATGAATTGTAAAATTGTAAAAGATGACCTCTATTAAGTGTTAAGGTGACTTAAAAAAATAAGAACAATTTATTGAAGATATCACGAGATGTCTCAAGAGATTGCTTAATGATGTGAAGGAGAGATGCTATGCTACCAAGTGAAATGTTAATGCAAAACCACCAAGACAAGTAGAAGAGCCAAAAGTTAGAGACATTTATTAACTCTAGAATATTATGATTTACTTGAATAAAGTATCATAAGTCATCGTGGGTCATTGCATTTAGAGTATATTAATTATTGATTTATGACCAATGAAGTCAATTGTGTCTAATATTAGACAAATTAACCTTTATAGGAGGATTAGTTTTGATCATTTTGCTAATCTTAAGATTTGTTGTCTTTTCTAATTGGTTGGATCTATTTCTTATTAACATTTTCATGTGCCCAAGGTATTTGTTTTTTATTTACAAGAGTTATAAACTCTATTGAGTCTTATAATGTCATGCCTTACTAGATCAAATAATAAAATAAACCCAATAATATACTCCAAAATATTAAAAAAACTAGGTTAAAACATAGTATATAACAAAATCTTGAAAATATAATTTTAAAATTTAATGGAGGTGACATAAAACATTACAATTCTATAAGTCACAATAAATAAATCAACTCAACAAATAACGCTATGCAAAATCTCAAATCTATTAAAAGCTTTCTCAAAAGTTGTAGTAGTATTCTTATACAGCAATATATTACAAAACACATAGATATAACTCTTATATACAAAAATTCTTATATAGCTCTCTCTCTCTCTCTCTCTCTCTCGGCCCTACGCCATAAGCCTTTAGGTACTCTTTACTTTGTGAACATCTATGTCTTAAATTATAATGTAAGTGATAAGTATATTATGTTTAACAAGTAATTAAATAGTTATAAAAAGATAAAATGATATAAAATGACATATTTAGCAAGTAAATAACAATAAGAGCATAAATATGGATACATGACAACAAAAAAGTACATAAAATGTGCTAAAATTGTTACATCTATGGTATTATATATCATGCCCATGTATGCTTATAAACATCAGTTGTACTAATATCATTTAGTACTCATATCATCTTTTTTTTTATTTTATATATTTCATAATATTTTTTTCTTTCATCTTTTCTCTTTTCTAAGGCTCTAATTCCTCATATGACTATTTTTTTTATTCTATAGGATCTCATATCATATCATAACATATTATATCTTTATGGTATTAATTATATTGTTAAACCCTCACTCACAACTAGCCAAGATATTGAATCATCTCTCTTTTATCTATCACCACCCTATGTTAGAGTATTAATAGAAATAAGTTTTTGCTTATCATTACTCTATACTAAATTATCAATAAAAATGAGAATAATGTATAATATCATCTCAATCATAAAACCTTTGTGTAACACCACCATTTACAAAAGTATTAATAATAGCAACATCTCTGTCTATCATCATCCTATATAGAAGTGCTAACAATAACATGATTGATTATGAGACATCATATACTTACGAGATATAGTGATGGATAAATCTAGACATTTTCCTATCTTTTCATCTTTCTCATAATCATAACTTGTGCATAATTAATCAATGTCATGTAGTAGTATGCACACATCACACTATGTCTCTTAATGATGTTTTAAGATAATTAGTAATTAATTTATTTATATTATAGCTATATTAATTTTTCTATTTGATAACTCTAAGATGACTCTTTAATAGCTTTTATTTTTTCTTTATCTTTTATTTTCATTACTTGGACAAAATCCATTTAAGTTCTCATTACATGCTTACTTTTCAATACAAAGCAATCACAAATTCTCGAGTTTATTTTAAGTTTCCCTTAATTTCTAAAACATTACATGCTTTCTTTGTTAAAACATTCATTAAAACGCCATATAAATTCCTAAAATTCTACTAGAAATACTATTTATAGCCTTTCAATGTATAATATGATATATTTTCTTGACATTACATGCTAGTGAAATGGATGAACTATCCCAAACACTTAACACCTCACTTAAAGCTCAACATATAGAACATTCGAAATTCACGTATCATATGTTTTCTTCAAAAAAATGTGTTCTAACAACTTCCCTCTTTCTATAGCCTAAATGTATAATATGTTAAAAAATGTGTTTAGTTTTCATAGGAAAGAGTAAAACTTAAATAGAATCTTGTACTTCCTATTTGTTAGCACTTAACTCACCATACATTTTTAATCTGCGTATAATATGTAAGGCACAAATGGTGACCACAACTTCATCTAATTCGATCCACTTCTTATCTAATCAAAACCCAACTCTTGAGTTGCTCAAGCTACATCATAAAAGCACTATAAGAAAATAAAATCACTACTCAAATCATATCTTTTTACTTGATCTTCTACATTAAAATGAATTTGGCTTTCTTAAGCTTTTTTCCCTTAGAGTTTCATAGAGGCCCTTATGCAATTCTATAAGAAAATCCTTTGCTTATAATACCTCATAATGCACTTCTTACAAATCTTTAGCTCATTCTCCTCCTTTGCTCTCTTGAACTCCTTTCTCCACTCTCTCTTTTAAAGATTTCTCAAGCAACTTTCTCAATAATTAACTAGGCTTAGGGAAAGGATTTAAATAGCCCTTTATAAAAATCAAATAGTTTAATAGAAACTTAATTCTTTGAAAAATTCTAGAAATTTTAGTTAAGTTTCAAAAGTTATAATTTGTATAGTAATAAGTTTTCATGTGAGGCTCTTCTTAGTAGTATGCTCAAGAAAACATTTTAGTTGCTAGAAATGTAGCACATGTTTCAATATATATCAAAACTTGCCAATTTCTCAAATATAAATCTGCATACAACCAAAACTAGTATAACATACTCAAATACTGATGTATTTCATATTTAAATATTAGACTATAACATATATTATCCATAGGGAGTATTTTTTTGCAAAAAAAAGATGATAATATTTAATATCTTCTTACATCTTTTTCTTGTTTGCCACATTTTTTAGTGAATTACTAAGCATGTTGATTCTTTAGTGGTATGACCTTCTCCATTAAATAATGTCATGGCTCTACATGAGTACTTTGTGAAGATAATGGTTGTAGCAAGTTGTCATCCTTTTGCACTTAAAATTGACTTATATTACACATAATGCAATCTAAGAGTGGATGGATCATTTCTTAGGTATTAAAGAATTTTGATCTTTTATGCAAAGACCAGCTCAAGGATAGAAAAGGACAACCTTCCTTTTCAACATTTAAAGGCAAAGCCAAAGTAAAACAAAGCTTGAGTGGATATTCAGAAGACTTCAAAGTAGTTGTTCATCCTTCAAATTTAAGTAAAAAACAAATTTGAGGCTAACATTTAAGATTAAATTAGATTCTTTAGGATATGTTATAAGAGTTATTCCTATTGTAATATCTCAAAATGAGAGCAAATAATTTTAATGAATTTTAATTTATAGGATGGTGAAATGAAGAATATTAAAAAATATTAATGAATCTAAAAAGGGATGGGTGGTAAAATTGAGCAAATATAAATTATTTTAATTAAAAAATATTCTATAAAATTTTTGAAATTTTTTATAATTATTAGAGAATATTTTAAGATTAGCATAAATAGATCGTACAGTACAATATTGTGATCATATAATATTATGAAGAGAGAATTCTTAATTGAGTGCATCATTTAGTATGACATTTGAAGATTATAAAGTAATAATATGATATTAGGTAATCATTCATTACCATCAAGTGAGAGGAAGAAGTATGAGGCTATTATATATATATATATATATATATATATATATATATATATATATATATATATGAAAGTTGGATTGTTGTAATACATGTATGACTAGACCATTGTGCAAGTACACTTTTCTGTATAGAACAAAGCATCACCTAAATGGTTGGATTAGACAATCAGACAATATATTATATATAAATACAAAGTAGAGATTGTTTATGTATGACCAAATAAGAAGAAAAACTAAAATCTAATGAATTGAGTAACAAATAAATACATCATATAGTATGACATGGGAAATCATGTAAGTATGTTGTGAAGTTAAGAATACTATTGTACATGAAATTGCCAATTTATAACATATACATGTATGACGATGAAACCATATAAGTATGATTAGAAAAAATTATGGCATATGAAGTTAAAAATTAGCATTGTATGGTACAAAATGAAGCTATCATACAATATGACAATATATAACTTAACATTATCGAATTTGAAATGACCATCGATTACATAAAGCATCACTAAAAGGATTCAATTGATGACAAAGAATCAAAATGTGAGAAGGAAAGAAGGTAAAGGGTCATTCATAGCCATTAGAGGGAGATGAATGGTTATGAATGTAAAAAGGTCATTGGTTGCATATGAAACTAAGTGAAGTCAAGAAGTTGGAATCTCTCCAGTTAGAGTTGTGTGCACACACTTTGCTCAAAAATGTGAAAGCACACAAACACAAAAAATTTTATTCATTAACAACTATTTTACAATGAGAGAGCCTCACCTATTTATAGATGAAGAAGAGCTTAATACATGAAAAAAATAAAAAAAAATAAAAATACACCTTTGGAAAATGTCATAAGCATAGGGAAAAAGGGGAAAGATAATATTAGAGTCAAATTACTTGAGAATCTAAATGAAATCTTTAAAATTTCATAACATTAACTCTAAGTAGGTCAACCATATTAAATTTAAAAAATTAAAATACATGAAAAAAATTATGACATAGGAAAAATTATGTAATCATGTAACATGATGATCGGACATCAATAATGATGCCACTAGGATGCCAATAGTGGATGAAAAGAATGATGGCAATTGGTGGTGATCAGAGGGTGGTAACTGATAGGCAGCCAAATAATGATCAGCTATAGGGGTGCAATGAAAGTCCCAGTGATGGTGAGAGACTAAGTGATGTTGGGCAATTAGGCAGTAATGATCAGGAGCAGTAGACTATCAAATGATGATGAACAATTAATGATAGCAGTTTAAGCATGCACAAGATCTGACGTCAATGATGACATATTTTATTATGAAATATTTTGGACAAATAGAGCAAAAATTGTGAAGATAAGCATAAGGGAAAATAAAATATTATAGTTAACCCCTATGATTGAAAAAAATGACTGATTGAAATATGATTTGTACAATTTTGAGTTCAAATAGGATTGGTGCAATGTCAGTGAGTTTATATTTGTGAGTTAACACAAGATGCTCCTATGTCAAATTGGTTAATTTTAATGATTATATAAAGCTTTGAAAACACAATTTCTTTGTTCTAGTTTATAATGTGGGACTAAACCAAGCATTGTTTTTGTGATATGCTTCTAATTTGTAGGACTAATCAGAGATGTCTTACAATTTTGTGATTGAATGATACTGATCTTATATGTTTTTATATAATACCTGATCATATCCTTCATTTGATCATGTCATTTTGTGATCACACTCCTTATTCTTTTTATGCATGAGATCTAAATCCAACTCTTCAATCATGACTAACATCTAATTGTCCTAATCAAATTTAATTTCTAAACAATTGTAGTCAAATCTGATCCATACGATTGCATTGTTTTTGCAATTAAACCATCCTCAATCATTTTGATCGAACGACTCCTACACAATCTTTTAAATTTTATGATATTTTATTTAAATATTAATTAAAAAATTAAATATACAAATGAGCAAAGCTATAATGACTAATTTGTCTATTTGGTAAGTGCTTTAGCCACTAAAAAATGTCCACAAATAAGATACTTTTTGAACATCCTGGATAAATGAAATTTTATGCATTCTAAAAAAAAATTTAAGCCACAATATTCAATCCATTAGCATGCCATTCTTATCATCACTTCCAAACACTGCTATGCCCTTTGGTCGTCAAGCTCGTGAATTTTTTTCTTATCAAATCAACTAAGTAATCTATTTTTTTATTCCTAATTGATTTAATTAAGATACTTGTGTCGTGTTAATCATTTCAACAAACATAAAATTTTGTTCTTGATAATTTTTATTTTATGTTGTTGAATATTTTTCTTTTATTATCATTTCATTATGTCTGTTGTAGCTTATCCCGTTTATTTTGTTTTAAGGTCGTAATAGCCTATCTCATTTATTTTATTTTTGCGAGAGTTTAGCCTATTTGTCTTCTAGTGAAAGGCTTATATTTATTATTTTAGATTTGTTTAGCTTTTGTTGAGAATGGACATAGGCTTTGTTTTAAGTCTAACACTTAAACATTATTAAAGCATATTTTTAAATGTTGCCCAATTTTTTCTTTCATAAATTTTATCAAAATTTAATATTAAAAAATTAACCAGTTTTAAATTAAAATTAAAATTTATGTTGTAATGGAAGTGAATTAAAAAACTTTATCATAAATCATTTTAAAACATAATGAAAACAAATTTGAAAACCTTTATAATAAATCACTTTTAAAACAACTTTTGCTATTGAAATCAAATTCAAAATTTGGAAAATCATTTCAACATTTCAAAAAACCAAAGATCTTAAAATATCATGGTTCATACATTGCTTAAAACAAAATAGATCTAAGCCAACATCAATGAATAAAGTTCTATAACAAGTCCATTTACTAAATAAAAGTAAATTACTATCACACAAGCCATATAATTGGTGAGATAAATAAAATATCGTTTATGTCATTACACATGTTCTATCACTCATTACTCTTCAGTAGCCTATTGACGAGTCTTATTTTGACTTGAAAGGGTTAGGCAAAAATAGCGTGAGCTAATTGTCCTAACTCTGTGGCAATACATGTACATATATATAAATTATATAACTTTTGTCTTATCAACTGATAAGGGAAAATAAAATATAAAGAAAATTATAAAAGAAAAGCCAATTTACAATATATATGTTTTTAGCTCTTTTATCTTTTTACCTTCCTTAAGAATTGAATTAATTTTTTTGAACTTTGCATCTCTTTATGAAATTGGTTTAGTGTAAGGCTTTTTTATTTTATTTTAAAATAAACTAGGGATATTTTGAATAAGAATAGCTCTAAATGATGACACATTTGTCTCATCTCTAGAATACATATTTAGAATAATAATCACCACTTTGAACAACCAATATATTAGCTCCTTTGTTTCATCTCTGGGAAACTATTACTACAAAATGATCATCACTACTTTGAAAAACTAACATTTACACTACTTCTTTATAAAATCTTCATAACCCTTTGTCAACTTATCCTTATTTTCCTACTTTTTCTTTTCCCCTTTTTCACATTCTTATCATTTCATTTCCCTTTTTGTGACTATTTTCACGTTTTGATCTTCTTTTTTTCTCCTTTCACATTTTTATTTTTTCATTCTTTTGTCTCTTATTACTTTTGGCATTGTAGCATGTGAAGTAACTTAAGTATAAAAAAATGATCATTATATGATATCATGTTCAATAAGTCATGTGCTAAATCAATGTAGGTAGCATGTTATTATAATCAAGGATAATAAACATCCTAAAATAAACTATTTTTACTCATATATTGAGGGTTCTACACCTCTAACAAGCATCAATCATCATACATATCCACATACATACAAGATTTCCTAAGCAAAAATTCTCAAATTCGTTATTTCATATCTTCACTTAAGGGTTTAAAATCTCTCAAATAATAATACATCAATCATATACATATAAAAATAAGTTTGTCTAGAAAAATATCATATAATTTGTCATTTCATATCTTTACTTATACATATATGTATACAAGTTTCCTTACATAAGAATCCATGAATTTTTTATTTCATATCTTCACTTAAGGGGTCTCTAATCTTTAAATAACAATAATCAATTATATACATATAAATTAAGTTTTTCTATACAAGCATCCTCAAATTTTTCATTTCATATCTTCATTAACTCTAACCTTCAAACAATAATATATCAATAATATACATACAAATATAAGTTTTTTTATATAAGAATCCTTAAATTTGTTATTTCATGTCTTCACTAAAGAGATCTCTAACCTTCAAACAACAGCGCATACATCATATACATATAACTATAAGGTTTCCTACCTTATTTCAAATGTAATGGATTAATGCAAATTAGATTCCTAATTGTGTACATTTTCCTTTTCTTCTCCAAGATGTAGAGTTGCATCAACACTGTTATAATGCCAACATTAATTTTCTCGAACATTTTGCTCACACTTCATGCTCCAACACTCATGCATTCTTTCTCAACTCTTAGTAGTTCATTCTCTCTCTCTCTCTCTCTCTCTCTCTCTCTCTCTCCCTCTCTCTCTTTTCCTCTCTCCAAAGCTATTGATAGAAGCTCAAATTACTCAAATGTTTCACAAAACATTTCTGAGTCTTATCCTCCCTCTCTTTTGTACAAGTCCAACACCCATTCTTTTTCTTACAATTCTCTATTTTCCTTCAATATCCATGTCTATTAAAGGATGACTCTTCACCTTCTTGCCTTCTTTAATTTTGATAATTTGTTAATAATTGGACTCTCCTCTATGTCATTTTTCTTGGTTGTTCACTATTTCAATTTTGAAGATCTTTTTTGTTAAACAACATTGTATTGTATGATCATTTACTTTATATTATATGATCCATTATAATTTTCATCAATTGAAATTAATCATATTGATCATACATATATGATATCCTTACTTGTACTTGTATAATCTATTTTATTTTACTTAACTCAAATATTCTCATGAGATTGTATCTTATGATGTCCATTAAAATTAATTGTATGATTCATATCCTTTCAAACTTAAGGTCTTCGTACTTATATATGATCTTAATTATATTATACAATACATTTATTCTCTCTCTTACCTTATTAGACACCAATTCATTATAGATTTGACTATCTGATCAGGCGTTATACTTATGTGATGTACCAAATCATATTATATGATGCATGTATTCTCTTTTATCTTATTGAACATTAACTCATCATAGTATTAGAATATTTAGTAGGGCATCATACTTATATGATATTCCTAATCATATTATATGATACCAATAAGTATGTTTATCTCATTATTTTTATTTCATTGTATTATATGATGTCTAATATTATATTATCCAATCCTTTTAAAAACTTAAAAATATTCTTAAAAAAATTCAAAAAGTTTTATAAAATGTACAAAAATATAACTCCATTAGAAATTATTATTTTCATAATTTACAACTCCTCCTTTTTTAGAAACATTAATCAATCTTGATATTATTAATTTTCTTTATTTTCAAAACCCAATAAATTTAAATTTCCCAAAATAAGAAGCAATCCTTTCTATAAGAATAGGTTCTTATAGTCATTTTCTTGCTCCTTAAAATGATTCCCTTGTTAGTATTTATACTTAATAATTTTCAACTTTATTCACCCATTTTAATTGATATTTATCTAAGATTATGTCTATATTTCATTCAACAAAATTGGGCAACTTTCAAAAAAATAATAGTTTTCTAATAAATAATTTATGAAGTCTCATCTATATTATTCAAAACTTTTACTACTCATCCTCGATTAAAGATTTCATTCATTCAATAGAGCTAGTAGATCTTTCAAAGATTAACATGCATCAAATATTGTTATAGTCAATAAATAATTCATAATTTGCTTATTCTAACATCTAAGGATAATGAAGTTCTTATTTAAAGCATAATTATAGGGTTGAGCTATTTGTGATAGTTGAGAATTCTTTACATTTTCATAGTTTTTAAGGACTTTGTCCCATTTCTACCTCCCTCTGATTACTTTTGCTCCCTTAAACACTCCCTTGCATAATGTCCAATGTTTCCACAAGTATAACATTTATCCTTTTTCTTCTAATATTCATTTAGATGAAAGTTTTCACAAATTAGACACTAAAGAGCTTTCTCTGAATCATTCTTGAGAAATTTTGTGTTCATCTTCTTGACTTTGTTGATCTCATATGAAGAGATAATTTCCTTCTTATTTGTAGCTCTTCTTGCTTCTATTATAGTTTAGTTCAGTTTCGTTATTATGGTAGCTACAAATGTATTTCTTTGCCCCCTTTGAATCTAATGGCTGTTGATTATCCCATAATTAGTGGACATTCTTTAGAATAAATGTCCAAATTTATTGCAATAAAAACATTTAATAATCTTTTTTCTACATTCATTCTTATGGATTTTCCCACATGTTTTGAACATGGTATCTCCCCAATGATGGTTTGAAATCTCAATTCCATCATGATCTTCTTACATTTAGATATATCCTCTAAATGAATTGCTTCTTTTCTCCTATTTCTCTATCCTCCTTAATATTTTAACTTTATTTGTCACTACCATTATCTTTTAGGTAGGGAATTGAATGAAATTTTTAATGGAGCCCCTTAGCCCTTTTCAAAACATACAACATTTTTGTTTTCTTGATAAAACTAGCTTTGGATTATAAATAGCCAATTGGGATAATATTTGTTAGAACTTAATACTTGTTGTCCATCTCTTATATTTCCTTGATAGGTTGCTTTGCCTCTTAGCTTTTGTTTTGTTAGGACATTCCATCTTACAAAAATTTGACAAATTTATTCCCAAGTAATTTCAAGATCTCATGTCCCCTCTAAACATAATCTTTGTTGCTTTCACCACCACTAGCTTGCATCACCATTTAGGATCAAGTTCATTATCAAACACTTCTTGTGCTCCTAGCATACCATATTGTTGTAAAGCAGTTCCACATTTTCAAGCCTATCTTTTTCTTAGAAAGGGTCAAACTCAAATATTATTCTACAAAACAATTTCATTTGTTATTAGCTTCTTCTAATTATTAATTCTTGTGGAGTTTGCCTCTCTATTGTCATCTTCTCATTCTAGTTCTTCTCATTTATAGGAAATTTTTCTTGCACCATACCACTATTTGAGCTTGCTCCACATATTGGTTGAAATTTTGAAACTCCATTTTTGCAAGTCAATCACAACATAATTAAGACCTTTATTTTATAATTTTCTTCAAAAAATTATATTAAAATCAAAATATAATATTACCCTTAATTTAGTAAACATCCCATCAAATGATTACAAATAAATCAAATTCACATTCCTTGAATTATTACAATTCCCTTTTTTAATCTATGTATATTTATTCATCTTTATCATACTTTTCATTACATTACAATGTTTTGTAGAAATGTTTTAAACATTAATCAGTTTAAACACCAACACATTTTAACCTCTTTTGTGAACCTTTCATGGGATGGCTTTTTCATTACTAACTTCAAAAGCTAACCTCCAAATTCATAAATCTTTCATCACTCCTTTTTTATTTTCAGTTTCTCACTTATTCTTCTTTTTTTAATATGAAGGTCAACTATATGATTTTATTATTCATATTGTACAATCTGTTCAAGATTACTCAATGTATGAAGGATCATTCAATCTGATCCCTCTCTTTCTCTCTTTATAATTATACTTGTATGTTCCCAATCTTTGTATGGTACAATCTATCTAATGTTACTTTGGGTATGAATAGTTATCTACTCATCTCTCTCTTTGTTTCTTTATAATTGTACTTGTACATTACTAATCTTTATATTGTATGATATTCTTTCTTAGCTTATGTACATTCCTGCTCACTAATTCATATTATATGATAAGATGATATCATACTGTATGATGTTCTTGGTCAACTTATTTACTTTTTTGCTCTTTATATTGTATTATATGATGGCTAGATATTGTATTATATGATATTCTTAATTAGTATATTTATGCTCCTACTCTCCATATCATACTATTTAATAGTTTTCTATTGCATGATACACTATACTGTATTCTAGTTAAATGCTTTTATTACTTATCACATTATATGATGAATGATATCATACAGTATAATCAATCCATAATAGTTTTTTTTATTTCTACCTTAAGTCTAGGTTTCTTACAAATCTTTATGTACATAAACTAAGCATCAAATAATGTCAAATAAAGTTGTAACATGTGTGTTTTCTCTCTAGATAATCTAACCATGCTCATCACCAAAGTTTTGTATCATTTTTATATTTCATATCTAAGGTTGTAGACATATTTGGAATGTCTTTTTAGATACCCTAAGTTCAATTCCTTTTTTCAACCTTTGTTTTAAACTTCATATAGTTCTTCATCCTAAGACTTCAACTTCCTTGATACCACCTTATGATGCCTCTTGCCTAGCCTTTCCAAGATTTAGTTTCATATCATCTCCTTCCTTTAACTTTTCTTTTATATTTTGAAAAACATATGATTTCTATTTCCTTTTGATTTGGAAATCATATAATAGAAGGGAGTTAAAAATCTTTATCATAAAACTATTTCCAAACATAGTGGAAGCAAATTTGACAACCTTTATAATAAATCAATTTAAAGCAACTTTTAAATCACATTCATAATTTGAAAAATTATTTCAACATTTGAAATAACTAAAGCTCTTAAAATATCATGCTTCATATGTTACTTAAAACAAAATAAATCTATGCTAACATTATTGAATAAAGTTTAATTATATGTTCATTTACTTAAATAAAAGTAAATTATTATTATAGCTACTACATAATTGGTGTGATAAACAAAATAACCTTTATGTTATAACACATGTTCTATCACTAACTGCTCCCTGGTACCCCATGATAAGCCACATTTTGTTCTAAAGTGTTAGGCCAAAAATAGGTTGGTCAACCATCACTAGCTCAGCAGTAATGCATATACATATATGTAAATCATACAATGTTGGTCTTACTACATGATGACTGTAGTTACAAACAATATATTATAAAGAGCTTAGGAAAGAACTATATAAACAAAAAGCCAATTTTCCATGGATATGCTTTTAACTCTTTTATAATTTTATCTTTTATAGGAATTAACTTAATTACTTTTAACTTTCTATCATTTTAAGGAATTGGCTTAGGGCAAGGCCTTTTAAATTTTTTTAAATAGATTGGGTTTATTCTAAGTAAGAATGATCATAAATGATGGCTCTTTTAGCTTATCTTCAAATCACTTTGTTCAGGTCTAGTAATCACCACTTTTGATAGTCAATATATTGGCTTCTTTGGCATAGCTCTAGAATATACTATTCCAAAATGATAATGTCACTTTGGATAACCAATATATTGGCTCCTTTAACTCATCTCAAAAACATGTAACTATGTAATGATTGTCACCATTTTGGGCAACCAATGTTCAAGCAATTTTTTTATGAAATATTTTTAATCCTTTGCGAACTTATTCTTATTCTCTTTCTTTTTCTTTCTCTCTTTTCAAATTCTTATCCTTTTATTTCCAGTTTTGTGACTATATCACATTCTTATGTTTTCTTTTTTTTTCTTTTCACAAATTTTTTCGTTTGTTCTTCTTTGTCTCTTTTATAACATGTTATGGAATAACATATAAACATAAAACAAATTTTCATAATATGATACCATGCTTAATAATTCATGTATCAAATCATCATGAAGAACATGCCATTATAATCAAAGATGAAAATGCATCCTCAAATAAACTATTATGACCCATCTCTTAAACGTTATACATCTTTAACAAAAATCAATCATCATACATATATACATACATAAAAGATTTCCTACAAAGCATCCTCAAGTTTGTCATTTCATATCTTCAGTTAAGAGGTCTATAGCCTTCAAACAACAATATATCAATCATATTACATATAACTATAACTTTTCCCAAACAAGAATCCTCACATTTGTCATTTCATATCTTCACTTGAGAGGTCTCTAATCTTTAAAAATAAATACATCAATCTCATACATATAAATACACATTTGTGCACACAAGAATTTTCAAAATTTTCAACTTATACAATGTCATTACTCATACTTGCATGATCCTTTTAAGTTTACTCAATTTAAGTATTCTTATGAAATCATACCTTATTATGCCCCTTATAGTAATATTATGATTTGTATCCTTTATCACTTAAAGTCTTCATACTTATATGATGATTTTAATCATACTATACAATACATGTATTGTCACTCTAACCTTATCGACACTCACTTATTGTACCTAATTATTTTATAAGATACATGTATTCTCTCTTATACCATTCGAACAACACTAAGTCATCATAACATTAATCCAATATGACATCATACTTATATGATGTTACTAATCATAATGTATGAACCTATTTAGATATTCATCTTATTGGTTTTAATCCACATATTGTGCTATGTCTAATATTGTATTATATGATCCTTTTAAAAATTTGAAAATATTCCTAGAAAACTTTATAAAATATATAAAAGTATAACTCAATAAGAAACATTAGTATTTCAATAATTTATAACTCTCTCTTATAAACATCAATTAATTTTAATATTACTAATTTTTTTTATTTCCAACACCTAGTAATTTTAATTTCTCAAAATAATTTGCTTCCAATTTTGAGATGTTACATATCACAAGTGGCATTGCATTTACATGATGTAGCATAACATATAAACAAATACTACCATTCTCTTAAACATAATAAGTCACATGTAAAACAAAGTTCTTGAAATAATTGGCAAAATAAAAACATATCACACAAAAGTTGAATTATTCAATAAATTATCAAACTTATTTGTTATTCTTAGTCATATTATATGATCCTATTTAGTATATTATATTATTATTATTAATCTATTATATTCTATGATATCTAATATTATATTATACAATTTTTTTAAAAACTTGAAAAATATTCTTAGAACAACTTATGAAAAATTTATAAAACTCATAAAAATATAACTCAATAAAAAATATTATTATTTTCACAATTTAAAACTCCTTAGAACTATCAATTAATCTTTATATCATTATTTTTTTATTTTTAACATCAAATAAATTTAAATTTTGTAAAATAATTTGCCTCTAATTTTTGAATGTTACATATCACAAGTGACATTATATTAATATGATGTAAGATAACATATAGACAAATATTACCATTCTCTTAGACATAATAATTCACATACAAAATAAAAACCTTTGTAACAAATGGCAACATAAGAACATAACACACAGACATGAAAGCAAAAATCCTCCAATTGTCTTTCTCGAATTCTTTTCTTTGGAGTCACCTAATATACAATCAATATTATATCAAATATACACATAAATACAAGATTTCTTACATTACTTCTAAATATAGTGTTCATTACGAATTAAATTTCTTAAATGTGAATCTCTCCTCTTTTGCTATAGTACTAACACCAATTTTTTTTCCTCATTTTGCTCTTGATATTTTTCAAATCCTTATGGATCCCTTAACTACTCTTGGTCACACATTCTCTCTTTCTTCTCTTCTCTTCAATGCTCTAGGTCAAAGCAAAATTACTAAAATTTCTCTCAAAAGTTTTCTCAAGTCTCAACCTCCCCTTTTTTTATACTCATCCAATGTCTCCTTACATTCCTAGTCCTTCATCTTCTTCTAACAAATATGTCCTTTTATATCGATATCTCTTCTCCTTCTTGACCTCTCAAATCCAGTAGTTTTATCATGGATTGAATTCTCTCATGCATTAGTTTCTCTCATTATTCATTGTTTGGATTTTAACAAAATTAATTTTTATATCTAATTATATTGTACAATATTTTCTTTTATATTATATGATTCATTATATTTTCTTCACCTTCAATCACTTGAAATATATCATATTTGTATGATTCTCATATTCATAATATATGAACTATATATTCTCTTATCTTAAGGCATTATTTTTTCACAATGTTTGTAATTGTATCATATGTTCTATTCAATTAATTCAACTTAAGTAATCTTATTTAATCATATTATATGATGTTCATTATCATGTTATATGATTATTTATCTTCTCTCACTCATCTCATCATATGTATATGTTGTTCCTAATCTTATTGTATGATCTATACAATCTATCTCTTACCTTATTGAACATCAACTCATTGTAGAATTGGATTTTCTAATAGTTCATCGTACTTATTCTGTGTTCCTAATTATACTATGTAATCTGATTTAGTATGTTCATCTCATCATTCTTACTCCATCATATGTTAAAAGAAACATAATTCAAATCTAAGTATTATGTTATATCCAATGTAATACCTAAATAAGTAGGTATTAAATTCAAATATATGAATTGTGTAAGCTCTTGGCAACATAAGATAAGCATTAACACATTACTTACATTTTATAAAAATGACATCTAACTTTGGATCAATAAACTAATGTTATAATTAAAGTTTTTATCAATCCTTCATAACCTTGAGCTATTTGATGACTTCCAGAAGGTTTAATTGAGTGTAACTTCTCTCCATGATATGATGATCACTTTCTCTATTAATTTAATTAGTAACCTAAAAAGTACATTATATGCACATACTAAATTATGATAAGAAAAAAAGGTTCTATTTTTGTTAAACTAAAAAAGTTAGTAAGGCTCAAGGGGCCAACAAATTTAATAATACTAATCTTTTTTGTAATGGTCTAGGTTGTCTGAAAGAAATAATTTGTTTTAAAAAAGAAAAATTATAAGGTCTTAATTTTTCAAAATGATGTAAATTTTATTTAAGTTTGATAAACAAAAGCTCCCACCAAATTTAAATTTTCTTAAGCAATATTCAAACCATCCCTTCTTATTATCAACATTAAAGATTTTTAGTATGTAGTTTATATTTTTGGGAGAGCTCAAAGGGTTCAAGGTAGGCTAGTTATTTTAAGCTATCAATTTAATGTATAAGACAACTTAATATTATGTCAATTAATACGAATTGCAATTAACTACCTATCATGTTTGTCTCACATAGAAGATAAGTAATCATATAAAGAAATTATAATTAGTTTTAATAATATTACCTTATTTAGTAGATCTCATGATTTGTAATTCCTTTAACCATCAAGTAGTCCCTTGAATCTTTCTTGTGTTGGAATCGTTTGCATTTTTGGAGATTATTTAGAATTCCTCAAGTAGTTATAGTTTATGGGACACAATGAAGCCTTGACTTAACACATTAATAGTTATAGTTTATGGGACACAATGAAGCCTTGCCTTAATACATTAATGGTTGTTTGTCTTTAGGAAGACAAAGGACCTAAAGAAAGAAATTGGTTGCAAAGAGAGAGTGTCAAAGTAAGAGGGAGAGGGCATAAGGGCAAAGAGAAAGTGATAAATCTAGAGACATTTTATATTTTTTTATTATTTAACTTATATATTTAAATATTTAATTTCTTTTATATATATATATATATATACATATATATATATATAGGGAGAGAGAGAGAGAGAAAGAAGAGGAGGAGAAAGATAAGAAGAGAGAGAAGGTTGCCTATACCTTCATGAGAGAGCTCCTATACTCATATGCATCAAACCTTGATTAGAGAGAGGATTATCCAAAAGTTAAAAATCAACATTCATTTTAGACAATAAGAGATTAAATAGATCTCAGGATAATAATCCTCAACAAAAAGACAAATAATCTTATAATTTGAATTCAAATTATTTTAAATAAAAGAGATAAATAATAGGATACCAAAAAGAATAATATCATGAAATAATAAGAGTTGTCTTAAAAGAAATAAACAAAAGGACCAATAGGCATCATATTGAGCATTACGTTTAGGTTGGACATTTCATATGTACCATATCAACAATGAGTACTTGAATGATGAAGGAAAACAACTGAAGTACAATATGATCCATAGTGGGTTTTGAAGAATTTTAGCTATTTTATCATTTAGAACTATTCCTATATTTATAGATTTAGTTGATACAATTAATGGTGATATTATAAAACCATTTCTACATCCGTATGGTTTCAACTACACAAGGATTTATCTTAAATTGTTGACAACATGAAAAGATAGAGAAGAAACTTCATAAAATTAAAAACTTGAAGAAGGCATGACCACTATAAGTGGTTAAATACAACTCTTTGAGTGGGGAGGAAAAAGTAGATTCCACCAATGGCTAAATGATACTTTAAGGAACAAGGCATGGTTAAGTTCGCTTATCTCATCTTTGAAGCTTAGTGATGTAGGCAACTAGTTGCCCTTGCTTGTTGTTGTTATAAAGATGATGTGATTCAAATCATAAAAATGATAAAGAGACACTTTTGTAATTTATCTTAGTTTTAGGAGTCATGCATTTGAAAATTTACGAGACTTCCTAGATTCATGTTTGATAGAAGTGTTGTTTAGGATAAATTCCAAAAATGATGTCCACATAAAGAAGGATTTCAAATATATTTAATCTATCTTGTTCTCTACCTTCTTCACCACTACCTTATTCATATTTTATTGTTTCATGTGCTTATTGTCATGTTGTTTTTATCATTTTTTTTTACAATTTTGCTCATTTCATTTATTGTTTTTGTTCATCTATGTTGATTTTGTAGTGTAACAATTCGTTATTTTTGGTTGTTGTATGATCAATAACTTGTTGAGTTGAGAAATTAACAAATTGATCTATAATATTTTAGGAGCTGAATATTCAATAAAAAACATATCAAAATAATCTCCACAAGTTATGATCAACACTAAAATATAGAAAATATTGATTGAATAGTAAAATATTTTTCAAAAAAATTTCAATCGCAAAAATATTGATTGAATAAAATCTTAGTTAATTAGAAAAATATTTCACAAACATGAACATTCTAAAGAACAATATCCCAATTAGTTTTGAAAGTTTAATTTTTAGTTAAAAAAAGAAAAATCCTAAAAACACAAAACTTTCTGTATCTTCCTTTGGAATGAAATGGATGAAAAGAAATCAAGCCTTGTGTAAAACTTTAACCAAGCTTCTGTTCAGCACACTTTGTGCACATTATATATATAAAAGGCTTTTTAAATGAAGAAAATATTTTTAAAAAAGTGTTCAATTGTGTATATAAATAGAAGAGCAGTCGAACTTTTAACGTCTTTGAGTTAAAATTAAGAGATAAATAAAAAAAAATTTAAAATTCAATTTGGAAACCTGTTTTTATTTTTTTTTAAAAACTCCGCTGAGGAGGAATGAGCAAGGCGAAGTAAAATACACATGAATGGAACGCAAGAACGGTGCGCTTGTAAAAGAACAGATCGAGTCAAAAAACAGAAGCGGAGGTTAGTTTTGCATCTTCGTGTATCGATATGCACAGAATTTGTTCAAAAACGTCCACTGCACCATTCATGGATTCCGAATCACATCACCGCACTTGCACTTCCAACTTAGGGGCTTGTAGTTGGAGCTGCCCTCTCCTCTTGTGTTCATCGTGGCCGAGAGCGCAGCGCCCACAGTTCTCCGTTGTGGGTTTGCAGGCACCTGCACTGCCTCGCAGCGTCCGCAGTCTCTGCATATCCCCGCGCACCGCGGCGGCCTTGATCCTATCATCGATCCCTCCATTACAACAATATCCTCCCCTCTCCCTTCCTACAAAATAAAACAATCATCACTACATGAGGAGCTCACAATGAGTACAAAACCATTTTTTCTACCCTCAAATTTAGAAGGGAGAAGAGGAGGGACCTCCAAAGAGCCCATTCGATCAGGAGTTTCAGAGTGCTCAAGCGATGACCTACCTGCATGCCATCAGTTCAGCTTATGCAGTGAAGTGTTTTAACTTACAGAACAGAGCAAGCATACCTTGAGCTAAGGTTATGCATTGGAGTAAGGCTGGGATAAGTAGCAGGATGACGAAGAGGAGATGAAAGCGCCTGTGGGCTTCAATCCAGCAGGAATAATAAAGAACCATTTTGCAGAAGAGTGATTGAACGATTGAATGCGAGGTTATGGAAGGGAGTTATATCTTCTAAATAACTTTCTTCAGAATTCCTGCTCAGAAAGCTTTCTTGCAAGATTGGTGCTCGGTTTTAAATGCAACTTGGAGTAGAGAACAACCCTGATCGATTGAAAAGGTGTACTGGAAAGCAAGTATGTAACCAAACATGGCAGCTCTGTCATGGTTCACTTCACAAGCAGGTTTTGCAAGGAGAGAGAAGCAGAGGAAGGATAGGAATGAGTGGTGCAAAAGAGCACAAACTGGGAGCATGGATTACAAGAAAAACAAAAAAATGGAGAGATAGGGACCCAAAGCAGGACAGATGACAGAAAAGCTCGGTAGCATTGAATCCCGAGCTTCCGACGCAGGGTGCCAGACACCCGACAATTTTAAAAATAAAATAATAACAAAAAATGATGGAAAAAAAGCAGACGGGGTTTTGTTGCAACAAGTGGAAGAGAGATCACATCCACAGCTTTAAGGGTTCATTCTCAGACCTCTTTCCCTTCTGTTGCATTAAAATCTGTTCGCTTTTTCAAGATTTGAACGGGAGTTGCTGGGCTTCGGCAGCTTTGCTTATGAAATCACCTGCGCATTTTCATTCCTACACGCCACCTCTCTCTCTCTCTCTCTCCCTCTCTAAGCTGTGTATGACTTGATATATGTTTACCACTCTCGTGTTGTTCCCTTCCGAAACAAAACTAGGGAAACAGACGGCTCCACCTGTAGGCGTAATGGGTTATCCACGGACTATAGCAGAGCCACTGTAGATAGCTGTAGCCGCAAACTGTGAAATAATAGTATTATGGCTGTTAGTGTATTGTGATATGCAGCATATTTTACTGCAGGAAATAAGAAAATAACTAATAAATGTTATCCATAACACATTTCATTAATTTCCTTGTTCATATTAAGCTCCTGTTATGATTGCAATTGTATTTGGCTATTAAACAAAATTAATCCACCGATTCCTAACAACAAGTGTAGTTATCATTCGTTAACCTTCAATCTAAAATAAAGTGAAGAGGTCTTTATGAAAAATGTTCCTTGATAATCCCTCTTTTCTTCACCATCTTCATACCAAAGTCTTCATCGTACCAATTATTTGTATTCTACATTGATTTCTTCTTATTCATGCAACTTTCTTCTATACTAAACTTCCTGCTAGAGGATAAATCATACTATACAAATTTTATGCTCATAATTTATCGTCTTACGTGATGGTAATGCTAATCCTAATGAGACTAGTGTAGTTTTAATGCTACAAACAAAATGTTGGTGTTGTGCCTAATGAAAGTTCTTAAGTCCAATAATAATATGTTCTAGAGATTTTAATTTGGAGTTCAAATAAAAGTTGTTATAGTTTAAGGTTTCTATGCAATGGGTATTAACCAAATGCGATTTCCCTAATATTGCAAGTGGTTCTCACAATTTTGGGTTTGGTTACCAAGTTATAAAATGATTTGCAATATGCTTAGTAAAATTTACAAAAACACTAAATATGAAATTGTAAAGCAAATTTGTCAATAATTTTGTAAACAATAAACAACCCTCATACACATGTTTGCTCTTTCAAAATATAGATCTTTGACAATGATCCCACAACAAACAAAGAGGCATAAACTTCATGAAAGTAAGTTCAATAAGTTCTATGGACATTTGAAAATGAAAAATGAATTAGTATTTTTAATTCAATGGCATAAGAGACTTGAAATACAATGGCATAATTCAATAAAATGTGAGAAGAAAGTTTGTAAAGTTGTGATGAAAAAAGCAAACTCATTAAGAAAATGGTGGAAAGAAGCAACACAATGATTATTATGATTGTTAGTAATGAGTAGAACAACAAAGTAACCAACACTAAGAGAATGATGGGAAGGAAGCAACACAATAAGCATTATGATCTCTAGTAATAATTGCAACAACAAACCAACAATAAAGTATAACAATACAAATTGATCCCTACAAATTATGAAATTAAGAGAGGTGAAATTATTACATTTCATTACGTTCTTGAATTCCTTAAACAACTTTGAACTTACCTTTAAATAAGCATATAAAAGAAAGGAAAAAAATATTAAAAAAAATAATTTAGTCATAATTATTTTTTATGATTTAGAGGTTGATCATAACAATTTTGTAAGAATCATTTGTATTCCTCTGACTGACTATGATTATTGCTAGGACAACAACCCCAAGATATTATTTTGACCCTAAATTGTATCATTTGATTACATAACCATCTAAGATGATCTTAAAAATGCATGGGTTGGTCTTAATGAGACCATAAATCCCCATAAAACCATAAATGGTATCAAAATTACATATTAGAAACTAAAGAGTGTAACCAAACACTTAAATAAGTACAATTAAAAATAGAATTATGTAGTGAATATATAAAAATCCTAGAAGACACAAATATACTAAATCATAGAGCACCATCATGATATTGAAATGCATACAATATTTCATATGAAATACATTTGTCATACATCGACAAGCATGGGAAAATACCAAAATGGAATAGGATTTTAAGGTCAAGATTAGTTATTAATCCTTAATCCTAATTTCAAATCTTTAATTAGTAATCCTTTAACCAAATCCTAAGCTCTAATTCCTAATTCTTAATTACTAATGCTTATTCTGTAACTTCTAATCTTAATTTATCATCCATGATCTCTAATTATATATATATATATATATATATACACACAATAATTCATAATATTAATTCCTAATGTCTAATCTCTATTTTATTAATTCCTTCCATTAATCACTAATCATACCTTTGAAGTTTTAACTTTAATATCAAATCCTAAAATTGATATTATTCATATCCTCAATTTTTAGTCATTATTACTATTTTTATTCCTATGTTATAGAAAATATTGAAAATGTGTGAAACTGATGGAAATAACAAAAAGTTGATTGTTTAAACTTTGAAGACACTTTTGAAGTGCTCATTCTGGTAAGATATATGCCATACATAGTAGCCAAGCTATTGATGGATCAAGTTAAGTCTCTTAAGCTTTACATCAAATCTCAATAGCTTGGAAGGAGTTGCCTCTAGTGATCATTTAGAGCAATAATAAATTCAAGCATGACTTTTACAAATCTTATTATAACCCATCAAAATAATATAAGGCTTTAGCAACCAAGATGTTAGTTGTAAAAATCTAGACTTCCATCATTAAATCTCTTTATTAAGAGATATATAAGGTATTAAATTGGTTATTGAAATCATGGTCACTAAAATAATCTTTCACAAGAATCTTGTTAGCCACAAAGTCTATGACATAAATAAACTTTGACATAATAATGTCATGATCTTACATGTACATCTGAGGATGATTCTTTCCTTCTTATGATGTAAGACTATTTAATCATGTCATACAACACCCTTAACCATCTCCAATTTTTTAGTAATCAAAATAATAGTGTGAAAAAAAAATATGAGGGAATTCAATTCTTTTCTTTTATGAGAAATGATAATATTTCTTATAATTCTCATATTATTATTTTTTAAAATTTCACATAACTTTCAAAATGTTATCAACTTCAAGTACTAGCTTATAAAATAAAAAGTAATCATTCCCTCTATTCACCTATATTATATATATATATATATATATCCAATTCTCATAGTCTTAAGGTGGGAGCCTACTCATTCCCAACATCAATCTACTATATCCTTCTTTATGTATTGGAAGCATGTCTTGTCATATAAATAGAATAAATAATGAGCAAGTTATATGATAAATAAATCTAAATAATACACAACATTTCAATAAAATTAGCAAAAAAAATCATATAGGGAATTGAATAAAGTAACATCATTGCATCATTAACATGTAATACTTTTCATCATGTGTCATTAATACCGTGTTATGTCAAAATAAAATTTGGTGTTAGGTATTCTCATATATATATTTATCACTGTATAATTTCATATAAAAAAATATAAATATATATGTATATAAAATTTTTTCACCTATATTCTAATTCATAGTTATTTTTTTTCTTTTCTTCTTTCTTTTTGACTTTTTGTATTTTATGTTTCTTTTTATTAGGATATTGTTTCTCTTTAATGTTATTATCTTATAATTTTTACCATTTTGGTTTGATATATTGGTAGTACCATACATCTTGTGTTAGAATCTTTTTCTTTTCCTTTCATGGCTCCATTTAATGCTAGTGTTATTTTTTCTTAATTTTTCTTTCATAGCCCATTTTACTATCAATGCTATTTTCTTTTTTCATTTTTTCCTTCATGGTTTAAGTTATTGTCAATGCCATGTTTTTTTTTCTACTAATGGGTAACACATTTAGAGGAAGCCTCTATCTTATTCGTTTCCTTCGTCTAGTGGCTTATTTAGTTTGTTTTCATATTTACTCCATTCCTTTTCTATTCTTTTTATTATTTTCATTTTTATGCTTACTTCTTACATAATAATAAATTTGTCAATTCATATAAATATATTAATTTGTATAGATAAAAACATAATAGATCTTATTATTTATTTTATGTCAGTTAATCATGATGCCATATTAAATAAATATGCATATGATTTTTTTCTTACATTACCAATTCTAAGTTTATTTACTTAAAACCTAAAAAATTAACATCATTCAATTATTTCTTTTCCTTTTAATGTATGCTTCACAAATTAGATATATTTTGTAAAATAACACGTTATTTTGTAGCTCTTTATATTCTTATTGCATTTTTTAAGAATCTTCTTATTAATTCTTTTACTACAGTGTTATCGTATCATATGTTCACTAGATTATATTGTATGAAATTATCTGATCCATCTCTTAGATTATTCATCTTTAGCATATTATGTTGTTGATGTTGCTATCATATAGTGTGATAGCTTACTAAAACTATTTCCCAAGCATTGCACCATCCATGTCCTTTCAAACCTTTCCTTTTAGAGCTAATTGTATCATTTGATGTTTTTATCATTTAGAACAATGTGGTCTAGCCAACATTTCTCAATCCAACGCAACTTTAGATCACTTTATGTGATTCCTTTCTCTTCTTACTCTTTAGCATATCATACAATATGACATACTTTTGTGTACAATACAATTTTCTCTCGAAATAGCCTAATATTACTTTATTAAGCTAATGATATTATATGACATAATACATTTGTATTACATGATCCTCTTAGGAATGCTTTTTTTAGCTCCCTGAGCTTTTTGTATCATACATTATCCATCTTTGTATAACATAATAACTATGAAATGCAATAGCATGAACATATTCCAATTATTCTCTTTATGAACCTCTTCTTAAACTTGTTTTATATGAGAAATAAAGTATTTGCATCCTTTAGACTAATGTAATGTTACTAACATAGAAAGGAAAGAAGATGGATAAAAAGATTAATTCTATTCCTGATCTATTTACTTACTCATTTGTTATGCTCTTCTCTTTCACAATATCTCTTCTTTCTTAGTGCTTTTCTACTATTCTCTCTCTCTCTCTCTCTCTCTCTCTCTCTCTCTTTCACCTTCTTTTTTTATTACTCTTAAAAAGAGTTTCTCAATCAATACTTGACTTATTCTTCCATAACTTCTACACCTTCTCCCTCTTGAAGCTTCTAATGCCTTCCATAATCTCCTCTTATGTAGCTAGAATGCTCCCCTTAAGAGACATTGATCCTTATATATATATATATATATATATTAATTCATGACAATTTTTTTAGCTCAAAAAAATCACAACTCATGTACTAAAAAGCTTCTTTCAATGAGCCATTCTTAATGATATATTTACTTTGGGATTTGGAGTATTATTTGTGTAATGTCACATTTTTTGAGATGATAACAAAATAATATTCTTACATTCTTGGCCCAAAAACACTAGTTTGTCTTAATGATTATAAGAAAAGAAAATTACTTAATCATATAATTACAGCCCTGCAAAATTATTATACCACAAGGATGTCTCAAATCCTTTACTCTTACATCTAGAAGCTTAAAAAAATTGCTTTTTATATATGATTCTAATCTAGGACATCATTGAGTAATCAATCTCTTTCCTTTTTAGTCTTAGGTGTCACATAAGGTATAAGCACTTCTACTATAATAATATTTTGTGTTAGATTTGCTTTTTATCTTAATATTTATGACCAAAAGGAGACTTCATTTATGATCAATTCAATAAGGCTTTTGATCACTAATAGCAATAATTTCATTGCTAAGTTCATAGTTCAATTTGAAAATTCAATTGATGATTTATCACTACCTATATTGGCGACTGTTAACATAGTTGGTAATTTATTATTGCTTGCAATATCACATGATTTTTAGATAGTGATTAGCTATTTTATAGAACATTAACAAAAATGGAAATACAAATTAGCAATAAATTAGCATAGTTGAAGAAAAAAATAAAATTTACTAGATTTATTCTACCTTATATAATTAACATTCATAATATATGATGTAGAACAAGCATCAATTTTAAGATAAAACTATAAAATTAGATAATTTTTTTGAATGGTATAAGTTTGGTGAGTATCAAAAATTGGGTTTTGAAAATTGAAGTTAATAGGTCTAACTAAGATTTTTTAGAATGACACCTGGTTTAAGGATAAAAAATTTGGTAGAACTTTAATCACTTAACATGAAAGGAATAATATCCTAATAATGAAGCACTATCCTAGGTTCCATGATAATAAACTTCAAACTAGATTTCATAACTTAAGATGAGATTATTTAACAATTATTAATTATGATAACTAATTTAATGACCTAGCATATAGGATTAGATATTATGACCTAATTGGTAGTTGGTTGATAAATTTGTAAGGGGATCTTACGATGACAATCAGAAATTATGTGGCATGATATGACCACTAACTCTAGAGAATATGTTCTCCTTAGAACTTTATTCTAAGAGATCAAAGAGATTGATTCCTTCAACAGATAAATCTAAATTTCATGGGAGCACATTAAACGCATATATGTTTACTCTTATACTTGAGATGCCACCTTCTATATCTATCTTGCAAATATCTACAAATATTACTGTTCATCCTCCTTAAGAAAGAGGATAAAATGATATAAATGTGGAAAATCAAGTCATAGAATAGTTAATTACGAAATGTTTTTCTATACTAAAGAAGATGAACAACAAATTGATAAACAAGAGATTGTTAACATAGACATAACTATTACTGATGATGTAGATAATTATGATAAAGAAGATAATAAACATGTTAATTTTATGGTTTGTCTATCTATGTTTCAAGATAAGGATATGCTTAATAATAGAATAAAAGAGATTATCCAGGATGACATAAGCCTTATTAATGCAAGCTATTATCAAAAAATTTTCTTAGTGGGAAGGTGAGACAAAGGATTATAAACCTAATAACATTTTTAATATTTTTATAACTCGTTAGGATGTGAGTTTGAGGTTAGCTTCTTTTAGTGAGAATGTCATGAATTTAATCTATATAAATGTTTTAATAAAATTACAGCTAGAAATTGAACCTCTTCTTTAATTTGTTTTAGGTTAGCTAGGTTAAATACATCTCATTTCTAGTTACAAATTGATGCATAGTTCTTCTAGAAATAGGTTGCTATGAAGAAAAAGCAACAGTAATATTCTTTCCATGGACATAACCCATATTTTATTAAGTAACATTGGTTATGTGACTTAAAGTGATTAACTATGATAGAGAGAGCATTTGTGTTTTAACATTTCAAGGTCAAAATCTAATGCACTTCCTTATGAAGCTTTCTAAAAGGCTTCTCTCATCAAATAACCTTATAAACTAAAAAGAATAACTATTGATGAAAATGACTTACAACTCACTTACTTTGCACCACAAAGCTTGTAGTACCTACTTTCCAACTTAAGGATGACTTGAGAATCATATCCTATATGATAGCTAGGGTAGGATTTAAGATATTTCTCATCTAAGAGAGTTGTGATATTGATTAAGATATTTCTAATATAGGGACTTATTTTAAATTGTCTTTTGCTTTTAAACTAATTCTTAACTTTAATTTTTTATTTGATAAGATATATCATATCTTGTGATCATAAAAATGTTTATCACATAATGAGAAATTAAGAAAAATAATATAAGAAGTATTTTTTATAAAAAAATTATGAAAATAAAGCAATTGCAACTATAGACTACCAAAGTTGAGATGAAATATATTTTCAATAAAATAACAAGTGATTAGGGTCTCACTTTTACCACACCATCTCTCAGACAAAACTAGATAGTTATCAAAAAAGATAGTAGAAAGTCATATCACTATTTTTATACTAATTCTTAAGATAAAGTTTATCTAAAATTAACTAAGAGTTCTTTAATTTACAAATTAAGCAAAAAAGAAAAAAATATATTTTTTTAGCAAAAGATAACATTATCTAATATTAAGTTGATGTAGAGTAGAAACCATGTTATCTAATACAAAAGTTGAATATACTAAATAAAAAATTAGTAAAAAATTGTAATCTTTGATACCAAAGTTGATGCTAGACAGATTTAGATTTCTAATAAGGTATAAATTGGAGCATACTTAACTAAAGATGTTCAATAAATTATTAGAAAATATGAAAAAATATTATACTCTAATTAAAATTAGGTGATGTGTGTGATATTTTAGAATTATTCAAATATTAGTATTCTAAAATTGTAGCATGGATTATCATGTTAAGTAGGTGGTAATACTTTAAGCATTAAGCATAACATCTTATAAGTGATTTTTTGTCATATCCAATTTTTCACATATAAAATAAATAGTTTAAGACAAACTTTATTTGTAATACTTTAACAAAAATAAGCAACTTTAATTTTAGATTACTAAGAAAATAAAAAGAACTAAAAGATGTGCATTTTTTTATGATGATCTCTTATAGTTTCATAAGTATTGGTATTTGGAGCACCAAAGTGATAAAAAGGTAACATGGTGGTATTTGGGTTAGTAAGGAAACTTGGGGTGTTGGTAGAAGTGAGAATTTATTTGGTTATCGACTTTTCTAATGTAAGGCCTCTCACTTTTGATCCTTGTTTCTTACAAGGAATTTGATTGTTAACTCTCTCAGTGGGATATCTCTCACCTTTGATCTTTGTTTTTCACAAGAAAATTTAAAATCACTCCAACTAGAATTGTGTATACACATTTTATTAGTAAAAGATATAAGTATACAAATAAAATAAATTTTTATTTCATCATTTTTATCCCTTAGAGTGTGGTGAAAATCTTTATTTATAGAGACCTAAAAAATTCATCAAAAATTTAAAAAAAAAATAAAAAAAAGCTAATAAATTAATTGAATCAAGCAGTTCTCAAACAAGTCATGCATTTCAAATAGCGATAATAGTTAGTGACAAAATTATGACCTACAAAATAGCAAGGTGAGTGACAGAGTTGTCAGTTTGATTTTTAGGTAGGCATGGATTGGATAGAACATAACAGGTTGGTAAGATTGGTGGCTTGGCCCAGGTTGTTGTAGATCTTCTCAGGTAACTAGTTAGCATAGTTCTAGCACTAATTAAATAATATTCTCAGGTCAATTCAGGTCACGTAGGCTCAGGGATCGGCTCAGGTGACAATAATAGCTACTAACAGCAATGGACGACAGTAGGAAGAAAGATTAATAAAAAAAATTCAATTTTAAATATTTTTGAAGCAATTTTCAACCAAATTTTGTACGAGTTGACTTATGAAGTTAATGTGACACCAATAGATGTGTATGTTGTGAGCTAATGTTAGATGCTCTTGTATCAAAGTGACTAATAACCATTATAATTACTGAAGTGTTCTAACTCTCTTAAAAGTAATTAACAACAAAAAGGACACTTATTTTAGTCTTATAGTACATTCATCATAGCCTAAAAAGAGTAAGCATAAGGCACAAAAGAGGAGGAATGCATACGTGCACTTGTAGGGATCGAGCATACAAACGGAAGGCAAATGTACGCCCAATTGAATGTCACATTTTCACTTATGGTAAACATTGGTGAACTATTGTGGATGCCACTTTTTTATGCAAACAATCACCTAACAACACAGTTGGGGGCTCAAATTTATGACCATAGCTCTAATACCACTTGTAAGATCTCAAGCACTACTAACTCTCTTAAATGCAATTGTTGGTAAGAAGACGTTTACCCTAGCCTTATGTTGCATTTAACATGAATCATAAGTAAGCATAAGACACCCATAAGAGAAGCACAAACACACATGCTCATAAGGATTAAGCACACAAAAAAAACCTGGATGTGGGCTCATGTGAAAGCTCATTTTTTACTTGTGACACACATGCATATTCATATGGATGCTACTTTTTTATACCAATAACTATGACACAATAAGAAAGAATGCATTTAACAAAAAAAAAAAAAAATACAATTGATATGTTTGTCGGAATACCTTTCCTCAGAACAATCTTATATTATGCAAACATTAGGTTTCTCAGTGCTAAGTGGGAAAATACCTTGATATAATAAAACATGATTATTGCATCAATTAACGTATAGAACAATATTGAGGATTGCTATTTTATTCAATTATATGCAAATATTGCATATTTAAGTATTTCAATAAAATTCTCATGTTCATATTTAATAAAGAAGAAATAGAAGTAATTGCATTGTTGTTTAAAAAAAGAGTTTATTTATCATCTATTCAACATCAATATCTTTTAAAAGTTAATTTAAACTTAGGAAAAGACTTTTAGTAAATAATAAAAAAATTCATCCTAAATTTAAGGGATGTTTATCTTTCATTTTTTTTAAATGATATTAAAAACGTAGTAATTGTGCAATTTTTACTACAAAATTATTTTAGAAATTAATTTGGAAATTGCCTCTTCAATGAGAGCCCTGTTAAAATGTTGCTTTATTAAATTATTTTATTATTATATTATTATTTTGAAATATATTTATTTCATAATATTGTCTATTCATATATGCCTTTCTAATTTTTGCATGAAGGTTTTTTTTAATATATATTTTTTTCGTATATTTGTGTTTGAGTAAGATCGACTTGCTTTAAATAGAGTTTTGAATTCGTTTCAAGTCTCGTTTGGCACCTGAAAAGATGTCGGTGAAAAACACGTAGATAGGAAAATTCATTATCTATTTTAGTCGTAATAATTTTCAGATTAATTCTTTGTCTACCTATTATTTAAAAAAAAAAAAAAAAGAAACGGGAATCTAAATCCCCATATACGCAACGGTTAAGCCACCTTCCCCACTTCCCAAATTCCACCGCAGGTCCACCCTCAGACCCAAATTCAACCGTAGTTCCACCCCAGTCTGAAACACGTCGCCTTCATCGCCGGCCGTTCAACAGGCAGTCGGCCTCCCGACTGATAGACTTTCGACCTATTTAACACAAATTCCACCTTCAAGCCCTGGTCATGACTTCTCCCTTTCGACGCTCGTTGGTTACCATATCCGCACCAGGTCCCTCCTTCGCTCCTCTTTAACGTGGCCAATTGGCTGGCGCTATCTAAAGCCCGAGCCGTCCAGGTGCGTTCTCCAACCTTCCTTCCTTGTGCCTTTTCCCCATGTTGTAGCTGACCGTGATATGCCTTGTCTTACGAGGCCCTTCCAGTCATTGCCGTGCTTTTTAAGACACCTTCCCGGTTGCCGACCAGGGTGTCCCTGCCTCTTCCTCCTACATTCCAGCGTTCCACAGGGGAATCCCCTTGCTACTGGTAATGCTCTTCACCTTTATTCTGTGTTTAGCAATTGCTGATGTATGACTTAGCTTGACCTTATGTTTTAGTTCGTTATTTACGCTTGCGTGATCCTTTAATTTTGTTATGTTACTCCGTTTCATGTGCGACTTATAAATTGCTTGTATTCTAACTATAATGTTGATGGATTTGCTTTTAGCGATGCTATTTTAACCATTTATGTGAACCTTAGCTTACATAAAGTTTCTTATATTGTTTGTAGTCTTATGGCTCAAATTTATCTTTGGATTTATTGAAAACATACCTTGTTAGGAGTACCATTCCCTTTTATATCTGTTTGACATCTATTATGAGCACAATGAATTAATTAAATTACAATAAAATGTGCATCTCATTTAGTTAATGTTGTACTACATAATCTTCATGTCAATCTTGGTGTATATATATTAATGTGCCCATTTGACAAAGTTATAGGACACCCAAAGATATCCAAATTCAACAAATCAAACCATAATTGTACTATTTTCTTCTCCAAAGCAATATTTACTTTAATAATTTGGGCAACATTTTTTGTCTGAAATTTAATCCACAACTATCAACTCAAACAATCCCCATATTTGTAGTCCTATATTTAAAGCAAAAATTATCATTTGTTTCTCATATTTACAGGAAATTAGTTTAAAAAAAATTCTAGGGCATTACATGTGCCATCATAAAATATTTTGCTAAAAAAAATTCTTATTAAAACATCTTCTATTTTTTGAAGGACAAGAGCCCTGTTTTAAACATAATAGATGCTATTAAATAAAAGCCAAGGTCTCATTTGTTTCAAAGTTTGCATTTAGAATGTAACGATGTGGTAATTAGTGAGTTTAGGTAAACTACAATTCAAATATGATATTGTAAATAAAGTAGATATGCAAAATAATTGCATTTTAACTTTTTCAGAGACAAAAATATTATTATTGTGACTAATTTTGATAGTATTGATTTTTCTTTCTAATTTTTTGAGTATCTGGTGGTGGACTTTATATGGGATTTGCCATTTGTTGGTGGAACACCAATCCCTAATGGGTGTTCAAACTTAATGTTGTGTGTCTAAATCATAGTCGTGGTAACTTAGAAACAAATAGAGCTTCTATAGCAATGATTTGTTTTCTTTTTTGAAGTTAAAACTAAAAACATTTTTATAAACAAGGAACATGTTCTAAGAGTGTTTTTGGGATTTGTACTAAGCTCCATTACCTAATTTTTTGTCATTAATAATCTAATGAAGGGCTTCCATGTAATCATACATCTTAATTTTTATTTTCATTGCAATAATAAAATCTTATTCAACAATCTTTTCCCATTGCCACATGTTTCTTCTATTTGTTAGTCCTATCAACTCAATTTCCCTTTCACGTTGTTTATAGTTAGCCTCAATCTGTAAACAACAGTCAATTCTTTTCCTTGTGGAGATAACTTCACATCCTTGTCATGATGAGGGGCTTCCTTTTTGTGCGATGAATAGATTTTCTTTCAATTTTTTTTACTAGATCTTCAATTAGTAAACAATATCCAATCTTCTTCCTTGCCATACTAACATTGATTTTCTTCCAACTATTTTCTTGGCGATAGATTCAACCCTTAAAGGGCAACTGGTCTTCTTTCTTGTCTTGCTACAACACTTCTTTCCTTGCTAGTTGGCTAGATCTCAATGATTGTTGAATTTATTTATTTTTCTTCTAATTCACTATTTAAACTTTTTCTTCTTGTTAATTATTTGTTGATATTTTTTTTGCATGTGTTTTTGATGGGATGTTGAACTTAACCTCCTTTTTACCTTTAAGAATGTTATAAGTCTAGGTTGTGTTGATTTGGAAGTCTTACCTTTTAAAAAAGTTATGAATTTAACTTTTAAGTCTTGTCTTTGCGTTATGAATTTTATCGAAGCTTTAACTTTTGCTCTTTTAGGCTTCCACAACTTGTTTGAATTTCTTTTGGAATCTATAGTGTCTAAGGCTTTTGTTTTGTACTCAAAATTTCTCAAGGAAGGTCCCTTTTTTGGTTTTTTGTGCTTGTGTGCTTGGTACGTCATGCATGAATTAATACACATGCCTATTCAGTGTCCTTAATCATTTTTGGTGCATGTGTACTAATTGCTTGTTGATGTCTTTCTTTTTGCCCATGTTTTTGGTAGGTGAAAATTCTTCTTACATGATTGAGCGTCTAATCCTTGTTTTACATATATTTAGAGTAATGTCAGTTGTTGTGCCTATGAAATCAATGAAAACTTATATTTTTTGTTTTGGGAATAGAATGTACTTGCATTGATCCAAGGATAATTTATTTGCTTTTTGTGTGGCACCTTTTCAGTTTTGTGCTAAATCTCTCTTATGGATTCATTTATGTGTGTCTAGTGTTTTAGGTTTGTAGTACAATTTTTAGGTTTTTAGCTGACTTTGAGTTCAATTTTTAGTTGATTCTACATTTTTCTTCGCTTTGAATTTATTAGTCAATTTGTTTTTTTGTGTAGCTAAATTGTATGGTTTTGTTATTGATAAAATAACAAGTGCTTGAAATGACCTTGGGATAATTTTGGGATTCGACATTTTTAGTAAGGAATGTTTGTTTTTTTAAATTTATAAATTTAATGATTTTGTTTAAGATTTTTGATGTCTACCATTGCCGTAGGGGATGTTTGGTTTCCTAAATTTGTAAAGTTAGTGACTTTGAAGAGTTAATGACTTTAAGAAGTCAAGCTTGTATTTTAATCTTTGTTTTCTAATTTAATGGCATTTGAATATTTCTATTGAATGTTGTTTTTTGCTTAAATTTGGGACTTTTGTTGAGATCTTATTTTATTTTCACTCATGGTAAGGTTATCCCTCGCTCTTTTATTGGCCATAATAGACGGTAATCAATAGTGTTGGTGCTAGTGGTTGATGGTAGTGGTTGTTTGCATTGATTGATGGTGTTGGTGGTTAGCTACAATTGGCAGTAGTAGTTGTCTGATATGGTAGACAATGATGATGACTGATAGTGTCAACAGTTGGTGAGAAGTATTCAACTATGGTTGACGGAGGTGGATGTTTTGAGATGGGTGGCTTTTGGTGTTAGTGGTTGAGTGGCAGTTGTCATTGTTTTGAGCCTTGGTAGCAATGGTCAACGGTTGCGCAATGGCTGGTGTTTGTGATGGTCAATTGCTATGGTTTGTAGGGGCAATAGCAATTGTGATGATGATTGACAACTTTTGTATTTGACGATGGTTAGTGACAAACGATAGTAGTGGTTAATGGTTGTGGTAGATGATTGTGTTTGGCTATTTGTAGTGGTCAATGATGTTTGGTGATGGCTAGCAAATGGTGATGCTTAGTTAGTGGTCAACAATGTTAGTCGATAAATGGTGATTGTTGGTGGACTATGAGTGGATGTTGGCAGTGGTTTGCAATTGGAGTTGATATTAGTTGGTTGTAACGACTCGTTGCCGTAAGCAACTAAAGGTACGAACTTTTATTCATTTGGTAGAATAATTTCCAATAGTTGGAATTAGAATGTGAATGTAAAATTTAATAAGGTAAATTTAGCCACGAATTTTGGTTCTTGTAGTGTAATTTTTGGAGCCCTGGATTATTTGTAATTAATTTTTGAAGTTATACTAAATAACATTAACATAATATTAATTAAATAAATAACAAAAATCGGGATTTAAATATCCCAAAATTTCCCGAACGGGTTCGCTAGTCTCCTGAAATCGGCGAGGTCCAGTCATCAGACAGTCGGCGTGAAGGAAAGAGCCAACGTCGCGAAGGAAAGAGCTGACGTTCGAAAGGGTTGATGTGTGGGAAGAGTTATCCAGCGGAGCTGTTTGATCGGAACCTTAATGGAGTGGGCCTAACGGTTTCCCGTTGTCGAAAATTGTGGAAAATGAGTGTTGTGGCCTCGATTCAAAGCATGGAAGAGAAGAAAAATAGAAAATGTAATTTGTGTTGATTTTTCACATTTTTTCCTGTAGCATGCGGATTTTTTTGGACGGTATAGGGTCTTACTGGTGAGCATGCGACATCGTTTCGCTGTCAGCTAGTAGAAAAAAATATATAAAAAAAGAGTAAATCCAAAAAAGGAAAAATAAAATAAAATTGGAGAAAAATATGACAAGGAAAAAAAATGAGAAAGATTGTATTATAATTTATAGTAGATTGTTGCAAAAGAAAAAAATAGGAAAATTGATGGATTTTTTTTATGCAGAGGAAAAGTTGCCTTGAAGGCAATAAACCAAGAAAGCATAGTTTTGGTTGGCAGGAGCAAGTTCTAAGGGTAAGTTTAAATTTTAGTATTTTATTAATATGGATATATGCAACTGTAGGTATTGATTTAGATATTTAATTGCTTATAGAAAATGAAAAGAAAAAGAAAAGAAAAAGAAATTGAGGAAGTATCTGGAACAAAGGTAAGTGAATTTAATTATTTGTAATGTAAGTAGGTATGATTTGATTTAAATTATATATAACATGATATTCATGATACATATGTTGTATAAATTGATATTGTAATATATCTTGAAAAGAAAATAAAAAGATAAGCATATGACATGATGTGTGTTGTGTGATAAATACCCTGATGGAAAAAGAGATGAAAATAATTCAAATTTTTCTAGACTTGTTCCTGTGATCTCTTGAGATGTGATGAGTACCAGCACAGGATGCTGGGCATGACAAGATGAGCACCAACACAGGATGCTGAGCATCATAGACACTAGTTTGATATCGGGCTGGGTATCAGAGGCATTGGTTTGATACCAGATTATGAGATGAGATGAGATGACATCAAAGACCTCTGATACCGTTTGCACTTAATGTAGTGACGAGGGACGAAGATGATATGTGATAGGTATGGCTGGCCAGCTATACCTATGGGCACGTTTATTGGCAGATGTTTAGAGATGATGAGATGCCACAGATGAGATGATACATGATTGGGACATAAGTGTATCCTATGGGAATTATCTTGGGCCTAGATATAAAGAAAATGAAAGTAATGAAAAATAAGAGAAAAAATTGAAAGAAAAGAAAAAAAAGAAGCTATACGAAATAAAAGAACAAAGATATGTATGCATATTTGATTTATGTACAATATGTTTCTATTCATGTTTTTATATGTTAAGCATTCTTGATATGTCATGTGACATTATGTTATTACTTTATACTTATTATATATTTGTTAGTTATTCATGTCAATTCATCTATTAGGTATTTTTATGCTCACCTCTGCTTATATTATAAGACATGTCATAGGTTTATACAGAGAGGGTGCATAGAGTAGCATGTGAGGTGTGTGAGCACTATTATATATGTTGATTTTATCTATTATCATGTTATTAAAGATTTTTATAGAATAAAATAGGTCTATATGCACTTGTATTTATTGTGATGAATCAGTAGAATTGTTATTAAGGAAAAATTGTAGTATCATTATTACTTCACCCCATCCACGGTGGTTTATGTTTTCACAATTAGCTGCGTAAACTCTGATCTGTCGTCGATCTGACGGTAAAACTGGTGTTATGGGTGGCGGGGTGTGCTTGGGTGGTATCAGAACCTAAAGGTTGTTAAAATTGAGAATTGGAGTAAGGATAAGGATATTAACACAACATATGCATAACGTACCTGTTATATGCAAATTGTTTTCATAAATGTGATTTTGGATGGATTATTGAATATTGATGTGTAGAATTTTGATGGTATTGAAATTAAGGCTAAAAAATTTATCAATTGATATATAGACGTACAAGAGAAGGAATTTGTTGTAGAATTGATAGTCCTACATTTGCAAGAATTTGATATCATTTTGGATATAGACTGGTTAGTAAAACATCAAATGAAGATTAATTGGATAGTGAAAAAAGTAAAGTTAAAAACTCAGGCTCGAGAAGAAGTGACTTATTATGAAAATGAAAGAAATTTTTTTTATATCTACAATGAAAACTTCTAAATTGATGTTAAAAGGATGTGAAGGATTTTTATTATCTGTGATGGTTACTGATCAAAAGTTTGATAAACCTCAAGATGTTTCTATTATTTGTGAATTCTTTGATGTGTTTTCAGAAGAATTATCATGATTACCTCCAAATAGAGAAATAGAGTTTGAAATTCAGTGGATGCTAGGAACAGAACCCATATCTAAAGCATCATACAGAATGGCACCTGTGAAGTTGTAAAAAATAAAAATCTAGATTCAGGAATTGCTGGATAAGGGTTTTATTAGACCCAGTGTGTCTCCTTGGGGAGCATCAATTTTATTTGTCAAAAAGAAAGATGACAGTCTGAGAATGTGCATTGATTATTGAGAATTGAATAGGATTATAATAAAAAGAATCCATATCCTCTATCTTTTATTGGTAATTTATTTTGATCAATTACGGGGTGTTGCAATATTTTCAAAAATTGATTTAAGGTCTGGTTATCACCAACTGAAAATAAAAAATGATGACATATCTAAGACCACTTTTAGGACTAGGTATGGACATTTTGAATTTTTGGTGTTACCTTTTGGCCTCACAAATGCACCTGCAACATTTATGAATTTAATGAATATAATATTCAAATAATATTTTGGTCAAATTGTGATTTTTTTTATTAGTGATATTCTTGTATATTCTAGAAGCACATAAGAGCATATTGGGCATCTACATATTGTATTACGGACATTATGTGGACATCAGTTATATGCAAAATTTTCAAAATGTGAATTTTTGTTATCCAAAGTGACAATTTGAGGGCATATTGTCACTGTTGAAGAGATATCTGTAGATCCTCAAAAAAATAGAGGCTATTATTCATTGGTTTTAACCTACAATTGTTACTAATATTAGAAATTTTTTGTGTTTAACAAGATATTATAGAAAATTTGTGTAGGATTTTTCTCTAATTATTACACCTTTATCTAGATTGTGACTTAAAAAGTTGTAAAATTTGAATGAGATTTCTCCTATGAGGAGAGTTTTCAAAAGTTGAAAGTAAAATTGACATCAATTCCAATGTTGAAAGAATTGAAGGTTATCAAATTTATAGTGATGTATCATTGCATGGATTGGGCTGTGGTTTAATGTAATTTAGGAAATTTATAGTATATGCTTTAAGGCAATTGAAACCACATGAAAAAAATTATTTAGTTCGTGATCTGGAATTGATAGTAATTGTGTTTGTTTTGAAAATCTGGAGGTATTATTTTTATGGGGTAAAATGTGAAGTTCTGATTGAACATCAAAGTTTGAAATACATATTTATTTAAAAAGAATTAAATTTAAGAGAAAGAAGATGATTAAAATTTATTAAAGATTATGATCTACAAATTATTTATCATTCAGGCAAAACAAATGTGATTACTAATGCATTGAGTAAAAAAGTACATCTTCATTTGATTATGGTTCAAAATGATGAAAAGAGAGTTTTATTTGAAATTGATAATTCATTATTAGAGATAGAAATATAGAGAAATATATAACTATTATATCAGTTGTCTATCAGGCCAGATTAGATTGAATCCATTAAAGAAGATCAGTTTCAGTAGGAAGAATGTCAAAAATTAAATTAGAAAGTTAAGGACAGTTGGGAATTTGATTTTACTATTGATGGAAGTTATATATCTTGATATTTCAAGGTCGCTTGTGCATTCCTAATCATCAGTAATTGAAACAGTTATTATTAAAAGAAACTCATAATTCAAAATATACAATTCATCTTAGAGGAACAAAAATGTATCATGAATTAAATCAACGATATTGGTGGCTTGGTATGAAAAGAGATATAATAGAATGGGTCAAAAAATGTCTAATCTGTTAGCAGGTGAAAGGAGAACAACAAAAACCTAGTAGATTGTTACAATCTTTACCTATTCTTAAATGGAAATAGGAAAGCATTGTTATGGATTTTATTTTGAGATTTCCTAGATCACCAACAAGACATGATTGTATATGTGTGATAATTGATAGACTGACAAAATCTGCGCATTTCTTAGCAATGAAAGTGACATATAAAACTGAAAAGTTAGCTCGTATGTATTTGCAGCAGATTGAAAAATTACATGGAGTGTCAAAAGAAATTGTATCTGATAGAGATCCAAAATTTACATCTCATTTATGGAAAAAGGTACATTAAGTTTTTGGTACGTAGTTGAAATTTAGCATAGTTTTTCACTCACAGATAGATGGCCAATAGAGTGAACAATTAAAGTCTTAGAAGATTTATTATGATTATGTGTTCTAGACTTTGCAGAAGATTAGGAGACTCATCTTCCTTTAATGGAATTTGCATATAATAACAGTTATCAAGTTACTATTAGGATGACTCTTTATGAAGTTCTGTATAAAAAAATGTCAATCTCCATTATGTTGATTTGAGGGTAAAGAATGATAGATTATTGGGCCTGATTTATTTGATGATGATATTAGAAAAAGTAAAGTTAATTAAAATAGAATTCAAATAGCACAGGATAGACAGAAAAAATATTTTGACAATAAACATAAGAATATTGAGTTTTGGACTGGTGATCATATATTTGTCAAAGTTAGCACAATGAAAGGTGTTTTTAGATTTGGTAGAATAGGAAAATTGAAGTCAAAATATATTTGCATTTTTCAGATTTCAAAAAGGATAGGACAGGTGCCTTATAGAATTTTTTTACCAATGCAATTTGTTGGAATACATGATGTGTATCTTTTTTAAGAAAATATGTCTCTGATCCAGCACATATAATCAACTATGATATAGAAGGGATTAAAATTCAATTTGACATGACATATCAGGAGAAATCAATAATGATTTTGGATCAAAAAAGAAAATGTATTGAGAAACAAATTAATCCTCATAATAAGAGTATTATGGCAGAATCATACTATTATAGAAGCAACTTGGAAAATAAAAGCAGATATGAAAGCTCAATACACAAATTTATTCTAAAATTTCGGGATGAAATTTCTTATAGATTGTAAGACTTGTCGTTGTAAGCAATTAAAGGTAAAAGAAAAATATGACAAGGAAAAAAATGAGGAAGATTGTATTGTAATTTGTAGTTGATTGTTGCAAAAGAAATAAATGGGAAAATTGATAGATTTCTTTTTTTGCAAAGAAAAAGTTGTCTTGAAGGCAATAAATCAAGAAAGTACAGTTTTGGTTGGCAGGAACAAATTGTAGGGGTAATTTTAAATTTCAGTATTTTATTGATATGGATATATGCAAGAAAAATAAAAGAAAGAAAAGAAAAAAATAAGCAACACAAAATAAAAGAACAAAGATGTGTGCATATTTGATGTGTGTACAACATGTTGCTATTCATGTTTTTATGTGTTGAGTATTCTTGATATGTCATATGACATCATGTTATTACATTATACTTATCATATACTTGTTAGTTATTAATACTAGTTTACTTACTGGGTATTTTTATGTTCATCCTCGCTTACATTACAGGACTTGTCACAGATTTACATAGAGGGGGTGCATAAAGTGGCCTGTGAGGTATGTGAACACTCTTATATATGTTGATTTTATTTGTTATTATGTTATTGAGGATTTTTATAGAACAAAATAGGTATATATGCATTTTTATTTGTTATGATGAATAAGTGGAATTGTTATCAAAGAAAAATTATTGTATTATTATTATGTCATCTTCGTCCATAGTGGTTTTTGTCTTCACAATTAGCTATGTAAACTCTGATCTGCTTTCGATCTGGTAGTAATATTGGTGTTATGGGTAGCGGGACATGACATTGTTAGTTAATGACGATGTTGGGTGGCAATGACAGTGGATAACAACCAACATTGGCCAGTTGCTTATAGGTGGTATTGGTGACAAAGTACCATAATCTTAAGAACTTGGAAGAAATCTTGACTTTTAAAAATTGATGTTGGCTAAATTTATTGATTTTTAAAAATTTTTATATTGGAATTTTTAAATGTTTATTGGTATTAGATGTCAGTGGATGCCAACAAACCAAACACATGACTTCTCTATTAGATTTTTAAAAGTTATGTTTAGAAACTAAGTATGCTCTTATTTTCAGGATTATTTTAACTATACTTGAACCTTTTTTTGGTTTCTCTTTTTATTTTAGCAAAAATAAGTTGGAATAATGAAACTTATGAACTTATTTAACTAGTTATAGAAAGTTATGTGAACTTTCCTGGGTTTGCACAATTACATATGGTTTAGGTGAAGTGCGAAATTCTAATTTTAAATTACATTTAATTTGTCATTAATAACAACATCACTCATAATTCACCAACTAAAATAAATTTATTAAGTAAAGTTAGCTGAAGCTAAAATTAAAACTTTTCAATGGGACTAAATTTTCCATGGCTTGATGAAAACAAACACTAAAATCCTCTATTTTTGTTTTTTAAATGTTGGATGTGTGGAATGTTGTTTTGAATATTTGTGCTTAGAACAAGAGTGTAATCAAGTTTCCATATAAGCTCAATGACTTTCAAGTGGTTTAATTTTTTGGCTTGTTTTGTTTGATTGTTATAGGTACAAGTTTATAGCTTAATGATATAATTTTTATTAGATATTTTATTACATCATTAATTTTATATTAATTGTGAAGATATTAATTAATACATTGCTTGCAATGGGATCCATGTTTTTAGTTAGAACCATGATATTCGTTAGACTATTCATGTTGTTCTTTCAGGCTAATTCATTAACAACTTATAATATGCTTCATTTATGTAGAAATGAATAATCTTATAGTTGTGATGTTTGTAAGAATATGAAGTTAAAATATGTTGTTTCATCATGGTTTGTTTAATCCATGTTTTGTTGTTGCATTCATTTCCTTGTATACTTTCATTTCTCAGTTTTTTTGGGCTACAATCAATAATCAATATGTTCTTGTCAATATTGATGCATGGTTTTGTTCCTAAAATTACATTTTCCTTTGAAAGCTATTTTCTGGTGTAAGAGATTATATATTACATTGTAATAGCTTATTTGGAAATTCTTAAAATTAGAGAATCTTTTGTAACATGTTATTAACATTTGCATGAACTGATGATACGTCAAGTCTCATTTCATGTAACTAGTGACTTTATTTGTACTGGTCTTATTACATGCATGGAGTAAATTTTAACCAAGATTGATTAAGCATTTTTATTCAAATTTCTAAAATTGTTAAACTTTACTCCTTCATAAGTAGCATATGTTTTTTGTCATCTTTGATTTTCATGTGTATATATATTTAGTTGTTTATATTCATATACGAACATATGCATTTACATCATACTTGATCTTTTGTAAATATTTTTTTTCATTTCCTAACTACTATAAATTTCAATTTGCTTAATTTTCCATTCCAAATAAATGGAGTGTGGTCACTAGGGTGTCATTTGTGCAAGAAGCTTGAATACCTAATCATTTTTTTGGATGAATCCTTAGAACTTGTGAGAATCATGCTAGTTTCATGCAGGAGTTCCACACCACGGTTAAATTTGAGAATTGTAAGTTGTAAGTGATTTGGTCGAGTTCATAAAGTTGGGCTTCTTTTAGAGATTGTTACGTTTCATTTATTTTTCTATAAATGTTCTAATGATGGAAACATAAAAAAGGAATGGAATTGCATGGTAAAAGTAAAACGGAAGTGTTGATGCAAAAGGGGGATTCAGGGAATTTAAACAAAGACCTATGACAAAGACGAGGAAGCTTGATCAAACAAAGTTTCCAAATTTATTTGAAAGAGCATTGGAGTACACTTTGGACTAATTGGTACAATATGGCAAGATTCTTGTTGAGAGGCTTTAATTCGAGAACTCGTGGGTATATGACGCTATTGAAGATTGTCTCGACGATGTTGAAGAGAATACAGCATGGTCGGCTTTGAGATGGTGCCGTTGGATGCGACGGTGGCAGCTCGGTCGAGAGCTGTGGTGACTTAGCTGGGAGCAGCGGCAACTTGGATATATTCGGCCAGGTGTGCGCGAACACTTGCATGGTTATGTTGTGGTATTGGGTGAGCTTGAGTGGACATGGGTCAGCTTGAGTATGCGTGGGCATATGCGGGGCAACTAGGGTTTGCGCGGGCTAGTATGGGATGGATTGGGTCATCATGTCTGGTAGCTGCATGTTGGTTCGAGTCGACACGGTTCGGTCGGTTTCCAAGCTTTCCATGGGGTAGGACAAGCATCTTTTGAAAAACCTCCGTCAAATGCTGTTGTAAATCCTTAATAATGCATTTAGTATTGTCGGCGCTCGAGAGGACGAGGAATTTTCCCTACAAAGAAAGAGAAAAGTGGCAAAGGCATTCGATGGCTAAAAAAGTGGTGAAGATGCAAAATCGCTTCTGACAGTGGAGGGTGGAGGGTGAAGGGCTTTGGCCACACTGGAGGGTCTTGGCTTTGGCCACACTGGTGGGTCTTTCTGAAGCCTTTTCTTCTCCTTACTTTTTTTCTCTTTTACAATTAACAGGAAGGGGGATCTTATCATGACGCTTGGCAAATGACCTCAAGACCACGTTTGATTCTTGCTTCCTTTTATTCTGGCTTGGGTGCTTTTCTCGTGGAACTTGGCAAAGTGTTATAGGTCTCTTTTTTTGTTTTTTTTTGGGGGGCTGCTTTGTCATTTGGTCTCCCAACTCATCAAACATCATTTATGCAGTAATTAAGAGTTGCTTGTAATCTTTTCTGAAAGAAGATTTACTTATAGAGCTATCAAGTTGTTGGTTTTTTGAAACAACATTGTATTTGATTTGCCCAAAACATTATCAATGGTATTATACTCTGACAAGAATTTGAAGCGTAGGAAAGCGACGATTGAGCTTTTGTTAATGTGATGAAGGGACATGATACAAAATTAGCTCTCCTTGAGATTTCAGTGCTACTAATAATTGTTGAAAGAGAGAGGTCTAGGCCACTTTTTGGATATGTTATGTAACGTAGTTGCGACGTGAGGACAGAGAGAAGGCAAGAGCCTGGTTCCCTAAGTCTTCATGTGATGGGACAATGATGAAGGATGAGAAGTCCAAATCTTGTCTCTTGTATCCTGGTGCGAGAGTTATAAGGAAAAGAAAGGATAAAGTTTATCTCTCTTGGTACATTTTGACGTTTTGGTCCCCTATAAAAGACGTTAAGGTTACATTAATCAAGCTTTAAGTGACGCTAGAATATTTATTAGGTTTTGTAAGTGGTTCTTAGTTATGCCAATTAAGGGAATAGATATATAAATTTGCATTAAGAGTCAATATATTAACTCATACCTTTGGTGTTCTTTACCCTTTAAGGATAATTTTTTTTTCAAGTGGTCCCCACTCTAAGTCCATGGTAGCTTAGTATCATCTTATGTTTGGGGCTGAGCCCTTTCTATTGCTTTGAATCTTGTATTTCCTAAGAACAAGCTCCCCTACTTTAAGGTGTCTTTTGATATGTTTGTCAACGATTTTTTCCTTGCTTTGTTTTTTTGTTAAGCTATTCTGAGTGTGTTTGAGGGTGATTCTCTTCAAGAAGATCTAGCTCCAGTTTTCTAGTTTCTTCATTTGTTTGTTGGGCACATTCTCTTAATGTTTGAACTTGTAGAGTGGAGTGATTGATTTCTACTTGGGAGAATAGTTTTAGAGCCAGAAGCCAGAGAGTACGACGATTCTCCTATGGTAGTGGAAGGAGTGGTTCGATATGTCCATAGTATGTCAGGAAGCTCATTGATCCAAGGCCCTTTCTTACTTTCCGAGGGAGGCTTCAAACTTTTTAGCAAGCTCTTGTTTGCCACTTCAACTTGGCCATTTGTTTATATAGATAAGGGGTAAGAAATGTTGATGGCTTTGATGAGTTGTCAGTTGTCGAGGAAGGCGAGCATGAAGTTGGCATCCTCTGCATCTTCTAACAAAGTAATGAATTTTTGTATGGTGGGCCAGAAGAATCCTTGTCTCATAATTTTCATAGTCAGGTTACAACTAAAGACATGGTTATTACAGTCTCCTGAATCTCTTACAATATCTTCGATTTTGGATGGATGAACACATTTAAAGGCTTTAGTTAAGACTTTTGGTAGAGCTGATTTTCAATTAAGACATATCGTTGGGATTGTCGCTTGATTCTTCTTGTACCTTATTTTGATAAGAAAGGGTTCTCGTCTTGAGGTAGACCTCAAAAGGAGTTATCCAGCAAGTAGATCTCTCAAGGTTTAGGATTGTCACTTCTGCATTCTCAATAGATGGTTTTCAAGCGAGGGGGCGAAACCTTCCTTGGGGTCCTTGTTTGGCCAGTAGGTCTGCCTCTTGATTTTGCTCGCGAGGGATTCGGGTGAGGATAGTTTGAACAAACTTCTATAGGAGTGTTTGCGCCAATGCCTTGTATGTGTTGAGGATTAGATCTCTTGTTTCAAATGAGCCGTTGATTTGACTAACAACCAACTGAGTCACTAAGGATCAATAGGTGTTTGACTTGCAAATCCAAGACAAACTTCAATCTAGCTATTAAAGCTTCATATTTGGCTTGGTTATTTATGGTTAAGAAGTTGATTATGATCCCTTATTTTAGTTTAACATCCTCTGTACTTAATAGGACAAAGTTGATACCTCATGAATCGTGTCTCGAGGCTTTATCCACAAATAGTTTTGAAGTGTCTAAAGGGAGCTTGGGTTCTGCTTCGAAGGAAATCCTTTTGACCAAAAAATCATCAAATACTTGAGATATAAGGGATGATTAAGGTTTGAAATCAATTTCAAATTTGTTGAGTTTGATGATCCATTTCTACAATCTCCCTGAGACATCTGTTGACTGAAGGATGCGTCTCAAAGGCTTGTTTATAACGATATTAATGGTATGGGATTGAAAATACCATCATAGTCATCTTGCAGACATGAGGAGTGCTAGCGTCATCTTTTCCAGGGAAGAAGATATTATTTTTGTATCTTTTAAAGTGTGAGAAACATAATAGATGAGTCATTGTGTACATTTGTCTTCTCAGATTAACACAGAGTTGACAACTGAGCTTGGGGTTGTTAAGTAGTTGAATAATGATTTTCTAGGTATCAAACTGCTTAAACTATGGGAATGAGATAGGAACATCTTGAGTTCTTAAAAGGCTTTTTCACAACCCTCTGTTTATATTAGTTTAGCTTTGTTGCATAAGAGTTTGAAGTATGGTTGAGTTTTTTCTCTTGATTTAGAGATGAAATAGCTAAGCCTTATGGTGCTTTAAGAAGAGTAAATCTAAAAATTGAACTTCATCCTTATTGTCTTTAGGTTAGTTGGGTTAATCACATCTTATTTTTAATTATGAACTAATGCTTTGTTTCATTAAAAATAGGTAAATATAAAGGTAAAGCATGGTGTGATATTCTTTCAATGGATACAACACACATTTTTTTAAGAAAATCTAGGTTATATGATGTTAGAAGTGATTAATTGTCACGAAGAAAATGCATATGTTTTAAAATTTAAATGTCACAATAGAAGGTTTCACCTTATGAAGCTTTTTACAAAAGTTCTTCACATTACTTTATCCTTTGAGTTAAAGAGAGTAGCCACTAAAAAAAAACATATAAGTTATCACTTTGCTTTTTAGTAGAGAGTGTGTAGTATCTTCTTTTTAAGTTAATGATGACTTGAACATTGTACCTTACAAGGTTGGTAGGATATTATTTAGTAATCTAAAAAGAGAAATTTTTTGGACACCTTTAATTGATAGAACATTTAATCAAATTAAGACCTACATAAGTTCTACACTTATTTTAAACTTATCAAATCTTTTGAGGATTTCAATATTATAATTAAAATAAAGTCTATAAATGAGTCTCAAATAAATATATTTTGTATCAAGTTTATTAAATACTATTAAGCATAATGATAATATGCTTTTAATGATAGATGGGTTTTATAAAATGAATGATTTTATTCTTTGTAACAAAAATGTAAATGATTATTGTACTGTTAAATTATTCTTTATATAAATAATTAGATTATGTGGACTATAGAATACTATAGTCTTTGATAAAAATTTCAAAATTATTTCTTGCTTTTGGAAAATTTTAAGAAAATTATTAAAAATAAAAATTAAATTTTCATTTACAAGCTAATGATTAAAATGAAATAAAGACAAAACTTTAAGAAATTTACTAAGAATTTTAGTTGGTAAAAATGTTAAAAATTATGATTTATGTTTATTATATATAGAATTCACTAATAATAATATAATTTATAATATTATAAATTATCTCAATTTGAAGTTGTTTATAATGTGAAATTAAAAGAATTTGTTGACTTAATTGACTTGTCATATCATCTTTATTTTGATTTTATATTTTTATTTGTAGATGATTTTAAAACTTTATATAATAATGTTAAAATAGAGTCTAGTAATTCAAAGTATATTGAAACAGTGAATCAAAATCAAACCTTTAGAGACTTTAAAGAATGTGAGTGTATTTTATTGTGCATTCACCCTGAGAAGTTAACATTTGCCAAAGACAATTAATTACATGCAAGAGCTTATGATCCTTTCAAAATTATAAAAAACATTGATAGTAAGCCTTACATCTTTGAATTGTCTCTTAACTTATAATTTGTTTTTAATATTGAAGATTTATTATCTTTTAAAGTTACTGCTTATAAAGGGAATTTGTAGGCTAACTTTAGTGCTGGTGACTAAAAAGTTGTTCAAATGCTTAAATATTTGGTTCAAAATTATCTGATATTAATTGTATTTTAATTAATGAATTTCTTTGTACCATGGGTTCCACATAGATTCCTAGTTAGATGAAAAGATCAATAAAAAAACATATAGATGACATTGTATGATTTATATATATTAGCTGTTGATCTACTTGAAAACTACTTTAACTTTGTAGTGTAGAGTTTTTTTAGGTAAAAGAGAACTGGTGTGGGACAAACATTAAGATATGATTTGCATGAGTTAGAACTTATCTTAGACATAGAGATTAAGCTAGAGGATGATTTAGTTAGAGATTACACAAACATCTAGTAGCTCTTGTGAAATGACTCTTTTAGTTGTTATTTCGAGCCATTACAATATTTAATAAGTAATAATTTTTTAATTAAAATAGTTTATGTTGACGAAATTTGTAATAGCTAATTTGATTGTTTGGTAAGTGTTTTTAGTCGTTAGGAAATGTCTATAAATAGAAAAAAAATTTAACGAAATGTATTGATAAATTTTTATGCAATCTAAAAAAAATTTTCAAGCTATCACATTCAACTCATTAGCAGCTTGTGCTTATTGGCGCTTCCATATGCTACGTCTTTTAGTCGTCAACCTTCTAAATTCTGTTTTCTGCTCAAATCAGTTATGTCATCAATTTTTTTTTTTATTTTTAATTGATTTAATTAAACTATTTGTGTCTCATTAATCATATCATCAAGCATAAGATTTTATTTGTATTAATATCAATTTTATATAACTGAATGTTTTTCTTCTATTTTTATTTTATTTCATCGTAAGGACGTGGTAGCCTGTTCCTTTTGTTTCGTCGTTGTGAGGTCTTGGCGTACCCATCTTTTGTCAAAAGACCTATATTGAGTGTTTTATTTTTATCTGATTTTTATTGAGAGTGGATGTAAGCGTAATTTTAAATTGAATCCCTTAAAAATTGTTGTACATTTTTAATACCTTTGATTTTTTTTATTTTACATTTTTTATAAAAATTTACTATTAAAAGAAAATTAATATTTTTTAAATTAAAATTAAAATATTTATACAATATCACTTTTAGATATTTGATCAAGTTTATCAAAAATTATTTTAAAACTATTTCTTTAAATATTTTTGTAAAAAGTTAAAATTTTTATTCCTATAAATTCACTCCTCCCATATTAAATCAAATTTCAAATCACATCAATCAATTAATCTATAAATATCTTGGCATAACCTTTGCTAACAAAAGTAGAGGACATGAATTTAAATTGTTTGGTGATCTTATTATCATCCTTGGTGGCCTTGGACTCAACCTTATTGTTTATCCTGACTCTAAATGCTTGAAGGAGTGTTGTGTCTCCTTTACTTGTATAGTTATGAGCATGAGACCCATGCTTGCCCATACAATGGGAAGGCCCATAGCAATTGTTATATGCATTGAATATGCACCATTGAAGTCAAGATACCAAGTTGGGACTTTTGCTTCATCCCGCTCGGTGGCTCTTATCTGTTCTTCTGGCAAGTCATCGTTGATTGGAGATCCTTCTGGGATGGGGTACTTTGTTAGAAAATTGGCTAAAACATGACCTTGGATAGCATTTTACAATATGTATGTATTGCCAAACTCAAGGAATAAGAAAAGTTACTTTGTCAAATGCCAAGGTAGTGTCTCAAGTAAGTCCACTTGAGACATGAGTGTAAATTTGTGCACTAGCGTGTAATGTAGGTGCTTCTCCACCAAGTAGATGAATATTGAATAGCGCTTCTCAACTAGTGAGTAATTGTTTTCTACTTTTTTTAGCCTTTTGTTATTGTATCATGGAGAACTTTCCTTCATCATGTTGGATTAATAAAGATCCCAATGACCCTATTAGGGCAATCATGTACAAAATGAGTTGCATTCCTATATTTTGGGCCATGAGCATTGGATGGGATAGAAAATATTATTTGATTTTATTTATGTATTTTGAGATTATGTATCTCATTTGATGGATGCATCCTTCGTCAATTTGGAAAAAGACTAGCAATGGCTTAGTAGGTTGAAGATAAGCATTCTAACCCCCAAGGTGAATTAAGTTGCTTGAGGCTTCTTAATAATGGGTTTCTTTTATTGTTTTTATTTTTTGAGTTAATGTCAATTTATTAGTGGCATACTATGAATTTGAGGAACCTTCTTGAGAAGATCACAAATAATAGCCTTTGTGGGCCCGACATTTTAAGCCTAGACAATTTTAATTTGTAGCACTAAATGCCTATGGTAGTTTGAAAGGATGTTTGGTTCTCATCTTTAAGGACCATCTTGATTTTCTTGTACCCCGAGAAGCCATCCATGAAGGAAATACGTCATACATTGACATATTGTCAACAAGAGCTTTGTGATCAATAGGAGAAAGTTGTCACGTAACTTTAGTTTCGAAAGTCCATGTAGATTGACTGATCTTTTGCGTTATAGGAAAGTTGTTAGCAAACTTTGCTGGAAATGTTTCTTCTCAAACAAGGAAGGCCTTCATAGGCTTATTTTTGGCAGCAACATCCTCTTCCATTTCCTTATTCTCATCTTTTCTTTCTTCCTTTATGTCTCATGTATTCCTTCTTTAATTTTCCATTTATAATCTTATAATCACTTTTCAATTCCTTAAAAGTAGCACAACAAATATCAACATTTTCTTTCATATAATGTTTTATATGACATAATTTCAATACTTATACCATAGGAAAATTCAATTAGTGTTTTTCTCTTAAATTCCATAAAGTTGAATTCATAGTCTCAAAAATACTTGTGTCATGGGCAAATTCAATTCGTGTTTTTCTCTTAAATTCCATAAAGTTGAATACATAGTCTCAAAAATCTTCCAAGATTTGAATCATCATTTCCATCTAATTATCTATTTGATGGTGAATGAAATGTTGTTTTAATTTATGAATTGGAAATGTGGTGCATAATGATCAATGAAGTATAATTAAAGAAAAAAAGAGAGTTTCTCTATGAGGCTGTCTGTCTTTACCTTCAGCTTATGATTAATGTTTATGAAGATGACTATCGAAGTAAAGTATGGATAATAAAGTACTAGAGTTGAAAGTCTTACCCATACATAATAAGATAGATAGGGATGATGACCAATATTTCACTAAGGATGTGATTTCTAACCCTATACTCTAATGATTATGAGATTAGTTAAGGTGATGATGACCAACATTTCACTAAGGTGGGTTTCTTATCCAAAAAAAGTTTTGTTATCCCTACACAAAATGAGTTTTGTTATAACGAGTTATTGATGACTACAATTGTAGTAGGATGGAAATCCTACCATGACTATGGAAAGGAAATAACTTTCTATTTGGTCATGGAAAGGCTCATGAAAAAGCCAAAAATACCTTAGGAACATCTTGAGCATTTATTTATACTTGTTAAATATTTATACCACATTTATGTGAACACTAAAAACTATGATGTTCATTGTTATAGTCTTTGGGATTTACATATCGAGTTTATGGTAAGCTTATTGTTTTATGCTATAAATATTTTAGGTAAAACACTAGCATATCTTGGTTAATGAGAGGGATGTGGAGATGGAATAGGATTTTTTTTGTTTAAGAAGCTAGTGTGGAATGTATTATGATAGTTCTTAAAACAAAGTTATGAACGAAGTGCTTGTAGTAAAATGATAGTATATGTTATCATATATATATATATATATATATATATAACGTTAAGTAAAAATAATAATAGTAAGACGAAAATGTTCCAACAAAGAAGAGAGATGGGTCTCCTCTTATATTTCACGTTTTGAACATATATTAGTCCTTCAAACCCAATTTGTTAGTAAATCATATACAATTTTTATAGGTTTTGAAGTTAATTGTGCTTTAGCAGACTAGATTGTGATAAGTGATAACAAAGTTGTATCTCACAAAATGACATGATTTGAGGGTGCACTTAACAAACATTGGTGGGCTTGTGATGCCCAAGAATATAAACGATAAGGAGTGATCACCTAATAATGTTTTTGAGACAGATTTGTTGGTACAAGTAGTAGTTTGTAGCAAGTATCTAAATGATACATAAATGAATAATCTTCTATGAAAATAGATGAATCTGGGCTATCCATATGAGTGGACAAAATCATGAAGTTAGCTTTGGATGATCAAAGTGAACATTACAACTATATATAGATAATGGATGGATGTATGCATGTATATATACATCCATATATATATATATGTGTGTGCGTGTGTGCGTGCGTGCGTGCGTGCGTGTATGCTTGCGTGTATATGTTGAATAGTTGAAACAACTAGAAAGATCGGCATGATAAAAAACTTATGCATGGATGATTAAGTAATCATTTTTATGACGTGTATATGTTGAATGGTTGAAACAACTAGAAAGATTGGCATGATAAAAAACTTATGCATGGATGATTAAGTAATAATTTTTATGACTTCTATTACTTTTCTCTCTTTAGACTATCAAATGGATCCTAAATCCAATCTTTTTATCAAAAATTTGGTGAATCGGATAAACTCAAGTTTTCTGCAAATGTGCCCCATAGAAAGTTGAATGATTGGTTGAGAGAGGTCAGGCCATCACTTGGTCTTGATTACTTAAAATGGTGGTGGGTTGTTCTGCATTGGCATGTGATTTTGATCTGTTGATTTGCAATTCTCTATGCCATGAGGACCACATTTTAGTGTTGTCTTCTCCTGTTTTTTTTTTTTTTTTTTTTTTTTTTCATTGTTTGGAAGATTATTGTTGACAGTTTTTTTTGTTGCTCATTATTATGGTGCTTTTAGATGGATACTTCGTGGCATGCTTGATGCCTCTGATTTAGGAGGGAGTGCTAGAAGTCTAATGCCAGTTTAGTTTGCAGTTTTATGGTTGCTCAGCTGTTTGAGGTGGTTTAGAACAGTGCTCCACACAAAATAGCATGAGAAGTTTGTCTTAAATGTGTTGACTGCTATTTTGTGTCTAGATTTGGCTTTACAGTCTTATGTATGAATGAATGTTACATTTCAGATTTTAAATGTTTCATTATGTCCAGTGACTCTCATGATTGCAGCTTATTACCAACTGCCAATTTGAAGGTTTACCATGGTAATAATCTGGTCGATTCTTTGTTCGACATGTTGAAAAGCTTGTGGATCTGGCCTAAATAATTTGATAAATAATTAAGATGGTTATTATTGAATTTCTGCTTTCTATTTTGTTAATTTTTGTCATGCAATCAGGTACTATTTTGATTGAATAATAAGTTCCATAAACTAAAAATTTTTCTACCCATTCAAAAGTTTTTAGTTTGATGGTGTTGCATCAAACAGAAGGATGTTTATTCAGGACCATCTTATTGAGAAGCATTTAAATATCAATTATGCAAAATCTATTGGAGTAATTTGTGAGATTTGGTGATTGGATAATGTTTGTATTGATAAAATTGTTGATTGCCTCTATTTTTCAATGTTCATTGTTGCCAAATTTCTAACCAGTTTTCCTTTCTCTTGACAATTTGTTTCAGGATGAAATTTATTTTGCAAATGAAATAGAATTTGTTATTTGAAATGGGAAGTGTCACCCAGCATATGTAATTTTGTTTCTTGACTGATTACAATTGATGAATGTCCTGCATGCAATGTCCATCTATGTGTTGACAGAATTGTGAAGCAACTGATGATCAATTTGCATTTTGGTTATATCCAGTCATAAATAGGAGACGTTCTTGAGGGAATGCCTTGTATTCTTCTCTTTGTTCCTTTATGAAGTTCGGTACCCATTTTGTGGTATTTCTTGCTGCCCTTCTACAAAATGCTGGAATAAAATTTAATGTTTAGATGGCTCAAATAGTTCAAGCGTTGTTGGAGGCATCCAGATCTATTGGACAACCCTACAACTGTTGTCGACAGAAGATATCATAGATTAGGTACGTGAGCTTTGGACAAACCCAAGAAATGTCAGGAAAGGCATTCCATGTCACGGCATATCAGGAAGAATGCCCCAATTGGCTTTTGTTACTTTGTCATCTTAAAAATGGTTGTCTCAATTAGAACGTGAAACGCCATCCATTTATGCATAGATATTGAAGTTTTTGAAGCTCTATTATTCAAGTTAGACACCACATTATTTAGAATTCACTCCATAAATAAGGCCCTAAGCGACCATTGTAAGGTATGAGATCTTCCTTTCCACCTGCGCTCCAAGGTCTTAGAAGTTGTGCTCAAGGGAGTTAGAAATGGAGAAGAGAATATGATCAAAGGACATTATTTCATCAAAACTAAGTCTCCAGCCTACGATGATCTTATTCCCCAAGTAGAACCTTTTGATCTGAGAGTCTTTTGCAATTTTAAACTTTATCGATGTTCTCTAGTTCTTGTTGGTATTGAATTCTTAAGATAGAGAGGGCACTTGCAACTTGACTTATGCCAAGGTTGTAAAATCAAATTCCCAATCAATTTTTGAATCTTGCTCATCCTTGTATATACCAACATTCTCAAAATGGCATGGAAATTTGTTCGCCAGGTACTTTGTGCTCTAGACTCTGTTTTTTAGTAATAACTGTAGTCACGTTGTCTAAAATGCTTTAGAAGTTGGTTTGGTAGGAGGTTTTATACCTAACTTCTCATAAAATTTAAAAATGTGCACATATTAATTGTGCCTCTTGTGTTTTTAAATAATTTCTACTTGAGGTGATAGATCAATTTTATTTGTATAGAATCTATTGATGTGCATATTTTTCTTTGTAAAGTTGTTTTTTATCTTAAGTTTTGAACTTTTTTATTCATTTCATTGTTGATTCTGATTCTTAATGTGATTTTTTAATGGTAGTGATTGATTTCCATGGGTCTTCTAAGTATTATCCGAAAAATAAAGAGAAAAGAGAAGGAAATGCGGATTCTTATGGTGTAAGTCATTCATCCCACTTTTTTCCTTTCTTTTTATGTTAGCTTTTTCTCATTTTTGCATTTAAAATACCATGACTTTCCTAATCCCTAAATTCATGGGGTGCAGAGGACTGGACAACTCTGGAAAGACAACAATCGTATTAAAGATTAATGGTGAAGACACCAGTATTATCAGCCCTACCCTTGGCTTCAACATAAAGACCATTAAGTATCAGAAGTAAGCTCATTCCTTCCATTCCCTAGTATTTCATTTGCTTTTGAAAATTATGTATTGATAACGATTGTATTTTTGTTATAATTGGAATTGCAAATGGGTTAGGTATTTGTTGAACATTTGGGATGTTGGTGGGCAGAAAACAATTAGATCCTACTGGAGAAACTACTTTGAGCAGACCGATGGGTTAGTGTGGGTTGTTGATAGCTCAGATATTCGAAGATTGGATGATTGCAGGATGGAGCTTGTCAATCTCCTCAAAGAAGAGGTTTTATCTGTCTGGCTTCCTTTTACTATTTTATAAAAATTAATCAGGAATATTGCTCTTATTTCTTACAGAACTTATTATTAACCACTATTTTTGTGAACATCATCATCCTTCGTTAGCTTTTTCCCATGTACCTAATGTTCGTCATTTGTAACCAAACTTCTCACCAAAGTAACTAATGATATGAATAATTTCCTAATTATTGCCTCTTTAGATTGTTATACTTATTTTTCAAGCTTTTTATTTTTGTTGTTTACTTGTGAAGTTCTTATAGCAGTTCCTTGAGCTACTATTTAAAATTTTTCTTAATTACAAATGCTTTTTTTCAATCCTCATTTGTATTCTTGCTTTTTAATCCACTGACTTGGGTATGGATAATGTTGATATTGGTTCCAACATGATGTTGGTTCAGTAAGATGGGTTCTGAGAATGGGATAGCTATGATTGTACAATTTCATAATATGTATCAACAGTCAGTTGCTTGTTGCTTAGATAACAAGTAGATTGTGTTGCTACTTTGAAAATTAGGGGATCACATTAAGTCTTGTGGGATGTTCTAATATAAGGTGCAATTTTAGAACAGATTAATTTAATACACTTATATAGATCAAATATATCCAAGAGGGTAGGTGAATTGAAAAATTATAGTTTTGCAAATTCTTTTCAAGATGTGACATTAAATAGAAAGCATTGTTTTATTGTAATTAAATCAATTAAGACCATCCAGTTATAATAACGAAAAATACTAAAAGTAAAATGAATGTCATATTTTTTAAGTGGCTTGGTTCTTACCCTATGAGCCTATAGATGCTCTCAAGTCAAAAAGCTTGAGCTTGACACTTGCTTTTATTCCTTTCCTACAACTAGTGTAAAAACCATTATAATCTGTCTTTTTCTTAGAAGTTCAAACATCATAATCTTAAAGCTTTTTCCAAGGTTCAAACTTAGTCTCTTCTTAATTTTTAACAAGGTTCAAATCTAACCTAGTTTTTTACAAGGTTTAAATATGATCTGACCTAATTTTTACAACGTTTAAACGTGATCTCACTTTGAAGTTTTTTCAATGCTCAAACTCAATCTCTCTTGTTTTTTCTTTAATGGCTCAAACTCAACAAATTCCAAATTATAACTATCCAATTTAGATATAGAACAATTATGATGAAGCTTATGTAGCAGTTGAAAGAAACCAAGAAACTTTTTCCAGATTTTGCCAATGCAGATTTCTTTTTTAATTTTACCAAATGTGCATTAGATACTTTTTTTTTTAAATTTAGAGGATTTATATTGATGCAATGTAGCTGTTAGACCTCCCTCAAGCTTAAATGGATGTTGCTATAAAGCCTTCAACATTTATACCAAAAATGAAACTAATCGTTGCAACCTGTAATCATTATTAGTTGAATTAGATATGCTATATGTCCAAATTAATATATCATACTCAAGTCTTAGCCTAAGGGAATTCTTTGCTACGTACTTTGCGACCCATCTGACATACCATGCAGTATGAACTAGATATATTGTATGTCAGTGCTCTATATCATACATTATCAACGGGTTCAAGAGATGACTTGAGGTTGTCCACATTATTTTGTCCATCATGTATTGTACAGGGAATTGAAATACCATACATCAGGTATGACATTGTATGTGTTTTACAAATTTTTAACCATATTTTTCTTTAGTCTCTTAACAATATTCATTAATTGCTTTTGAAACATCTGTAAAAAGTCACTTTTTAAGGTTTAAAAACAACACTAATGATTATATGCAATATTATGAGATTAACTTAACATGTGCATACTTATGTATATAACAGATCAAGAATGGTGATGTTTAGCTCAACATTTGAAAATTAAGGCTTGCATGAGCCATTTGGTTAAAACATTTATAAATTAGGGTTTAGCATAATCTTGCATGGACCACATTCAAATGCATCTAATTTTGATTAAACTAGGTATGATTCTTTGATTACCACTAGGTTGATTAATACATTTTTATTTATGTCAAATTTGGCTTTTAGGATAACAATTCTAAGCCATGCCTAAATGTGTTCTCAAGTTAGGTTTGAAGATAGCAATTCTACTTCATTCCTAAATGCATTCTAATGGAATATTAAATTTGTGCAAATGTATGTGGTAATATAATTACAGCTCTTGATCAAACTAGTCTTTTTGTTGCTTGGCCAATTGCCTTGATTACGAAGTTATGTCTTTCTTAAATTTTCACATCATGTTAAGTTGATTTGTGTCATTCATATGCATGTTATGCGTATGTTTCTTTTGATTCTATAGGAAATAGATGATGTCTTCTATATGTCTATTTATCACTAAAAAAACATTAACTAGATAAACATTAAGATCCCAAAAATAAGCAATTTAAATAATTTATTATTGTTCATGGGCTTACAAATCACATGTTAGCTATATAATCAATTAGAGGGAACTTGATTTGTAAAATCTTTTAACCATTGTTAGTCATTTCTTGACTATCAAAATTAAGGACTTGCTGTACATTATAGATGAACTTACTAACATTATGATAATTAATGCTAAAAGTACTTTTTTTTGTTTGGATTTTTTTTTTTTTTTTTGCTTTAATTCCTAAATGCTATTTACGAGGAAAAAAAACCTTATTTCCTCTTGGTTTAAATTAAAGGCAGTCTAGCTAGTTGATTGTTTCCAATCACACAAGCAATCATGGTTGATATCCCTTCAATTGTTCCCTCTTAGATTGTTTTTCTTGGCATTAAAATGAAGGGATCTGTGCTGTTTTAACTCATAAAATTTTGTTAGTGCATTGTCTAGGTGGCATGAGATAGGTACAGTTTGGGGCACATAACAAGTGAGCTGAGCGGGCTTTAGGATGTAGGGGTCACAAATGTCAGACAAGCCAAGAGCGAGCTCAACGAGAGCAGCAGTAAGATCCTTGCCATGAGAAGCGAAATATGGTTAAAACCCTAGAGAAAGATGAAAATGAGTACCTAAAGCTCAAGAGGGGAGGAGATGCCAAGTTATGGTGTTGTTTTGAGATAAAGATAGAAGAGGAAAACAGGGCTGAGATGGTGGGGGTAATTGATGAAGAAGAGATGTGAAGGACTAGGGTGACAATAGAAGGGAAGGACAATGACCATGGTAGAAGGGAAACGTGGTGGCAAGAGAGTGAAAAGATGGTGTTGAAAAAAGAGAAGGGCTACAATGGCAAGAGAAGGGAAGAATGAGAGCAATGAGAGGTGTTTCAATGGTTAACCCTAATGGTGCTTTAACTTCTTGTTGAAGAATTTTGTATACCTTTTAATTAATCGAGAAGTGTGCCTATATATAAAACAAGAAAATAAATAAGATAGGGAATAAAAAAGAAGTCATTATCAATCAATACATATATTACATAATAATGATTAGAATAATTGGTAAATATTGTCACTATTGACATTTCAATTTGAAACTTCTCTAAAATAAGCAAAATAACAATATCCTATTATGGTTGACACCATAATAATCGCTCTTATGTATTAATATTTCCAAAATTCAAATTGAAATGGTACCAAACTTGTTTAAATAAGTTGTCAAATACTAATTCATGGTACTCATATGCAAGAAATTAATAGTCAAGCACATTTAGGTGCATATTTAAAAACTACATATTGATCTTGTCTTTGATATCTGAAACTTATTTATTTCATTCAATATTAATGCTCTTTTGTCCTCAAACATTGCATGCAGATTTGATTAAAAAAATTAGATATAATTTGAATAATAAATTGTTATATTCTAATAAACTCTTCGTAGAGTTTCTACGCAGGATTGCTAATTTGAAATTATCATGTCCAGCACCTCTGCAAATGAACTTGGTGCCAAAGTTTTGTAATGGTCACTATTTCCTATGATGTTGAGCAGAGAGTTTTATATGGTTTACTGGGTAACCTCAGGGAGGGAGGTTATGCTGTTCCAAAAGATTTGGGTAACAACATTTTTAAGAACAGTGTTCTCTTACTTGGGCATTGTTAAGCCTATTATTAAATAGAATTTGGGTGTCAAAGTCTGTCCTAAATTATTTTGATTAAGGAATAAAACTGTATCAGAAAATTTCATCTACCATGTAACAATTTTGTAGATGTCTTTTATGTTTTCCTTGTTCCGTTGTCATTCTAGGCAGTGGATTAGCTCTTTACAAAAAATACAATCATATGCCTAGTACTGATAGATAAACAAGAAATATTTTATTGCTGGTTGCCAACCTTATCTTAGGGCCCATCTGGCTACATGAAATTTGAAATCATTGGTGAATTTCAAACATCATTTGCAAAATGTTGAATATCAAATTCAATTCATATTGTTTTGTTGGAAGATCTTCTAATTTGATGACTTTGTTTTCATCCATTTTGCATGTAAAAACAAAATTCTTATATTTTTTGTTCGTGTCAGAGATTATCTGGAGCTTCTTTGTTGGTCTTGGCCAATAAGCAGGACATTCAAGGTGCCTTAAAACCCACAGAGATAGCAGAGGTAAGTTCTTTGGTGAGTTCTACCTATCAAAGATTAATCATGTTCTTGTTTGGGCATGCATCTTGACCAAGAGAAATCCGTTGCACTTGTTTGGCTCGGTTCATTTTAGGTACTAAATTTGAGTTCTACGGACAAAACCAGACATTGGAGAATTGTTGGGTGTAGTGCTTACACCGGAGAAGGACTATTCCAAGGCTTGGATTGGCTTGTTCAAGACATCGCTTCTCGAATTTATTTGATTGATTAGTATTCTTTTGCAACCTGAAGGTTCGACTGCAATGTGTTATTTCTTTCCTTGGATGACCCTTTTTCTGACGTTTCTAAGCTATTGAAGAATATTGTCGTCCTGTTTATATCATTTTAAAGCATAACAGGAGTCCAATCGCTTCTCATTTAGGAATGCTACAGGCGTGCAGAATGTTGCTTTATTTTCTATTGATGCCGTGCAAATACCGTGCTTACATATAGATTGTTATTCATAAGTGAAAAAAAAAAATTGTTAACATAGCAATTATCTTATGTTCATGCTTTGTGTAGTCATATGACGTTAAGACAGATCATTATCTATTACTACTATCTAATTATTTCTTCTTAGTAGAATCTAGCTGGTCCAAAATCCACGTCAACACTCATCGAAGTAGATTTTTTTCCCAATTTAATACGATAAATAGAATAACAAACATTTTTAAAAAAATCTACCAGTGTTACTGCTTCTCTTTTGAATAAGGCTGGCATATTTGTTTAGCACAGTTGTGCTTCGCACCAAGGCGTTTGAAAATTCCACGTAGTGACTTGGCAATCGTTCGCTGAAGCAAATCATCAAACAGGTAGTATCCAACAATTTCCATTACATGAAACATAGTGCTCGAAAAGCAGAACAGATTACGATCTAAAGTGGCACAATGGAAACAGTTCTAGGTTGCGAGGAGGATTGACAAATATGAAAGTGGAGGAAAGATTAACCCTACGCATAAACTCTCATCATACAATGCGGATGACGGCACCGGAGACCGACAGATGTCACGTTAGGCCTCAGGCGACCCAAAAATGGTCCCCGTGTCCAGATCCTCCACTTCCGCCTTCTGCAGGGTTGAGGGCATGGCATCGTCTTGGTCGTCGGCGGCAGAAACGATGGTCACCTCGGGTGGGAGAGGCGGAAGGGGAGGGTAGACGGTGGGGCCCTTCCGCTTGATATCCCAGGGCTGCGTCTTCTTCGGTCTCGTCTTCATGTGATGCGCCGTGGCCTTCTTCTTTGGCCTCGATGAGCACTCTATCCGGGCCGTCCAAGGACTTCTTCCTATTCTGATATCTTTTCTCAGATATTGCAACGATGGAGGAATTCCTGATCCGACAACCATTAGCAACGCCGCCATCTTCTCTGTATTTCTGTGCCTCTCCCGTTTTACACCATTAGCTAGACGGGATGGATAAGGGGATAGAAATCCAACGGATGAGCAAGCCGATGATGATATGGTAAATTATGTATTAAAAAATAAAATGATAAATTACTTGTATTATATCCAATTAATTAATTCGCCCCTGCAATTATATAAAAAATTGTTGATTCTTATAAGAACGTTTTAACAATTTATTTGAAGTATCTTCCTCAGTAATTTTTTTGTTTTGCTTTTTTTTTTTTTTTTTTTTTTTTGGAGAACGTTCACAATCAATGCATTTAAAGAGATTTACATCTCTTAAAAGAATAGCGACAGAGTTTCAGAAACTCTTCATATGTAAATGAAGCATATTTGGAGCAAAATGGTAAAATGTGATTCACTAGATTTATACATTTCATCATTTGTCCTAGTAATGTTGTCCTAGTTAACTAAAAATAGTCTTCTAATTAATCAAATTTATTATTGTGAGGATTGAATGAATAAAATATACATTATCTCTTATGTTGTGATTTATATTCGAAACGTTCTTATCTTTCATGATGTTCTTGATCATTATTATTGATATTGAAAACATCTTGAAACAAATATTGATATTATCACTCATCAAGTTTGTAATAATGTTTTAATAATGATTAATAAGTATTATAAAAAAATCTCACTAAAATATAATAATATCTTATAAATTATAATTAAAACATAATATTTCAAATAAATAAGAATACAAAATTTTATAGAAAATCTAAGAAAAAAAGATTAAAAAACTTGAACTTGTTTAAAAAATTTGAGTCTCATATAAGACACTTAAAAGTACGTTAGAATTATGTATTGTATTAAGAAAATCTAGTGACAAACACTTACAAGATCCCATATCTAAGACAACGTCACATCCTTGTAAATAAGGTTGTGAACATGATCAAAAGATTAATCAAAATACTATTAAGAACATTTCCAAAGTGCCATGAGCAAAATTAAAGATGAATTTTAAAGACGTAGAAGATGATATCTATTAAGTATTAAGGAGATCTAATTAATTGGATTGTTTCTTATTAATATTTTTATGTGTACAATTTACTTATTTTGTTTTACAAGAGTTGTAAACTCTATTGAGACTTATAATATCATGTCTTACATGACCAAATAATAAAAACAACCCAATAATATACTCCAAAATATTAAAATACTAGGTTACAAAATAGAATATAATAAAATCTTGAAGGCACAATTTTAAAATTTAGTGGAGGTGACATACAACATCGCAAATCTACAACTCATAGTAAAAAAAGCAGCTCAACAAATAACCATAGGCAAAATCTCAAATCTACTAAAAGCTTTCACAAAAGTAACGATAGCATTCTTAGATAATAATATATCACAAAACACATAGATACAACTCTTATATACAAAAACTCTTATTGAGTTCTCTCATTTCTCTCGTGAGCCCAAGTCATAAGCCACTAAGTATTCCTTTTTTTGTGAACATCTGTATCTTAACTCATAATATAAGTGAAAAGTATATAATGTTTAATTGAAAAATGAATAATTATAAACAAATAAAATGTTATAAATTAAAATATCTAGCAAGTAAATAACTATATGAGCATAAATATGGATACATGACAAAAAATGTACATAAAATGTGCTAAAATCATAGCATCTATGTTGCTATATATCATGCTCATGTATGCATATAAATATTAGTGGTATTAATATTATTTAGTACTAATATTATCACTTTTTTATTTTATATATTTCATAATATTTTTCTTTATCTAAGCCTTTGATTTTCTCATATAATTATTTTTTTGTTTTGTGGGATCCCATATCATATCATATCTTTATGACATTAAACATATCCTTAAACTCTCATCAATAATTGGTTAAGCCACAAAGTCATCTCTCTCTTATTTGTCACCATCCTATGATGGAGTACTAACAAAAACAATTTTTTGCTTATCGTTGCTCTACATTGAAGTATTAATGATAGCAAGAATAATGTATAATGTCATCTTAATCATAAAATCTTTGTGTAATGATAATAAGGTCTCTACCAATTATTGTGCCACACATAAGTGAACAATAATATGGCTAATCATATCATTTAAATACGAGATATAGTAATGAATAAATCTCGATATTTTCTTATCTTTTCATCCTTCTCATAATCATAACTTGTGCAAAAGCAATCAATGTCATGTATTATTCACACGTTACATTATGTCTCCTGATGATGTTTCAAGGTAGTTAATAATTAACCTATCTATATTATAGTTATCTTAATTCTTTTACTTGATGACTCTAAGATGCCTCTTTTATAGCTTTTCTTTTATTTCTTTATCTATTATTTTTATTATTACACAAAAATCTATTTAAGTTCTCATTACATACTTTTTAATTACAAAATAATCACAAATTTTCAAATTTATTTTAAATTTCCTATTTCTTACTTAATTTCTCAAACATTACATGTTTTCTTTGCTAAAAGTATTCATAAAAAAATCCATACAAATTCTTAAAATTCTACTATAGATACTATTCATAGACTTCTAATGTATAGTATGTTATGCTTTCTTGGTACTACAGGCTAATGAAATGGATAAATTGTCCCAAACACTTAACACCTTACTTAAAAGCTTAACATATAATACATTTGAAATTCATGTATCATATATTTTCTTCAAAAAAAAAAATGTGTAGCAACTGCCCTCTTTTCATAGCCTAAATATATGATATGTTGAAAAAATAATGTAGTCTTATTTTCTTAAAAAATGTCAAACTTAAATAGAATGTTATACATACTATTTGTTGGAACTTAATGCACATACATTTTTCATTTATGTATAATATATTAAGGCACGAATGGTGATTGCAACTTCATCTAATTCAACTCACTTCCCATTTAATCAAAACTGAAGTGAAAATGAGTATACAAATCCCATAAAGGCGGGAGGTGAATTATGGGTTTTAAAATAATTTTTATAATATTTGATTATCTTTATTTTTTAAAAAGTCTTTTAAAAAAATAATTTTTTTTAGTAAAAAACTTTGATTTATAAATATATTAATTTATAATATTTATGATTGAGAAAAATAAAAATAAAAATTGAAATGATACATTACATTTTTTTGATGATTTGGTTCAAACTAGAATCTCGTCCACTCCTAATTAAGGTCAGAAAAAACTCCACTAATAAAAGAGTTACAACTTGAGATTTTTTCTTATGATTTACCTCCAACCTACTTAAGGTTTTTCTCTATGGTTTATCTCCAACCTACTAGCTTTTGTGGGTTTAGCTATAACCCGAGTTTTACGAGCTCAATCTCAACTTAATTTTTTTATGAGATCAAATCGAACTCGAGCTTTCAGAAATGTCAAGCCACTCAACCTAAAAGAAAAATAAAAATATTGCAAGAAATAAATTTTGGATAAAACATACAAATTTTATTTACTTGTTGATGAATATAGAAAGCTACAAAGTACTCAAAATTATTAAAATAATTTGAGAAAATAAAAACTTAGAAGAATTAGTCATAGCTAGAAAAATTTGGAATTTCAAGTAATCATAAGACGTAGATGCTGTTAATAGAAATTTATACCAATAGAATATGATACAACCCTTATTTGAGATGTTAAAATCTTATTCACATTCATTGGTTATTTCATGAACAATGGTTGGGTTTATATAAAAAAAATTTGATTATAGTAGTTGAAAAGTGAAAGGCTGTTTTAAAAGTTGCTACAAAATAGCTTAAAAAGATCTTAAAATATTCTTTCAAAAGGGCTAAATGCAACTTCACGTGTAATGACTAGTTAATTAGCTATTAGCCATAATCAATTAGAGTCGTTAGATGCAATTAGAGAGGTTCAGGATCATTACATGACAAACTATAAAAGCAGAAGAGTTCTAGATGGTTGGACTAAAGAGGATTATATCTGAGCCGTTAAATCAAGTTAGATTAGATCTAGATAAATTGATTCATCAATGGTTAAGATTAGAATCATCTCAATTGTTCGATCAAGGAGAGATAAAAGGAGAAATTAATTATGACTATTCGATTGGGATAGTCGTATAGATGGTAGATAGATCAAGATCACTATTTAAATAGGCATACGATATCCCTATTGTTTGATCACAAAAATGCACGATTGGATGGCACTGAATCTCTCTAACTTTGAATGTAATAGGTGTCAAAATCATTGTCCAACATGCTTTAATTGCTTCTTCATAGGATTTTGCTTTATTAGGATCCTTGTGCCTAAAATTTGAGCCAATACATGGAGTTGGCTCCCTCCTTGTGCACTTAGGATTTCACCACACAATTCATTTATGTAATTATATGATTAGAAGTTATATTTTGGGTATAATTTGCCCTTGAAATACTATTTGTCTTGCCCCAACTAGGTTCAGCATGTACAATGCCCAAGAATGGGCTTGACTCAATTTCCTTCTAGTTGACTGGCTCTTGACCCATATTTGTGAGTACCCAGTCGAGTTTTGCTTGGCCCCAGAGCTTTGCACTTGGGCACGTGTTTGGAATGGCTTAAAAGATTTTTTTCTTTCTAATTATAAAAATTTTAATATAATTATTTGAGCCAATAATAAAGTTGGCTCCCCCTTGTGTGCTCAAGAATTCACCAGTTCACTCGTACAATTATAGGATTAAAACTTATACTTTGGGTGTAATCTGCCCTTGAAACATTATTTTCCTTGCCCCAACTGGGTTCAGAATGTATAGTGGCCAAGAACATGCTTGATTCGATTTCCTTTCAGTTAACTGTCTCTTAACCCACACTTACAAGTGCCCATTGAGGCTTTGCTTTTCCTAAGAGCTTTGCACTTGGCACGTGTTTAGAATGGATTAAATGATTTTTTTTAATTATGAAAATTTTAATAGAATTATTTGTTTTAATTTAATTAAACTTTAATGATTACTTTAACATAAAATTTTACAATAATTTATAAGTAGAATTTAATCAAGGAAAGAATAAAAAATAGAATCTTATGTTTCTTAAATCAATGAATGGTTTTTAATAGGATTTGAATAGATTAAATTATTAAAAAAACTATAATCTTATACTTTTTCTAAATCAAAGAGATGATTAAATAATCAAATACTTGAGTTAAGATTTAAAAATAAGATGAATAGAGAGTACCTTATAATCAATAATTTAACATTCTATTTTATAATTAAAAAACATTTTATCAAAGTTGATGTGTATTTCTTCAATTCGTAAAACTTATTAAACACTTCAAGGTATTTTGAAGACTATTAGCTCACCATCTTCTAAGATACATGAATTGTTTATTATAAGTAAAGTTGTTTCATATTAAACAAGTATATTAAAATAAAATGTTAAATATTTAAGGCTTGACTTATCAAACAAAAGGGTGACCTAACAATCTCTTCTTTTTTATAATGATAAGACATAAATATTTAGATAAAAATATAAGAAAAAAATACATATAATAAATAGTAAAAGATATTAAAATGAGATATATATGCTCTCCCTTATTTCATGTTCTTTTTTATAACATGCTCCTCTTTACTTTGTGGCTATTCTAAATTTTATCTAAACCATGATTATTCTCCTCCTTTGACATCATCAAAAGGAACGTATAATTTATGTAATTTCTTTTATACAATTGAAGGGGTTTTGCAAATATATTGATGAAATCTTACTTCCATAGTAGACATTCTAATTCTATTAATCATTTAACGACATGATCTGTTATAAATTGATATCTTATATCTTTGTGATTTTTCTTATGTCGATGAAGTTGATTATATAATCTTAATAATAAACAAATTATTATTTGTAATAGTTTCTTCTTTTTCATATAGTTTATTCTTGAATACTTTTTTAAATCCAATCATTGTTGATCACTAAGCACAAGAACTAATTTTATATTTAAATTCTCTCAAGTTTATCTAATTATCAATTCATGATATGAACCTACACACTTATGAGTTTCTTCAACAACTTTTAGTTCTATGAAAGATACAAGTGTACTTGATCAGTTTATTTCATAGAAACTTGTGTTCTAACTCTTTTATTGGCATATCATTTAATTGGTTCCTATGAATTTTGATATTATCAAACTCAAGGTAGTTATCGACTAACTTCTTCTCCATATTCTTTATTCTTTAATTTACTTTCTTTTTCCTTCAATCCTAAAGCCACTAACAATTCTATCTAATCATTAAAATATTTATTAATTATTTTTGTAATTAACTCATCAAATACAATATGTGCATTTTTATTTCTTTAATTCCCAAATCAAATTAACAAAATTTTTAATTTATTTTTTATTCAAAGGAAAATAACTAATATAAATCTAAAAAATCATTAATAGTCTTAAATTTATATTAATTTTCAAAAATCAAATAAATTATCTCCAAATATATGCTAAGGATCATGTCATTTTTAGATCAATACCATTGGTGACTTAGTCTTTTGTTATTCTTTCCCTCATGCATTCTTATATGCTTTCCTAAGTGAGATATAAATTGATCTCAGATTTTCATTCATTATAATAATCATATAGATATTTATTTTTTAAAATTTATTACTATTAAATTAAAATTATTTTTCTAATTTTTTAATAAGCAAAACTTATGATGGTCTTATTTTTTATTCTTATGAAATTTGATTCTAATAAATCTAGAAAAATCAATGGCAATAGAAAATCCAATTTTTTTCTCCTGAACTTAAGATTTTTATGTAAAAAATAAATTATCCTTAAAAGTCTACTAATGGTTAAGTACTTTTTAGGTTTAAAGAAAAATTCACACATTTTCAATTAGTTTTATTTGATTTGGGAGGACCTCTAGTTACATTTAATTCACTTATTTTATTTAAGATAGAATAATCAATATAACTTAGTTTTTAATGTCATAAAATATTCTCACTTGTCTAAAACTTAGCATTTTAATCCATTATCTTTTAATTAATCAAACTTAATCAAATAAGTGTCATCTTTTCTTTTAACAATTATTAGCACTTGAATATCTTTTTACTATTTTATAACATTGAGTATTGAAATTAACAAAATAACAAAAATCACATCATTGACAAATAAGTTTGAAATGATTAATATTAATTGACACTAAGTAAGTCTAAAATGATTTGTCATTTTAACCTAATCTAAATAAGCTTAGGAACACAAACATTTTGAAAATGAGTGTTAAAACTAACAAAGCAAGGTTTATCTCCATGGATCCTAAAATATGGAGACACACTTACAAGACTACATAAGCTTTAAATTTAGAAACCTAAACAATCTTGAGTTCGATAGTTGTAGGGTGTGGATGCGACTTTTCAAAGAAATTTTCAAATATTGTTCGCTTAGGAATCTACTCATATCAATTATACTTTAGATTTATGAATTTCTTAATTGGGTAATCAAATGTAAGATGTCTAAATTTAGAACAATAATTACATACAAGATGAGATTTAAATTAATAAGTAGATGTATGTAAAGAAGGAATATGTAATATATTGAACACATGGATATATGTCTTTTTCAATCTATAATTATCATGCAAACCAATATTATTTTTTGTCACATGATTGTAAGATGAAGTATGTTTGAGTACATGTAAAGCATTCAAGTAACCATTACTCTTTTTCACATTATTGAATGAAGTAGCATATGAAGGTACATGTGAATGATCACAAATAGATACATGAGAAAATAAACTAGTATTATTTGATTTTAGGTTATGCATTTTTTTTTCAAGTGAATCAATTTTTTTTAGGTTTTCTTTAAGCAAAGAATTTTCTTTTCTTAAATTATCATTCTTTAATTTTAAAGCATCATTACATGTAATATTCTTAGAGAATTAATTTTCATATTCTATACTTGAAGCTTTCAAATATGAAACATTAGAAATATAGACACGAACTTAATTAGTTAAGAAAATATTTTTCTCTTTGAGTGCATCACATTGTTCATGCAATTTAACTATTCTATATTCATGTTTGGAACAAACTTTTTTAAGATCATCATATATATTAATTAATGTTTTATGCTCAACAACTAATTTATTAAAATAATTTTGATATTTTATCATAAGATTTAAAAGTAGATTCATGGTTAGAATTAAAAGTACTTGATATAAGTTTATCTCTATATTTCATCTCTAAATTGAGTTTCCTCTTCTTTCTCTTCTTTTTTTTCTTTCTTTTTATCGCTCATCTCCTTCTTATCATCACCAATACCTTGAGATTTATTTTTATCATACAACTTATCTAATATTTTTATCATCTCAAATAAGCTATAGCCATACAAACTCTCACACTAATTTCTTGAGATAATATACAAAATAATAATTTATTTTTTTAGCATTTAATTGAATTAATATTCTTGATTTATTACTTCTATCTTTAGGAAGTACAAAAAAATAAACAAAAAGATCACACAAATCATTATCAATCTTTGAATAAAATTTTTAAAGGTATATTTCCAAATTAAAAAACTTTTACCCTTAAATAATGGAGGACGACATGATAAAAATTCTTCACGTGAAGTTTTACAAATATCAACTATGGGTGAAGTCATCTTTAAACACTTAAATAAAATAATTACAATATCAAAATCAAATAGTTCAACAATAAAGTAAAATGATGATATTATAATTGATATCAATAAAGTAAACAAATTAACAAATAACTAATTTGCTCACATAAATAAAGGATGAACCTAATAATTTGACTCACTATTTGTAGGGAGCCCTCTTTAATGCTAATTGAAGTGAAAAAAGTGTATGAATCTCATAAAAGGGGGTAAATTATAGGTTTTAAAATAATTTTTATTATTTTATTGTCTTTATTTTTCAAAAAATGTTTTATAAAAATGACTTTATGTTAATAGAAAATTTTGACTTATAAATATCTTAATTTATAATTTTTATGATTGAGAAAAATGAAAATAAAAGGTTAAATGATACACAAAATTTTTAGATAGTTCAGTTAAAACTAGAACCTACATCCACCGTCAATTGAGGTTGAGAAATACTCTACTAGCAAAAAAGTTATAGCTTTAGATTTTTTTCTTACAATTCATATCCAACATACTTGAGTTTTTTCTTTAAGGTTCACATAGCTTTTCTGGATTTAACTATAACTAAGGTTTTTATGAGCTAAACCCCAATTCAATTTTTTATGAGATAAAATCTAACCCAGGCTTTGAAAAATGCAAGACCACTCAACCTAAAGAAAAACAAAAATATATTAAGAAATAAATTTTTAATAAAAATGTATAAATTTTTCCATACTTATTGAAGAATATAAAAAGCACAAAAAGCTCAAAATTAGAAAAAAAAAATTAACAAAATGGAAGCTTATAAGAATTAAGTTTAGTTTAAAGAATTTAAAATTTCAAGTAATTGTAAGTTGTAGATGATGTTAATAAAATATATGCCAATAGATTATGATACAAACTCTTATTTAAGATGTTCAAATTTTGTTCATATTCATTAGTTATTTCATGAATAATAGTTGTGTTTTATAGAAAAATTTTGATCATAGCCATTTAAAAATGAATACAAAGTTGTTTCAAAAGTTGCTGCCAAACACTTTAAAAAGATTTTAAAATATTCTTCTAAAATAGCTAATTTCAATGACATATGTAATAACTAGTTAATTAGCCATTAAGTGTAATCGATCAGAGTCATTAGATGCGATTAGAGAGGTTCTGAATTATTAGATGACAAACTATAAAAGAAGAAGAGTTTGGGATAATCGGATCAAGGAGGATCAAATCTAGATCGTTCGTTTTATCAACAGTTAAGACGGTAATCATCCATTTGCTCAAAGATAGATAAAAAGTTAGAATTGGTTATGACCATTCGATTGGGATTGTTGTATGGATAATAGATGGATTAAGATCACAAAAATGCATGATCGGACAATGCTGAGTTGCTTTGCTTTGGATGTAATATGTGTCAAAATCATTGTCCCACATGCTCTAATTTCTTATAGAATTTTTCCTTATAAGGATTCTTGTGTGCCTAAAATTTGAGTTAGTACATGGGATTGGCTTTCCCCTTTTATGCTCGAGATTTTGTCACACAGTTCACTCGATTACTTCAAGATTATATGTTACATTTCTGGTTATAATTTACCCTTAAAACACTACTTACCTTGCCTTAATCAGGTTTAGGATGTATAGTGGCCAAGAATGGGCTTGATCTGATTTCCTTTCAATTGACTGTCTCTTGACCAGTATTTGTGAGTACCTGTTGGGGTTTTGCTCAGCTTATGAGCTTTGCACTTGAGCAGCTTTGGTTGGCTTAAATGATTTTTTTCTTTTTAATTATGAAAATTTTAACAAAATTTTTTGTTCTAATTTAACCAAAATTTAACAATTGCTTTAATATAAAATTTTGTAAGGATTCATAAATAGGATTTAACCAAGGAAAGAATGAAAAATAAAATCTTATATTTCTCAAATTAATGAATGGTTTAAGTAATATTTGAAAGGATTAAATGATTAATAAAAATAGAATCTTACATATTTTTTAAATCATGGAGATGATTGAATGATAAAATACTTGAGCTAAGATTTGAAAGTGAGATAAATAGAGTGTACTTTATAATTAACAAGTTAACATTCTATTTTATAGTAAAGGAAAATCTTATCAAAGTTGATGTCTATGTCTTTAATCCTTTAATCTTATTAAACACTCCAAAGTAATTTGAAGATCACTAGTTCACCATTTTCTAAGGTACATGAGTTATTCATTATAAATAAATTTATTTCATAATAAACAAGTCCATTAGAACAAAATACCAAATATTTAATACTTGACTTATCAAACACAAGGGTGACATTACAAAAACTCAACTCTTGAGTAGCTTAAACTATCTCATAAGAGCACTATAAAGAAAAGAAAATCACAACTCAAATCATATCTTTTTTGCTTGATCTTCTGCACTAAAATGAATTTGGCTTTCTTAAGTTGTTTTCCCCTAAAGTTTCATCAAGGCCTTATGCAATTCACTTGGAAATCCTTTGCTTATATTACTTCTTAAAGCACTTCTTTCAAATCTCTAGCTAATTCTCCTCCTTTCCTCTCTTAAACACTTTTCTCCATTCTCTCTTCCAAAGATTCCTCAAGCAGCTTTCTTAATAATCAACTGAGCTTAGAGAAAATAGTCCCTTATAAAATTCAAATATTTTAATAAAAACTTAATTTTTTAAAAATTCTAGAAATTTTAGTTAATTTTTAAATATTATAATTTTCATAGTAATAAGTTCCTCGTGTGAGGCTTTTCTTAGTAGTATGCTTAAGATGCCATTATAGTTGCTAGCAATATAACACATATTTTTAGATATATCAAAACTTATCAACTTCTCAAATGTAAATCTGCATACAACCAAAACTAGTATAACATACTCAAATATCGATGTATTTCATTTTTAAATATTAGTTATAACATATACTATCCATAAGGAGTATTTTTTTGTAAAAAATTGATAATATTTAGTAACTTCTTACATCTTTATATTGTCACAAGTAACATGGTATTGCATAACAAGTAAATATATTATCACAAATGATATCAATATCAAACAAGTCATGTATCAAATAAAAACATGGGCAACATTTCGTTATAATAAAGGAAAATAGAAATCTTTGAATTAACCATCGTATCATCTCTTGAAGTCTAAACATCTCTAACAAGCATTAAACATTAAACATACACAAATACATATAAGTTTACCTACGTTATTCATCAACTCTTACTTTTATTCCATCACTTTGTCATTTTTTTCTAATTCAATTTAGTAATAAATCAATAAGCAGCATTGGAAACATAGAAAGCAAACATATAAACATATCATCCTCAAGTTAACCATTATAGATTATCACTTAAGGGGCTCTAGCTTTAAACAACATTTCATCAATCATATGCATATACACATAATCTTGTCTACATTGTTTTCAAATAGTGATCATGGCACAAATTAGATTTCCAAATTGTACAATTTTTTATCACTTGATTTGCCCTCGATTCTTGCTCAAATCCTCATGGTTCTCTTAAAAGATTTTCTATGTCTTAGAATCCTCTTGTTTTATACTCATCCAATGTCTCCTTGATTCTCTACTCATATTCTTCCAATCGACATGACCTATAAAATGAATGTCTCTTCACCTTTTTTCTCTCTCAAATCTAGTAGTTGATCATCTTGTAAGTTATCACTTGCATTGATTTCTCTTTCTTCTCACTATTTGGATTTTAAAAAAATTAGTTTTTATATCCAACCGTGTTGTAGATCTTTCCTTTCATACGATATAATTTATAAAATTTTATTCACTTTTAGTCACTTATAATTTATTATGCTTGTATGATTCCTTTGTTTTTACTATATGATATATATATTCTTTTAATTAAAAGTATTGTACTTGCAAGATGTTCCTAATCATATTGTATGATATGTTTTAGTTAATTCAACTCATGTATTCTTATTCCATAATACTATAGGAATGCTATTATTAGGTTGTATGATCTATTTATTCTCTCACTTATCTCATTGTAGTTATTTGATTTTTTTAATCATATTATATGATCTATGTATTCTCTTTCTTACCTTATTGTACATCAACTCATTATAGGGTTAGAATTTTTGATAATACATTATACTTATATGATATTTTTAATCATATTGTATACTTTAATTTAGTATATTCATCTCATTATTCTCATTGCATCATACTATATGATGTTTATTATCATATTATATGATTCTTTTTAAAACTTAAAAGTATTTTTAAAAAAATTTTAAAAAATTATAAAATTTATAAAAATATAAATTATTCAAAAATATTATTATTTTCATGCTTTACAACTCTTCCCTTAGAATCTTCAATCATATCTTGATATCATAATTTTTTTTCTTAAATTAAATAATTCAATAATTTAAACTCAAATATTTACTAAAATACTTGGCCCCATTTTTGGAATGTTATAATCCTCCCTTATAAAAATTTTATTCTCAAAATTTAGGTCCAATTAAATATTTCCTTTGTATATTCTCTTCTTTCTTCTAAAAGCCTTTCTCTCAAATTTATTTGTCCTCTTATTTCTTCCGCTAAAATACTTTGCAATTCTCTTTTTTATCAAATTTATAAACTTTAATTACATATTCATATAAATAATTCTCTTCCAATATTCTCCTTCAAAGTTATCTATTCTTGAACCCTATTCTAGTATAAAGATTACCTTTTTTCTCCCAAGGCTCTTTATTACTTGATGAATTATTGACCTATCCATTCTTAAGATTTTATCTATTCTTAAGTTTGGTCTATTCCTCCTTAACATGGTTTAGCACTTCTATTATTTGAGTTATTCACTTCTTTCTTATATATGTTTTGGTTTCTTGGTACCATGTTACACATTATTCAGTATCCCATATTCTAGTTTCAAAATTATATGCCTTGCATCATGCAAAATATTCACCAAAGCATTCTCCTTTAATAATTATGTATCACTTCATTATTATATATATACATAAATTGGATGAACTATTCCTCTATAAGCATTTCTATGATTTCTTATTTTTTTTGTATTGAATTTTTACACTTTTTTGTAGAAATGTCACTCATTATAATGAACTTGAATCTCCAAACAAACATTAAGTTTCTATGCAAATATCTTTTACTTCTCCTTTCTTCATCCCCTTCTTCTTCTTCTTTATCTCTTTTATTTTGTGAAGATTGTATTATTCTATAATTCTCTTGGTATTATATGATCTATTTACTTCTCACTCCTTTTTACAATCATAAATGTATGATCCTACTCTTCATTCTATGATATATTCATGGTTACTCCCTGTACAAAGGATTGTGTGATCCCTCTCTCTTTCTATTTTTTAATAATCTACTTGCATTCATTTTGTTTGATGTTTTTTTAACTTATATACATTCTTTTTCCCAAGAGCATACTTTATAATATGATGCTATCATACACTATGATGTTCTCCATCAACTAATTTGCCTACTTCCTCTCTAGATTGTATTGTATAATGGTTAGCTATCATATTAGGATCTTCTTTATTTGAACTCAAGGTCATTTTTCTAATGCATATCATACTCTATGATCAGTGATATTGTGTTGTATGATATTCTTGTTAGCTCTTTTTTCACCCTCTCATATTGTATGGTGTTTGTTATCATACTGCACAATATTTATTATCGTACTGTATGATAGTCAATATTTTACTTTAATGACTTTTTCTTATGCATATCTTTTTGTATGATCCTTTTATCACATCAGACAATGTTCTTTCTCATGCATATCATATTGTATGATATGTGACACCATATTATATGATCTATGACATCATATTATATAATTTTTGTTATTCTAATATATGATGTTCTTTATTATATTTGGAAGTCTCTATGTTATATATATATATCATATTATATAATCCATTTTATTGTACTATACAATAATACCATTTATAATGTTATTATTTCTAAAATATTCTACATCGCTTTAGGTTTCTTTCCCTTCCTAATACATATAAAACAAGCATCATATATTATCAAATAAAGGTGCAACAAGAGTATTTTCCCTTTTAGAATGTCTACTTATGCTTACCAACTAGGTTTTTTTATTTCTTTCTAGACTTCACATCCTAGATTTTAGACATGTTTGGAATATCTTCTTAGAAATTTTCAAACTAATTTTGCATCTTAATCTTTCTCTTTCTAAATTTGACATTTTAGGTTGTTTATTTCTTAAGGTTCTGATCTAGGACTTCAACTTCTTTGATATTACTTTTATAACAATGCTGCTTAGACTTCATTAAGTTTAGTGGCACATTGTCTAATTATTTCACATATATCTTTTGTTTTAAAAATAACATTTTGTTTGAAATCATTTTCAACATTATAGAAGAAATTTAAAATTTCTATAATAAAACCACTTTTGAAAATAAATTTTTAATTTGAGATATCATCATAAATTTAAAACCCATTTTAACATGATAAAAGAATCAACAGATAAGTTTTTCTTTGAAAGATTAATCCTTAAAATAATTTTAAAAAACCTTGGTTTAATAGAGTTTTAAGTACATATCATACCACTAAAATAAAACAGTGTGCTTACATGACAATAAGACAATTAATAACAAAAGTAATGCATCATTTATGTCAAGTAAACATGATGTTATCTTCACTATTCATTAATAGCCCTTTGATGAGTTTCATTTTGACTTAAAAGTGTTATATCAAAAATTGGTTAAGCCAATTATCACTGGATCAATGGATAAAAGATATACATATATATAATAAAAACAATGTTTGAGTCATGTTTCATGTTGGGTCAAATTTATACTATAAACATATCATGAGCATGAGATAAAAAATAGAATAGATTGCCATGTGTGGTTCAAGTTATTTACTTTTCATAAACAAACACATGTAGTTTCTTAATTATTTTTTGTTTATCTTTTTCTCATTTTTTTTTCAATTAGGATAAGACTTTTCATTTTGATTAAAATAAATTGGGTCTATTCCAAATAATGATAACTTATTTGACTTATCTCTAAATAACACTACTCTAGAATGATAATTATCACTTTGAACAACTTACATAATAGATACTTTGGCTTATCTTTGAAACATGTTACTATGGAATGATTATTGCCACTTTAGAAAGCCAATATTTATGTAATTTATAAAATATCTGTAACCATTTTCTTACTTAATATTATGCTCTTTAATTTTCTTTTTCTCTTTTCACATTCTTATATTTTCATATTTCATCTATGATTATCACCACAAGTGGTATTGTAATAGCATTTCTTTTCACAATCTTTATCTTTTTTCTTTTCTTGTGACTATTATTATAAGTGTCATTGTAATATCATCTCTTTTCATACTCTTTAATTTTCACATCTCATTTATGACTATTATCATGTGATGCCTCTTACTCAACCTTTCTTGGATTCAATACCATATCATTTCTTTCCTATAACTTTTCTTTTACATTTTTCAAAAGAATGTTATACTTCTTTTCTTTTGATTTTAAGATCATGTATGGGAAGTGAATTAAAAGTCTTTATCATAAAATCATTTTAAACAATAATGAAAATAAATTTGAAAACCTTTATAATAAATCACTTTTAAAACAACTTTTGCAATTGAAATCAAATTCATAATTTGGAAATCCATTTCAACATTTTAAAAAACCAAAGCTCTTAAAATATCATGGTTCATACATTGCTTAAAATAAAATAGATCTAAGCCAACATCACTAAATAAAGTTTTGTTACATGTCTATTTACTAAATAAAAGTAAATTATTATCATAGAATCTACGTAATTTATGAGATAAATAAAATATCTTTTATGTCATGACACATGTGCTATCACTAACGACCTAGTAACCCCATGATGTACCTTGTTTTGACCTGAAGGTATCAGGACAAAAATGAATTGAGCCAATTACCCCTAACTAACTGGTAATGTATGTATATATATGTAAATTATACAACTTTTGTCTTACCACATGATAAGGGCGAACACAATATAAAGAACATTATAAAGTAAAGCCAACTTACCATGTATATGCTTTTAATACTTTTATCTTTTTACCTTCCCTAAGAAATGGCTTAATTTCTTTTAACTTTTGATCTCTTTAAGGAATTGGTTAATAATAAGGCCTTTCCATTTTGTATTGAAAGAAAATGGACATATTTTGAATAAGAATAGCTTTAAATGATGGTATATTTTTCTCATATCTAAAATACACTATTTTAGAATGGTAGTCACAACTTTGGACAACCAATATATTAGCTTCTCTATCTCATCTATAAAAACTATTATTACAGAATGATCATCAGTACTTTGGTAAACCAATATTTATGTCATTTTTTTTATAAAATATCCTTAGCTCTTTGTCAACTCATTCTTATTCTCTTTCTTTTTCTATTCCATTTTGACAACCTTATTATTTAATTTCTCTTTTGTAACTATAATCACATTTTTATCTTTTCTTTTCTCTTTCACTTTTTTATTTTTTAATTCTTTTTTGTCTCTTATCACATTTGACATTATAACATTTTGTGAAGTTACTTAAGCATAAAAGTTTTCTAATATATGAATTCTCAAATTTGTCATTTCATACCTTCACTAAAGAGGACTTTAACCTTCAAACAACAATACATAAATCATATACATATAAATAGGAGATGTTTTACCTTATTTTCAAATGTAGTGGTATTGACACAGATCTTCCAATTTTTTTTTCTTTTTCTTTTTGTTCTCTAAGCTACAAAGTTGTAGAAATACTACTATAGTGCTAACACTAATTTTCTTTTATATTTTGCTTACACTTCATGCTCAAACCCTTATGCATTATTTCTCAACTCTTGGTAATACCTTCTCTCGTTCTTCTCCTCTCTCTAAAGCTATCAATAGAAGCTCAAATTGTTCAAATACTTCTAAAAATATTTCTATGTCTTAGCCTCCCTCTCTTTTATACAAGTTTAATGCTTATTATTTTTCTTATGGCTCTCCATCTTCCTCCATTGTCCATGTTTATTAAAGGATGTCTCTTTACCTTTTTGCCCTGTCAAATTATGATGGTTTGTTAATAATTGGACTCTCCTCTATGTAATTTTCCTTAGTTGTTCACTAGTTTAATTTTAAGGTCTTTTTTGACAAATAATATTGTATTGTATGATCCTTTACTTTGTATTATATGATGTATTATAATTTTTATCAATTGCAATTAGTCATATTGATCATACATATATGATATTCTTACTTATACTTGTATAATCCATTTTAGTTTACTTAACTCAAGTATTTTCATGACATCATTCCTTATGATGTCCATTATCATAATTTTATGATTTGTATCCTTTCTAACTTAAGGACTTCATACTTATACAATGATCATAATTGTATTGTATAATACATATATTCTCTCTCTTACTTTGTTAGACACTAACTTATAGATTTTATTACCTGATAAGGTATCATACTTATGTGATATACCTAATCATACTATATGATTCATCTATCTCTTTTACCTTATTGGACATTAACTCATCATAGTGTTTGACTATCTAATGAGGTATCATACTTGTACGATATTCCTAATCATATCATACGATTCTAATAAGTATGTTTATCTCATTATTTCATGTGTAGAGGACTTTAAGTTAGCTAAGTGTCATTATAAAATATTACAAGAGATCAAGGATGTTTGAAAGTACTTGTTAGAGTGTTATATAGATGATGAAGACTTTTATAGCTTTATAGAGTAGTTTATGTGATTAGTAGAGCCTAGGTTGTTGATTATTAAATTATGTGATAAGATAAGTGTAACATCCTCAATGGTTGAATTAAGTATAAATTAAATTATCTCACAAAATAAAACAAAACCTAAAAAATAAAGTATTGTAAAACATAAAAATACATATATAATTGGATAGTCTCATCGAGACAAGTATAACGATGTTTGTTTTGTTTTTATTGGAGTTCATTTTGAATTTTAAAGTTAATAAGTATAAATGCATATACATATATATATATATCTATATATATATAACATAAATACATACATAAAAAATATATATAGAATTAATATAACATATTTATATATATGTATAAAATTGAAAATAGTCATCTCCTATCTTGACATCGTGCCCATGCAACCCTAAGGTGTCAATTTTACATAACTAGCCAAAGGTTTCATAGAATGTTCCTTCACAAGCAACAAGGACATTACTTGTCATTGCATTTTCAATGGAATTAAGAAAAAAGAGCATGATTTTAGTCGATGGGAATTCTAAGCAAGATTAAAAAGTAAAAATGAAAATTTATTTTATTTTTTATAACTTAACTTCAAATCTCTCTAATTCATTAAAAGAATCAAAGTATTTAGTTTAATTAAACTTTTATTTGACTATTAGAATGATTGGAAAGAATCTTTACTAAAGATTTACAAATTAGGTTTTGAGAAAAGGAAAAATTGATAAAGGAGAGAGAAAGAGAAAAGAGATAATTTTTGTGATTTAAAAAGTGAGTTATGCAATTCTATATTGATAATTTAAAATTTAAATTTTTTTTAAAAAATTATAAATTATATTAAGAAAATTATGATTGAGAGATTGAAATTTACAAATAAAAAAGTTAAATAACTATAAATCAACTTCAAATAATGAGAAAATATTTTTAATAGGTATTCTAACATAAATATTATATGCATATATTTGATGTATTATTAATTATTAAAATTAAGATATTATATGTGAATTTTATATAAAGCATGCGACATTGATATATTGTTGTAATGTAGTTTTAAATAATTATATAAGAATTTGTACTTGTAATTAGATATATTTTTAATTTTACTAAATAATTATGTAAAAGTATTTGACATAAGTGACTATATAAGCATAACATAACATTTGATATACTGATGCAAACATATATATTTACTTAAATATTAAAAATAAAGATTGTGTATGTGAAAAGAAATTAAGAGAATGATAATCAAAATTAATAAAATGATGTCAGTGAATAATGAATTCTTTATAATTAAAATATATTATTTTTTGCAGCTAGCAACCAGTATGCTAAAGATTGAGATTTTATTATCATGAGTTGTCAAGTAGCAAGTGTGATATAAGGTTAACATTTGTTATTATGATGTGAATAGTGGCTAAAGTGTCATTAGATTAAGATTTGTTATCATGAGGTGACTAGTGGCCAATGTGTCATAAAGTTTAGATTTGTCATCACAAGATGATTAATTGCTAATGAGCTATACTATTAAGATTTATTATAAAGATATGATTATTAAAAATATAAAAAGACGAAACATGATTATGCATGAAAACATGATGTGATAAAATCAATAAATGAGATTTCTATTTTAATTAAGTAAACTAAAAAGAAGATACTGACTCGCGATCTTGAGATTATAATATTAAGGTTTGAAAATATAATAAGAAATTACACGTATTTGTTATTTTTTTAGAGTTTGTAATATTTTTTTATAGCATATCATATTTCTTTTTATATTGTAGCATAAATGAGTCTTTATTTACTAACATATTATGGTTAATATTTGTGATTAGACCTTATCTATAGTTGTCTCAAAGTATTACTTATTTTATATATTTATTTATTTCTAAAAATTACATACTAAGTTTGTGATGGTTGACATACTCTTTGTTTAGAACTAATATTTTAGATACATTAGAATTACAATAAAAAAAGAACTACTCATTCATTTTTAGTTTTGAAATATATTTATCAGATTTGGACTATATGTATTATCTATATTGGACATGGATTATACATGACATTCATTTGGACATGATTATGTATTTTATTTATGATTATTACATTATATGTATATGGTTATTCATAGGTATAGATTGTTTTGATATTATGTATATATAGTATACTAGACAGATTTCTAAACCTAAGATGAACTAGTTCTTGGCTCAATAGAAGTCTTAACTAGGGCAAGAATGTGGTAAATTTCAGGTGGCATGTCGCAAGTTTGATGATTAGGTTGGGGAATTATGACACTTAGTTTAAATGTCAAGCCAAAAGAGTGTAAGGTGTTTGATCAAATATATTGATTGGTGTATAAATCTAATTACATTATAATAGAAAAGAAAAATCGTTTTGCAAAAGTGGGGTGTGATAATTGCCAATTAAAGCTAAACTATCTTTAATAAAAATGAAATTACATAATTGGTTAGAGTTTAATGACAAAGTTTAGGATTAAACATTCTTAAAAGAAAATGACTAGCAGTCATATTAGAACCTCAAGCACTTTAATGCTCTTAAAAGTAATTATCAATAGAAAGAGCATTTATCTTAGTCTTATGGTACATTTACCACAACTAAAAAGGTAAGCACAAGGCACACAATAGAGAAATGCATACATACACTCATGGAGATTGAGCACACCAATGGAAGGTAGATGTAGACCTAATTGAATGTCACATTTTCACCTATCGTATACATGGGTGAACTCTTGTGGACACCTCTTTTCATGTAGACAATCCCCTTAACAACACATTAGAGGCTCAAAACTATTCCTCTAACTTTAATATCACTTATAAGATCTCAAGCATTACCAACTCTCTTAAATATAATTATTGATAAGAAGACACTTACTCTAGCCTTATATATTTCATTTAACATGACTCATAAGTATGCATACGATACTCATAAGAGATGCACACAGACACACATGCTAATGAGGATTAAGCATACAAAGAGAAGTTGGATGTGGGCTCAAGTGAAAGTCTCTTTTTCACTAATGATACACAAGCAGATTCACATAGATGCTACTTTTTTATACTAACCATGATACAACAAGAATGAATGCTCTTAACAAAAAAAATATTTTGATTGATATGTTTGTTATCATTTCTTTCCTCACAGCAATATTATGTTATGGAAATGTGAGGGTGTTTAGTGCTAGATGGGAAAAATATCTTGATATGATAAGACATGATCATTACATCAATTGACGTATAGAGTGATATTAAAGAATGTTATTTCAATTGATTATATGCAAATATTGCATATTTAAGTATTTGAATAAAATTTTCAAGTCCATATTTAACCAAGAAGATTTTGTATTGTTGTTTAAAAAAGAGAATTTACTTATTACCTATTTGGTATCAATCTTTTAAAAATTAGTTTAAACAGTAATCCTAAATTTGAGAATGTTTATCTTTCATTTTTTAATTGATATTAAAAAACCATAGTAATTGTGTAGTTTTAGCTATTATTATTATTTTAGAAATTAATTTGGAAATTACCTCCTTAATGTTGCTTTCTTAAATTACTTTTGTTATATTATTAATTTATTTTGAAATATATTTATTTCATAATATTGTCTATTCGTATATGTCTTTCGAATTTTTGTATGGTTTTTAATATATTTTTTTGTCTATTTTTGATTGAGAATGATCGACTTGCTTCAAATTGAGTTTCCAATTTGTTTCAAGTCTCATTTGATACCTGAAAAGATGTCTGTTGAAACCATAACAGGAAAATTCATTATCTAATTTAGCGTAATTATTTTCAGATTAATTTTTGGTTTACTTTCAAAAAAAAAAAAAAGAAAAAAAGAAAAAAAAAAGAAAAAGAAAAAGAAAAAAAGAATCTAAATCCCCAAATACGCAGCCGTTCCGCCCCTCCCCCGCTCCCTTCCCCCAATACCCAGCCGCCGTGATTGCCTTCCCCAGCCTCATGCCCTAAAACTACCCAAATTCCACCGCAGCTCCACCGTTAGACCCAAATTCAACCATAGTTCCACCCCCAGTCCGAAACACCTCGCCTTCATCGCCGGCCGCTCAACAGGCAGTCGGCCTCCCGACGCCGTCAAGGTTTTCCAATAGTCTGGCTCCTGCCTTCCCTGATAGACCTTCGACCTACTTAACCCGAATCCCAGCTTCAAGTTCTGGTCGGGACTTCTCTCTTTCGACGCTTGTTGGCTACCATATCCGCACCGGGTCCATCCTTCGCTCCTCTCTACCGAGGCCAACTGCTGGTGCTATCACAAACCCGAGCCGTCCAGCTGCCGTTCTCCAATTCCTCATCCGAGCTCTTCAAGCAACGTCTCCGTCGCTGGTCCTCTCCGATCTCGTTGCCGCACGCTAGCGCCTTCCTACTCGGTGTCTTTTCCCCATTTCGCAGCTGCCAAGCCGCTTACACCGTCCTCTGCCTTGTCTTACTAGGCCCTTCCGGCCAGTGCCTTTCTTTTTCCGAGCTGAGGCACCTTCCCGGTTGCCGACTAGGGTGTCCTTGCCTCTTCCTCCTACAGTCCAGCGTTCCACAGGGGATTCCCCTTGCTACTGGTAATGCTCTTCACCTTTATTCTATGTGTTTAGCAATTGGTAATGTATGACGTAGCTTGACCTCATGTTTTAGTTCCTTATTTACGCTTTTGTGATCCTTCAATTTTTTTTATGTTACTCCGTTTCATGTGCCACTTATAAATTGCTTGTATTCTAACAATAATATTTATGGATTTACTTTTGATAATGTTAAATCATTCATGTGAACCTTAGCTTATATAAAGTTTCTTATATTGTTTGTAGTTCTATGCCCCAAATTTATGTTTGGATTTATTGAAAACATACCTTGTTAGGAGTACCATTCTCTTTTATATCTGTTTGACATCTATTATGAGCACAATGAATTAATTAAATTACAATACAACATGCATCTCATTTAGTTAATGTCACTACATAATCTTCATGTATCAATCTTGGTATATATATATTAATGTACCCATTTGACCAAGTTGTAGGACACCCAAAGATATCCAATTTCAACAAAACAAACCATCATTGTACTTATTTCTTCTCCAAAGAAATATCTACTTCCACAATTTTGGTGACATTTTTTGTCTGAAATTTAACCCACAACTATCAACTCAAACAATCACCATGTTTGTAGTCCTATATTTAAAGAAAAATTTATCTTTCGCTTCCCATATTTACAAGAAATCAGTTTAAGAAAATTCTAGGGCATTACATGTGCCATCATAAAATAGTTTGCTAAAAAAAATTCTTATTAAAACATCTATTCTTTTTTGGAGGACAAAAGCAAAAACTTGTTAAAACATCTATTATTTTTTGAAGGACAAGAGCCCTGTTTTAACGATAATATATGCTATTAAATAAAAGCCAAGGACTTATTTGTTTCAAAGTTTGTAGTTAGAACATAATGAAGTGGGAAATAGTGAGTTTAGGTAAACTACAATTCAAACATGATATTGTAACTAAAGTAGATATGCAAAATAATTGCATTTTAGCTTTTTGAGAGAAAAAAATATTATAGTTGTGACTATTTTTTTGATAATGTTGATTTTTTTGTAATCTTTTGAATACTGGGTGGTGGACTATGTAGGATTTGCTATTTGTTGTTGGAACACCAATCCCTAATGTGTGTTCAAACTTAATGTTGTGAGTCTAAAGCATAGACATGGTAATTTAGAAATAAATAGAGCTTCTAGGATTTTTTTTTAAAGTTAAAATAAAAACGTTTTTAAAAACAACAAGAAATATGTTCTAAGTATTTTTGGGATTTGTACTAGGCTCCATTACCTAATGTTTGTCATTCGTAACCTAATGAAGGGCTTCCATGTAATCATACATCTTAATTTTTATTTTCATTGCAATAATAAAATCCTATTCAACAATTCTTTCTTATTGCTACATGTTTCTCCTATTTGTCAGTTCTAGTGACTCAATTTCTTGTCCACATTTTTTCTAGCAATAACCTCAATCTGTAAACAACAACCAATTCTTTTCCGTGTGATGATATGTCACATCCTTGTCATGATATGGGGACTCCTTTTTTGTGATGAATAGATTTTCTTTCAATTTTTTTTACCAGTAAGATCTTCAATTAGCAAACGGTATCCAATCTTCTTCCTTGCCATGCTGATTTTGATTTTCTTTCAACTATTTTCTTGGCAATAGCTTCAACCCTTAAATAGCAAGTTGTCTTCTTTCTTGTCTTGCTACAACACTTCTTTCCTTGACAGTTGGCTAGATCTCAATGATTGTTCAATTTACTTTTTTTCCTTCTAATCCACTATTTAAACTTTTCTTCTTGTTAATTATTTGTTGATATTTTTTTGCATGTGTTTTGGATGACATGTTGAACTTAACCTCGTTTTTATCTTTGGGCATGTTATAAATCTAGGTTGTGTTGATTTTGAAATTTTACCTTTTAAAAAATTTCTAAATTGAAATTTTATATCCTGTCTTTATGCTACTTTTGCTCTTTTAGGCTTCCACAAAGTGTTTGAATTTCTTGTATAATCTGTTGTGTTTAGGGTTTCTGTTTTGTACTCAAAATTTCTCAAGCAAGGTCCCTTTTTTGATTTTTTGTGCTTGTGTGCTTGATATGTCGTGCATGAATTAATACACATGCCTATTCTGTTTGTCCTTAATCATTTTTGGTGTAGGCGTACTAATTGGTTGTTTTTGCCTATCTTTATGCCCATGTTTTTGGTTGGTGAAAATTCTTCTTATATGATTGAGTGCATAATCCTTATTTTATGTATATTTCGAGTAATGTCAATTGTGTCTATGAAATTAATGAAAACTTATGTTTTGTTGTTTATGGAATAGAAAGTACTTGCATTAATCCATGGATAATTTATTTTCTTTTTGTGTGGATCATTTTCATTTTTGTGCTAAATTTGTCGTGTGTGGATTCATTTATGTGTGTCTAGTGTTTTAGGTATATAATGCAATTTTTAGGTTTTTAGCTCAATTGGAGTTCAATTTTTAGTTGATTTTATTTTTTTCTTCATTTTGAATTAATTTTTTTTGTGTGGCCAAATTGTTTGGTTTTTTTGTTGATAAAATAACAAGTGCTTGAAATGACCTTGGGATAATTTTGTCATTTGCAATTTTTATTAGGGAATGTTTGGTTTCTTAAATTATGAAGTTATTGATTTTGTTTAGGATTTCAGATGTTTACCATTGCCTTAGGGGATGTTTGGTTTCCTAAATTTATGAAGTTAGTGACTTTGAAAAGTCAACGACTTTAAGATGTCAAGCTTGTATTTTAAACTTTGTTTTATGATTTAATGACGTTTGAATATTTTTATTGAATGTTGTTTTTTGTTTGAATTCAGGGACTTTTGTTGAGATCATATGTTATTTTCACCCTTGGTAAAGTTATCCCTCACTCTTTTATTGGCCATAGACGGTAATCAATAGTATTGGTGTTGGTGGTATATGGCAGTGGTTGTTTGCATTGATCGATTGTGTTGGTGGTTAGCTATGATTGGCAACAGTAGTTGTCGACTATGTTAGACAACAATGACGACTAACAGTGTCAACAATTGGTGAGAAGTGTTCAATCATGGTTGGTGGAGGCAAATGTTTTGAGATGGGTGGCTTTTTGGTGGTTGGTGTTGAGTGGCATTTGTCATTGTTTTGAGGCTAGTGTAGGTTAGTTGTGGTTAATGACAGGAGTTGGTGGTGGGCATTAGCTTTCGGGTATGATTGACGGTAGTAGTAATCAGCATTGGGTGTCAGTGATGGTGTTGGTCAACCATATTGGTGGTTAACAATGGTAATGGTATGTAACAATGTTAGTAGTGGATTTATTTGATATTTGATGGTGGGGGCAGATGGTAGTCTTGAGCCTTGGTAGCAATAGTCAACGGTTGCACAATTGTTGGTGTTGGTTAGCTGTTTTTTTTGTAGTGGCAATAGTAACTGTGATGATGGCTAACAACTGTGGTATTTGACGACGGTTAGTGACAAACGATAGTAGTGGTTAGTGGTTGTGGTAGATGATGGTGTTTGGCTATTCCTAGTGGTCAATGATGGTGATGGCGAGCAAATGGTGCTGCCTAGTTAGTGGTCAACAATGGTAGTCGATAGATGGTATGTGACAGTGTTAGTAGTGGATTTATTTGATATTTGATGGTGGGGGCTGATGGTAGTATTGAGCCTTGGTAGCAATGGTCAACGGTTGCACAATTGTTGGTGTTAGTGATGATCAGTTGTTATTTTTGTAGTGGCAATAGTAACTATGATGATGGCTGACAACTGTGATGGTTAGTGGTTGTGGTAGATGATGGTGTTTGGCTATTCTTAGTGGTCAATATGGTGATGGCTAGCAAATGGTATTGCCTAGTTAGTGGTCAACAATGGTAGTCGATAGATGGTGATTAGTGGTGGACTACGAGTGGAGGCTGGTGGTGGTTTGCAATTGGAGTTGATGTTGTTGGTAGTTAATGACAATGTTGGGTGGCAATGATAGTGGTTAGCAACCAACATTGACCAGTTGCTCATAAGGGTTGTTGGCAATGAAGAGCCATAATCTTAAGAACTTGGGATAAATCTTGACTTTTAAAAATTGATAGTTGGCCAAATTTATTGATTTTTAAAAATTTCTATCTAGAAATTTTTAAAAGTTTGTTGGTATTAGATGTCAGTGGATGCCAACAAATCAAACACATGACGTCTATTAGATTTTTAGAAGTTATGAAGCATGCTCTTATTTTTAGGATTTTTTTGACTGTACTATCTTCTTTTGGTTTCTCTTTTTTTTTTTAGCAGAAAGAAGTTGGATTAATGAAACTTGTGAACTTATCTAACTAGTCATAGAAAGTTATCTAAATGTTGCTAGGTTTGCACAATTATAGAGGGTTTAGGTGAAGTGTAAAATTCTAATTAAAAATTATGTTTAATTTGCCATTAATAACAATGATACTCTTAATTCACCCAACTAAAATAAATTTATTAAATAAAATTAGCTGAAACTAAAATTAAAGCTATTTAATGGGACAAAATTTTCCATGGCTTGATGAAAACAAACACAAATCCTCTATTTCTGTATTTTAAATGTTGGATGTGTGGAATGTTGTTTTAAATATGTGCTTGGAACAAGAGTGTAATCAAGTTTCCATATAAGCTGAATGACTTTCGAGTGGTTTAGTTTATTGCCTTGTTTTATTTTACTATTATAGGGACAAGTTTGTAACTTAATGATATAATTTTTATCAGATATTTTGTTACATCATTAATTTTTTATTAATTGTAAAGACATTGATTAATACATGACTTATAATGGGATCCATGCTTTTAGTTAGAACCATCATATTCATCAGGTTATTCATGTTGTTCTTTTAGGTTAATTCACTATGAACCTATGATATATTTCATTTATGTAGAAATGAATAATCTCATAGTTGTGATGTTTGTAGGAATACAAAGTTAACATATGTTGTTTCATTATGGTTTGTTTAATCCATGTTTTGTTGTTGCATTCATTTCTTTGTATTCTTCCATTTCTTAGTTACTTTGAGCTACAGTCAATAATCAATATGTTCTTGTAAAGGTTGATGCACAGTTTTGTTCCTAAAATTAAATTTTGTTTTGCAAGTTATGTTTTGGTGTAAGAGATTATATATTACATTGTAATAGCTTGGAAATTCTTAAAGTTAGAGAAGCTTTTGTAACTTGTTATTAACATTTGAATGAATTGATGATATGCCAAGTCTCATGTCATGTAGCTAGTGACTTATTTTGTATTGGTCTGATTGCAAGCATTGAGTAAGTTTCAACCAAGATTGATTAAGCATTTTAATTCAAATTTCTAGAATTCTCGAACTTTACTCCTGCATAAGTAGCATTTGTTTTTTTGCCATCTTTCATTTACATGTGTATATATATTAGTTGTTTATATTCATATCCGAACATATGCATTTACATTATACTTGATATTTTTAAATTTTTTCATTTCCTAACTACTATAAATCTACTTAATTTTCCATTCCAAATCAGTGTAGGAGTGTGGTCAACTGGGTGTCATTTGTGAAGGTCTTCAAGAAGCTTGGATACTTAATCCTTCTAAACATTTTTGGATGAATCCTTGGAACTTGTGAGAATCATACGAGTTTGATGCGGGAGTTCCACACCACAGTTAAATCTGAGAATTGTAAGCTGTAAGTGATCTGGTTGAGTTCATAAAGTCGAGCTTCTTTTAGAGATTGTGGCATTTTTGTCCAACTTACGTTTTATTTATCTTTATATAAGTATTGTTATGATGGAAACATAAACAAGGAATGGAATTGTATGGTAAAACTAAAATGAAAGTATTCATGTAAAAAGGGGATTCAGGGAATTTAAATAAAGACTTAGGGTAAAGATGCGGAAGATTGATTAGGCGAACTTTCCAAATTTATTCGAAAGAGGATTTGGGGCACACTTCGGGCTGATCGGTACAATGTGGCGAGATTCCTTTTGAGAGGCTTTAATTCGAATAGTTGTGGGTATATAATGTTATTGAAGGATGTTTTGACAATGTCGAAGAGAATGCCATGTGTTTGACGTTGAGATGGTGCCACTGGATGCGGTGACAGCTCGGTTGTGACTTGGCCAAGAGTAGCGACGACTTGGTTGGATTTGATTGAGCACGTGTGAACTCGCGTGTGGGTATGCCGCGGTTCCGAGTGAGCTTGAGCTGGCGTGGGTTGGCTCAAGTATGCGTGGACTTGTGCGGGATGGATCGGGTTAGCGTGGGCGACTAGGGTAGGCGTCTGTCGATGTGGGTCGATGTGGTTTGGTTAGCTTCCAGGCTTTCCTTGGGGCAATGCAGGTAGCTTTTGAAAAAACTCGGTCAAACATTGTCATAAATCCCTAAGAATGCATTCGGTGTCGTCAACACTCGGGAAGATGGGGAATTTTGCTTGTGAAGAAAGAGAAACATTGATGAAGGTGTTTGACGACTAGGAAAGTGGCGAATATGTTGAATTGCCTCAGGTGGTGCAGGGCGAAAGGCTTTGGCCATGCCGGAGGGTCTTCCTGAAGCTTTCTCTTCTTTCCTTCCCTCCTCCCCTACAGGCGATAGGAAGCGGGATCTTATCGTGATGCTTGGCGAATGGTGCCAAAACCATCCCGGATTCTTGCTTCTTTTTATTCCGACTTGGGGGCTTTTCCCGTGGAACTTGGCAAAGTACGATAGGTCTCTTTTTTTGGGGGGGGGGTTCTTGCTTCTTCATTTGGTCCCCCAACTTATCATATCATCATTTATATTGCTATGAAGAGTTGTTTGTAATATTTTTGGAAAAAGAGGGTTTACCTATGGAACAAGTTGTTGATTTTTTGAAACGGCGTATTTGATTTGTCCCCAAAATTTATCAATGGTATTGTACTTCGACAAGGATTAGAAGTGTAAAAAGGGGTAGATACAAAACCAGCTCTTCTTGACATTTTCGTACTACTGATAATTGTTAAAAGAGATAGAGGTTTAGGCCGGATTTCTTGAATCTATCATGTAATGCAGTTGTGACATGAAGGATGATAGGTAAGAGCATGATTCCCTAAGTCTTCATGTGATACAACAATGATGAAAGATGAGAAGTCCAAACTTAGTCTCTCGTATTCTTCGTCCAAGAGTTAAGAAGAAAAGAAATAGCAGAGGCCATCTCTCTCTTCGTACTTTTAGACGTTTTGGTAGCCAACAAAAGACCTCAAAAGTTTTAAGTAATGCTAGAATATTTATTAGGTTTTGTGAATGATTTTAAGTTATGTCAATTAAGGGAATAGTCATACAGATTTTACATTGAGATTCAATATATTAACTCATACCTTTGGTGTTATTAACCCTTTAGGGTTAAACTTTTTTCAAGTGATCTCCACTCCAAGTCTATGGTAGCTTAGTACTGTCTTCTGCTTGAAGTCGATAAGTATTCGATCCAACGATTTATTTAACAAGATATGGACTTCCCAATTTGGGGCTAACTTACCGAGCACTTGTTGTTTTGAAATCTCGCATTTCTTGAGAAGAAAGCCCCTTACTTTAAGAGGGTATCTTTTGATATGCTTGTTGAAGTGCTTTTCCATGTTTTGCTTTCAGTTGAGCTATTTTGAGTGTATTTGAAGGCGTTTCTCTTTGAGAAGATCTATCTCATGTTTTCTAGCTTCATTTGTTTGTTAGACATTGGCTATGTCTTGACATTCTTTTAATGTTTGGATTTGTAGATTAGAGTGGTTGATTTTTATTAGGAATATAGCTTAAAAGCCACAATCTAGAGAGTATGTGGATTCTCTTATAGTAGTGGAAGGAGTGCTTCTATATACCCATAATATGTTAGGAAGCTTATTGATCCAAGCCCCTTTCTTATAAGGGAGGCTTCAAACTTTTTAGAAAGCTCTTTTTCGTTGTTTTAGGTTGACCATTTGTTCGAGGATGGGCTATAGAAGCATACTTTAAGTGATAGTTGTATTTCTTCTAGAAGTTTTAGGGTCTCTGTTTGAAACATTGTAGTATTGTCAGTGACTATAGTTGATGAAATTGTGAATCGACTGAATATATCTCCTCAGAGGAAATTATGAACTTCGGTTGTTGTCTGGCTGACAAAAGGTTTAGTTTCAATCTACTTTGAGAAGTAATCAATTGTAACGAGAGACTTTTTCCTCTTTTTTGCTATAAGGAAATATTCTAAGAAGTCCATGCCTCATACAGAGGAGCAAGAAACATTGATGGTTTTCATTAGGATTGTTGATTGTCGAGGGGAGCATGAAGTTGGCATCCTTTTCATCTTCTAACAAATAGAGCGATTTATTTTTGCATGTGGGTCAGAAGAATCCTTGTTTCATAATTTTTATAGCCAGGTTAACTAGAGTCATGATTATCGTATCCTCGTTTTTTTCTATCGGATGGTTAGAGCTTTTGGATCTATATGAAGGGAGTATTGGATTGACGCAAAAACATCAAGGTACTTGGCTAAAAGTTTGAGAATGGCCTCCCTTTCTTTTTCATCTTGATTAATAGAAACAGTTACAAGCTTGGTCGAATTAGATGTATCAAGTGGAAATGAGACACAAAGGAAAACAAGGTTAACTTCTCTTTCTGGGAGTTCAATGGATGATTTAATTATCGTTTTTATGGTGTTAAAGTAGCATCTTGACTGTAAAAAGTCGCCTTGCACTCAGACCACTCCTAAAAGAGTATTGAATTTTATATACATATGTGGTGTCGAGACAACTATCTGGAATGTGTTTATTATCGGCCTCCTAAGGATATAACATTATAGGTAGAAAGAGTGGCAACGATGATGAAGTCGATCATATGCATGGCTAAGTTATAATAATTTTCTATTGTAAGTTGCAATGTGGTGGTTCCTTGGGCTTTAGAGATCCTCCAGAGAAACCTACTAGTGATCCTATAACCGAGAGAACAAGGTTTCGACTAATACCAATTTTATTGAAGTCGTAAAAAAGGATATTGGTTGAACTCCTAGTATCAATTAGCATGCGATAGGTTTCTACATTGGTAATTATCCCTCAAATTACTTTAACATTGTCTTATGGGTTGCCAATATGCGGCATATCTTTAGGCCCGAATGATATTGGAATTGATGGCTCTTGTTGTCTTGTCGCATTGGTAATCATAGTTCGTCGTAATATTCTTTGGGTGATGTTCTTAAAGTGGGGCTACCTCCATCTAGTGATGACATAGACAATCCTAATAGGGGCCTTGCCTTTGTATTTTAGTGCCAACTAAAGAGTATGATTATCTTTCTTAGTTTTTTTGGTGGTACTTGGTTTTACTAGCTTATTAGAAATAGAAGTCAGTTTAGAGATTTGTACTTTGTACTCCTGAAGGTGGCCTTCTTTCAACAGTCTTTTGATTAAGGCTTTGAGAGTCTTGTATTTAGAAGTTGTGTGGCCATTGTCTTCATGATATTTGTAGAATTCTTGTTTTGTCCCGATTATTTTTGGAGACGGCTTTTGATATAACTCATCTTTTTTAGTAATTGTCAATTTCTTTTGGGACTGCTTTTAGGGGATTGTTGAAATGCTAAGGTTGGTATCCTCTTCAATCTTATGGAGTCCTCCGATGGTAATCTTTGTTGTCTTGTGGCTTTTTTTGTCCTCGTTTGAGAGGCCTTAGAAGTAATGATGTCTTCTCTTCTGATATGCCAGACAGAGCTAAAGTGATCTCATTAATGAAACAAATGACTTTGTTGAAGATTTTTTGTAGGGATTTTGGTGGACATCTAACAAGATGTTTTTGGAAATCTCCTAGTTAAAGAGATTGGATGAGGGCTGCTCAAGTAAGTTGAGAGTTTTCTTGATCAATCTTTTTAAGGGCTTCTTTGAAGCATTAGAGATAAGCTTGAAGTAGGTTTGATTGATGTTGCTTTAATTCGAGAAGAGACTTAGAGATCTTTTTAGGTATTGACACAACTGACGAAAGATGATAGGAATGGTCTTTTGAGCTAGTTAAATGAAGAAATTGACCTATAAAGGCAACTTTCGAAATCATCTTAGGTCACATCTTTAAGATATGTAGAGAAACTTTTACATTGGATGGGCTTAGTTATGACATGTAAAGAGGTAATTATCTCAAATTCTTTTAAAAAAAGATGGAGATTTAAATTGTCATAATAAAAATTGGAGTTAGGCAATTGGACTGTAGGCGGTAAAGGCATTAAAAGATATCTTTGGTGAAAGGAGAAACTCTCTTGATGATATTTGAGTTATAATTGTGTTGTCAAAACAGGTGAGGCTTATCATTAGGGGGACATGGGTGTTCTTGTTCAGAAGTAGGTGCTTGTGGCATTGCAAGATCTGGTCAAGGATAAAAGATGGTTTCAATTTGGTGTGAGTTTGAGGGTCTTTTGTCGTAAGGTATGGATAGGTTGGTAAGATATTATTGTGAAGAGGTGTGCACTAGAAGATTTTTGGAAATCAATGTAATTTAATGTGATTCGGGTGTTGGGGGTAGGGTATCGAGTGGCTCTTTATTGGAAGGAGAGATTTTTAGTATATTTGGTATGCTTTCTCTTGGTAGGGTGGCCAAACTTGCTTTGATTTGCTCTCCTATAAGCATGAGAAGGATGGAATGGAATCTTGTTAAATGTTTAATTTGTTGTTGAAATAAACAAAAAGGATTACTAATAGACGGTTGAAGAGGTTTTAAAGTTTGTGAAATTTGATGTAGGGGTGTAGGGATTTTCATTACTTCTTGGTTAAGGCTTCAAATGCTTCATTTTTTGGAATAAACATGGTTTCCTTTTGGTTTTACATTTTAGTTTTCTTGATTGGAAAATGTTTATGCGATAAATGAATTAAACAATAATTGACTTAGGGTAAATACGAGGAAGCTCAATTAGACGAAGTTTCCAAATTTGTTTAAAAGAGGATTGGGGCACACTTGGGGGTGGATTGGCACAATGCGGCAAGATTCTAGTTGAGAGGTTTTAATTTCAGCAGCTGTGGGAATGCGACATTGTTAAAAAATGTTTTGGCGATGTTGAAGAGACTTTGATGTGGTCTACGTTGAGATGGTGTGGCTGGATATGACGATGGTTTGGTTGGGAGCGGCATCTACTCAACATCCTATCGGGCTCACGCAAACGCATGTGTGGGTACGCCGTGGTCCTAGGTGAGCTCGTGCCATGCGAGCCAGTGCATGGTAGCATAAGTTGGCGCAGGTTGGTGGATGTCTGTGCATGTTGGCGCTGGTCGACACGGGTGGGGGTTTTTCTTGGGAAACATGGCGAATTGTGGTAGGTCTCTTTTCATGCTTTTCAAAATTCTTGGGTCTGACAATTTTCATTTGTTGTTTAATACTTTTAATTAGGGTTCTTGTGCCAATTTCATGCTCGTGCATAGCTTTCACCCCCCTTCCATGTTCATGTTCTAAATCAATGCTTTTTTTTTTGGATGGCATGGAGTAAGCTAAAAATTTAGATGACAAATTGAACTCATTGGAATTATGAGCTAAATGAGTTGTCTAAGTGCTTATACACGAGTATTTTTGAGTTGGTTTGTACCTGTCTGGTAGTTTGTTTGATTTCTAGTTTTCGGTAATGAAGTTTAATAGATCTTCAGAGAAATGTCGGCTTACCTGTACATTGTTTAGTTGTGGAACTTCTTGTCTCCATTTATATGGAGAATTTTCCAAAGCTTCCAATAATGGAGTTGCCATTGCATCTGCAAGAGATTATTTTCTTATGGCCAAGAGGTTATGGTAAAAGTTGTTTGTTTGTGGTAGTAAACCAGAGAATAATCTTGGCGTTTATTTTATTCTTCAGTATGGTCATTTTATTCAATTTTTCTAAAGCATAACCTTTTAATTGAGCCAGGGTGGATGAAGGTACTAAAAAAAGTATGTTGATAGGTATGGTAGTGTTAAGAGAGTTGCCGATTCAGAGATCCTGAATGCATACTATGTTTACAGGTGGAACCTGAGCAGGTCATGTTTTGTGTGATTATTTTTGCTCTAGTTCTTGGAAGCCTAGGCTGAACCATGGCACACTTAAATGACTTGGTTGAATTTCCTCATTAAAACTTGACTTTTTTTGAGCTTGGGATAGTCTAAGAAACATAATATTATCTTTGGTCTGCTCGTGGAGATGAAGTATAGAGTTCTCAATCTTGACCAAACTTGTTTTATTATGTGGCCTTCTGTATGCTTCTATGATGGCATAAAACTGAACTAAATTTTTCCTTAGGGTTGCATTTTGCCATGTTTTACAGTTACAAGGTCTAGTTCAGAACTTCTATATTGCACACCTACTCCTATGTAGTTAAACATCACATGTCTAGCATAAATGGTGTATTGTCAATGTTGTTTCTAAATATCCTAGCCTTATGATGATTAATTTAGAACTATTTTTGCAGGCTTTTTCAATGAATAAAATAAAATATTTCCTGTTGGTCAAAGATTGTTGGATTTGGAAGAATTTGGTTTCCAAGCAACCTAGCCTTTAATAGAATTGTTGCATGGTGGTAAATTGTATCATATAGTTCTTTTGATATCCTTGGGTATATACTTTTTGTTTGAAATGATTTGACTATGGATATTCTCATATGCTATTAGGTGGTCATCATGCTTCTAATTCTGTTTTTTATGTAAAAGAATTATGAGCAGTAAGAAAATTGTCATGAATTCCGTATACATCATTTGTATTTTGAGCAAGTGTTGATTATGTATAAAAATGGTGGAATTACTTTTTGTCTTGGATTCCAAGTTTACAGTTAGTAGATTCGTGTAATTTTCAGTTAATGTTTTATTTTCCTTCTGAGCTGCATCTATTAGTGTTTACATGCATCATGCAAGTGTTGCATTCTAAGATGACTAGCTTGTTTTACTCGGGGTAGATCTATTTTTATTTATTTTGAGGCAGTCTCTTCATAAATACTACATCAAGTCCTAAATGGCAGCATAGGACCAGTTTTTAGCTTTATCTGTTATTGTTGCATGTAGTTTGACCAGCATAATTTGAAGATACCCGTTAAAATGATCAAGACCCTTGTTACTGGAAAGAGAGGAACATCTTTGCTGAATTTGTGAGAGTCTAGATGATGGCATCTATAGTTCATTTGAAACTTGTCCATCAGATCAACTCCTTCAATGCAAGGCCTTGTGAAGTTTTTTATTAGATTTTGTGTAATTGCACAAATTTACCTAAATTACAGTGCCTTTCTGTTTCATCTAATTTAATTTGAAAATGATTTTTTATTTAACTATCAATGAAGGCTTTGGTCAAACAGGTGCACGTGTAGACAATCAATACTTGCAGTTCTTCGTTCTTATGATTTTCATGCCTTGAACGAACATCATTACTGCATAATCCGGTTCTTTAACATAATAAGCAAAGCTAGAACATGCTTTGTATTCTTTGTCAGTGTTTTCCAGTTTCGATGAGCAGGTCCTGGCTGATATAAAGCTAGTCCATTCTTTGGACCTTGGTTCATTATGTTGATGTTGCTTGATGCTTGTGGAAGTGATTTGTAGCAACTGCTTGTTTTGTATTGAAACTATTTGTTTCATTTTGTTTGCTTTGTGCTTGTGTTCATTGTTTGTGCTTTATTTTTTCTTTTGAGAGATGTAAATCTCATTCATGTGTTTTCTTTATATGAAATCTTCATTCAATCTGGCTTGCTGGTGACCAATAATTTGCTGTGCTAATTGCCTGTGGTGTTTCATGCAGACACCTTCAGCTGATAACATACAAAATCTATATGTTTGTTTTTTTTTTTTTGTGCTATGGATTTGCATAGTTGGATTGCTATTTTGATTTCATGGTTTATGTTTCTTGATCACATTATCTTTTTTGTATATTGATATTAAACATTGTTTTATATGAGAAGCAGTGGAAAAGGTCTTTTGTGCTTTTTATGCAATGAGCTGTTAGACTGTTGAGAGCTTAAAATTTTATTTATGGGACTCATATTGTCTTGCACAATATTGTATTGCCGTTTTATCATTGTTGTCATTTGGCTTGTGAAGAGCATGTAATGTTTGTTATTTTCCATTTAGAAAAGTGAGTGTCTGCCCAGATTTTGTTTTCTGATCAAAAGGAATACAAGATGTATGAAGATTTCTCATTTTTTAATGGTTATTTACTTCGATGAAATGAGCAGTTTCTTTAATAGTCATGTTTTACTTTGATGAAATGAGCAGTTTCTTTAATAGTCATGTATTGTTTAAATGTTAGATGGCAAGTTATTTTCATGTTCTCCTTTATGTACACAAGTCATTTGTATTTGTGCTTGTTCTTGACTATTGATCTCTGTTATTTTATTACATCTATTCTTCAATAATTTACTTTTTAAGTAGTTGCTTCATAGTCTGTTTCATGGTACTATGGTGTTTTTTGAAATCATAAGATAATTTTATGCAATGTGCGATATAAAACATTGCTGTTCATCTGTTATATTCTTTATACATAAGGGATCTTCATGAAGGTGTGATATAAATCAATGCGTTTCTTTATACACACCCTCTCCCAGGTGTTTTTTTTGATCTTAAGCACCTTTTTGTGCCCCTGATTTCTAATTTTAGTAATTTTCTAATTTCTAATGCTATTCTTGTGTCTTTGTTACAGTTTTTGTGTTAGTTTTTTTTTTTCAATTTCAATTTGCTTCCATTAAATGAATTTTGCTATCCATTCTGAAATTTCAAACCTATTTTGCTACTGTTTTGAGGGTGGGTTTCATAAGATATTCTGTTTTGTTGATTTGGGCCTAAATTTTGTGATTTCCTAATCTTAACTATAAACAGTTATGACAAACGTTTATTTCTTAGTTTATAATCTTTAATTTATTGTTTCTTTGATGGCCTAGCTTTTGCTGCTTGAATTTGGTGAAAAGTATTCACAAATAAATATTACTTTTATTTTTATTACATTTATATATGTTTCTGGGCATTCACTTTAAGTTCTTGTCATGTTCCCTATAATTACGATTTGATCATATTTTCAAATATTTTTATCTGCCATTCAATTTTTTTTAATAATATTCTATTGATTTGCAGTAGTAGATTTGCTTGTATATACTCTTACTGCTATGATCGTTTATGCATTTGCATTCTTGAAGCTGTGGCAATGTTCTATTACCAAGGATGGATCTTTAGAATGTGACATCTCTTGTATTTATTGTTATTCGATCATAATTCTTGGGCATGTGTCAATCTATTCCTTTTTTTGTTTGCTAATGCTATTATAGAGCTTATTTTGATACTTAGTCTCGAAGACTTTAGCTTCAATCTCTTTGTTTATTGTGTTGAATCATACATCTCTTATTTTTGAGACATCACTCAAATAATAGAATTAGGTTTTTGGAAGTATATATGCATATTCTTTTACAAGTTTAGTAATTTTAATGTTATCTTTGTTAGTTCATGGTTTTGGAACTCTTTTTTATTGTTTTTCTTGTTTCAATTATGGATTTGTAAATTTAATTCATATGATTTTCTATAATTTCATTTGGTTAATGTTTTTAATAGCTACACCTAATAACTAGCCCCTTTTATTATATGATGATTATTGAGAAGCCATTATATTTCCTTTATGATGGTATTGTTTTTTTTTCTTACAAAACAATGTTACTTTGTATTTTGTTTGTAGTGATGAATGTTGAATGTGATGATTTGATTTGTTTTGACATATAAAAATTCATTGAAAAGAATAAGAAAATGCATTCACTATTCTTCTAACATATTTGTCTAATTCAATGTTTCTGTAGTTTAACATTTTTTTGTATTTTTTTAGTGAATAAAATGATTATATATGAATGTTTTATACTCTTTTTGGTGACTTTTGTTTGTTTTTGCTGACTATGCACGATCCTTAGGATTAGTTTTGTTCTATTATTTTGTTTGCACTCATGCTATGATCTGTTTATGATGAGGGAATGAATAGTACTCATTTTTTTTCCTGAAGTCAATTGCTTTATCTAGCAAAATGTTACATTTCTTTTAAAACTATTTTAACCAATCTAACCAAATTTAAGGTTTTTAATCATTTAATTTTTGGATTGCTCATACTAGTGCTATTATTTTGTGTTTAATGCTTTTTTTTAAATTAGAAATTGTTTTTCAGAGCATAAAACATTTTACATATTTGTACTCAAATTGAATTGCACAATAAAATATAAATAAACTTGCAAAACAATTCATAAAAAATATTAAATCAGGAATAAGAAGCTTATTAAATATTATTAACATAAGGGTTTTTGGTGATATGAAGAACTTTCAATAGATATATATGGGTTTTATGTGGGATCTATTTATTGAAATTATATTTGGATTATTGGTTTAGTGGCTAAAGATTTTGTGATTTTAGAGTTGGCAAAATTAGTTGAGTTAACAAGGTTAAGGATTATGAGTAGGAACCAAGGGCTTGGATGGTTAGGGATTATAAGTTTAGGGAGATTTGGGGAATTAAAGGTTAGAGTGATTTAAGAACTTTGAGAGATTTAGGGATTAGAGATTTAGGTTCAAAACTTGGGATTCAAGTTTTGACTTATGGGGTTTGGGATATTTGGGACTTCTGGTTTGGGTTTTGGGTTTTTAGGGTTTTGGGATAGGGGTTGGGGGTTTGGAATTTGGGGTTATAAGATTTGGGATTACAAAGTAGGGGTTCAATGTAAGGGGTTATCAATTAGGAGTTTGTGAATTATATATTAGATGTTCAAGTTTTGGTATTAAAGGTTATGGGTAGTGGATTTAGGAATTAAAGGTTAGGAATTAGGAGTCAAGTATTATTAGGGGTTAAGGGATAGGGATTAGGGATTTATGAATTTAGGGATTTGGTTTTGATATTTGGTAATTTAGGAATTATGGATTAGTAGTTTAGGGAGTAAGGATAAGGGTTGTGTGTTTAGGTATGTAGGACAGGATTGGCTGTTTTTGCTTTTAATTTTGTTTAATTTAGGTGATCTGTGGGGGCCATTAATTTCGATTATCTTGGGTGATCTCATTCTTTCTTGGATGATATATTATGATAAAAAGTTGACAAGTATTTGTCTTTATCGACTGCTTTTTACTTTTTTTTTTCTTGATATGGTTGAGTTTTTAGTGTTAAAATAAATTTGATTAATCTTGGTTATTATTTCATTTGTTGCTTTTGTCAAATCAATTGAAAGTTAGTCATTTATTAATTATTGGCTTCATGAGTATGTTACTAACAAGTTAGGAACTACTGAAAACAGCATCAACTACGAGGGAGAACTGTGGCACTAGAGCCACTACCTTCACTCAAGAACTAATTCCTTGATGAGCTCCAATTTTGAGTGAACTTCCTGATTGTTATTGATATATCTGTTTTAGTCTTTATCTTTCTTTATCTTTCCCAATTCATTTTTTCGAGATTACATCAATTTACCTTCTTGAAATTATTTGAGGTTATGAAATGATGTTATTTTTATTGAAACATTTTCTTCTCATTTGGTATCTTTTTTGTTGTGAGGCTCATTATGGTTTTGGAGCTAGCATCATATCCTGGAACATTATTAGACAACTGCAGACCTTGCAGAGAAGTTTTAAATGTTAATGTCAACTTTTGTAAAATTGAATTTTTATGCATAGGGTCCTCAAGTCGTATGATATTTTGTTTTCCCTTATCATTTTGTGTCTTTCTGGCTTGAACTGTTATTAATTAGAAATTATAAAGCACTGCTTCTACGGCTGCTTTTTGACAATTAATTAACGTAAAGTTGCTATTTTGTCGTCTATGTGGGTCTACTAAAATTTGAAAAGACTATTTCCCAGATACCGCGTTTCCACCCTTGGAGCAATGAAGTAGCAGAAATTCTATTAGTTAGAAAAGGCTGATTTTCCTTCTTTCATTTCAACCAGACCTGCTTCCTGAGCATTGCTATTAAAAAATGTGGCTTCATGATCTTGCAATAAGTTCTGCAAAGTTCTCACACAAGCTCGTTGTTTGCACAACTCATGTTCAATTATATTAACATCCAGGTCAGCTTGACCTTTGTGGTTGTCCATGTGTGATTTGCCAGTGTTTGCTCTTTCATTGTTTGAGATTGGAAAAGGCTTATGAGGATAAATTAAACTTCTGCTAATTCTTTGTTTTTCGTTTCTTATTAATAATTTATGGAATCTAGTGCTTAGAGCAATGTATTTGCAAATCATTACATTTTATAAGAGGAATAAATGCTAACTTTTATATGGTTTGGATTTTCCTTTAGAGGTGTTGGGGGGTGTAATAATTCACACTATGCTGAATCGTTTATCCTCTTGTCCAGGCTTATGATTTTTTGATCTCGCTATTGGTTGTGCTAATTCTTTTGAGATAATAGTTTATCTTCATGTATCCTTTTTTTTTCTTGAACAAGAGTTTGAAAAGCGATATTCGTTTTAGTTGTGATCTTTGGAACATTTCTCCAAGCTTATACAGGCTGACTGCCCCTAAGGAGTATTATGGCTGTTCATGGTGGCTTTAAACAAGTATTTTTGGATAATGGTGAAGATGATGATGGACCTACAGTTTTTAGAAGGACTAACCCATCTTCTAAGCAAAATCAGCTGAGCTCTGCATCAAAAAATGGGGCATCTCAGAAAGGGGATGATTCAATTGGAAAACATGCCTCTATCAAACAAAATGCATCCACAAATATAAATTCAAGTTTGCAAAAGGATAAGATTGCATCTTCTTCCAATACTTCAGCGGAGAAGCACAAGGTTGTTAGGCTGAGTTCTCTGGCATCATCACAGCATGATTCAAGTGACTCCTCTGGTCAGAAATTGATTGCTACCAGCAATGTTAAATCATCTCATTTGAACAAATCTAGGTCTAAAAGCTCTGATGACTCTGATGATGAAAAGCCATTAAGCTTAAAACTTGGTGCATCTACAAAGGGAAATAATTTGTCGAGTGTCCAGAAGATGCCCAAGCAGTTTTCGTCCAGTGGTTTGGTGAATAGAGCAAATGACCAGACCATTGTTAATAGGCTACCAAGCAAAGAAAAAAGTTCTTATGATTCTGATGATGACAATATTCCTCTGAGTGCCAAATTTTCTTCCGCAGCTGGAGTCTCCCAGAAATGCAAATCATTGGTTCATGCAAAGGAAAACATTAGGAGACCTTTGGATGATTCAGAGGATGAAAAACCTTTAGTATTTAGACTCCAAGCAAAGACTGGCTTTGCTGCATCTTTGAAATCTGAATCTTCTGAGAAGCCTTTAACTTCCAAAACTGTGGCAAATGGTTTGGTTAAGAAGGAACTAATTGATGGGCTGAAGTCCCCAACAACCTCAAGTAAGAGACCTCATGGTGGCACTGATAACTTGATGGAGTCTTCTCTCAAGAAAACAAAAGTTCTAGGAAGTGCAACTTCTGCCAACATTAAGCAAGAGTCATCAGTGAAGAAAGAGAAGACGGATGATAGTGATCACATCCCAATTGCTCAGGGAATGAAAAAACCTGTTTCTTCAGGTATATCTTCAAAGAAAGAAATAAAGAAAACTACTACATTCAAGAAAGATGGAAAAAATATTAAAGCTATGAAGGATTCAAAATATTCAAGATCGTTGGTAGTTCCACCTGGATCTGGTGGAGGGCAGAAGTGGACTACCTTGGTGCACAATGGTGTCATTTTTCCTCCATCGTACAAACCTCATGGCATTAAGATGCTTTACAATGGTCAGCCAGTTGATTTGACTCCAGAGCAAGAAGAGGTGATGGTCTAGTTTTGAATCCTCCTGGTCTAGGATCTGCCTTTCAGAACCATTTATACCTAGTTTTCTTTTTATTTTCCTGACATTTTATTTGTACAATATTAACAATTTTCAGTACAGGTCGCAACCATGTTTGCTGTTATGAAGGACACAGATTATGCCACAAAGACCAGATTTATTGAGAACTTTATGAATGATTGGAGGCAGATACTTGGTAAAAATCATATCATTAAAAAATTTGAGCTTTGTGATTTTACTCCAATCTACGAGTGGCATCTAAGGGAGAAGGAAAAGAAGAAGCAGATGACTTTGGAGGTTAGTTGTGCTGACTATGGCAGCAAACTTCTTACTGCATTGCTAGACTGGTCGCGGTACATGTTTTATCTATTGTTTCCAAATTATGGTCAATAATTTCAGTAAACATTCCTAGGTTTATTTTGATTTGACTATATTCTTTTATGGAGTTGTATCTCTTTTTTGTAATTTGTCACTTTGGCATATAAAAATACATGGGTTTATTATTCTTTCTTGTGTTCTTCAATTACTTCTTGATGGTTGATTGCTGTAAAGGAAATCAGATTTGTAGAATGTTGTTTTTGTTGATGGTATATCAAAACATTGAAATAGCAGCTAATAGCTCCTTAAACTATAGCTTTGTTTATTAGTTGTATTCTAATATTGTAGACAGTTTATTTCTGAGAGCACTTTCTTGTGCTCATTAAAAACAGTATATGAATTCATTGCTTAAAGTTTTGATGCCATAATTACCAGTGATTTCTTTCATCGAAATGAAAAAACAGTTGCTATTATTCTCAATGAATTTGTATTATTTTCCTTGTGCCATATGTTGTTAATGTTAGACAAGGCACTTGTAATTTTGAATGAAAATATTATTTTGCTAAATGGCCTAGTAAGATGTTAGATGTGTTAGTTACATGTTTGAATACTTAATTTGGGTGTCTTCATCAAATTGCAATTGGAACATTTCTTAAATGAATGAATGGCCGATGTTTTAGACACATTACTGTAGAAAGGAATTATGCATTGCAATCATTCACTTTGTAGGCTTTGCTTGATAAGGCCTTTTGAACATTTTTTTTTTCCTGAAACCCAATATGTCACATTATTTTTTTATGATCAAACATGGTGTGAAACTTGATATTATGTGCGCATCTGCATCTAATCTCAGGCAAGCATTCAAAGTGTTTGTTCATTTTCCAATTGCTGAGATGTTTTATTTGAAACTATAGCATTGTAGCGGTAATACTTCATTTAAATCCTAATGAAATGCTGACTTCTAATCCAAAAGGCATATGCAAATGCATTAATTTTTTAATTTACTTTGTTACCTGGAATTTGATTAGTTTTCTATATATTTTAACAATGTACTATGGATGGATAAAGGTTGTTCTTTCTTTTCTTCACAGATATCAGGCATTGGAGAACTCATCCTACGAGGCTATAGCTAACAGAAAATTTTCTTTTGTTTTTTCTTTAGGAGAAGAAGAAGTTAAAAGAGGATAAGTTGAAGCAAGAGGAGAAGTACATGTGGGCTATTGTTGATGGAGTAAAAGAGAAGGTAAAGCTTATTATTATTATTTTTAATATAGCATGTCTGCATTGCCTATATAAATTTTTCTATGCAATCTTTAGGAAGGATTGCTGTAGTACATTGCCATATTTGATGTTCTGGGAATGATGGTTAGTGGGCTATTTAAAGAAGAACTGTTTTAGACCTCTTGAATTATGTCATAATAATCAACTTTAAGCTTTGAATGACTGAACGTGCCATGTATAAGATGGAAGATGGTTCTGTTCGGGGAGGGGAATTAGTGAAAGTGGCCATGTCAAAAGAGATTCCTAGTTAGGGCAAAAGATTCCTAGTTAGGTCCGTGTATTCTTGAGTTAAGCGAGTTGATGATTGTGGCTGATCACCCCATCATGATGGATTAAGTCTTGGTTTTATTAATGTTATTCAAGCTTTTCCCTTGATTACGTATGTCTTGTCTAGTTTTGAAGAAAATTCTGATGAGTTGAACAATAGAAGTTCATACTATTGCTCTTTTGTGCTTATTGTATTGCTGGTTGTATTGATAATTTAGATTTTGTTTACATTTTTTTCCTATCCATTTTAATTGGATATAGAAGCAAAGCTATCAGTCCTTACAGACGAAGTGAACAGCCTGGTGGTTGATGGTAGCGTGCCAGTGCATTTTCTCGTTCAAATATTGAATGAAGTTAACAGTTTACTGAAATTGCTCTATCATCCATGATTGGATATAATGTATGCTTTATTTGTTTATTTAAATGTTTGTGAATAGTTTGTAAACTTCTTGACATCGTCCTGCTTTGTGTTAATTCAAATAGATGGGCAAAGAAAACCCCAGCCCAAGAAGTTTATCCTTAAAGCTGGAATTTCCATTGATAATGATTGTGATTTTTTTTGGTTATTTTTGTACGTCGTGGATGAGCAGATGGGTTACTGATTTCATATGTAGCTTGCTTTTGATGCGTCTTCTGTAGCATGCTTTGTGAAGATTCTGACGTTTTAGATTAATATTTCGGAAGTTCAGTTTTTTTTTTTACTTGGCCATTAAAGAATGCTAATAACCTTAAAATAAATGATGCTTTGTTATAGCACCTTCTTCTACCATCCATCTTAGGTGTCTTTGTACCTAATGCAGGTTGGAAATTTCAGGGTTGAACCACCCGCATTATTTCGTGGCCGTGGAGAGCATCCCAAGGTCAGAACATTTTATTGCCTAAAGTTTTTTAACATTTGGTGCACTTGTTGTCCTATTGTGATTTCCTAACAAGTCAAAAGCATATCCTAAATTTTATTTATGGCTTGTTTTGACATTGTTGTTCTTTGTAACTGTACTATGTGACAGATGGGAAAGCTGAAAAGACGTATTCTACCACACGATATCACAATTAACATTGGCAAAGAGGCGCCTATTCCAGAATGCCCTATACCTGGAGAACGGTGTCATTTGATTTTACAACTTATTTTGTAGGGATAAATAGATGGAGTGACCACTGATTATCCCTGATGGACATATTGTAGGTGGAAAGAAGTAAAGCATGACAACACTGTTACTTGGCTAGCTTATTGGAGTGACCCCATCAATTCAAAAGAGTACAAATATGTTTTTCTTGCAGCAAGCAGCTCCTTGAAGGGTCAAAGTGACAAAGAAAAGTATGAGAAGGCAAGAATGTTAAAGGTGATATGTTATTGACCTCTGTATGAGTTTTTATGGGTTGATTAGTATTGTTCTTGTATGATTTCAATGTTTTCACATTCCATTGTGATCTTACAGTTGTTACCAAGTATTTGTTTGACATTGGATTTTTTTTTTATGGTGGGGGTGGGTGGGTTTCAGGATTACATTCAAAATATTCGAGCAAACTATACGAAAGATTTTACTAGCAAAGATGCCACAAAGCGGCAAATTGCAGTGGCCACTTACCTTATTGATAAGCTAGCTCTTAGAGCGGGTAATGAGAAGGTATGGCCAGATTTTGTTCCAGCAATTTGTTATTTTTCATTTGTTGCAGTTTCTGTATTCCCAACCTTTATGTTGTGTATTTTCTTCTGATTTAATCATGTTGAGTTTTTTATGAGTTTTACCAATTTGTTTTATGCTCACATAGTGATAACATGAGAATATTGTGCTCATTGTTAAACATCGATTACTTGCTTATGCAATTGCATTATTCAGAATTATAAACCTTCAAATCTGAGCGTTTCCCAATGAAATTTTTGGCCACTTGAAAAATGTGTTATTTTTGTGCTTTTACTTTTTGAGGTGATAAGTTTACTGAAATTAAATATTGCCACCGTTTTTCTTATATCTATTCAAAATCTGCAAAATACTGATGTTGTTTTGTGCTTGAAATATTTAATGGACTTTTCAAATTGCACTTGTATATCCTTGAATGTTTCAATGTCAGGTGCAACACATTTGTATATTTGAATCTTTTCAAACATCATCTTTGCAAGTAAACCACAGCCATGCAAATTTGGAGATTGTGTGCAGTTGGAAAAATCTATATGGAATGATTTGAATGGGATTCTTTGGAAATTCTGCTATTTATCCAACATTTGTTGTCATCTTTCTCTTGGAATTAGTATATTAGAATATTTCTTTATTAATATTTAGAGAAAATTAGCAAACCTAATAATTTGTATTTCCTTAAGTTTATTTATAAATCTCTTGGGTTGGATCCTATTTAAGGGATACTAAGTTGTCTTTTTGTCATCAATTGAAATGAAATCCTTGCTTTTTTACATAGTATCGAAGTCATTCAATCCTCCATAACTTAAATCTAGTCCTCGTGCCTTTCCTTAGCCTTAGCATGGAAACTTTCTCTCACATCTTTGCCTCAAAAACCTTCTGGCCCCAAAGTGCTTTCCTCATAGTTTTTGCAACAAATCTTCACGTGCCTCACCTATGTTTCTTGAGCCCTACCTGTGATTCCCATTGCCCCTCTGCCAACCCCACAATCATGTGATACTTGCAACCTTGCAATGCCTATGGTCCTCTGCACAATGCTTGCAAGCCTCTTCACAATGCCCATCATTCCTTTTTGACCTCACAACCCCACAATGCCTGCAATTCCATGATGCGCTCATCTTTTCCTGTGATTGCTCCTCATCATTGATCCTCCATAACCTAATCCCAGCTCTCCATCTTCCTTGCAATCTCTCCTTAACTTTGAGAAAAAAAAAACCTTCTCTCATGTTATTGTTTCCATAGTCCAAGGCCCCAAAACCCTCTTGTTCTTCAAATTTTTGCAACAATCCTTAGCTCTCTCAACTCTTTTACCCAAGCCCTCTTTGCGATTCTCATTTCCCCTTTGCAGCCATGCATTCGTGCAATGCACAAGATCTTGTGATGCCCCATTTCACTTGGCAATGCTCATAGGCCTCTCCACAATGCTTGTTAGTCCTTGCAACCCGCAATCCCACAACACCTACAATCTTGTGATGCACAGTTCTCTCCATTCCTCATTCTGTAACTTCTCATTGTAGCATATTTGCATGGTGGTGCCTAAATGACACTCTTTTCCTATCCATCATTGCATTCTTTGTTGTGATTGCCTTGTCAATAACATTGATGGTTGTAAAGCATCTCTACCTTCTTTGATGGCTCCTTTGCCACATAGGTAATCCCTCTACCCATTCACCATTCACAAAAATAAAAAAAAAAGAGGGGACACTTACTATCTTATATGTTGTTTGACCTTTTATTATGATCTCGTAAGGATTCTTTTGTGATCTATTATTTGTTGCCTTTTCATCATTTACTTCGCACAATGGTAAAGTATAGCAAAATTTAATCTAGTTGATTGTCCAAACTAGTTATTGTGGAAGCATGTATTAACACTCTTTGTTGTTGTCCTATACAAATTAGATCTCCTTTTAGGTACTCCTTTGGGTAATGAGGATAACAGTTCTACTTTTTTATAAATACTAATAGAAAGGCAACTATATAGTTCTATCTTGACTTTTAAATAGCATGGAACCATCTATTTCCATTGTCATTTTTTTGAGTTTGCTTAGAAGGCTTGGGATACAGTCCACGAAATGTATTCTTGAGAGAACATACCTCGTGTATTCCTGTGTACAACGTCTTTAATTAGCATCAAGTATTTTTCGATCTCTATAGGAATACTTTAGTGCTTTGCGAGGTGACCTTGACTAATTGTTTGTGTTCTTCATTGATTGATGATCTCCTTCAACAGAAGGTCCTACAGGAGGTGTTTGTCATCACAAAATTCCTTTCTGATCTTATGTGATCCCTAAAGCCAGGTTGACATTAATTCAATGTTAATGAAGGAGTAACATTTCTCTTAGTTTCCTTCTTTAGCTTACTTGATATCTTTGCTACCTCTGAAACACCCATTATCTTTTCTATTTGAAATTGCATCAGCAGTTCATGGTGAAGGACATTAAGGTTGCTGGACCTGATCATTTTAATGAATGTGGTTATTGTTTTGATCTAATGCTTTTGATCCTTATAGACCTCCTCATAGTTGCTTTCATTTTCTCTAAGAGGTATTGTTTCAAATTTGGGAAACTTGAGTGGGCTAGTATTCGGTGATGCACCATCTCCACCAGCTCTGCAAACTTCAATTTTACCCATTCCTCAACTTAAGCTTTGTTCATTACTCCAAGATTCTTTAATGTTGCCTCTATTGAGTTCTGGATATTAGAGTCTAGTGTGAAATCCCACATGATCTGTAACTGCTTCATGTTTTCCCATTTATTTTTATGTCTTTATTTTTTTATCAACATTGTAGATGGTTCTTGCTCTCTTATTATAGCTATAAAATCTTGAATCTATTCTAGCATCTAAAAATGTCTCCCTCAATCTTGTTTTCTATGCTCCTAAATTTTATGAGTTTTGACAATGAGGATGTGGATTGGTGGTAGTTATGAATGTCGGTGATCTTTATTTGTTGGATACTAGTCTCTGTTCATCTCTCCCACAATATTATTTTCTTTCGTTACTCCCTCCTAGTGGCATTGTTGTTTTGGTGATCCTTCTCCTCTCAACTTAAAATGGCTTCTTCCTCTTGAGCCTTATAATTTTGGGTGTGGGTTTTGTGAATTTACAAAGTATCATTGAGTTTTGTATCCTCCTAAATTTGTTAAGAAGAGTTTTAATCTGTTCGAGTTAATTTATTTAACATTTGGTACCTTTATCAAGAGGAACTTCTTAATGAGTCTTTTTATTTTATCACTTTTGTTGATGATTTTTTTCACGTGGCCTAGATTTATCTTTAATCAAAATGATCTTTGGAACAAAAAATAATACAATAATTTTGTGATTAAATCAAGTCCCAGTTTTGTATTACTATTTCTATTCTATGTTCTAGTGCTTTTGATTTTATGACTACAAAATAAAGTGGATGAAACAATTATTGTAGCATTCTTGATGTTGCTTGTACACTTCTAATTTAGATAATACCCAAATGTGTTAAAAGAATAATACAATTTTTTTTTTTTATGAAATCAAGCCCCAATTTTGTATTATTATTTGTATTTTATGTTCTAGTGCCTTTGAGTTTGTCACTACAAAACAGAGTGGATGAACCAAGTATTGTCATATTTTTGTTGTTGCTTGTATACTTCTAATTTAGATAATGCCCAAAAGTGTTAAGGGAATTTTGTTCTTGTTGCTTCCTATCTCATTAACCAAATGACTTCCTTCATTTTGGATGTTTTGATTTTCGTTAGTTTATTGTACCTTGATGAAACCCTCTTTTATATCACTCTTACAGTTTTTGGTTGTACTAGGCTTTTAAAGTTATCTCCTTCAATGATTGTCTTTCTTAGATGTTTTTGCACCCAGGAGGAGAATCGTTGTTATGATCTTATTAGACTTTATTTCTACAGACTCCATATTTCTCACATCTGTAAAGGTGTTGTGGATCCACTATGGTCAAAGCGTACTTCATCCCATAGGCCAATCACACGAACTCTTCAAGTATAGCCGGTTTATGTGGTTGTCTTGTTACTAATTGTTGTTGATGTTGGAATGCCTATCTTAGATATTTCACCATCAAACTCATGTACATTATCTTCACCACCATTCCGTTTTAACCTTCACTTAACTAGAACCTTATAAAAAGGCAAATGATGTAGCATTACCCATCTTATATATACGTATGTTTCATTTCTTTATTTGAGCCTGTCTTATTGTGCTTGACTTCCTCCTTATTTGTGTTCTAGGCGTTAAGGTTTATCAGGAAATACTATGGCAATCTAAGTGTTAATAAGTTATGTATGAAAAAATTTTTACTCTTGTCTCTTGAGAGATGTTGAATTTGGTCCTCCAAATTTAGATATTGATGCTTGTCCATGGTTGTTTTTACTTAATTACAAGATGGATGAAACCATTGTTTTGTACAAGGTTAGATCAGGTTCTTGAGCATCTGATATTGATTATGTTGAGATTTTTTTCTTGTATTAGATGGCTTAATTTTATATCCTGTTCTCCCTTGTGTCAATTAAGACTGGTTTATAATTCAACTTGAGGTCAAGAATGTTTTTCTCTATGACGACCTCCAAGGAATTGTATATGTAAAGCAGCCATTAGAAAAATTTGTTGAGGGGGAGAGTGTGAATTATATTCTTAAGCTGAAAAAAAAAACATTTATTCGTTTGAAAAGTCCAGCTAGATCCATATCATCTATGGACATCAAAGATCCTTGATGAACTATTCCGTGCATGTAAAAAAAAGCACTTGAAGTATCCTCATACTTGTTTGTCATATGCATGATATTCTCATTACTAGAATTGACTTTTCTTAGGGAATTCAGACGACGAAATAATACTAGATGAAGCATTTTGTCACAAGAAAGGTGGGACATCAATGATAATTTGTTGGTATCTAGGTATCCCCTAGCAAGCAAAGAATTGTCTTCTCCTAACAAAAATATGCAATTGATTTACTATTAGGAGGTAGGTTTAGTCATCAAGTCTTTTGAAACTTCAATTGATCTGAACATGCAGTTTTTGGAAGATGTCGGAGAACCCTTGGAAGAGAAATCTTGTTTCCAACTATTATTCGCCATGTTGATCATCCTGATTGTTACTCTTCCAAACATCTTTTTTTAATTTGTTAATGGTTAGTTTATAGATTAACCCAACTAGGTTCATGGGGATGTTACTCAAGAACAATTAAATATGTCGAAGGGAATGCTTAAAGCATGTTCATATGTAGATTGAGGTATAATTTGATATGATTGATCAAAAGATTGATGTGTACATTTTTGGGAGGAAACCTAGTCACTTAGAAAACAAGAAATAAATGGTTGTAGCTCAGTTTAGTGCTAAAGCTGAGAGAGGTTTTAATTGAACATAATTGGGTGCAAATGAAACAAATTAGGACTTCTCAAATTTGAGCAAAGGAGTTCTAGATTTTTACCTTCAGTTGAGGGTTTTTTTATTGTGGTATTCTCCATTTTTAATAGATGCAAGCAGTTATTATTAATTACTTTCTCAAGATTGAGAACAATCTTTAATCAAAGGCTCAATAATTCAAATGCAAATTAGATAGCATGAAAATCATGTAAGTGGGAAAAATGATTGAGAATGGAGAGTGGATGGGATAAGGTCCCATGGTATCATTATCTTGGGACCATTTAAGTTCAAGTATAGCTTTTTGTTGTTAGAGACCCCTGGTTATGATGCCAATACTTCCTTTTTAGGAGCCATAGGCTCCTTTATCTAAGGGAGATCTCAAAAGAGCTAAATTAGGTTCTCTTATTCAAGGAAGATTTCAAACAAGATGATAAGGATTTGATGAGGATTTAATCCCATGAGATTCAAGTGTAATTTACTTGATGTACATTTCAAGCATGGAATGAATAATACCATCATCCACCATGGTCAAGCTCTATAAATCTATAGGTTTGGTTGTCTTATAGGCATATCCATGATATTAGTGATAGTTGCAATCAAACATGCTTGTACAATTTAAGGAGAATTATTTAATTGGTAGAAATTGTCAATTTTAATGTCTCATGCCATAATATGATCATGGGGGATCTATGTGAGGAATGATTGATGGTTTGTAGATTCATGGAGTTCAGATTTGATATGAAAAACTCAGCTCACTTAAGGGCCAGGAATTGGGAATTTAGCTTAGGTTTAGAGGTTAAGGTTCCAGGAGGAATTTGTTGTACATCAAGGTTTTTAGAGGTTTTCTTAGCCATGTAAGGTGCTTTGGCCCAATTGGGTAAGATCAATTAATTGGGTCAATGTGGCACTCATGACATTATTTTCTTGTATTTTCAAAATTTGCTAATGTTTGGCAATCAACTCTATTCAATTTGGGCCAAAATGGTGAGGACAAGCTCTTCTTCTCCATTGTTGAGTCATTTGAGATGATGTAGATTACTTTGTATGAAAAGCTGTTCATGCTTTATTTCAGTTTAGTTTGTCACTAAGACTTCTAGTGAAATGATTGTTTTTTTTTAATAAATGTAAGATGTAGCCTCGACTTGAAATTTTGTGATGAGATCTCTTTCAATATGGTCCCAAATGCATCTTACCACCCTTTTAACATACACTTATTCATTATCATGCTAATATCCTTTGTATTATCCCTTGTGCCTCATAGTAAGTTCATGCCTTAATAGAGAAACAATTAGCATGCCTTGATAAAGAACTAGTGAGCCTTCTTTGCACTCTGTGACCTTTGACTTAGTGATCTTCTTTTCTACTTTTGTGTCCTCGTGCTTAGGGACTAGACCTTTTTTTAAACCTCTTGCATTATGTAGTTAACTATTCTGCTCTAATCTTGTTGCTCAACTCAAATATTGATTAGTAGGAGATCATGTCTAAAAGTTTTGCAATCTTCTTTTGTTTTGAGCTATGTTAAATTTAGGACAATGTGTGCACGTGCGTGCATGTGTCCATTCGTTTGTTAGTCTGTCCGTGTATCCATGGGTGCGCTTGTGTGTGTGCGCACTAAATATGGAGCATAGTTAGGCTTTAGCATTCCTTTTCACACACTGAAGTGCTTCAAAAGGGTTTGTTGTGGGAATCTATGTTTCTGTTACCAACCATGATGAATTCACATTTTTTTATAATAGATTGTTAGACTTCCTTTTCTTTTATTTTTTTATATTTTTTTAGCCATTTAATTTAGCAAGTTGATAGTGCAGTGAGCAATTTCCATATGCATATTCTTCATGTGTGGTTTGTTTGGGATGACCATGTTTGGCCTCTTTCCCTTTGATGGCAGTAAGGAAAAGAGACTAGTGCAATAGGGATTGTTTTCATGGTAGGCTTTTGAGCCTTGGCAATTGCTTTAGAGGCACCATGTTAGCTAGATTTATCTCATCAAATTGGATTGATACATTGGTTGATCAATGATCCTCTAGGGAAACAATAGCTTTGTCCCCTTGAATGGAAGGCGAACTAAGGACAAATCATCATAGTTGATGCCACCTTAAGAATTCGCATAACCTTTTTTTTTTTTTTTAGATTTGGATGCACTTCATGCTAAGCCCAAGGATGAGAGGAGAATTGGGTCTCATTGGCAATGTCTTAATTTGTTATAAATTGGTTGTGGATGTGGCAAATTGAACTTCCTAAATTTAAGAAAATTGGTCTTCAATTTTGACCTTTTGATGAAGGTTTTTTATGTGTGGTTCACTATTTTCAGTAGATGCAAGTATTCATTAATTATTCTATTGAGAATGAGAGGAAACGTCAATCAAAAGGTTAGTAGTTCATGTGCAAAATTAGTCAAAACGAAACCAAGGGGAATGGGAAAAATTAATGGTATTGGAAAGTGAAGTTGGTCATGATCCTATAGTTCCATTGTCTTGGGGCCATTCTGGTTGAAGATTTACCTTCAATTATTAATGAGCTTTGGCATGATGTGAAGGTTTTCATTTTAGGAGTCATGGGTTGTCTCATCCAATGAAATTTCCTAAAAAGCTTATTTAGGTGGATAAATGTTTTGCACGGATGTGAACTTCTTTGGAGAGCGAACTTGGTCAAGGTCCCATAGTTCCATCATTTTGGGATTATTCTGATTGAAGATTTACTTTCAGTTGTCAATGAACATTGGCATGACATGATTTATTTGTGTCTTGTCCAATAAAATTTTCTAAATATCTTATTTAGTTGAATGGATGTTAATTTGATTATGGTTTAATCTTATCTTAGCATGAAATTGTGGGGGTTATGTTTAAAGCTTAGCTCTAGCATTGCCAATTAAGGCCAGTAATTTTAGATCTGAAAGATAGGTTTTCTTGATGGTATACTCTTAACATTAATGATAGAAGGTATACTCAAACACACCATAAGCATTCAAGGAGAATTCAAATGAATATAATCTAATATTACCATATCCATGCGGTCCACCTGTATGTTTTTGTTATTGTTATGTAGAGGATATGATTTATAAATACACATATACATACATATGTTCGTTTGTACATACATATGTACATAAATACATACATATAGTGACACATTCACTCGCATATGTGCATGTATATATAATATATACATTTATAGGAATTAAGGACACATAGGTAAACATTTGCTTGATCAATGATCCTTTGGAGAAACAATAGCTTTGCTCCCTTGAATAGAAGGTAAATTAGGGACACAGATCATCTTAGTTCTTGTCATCTTAAGAATAAGCATAACCTTAAGTTTTTTACTTTTTTAAGTTTTGGATGCATCTGATGCTAATCCCAAAGATAAGAGGAGAATTGAATCTTATTGGTGAAGTGTTAATATGTTATAAATATGGTGTGGATATGACAAACTGGACTTCCTAAATTTAGGAAAAGGAGTTGTAGATTTTCACCATTCGATGAAGATTTTTTTATTGCATAGTTCACTATTTCCAATAGACTTAAGTACTCATTATTGATTATATTATTATGACTCAGAGGAACTTTTGATCTAAAGCTCAATAGTTTAGATGCAATTAGTTCGAAACCGCGGAGAATGGGGAAAATTAATGGTAATGGAGAGCGAACTTGGTCAAGATCTCTTGGTTTCATCGTCTTGGGACTATTCAAGTTGAAGATTTACCTTTGGTTGTCATTAAGCATTGGCCATGATGTGAAGATTTACTTGTTAGGAGCATGGGTTGTCTTGTCCATTGAAATTTCTTAAAGAGCTTATTTAGCTAGATGGATTGTTTGCATGGATGTGGGTTTGTTGAGAGTTTTATCCTTTCTTAGCATTAGATTTATGGGGGCTATATTTAAGGTTTAGCTCTAGCATCTCCCATTCGGGCCAATTATTTTACATCCATAAGATAGGTTTTCTTGTTGGTATAGCCTCAATGTTAATGATGGGAGGCATACTCAAACATGCCATAACAGAGAATTCAAATTCGAATGAATATAATCTAATGTTACGATCTCCATGTGGTTCGTCCACTTTTATGTAGGAAATATGGTTTATACATACATACATGCCTGCATACATGTGTGTGTTTGTGTGTGCTGCTTCTTACGTTTGGCTGTTTTGTGTTTCATATCTCATGTATTGCTAAAGAGGTATATATGAAAGAATGTATGTTATGATTTGTACTGTATTACTTTGGCCCGTGTTTGTTGCTATAGTGAACCATCAATATTTTGCTTAGATATTATGTTTTCTAGAATTTTCTTTTCTTGGTATTTTTTTAATTTCTTTTGAGTTGTTCAAACATCCTCTCACAATTCCATCATAGGGTTCTTTATGAGGGATGACTAAAACGTTTGTCAGGGACGGGAAGGCCTAAACTTTTTTTTTTTGTGGTTTCTGTGTACTGAGATCCGTGCATTCAGGCAACTAGACTTATTGCTGTTAGATTTATTCCAGATTTAGCGGCACTAGACAAATCTGATTAATAGGTCTAGAGGGGAACACTAGCTATTTCTTGGGGCGATTTGATCTGAAGCTACTTTAGCTTGTTATTTTGGTTATTATTGAATTTGCTTGCATGATTCCTAAAATTAATGATTTGTTTGAGGTCTGTTTTTGTACCCAAGTTTCTTTCCTTCGATTTGGAGCATGGCCTAAAGTTATCCTTCTGCAGTGCTCCAGTATTTACACCAAAATATTCCATTAGTTGTGTCGTAATGATGCATTAGAGATTTCTCATTCAATGGGGGTTGATCCTTTTTGGTGTTATTCTATTTTATTTTATTCTGAAGTAGTACACTATTTTATTTTAAAGAAAGAAAATATAACGATAACATTTTTCTGAAAAATGACTTCTGTTGCTTTAGTTTTGCAATATCTTCATCTTTTCTCAAGTTCTCAATTGATTGTGTGATGTTGTTCATTGAGATTAAGGAGAATTCTCATTTGAACTTTTTGTTGATTGTCTTCGTAGGATGATGATGAGGCAGACACTGTTGGTTGCTGCACATTGAAAGTGGAGAATGTTACATTGGTTCCACCAAACAAGTTGCAAGTACAAATGCTTTTTTTAGTTGGTTTTATTTATTGGTGTTTACCTTCTTAAATCTTATCTTTTTTGTTCAGTTTGACTTTCTTGGCAAAGATTCCATAAGATATTTCAACACTGTGGAAGTTGAGGTGCCTGTCTATAAAGCTATTGGGGAGTTTCAGACCGGTGAGCGCATCATAGATTACTTAAGCTTTAATGAGCTATTTAAATTTGTTTAAAGCCACGTTTAAAAATCATATATTTTAAAGGCTTATTTTGGTTATTCCTCTTGCATGGCATGCATATATGGGCTATCCATTTAAACCCATTTAATCCAATTTAATCCCATGTCATGATGGCCAATATTTAAAAGATCCAATCACATCATATTTATTGGGGTGATGTTCTTTGATATTTTGCATGGTTATTAGAACATGAATTAGGTTGAATGTTCCTAAATGGTGTCAATTTTCTTATGAGTAGGCCCAATTAAGCGTTTTCCTATGCATTTTTATTTGTGATATTTAATTAAGCAGGGCTGATGGGATTAACTAGAGGTCCAATTTTTTCACACCCATAAGCGACAGCTGTGATAATTTATCACTTTCTCTTCTTTTTGCTTCATTAGCCAAAAAGACTGATGGAAAGAGGAAAGTGGATGGCGATGATCTGTTTGATTTACTTGATACAAGTAAACTCAATGCTCACCTTAAGGAACTCATGCCTGGTCTTACTGCCAAAGTTTTCCGAACATTCAATGCTTCCATTACCTTGGATGTAATGGTAAGTTTTGTATTCTTATCAACTCAGCAAATATGTCCTCGATCATGTTCGTGCACTTTAAATGTATTCTTTTTCTGCCTTTTCTGCCATGTAAAGCTGGCGCTCCTTGCAATATTAATATCAAAATTTCTTTTAAAGTAGGCAAACTTGTGTTTGTATTTTATTTCTACAGCACTCTTTTTTTTTTAAAACTTAGTTGACCAATTTCTTAATTGTGTTCTTTAAACTAATCAATTTAAATTAATTCACCTTTTCTAAGATTTGGGCCTCTTTGGCATTGTTTCTTTGAATATCTTGTGTATATTGATCACCACCAAAAGACTTGGTTAGCTAAACTGTTCAAGGTTCTGATGAACAAGTCTAAATTTGTTAATTTTATACCTATTAGTGATGGAAAAACATTGCTTATGTAGGAAAAAAACTCAATATAGTTGCATATAATATATTAATTAAAACTTCGTACTGAACTTTCCTTAAAAGATGTATTTGTAGTCTGTGTGCAATGTGCAGTTATGTATTTGTGTGATATTTTTTTGTGGTAGTACGAGATTTTTGAGTTTGGCTTCACGACATATATTTGGACTAATCTAAGTATTGCCCAAACAAACTGGTGCAATTATTTCCACTCTTGCCATGACCATTTTATACTTTCCAAAATGCAAGTTTATTGGGTTTCTTCACAATATAACTACCATTAGACTTGTTTAGAGAACTATAAACATTGAAACAAGTATGCAGGTGAAAGATGTGTTCCAAAATGGTGTTTTTTTTGGAGGTTGTGCTTTACGTAACAAAGATGGTGGAATAGTTTCTCCGTTAAGTTTGTAGCTATTACAATAGTTTTTTTTACTTTGTGTTTTTGTGCCTTAAATAGTTGAGTGAAGAAACCAAGGGTGGAAATGTTCAAGAAAAGCATGCGGTTTATCAGATAGCTAACAAAGAGGTATTCATTGATTCTTTCTTCTTTGGAATGAAAATGTCTTTAATTGGTTTAATATTCATTATCATCACATTGTGTCTTCTACTTTCTTCGGAATTTTACTACTCTAGGTTGCAATCATATGCAATCATCAACGAACTGTGTCAAAGTCTCATGAAGCTCAGATGTCAAGATTGAATGAAAAGATAGATGAATTGAAGGTTATTTTTTTGTTTGGTGTTGTTCTGGGTTTTGATTGTCTGATCTGTGTAAAAAATTTTTGTTGTTGTGATATCCATGTAGGTACAAAGGAAGGAAATTGAAGTTGACTTGAGCAAAGTGAAAAAAGGGAAGCCCTTGGCAAGAGATTCTGATGGAAAGCCAAAGAAGAACGTGGCTCCTGAAGTGTATGGAACTAAACTTAGAACAAAAAAGTTTTTGTAAACCTTCCGTTCCTTTAAAATTGTTAGCATGCAGGTTAGAGAAGAAGATTGCACAGATCGACCATAAAATTGAAAAAATGGAATTGAGTAAAAGGACCAAAGAAGATTTGAAAACTGTTGCTCTTGGTACCTCTAAGATAAATTACCTTGATCCTAGGATAACAGTTGCATGGTGCAAGCGTAATGAAGTTCCCATTGAGAAGGTACCTCCTGTTGTTTTATTGGCGTTCATACCCATGTCTAATGCTGTTATGCATTCAAGCTTTAACATGGCCTAGGAACTTCAGCTTTCATTGGGGATCTCTTGACAAACTGCTTATTTGCTCAGGAAAAATGGTATGTTTGGTTATGGTTCTAACCCGTTGTTTTCTCGTCTCAGATATTCAACAAATCTCTTCTTGCAAAATTTGCTTGGGCAATGGATGTTGATCCAGAATTCAGATTCTAGTTTTAGTTGAGAGAAGGTTTTAGTCGTCCCCTCCACAAGACAACTGTTTCACCCTTCGGCTTTGGCAGTTGATTTCTACTTAATTATTGATTAGCAAGAATTTCTGGGATAATAGCTTTGCTATAATTTCAATTGTATAATTCGTGTATTATGGCTAAACACCTAATAGGGAATCGACACTAATTTATAAGATTTGAGCTTGTCATTGTCCTTAAAAACACTGGATGATTTGCATCAATCCTTGCAGTTAAATTCTGTATCATATTTTTCTTTGTTTGGAAACGTTGAGGATATATGTTAATTGTTGTTTAAGGTATTTGTTTTGGTCGCTTTTAGTTGTAGAAACTTTGCAAGAACTCTGGATTTTTGCTCTCTAGTGATTTAACTATTAGAGGTTATAGATCGCATTACGATCGATCTGGAGTAACTTTCGTTAATATAATTTTACCTCGCTTAGTTAACGGATGACATGCTTCAGGAAATTGAAAAGGCCGCTATTTTAGTGCAACGGCTTTATTTGGTTGAGTGAAAATAATTTAAAATTGGAAACCCTCACAAATGTTTACGGTTTTAATGATGGCTAATATGAATTTCAATTTAAATGTTGGTTGTGGTATGAAGGATCTTCTCGTTAGCAACTATTTTTTTGAACTATTTGAATGCGTTTAACCTTAAATTCCTTGGCTGCTTACTCTCAGAAGTGAAATGTGGTTCGCTTGGTTTGAATGCTATTGAGTGGTTACTGTTGAGATTGTTATGGCCTGATGAGTTTCATATGAATGCACTGAAATTTGCTTCATTATGATTATTTATTCTTCTAAGTTTCAATGGGTGGTTTTATAAAAAAAAAAAAAAAAAAAGTGCTATCATTATGCTGCGTGCTAATGGCTCGTTAAATCTTTGCATTTGTTGTGTTGAATATAAAGCTCAATTTAATGAAAGATTGTTTAGATATTATTTTAGTTTTATGTTTCAATGTGGATAATAGTCGCTATTGATAGTCTTAATTACTTATGGTGGCCTTGGGAACCAAAGTTTGCCATGAGATTCAGTTGTTGTAAGATGTATCTCATCATGAGTCATGTAAAGTCGGAATATGGTTGCGGGTAATATGACAATCTATTCGAAATGTTATTTTAGTTTTTTGAATTTGTGTAGATGGGTGATGACAATGTTGTGTTTGTAATAGTGTTCATATTAACAAAAGAGGAATTGATTGGATTGAGGCTTCATGCAAGTTCTCATAGGTGTTCCCCTTGTTTTTGTACTCCATTATTATTTGTTTAATCCTATGATCTTTGTTCATTTAGTATCACCTTGTGATGGATGCATTGTTAGTGATTTATATCTTCTACTTTAGTTCTTTTGTTTCACATCTATTATATGTAAGTGATGTATTGTTATTTGCTCCATCATTTGATATTGTTGGATGTAACATTTATGTGTTTGGGGGAATATGGTTCATCTAGTTAGAGATCGAACATACCAAATCAAGTGTTATTTTTAGTTGGCATATTTTGAGGAAGAGGTGAAAGATCATGAAAACTCTTTTAGGCTTTTGGAGATGGTTTGATGGGGAGATATGTTAGTATTATACTATCTAATAAGGGACTTAATTCTTTAGGTTTTCTTTCTCTTCTAATTGTTATTCAAAAATTTGTATCACGTTAAGATACAATCCTCTCTCTTTCGTTAGCAAAGTTGTTTAGTTATACATGTTAACCTTGATTCTTGTAGTCATATATGCTTTCTCTTTTCTATCCAATAATATAATAAATAACACCATAATTAGGATAAATCAATATAAACTACATATGGAGGATATTGTTAAACCTCTAAAGCTTGGATGACCACAATACTTATTCAAAACCTTTTTCACAACCATATAAAGATGTAATGCAAAACTAGCTATTAAAAAATGTGAGTACATAGATCTTTTTGTACATGTATGTTAAAATGTAAGATGTGAGTATATACATCTCATATCATACTTCAAAAGATATGGACTAATAAATGAACAACTCAACAAAACTCACTATATAACCAAACTCTTAAAATCACTCATTTTATATGTCAATCAGTTTCTCATCTTTTTGTACATCTATTGTATAACTTATAATATAAGTAGATAATTAGCTTTTTAGGTGAATTACTATCTATAAATAATATCATAGAAATAAAAATGTAATAATAGAATAACCTATTTTATTAAAGAACAACAATAAAACATGACTTTAAGATAACATGCATAAGCATGTAACTAATGTGTAAATAAATTTCATGTTAATTTCTAGAGCACATATAAACACAACATGCTTTTAATATTATACTAATTCATTTTATTATTTCTTTAATCATTTTTTATCTCTTATATTAAAGGGCCTTGTTTTTCCTTAGATGATCATTATTTTAACACCATGGGATCCATAATAATATCCGTCAAGCTATATTTAGAGTTTACTTCTATCACGTCATACAAAAAGTGTTAGTGACAAATTATAATATATCAACTTGTCAAACCCCCCAAAGTATTAACATTAGCTAAGAAATGAGGTCTCTAATATCATATATGGAGCCACATCATCATAACTAATCTTGGATTTGTGCTTGTCAAACTCTGTATAAAGTGTTAGTACCAAATAATACTGTAACGACTAGAGGATAATGTCATAAAAAAATCTTACATTTTTGTATCATTTCATATTGTATCATAGCATATTATCATATTAGATCATGATGTCATATTAATATTGTTGTTGGTGTATATTAAAAGACTTATATAGCTCAAAATCAAAATATATACTTTTTTCTCTTTCTATTTTTTACTTTTTTATTCTTTTCTTCTTTACCACTTCTCTTTTATTAATTTCTAATATACATATATAAGCTAAATATATCACATGGATACTATGTATCAATCTTATAACATATAAAGAATTATGTTAATTACATGTAATATTATATTAGAACATACATTCATAATAATAAAGATGTCATGTTATTATGCACATATCAATATATTTTTTATAGTTAAATTGGGATAATATTTGTAATTCATAGTTATTTTAATTTATCTCTTAATTTTTTTTAAAATTGTTTCCTTTTTATTTTCTCTTTTCCTTTGGCTTTCATATAATATGAATTGTGCATAAGTCCATCACAATAGATTCACTTCATCATTGATAACATTTTTCTTATTCTACATTATAGAATCAAATAAAGATTAATCATTATCTTAGGCTTTAGTAATTAACTCAAATATTCCCTTTATTTAAAAAAATTCAAAAATAATTCACTTGGTCTCCAAAAAATATAAACCAAGCATTGATTGGATTTCTTTGGATGAGCTCTTTTTAACCATGTGCTTGATTTGAAAAAATGTAAATTATTTAACAAAGTAGAATACTTTTGAGATGCTATCCAATATTAATATTTTATTCTTGTTAATATAAATTTCAAAATATTAGAATTTATGTATCGATTTTCATAAATTTATCATAAACAAGACATTTAAACAATGATCAATTTTAAGTTATTACATTAACAATATTTCGAAAGAACTTTAAATTCCAAATTATAATAGATGGTTCAATTGATGTCAAACTTATCTTTTGATGAAACATCAAAAACATCATAGATATTATGATGGTTATCTTATATAGATCCTAGTTATTGACCTAATAAGTCATAATGCTTGATAGCTTTGCTTTACTAAATTAATCTAAGCCTTCAAATAATTTAATTGATTGTCTAAATAAATTTACATTTGAATTAACACATCTTAATGATGTATTTAGTGTGTTCCTTATGTAATCCATGAATAACCACATTTGGAAATTTATCAATTTCATTAGCTTTATCCATAAGTTCAACTTACCTAATCTTGCTTTTGGGACTAAGGGGGATCTCAATTGTACTTTGACTTTTTTATTTTGCATCAATTGTCTAACATCATCTTCATGGTCTTCATGCAACATCATATAGCATTGCTTCCATCCTTGCTTTATTAGAAACATAATCTATTGCAATGCTAATTGATCCTCAAGATACTCATGCATTGCATTTCACTACAACAATGCATTATATATGGAAAGCTTCAAGTATTCTAAGTCTATGCACCAATTATTGCACTTGGTTAGCCACCCTTTACTCTTCCAACTTAATATTTAAATTGGGAGTTACAATCCCTCAACTTGATCATTATGCTCATATTGCACCACTTATAATGAATCATGTGCTTTTATTAAATGATCAATTAATTTAAAAACTAGTTTACCCTAAGCTAGAATAACTTACCAATATATATTAGCATGTACATGATACAAAAACAAAATTTTTAGTGAAATCATACATATCCACATGCTCAAATAATATCATAACACATAATATCTACATCCAAGTCCTTCATAAAAGCAATATAAAGGTGCAAGTATCAATATCCATTAATAAAAGTTCAATATAACCCAATATCTATCAAATTATAATATTAGAGTAAGAAGAGAACAATATCATTACCAATTAAAGTAAAAGATTTAATTAAAACTAATGAACAACTAGATGATCAACACAAAAGCCATAAACACTGGCTCCTAAGAAAGATCTTATCTCTTCAAACTTGCATGTAAAAAATTAGTAAGCCGAAGCTCAAAGGGAATCCTGAAATTCATTTTATTTTTTATTATATCTTTAGAAATCTTAATAATAATTCATTAATAAAAAATAATAATTTATATATACACAAAAAACCATTATTGTACTTGACCTAAATTGTCTTTAAACCTAAAGAGCTAAGTATATGGTTACTTGTTTGCTACAATTTTATGATCGAATGACTATCATCTTATTTGCTCTTTGAAATGTGGTAGTTTGATAAGTCGTCTAATCATACAATTTTGTGATCAAATGATCAATGTAATCTGCTTTTCAATTAACACAAATCAAAATTCAGTTGTCTAATCACAATTGAGATCTAATAATCCAGATTAAATCCTCTTTTCTAAATAGTGCCAATTTAAATCCAAAAGTTTGATCGCATAATTTTCCTGATCGAATGGTCAAGTGGTTTTTGATCGTTTTACTCTCATTTTTGTTGATTCGAATTAGTCAATTCTTGTGACATCTGATGAAAAGTTTTCCTAATAATTATTTTAGCTATTATTTTTTAGCAGTTAAAATGATTATCAAAATATTAATACTTAAATTTTTAATTACAACTTTTATTGACATAGTTTTAATTAAAATAAATAGTAATAACTAATTAGTTAGTTTGGTAACTACATTTAGCCAATAGAAAATATCTATAAATATAATTTTTTTAACTTTATTGATTGATAATATTTTGATGAAATTTTGATAAAATTGAATGAGAAATTTTAAGTCATTTAAGTTATTAGTGGCTAGCATTCATCATCACTTCCTTTCACTACTTCATTATTAAGTTTTAAATTCTTCTTTCTTCTTAAATTAGCTAAGTTTTTAATTTTCTCACTTTCGAATTTATTCAATTAAAAAATAACATATTTTTGCTTAGTTAAGTATTTCATCAAGCATAGGATTTTTGTTTGTATTGAATTCAATTTTTTGTTATCAAATTTTTTCATTATACTATCAATTTTATTTTATTGTAAGGTTATTATAGTCTACTTTTTTATTATTGTGAGAGTTTAGCATATTCATCTTTTGATGAAAGATCTATATTAATTATTTTTAATTTTATTTTATTTTTTCAGGGCTGAATGTAGGTCTAACTTAAGTCAAACTACTTAAAATTCATCGATGTACTTTGTAATTATTAGTTAATTTTTTATTTCATAATTTCTTAAATTTTTTATAAGAAAATTTGTGTTTTAAAATAAAATTAAAATTATACAAAATCCTTTATAAGGATTTCCTCAAACTTATTAAAATAATTATTTCACAAAAAATTTTAAAATTTTTTTTAAGAAATTAAATATTTCATTATTAATAATTCATCTCACTTTTATTGGACCACACTTCATATCTCAAATCCATAGATTAAACAAAATTTTCACATGGAAAATATAAACATAGAATCTTATGCATTATCTAGGCAAAGTACATCAACGAAATGGCTTGGTCTTCACCTCACTTCTTCTTATATTAGGTTTCATGAGAAGAAAATTTAACAAATCTTAACATGATCATAATCATATATCATCACTTACATGCTTTAGTAAAATAGCTAATTTTTATCTAAAAATTATTTAGATTTAATTTTATGATCTCAAGATTCATCCTACCTCTTTTGACCCATGTAGTGGACTACTCCAAGATGGGCTTCTTCTTTTCCAAGTCTTAAAATCTTCTCTTCTTGGCTTGTCTCAAGTAGGGCTTCCTTGCTAAGAGTCATCACTAGGGTTTTTTAAAACTCTAACAAAAAAATGCATCCTAAGGCTTATATACATGGCTCTCCTAACCCTTAATCAAGACATTCTATAAAAATTAGCTAGGGATCATAATTCTCATCTAATTCTCTTAAGTAAATCTACCTCACACATTGATTTTGGGTTAATTGTAGATTTCCATTCTAAGGCAACATGCAAATCACATAGTTAGGATTCATACATGCATATGCCTTTCTTAAATGTTTGAATTAATGCAAAATTTTAATTTTCTACTTCCTAATCTTCTGTCACATTGCATTCCTAATTTATAGGAATTACATGCCACTTAAGATTCTTAGCTCACAAGTTGGGTTACTTAGATTGTGCATGGTCAACTTAGTTTGCAATTTAAAAGACCTTATCATAAGTAGGACACAAGCTAGCCATGTGAAATAAATTTGCAAACACATAATTAACAAAATTGTGTAGAAAGCACATATCTTGGTCGACTATATATGCTAGCCAAAAGAGAGGTGATATAATAATGCTTTAGGAATTATAAATTAGGACATCATTCCTTTTATTGAATTCTCTTAAAGATCTATTTTGATTAATAGCTTTGGTATACTTTTCATTGCTTCCTTCAATTTGTTCCATAATTTCTTTATGCTCTGCATAAGAACCATGTATGAAAGTAAACATTGAATAAAAAAAATAAGTGTATAGACAAGTCAAACAAATTAATTGGTCATTTTGGATTATAACTATACACAATTTCAAATAAAATTTTCTTAGTTGTTTTAGAAATAGCACTATTATTTACAAATTTTGATGCAAGTAAGTGTGAGTCCTAGGTTCCTAGATTCTTTCCTATAAAGCACCTTATGATATTTTTTACTATTTGATTAATAACTTCTATTTGTCTATCTATTTGGGTTTGGAAGGTTGAAGAGAACATAAGGTATGTTTCAAATAAATTTTAAAGTATTTTTTATAAATAAAAGAATAACTAATATCTTGATTAGAGATAATAATTAAACTTAAAAAAAAAGTTTTGCAATATGTGAGGAATCATTAGTTTTAGAACAAAGTATGAAGTATGTCATTTTTGAAAAATGATACATGACTAAAAATATGCTATCATGATGTTGTTGTATCCTTTGTAATCCTAAGATGAAGTCCATGTAGAGGTATTTCTAAGGTTGATATGAAATAACCAAGGCTATATATTATCCTATTTTGAAAAATTATTTAGCTATTTTGGGTTGCTTACATGTGTAGCTTTCAAAGATAATTCATTTGATGTCCTAATTGATGGATGGCTAATAGAATCTAGATTCAACTAAGTGAGCAATATTATCTCAACTCATATGACTCATAATTCCTTTACGACACAAAATGCATTAATTTTTTTTTATTTCTTATATATATTTATTGAGTTTTCCTTCATCTATAACTAAGAATGACATCCTCATTATAATATTTTTATTTATGAATAAAATTTTTTTTATTTTTATATTTTTATTTTTGTGAGGAAAAAGTATGTACTTAACTCTAGTTAGAGAGATTCTAGCTTTCTTTTTTCTTGTGAGAGATAAGAATCAAAGGTGAGAGACCTTTCATCAAGAGAATTGACAACCAATCAAATGTCATCTTCCTCCAACACCCCAAGTCTTTATCCATCATTTTACTCTCTCAATTAAACAACCAAATTATCATCTTCCTCAATAAGGCATCAAATCCTAAATGACCTTGTTATCTCTTTAGCTATGGTTTCTCACTAACCCAAACCTCTACCTTGTCACCATTTTTCATCTTTGGTGCCCTACATGCTAACTCCAAAAGACACCATAAGCCATTATCACCTTTAGTTTGTGATATAAAAATTTTATTTTGAGTTTTTTTAACTTGAAGACCTAAAAAAATATTAACTCTCCCATTAAGCTCATTTTAAATTTATTTTTTATTAGATTCAAAAAAATCCTTACATAAATTTCATTACTAGCCCCAAACACTATTTCATCTACATATATTTGACATATAAGTTGATCTTCTCTTTTGTTTTTAATAAATAATATGTTATCTATTTTCCCTCTTATGAAGTCATTTAAAATTAAAAAACTACATAGTCTATCATATCATGCTCTAGGTGCTTATTTAAGTCCATAAAAAAATTTTAACTTATATATGTGATTTATTTTATCATATACTTCAAATCCTAGGGGTTGTTCTATATAAACTTTTTTATTTGTATAACCATTAAAAAAAGCACTTTTAACATCCATTTCATATAATTTGAAATTCTTATAGTAAGCATAAGCTAACAAAATTCTTATTTTCTCAAGCTTTACTAGGGTGCAAAAGTTTTTTCAATATCTATATCTTCAATTTGACTATAATCTTTTGCAACAAATCTTTATTTTTAATTATATTTCTATTTTATCTAGTTTGCTCATTTTGTTTCAATTATATTTTTATCTAATCGTCTAGGGGTTAACTCTAACATACAATTTCTTTCAAATCGATTTAATTCTTTATTCATGGTTATTACCCAAAATTTATTATTTAAGGTCTCTTCTACTAAGATAAGTTTAAAATTTGCTACAAAAGCAAATTGGTTATGAAAAGATATTGTTTTAACACCATCCATAATTTCACCTACTATTTGATCTATAGGATGATCCTTATTATATATTAAAGTTTTAAGAGTTTTATTTTTTTTAATTATTTCTTTTTTTATTTATCTCACTTGAGTCTTTTAAACTTAATTTTTCAAATCTTATTTATTCATTATCTATGTCTATATTATTTTATTTTATTATTATTAATTCATCAAAATTTACATTATGGATTCTTCTACTTGATTAATAGTTGTATTATAAATTTTATAAACTCTATCACTAAATGAATATCCTAAGAAGATTTTCTGATCTAATTTTAGATCAAATTTTCTTAATTCTTTTTTTATTATTTAAAATGTAACATTTACAACCAAGTATATGTAAATGTCTAATTTTTTATTGCTTATCAAATAGTAATTCATATGATGATTTATTTAATAGAGGCCTAGAAAGTATTCTATTTAAAATATAGTAAGCTCTAAGCATAGCTTCTATCTAAAAGACTTTTGGTGTATCATACTCATTCAACATACTTCTAACTAAGTCTAATAAAGTTCTATTTTTTCTCTCCATTGTACCATTTTATTGTAGAGTTTTAGGTGCTAAAAATATGTGAAAATTTTCATTATTATTACAATACTCAATGAATTCTTTATTTTTAAATTTCTTCTATTATCACTTCTAATGATAATTAAGTTATGACCTAACTTATTTTATGATTTAGTTATTAATATTTGAAATTGTTTATATGATTTACTCTATTTTTAAGAAAATAACTTATGTATACATGAAATAATCATCTACTTCAACTAATCTATATTTCTTACCTCCTAAGCTCATGAGATGTGTTGGTTCAAACATGTCTATGTGTATAAGTTCCAAAATCTTTTTACAAGTTACATCTTTCTTGGTTTAAAAGCTTGCATTTGTTACTTTTCTTAATTATATGATCCATAAACAAAATTATCTATAAAAGTTAATTTAAGTAAATCTCTTACTAAGTTATGTTTAATTATTTTTCTTAATATATTTGTATTAACATGACAAAATCTTCTATATCATAAATTTGAGTCACTAACATATGATACGAAATATTTTATTTGAAAATTATTTAAGATTTTTAAATCAAGTACATAAGTATTATTTTTCTCAATAAAAATAATTACTAAATTTTTATTTTTGTTAATTTTACATACAATATTATCAAATAAAATACTAAAACTACTATCATAAAGTTGAACAATGCTAAATAAATTATATTTTAAACCTTGAATGAATAAAATTTTAATAATTAAAAATGTAAGGTTTTCAATAGTATCTATTTCTTTGATAGATTTCTTTGAATTATCACCAAACATAACTTTTCCTTCATCATAGATCTTTAATTAGATGAATATCTTGATGTTTTCTATCATGTTATTCAAGAACCACATGTCCTCCTTGGCCTTAGAAAGAAGACATGCTTGCACTCACAAATTACTTATTAGATTTAAAAATCTAAATCATTTTGGGTCTAGTATATTTAAGAGTAGTTAAACTATTGTTTGCCTTCACTATCCATGCATAATAGGATAATTTGAGTGAACATTATTTCTAGTCCTACATGTATAAGAAGCATGACTTAGAAGCATGTAATAATTATATACAAGTTTATTATAACAATGTGACCAGTTAATATTATCATTAAACTAATGCATATGAAACCTTCTAACATATGTAACATCTCTATTAATTGATTTTATTTTTAAAAATGAACAACTAGAGTGCAAAAATTAAAAATCATTAAAATCTTTAAATAAAGAAGCATGCTTATTAATTTTTTGTATTAAGTCATCATTGACATTTTTTATTTCATCACAAAGACTTGCATATTCAATGTTCCTCTTTTAGTTTCTTATATTTTTTTACTCAAAGTTTCATACTTTTTACAAACAAAAAGTAATTATTTAGCTAATTTTTATTTGAATAATTTACCTCTTCTTCACTTGAGGATTTACCCTTTTTTTCTCTCTTCTTTTTTAGTCATCATGCAAAAGAATCCTTCATTATTGTTCTCCTCTTCACTCCAAGCTACTTTCAATGTTTTCTTCTTCTTCTTACTTTTTTCATCTCATTCTTTTTATTTTCAACTCTTTTTTATATGATAGGAGATGCTGGTCTAATGTCTTAGTTTTCACATCTATGATAAATAATTTCCTTATTTTTTCTTATTCTTCTCTTAAATTTTTGATTTCTATACTTTCTTACACCATTAAGAACTTTAGATAAACCTTTTGAAATTCATGATATGCCATCATCATCAGTGGATTCCTCTTCTAAAATATCTTCCTTTATCTTCAATGTTATTGGTTGTTTCTTCTTCTTAATTAATTCTTTTTCTTCTTTTCTCCTCTTTATTTTTAGCTCATTTGTCATAAGCTCACCCATCAAGTCATCTATTATTATTATAAAAATATCTTTGATTGTCTTGATGATAGTGGTTAATTAATCATACTCTTGCTAAAATTAATAATATCTTCTTTACTTGTTTATTCACAAAAATTACCTTTCCCAAGCTAACAAGTGCATTAGTAATATTGAAAAATCTAGTAAACATGCTTTTGATGGACTCATTTGAAAGCATCCTAAATAACTCATAGTTATGTGTCATCATGCTTCTTTTGTTTTCCTTAACTAAAGAAGTGTATTCATATGTTACTTCTAATTTAAGCCAAATCTTGTAAATAGTTTCTAAATTTATGATTCTATTAAATTTTATAGCATTCAAAGCACAATATAAAATATTTATAACCCTATTATTTCATTGCACTTTATGTTTTTCACTATCATCTATTTTATAAAAAGATTTAAGTATAAAAGTATCTTGTTCATTTTTCTTTGTAGGAAAATCAAAAAGAACTTGCATCAATTCTTATATTTCTCTACCAATTGATTTTAAATGGCTTGTCATTTTAGTCTTCTAATAAAAATAATAATTATCACAAAAAAGTAATGGCCTATTGGAAGATGCACATTCACCCAATCTAATTAAAGCATCAATTTAAGTCATAGATCTCCTAAAAAATTTCTTCTCACTAAACAGACATTGCACTTTTAGCAATTGAAAAATTGTTCAACAAGAGGGGGTGGGGGTAAATTGTTAGAATTAAAAATTTAAATTTTTAAAAATATGTTAATTTTTATTTTGATAATAAAGTTTTAGAAATTATAAAATAATAAGGCACAAAATTTAAATATGTACACAAGTGATTTTTAGGCAAATTGACTTAAAATCAAGCCTACATCTATCTCCAATAAAAATTATATATAAAAAACAAACTATATAAGTCTTTCATCAAAAGATCGGTAGGCTAATCATTATAATAAAAAAATAAAATAGGCTATAATAATTTTACTAAAAAATAGAATTGGCAAAAATAGAAAAGAAAATGATAATAAAAGTCTATACAAATAAATTCTTATGATTGACAAAATATTTAACAAGACATAATTCTTTTAATTTAATATACTATAAAATTAGTAAATAAAAACTTAGCTGATTGGAAGATTAATTAAGAAATTTGAAGTTCGTGAAAGAAAGGCACAGCGTAGAAAAGGCGATGATTAGCAACAACTGGGAATTATTTTGAGGTCATTACTTGAGAATTTTTTTAAAATTTTGTAAAAGCTTTCATAAAAAAATTTGCTAAAAATGTCTCCTATTTCTAGACATCTTCTAACGACTAAAAGCACTTACCAAACAAATCCAATTTAGTTATTATATTTTTGCTTTCTCAAATTTTTAATTAAAAATTAATATTTAAGAAAATTGCCCAATGGCTCAAAATAACAGTAAAAGAGCCATTAGATTTGATTGAAACACAATCGTTTGATCTCGAAAGCTGTGCAATTAGATGAATTGAATTTAGTCTGTGCCTTTTAGAAATATACATTTGATCTAGGCCATTATATTAGAATTATGATCTGATGTAGGATTTAACTTGTATGAGCAGAAAGCACTATTAGACAACTGATAGAATTAACAGGTTGAAAAATTAGATGTGGTGGTGATCGTTTAAACATGAAAATGTGTGATCAGATGGCTCAAATCACTCTCACAATTTAAAAATTTATTAGGCAATAAAAGTAATACTTTTAGTCCCACATGGTGTATTTGAAAAGTGCTTTTCTCCATATAAACATTTTGGCTTGTGCTATAGGCAGCCTAATTTTGAAGATGGTTGCCTCTTGGTTCGTATGGTATTTCATATCCCATGCTTACTAGTAATCAAAAGATTAAATACATATTTAGAAGGTAATGCCTCGATCTGAGCTAAATTCTAATGTGTCAAATGGGTTTGAGATTCATGCCCCTACCCAACCTTAATACTATACAATTAATGAATGACGAGCAGTTATTAGGAAAGTAATTAGGTTTTTTTATTTTTTCTATACTTAAATTATTACTAAATAATAAGATTTTGAAGATGTTGATCAAATGATTAAGAAATATGCGTTTGAGATATTGAATCAAATATGATGATCAAAGATATTAGAGATGAAAGTTAATTAATATTTTTGTCCCTTGAAAAGTCAATTTTAATCAAGCTTAACATTCTAAAAACAAAATTAAAATATCTAAAAATAATTTCAAAAAATATTTCTTGGCATGTCACTTCTACCAAGATGATTTTCATGAAATTTTATTTTTTTCTTTTCTTCTTATTTAAATTCTCCTATGAATACAAGCATCAACTATTAAAAATATGAAAATTCACCAAACCAAATTTATTAAAAATATTTAGGATTTGTTATTATCAAATAAAGAATTATGACTAGGGATTAACAATATAATAATATCTAGGTTTGTGTAATTCATAGAGTCACTACATGGTGCATAAGCTTTGGCATCAAATTGATATAATATGAACATGATTGAGCTCCTACAATAAGATTAGGGAAAGGAGATGACAACAACTATGGAGGTAGATTTGAATCGCAGCTTTAATAAGTTTTAGATTGCAACCCAAACTTTAGCATGCATGCATGATAAGAAACCATTATTTTTTATAAAAGGAAAAACTAAGAAAAAAAACTATTCATCTCCTTTGTTTTCATTTTATGATAATTATTGAAATAGACTATAATAAAAAATTTTACACTTAAGAAAAAATGAAAAAAAAAAATCTTTTCTAGAAGAAATTACCTTAAGTCTTATATAAGACCTATTATATCTCAAACAAAAATATGATGCCACTAAACAAAAATAAAATAAAATAAAACATATACACATCCATTGTATAAGCTCAACATTATCATCCCAAAAAATTGCAAGACATAATCTAATGAGCGGTTTACCGTACTTGAAAGTGATTGATGACCATATTTGTGGACCTTAGCAATTAGGGAAAAAAATCAAAATATCATTTAAGCCTAAGAAAAGATATATCAACTAGAAGACATTAGAAACCTTACATTTTATATTTATTAAGACCCATTCAATCCCTAAATTTAGGAAACAAGAAATGTGATATTGTGATCGTAGATGACTATTCCATATACAATCGGGTGTTATTTCTTTATGATGAAGTGAAGGTTTTGAGAGATTTGCTACATTGATCATAGAATATAGAATAAGCATGGAGTATCTTGAGTATCCATTAGGAGTGATTAAGGAAAAGACTTTAAAAATAAAGATTTCATTAAATATTATAATAGGAATGTCATCACATACACATTTGTTTCACTTAACACTCCACAACAAAATGGAGTGATAAAGAGAAAGAATAAATATTTGACTGACTTAGTCATGAACATGGCATGCTATGTCATGAATGTGTCATTGTAAGAAATAATGAAAATTTCAAATTAAAATAAGCATGGAATGAATAAGAAATAAGTGTTTTGAGAAGAATTTGAAGAAGAGAATTTGGATTGAGAATTGTCTCACTAAGATATCAATATTGGTTTTAAAAATGCTAAAAATTTGTTTTCTTTCTTTGACTACCTAAAAAGACTCAACTTTCTCCCTACATCCAAATGTTCACATTGCCTAAATAAAGATACTATTGACCATTTGTTTATTGATTGTTATCTTCATTGAACATTTGGCTTTTCTATGGAATGGTTGTAGACATTCAAATTTAGGTAAAAGAAAAAACTAGCACTCAACTCTATCATTAGTGGTAAGAAAATAAAGTGAGTCTCACTTATTATAAAGTACTATAAGTTATACCTCTCTTAATATATTGAAACATTTGGAAAGTGAGAAACACAATATATATATATATATATAAGTATGTCAGTGAATCAAAGATGGATATTATACACAACATAAATTATCAATGCCTAAGTATTTTCAAGTATCTCCTAATTGTGTAAACAGTGTAAAATGACCATATGCTTGTGCAAATGGGTCTACTTTCCCCATTCACACAAAAAAAAATTAGATATTATGAAGGGGTGTCTTGGAATCCTCCTCTTACACACTTGATCAAAATAAACATTTGTGGCATCAATAAGGAAAATCAATCTAAGGTAGACGACATCATTAGAGATCATTATGCTAGTGTCCTTCATGCTTTTGGTTACAAAATAAGACATGTATTGTTAATGGATGTTTCATTGTTAGGTATTGAAGAAGGTCTATAATGGTGCATCAACTATTAATTCACAACTGTTCATATTGATCTTGACTGTATTACTTTAACAAGAATGCTACAAGACAACTTAAAGTTGTAGTGGTGTAATTCATATTGTATTTAATAAGTAAAACAAGTAGCCACTTTCTTTTTAATAACTTGGAATTGGATTTACAAGGAGGAAATAAAGGTAATGTGTTTACTTACAAAGTCAATGAGAAAAGTAAATAAGGCATCAATAGGAGAAGCAATATGAATAACAAAGTAATGCAAGGCCATTACATTTCTGGAAAAACTAGATTGCCCTACATTTGCCTGTTGTACAAGACTCTAAGTCTAATTGAGAAGCAAAGAAAATGGACTGAAGACATCAAAGGCCATAAAGGTGATCAAATTCTCTAATATTTTGATAAAAAGGGAATTCCAATGGAAGCCCGAGAAGTGTAAGGAGTTTACATAGGCTAATAAAATTGTTTATAGATCTCTATAGGTAATAGAATGAAAAATAATGAAGGTTAAGAGGATAGTATAAGAAGAGTTTGAGGTTAAGTGCAGATAATGGAGGTCAAGTAGTTGATGAAAAAGAAGATTGTAGAATAAGCTACTACTATTGGGCTATAAGTGCCTCATAACTCCTTAATCTCATCTATCAATATTCATATTTAATTAATAATTATTATAAATTTTTTTTATTGATAAATTCCTTGAAATATCAAAGAGTCAATTATCAACAATTTGTTCATTCTATTCTGCCATTTAGAATAAAAAAAGAATTTAGCTTTAATTTAAATCTCAACTTTCTATAACTCTTAGATTGAGTACGTTAATATTTGGATTAAAGTTCTAAGTTTGAGTACATTGAGAATTGATGAAATAAAAGCACAAAATTTATCAAGAAAAACCTCCTAAATGAGAAAAAAGTTACATTTGTGATGCACAAAAAAACCTTCACTATTTTATTGTTATGTCACAAATGAATTAGAGAGATCCATCAAGTACATAAACTCACACTTGAGTTAAAAGGATTTAACTCTTTTCCCAATCTTCATGACTATACTTTGACCATGTCATTTACAAATATAAGCCTTCCTTTTATAAGTGGAAGTGCCTTTAATATTCTAGACAAACCATTAATCTAACTTCTAGAACAGTATAAACTATAACAACATAATTGACTAGTGACCCATGGGCTCTATCACTCCATGCATTTTGTAAAAAAGCTAATTAGTTAAAATTTCAACATAATAAAAAAAAACCAGCGTCATTTCATTAATCTCTAACTAATAAAAACTAATAATAATCATTAAACACTTGCTAGCACAACCAATAATCTAGTTTTACAAACTAATGTCATATCATAATTACGATTCAATAATACAAAAATATTAATTATAATTTTAATCGTACACCTTAGTCATTTACGGTGAGCTCCCCTTAATGCTCTCACCTAAACATTTCCATCCCCTAACTGTATAAGATTACACATGGTTATTTAGAATGATGTCAATTTTTATGATTAACAGTTATGTCAATTGGGTTAAAGATAATGAATTTAAGCCCAAAGAAAACTCAGTTAGATTTGCTAATTGGCTTGTTCAATGTGATCCACGTCGTCGTCAAATGCAAAAAGGAACTGCAATCATCTTCAAAATAAACCTATCTAAACATTCCCATGCACAATAACCCATTGGAAGATGATGGTAACACGAGTAAACCAGTCGCAAAAAATGGAGCCTGACAAATACTACCAACAAATCCAGCACCGTGTACAGCATTCGTCAAAGGAATAAGGCCTATCTAAGGCTTTGTCATTGAGCTTCAAACATCCATGCTGAACTGTATACAGAATAACCACGATTCAAATTGCATCCTCGCTAAAGGAGAAGTCCGGCTCATCCGGTTTCATTAGTTTTGGCATCTTTATACAGAGATAGCCGGGCTCGTCCTGCCTGAGCTTCTGATTTGCTCCTTTCTTGGTGTTCTTGGCAAACTTGGAGGCCAGAATGGAAGCACCCAGGTAACTAGTCGAGTTTAGACAGTCTGTTGAACCACTGTCACCAACATCTGAATACTTGGCAAGCAGTGGAGCACCGGGATCTTCATTAACTGGTGTCGAATCAACAATAGTTGGGTGGTAGAGACTCTCTTGCTTGGCCAGCTCCCAGGCTAGTTTTCTCTTTTTGTATCTTCTCCATGCTGCCTGAATGAAGCAAGCTCCCCATGTTCTCCATTGGTGAGAGTAGAACCTGAAGGCATGCTGAAGCTTTTTGCTATGGAGACGTTTGAACTGATTGGCAACAAACTTCAAGTCTTCTGCTCGAAGGGCAAATGCTTCTACTTCATCAAGGGCTCTTACTGTTCTGGTGGAAAGAGGTGCATTGATGCTTGGGTTTGGGATGAGAGCCCACGTTAGCAGCTCCTCACCACAAAAATCACCAGGTCCAAGTGTTATGGAATTGAAAAAACCAGAGCGACCTCCATTGGTTGTTGAGCTCTCGAGCTGGCCACGAATGATGAAGATCATCTCATTGACAGGGTCACCTTCCCTGACACTGTAGGTGTCCTTTGTGCTCAGAGATGACACTAATCTTTCACATATGGCATCAAGAAGTTGGTCATCCATTTGGGAGAAGAATGGAACCTGAAAATGTCGGAAGGTACCACATGGGCTGATAAATCCTTCAAAATTTTGTTAAAGACCATAAATGGTACTCATAGAAATGTCATTCAACCATAAAAAAGCAAGTGATTAGAAAGTTAGTGATGAAATGCCACAAATATAAAATAAACAAACGTGAAGCAGAATGAAAGCACTTTTAAACTCTAGAAATAGGACAAATAGTAGGTTATACTCACACGACGAACTAGAGCAAGACAAAGATGCCTCCTTATTTCACGACGAAGATCCAAAGGTAAGGAGCTCAAAATAGATTCTTCGTCAACACCTCTTGTAGCAAGCCATTTGTACTGAACAAACCTTCGAACCCTTTCTTGTAATTCTGGAGGCAGTTGTCGATGTTGCATCCACTCTTCAATATCTCTTCTTTTTACCCTCCATTCTTCAAGCCTCATGGTAATGGATTGCAAATAGGTCTTTCAATAAAGAAGCAATCTTTATTTAAGCTAGTATAAGAAACAATGCAAATCGTTAAATTTAATGAGTATTTTTTCGTAGATTTTTAAAATATCATGACAAAGAGGCACAAAACAGTAGCCAATGGCACTACAGCATAAAGACCAATATAGACTGCAAAAAGGTATGGGAAAATTGGTGACGAAACATATACCAGGCAAAAAGCTTCAAGGCAAACAATGGAGCAATACCTGCATGTTTCCTATCAAATGTGAAAACAAGACAAGACCAATTATACATATAAGAATTGCGAATGATGTTTCTCCAACGTAGGTGCTTGTAGCCAGGTTCTGTGCATATGAGCTGCAAAGCAATAAAAGCAATGAGACAGATATTAGAAACATATAACTATATACGCCATGTAATTAGTTACAAGCAAGAAAAGATTACTTTAAGTCTATCATAACTCTATGTATTTGTGTATGCTTAATTGTCTATTCGCAAATACGTGTAGATAAAAACTTTCTTAACAAAGAAAAAATGCACTAGTAATACAAGACAGTTTTCCTCATCCAAAAAGCTGACGATCTGTCCGTGAGGTTTTCTAACTTGGAGCTCTCAATAGAGACCTTAGTTTTAGACTCGTAATAGCGGAATTTGAAGCATGAAAATGACGAAAAACTAAAAAATAAAGAGAGAGAATAGTGCTTTTATTACAAGAAATTGAACACTCCAATAAATTTCAATTGTTTTAGTCATAATTCTTATATTTTTATATAAAGATTAAATATGATGTTTTATTATAAAAATGCATAATATTTTAATTACCAAAAAACAAATGTTCCTTTTGACCAAACATTGCAATTTCGCACATTTTGAGTTGTCCGTACCAAGACCAACACATGAAAGACCTGCATGCATTCGCATAGACGAGGTACATCGCATGTGGTCGCCGAACCCCAGCACGCTCCAGTGCATGCGGGGGTCAGCATACTTACTGGTCATGTGCATCGCAAGTGACCCAAGACTGCATGAAACGTTCAAAGTTAAACATGTCAGGCGCATGATGAATAGCTTTTTTATGTTTTTTTTTTAACACTTCAATTTTTTTTTTAAGTCTAGACCTATAATAGATCTCCTGATCATATGTTTTTTTTTTCATAATTCAAGTTTCATCAAATCACTTGACTAGATTCTATAATCTTTTTTTTTCCACTGTTATTAGAAACTAAGGTAAGGGAATAAGAATTGACCTTTCTCTAAGCTATATCATTTTGCAGTAGTATATCTTTTTCCTGTATTCACAATTCAATATAAAGTTTTGATCCTCTTTTTGTCAAATGATTTTTTTCTCTAGAGGATGTTCCCTTTGTTTAGGACCTTATTATCATTTATAACCAATTCATCCATTGGTGGTAAGTGTTCCCAAGTCCTTCATCGAACATAGATGGCTCAAACGCCTTCAAATTAGCTACATTCATTACTGAGTACATTTCTATATATACTGGTATATATATACTAGTAGCTCAAGTTGATAGACATTATCATTAATCTTTAGTATTATCTTGAAATAATTATACCGTATCAGTTTTAAGTTGTTATCTCATTTCAATCTTCCTTACTAATATGAAACCAAACAAGGTCACCTTTTGTAAACTTTTTTTCAACTCTATGTTGGTTATGTCGCTTCTTGTATTTCCTTTGTGATTTGAGTAGTTTTCTTTCGACGTTGACATGTATTTCTCATATTCTTTCTAGAAATGTTTGAGTTTTTGGTTGGTGTTGCTTCTTATTTTTCTTATTTCTGGTATCTTGAATTTCAAGTCTAGCAGGCTTTGAGATAAGAATCCCATGCAAGTTTCAAAATGACTTATTGATGTTGATCCATGCACAGAGCATATGCAAATTGCACGTATGTAATATACTCATCCTATGTTTTGGGTGATGTACATTATATCCTCTAAATAAATAACTATCTTATTTACCATTTCAATTTGTCCATCTGTTTATAAATAAAAAATTGTAATGCACATCAAAGTAGTATCCATTATTCCCCATAATACTTGTTATAATTTACTCAAAAATCAAGTATCCTGATCTGATACAATAAAGGATGGTAACTCAAAATGTATGCATACATTTTGGAAGAAAAGGACAACTACATGTTCACTTCCAATCTCATGTTTGTACGACATTAGCATGACTATCTTTGAAATTCTATCTATCATCACGAACATATAGTTAATCCTCGTTGAGTCATTAGTAATTCATCAATAAAATCCATTGAGATACTATTCCAAGGACTTGTCGGTACTGGTAGTAATATATACAGTCCCTATTTGCGATTTGATGGTTTTGATGTACAATAAAGTGTATACCCACAAATAAATTTCTTAACGTCTGAATTCACGCAGGGCCAATAAGTATATATTTGTAAATTTAGAATGGTCATTGAGACTCCAAAATGTTTCGAGACTTTGTAAGTGTAGCCTCACGTATCCATCATTTTCCATCACCATACTAAGGTACACAACTTTTTTTCTTGGTAGAGCACTTCATTTTTTATAGCACATTCAGAATGTTCACCTCATTTTGTCTCAATAAATTTCTTCAAAATCAAGGTCATCTTTATACTTCATAACATACTCAAATTCTACAGGTTATATTTCTATAATAATTGTTAAACATAGTAAGATTGAAGAAGATTAAGAAAGTATATCTATAATATTTTGAGTGTCCTTATTTTAATAATCAAGTTGAATTGCTGTAGATATGACATCCACTTCAAGTGTTATGCTTGTTGTAGCTTTGATAAGTTTGTAAATTAGAGTGATAAATGATCTAAATGCTATGGTTTCTTTCCTAAGGATGTATGATCTCTAATGTTTTTACAGATTGATGTAAAGCTAGAAATTCTTTGCCATAGATCAAATCATTTTTCTATGCTCATAATAATTCATAATAGTAAGTTATGGGCTTGCCTTCTTGCATTAGAACTATACTAATAACAACCACAATGCATCTACCTGAATCTCAAATAGATGTAGATTTGACAAAGTTAAAACTAGTGCTTCACAAATTCTCTCTTTTAATTATTGAAATGTTTGTTAATATAGTCCTATCTAGTCAAACTTTAGTTGTGAGCAAATCAATGCATGTAATAGCACTTTAGAGAATCCGTTAATGAATTTTCTCAAGTATTGACAAGCTCTAAGAAAACTCTTGACATCAGTAATATTCTGAGATCTAGGTTATTTCTGAATTGCATTAAGCTTCTTCTTATTGAAGCTTATTTCACCATTACCAACTTAAAATCTCAAATATAGACAGGTTTCTCATGCAAACTCACACTTCTTCCCATTCAACTTTAATTAAGAGGACTGCAAGATGTCGAACACTTTCCTTAGATGTTTTATATGCTATTTAAGCGTATTACTATAAATAAGAATGTCGTCAAACTTGACTACCACAAGATCCTCTAAATAACGACGAAGAGTATCGTTCATTAGTCGCATAAACATTGTTAAGTAGTTGATATAAGATGATATGCTAAAACCTATTTTTAGCTTATTGACAATTAAGAAGTGTTTAAGCTCAAACAATATATCTATAAAAGAGTCTACCTAAAGATGTTATAGGTTTAAAATTAGAAATCCTAGAATTGCATTGGTTAATTATAGTCGACCTTTGTTTATTGCATATTTAAGTTTGTTTTTCATCAATTCATCAAGTTATTTGCATTTAAATTTTTGTTTAAATATAACTAGTACGCCACCAAGCGAAACTTCTACATGATATACGGGGTGATACTGTGATAACAGTGTACAAACCAATGGCATTATTAGCCACTCATACAATCCCTGTAGAGTCTTAAAAGCTATTTTTCAAGTGTCGCCTTTTGCAATACGTACTTGATGGTATCCACTTGGAGATTTAATTTGGTAAATACTCGTACAAGTTTTAGTTGGTCTAGGAGATTATCAATTCTTGCTAGAGAATACCAATTCTTAATGATGATTTTGTTGAGAGCTTGATTATCCACATACATATGCCAAACTTCATCCTTTGGCACTAAGACAATTGGAGAACCACATGGTGAATTGTTAAGTTTAAGTACGCCATTCTCAGTTAACTCTATGACTTGACTTTGCCTCTTAATCTCTCTATTTTTAACTATTAAGTTATGATGATACATATGTTTGGAAGTATTGAATTTGATAAAGTTGAATCTCATGCTCCACAACATGTTTTGGGGTTAGCTCTTTTGGTTCACTAAATAATGCAAACTATTCCCTTAGTATCACATAAAATGGTGTTGGTAAGCTATCATATTCTTTGATACCAATATTTAGCTTCTCAGGTCAGATTAATAATAATACATAATTTAGACTTATATTTACCAACCTCTTACTTGACCAATAGCAACAATATCTATTGTTGACTTTCCCTTGTCCTATGTTACAATAAACTTTTGTCCATCCTTTATAAATTGATATTGTTGGGCTCAATGATAGTTTATGGCATGTTGATCTCACAAGTATGAGCAATAAAATATGGTTTGGCAAATATCTAGTAGCATTACTTCACAGACAACTTCATCAATATATTTTCCAGTGATTACGAACTTTACTTTGTATTGTCTTTCAACTGTTGCTTCAAAGTATTTTTGAATCCACCCAAAAGAATAAGGCCTTGAATGAATAATTTCTAAGTAGAGTTTTTTCATAAGGATTTCAATAGTTAAATTCTTTTAACTGCCAATGCCAATGATAACATTCACCAATCATAAGCCCTTTTAGACTTTCCACGAGAGAGACTCTCATCTACTTGTTGCAAAGTCTCGAGAATCATCTCACTTTTAGCTAAAATATAAAGCTTATTTTTTCCATTTTTCTTAAACTTCTTTAGGAAAATTTAAGGTGTAAGATCCAACATTTATCTTATATGCAACCTTAAAAGAGTTGAACCAAGATGCCTAAGAGACTATAAGTCTTTAAGTTCCATCAATGCCTGCAAATATCTCAAGCAAAGTCAAGAAGAGATCCTGATCCAATCTCGAATTTCCTATCTGAACAAAAGGAAGAAAAATCTAGAGGAATTCCCAATTATAAAGAAAGGAGGCAATTGTGTCTCTAAATCCCATGAGTCTTCGGTATGCACTAATCTCCATTGGTCTTAATAAATAACAAAAAGTTGTTACCCTCGAATTATTCCAATGTGTTTACTGGGGAACTAGTGGATATGCTGGGAGTTCCATGTTTTAAAGTTCTTAAATCAAAACAGCAAGCTTTACAATCATTAAACAAAAATTTAAATAGCCCGATTCATTCCCTTCCCGGGTCTTAGGCATGCCTTCAAGAGCTATCACATAACACACTTGTGAAATCACACACCAAGATTTTTGAGAAAGTGCTTCATGCTCTACCATTCAAATTGCATTACACTACAACATAAGTGATTTAAAAATCGAATTTTACATCTTGGGGCTGGGCCAAAATAATCAATTATGAACCCAAAGTCACACCCACAAAGATTTTGTCCAAATAGATTGACATTCTCCAAACAACGTTGAACTTGCATGACACAATTTTGCCACAACCTGATATATAAAAACATGATAAGCAACCCATGAGCAACCACCAACTAAATGAGTATTAGCCTCAGTAGAAAAAGCAAAATATGTGCTCTATACCCCACCCGATTCGTAATCATTAATAATGAAATGGACTAGGCAAGCTAATTGTTTGCAAAGTCTAAATCACCGTTTCAAACACCAAAGTTATCAACAGACATCATATGACATTATTGCCTATTACGCCATCTATCCAAATGCATGATACAAAACTGGTGCAAGATTATGGCATATGACTTCTGCTCCAACCATAACCCATCAGCTATGCCCATTACTCGAGGGTTATTTGCTTACATTCAAGAGGTAATAAACTATAAAAGAGGAAGGGAACCAATCCATGATTGGCAAGCATTAACCATTAAGCTTGCCAGCATCCCAAATAGTTCACGGGAGTTTATCAACCCTCACAAGAACACACCTATCAAGACTTCTTAAAGAAGGCTATATGATGCTTTGTAGCACTCAACAATTTTCATGAGTGCCTCCTTCTTTCTTTACTGGATTGCTTTGATCTCCAAGTAAGATTTTGCCTTTCTTGTAGAGATTTTGCATGTAAAGTTTCTATCGTGACTTTCTCTTCTTACCCTATAATTTTCATATCTCCTCACGCGATATTCCTTGAAAGCACAATGAAACTACTTTTCCTTAATTTTTAAGTTCCTATCAATCTTTTTTTCCTAAATCAATCTCATATCATGAATTTTCTACCGTTGTGTATGACAAATTCTTGGCAGATTGAACACAGGGATGAATGAAGGAGAGTCCCACATTTCAATCCCAAACAAAGCCAAAAAAAAAAGGAAGACCAAACCTTGAAATAAATATCCACTAATTAGCTTCTCACTCTGATGTGGTAAAAGTTCTAAATCATAACTCAATAGCTGGGTCTTCTCAATATGCATGTGAACATGCCCTTGGTGACCTCCACGATAAATCCCATGTTTCAATCAACATCACACTGTCAAAGGGAGAGCCTCTTTGGAGCTATAGCTATGCTTCGACAAATTGAAGCTGGAGGAGGATTCAATTAACCTTAAGGCTGATCAGGTTCAAGGTTTTTCTTGATAACCTCATTAATATGTTCTTCCAATGCCTTCCATTCACACTCAAGGACACTAGAGACCACCTCTAACACTAGTACATCACATTTAAGTAGGGTTTCACAAAACAAAACTCAAACAAAAGGGAAAGATCACCCAAACAGCAGGAACCAAGGCCACAACCTTAAAAGAGTTGAACCAAGATGCCTAAGAGACTATAAGTCTTAAGTTCCATCAATGCCTGCAAACATCTCAAGCAAAATCAAGAAGAGATCCTGATCCAATCTCGAATTTCCTATCTGAACAAAAGGAAGAAAAATCCTTAGGAATTCCCAATTATAAAGAAAGGAGGCAATTGTGTCTCTAAATCCCACGAGTCCTCAGTATGCACTAATCTCCATTGGTCTTAATAAATAACAAAAAGTTGTTACCCTTGAATTATTCCAATGTGTTTACTAGGGAACTAGTGGATATGCTGGGAGTTCCATGTTTTAAAGTTCTTAAATCAAAACAGCAAGCTTTAAAATCATTAAACAAAAATTGAAATAGCCCAATTCATTCCCCTCCCCCATCTTACGCATGCCTTTAAGACCTATTACATAACACACTTGTGAAATCACACACCAAGATTTTTGAGAAAGTGCTTCATGCTCTACCATTCAAATTGCATTACACTACAACATAAGTGATTTAAAAATCGAATTTTACATCTTGGGGCTGGGCCAAAATAATCAATTATGAACCCAAAGTCACACCCACAAAGATTTTGTCCAAATAGATTGACATTCTCCAAACAACGTTGAACTTGCATGACACAATTTTGCCACAACCTGATATATAAAAACATGATAAGCAACCCATGAGCAACCACCAACTAAATGAGTATTAGCCTCAGTAGAAAAGGCAAAATATGTGCTCTATACCCCACCTGATTCGTAATCTTTAATAATGAAACGGACTAGGCAAGTTAATTGTTTGCAAAGTCTAAATCACCGTTTCAAACACCAAAGTTATCGACAACCATCATATGACATTCTTGCCTACTATGCTATCTATCCAAATGCATGATACAAAACTAGTGCAAGATTATGGCATGCACCATGACTTCCGCTCCAACCATTACCCATCAGCTATGCCCACAACTCGAGGGTTATGTGCTTACATTCAAGAGGTAATAAACTATAAAAGAGGAAGGGAACCAATCCGTGATTGGAAAGCATTAACCATTAAGCTTGCCAGCATCCTTATTAGCTCACTGGAGTTTATCAATCGTCACAAGAACACACCTATCAAGACCTTTTAAAGAAGGCTATATGATGCTTTGTAGCACTCAAATTTTTCATGAGTTCCTTCTTTCTTTACTGGATTGCTTTGATCTCCAAGTAAGATTTTGCCTTTTCTTGTAGAGATTTTGCGTGTAAAGTTTATATCGTGACTTTCTCTTCTTACCTTACAATTTTCATATATCCTCACACGATAGTCCTTGAAAGCACAATGAAACTACTTTTCCTGAATTTTTTTTTCCTATCAATCTTTTCTTCCTAAATCAATCTCATATCATGAATTTTCTAACGTTGTGTATGACAAGTTCTTCGCAGATTGAACACAGGGATGAATGAAGGAGAGTCCCACATTTCAATCCCAAACAAAACCAAAAAAAAAAGGAAGACCAAACCTTGAAATAAATATCCACTAATTAGCTTCTCAGTTTGATGAGATAAAAGTTCTAAATCATAACTCAACAGCTGGGTCTTCTCAATATGCATGTGAACATGCCCTTGGTGACCTCCACGATAAATCCCATGTTTCAATCAACATCCCATTGTAGAGCCTAGTTGGAGCTATAGCTATGCTTCGACAAATTGAAGCTGGAGGAGGATCCAATAAACCTTAAGGCTGATCTGGTTCAAGGTTTTTCCTGATAACCTCATTAATTTGTTCTTTCAATGACTTCCATTCACACTCAAGGACACTAGAGACCACCTCTAACAATAGTACATCACATTTAAGTAGGGTTTCACAAAACAAAACTCTAAAACAAAAGGGGAAGACCACCCAGACAGCATCAAATGGCCATAATAAGACAAGGAACCAAGGCCACAACCTTAAAAAGAGTTGAACCAAGATGCCTAAGATACTATAAGTCTTTAAGATCCATCAATGCCTGCAAACATCTCAAACAAAGTCAAGAAGAAATCCTGATCCAATCTCGAATTTCTTATCTGAACACAAGGAAAAAAAATCCTTAGGAATTTCCAATTATAAAGATAGGAGGCAATTGTGTTTCTAATCCCATGATCCTCAATATGCACTAATCTCCATTGGTCTTAATAAATAACAAAAAGTTGTTACCATTGAATTATTCCAATGTGTTTACTAGGGAACTAATGGATATGCTGGGAGTTGTGTGAGATGTAGTTGAGTATTGCTCATAGTTAAGTATGGTTTCAATTAAGCAAAATGTAAGGCATTTCAGTTATTCAAAGTGGGAGATCATCGAAGTTGAAGTTGAGAAACTATTCCAAACTAGATTAACTCAGCCCGTGCAGTTTGTAGAGTGTTTTGTTGATGTAGTCTTGCTTATGAAAATCAACAATAGTTGGCATCTACAACATGTGACATCACCCAACTGAACAATGCTAATCCAAGGGCTAAGGCAATAACTTGCTATCAAAATAGATGATATGGTAAACATGATTACTTAAATTGGTAAATTTATCCTTTTCCTAATTTTGATTTATGCATTTATTTTCCTTCAGGCTATAATCTCTCCAAATAGTTCAAAACCACCTTGAGTGCTCTCTAAAGCTCGCCTCAGATGTTTACAAACCACTATGAGAAACTGGACATAAAGAAGCCCAATTCAACCTTGTTTGATACCGAATGAGATTTCTCTATACATGTACCTATAATTTGACAACTAAATTCTTTACGAGATGGTTTTGTTCACTTCAATTCTCTTGTTGAAACACATGACTATGACGGATGATATTGTGTGTTTTATTGCTATTGGTTCATACTCATTCATCACAACACCTTAGCTAGTAAAATCAAGATTTGGCATGATTCTAGCTTTTCTAGTGGTTTTGTAGTCAATCAGTAATCCCAATTGACTGTAATTTGAAATATCAGGCATATCTTTGCTCCATTTGGTGAGTTATGTTGTGTTCTTTGAATGAAAACAAGTTGATGCTAGTATGCTTAGCTATTTGTAAAATATATTGCATCATTTACAGCATTTACACAAGATTGCAAGCCAATGCCTTCGTTTGTTCTACAGCATTAAGGACAACATCATCCTTATTGAAAAGGATATGTTTATTCATCAATAAACAAACTCATCATTATCCATACTACTAATTAAAGCTAGCACATAGGCCTTGTATGCACAATGAATTCTAATTTGATTTTTTAAAAGTTTTACTTTTCAAACTCAGAAACATCAAAAGTTTAGCAAATATATTTTACCAATCATTTCCACTCATATAAAACCCCTTTTCCAAAACCTTCTTTCCAAAATCTCTCTTCCAAACTTCCATCTAAACTCACAAGTTCAACAAAAATAGAGCTGTAATATCTACATAATTACATTACTTGTAGCTCATTCCAAGGGCATATTGTTTTTGGAACAAAAATTCACTCACAATGGACTCCCACTCACCAAGAACTCGAGCAAATATTAATCATTGCTATTACTTTTGAATGTTCTTCAATAGGAATTTAGAATCACTATTCATATGAAAAGTGCATAAGATAAGACCATAGGCAAGAAAAAAAAAAACAAGATTGTTACCAGTTGATAACTGCAGGATTTGGGTCATTACAAAGAGGAATGGTATAATATTTTATGCTCAATAATAAAATAATCATTATGGTACATTTATAACATTGAATAAAGAACCACGTCTCAGGGATTTACCTCAAATTTCTTAGGCCCCACCAGAGACAATAGAGATACTTAGCCATGAAGGTTGTTCCTACAACTTCATTAGTCAATGCATCAGAGAACATCCCAAAATTGAAAGTAATATTGCTACTTGTAGCATCACAATTTCTTATCACATCCGTAGCATTGAGCCAAACTTTTCTCTCTGGTACTTCGAGGCTATTACAATCCAGGAAACGAGGATTGCACATCAGAATATTCATGTTGCCATTTTCTTTCACACACTCTGTTAACCAGCAGATGTACTGCCTTTCCATGGACAAAAGATACCACAGAGCTCCCAAGACCTGTATGGATTGCACATAATCAGCATTTTTTATCCAAAGAAAATATGATAGTGAAGAAGAAGGTGAATATAGTTCTCTACATGGCTTGCAAGCATGTATAGAAGTAGATTGTAGGCTGCTCCTGCCCAGGCAGTTCTTGTAACAACTCCTGTAGCTTTGACAATGCGTGCATTAAGAGGGAATATCAGAAACAACCTTGGGATATACTGGAGAAAGACAATCATGGACAATGTGTTGTTAGTGTGATTTGCTGATGTGTCACTAACTGCCGGTATCACAAACCAGATTAATATCTGCAATCAAAAATATAAATATTCTTTACAATTCAACAAAGAAAATTGGCATGTTTTCTTAAGAAGAATTCCGTTATTCCATTTGAATATTGCAACTGTTATATTTCAAACAGTCCTTTTCGCTTGTCCAACCAAATCCCTTTTAGTTCATTCATTTTTTTTATTACAAATCAGCCCAATTACCCCATTAGTGGCTCAAATTCATCTTTTAAGCAAAAATAAATTCTATCCTTATTTGCAAAATATCAGGACTTTTACTTATATAGCAATAAAAACTTGCCTATTTATATACAAAACACAGCTCTTGAAACTAGAATATCTCACACCAAAAATAACAAAACTAACAATTTCTATAAATTACTTGTATAGCCTATATTGATTTAAATTGACCTAATAAACCCTATTTTTAACATAAAATGACCTAATCTTTCCACACATCTGCATTCATAGGATAGAAAGATAAGTTAATTTTAGTTTAGTTAGTTTTATTCAATTTTTCAACTAGGGTTGTTTAAAAAGATAACAAATTGAGAGGTATATAACTAATTTGGGAGAAAGAAAAAAATTGGGGGTAAAACAATCCAAACATCACTCATGATGCTATTGACATGTCAATAACCCCCTACAACTATTCATTTTAGAAATAGAGTGGAATGCTAATTCTCAATTCTTATTCCATGAAGCTTCCCAATGAGTTAATTTAGATGAATAAATATTAGGTTGATCATGCATTGCTGTGAGGCTTAAGATGGATTTTATGAGATTAACTTCCATCATAGCTTGATAACTATCACTATCAAACGTGGTCAAGCATTTTTACATTCATAAGAAGTATCATCCTGTCAATATATCCATGTCATTAATGAGAAGGCATTCAGAAATATTCCTTTAGAATTTTGATAAAATTTAATCAATGTTATGAACTATACAATGCATTTAAACCTTATGTCATGTTAAGATCATGACTGGGATGCTATGGAAAAACCTTTTGGAGTTCAAGGATTTGGCAAAAGAAAACCATGAGTAAGACCAAAATGATCAAACATATCCAAAAGGTTGGCCAAGAAGTCTTAAACAAAACCACAATGCCAAACAAATTTAACGGTTGACTTGGGGAACCACAGGAACGACCATCAAGATCAAGCAATCCTAAAAGTTCATCAGGAGCCAAATCCATGCAATTTTATTTGGTAAGTTTCACCTAAAGGGTAATTTAGCAATTTTGAAAAGAAATGAAGGATAATATAGCATAAAATATGCATTAATAAACTTCAAATGGTCCCTGGGGTATTAAGCACCCAAGTTTGATAAATTTTGAGTTTGAAGGATTAAAAAGTGCACCAAACAGCATCAAAGCTGCCCACAAGAAATTTTATCAGTTTTCATACATGATGGGTTATATTAGTAATTTGGCAATTGGAGGGCAACTTTATAGTTATAGTGTTGCAAACTTCAAAAAAGAGATTTTGAGGCCCTTTTAGAACTCATGGTTACTTTGACAGTTTTGAATAATTAGATCATTTTCATAATTTAAGAAGAATAAAAAGTTGAAAAGTGGTAGTGGAAGCCCTTCAAGACCGCTAAAATCAATTCTTGATTTGAAGTGATTTGGATCAATTTAGCATTCATTTGTCCTTCAATGTCATCTTAGATTTCTTGTTCTCCTAATGACAAATTGATTATCTTGGTGGATAGAAGGTTCTTAAAATTTTAACTCAAACCTCATTGGTCTCCTAAAAACACATTCTAGAATTCTTTTGGGATCTTGTTGTTTTTTGACATTTTTGTCCCATGGATAGCTACATAATTTTGCACTCATGAGTGTGCACTTTGACAATTTCCAAGAACATTAATGCTTAGAAAATATTCCTACAAACTCCAAATGTCTCCCTCTACAACTCTAGAAATTTTTAGACTTATTTAGATCCTTTTTCTAGGATTGTGTTATTTTGAGGGGTATTTTAGTAAATAGCATGCCCCCAAGACAATTCAATCTTTGAGATAATGAAAACTACTTGCTGCCCTCTTAGAGTTCTAGATAATAATATCTAGTTTTTTTTTTCACTTTCTATTTATATCATTATTTTATTTTGACCCAAATTTGGTAATAATTATGGCAAAATTTTGAAATAGATAAGACACATGCAATTTAAAATTACACTTCAAATGATCGTGATAATACATTATGGAAGTCTTGAACCAATTACTTTGAAATGCTTCAAAAGCAAAAAGCATTGACAATTTTGTCTAATATCACCAATGATAAGTTTGACAAAGAAACTTTGTACTAAGAGATGACATAATGTATATTTTTATAATTTAATTTAAGAGGCATCAATTCAAGATATGGTCTAGTGAAAGATTCTGACATCTTGAGAGAATTATTTTACACATATTTCGTAAAAGAACAAAGGAAAAATGTCCCCAAATTGAGATCAATTTCGTTTTGGGTTAAATAAAGATCAAATAGAGAACTGAAATGGCTCAATTGGATTAGATATGGTTAGATTAAGGTTAGGGCCATGTTCAAGCAAAGGCTCGTGGATTTGAGCTTCAATAACCTCTTCCCCCTACCCCCTCTTTCCCTTACACTTCCTACTCCTTTTGTTTTAGGTCGTTCCCTTCATGGATCTAAGGCATGTGGTAGCCCATAATTAGCAACAACAAGCTAAAGAGCATAGAAAGCAGGGCTTTAGAAGAGGACGTCAAATGCAGCTACCTTAAGAAAAGAGATGGCTCAATTAGGGGAAAAGGTGAAACTAAGAAAAGTGATTATCAAGGAGGACACGAGTGGTAGCAAAGAGCTTCAAAAAGAGGCTACAACAAATGAAGTGACAATGAGCTTTTTTGCCAATGGTAAAAGTTTGTGGAAGACCAAGAGATGCAGATGGCTATAAGTGTCAACAACAAAACAATGAAAAGAAAGGTGGAAAGAGCCAAAGAGACAAGAAAGTGGAGTTTATATGAGAACGATGGAGATATAGATGAGATAGAAGGATGAACAAAAAGAGGTGGGACCATGGACGAAAGACTTTTACCTTGGATACAAAGCTAGCTGGTGATAACAGTGAGATAATAAGGAAGAGACAAAGAGGTTTTGCATGAAAGAGTGGCTATGAAAAAGTGATTTGTAAGAGAAACTTAAAAGTGAAAAAGAAGATAGAGAGTACGAAAAGAGATAGGACATTTACATCAAGAGAGGATAAGGGAGAGGAGCAAGTGGTTGTAGAGAAGAAAGTGTGGAAGATCATTTAGAGAAGAATAAATGGATAAATGGATAATTAGGGAGAAAATAAAGAAAGAGAGAAGAGAATGTAAAAGAGAAACGACAATTAAAAGAATAAGGATAACATGGAGAAGAGAGGTCATGTTGAGGGTGAAAAAAAAGAAGTTGTTGGGTCCCAAGAAGGCACATCAAAAGATGGGTGAATTGGTATTACAAGATTTTAAACAAATCTTTTAACTAAATAATTAATAAAACTTTTAAAACTTTATTTTATAGAAACACACCCCTTGATGATTTTTTTTAGAATTTTGTAAAAATTCCAAGTTAAATAACTTTTTAAAGTTGCAAAAATACAAGTAAAATAAATGCAAAGAAAACATAAGATTTTTAAATAGTTCAACTTAAATTAAAACCTATGTTCACACTCAAGATACTAGTTTGAATACCACTACACCAATCACTCATTCACTATAACAAGGTGGAGAAATTCAAGTACAAGTTGCGGTCTTTCACAATTCAACCATAACCCAAATCTATTCAACACTATTCGACCATGAGCTCGGCCAAACCACTTCACGTTAAGTAGCCCAAAGATAAGGCCAAGGAAAACTGAAGCAGAATTTAAAGAGAGGGAGACAAGGACCCATGATACATACCGAACACACAGTCAAGCACCCATCGAATCACGCGGGGATAAAAGAGAAAATAAGAGCTTAGCCAATTTGGTGACATTCGCCGAACACGGCTATAAAAGTCCCCTTCCCCATCATTTCATGGTGTTGAAGGCAAGGAAACTTCACTGACATTCTATGCCATAGAGGAATCAACTAGACATCACCCTCTGCTTGAGCCCAAAGGATCTGCCTCACTCCCAGAGGTCCTTCACAACCCTAGCTAGCCCACATCAAGATCTGGAATCCTCGTTCTAGCCATTACTAAACTCACCTCTCCCGAAACTTTCGAGTTCACCCTTCCCAAGCTTCTAGATTCTCCTCCGAGTCCTTTCCTCCAATACTTCAAAGAAACCTTTAAGTAAATCAAGAGAACTCTCGACTTACTCAAACAATCATCATTAGGTCTCTTCACCCAAAGGATTTCCAAAAGTACCTAGCTAGACATCCACAAAGATCAATACAAAGAATTTTCAACAGAACCATTTGCTTCATCAATATAGAGTATTCTTTGGCTCCATTTAATAGATTGGAAGAGAAGGAATTGCTACTCCAAGAATCCTTAATCAAGGACAAAAAAGGCCGCAAAACAAAAAAGATTACCCCCATGGGCTCCTCAAGATAGTCACCCTTAAGGATACCATACTTAGCATTTTAGTACTCCCTTAAGTGTGCTACTCGAAGAAATTTTGGCAACAATTAAAAAAAATGGATTGCATCAAAAGCCAAAGCCACCTCAAAGAATAATCGAGACACAACGAAGTTTTGTAAGTATCACAAGAATCATGGTCACACGACTTTTAAATGAAGGGCCTTCAAAGTCTTAATCAAGAGACTATTGAAAAAAAGCTACCTCCAAAAATATCAGATAAAAGTTTTCAAACTTAATTATGAATCTAATAAACTTGCTAGGCTAAGTGCTATTAACATACATCAAATCAAGAAGGACAACCAAACTCTTCAACTAAAGCTAAAAGACAAAAGCAAGACCTATGTTAGAATTGTCTATAGTATCACAAGGTAGAGGCAGCCACACTCTAGAAGCTCCTCCTTAAAATCCCTTAAATGAATTGTAATGACCAATGTGACAAATCAATAAGAGCAACCAATCCCAAAATCCTTTGGACCCGAAGATATGTCGCCTTTTGACAACCCCTATGATGATACTATTGTAGTCTTAGAGATAAATGCCAAAGATGAAGTCAGTCGCATACTCATTGACATTGGGAGTTCGTCTAATATTCTTTTCCTTGTTGCTTTCAATAAAATTGTTATTAGTCAAACCCTTATCCTCCCAATTACAACATCAGTTGTAAGCTTCTCAAAAAACTCTTTGAAACCAAAGGGAACCATCACATTGCCCTTTACAATAAGGAATTCTTCCACCTTTGCCATACAAATGGTCAACTTCATTGTCATCACACCTTCTATTTACAACACTATCCTTAGATGAATTTCGATAAACCTAGAGTGGGGATCATCTAAAAACATTTTACCCCCTAAAAGATGAATTTTAATAAAGGTAAGGATTAACAAAAATTCTATCGCAATGCATAATCCGTAAAAGATCACTTGAAGTCTATTAAAGCATCCCAACATCACTTAAATCCTTACACAATCATACAAAATATTGACTAGCTCACCTTTGATTTCCTCTGTAACTGCACAGACATCAAAAAGCACCAAGAGAGATGGTCTAGACACCTTATTCCTTATAGCCCCCTCACCAAAGATAAAAGAGACAAGGTTTAAGCTTCTTCTCATCCTTCATTGTTGCTCCATCACATGAAGGCTTCAAAAAACATGCTCTTGGCCTCCTTTCTTTCTTCTAGTGGCTATGAAGTTACATGATAGACTCAAGAAGCACAGTCTTACCTTCCTTTCAATCTTTTTTTATGATTTTTTGGCAATGCAAAGATCTCAAGAAGAACAGATATTGCATCCTATCCCTTATTCATCATTATCTTATAAATGTTCTCCCTCCATTACCTTTGTCAAAGGTCTCAAAGAGCTTGACATTACCTTCTCTCATCACCATCTCTACAAACAATCTCTTATTTTTTCTAAAACACTATTCTATCCTCAAAGTATAAAATCTCACCTCAAAACTTCCATACTTATGCTATTCGCACTCAAAAGCACACAAACAAATATTCATAAAGTTGTAACAAAAGGCCTTGCCATATCACAATTGCCAATCACAATTGCCAATGATAGCTATTTTGGGACAAAATCAAAGGTGAAATCCCTTTAAAAAGTTCATAACTCAATAGCTCTATAGGTAAATCACCTTTTTGAAAATATTAAATTGAATGTGAACCTCATATGTCCTTGACAAATTTTGTAAGCAACTCTTCATTGTAACATAAATAATTGTATAAAGAGTTAAGGGACTAAATGAAGAAACAAAATTAAAAAAAAGAGACCCACACCAAGTGCACTGTCGAACACCTGTCGAATCACACAAAAATAAATGAGAAGAGGAGCCTAGTCAATTTGGGAGCATCTGCAAAACATTGCTAATAAAAGCCCCTTCCCCATCGATTCATGGAATTGAAAACAGGGAACTTCACTGACATTCTCTTCCTCAGAGGAATCAACCAAACATCTCCCTCCACTCGAGCCCGAAGGACTCACCTCAATACTGGAGGTCCTTTGCAACCCTAACCACTCAATCAAAGTCTGGAATCCTTGCTTCAACCTTTCTCAAGCTTTTTTCGGGGGCTCCCTGCTTTAAAAACATTTCCTCTTCTCCTTTTGAGAGCCCTGCTCCCCACCAATGCCTCACACATATTGTTTGAACACACACGTGCTACCCGACCATGTCTGACCCATATCTAATCTGTGTCAACCAGCATTTATTCAAGCCAAACCGTGCTCACTGTGTCAAATAGGATTGGGATACACTAAACCAAGTAGGACATGTCAAACTGGACCAATCCCACACCGAACCAGACCAGTCCCGCAACACACCGGTTTAAACCAAAAATGAACTAAGCTAAACTAATTCGGACCAAGCCAAACCGGTTTAGATATTGTTGTAAAACGTGAGGCAAAACGAACAAGAGGGGTGAATTGTGCACTTAACAAATTTTTCCGATTCCAAAAATTAGAAAAATTTTTTCGAGCTTAAAATATTTTTCTTTTATCGACAAAATAAAATTGCTCAACAATAAATGAAATGCACACAAGATTTTTTAATGTTTTGGCCAAAACCTGTGCCTACATCCACCCCCAATTCCTCTGATCGGGTTCCATTAACCACACCCTTTTGTCGAAGCTGATAGGAGTAAACCAAATACACATCAGTACTCTAATGAGTCACCAAAATCAGAGAAATTCAGGTTACTTGAAAAAAATTCAAACCTTTACAATTTTTTACTTACAAAATCTCTACACCTTTAATTCTTTAAATAAGAGTTGCATTATTAATGAATGAAGTAGATGTTACCAAGAAATGCATAAATGATTATGAACGAAAACAGAGAAATAGAGACCAACGGAAATCCGCAGCTCTCATAATTGCACAAAAATTTGTTGCTTTCAAATAAAATACAACTTAAACCAAATTCACATATACATGAAAGATGATAGTCCTATGTGCCACAATTGCAAAGAATTTAAAAGTTCATCATACGAACCATGAAGATTTAGAAATAAAGTTTTTTGTGGATTAGCCATTCCACAAAGACCGTTGTTCTTGGCTCCAAAGTCAACAGGTTAAGCTATTAAATTGCATTCACTGTTTATATTACTACAATCCTTGCTCCAACAAATTCAGATCACTAAAACAACACTAAACTTAACAAGGTATTAATAAACACTTAGCATTAATTTTGTGATCATCACCTCAAAAAGTACAACGAACATAACCAGAATGCAGTCAAACAATGCCAAACCAGGTTAAACTAAACCAAACCAAGTTGAACATCGTCGACCCACATTGATCCACACCAAATCAAAGTACTTTGATATAGAACGCGCTAACAGCAAAGCTTGTTCCAATCCAATTAATCTTTCCCGATTTTGCTTTGGCAAAAATTGCTTAAAGTATCAACAAAAAGCTTAGAAATGAGATCGACTTTCTCACCTATGCTTTAATCAAGTTTTTGTTCAAATTCCCCTGATTCCTTTTTTGTATCAACAGAAACAAATCAAAAGAATTGATACAAAACACAAGCTCACACAATAGTGAACAAATATACAAATACAAGTACAAAACTATAGATTGAACAATAACATAACCAATGTATCCAAGAGCTTGTGGTAGGAGTGTAGAGATAATTTTGAATGATAAACCTCCAAAACTCCTATGAATGATGTACTAAAGTCTTCTCCAACATATAACTTCTATGAATGATGTACTAAAGTCTTCTCCAAGATATTAAAAACCCCTTCAATTATCTTCAAGGATGTGGAGATTTAACAAAGATAGTCTCCAACACTCTAAAAGGTTCTTATGTATATTTCCAAATGATTCTCAAACTTTCATCAATCCTATTTTATGTTTTCAAGTGTTTATATAGCATAGTTTCACATATAAACCTTCCAAAAGCATTCCCAAATGGCTATAAAAACTACACATATTTCTAATTTAATGGTATATCTAAAATATGACTTAATAACAAGTATATTATAATATAATCACAAGAACAAAATTCTTAGGAATTATAAATAAGGTGTAATAATAGATTAAGAGGCCTTCAAAGGTACTTCTAAAAATATAATAATTGTGCATGCATCCAAATCATATATTCAATGACTAAGCTTCATAATGTACAAGTATGCTTTAAAGCACATACAATCTGATTTGAAAATTAGATAAATCAAAGTGCTTCCTTTGGCATGTGCATGTGCATTTTCTCCTTTATCTAGGATTTTACGATTTGACTTCTCCCATGAAGAAGGAAGACCAAACGAGAGTCAATAGCCTTTGGTCACCATTTGTTTCTTCCTTACATAACACTAATGTAGATTACATGAATATGTAAGCGGTTGATGTTAAGCATGTTACATGCTCATTTCACGATCAATTACATCCATTTAAAATTAAAACATTAATCTAAAGGAGAAATAAAACCACCTTCCATGGTCGCAAGCACTATGACCATTACTATAGCCACTCCACCAGGTCCCCTTAATAACTTAAGAGAACGTGAACTTTCATCTTCCTCTAATCTTTTGCTCTCTTCTACTCTACAAGATAAATTTCCTAACTCCACCAAGCATGGGGTGGTTGGAGGAGTCTTCAATGCACTTCAAGCATTGGATGGACCTCACTATCATGATCTTTCGAGTTCTTAGCCCTTCTTCCTTTGAGGCAAATCCCATTAATGTAAACGCTAAATCAATGTGTAACCTTGTGATGGTGTTGGAGATTGGAATAGGAGGAAGACAAGTTGATCACATTATTATGAGCTCTTCTCCAATGGTTATTGAGGTATCTTCTTGAGACAATACTGCTATTACGTTGGCTGGCGATGAGCTAGACACGCAGGAACTTATGATAAACGACAAAGATGTCAACAAGCTTACTCAAGAGAGGGGCATGCACTTTAATAGTCATGATGCTTCATCATTGATAAACACCTATTGGTGGAACCACTTTATGCTCTATTGTGGGAGGCAATAATCTTAGCATAACTAATGTGATTAAAGTGGTGCAAGCTATCCATGATGACATGATGGCCAATAGTGATGCCTCATTTATCACACCTAAAATTTGTGATGCTTTGAATCCTATGCCTCACATTTTCCCCCCACCAATAGCACCCCTCTAAGGTTCTTGTGTCACTTAGGCACACAAAAGTGCCACGTGTTATTTACCATCTAAGAGGAATGTGCACACCTACAATTTGGGATCCTCATGCACAGCCTATAGGATGAACTCGTTCCCCCTTCTAGCATGCTCTGACACCCAAGTCAAGCCCATTGACTTTTTCTAGGGCCTGTCACATTGGCCCAATTACAGCTTTGGTGCTTAGTGCTTGGGTAAAACGATCATCCAAATCCTTTCCTGAGAATTTGGCATTTATTCCAAACAAAAACAGCAATAATTGACGTCAACGATGATGATGCCAAACTAAAGGCATATTACGATAATGAATTTATTTTGCAAGAAAATTCAATTTCACTAGCTACTAAGTGAATTAAACCATAAGTGGGAGCCAATATGCCATTTTGTTTATGAACTTAAGAGTTGAGTGTCTCCTCCAATTGATAACCTTCAAGAATGTGATAATGTTTGGCATAAGGATCCTCAGTCCATGTTGAGTTAGATCCTACATCTAACAAGTGGTCACTGTAATTTTATCCCTCCAAAACAGCCTTCATGCATTTATCCACTAGAATTTTCCACCAAGGTTTTCATTACGTACAAGGAGGAAGACTTGTCTATCCAACATGGCAATTGAAAATAGCACCCAACTTCTTAAGGATGCCATTAAGACCAGCCAGAAAAGGGAATCATTTGCTAGAATTTCTACCAAGATGGACCTTTCAAAGGTGCTTCAACTAGGAGCTTGGGTGAAGGCTTGGTATAGTCATTTTTAGCAATGTTCTGAGTACAAAAGTTTTATTGTAGTCTGTCCTCATTGCGAAGAGTTGGCCATCATCCCAATAGTTGCCTCAAACAGTCCACTTCCCATGACTTAGATAATCAAATCAATTTGGTCATGCTCTAACTGAGCACCATAATTGGTCCCCTACTCCTTCAAATTTTCCTCCTTAGGACAGAATAGGATTACCTTCTGTGATTTGCCTCTTGATGCACCCATTGGGAAATCCCATCTCCAACAAGTTTTTAAAAGGCCCTTTGTGTACATGCTACAAGTTGGCCCCAAAAATCTTTTTGAGTAGGGTTGAAAGAAGGATCCCAAACCCATGCCATTGCCCCATTGGGCCTGCCCACTTCCCCTAAAGAGTTTTCCTTCACATTGAATTCCTTTATCAAGGACATGGATGCTAACTAGTTTTGCATTAAGTACAACAAACCAAACTCACTATATAATTCTCATGTATTCCAATAATACAATGTTTTAGTAAACTTTCAATGATAAATAAAAGATCTCCCACAAATCATATTATACGAAAGATTAAATGATGATTTAATACAATCATAAATAAAATATGAAATTTCAAATCTTCTTTAAGCTAATAAGATAAATAAAACAATATACTCATGTAAATATTAACTTACATATGTCACATGAAATAAATAGCAATATGATAAAAAAATGATATTCACAATAAAAATTGAATTATGACAATCTAATTTAAAGTAAAAGATATACATATGAACTTTCAAAAAAAACAACTTCAATTCTAATAGAACTTTTACTAGCAAATTCTCTTTAAGTTTATTCAATGTTCACAATATATTTCTAAAACTTCATGATTTTTTAGCTATTTTATATTAAAAAAAATGCAACCTAGATTGTATGGCATAATTGACCAAATAACACATGAAAAAAATGCTTTTTAAAATTGACAAGTTCTACATGACACTCCAATAGTTTTTTTCCTCTCTTTAAGGTTATCGTAATGTCATGAGTTGCTTGACCATTGCTTTCATAGCTTTGCTTAACCATGACAGACCATTCAACTTTCTCAAGTTCTTCTCCCTTCAACTCTCAATCAAGAATCCAATGTCAATAACTCATGAAGTCTATCATCAAAGCCTTGATTTGCCCATTCCTATGATGTTTTCAATCTTCATTTTCTTCAAGACTTGAGTCTAAGCTATCATTGTTTTAGCATGTGGCTAAACAAGGCAATCTTGAAGAAACTTCTCAATCTTCTTTCAATATCTTTTTGACTTCAGGCCATGCTACTCAAAACCTCTTACACAATAAAGTCTTCCTCTTGATTGCTTCTTTGCCTTGGCCCAAGAATACGAGGTCAATAACTCATAATGTCTTTCATTAGCTTTGATTTGTTCATTCCTACAATGTTTTCAATCTTCTTTCTCCTTGAGCGTTGAGTTTAGGATGTCATTGTTTTGGCATGTGGCTAAACATAGCAATCATGAAGATACCTCTCAATCTTCCTCCAATATCTTTTTGACATCAACCATTGCTTCTCAATATCTCTTACACCTCATGGAAGTCTTCATCTTGATTGCTTCTTTTCCTTGGCCTAGGACCATTATTATCCCTCTCAAGGCCATAATACCTATTCTTAAGGCCTCATCTACTCTTGAAGAAGTTTCTTTCACTTGACTTGTGCCTACAACTTCTTTATCAAGGTCTTGGTAATTTCTCACAATACCTCTTATGCTCTTAAGGATATTGACAAACTCTCAAAATGCTCTAAATCACTACTTCTAGATGTTTGTTGACCAGCTTGAGTCGTCTTCTAGAGTATGACATTTCCTCTTGAGTGTTCTTTCTCGACCTTTGGTTGCAATTGATAAATTCTTAAGACCTTAGCTAGTCTCAATGTTATCACTTCTCTAAACTTCTCTAGCATAACGAGCATGTCAACTATCTTGAGACCTCTTAATAAGGTAAGAACAAATAATGGAATCTAGCACTATTCATTTTTCTTATGAGGCACTATTCATTTCACAAGTCTTTGCAGATGTATAGACGGGTGTGGGAACAAATGTGATAGCCTAGGAAGGGCTGATGCAGATGATGTATTAACGAGCACATAAAGGTGAACAATTAACTGGGTAGCACAGTCAAGTAATGCAACAAGTGAGTTCACACAAGCAAATGGGTGCCTAAGCGTAATTGCAAACGCTACATCACCAGTCCAATTCAAGACTGAGAAATAATATATGAAAGAGAGAAAGAGAGAGAGAGGGAGAGCCATTAAACTTCCCCTTGTATGGATCAACCACTAAGCCTTACTAAAAACGAACTAACAAGATATGCAAGAACTTTTTGATAAACATGCATCAATCTTTCATCTTTTGTACATCTTATAATCATCTAAATACAATAATTCATAAAAACTACATAAAAAAATAAAATAGTCATAACATTAATAATTCTAGTCAAACTCTTTCTAGTGCATATTTTAAGAAGCGCATAAAAGAAATAAAAGGAGATCTCTTAAATAAAATAGAAAACTAAATCACATCATATCCTGACAATTATGTAAGAAACTTAAATGAAAGGAACATAAAAGAGATTTAGTACACCCTAAGAGCTCTTAATGATATGCAAATTCTTCATTAGCCATCACAAGAAATGAACCAAACCAAACTTCTTCATGAACAACAAATATACCAAGCTAAATGAATCACTTCATATGTTATTCAAGCTAGCTTTTGCCCAACTCATCTTACTTTGCATTATTCTCCGATTTAACATCATTCGCCCCTTCTTAAAAAAAAATTCTCAAGTTTGCTATAGAGGAAAAAAGGGGCAAAGCACTATAAACCATTTGAAGGACAATCAAGATGTAAACCTAGCAACAATAATAGACCATTATCTAGTGAATGGTCCAAATAACAATGCAATTGTATGAACAAAATCAAAAGATCAACAAAGATGTGCTCTCGACAACAATAATAAGTTTAAAAGATGCTTAATTCGGCTAATTGTCTAAGTATCAACGTATGATAATCAAGTACAATAATTTCCAGTTCTTGAAATTTCTAAGTGATAGAAATAATGGTCTTGAATTGCCTCATTAACTCTCCAAATGATGATTAAAGTTGAATTTTTTATCAAATAGATTTGAATAATATACTTATAAAATAAATAAGTAATTTGGAAAGTAAAAATGGATCGAAATAACAAATTTCATAGTTTTCACATCTAAAATTGAAGAATTAATAATTTGTGGATCAAAAGGTACAAAACCATGATAATTTTTTTCTATAAGCAAAGTGATAAAATACAAATTAATATTTTTTTATAATGGTTGATAAAGTTGATGTCTCAAACATAGTGATCGACTTAAATACTATAACTGACTCAAATATATTGGAGCAACTAAAAAGGCTATGGGATATTGTGAGAAGGCCCTTCTAGTATTGCACGAAAGAGTTATTTATACTTGTGTTTAGGTTCACATTTTATTTTTGGCTAAAATTTATGGAAAAGAATAAAAATTTTATTTGATAGTGGAGTTTCAGGTTTGTAAGAGTGAATTATTATTGATTTTTATTTAAACAAACTTTCTAGAAACCTCCTCATCTTATATTAGCCCAAGAAAATAAATTTGTTCTTACATGGAATAACATTACACAAATATATAAAGGAGAATATTAATCAAATCTTATCTTTATAAACTTCTCAATTTGTTTCTTTTGTCTTTTATAACCCTTAGCCAAGCCAATTTCTTCATGAATGATCTGAAGATCAAGAGTACTGTTTTCAAATGATTCAAGCCATATCAAATCCCATATATTTTAAGTTTTCTAAGATAATTGGATGTTTAACTATCTACCATTAATGCCATGTTTTGATTACAAAAACATGGCATATAATTTATGTATGATGGCTTTCTCATATTTACATACTTCTCAATTGGCTTCTTTTGCCTTCTATGACTCTTAACTAGTTTTCTTCATCAATAAACTTCTACTCATCAACTTAGTCATCATTTGAAGTCTTCAATCTTGGTGACTTTAGAATGGGATATTCCATGGAGGTCTCTAGCTTCTTTTCCTTCTTCTAAGGGAGTTCTTACAATAGATTCTTAACTGTGATAAGAGTTGACATGCGAACATGAGATGAAGGATGATGCCCTTCAACTCATTACCCAAATCGTTCTCTTGCAAATCTCTAAACATCACAATTAAATTTTCCTTTCTTCATGCTTTGAGAATGATTGCCATATCACTCATCCCTCTTTCTCTTTGCTCGTTTCTTAATAATTATCTAGAATTCAACTCCATGGAGGATTTAGGATCCTTTTTTTTTTAGAAGCCAACTTTGATACCATCATGATACATAATTATATTGGATTATTATATCCCCATTTCTTTCCTCATCAAACTCAATTACTTCACTCAAGAAAGATCAACAAAATGATCCAAACATTGTCCAGATCATCGAGGATAGCATGCTTCACAAGGCAAGAGAATGTTGGCATCATTTCTTCTTAGCTTCTTTTTCCAGGTCATTTTTTGGTTCATCACCAATGAGAATGACCCTAGGCAATACCTCTTGGCCTTCTTAGCTTTGGGTGGAGTACACTTGTACTCCATATTACCTGATATCGATTGTTGACAATCAATGTGATGACTCTTCTTGCTTTCAAATCTGACGTTGAAGGAAGAATGATGCTTCCTTATCACAAATCCAAAGTTGGAAGAGGTTAATCCTCTATTTTGAATCTAATGCTAATGGAATATCGATATCGATGCTCACTTATCACAAACCTGTGAACAGACGAGATTATTCCTCTTTTCCACATCTATCATTGACGGAAGGATAATGCTCCATTATCCCAAATCTAACATTGAAGGGAGTTATTCATTTTATTAAAAGTAAGTTTAGGGATTAAAATTTAGAGATAAAGGATAGAAATGAAATGAAGAGCCAAGCTAAGACCTGAGATGGTCATTTTAATTGGAATACAACATGGCAACCTTCGATGCCAAATGATAGAATAGGAACACTATTAATTAGCAAGCAGAAATAAATATTACAGATATCGCAAAAGGAGGAAGATAAATGTGGGTTGATATCATCTAAACATCAGCAACGATACTATCCAAACGTTACCTATGAAGATATACACATCAACCACCCCTTCAGCTACCCAAGTTGGAAAAGATGGAAGAGGGAAATCCAACTCTCAATTTTTATTCATTAAATCTCTAATTACAATCATCCTTATGTAACTTGTTCATAAGACTTCCCTCAAAAGTCAAAGACTCTTCTTGATATCATGAACAAACTAATTGATAAACAGAAAACTGAAAATTCTGACAATCTTTAATCTAAATCTAAGTAAAGGTCAAACAAAAATAAGGAAGCCAGTCGTTTGCAGTCTAATTTCCAACTTGATTTTATCAGAACTGGGCCAAGAGATTGAACTAGGAAGCTGCAGTCCCTTTTCATTTCTTTCCAATGCTGCGCAAATCTTCCAATTAAAGAGCAAGGAATGAAAACGTAGCAGCACATAAAAATGGATATGGTAATTGCCTGGGGTATCGGAAGCATGGCTGCGAGATCAATAACAAAATCCCCTTTGAGGTACTTTATAGCAATCTGGTGGGGGTCCATCACCAGCTCACCCCTCCCAAAGACCCTGGAGCTGGGCGCCACGAAAGCTGTGCGAAACTTAAGTAGCATGTGAGCTAGGTAGAAGAGATCGGCCACAGTGCGGAAGAAGGTGATCACGATTCCAAGGCCGAGATCAATACGCATGCAGGCGGGACCGCCAATGAACATAAGGTAGAAATAGAAAGGATCAAGGAAGAGCGCAAAGAGGCAGGAAACGAGGAAGACGCGATTCCACTTGAGGACGACATCGCTGCCGGGATCAAGAATGCGGCGAGGCCGTTGCCACGGCCGCCGGAGGAGACGCGAGGCCCGTGGGCCTCCACGCCGTAAGGGGAGAAACGTGGACACCGGCGAGGGAAAGCCAAGGCCAAAGGCACTCATCGTCCATGTGTGTGCAAAAAGGGAAAGGCCACGGGAAAAAGAACGCAGCTGAAGTCATCCCGCGAATACGGAATCAGGCCGCGTTCCGACCTCTGAAGGATTTGAGGGAAGCCGAGGATACCGGCATGTTTCGTGGAGACGGCATCAACATGGGAAGCTAGGCGAGAGAGAACTTAAGGAGAGACAGATCACGTTCAAGAGGAACCGACGGATTAACAGGCGGCAAAGTGCGAGGCTACAGTAATTTGGAGTGGGAACTGGGAATGCTGATGAAGAACGCATGGGATTTGGTGCGCGCGGAAATGCTGCCTCTGCCAGCAAAAGATAAATCTTTTACAAGAAATTCGCTGATGAATTCAATATTTAAATTATGTAGTTTTTAAATTATTTTCAAAAAAGAACGTTCATGGTCATTGAGCCTTCTGTGCACGCACGATCGGCCGAACGAGTGGGGCATCGTATTTGACATTCCAGTTAGTATGCGCATATTATTTGTTTATTCTTTTAAATATGATGTGGATAAAATTGGCATTACGATCATTTTTCATACTACTTAATTAAATCCAGTTCAACGGATTCGTATGAGCAAACAAATCCTTCGGCAGTGAGCATGAAAGTATGTCACATTAGGTTTTGTATCACAATAGTGCATGATTATCATTTCAAGAATAGATAAACAACATGAAGCTAAGTATCAAACCATGGATAGTTCAAATACAAATAATATGCTTTCATCAAATTAGGATGATGATAACATTTGAAAGAAATTTTCAATTCTTCAAAAGAGAGAAGTGGATCAAATTATCTATAATTTTACAATGGATAATGGGTATTGGATTTACCGTTCAAGTGCAAATAATAGCTTTGCTTAGCTTTCTTTCATCAAAAGATATTGTGACAAAAACTTGATTATTGACAATAAGTACAAATGACTAATGCGGTTTTCATCTTGATGTACGATCAAATTAAACTATTATCAGAGTCTAATTTTGAGCCTTAGATATGCCAAATAACTTATTAGAGAATGTAAAAAGATATTATATATTAATTATGATTAAATAATATGTGTGAAATTTTAGAATTATTAAAAGATTAAAGTCTTAAGATATAACATAGATTATTAAGTAGAGTATGTGACAATACATTAAAACATTAAACATTAAATTCTACAAAATAATTTTTGTTATATCTAATTTTACACATATAACATAAAAAATTTAAGACAAATTTTATGTAGAATATTTTAATAAAAGAAATAGTAACTCTAACTTTAGATTATTACTTAAAAAATAAAAGTTGTTAAAAGAGTATAGTTTTTTGTGATGATATCTTATAATTTCGTAGGAGTCAGCATATGGAACACAAAAGATGGAAAAGGATGACGAGCTGCTTGTTAGGGGTTAGAAAAGAAGCTTAGCTAAAGGGGTAACCAAATGGTAGGCTAGGATTTTGACCCTTATTGAAAAGGGTGGTGATTTGGTGATTTGGTCAAAAGAGTGAAAAAGGTAGGTGAAAACTCACAAGTGTTGAAGAAAATAAAAATTTGTTTGGTTGTCAGCTCTTTCAATGGAAGATCTCTTACCTTTGATCCTTGTTTCTCACAAGGAGATTTAGTTGCTAGCTGTATACTTTTCTTTATTGTATTTCACACAGTTTTTAAAGTTAACAAGATTTTTTAAAATAAGATTATAAAGGAATTTAAGAATCTAAAAGGCTTTAATTGATTTACACATGAATTATTAAGTTTAAGATTCATATAATTCATCCCCTTTTTATATGGATATCACACTCTTATATTTTTAATAAAAACCATATTGTTAAGTTTACTAATGTATTGTTTGAGTTATTATCTTAGGATAAATGTAAGTTTGATGATCACTGATGATATTGTCTAGTTATTATAGGACTTTATCAAGGATACTCACACAATGAATCAACCCATAAAGGAATTTTCTTACTTTTTGGTATGCTTAGATCATTAAAACCTATGTAATATTTTCTTATGTCTCTTAAATCTCATTCATGTTTAAATCAAATTTATGTTCTATTTCTAGCTTTCTTTCATGTTGATTTTCATTCCGACAAGTAACATCATTCTTGGTTTTGCATATAGATGTTCATCAATCAACATTTATTCGAATTGGTAAGTACAAAGTAAAAAACCTAAATTTTAAAATAAGTTAATGTTGTGATAATTATATAATATGATATATTGATCATACATCAAGATTAATATTAATATAATGTAGAAAGGTATATAGAATAATCTAATCATGTGTATTTATAGGAGTTTCATTACATTGTATAATACAATTCCTCATATCATACCAATAGATCAAATATAGAGCAATACACTATAAAGAGGAAAAGAAGAAAAGCTTCTAAGTCATTTGTGAAATGTAGTTGTATTCTATAAAATATATTATACAATATGGTTATTGTATACATATGATCATGAGAATAATATAAGAGTTAAATATTTGTGTAGTACAACTACATGTCATCATATAGTAGAACTAATATATTGAATTTAAAAAGATTAGTGAAATAGAATTTTTGAAAAATTTGTATAATATAATATTTATTTATTATATAGTACAATTATTTTGACAAGTATAACAGAGAGAGAATGAGGGAGAGATAGATTATTTTGTGTAATATAATAGTGTTCATTGTAATATATGATTCATATTCTAAAAGAGAGCCATGAAATCAAACTTAAGCAAATAATGAACTTCCATTGTTGGTATAATACAATGCCTCCCATCATGCAAGTATGATTATGTAAAATAGAGAGTTAGTATTAAGTAGAGCTAAACCTCAGCACTTCGTACAATTTGATATTTATTAATCATGCAATATAATTGGCTTATGAACTATAGTCAAAGAAAGTTGTATAGTTTGATATATTATTCAAGTAGTTCGATTAGAGTAAATGCATAACTTAATCTAGATTATATTATAGTATTATTAGTGTAACATCCCAACAAAGGCTAGGTTAACCTTTTCAAGAAATGAATTATAGCTATTGTTTAGCCATTGGTTGTCATATTCAATCCTTTTAATGGCTTTTGCATACAAATAAATGATTTAAAATTTAGAGAAGAAGATAATTAAAAATTAATCAACAAAAAGAAATCAATGCCATGAACCTTGCTAAGTTGAAGAAGCTTACTTTTCTTTAGATTTTTAAATCTTTTTTAAAGTTGTTGTGCTCAAAAGCTTTACATTTGTTCTTCAAATTTTCATTGGTAATATCATTGCATATTCTTACTTAGTTTGCCACTAAAAGATTTGCATTAGTTATAGGGTTTTATTATAAAAATATTTTTTATCATAAAGTTATAATTTTTTTTACTTTTGATTTCTTGTATTTGTCATTCTATTATGGTTTTTCATATGTATTTTGTTTTGTAAAGGTGTTTCACTTATTCATCTTGGATAAAAGATGATTATGAATTTAGTAAGCTTGGTCTTTCATAAACAGGGGTGGATGTAAACTGTGTCAACTAAACTACTTAAAAACTCTTCTATCTTTTATTATTATAAATCTCACACTACTTTCAAACTTAATTTATAAGTTTTTTTAAAAAGTTCAAAATAAATAATATTAACTACAAGATTTCAAACTTTTTTTATAATTTATTAGCTTCAATTTTGTGTAAAGTACAATTCATCATTTTTCTTATATGAAGGTTCTACTTACAATAGGAAGTAATCTTTTAGTGATGTCTCAAATAAGAATCATAAGATAAAGAGAATCTTAGTAGGCTTTCAAGTAGAGGAATATAATGATGAATTATCTCACATCAACTACAAAATGAAAGATCATGAGCTTTATAATTAAAGTCACAAGTCTTTAAATGAAAAGATACCTATTTTGTTCAAAATTGGCTTGGATCCTATGACAATATTTTGGTTAAGAATGCTAACATAAGGGTAGTGTTGGGATGGATGGCCAAGTGGGATGGCCTAATTAGACAAGGATAAAATCTAATCGAATAAAAATAAAACTCATTAGGAAGGTTAGAATGTTACACTATGGTATTAGAAAGGTATCTCTTCAAGTTCAATGCGGCTCAAAGGCAAATATAGTGTAATTTAATGGATCTATAACACCTAGCATTGAAGTAAGAGAGGAGTGATCATCGAGCAATGTCCAAGAGAGAAATCATCAGAAAAGAAGTGTATCTTAATAGGCTTCTAGGTTGTGGGTTATAAGGATGAATAATCCAACATTAGTTTTAAGAGAGATGAATTTTATGAGTTAAGTCATAAGTATTAAAATAAAGAAGGACCTTTTAGGAAAAAAATCTAGCAGAAAACTCATGAGAACTCTATAGTTAAGCATACTAACATTGAAGTAATATTAGGCTGGGTGATTAGGTAGAAAAAGCCTCTTGGATAAGGATAAAGTCTAATTAGAATGAGATAATATCTCACTAAGAAGCCTAGAATATTACATTTGTGATGATGTCAAAAGAATTGTGAGTGAAAGAATAGGGAAGGTAACTTGTGGATTCATTGCACTCACCATATGATCTTGAGCTGATATTATTCACCTTTTATAGTTATCATCATTGGATGAAATGCTAGACTCTTGCATCAGAAAAATATGCCATAAAACAATATAATTGGTGTAATCGTTCTATTACGAACACACTCTTACTCACCAGACTAATACAATTAATGATTAAGGCATGCATGATGCACCATTTAACATGTAATGGAAGGAGATGCTATCTCATTCAACTTGGAACGTCAACAAAATCTAATTTTCCAATGAGATACTTTAATATCTAAGTAAGATGTATGATTAAAATACATGGGACACTCCACAAGCTTGTGTTGTCTTATACTCTTTACAAATCTTATTATCAAATATCTTTTGGATTAAGTTCCTATCACATCAATGAAGAATTCAAAGGGACCTTTAACAAGGTTTAAATCATATAAAAAAAGAGAAGAAGAACAATGAAAAATGATAATTTAGTCCATTATGACCATTTAATATAATTTGACTAATCACCTAAGGTAGTTAATCTAATTGTTTACAATAGTAAGCCAATTTTTTAAGGCAATTTAATCAAATTATCAAGTGTATTTGATGTAGCACAAAGGAAAGAAACAACAACACAATGATAGTGTAGAACCATAAAAAGATCTCAAACTTGAATCAATTAAATTAAAACTTCTAAAAAGTTTAATGCATACATAACACATTTTAAATTTGGAGAACATATCAATGTTAGTTTTGAGATGTCATGGTTCATCTATATATTATCATAAGTGCATGTTTAGTATTATATTAATGAAAGAGTTTAAAATATTTAAAGACATAGATAAAAGTTTTTAAGAAGTAGGTCAGAATCATGTTTTTTATTAAATAACTATATAGGCATAATAATCTTAAAGAAGTATATAAGAAGCATGTTTTTATATTAACAAATTGTGTGTGCATAAAATTCTTCAAGAAGTAAAAAAAGCTTATTTTTATGTTAAACAATTACTTATAATCTTTTATTTAAAAGAACTCTTATGAATATATAAATAATGAATTAGTTGTGACTAAAAATAAGTGCATTCTTGATGGCTTAAATGTTTGAGTTGACTAAGTAAATTTTTCTCACTTTTACTTTGATGAGTCAATTCTTAGCTTTATGTTTATCCTCTTGACTTCATTTTTTTTTCTTAATTTAAGCTTTTTTTAACACACTCTTCATTCCAATTTAACTAAAGTAGTCACCTTATTTCATCCTACTCCATTTGCTTCATAAATTCTTCTATTTTTAGCTCTTATGTACTATAGTTATTATTATAGCTTTTGCACCTATGCTACATTCCTACCAATTTCGTGTGTAGAGGCCTTCACCTATCTACATTCTTGCATTGTCACCTAATCCATTTGCTAATCTAGTTCTTATGTATAATGAATAATGTCGGCCTATTTTTCTTTTGTCATTAATATTTAATCAATTAGTTAAGATAGTTTGAGTTATCTTACCAACTATACCAATGATCCAAAATCCCATCACCATTCAAACCACCTAGAATATGGATTAAGTTAATCATAGACCTCATGGAAAATTCAAAATAATTCTAATTTGTACTTAGATTAATGTAAGATGAAAAATGTTAATTGAGCATGAAAATACAGAGGATGAAATGCATAATAAAGATATGAAAGTTAGGTCAAAAAAATCAAAAAATAAATATTTATCATATGCCCATCACATAAAATATAATAAGAAAAAAAGAAGCTAGTCTTAAGCTCATAAAAATGTTGGACTAGAATTTTACCATGAAATGAAGCTTTTGTAGTTACGTAGCTATGGTTATGAAATCAAAGTGGTGATAAGTGACTCATGACTGATGGATTATTGTAGGTGGCAAAATAATTGGTGACTCATGGTGTGTTTCATCTTATTAATATTGTAAGGTTTGAACTTATATAAGTATTTATAAATTTTGAATAAAAACATAACATTGTTGGCTACTCCGTAAACGTTTCTAGTGAAATGTATATCGTATGTGTCCAAAGGATATACATGCATGTATGAACAAATTCATCTCATTAATTGTCTAAGTCCAAAATTAGCCTAACTTGATAAAATAGTATTATACTCATATGAAAGTGATATCGTACAAGAAGAATGAAAAGAACCTCTCACAACCTAAAACATCAACTCATACAACTCAATTAACTGGATCGTATTAGTATGACAGGTATACAACAATAAAATTTTTAGTTCATACTCTTATCTCTCAGTCGGATCCCATGTCTAATCCAATTAAAGAATATTATATAATTATGATAGCTAATATCATACTTTTTGAAGCTTAATACAACAAACTTCATATCACACCTCTTGGGTAAATCGATAGTTTGTTCATATGATAAATGTATTATGCATATATTGTTAGAAATGTAAGAACACATGATCACAAAAGGGGATTAATTATGAAAATTTAAAACTTGTTTCAATTTCATTCATAAGATAAAACTAGTAATTTAAGTCTTTCCTTCCTAAAATAAAATTTATGAAACTCAAATACTTTTACAATGGAATTTTTTGCCTAAACTCAATCAATCAAACACAAGTGCTTTGCAAGAAAAATCTTTTGGTTGTCATGAAATCTATTATGAATTGATTTTATAAAGCATTATTTAGCTTTACTAATTCTTTGTGTGATAATTTCATTATTATTAAATAATAATTCAAGAAAGTAGAGCAAACTTTAAAGTGGTATACAAGAGTTTTAGGTAGTTTGATAAATCATTTACCTACATCTATCTTTAGTTGACCTAACTAGGCTTTCACTTACAATAACACCTTTCGTCACAATCAGCAAGTGTAAAACCTTACAAATCACTCCTTGTTCACCCATAGTCAAGTATGAATCACCTTCACAAACCACTCACTTTTTGTCAATGATTAGGTAGAAGTCATTTCACTCAATATTGTTCTTTTTTCACCTACAAACAGGTAGGAGTCACCTCTCTCGAAAGAGTATAACATAGCTATTCAAGTTTGATAATACTTATACAAATAAATTCATATAATGTTCTATATATATTCTAAAGAAAATAATATGACACAAATCTAAATATTATTAAAGAATTTATCAAGTAATATGAGCATCTTAATGCAATAAATGAATTAATAATATAGTTAAGACTTGAAATGCAATAGTAACAATAAGAGAAATAAGATTTTCTAGACTTTCAAGCTCAACTCACATTCATGAAATTTGTTTCACTTGTAAAATAATTTAGCAATAGATTTATTAGCCTATTCATCTTCAAAACTACTTCTATTTATATAAGTCAAAGTAATACATGTAAATCAAGAAATTCTAATAACTAAAATATCATTCCCCAAAATGATCAAATTCGTTGTTACTCTCTCAAGATACAAATCATACTATTACGATTACAAGATTGCACAAAACACTTCATATTACACTTGGATCATCTACATGATGTGATTATTTGATCAATTTATTTTTGCATCTCTCAAGGTATCATGCTTCTATGATAAGTACATTGTATTGTACGACTAAAACAATCTATCAAGATAATTTCTAAACTCTTAGAAAAATGTTATATGATACAAGATCATATAGTAATAATATGTTATATGAGAAGCCCATATTCAAGAATAATTACATTTGTATAATAAGCGGATAGCAATAATACGATACTAATTTGCAAAATAATGACTACATTCTCAAACCAAAGTAAGTATACATCATTTTGATAGGGCAGTGATATCATACTAATATGAAACAAATCTATCTAAAATTTGTCCAAGTCATAAATTAGGTTTCACTTATTAAATTAATTTTACTTATACAAAGTATGTTTTGTACTCATACGTGCATATTTTAGTTAGCTTTAATAGTCAACTTGATTATATTGGTATGACTCACTTATAATCTAACTCACAGCTATAGGAGGAAGTTAAGGAGTGAAAACAAATTCTTGGAAAGTGGCTCAAAGTTAGATAAAATTAAATTGAATGTAGTAAACTAACACTTTATGAAAGAGCTAAGTAAGGTAGAAAGCATGGGCTAAATGGCTAATTGATAGTAAAATAATACAAAATATTTTCATGTTTTAGTCAAAGATAGATGCTCTAAAATACAAATCTTTGAAATAAATGAAAAAGATGGCTTCAAATTCTCAAGATAGGACCATACCTAAAGGAATTGCCAGCTTACACATTTTTAATCCCAAGGTCTAATAACCCATCTACCTTTCAAGACTTCAAACTTATATGTGTTACCATTTATGTAAGAAGGATTCTGATCAAAATTTTAGCTAATTTGTTACAAAGCTTACTAAAAAAAATTTTTCCAAAGTAAGTTGGATTTATTAAAGAAAAATGGCAAAGAATATCTCAACTACTTAGAAATTAATAACATTAATGAAAAAAAATGAGTGAAAAAATTGTATATTAAGTTGGACATTAAAAGTGTATTTGATTCAATCTCATGAAAATTTCTATTAAAGTGCTTCACAACTTTAATTTCTTAGCCAATTTTAGCACTTTGGTTAAGAATCTTATAAGAGTTTGTGGTTACTTATTATAGTCAATGATTATTCTTGTAGATTCTTGAACCACAAAAAGATCTTTTGCAAAGTAATCTTATATCTTCATTGTTTCTCATCATTACAATAAAATATTTCTCTAGAAGCTTAACTCTTTATTTTTAGAGGAAGACAATTCAATATTATGCTGCAATAATAGACACTCTATATCTCACATATGTTAACGACATTATAATCTTTAGTATAGAGAACTCAAGATATTTAAAGAACATTCAAAAATTTCTTGACTCTTTCAAAATAGATCAGGTTTAACATTAAATAAGGACAAAAACAAATATTGTATCTAAGTGAAGGTTGTTACTATAAGAGAATTGCAAAAGTTTTGAAATTCAAATAATGACTGATGTCCATTATGTACTTGGGATGCCATATTTATTCTCAAAGGAAAAACAATTAGATATTATTAGCATTTGGTAGAAAAACTACATAATAAGGATGTTAGATGGAAAAATAAGCTGTTTTTAGGAGGTCAACTAATTCTTATTAAGCATGTTCTTAAGTCAATCCTTATTCATACAATAATAACCTTGCTTCCACTTGTATAGATTGTGACAAGGATTGAAAAAATTAAGTTTGCTTTCTTGTGGGGCAACTAAGATGGTACTCATAAACACCACTGTTAGTTGGGAAAGGATAAGTGAATAATGTGATGAAAATGGTCTTAGCTTAAGAAAGCTAAATGATTAAGCTTTGACATATTTTGCTATACTAAATTGGAGACTTTTAATGGACTAACTCACTTTATGAGAAATTTATAAATGCAAAATATAGAAATGTTAAACATTCAAAACATGCTTCTAAAGTATGAAGAAATATGGAAAAAAACAAAGGAGGAAGTAGAATCAATGGTGATTAAACAGTCTGATGGTAATAATGTGATATGGACCTTAAATGTAGATTGTTGGTTCACTTTGCAATTGTTTTGGAATGCCATCAAAAGTAAAAAAAATGTCAAACTAGTAAGATAAGAATATGGAATGAAAAACTTCTTACCAAAATCTCTATTTTACTCTAGCATATATTTAATTAAGCTCTTCCTTTCTCATCTCAATTAAGAAGATAACAGGTTTAGCATGCCTCCAAATATCCTCACTATTGGCATGAAGACACTCTTGATCATGCTTTCATTGACTACAACACTTCACAAACGATTTTGGAATTCTATGATACAACTTTAGAGAATAAAGTTAAAACATAGTAACCAATCTTTTCACTTCTAAATAAGTGTTTGCAAGTTTTATTTCTCATCCTTATGTTAATTTGTTGACAGATTTGGAAAGTAAGGAATCTAAGATTATATGAGAGAAAGTAGTAACAAAAGGACAGATGATCAAAAACATTAATTGGCTATACTTTAGCATTTTTAAGGTTTACTAATTAATTCAAACGTAGCCAACTAATCAGGTCCTCGTGCAAATAGGATTATTACCTCCTTTTCAATTCAAGAAGGTTAACTATTGTCAAACCATTTCATGGTCCCCTCCTCCATCACACACTATAAAAGTTAACATATATGGGCAATCTAAATAAAACAAAATGATAATGGCCATACTTATTCAGGATGTAGATTCAAAGGTACTCCACTCTTTTGCTAGACATGTTAATTTAAATTCAACATTGGAAGCTCAAGCACATGGTGTTTTAATAAGTTTATAATGGTGCTTTGTTCACTCAAGTGATCATTGCTCTTAAAACTTTATGCATAATTAACCTATTTTAGGATTAAAATCTCTACAATAAAAAGTTGTGGAGATGATTTAACATATTAAGAGGCATGGAAAACACTTATGCAATACATGTAACTATATTACAAAGGAAGAAAGTAAAGTAGCATAGATCCTAACTAGAAAGACAAGCCATGAAGTCTATGTTGTTGTTAAAAATTTGGAAAGATATAATGCTACCATTACATTAGAGAAAACAAGCATACATTACATTAGGAGGTTATAAAAGATTTTCATAACCTGAAAGATGACACTCAAAATCAATATCTACCCAAATCATCATCTAATACATTAGTGGGTTGATATCGTATCATCTGATTCTTCAATTTAAACACCCCATCAATTCTTACAACTGATGAATATGATCTCACATAACCTAATAATCATATGAGTATGCTCACTAGATATCATTGTACTACTTAGGCATATAATGTAACTTAAGATATATCAATGTTCAATTGATTGAATGGATGAATTTACATAAATAGTTATTATTCATTATATGCATCATTAGACTTGGTTGATACCTGCATCATCCTTCAATGATTTTGCACTTCCACTCACTATTGATTATTACAAATCATAGGACACACATGATCTCATAATCAAGCTTGTACACATCCTATTTCTTTTGTGCATTTTACATAACATATGATACTCAATCAGATGGATAAAGCTGCAAAACATCTACTATTTATTTTGCATCCTTAAGCTTAGACAACTCTTACATCATTCTTTCATGATTCAAACAGTGCTTCTCATACAATTAAACTATAAGATCAAGGTAACCTCACTTATCAAACAAATTGAAAAATTACCTCATTGTTGTATGTATACATTGTTAACTAAGTTCACTTTGAATCTCGATGACCACCTCCATACTTATCTAGCACTTCATATGCTAAGGTCATGCTACTTACGTATGATTATTCATTTTCAATGTTTCATTAGATGCAAACAACAACTTCTTTGTATCCTACATTGAATCAATGGCTTAAAGGTGAGTTTTAGATGAATAATCGCTCCACCAATAGCTAAACAATGGTCCAAGATCTGCAATTTAAGTTGAACTTGAGCAATGCTACTAAGTTGTCACAAATGATCTTCACTTGTGGAACACTCCAATGAATTAATTAGTAAAAATAGATGATAATTTTGTTAGTTTCAAAATAGATGTCAAAAGCACCTTAGGAACATGTCAATTCCTTGGATGCTTTCTCACCTCATGACCTAGTAGAAAAACATTGTGTCACTTTATCTATTATAGGATCCACATACATTACAATTAGTACTTATGTAGCTCAAATTCTATAGATTAGACAATAAATAAGAGATTATGGAATTGAGCTAGAAGCGATCCAATATTTTTTTGTAATAATGTTAATGTTATGTCTTATAATGAATCTTATTAACCATTTCTGAGTCAAAATATATTAATATTAGATTTCACTTCATTCAAGTACAAGTCAATAACAATGTTGCCATAATAAATTTTGTCTCATCATGTGAGCAATTAGCAAATAATTTTATTAAACCTTTACCAAATTATATTTTTTCTAATATTATGATGTCTCTTGTTGTAATTTACACTTTTGAGTAATAATAAAATGGGGAAGATGACCTTGAATTAAAGAGGCGCTAGAAGGGGAGTTGCATATGTTTGAGCAACAACTTAGTTTATTTTATGACTATCTTATAGTTTTCTTATTATTACTTTTTACTTTCACATTTAGTTAAGGTTTTTTGATCATTAAAAAGGGAGACAGTTAAGCCAACAACCTTAATGATAATTTGATGATATCAAAACCATGCATTATTGTTTCTAATAGTTTGTTTGAGTTGATATTTTGGGATAATTATATGTTCAAGTGTATTACAAGCATGAATGAGAAGATCCACTCTCATAAGGACTTTAAGGGTTAAGAGCTTCAAATAGTGCATTAACCCATAGATAATTTTAACTGTTAATGGTGTGGCAACCTTCATGAGTAACTTTTACTTCTCTTTATTGTGATTAAAATGTTAAAACATGCAATCTTTTTTTATAATACATTTCATACACTATTCATGCATGCATTCTTATTAGGTTATTCATTCTTGTTTTCTAAATTAAACTTGGTTATCATTAGAATGAATACACCACTCTATATAAAACATCTTAAATTTAAGACACGAGCTAAGAATAAAGAAATTGAGTTTAAATCAAGCTTTGTTATTCACTACGTTGTGGTTATACAATACGATGACCAATATCATACTTGCATGGCCTAGTTTCTGGCTTATATTATTATTAGTATTTAAACTTGTGAAAGTGCTGCATAGGCATGGTGGTTTTTTAGATATGATAATCATCTCGTTAAAGCATATGAAGTGTGAAATCGTTCTTACAAGGTATTAGTTTTATGCAATTTTAGTATGTATTTTGGGAGTTGAGTTGTTACATGCATCATACTTAAGAATTTATTTTTGTATGCATAAAATTACTATTTCTACTTAGAATCCAAGTAATAACAAAACTATAATTAGGTCAAGCACATACAATGTCTTCCATTGTATTAATACGATATTGTGTTCTACTAAGAATAACTATTTGCTATTTTATTGTATATGGTATCACTTATGTATGAGCTCATGTTCTATTTTATGTATTTGTATAACTCCCACATCATACAGTACAAAATAGCATGTCATACGAGTATGATTCACTTCACATAAATAGTTTATAGAACTTAAGATAAAAATGATATAATAATGTCATATAAATACAATAATTTGCATCATATGCATAAGATCCTTTTGTTAAGTTTTAATAAATTAATAAAAACATGATCATACTATTACAAGCTTGCATCATATAGAAAAATATCGAGAACTTAGAATTTAATGAAATAAATTATTGTATTGTGACTATTCATTTATCAGATTCATATAATCATCTTAACCTTAGGAAAAAAACATATCATACTTGTATGCATTCAAAGGTTATCCTACATACAAATTTAAAAACTAGAGATGTAAGTTAAGAATTTAAATCGTACAATACAATTAATTAGTGTTTTACTTATACAATATACTTAAAATATAAAAGTTAGTGTTTATTTGTCTATCACCCTAGTATGATTTATGGATCGTATTTGTACAAATAATCACTTTAATTCATAATAGCTAACTTAATCATTTATTGAAAGTAAATTTAGCCTTTAATCTTATATTAAATCATAAGAGTTTGATCAAAGATATAAATAGTAGTTTTCAACTTAGAATTTATTAATGAATACATTACAAAATCTTCAAAAAAGAGCTTCCCATGCTTAAGCTGTATACTCATTCTAAAAGCCATCTAAAAGCTTTGTTATTTAGTACTTAAACTTCTTACACACTTCCTATTGTTTTAAAGATTGGTAATATCCTTACATTTAATTTTGCATCACTTGTACCTTTACAAGGTTGTAGGTTGATAGTATAATTTCTTATTAAAACACTTTAAAATTTTATATCATTTATTGATTGAGTTGTTTGCTTTGCTATGGCAATGACTAACTTACGATTATAAGCTCAATTGAGCTATTATTGTGATGGCTTATGGCAAACTTGTTCGTTGGCAAAAGACATTGTTTCAATGAAACCTTAATTAGATCAACCATGAGTGAATGTGCATTGTACTCGTAGATGAGCTACTTGAAACTCCTTTGTGCACTCTTATTTGTTGTTATTTATTTGCACTTGTTTTTATTCAACAATAACTAATTTTAAAATGCCAATGAAGATTTTATAAAATAATTTTTTTTAATTATTTTAGTTAATATCATTTGTTTTTAATATTAGTAATATCCTCACTTACATTTATCACTATGTCACTTATACATTTACATAGTTGTAAGTTGATTATATAATTACTTATTAAAACACTCTGAAAGTCCTATTGGTTGTTGATTGATTTGTTGCTTTACTATAGCAATGGTTGGCCTATGGTTCTAAGCTCAATCAAGATAAGGATTTGTAGCTTACCTATCTATTGAAAAAAAATTATATTTTAATGAAAGGCTTATCAAATAGACCAAGAGTAGATATAAGCATTGTATTAGTGAATAAATTACTTGAAACTCTTCTATACACTTTTATTTGTTGTATAAAAAAACCTTCAAAGTTTCTCTCTCAAACATGTTTAAACTACAACATTCATATTTCCATTGTTTGATTATATTGCTCAATTCAATTACTATAATTGTATTTGAGATTCTTGGATTAATACATTTTCTTTTTTTTTTCTTTCACACACTCTATATTAACCACGTGAACTATTTAAAGCCAATTTTTTCCTAAGCTTTCATATCTTCTATAAAGGATTTTGCTTATTTCTATGAATGACATATTTATACAGTTAAACCCAATAATTTGTAAGTCGAGAAAAAAACCTAAACTTATTATTTAAAACTAAATCATCTTAGTCTTTTATTTCATTGAATTTCAAAATAAAAATTACCGAACTTAATTAAGGGTCTCAAAAAGGTTTATTTTAAGTCTAATTAAAATAGCTTAAAAAAAAAAACTCACAAATCGCCCTGCTCTTTTGTAAAATATCAACTCTTCAAGGGTTAAAAAATGTTTGCTCATCTGTCTCTCAACTTGGTACTTAATACTAGTAACGTCTGTTTCAAAGAGCTCTTCGGATCATTAATGAATTCTTACAGAAAAATAGGTCGAAAAAAAGTTGTGCTCACCTCCTATACGATCACTAATATAGCAACTAGTAGGGAAGCCATGTATTGGGGGAGAGAATGACTCGTACAGATCAAGAATGCACATCATAGTCTAAACACATGATCGACTTTCATTTGTAAACCAAATTTGGAATATGAATAGACGAAGTTGGAACCTTTTGGCTCTTCCTTTTCCAGGTCTTAAAATTTAACTACGAGTAATCTCTTCTCAAACTTACTTGAACAAGGTGGTCGCTCTATTTTATATCAACCATGACGACTTAAAGCAACGAGGAAAAAAGACAATTAATTGTCATCTCTACGAAGAAAAATAAGTTACAGTGAATTGATAATCATCTGGCATCTGGCGTCAAAGTCGAACTCTGTGATCTAACTCTTTCAATTATTTTCTGCCTCCCTGACAAGTCTTCTTCATAACCAACAACCTGACCGCAGAATCGACATTTACATTTACATTTGCCAGATAAAGAAGGCATAAAACAAAAAAAGCCATTGCCATTTACAAACCTGCGAGTCTGTTTGAGTTTCGCTGAAAGCATCATAGGTACCAACGTTTCTTTCTTGACCTGAATGAGAAGTATTGTCTTGCTTCTGGGACCTGTGATAACACTACAACTAAAGGTGGTCACTTGAAACAATGGGACAAAGCTAAGCAATAGTGAATCCCTTAGATAAAGAAACAAATTCTAGACTGGATTATTTAAGTGATTAAGTAAAGCAAAGACGACAATGTGCTGGAGTAACAACTCAACCCGAAGTGTCCAAAACCAAAACTTAAGTATCGAGGTATTCTCCATGCTCTGCCTCCAAAATGCATAACAGCATCATAAGGTTGTGATCTAATGTGTATAGAAGAAATCACCGCAAAACAATTCATCCATAAGACCATATAAAAGCTTGTCAAAAACTATTCTTTGTCTTAAGGATCCTATCAACAAATAACTGAGGATCACCTCCCTCTCCGGACACTTCTGGATATCAAAGGCAACACGCTTCGGTTTAATTCATTCTTAACTAGAAGGTTAGCATTATATCATGATCCAAGTAGTGTCAGGGTACTTACGATTTTAGCCCAAAACAACCACAAGATTTTTGCCATCATCTCTCTTTGTTAATGTAGGGCTATTTATCCATGTGTATATTCACAACAAAGCTTCCTAGAAGCAGTTCTTTAACTTTGAATCCCTTCTACTAATTCCCTAACAATCACTCTCCACACTCATCAGTCCTAGGTATCAAAGTTACGTGCATTGCCTGTGCATATAACTGGTGGTTGCTGAAAAGATAAAAAAGAAACTATTACTCACCGAACTAACCAATGGCTTGACATATCAAAAGTGGCACGAGGGCTTCCATGGTTTTGAGTAGTAAAAGAACGAAGAGGTGGAAATATCTGCAAATTAGCAGTCAGGAAACAAGCATAAGCCTTCCAAAGATAAGTGTAATGGATACATGTCTTTCAAAAATAAACGAATCTTAGGTATTTTTGTATCATGAACTATGTAAATCATTAAATACAAAATCAGCTATTCTTAATAAAATAATAGGTGGTCAAAAAATTCATTGTAGTACCTTGTCTGATTGCGCTAACAAATCCTCTATCGCATCTGCTACATCAGGAACAGTGTTGCTGCCTTCCCTGACAGCTTCAGGTAAATTGTTTCTTCTCAATGCAACAAGATTGCGATCACATTCTGTTAATCTCGACCTTTTCCCATCTGAACTGCAATATTCTGGTTTTTTATATCCATCACTACAAATTCACATAAAGTAAAATGACATCAGAGCACGAAAATAGTTACCAAACACTGTTTCTGAAATTTTCATCAATCCTTGATGCTCCCTCTGGGACTGTGATGCAAAAGAAATCATGTTAACTGCCTGAGTTGGATTCTGACTCACAGTACATAAACCGGCCTCTTTATCCTGAGAAGTAGCAGGCCTTGGGCGAAATGCATCAGGAGTAACAATTTGATCCTATTAAAACATGGATGAACTTCATGATTAGAAGAAAATTAAACTCAATTAGATGTTATACAATGTACATCAGAAAAAAAATGATATATCTATACCTTTGAGACACATTCAGTAATCCACTCAGCAGTAACTGTTTCAATACCCTTTCTGCAGGCAGCATCGTACTTGGGACCATTAGTGAATTTGCATAATAAATGGGTAACCTTCTTTGAAAGGGTTTCAGTAAATTTTGCACCCAATACGAAGCACAAGTTTCTCAACAATTTCCTTTCTTTTCCTTCATATTGTGAAACACAGAATCGGAGGCCATCAAACCCGGCTAAAGGAATATGACATTGCAGTGGTGAATATAGAATGTGGCTTGCGACATCTTGCATGCATCCCTCCTTCAACAAATGAATTCAAAAACAAATTTCAGTGGCAATTGTTTAGAGAATTTTTCTAAGTAAAACACGTACCATTTCAAAGAAAATTACGAGATAAAAAAGATATTAAAATGGCATTTCCTAAATAAAGGGCACATTTTCTGTTGCTCATCTGACATTTGACTCAATGTTTCAATAGTTCACAAAATACCTAATTTTTACATATATAGCCGATAATATAACAAAGAAATAGGACAAATTGATGCAGTAGAGTTCCAAACTTTATATTTGCACGATTCTTTATATATTAACGGTCCAATGAAATATACTTGAAACGATAATTAAGACAGTTTTTTTGGTAACCATGTCAGATATCTGCTAACCTGTAAATTCTGTAACTATATGAAATAATTATAAACATCCAATGAAAAATTAATCAAAACGTTTATAGAGCAATTGCTAAATCGGTGAGAATAAATGACATCATCATTCAGAAGCTCAAGTAAAACTAGGAAATTTGGTTATAAAATATTTAAACAAAACCTTGCAGGTGAATTCTGCAATGAGATTAATAAGAAAACTAATGAGAATTCAAAGGGTTATTGATGGGAAGCAGAAGATAGAAAGGACCTAGGAACTGGAACCTAAGGGAGCATATTTTACTAAATCCAATATATCAACACATGGGAATTCATGCTCACAAGAATGAAGCCAACTCCAAGGTTTCTCTGAAAAATCCGTTTGCAATTTATAAATGGTTCATTTAATGTCTTCATGTTCATCTTCTAGAAAGCAATTAAAACTTCATAAATTCAAAAGTGTCTTGAATCACAATGGAGGCTGTTTATAAAGATCGTTGACTAACATGCCCTGTGAAGAACAAAAGCATCAACCTAGTATAAACTTCAAAACTTCCAGATTTATCATCAAATTAAAACTAGCATTCATTTTGGAGATTGAATATCCATATTTTGTCCATGTTTTCAAACGAAGGATATTTGAATCACCTGTAAAAAAAAACTAGAATTACATGATATAAATCTAATATCAAAAACATAGGACTTCAATGTTTAGGTTCACGACACACCAGCATAAGGGAGAGGAAGATGAATTAGAAGTGCAAGTTTTTAAAATGAATAAGCAAATTTATTTACAAAATATCAAAACTATCTAAAATAAGAAGTGAATGAGAATACCAGTGCAAAACAGAAAGTAATAGATAACAACAAGATTTTTAAATAAAATGAACTAGTCAGATAAGTTTAAGGGGTCAAACGATGAGCTCATTTGAAAATATTATATAGTATGATCATTGTATGATTGATTTAGAAAATGTAACAGCTAGAAAATTGATTATAACCGTTTGAGAGATACTTTGAGATGTTGAAGAGCTTGTAAATACTGCTATAAAGGGGGTCAAAGCCTAATATACAGACTAATAATCATTTGCATATATTTAAGAAAAGGATCTACTTTAAGATCAACACATATTTAGTAAAGATTGGGAGAAAAACAAGACTACATTGTGAATCACCTTTTATTATTTTCAACCATCATTCCATTGCATTATATTGAGCTAATTAGAATTTATTATTCATTACTGTAACATCAATTTACTGTGCCCCTTGATTAATTGTATCAATTATAAGAGCATTGAACTTTAAGCTTTGTATTATATCTTTTATCCCATTATTGGGACTATATATTTTGATTTTATATTGTCTTTTAGTCATTTTTATAGAGATTTTTAGTCTAATGATTTGTAGGATCTTTTGGTCGAATATTTATAAAATCTTTTCATCCAATCTGAGGTTTTAACCCCCCTACATTTATGAAAGGTATTTTTAGTATAAGCTCAACTTTTTGGCCAAAGATGGATATAAATCCAAGTTTAGATCATATCTAAAAATATTTTGTATACCTTTCTTATTACATCCTCAAACAAAGTGTTTCAAAAGCTAAATAAGATTTTATAAAACTAGTTTACAAGAGCAATTAAGAATTTTAAAAAGCTTCCTTGAGATACTAGTAGTTGTTTGAATCTATGATTTGTATAATTAAAACCCTCTTATGTGGACACCATACTAATTGATTCTCAATACTAGACACTCCCAACATTCAAATGATTGTTACCAATAATTTTCAAATTTTAATCAAAGTCAAATAATTATTATGAGCAAATTTGAGTACCAAGTAACTTATGTTATTCTCTGTTTCACTCCATTATGATATGCCATATGTTATTCTCTGCATATAAATATTCTTTCCTGTTAGCTTACATATACTTCCTACTTGAATTAGAAATACAATAAGTCAATAACTACATATCATACATTTAGTTAAAACTTTTTATTAATTTTAAAACAAGAATTCTTACTACTTAATTATGAAGTTTTATGAATTAGATCTTTAAAAATTATATAAAAATTATTTTAAAAATATGAAATGCATGAATCTAATTCTAAATTTTCAAAAGGTGTATATTTGATCATGATGAATGAAGTGTATGTAAGCCACATGTATTATCAATGTACACCTAATTTTCTAATCTTGATCTTGAACATTTTATAATCATCAAGCCTCCATGTCTTGTCATGACCAAATTTCTTGTACCTAAGATCTCCTTAAGCTTCAAATAAGCTACTTTGATCACCCATCTTCGTCTAACCTCTACACAACTAAACAACCAATTATAACTAAATTGAGTTATTATTAAAACCTTTGAGTTATCATGAGCTCATGAGACTAATAATCCCCTTTTATGATGACAAATAAAGTTTATAATATACAAAGAAGTAAAAAAAAAAATATTTGCATGATTGCAAGCATAAAATGTCAAGATTTCATAAAATAAATGTATATATAACATGTAGTATACCATGCTTTATGATGGTAAAGCTCCCTCTCAATTTAGAAACCCACCATATGCATATCTTATTCTCTCCCTTTTATCATAATTAAAAAATGCCTTTAACATGAAAGGTCTAGCATTCCTAATATTCTCTTTATTTGACAAAATCTATCCTTGCTTATGGGTTTAACAAATATGTCTACAAGTTGATCATTGGTGTTTATAAATTGGATATAAAATTCATTTCTCTCAGCATGCCCTCTTATAAAATGATGTCTTATTGTTATGTGTTTAATTCTAAAGAGTTGAATGGGATTCTTGATTAAACATATTAAACTTGTGTTGTCACAATTAATTAGAATATTATGTAATTTCACACTCCTCTAATTCTCTTTTAATCCATAGAATTTGAGCTATACATCCAACTATAGCAATGAATTCAACTTTCATTTTGGATATAGCAACTATTCATTGCTTTTTTACTTGATCATAAACTATTGAGTCACTAAAGAGAGCAAAAACCAAAAAATGTTTTTCGTATCATCCCTACAAATTACACAATTAACACCATTATAACCTATCAATTCAAGAGAAAGTTCATTCTTAAAGTACCAAATTCTTAGGTTTTTTGCTTCAATCAAATATCTAATTTTTTTTAATTATCCTTAAATAAAATTCTTTTGGGTTTTGATTGAAGTCTAACACAATCTTACACTAAAACCTATATCTAATTTAACTATTAGATATGATAATGATCTTATCATTCTTTTATATAGTTTAAGATCAACTGACTTTTTTTGTTCACTCTTTTTCAATATTGTTTAAGGACTAATGAAAATTGAAATAAATTTAAGATTTTCCATCTTGAATTTTTTTAGCATTGCTTTTAAATATTTTGTTTGAGAAATAAAAATTCCTTCAAATCTTGTTTGATTTGTAATTCCACAAAATATGTTAGTTCTCTTATTAAACTCATCCCAAATTGTAAGCTTATTACTTCTACAAATTCTTTGCACAGTTCTTGATTGATTGAACAAAAACTTATATCTACATAAATTTGTACTAATAGTATTTCAATATTCTGAATTTTGATAAACAAAATTTTATCTAAATTGACTTTTCTAAAATTTTTATTAAATAATTGTTTAACCTACCATATCACACATGTGAGGCTTGCTTTAATCCATATATGAATTCTTTAACTTATAAACATGATTTGGATTATTGTGATTTTCAAATCCTTCAAGATTGTGATAAACAAATATCTATTATCATTAATACTTCATATAAGACAATATTAGATGGAGGTTCATCATAGAGGTGGAATAAAACCTCATTGATGTTGTTGTTGATGCTTCAATGTAAAGCAATGATACATAAAGACTCATTTCTATAAGTACTTCGGTACAAGCCGGTGATAGACCAAAGAGAGATGTATTGGTGACCTCGTCAATTGCCGATCAAAGCTTTTGTAAGCTTTACTTTTGTTACAACAAGAAGAAGCTTTTAGATATGACAAACAATACCCAATATTCATAAACAACCTAAATACTTCACCAAATTGGTTAATACTATGCATTCTATACTTAATCAAGCCATGGTTTTCCTAGATTTGAAGATGACTCCATATGAGCTATGCATAAAAACTAAGTCTAGCATAACCCATTTTCACATATTTTTAAGTGTTCGTCTTCTGTGCTAAATTGTGACAAGGTTGTTGATCCCTTGTTAACTTTGATGATAGCAAGGAGAATATTTATTAATTATGCTATGTTTATTATTTTCATTTGATTTTACATTTTAAGTTTACTTTAGGACTAGGAGAAAATATCAAGGCATGTGAAAATCAAAGTTAAAGAAAGGCATTATACATTTTAAACTTTTTGCATCATTAAGAACAATGTCCCAAATATTAATAAAATGTTTCTAAATGTTATTTGTAATTTTTATATTAAATATTAAAAGGAAAAATTAATTTACAAAAAAATAAATATTTTGAGATATTTTTGTGATTTTATTAAAAATAAAAAAAAGCATTAAATATTTTTATTTGGCATTTGATAATATTAATCCAACTAACTTAACTTGCCAAGCAATTAATTGGCACTATCAAAGGGGTTTTGTTTGAAGAGTTTTTTTACTAAATCAATTTGATTGATTTTGTCAGAATTACCAAGTCTTCATGTAGATATTTTTTAACAGATCAATGAATATATTGAACATTGCATCAAACAATTTTTAATTGGAGCTTAAGAACTTAAGATATTTTACTTTTGACTATTTTGTGTTTTTGTTACTATTAATCGCATCGATATGGACACATTTCCATGAAGAAAAATCATTCATACAATTTACACAAGTTCTTTATCATCTCCAAGCTTTCTCTAAGTTTACTCCAAATTTTTCCAATGTGCTCTTCTTATTTGCATCTACTTTATGCTGTGAATTACAGCTTTTGTGAGAGCCAAGGATATTAGAGTTCAAAAGCAAAATTCTTTATAATTGTCATTTCAATTATATTGCCTTTTCTTTCTTTCTATAGATTTTCTTAAAATTTGAAGTTCTTTGATCTCTCTTCTTTTTCAAACTTTGGGATCATTATTTTTGTAAAAATTATTTCAAATTCCAAAATCTCAAATCATTTTTATATAGATTTGTTATATCATTTTTAAAGTTTTAATTTAATCAAAGTCATACGCTTCTAGATTAATTATCTTTAATTATAATTGGATACTTTTTATATGATAATTTTAGTTCAAATTTTAGATAATTTATTTTATAATAATACCTATTAGATTCTTGCTTTATATTTTAGAAGAAACAATGACTTGTTTAGCCTACAATTATACTTTGATATTTGTGCTTTAAACTTCAACATAGGAGGTATAGTTTGTAGTTATGCTTTATCTATAAAAAGCTTTTTGGAAATTCTCGTGCTTGGATGTAGGACCTAAATTTAAACAAAAAAAAATCTTAAATGTACTTCCAATTTATTATTGGCTTGAGTTAAACCGTTAACTAAATCCTAGTGGAATACCTCCTAAATGAACCCAAGGCATCAGAACAAAAAGACTACGAGTATTTAACTTGGATAAATCTTTTCTCTTTTTCATTTTTGCACTTTTATGCCTTATTAACTCAAACTCATTTTCATAGTGTTTATATTCTTCATGTGTGACAAATAAACAAGTGTTTTTAAATCAATTTCACTTGTTATGCCTTTTAGGCAACTCCACATAAGCTCAAACAAATCTTGCACTCCTAGATCCACTTGCTAGATTAGCACTAGAACCAATTTGAGCCAACTCTTCAAGTATAATAGAGGCATTTTCATAGTAACAAACTATCATTAAAGCCAACTATTAAGATTTTGGTTATTACAATTTTAATCTTACACCTTTTTCCTTTATTTCTTCATTCTCTATGGACAAACTACCACTTCAAAAGCTTTTTTTATTTTTTTATTAATGTTTCCAAGGTGTGATTAGATTATCATTTGTATTTTTTCATCATCTTATAGTTTAATATCTTTTATATTTATCATTGTTATTAATTAATGAGAAGGCAAATTTTAGCCACCTTATTTTAATTATTCTAATCATTTGTTAAATTACTTTTGATAAAAAATCTTATAGCTCCAAAAATCTATTGCTTGTAATTAAAAACTTTTAGCTTTTAAATTCATAGTTTTCAAAAAATTAGGACTCAACCAAAATTTCTGAACAAGCTTGTAGTCACGAGTGTTTATAACAGGAATTCTTGTCACACATTCAAAAATTGCAACAAATCACTTCCTACGTGGCAACTAGAAACTTTGATCCTAAACCCAACCTTTTATCGAAACACCCAATTACAAAGAGTACACAAAATTAAGGTTGGGATAACACTTTGCCTATGCTGAATTTCATTAAGCAACATACAAGACAGAACGCACACAAAGATATACTAGTGGTTTGACAGAATCTCTTTTATAACAATTTATGACAATGTAAGTAGTGAACAATTGCCAAATCCAGTACTAAATAATGGTTCTTTAATTTCTCCAACCATAGGTCAAATAACAACTGCCAAATTTCTAGAATTTCCCACTAAACCGTTGAAGTTAAGGGCATAACACAGCCACCATGCCACAAAAGAAAATACCTTTGCAACATTCAAGTTCAAGAGGTGTTATACATCTTTATGTGATCATTGAGATCATTACGTCATCCAAAGGACTTGCATAAGGTTTTATATGATCATGAAAATGTAGCTTTTTGTCATTTGAGGTCCGCACTATGATAGGATAAACCAAGCTTTTTTTCAGTTATATTGCAGCTTTGTGTTTTACCACCAATAGTAAATAAGTGGTAACGAAGAGCAGTGCATGACAATGTATTCAATACACAAAGCTAATATAATCCTTATGCATGGAGTGTTCATTGGCCTAATTGATTGAATAGGTATAAAATAGACATTCTAATAAGAAATATAGATCCCAAGAATGCAAGATTTAGTTTATTACTAAATTAAAAGAAAAACTTACAAATTCAATTAAATAAACCTCCAATGTCACCACCTCTCTATAATGCACAATAGGAGACCAAAAGCACTATTGTACATGATTTGAGAGGTGTCAAGTTCATTGCAGATACTGTGCATAATGAGGGTGCAATAAACTCAAGAAGAAATGGCATTAAAAAGTACGATACGGAGGCACCAGGTGAAGGCTACAAACATAATCGATCTGAAGACCAAGATGATAAATCAAACTAAAACCATTGATTAGTAAGTAACATGGTACCTTAGTACTGAAACTAATTTAACGAAGATGATGAAGAGATGTTGTCACTAGAGAAGCCAAACATGCAATAGTGGTAGTGTGGTGGGCAAAGAAAGGTGGTGGTAGGGTTGAAAACAATAGAAATATGTCAAAAATGGGTGGGTAAAGATAGAGGTCAAATATTAGGAATCTTAGCACATAAAAGTTTTAGATCAATGAGCATCAAATTACATTTAAATTTTGAGCTTATGCAAAGTTCATTTAATCAAAATGGCCAAACAATATGGTCCTATAGAAATTTTAGCAGATTTGCTAGTTTGCTTTTGGGCTCTAAAACCACCTACTTGTAGACCACATTATACAGGTTCAAAACATAGAAGTTGTAGGAAAATTGGTAGACTATTACTTTGCCAAGATTAATGTTATTTTGTGTATGCTTGATAACTTCAAAAGTTCAAAATACAAAGAGCTTACCCAAAACTGATTTCTAGTTTGAGAGAGAGAGAAAGAGAGAGGTTTTGAGCACTTTAGCTTAAAACTATCAGCATTCTTACTAAGATGTTAAAATACTTCATAAACATGAGAAATACAACAAGAAGCCTGAAATAGCTATGAAAATGTGCACAACTCAAAGTGAGAAGGTGATTAAATTAATGAAGTGAAGATGAGGAAAACTATGACAAAACTTGAGAGGATGAAATAAATAGGTGGTAGTATAGCTACAATTAATATTTTCAACATCAAGTTGACAACCATGAGCAAAAGACATGATCGTCTCACCCCATGGATGAACAAAACAAGGTGCAATGGATCACCACAAATGAAGCTTTCATTTTCTTTGAAATGGCATAGCAACTAAGCACATTAAACACCTACATATGAGGACCTAAAATAAACTTACAAAAGAGAAAGAAGGTGCATAAGTTAGCAAAACACATTGGATCACCCCGGGTGGTTACTAAAGATCACTAGGAGCAATCCCTTGACCATCTCATCAATAAGATTATTTGAGAAAAGGTCCAAATAAGTTATATCTATTGTCAAATCACCATCTAGTCATCCAAGGCATTATGGGAGATCACTTGTGGTGATCCATATAAACCTTAAACTACAAGAAAAGCCCCATATAGTTGATGAATGTAGTCAAGATGACTAAGAACACACAAAATACATCTAATAAAACATTCATACAAGCAAAGCTTGCCTAAAACTTTAGATAAAACAAGTAGATTCGATACAATACACCGCTACAAAAACACACATCCCAAACACATGTTTAACCCTATTCACCATCATCTCTGAATACCTCTCCCTTATCATCCATGGCATGATAACTTGGTGCCAATTGGCATCTACATGTGCCCTATAGTGCCAATCATCACCCATCTTCTCTATATTGAAGACATTTTAATGTACACTCTAACTACTATGGCGACAATGGCTTCCATCAGGATAATCCTCAAATATTACAATGATGCCTCAATACTCCAATTCAATTTCAACAAATTTTCCATCACGCTTAGATTTTTCCTAAAGATGAAGCAAGCTGTGAAAATGACATAGCTTGGAATTCCCCTCCAAGGGCACAAGCTGATAGACTTAGATTTCTCCCACCTCTCAAAGGTTGGTATTCTGCATGTTTCCTCATGGAGCACTTAGGACCTCTCCCTCATCGACAAAGTTGTCCTAACTCTGTTCTGTCATCCATCCCAATGTTCTACTTGAGCCATGCCTTGGTCTCAAGCTAATTATTCAAGCCTTTATATGAGGTTGATCCAATTCTTCGCACACCATCCATTAAATTAACTAGGCGATGGTGGTGAGGCTCAAAATTCTTTGGGGTCAAGATATTCAATGCCTAAAGCTCTGGTTGATCTCCCTGCTAGCTCAGCACACCCAGCTTTTTCTTGAGATGCCCATTGGTTCAATTTCTGTGTACAAAGTATGGGAATCACTCCAATTTGATTGATATCAAGCACGAGGACTTGAGCAGTGTGAAAGCTTATCTGTCGTATGAGCAATTTCACTCATGATAATTCTACTTGGTCCAAAAGATATGCTCATCTAGCACACATTAGAGGGTACAAATTCCCACAATGCTGAGGTGTAGGCTTGGAAGCTGCACGTGAGGACTTTTGTCTAACGGGTCTGCAGGAGCTTGGTGCCTACCCACGTCTAGTTAGCTGCACACAACATCAGGGTTCTGCATGAATGCCATTGGTATTGTAGCATGGACAAGGACCTAGACCACATCTTATGAAGGTGCAGAGTCTTGATGCCTGTGTGCACTAACTTCAGCATGTGGACTGGGGTGGCGGCATCCACTCTTTACAAGATCTTCTGAGCTAGATGCAATGTTGCTATTAGAAGATTCAACATTCGAAGCATGTTACTATGGTAGCTCATAGTCTCTATCATTTTTGGAGTAAATGAAATTGTAAAGTTCACTCTAAACCATTCCTTTCCACTCCGGTTTTCTTAAGCATCATCCAGCATATGTTAAGGCAGCCTCTTAATCTCCTTGCTTTGGACCACTGGGACCACCTCAGGACTTGGGGCCCCTATTCAAGCCCTTCTTCTCGATGGCTCCCTCCCCACCCAAGACTGGATTAAAAAAAATCTGGAACCAACTGGTTTTGGCCTATGGTATCAGCTAAAATGGCCAAAAACAAAATACGCAAATATCAAGACTAGCTTTGGACTAGTTCCAACAGAAACCAGTCTGAAGTCGAAAATCAAATAGATTTCAGGCAAGTAAATCCAATAAGAAAATAATACAAAATGATAGACATGTGACATGCTGTAAGAAAGAGAAACATTCAGAAAGTAGATAAGCAGCCAAACTAAAATTCTGGATACCTCTAAAGAAGAGCGTATCCAATGTGTGGACACGGCAATAGATTGAGAAATTTTGGCAGGCAAAACCTTTGGAAAGCCATGACGTCCAATTATGAAATCCGTGCTCATCTTTGCATGCTCATCCAATATGATCCCTCCTCCTTGTTTAACCCATTCAATAACTTCTTCTTGCTGATCAGTTTGACAATAAACGGTTAGGGGAGTATGATAGATAAATGAAAATTTGGAATAGTTGAGTAAATACATCAAAGGATTGCAGATCAACAGGAACAAGAAATTCAAGATTTATAGCACCAGTGTCCTTTTTGTGGGATTTTCAGTTAAACAATTCAAAACCAATTAAAGGAAAACAATGACTCCAAGGAATGCGAAGAAAGTTGATAACCATGGAACACCAAATTATTACTGATGGCAGTTACAAAATATAATCAAGTTCTAGTCAAATACAAATAGCAAATAGGCCAAAATAGTTGCCATCAATGTTCAATGTTCCTTACACTGCATTAAGCAATGGTAGTTTAACAAGTCAGTAGATATTGTCAACTGATGGTGATAACAGAAAGTGATAAGAAAATACATACCAAATGTACAGGAAACAAGTTTGAAAAACGGAATGACTTTGTCTTGAAGGTTGTGCTACTGTTCAGAGGATCATCTTTGCTAGAAACAGAGAGGAACTCGCTTCTATCATGTTTCTTACTGTTTAGGTTAGGTTGTTTGCCAGCATGGTCACGTTCAGTGGCTACTTCACTGACGTCATTAATTTTAAGACAGCTCGCACTAATTCCATCTTTCTTCTCTGACAACATCAATACAGGAACCTTATCATCTGTTATGTGACTGACTGCTGAGCAAGTAAAATTGACATTTTCAGCTTTCTTGGCATTGTCAACAGCAGCAGAGTGCAACATATTGGTGTTTGTATGATCTATTCAACAGAACAGACAATTTGCTAACATAATTTTAAGGACGCTTCTCTAAATAACATATGTAATCACAATCAAGATGATGGCTTTTTTTTAACAGATGAGATTTTAGAAGACAACATACCCTTTGAAATTAGCAATTCAGAAAAAAGATGCCTTGATAATACAGGTAATTCTCGCTTTGCATGATCAGATTCCTCAAGCCAGTTGGCTTTCACCACATTAATGACACCCCAAGCCGCCAAACGTCTCACCTCCTTCTTTTCTCTACATTAAAAATAAAGTAGTAATTCAGTAAAAATAATGGGTTCTACCATACCATGTAAAAGAAAATTTATGGTAAGTGAACTAAAGATAACTTACACCTCTGACGGTGAGCCCAAAATTATGTGTGTTAGCTTTTCAATTAATAATGTATGCCTGGTGCCACCACCTCTGCGTATCATATTGACTAGCTTTCTTAACTCCTTCTGATCAAAACCAGCCAGGAAGATCCTACAACTTGATAAATAAAGATCATTATCCTCTTGCGAGTCCTCAGCAACTAGGCCTTCAAATTTAGCCGTGTCTTCCATCTTTATAAGATGTGCTTCATTGTTGTCATCCAACTGCCCAGGATGAGCTTCAGCAACCTCATTTTTAAGGGTGTTGATATCTGAAATATATGTCTTCTCAGAAGAAGCAGCTTCTAGCTCCTCAATTACAGTTGGAGGAGCAACCGGTGAGATTACGCTATTGGGCTCTAAAGCATGCTCCTTATGAGACGCGGTAACATCCTTAGCAGAAGAGGAAATTTCAGGAACAGGAAATAGCCGCTCATCCAAACAGACTGCCGAATAGTTGAAAACCGGTAAGATCTCAAAACGCTCACGCAGGGGTATTTGTAAATACTACTAGAAATTCCATCAAAACAATCACGTTCAAAAAGAATGAATATCCATTCTTTGTGCACACCAGCTTAATATCAAAAGATACGGGAAAACGGTGATTATTACCTCTTCTTAAAATAGACTGATCAATCCATTTGCGATTAACAATATGTATGTGACCCCATCTTCGTGCAACTAAAAACTTGTTACCAACAGGAGCTTTTGGAGTGATCAAGGCTAAACTTCTAAGAGTTGGATGGGACACTATTACAAGGGAAGTCACAACAAAAAGGATGATAGATAGCAAGAACACTAAAGAAAAAGAAAGAAATGCAGGAAAAAAGGAATCTTGAATTTCTGGAAAAGAAAATTATTACCAAGCAATGCAAAACTAATTACAACAGAAATTAATTGCTTGTACAGAAACAATAGCATGGAAAAATAAATCTAAAAACATAAAACTATTGTTGCTTAAAATACAAAAGGCACACGACTGTGGAATGATTACTACTTACGCTTTGTATCAATCGACCCTGATTGCAGTAAGATTCAAGAGAGCATAGCACTTAAAATAAAACAAGCGGCATCCCTTTGGGTGGTTTCAACTTTTTTAGACCAGAATTCAGTTTGCTTATCAAGCTTCCTTAGAAAAATGTTAACATTAGATTCTCAATAGTCTGAGATGAGTTTCTATATAAGGTTTTGCAACAAAAAAAAAATCCAAAAGAATGTTTGTATAGTACATTGAATGAAAGCTCAGAGATTGCTAACATGGATAAATTGAAATATTAAGGACAGATGTCAAGCTTTATAAATTATATAAGAAAATACTTGGGTAAGCGCAACAAAGTTACCCCAAAATACGTAAGTGACTTTTAGTAACATTTTGCTTCCATAGGGCTTCATAAGTTTCTGGCGTTTGTTGTGTCTAGCTTCAAAGAATTTTTCACCTTATACTACATATTTTTCCTATTCAAATTATCATGTAATGAAAACCTAATAAACATTTTTCAAGAAAGCATGGAGAACTTATCCTTTGAAGATTAGTACATAATATAACCTTGGCAATGGACTCACTGATAGCATTCCAATCCGAATCAAATTCTCAAGTATACCGCACCAATTCTAGAATAACAAATGCCTATCAAAGCTTGCAAGCTTCTTCAACAAAACAATCGTGATGACTACTATACTACCAAAATGCTTGATTCACTTTCAACAAGATTCTGATTCAATATGGAGAAAATCACATAGACCCAATTCATGCCAAAATTGTGATACCTTAGCTCATGAGCCTATTCATTTATCCCATTATGGCAAGTAAGATGATCACCCCTTTAAAGGGCCACATTGGACAATAAAATCAACTCTCAAGTGATTTTATTTGTCGAAAACAATGCTTTCTTTTCATTCAAGCACAAAAGAACTGCTAGAACCAAGGAGCAACTCCTGACCAATAGCCATCCACCAAGCTAAATAACACACCCTAACTTGTTAACCCCTTTCTTGAACCACTATTTATCAACCTAGATACATGGAGGGCCTCAATTCTGTTATGATCAAACCTAATGTTTTTAATGGACCTGCTGCCACTATTGTTCCCTTTACAGCTATTTCAGCCAACCTACTATACCATTCATTCATTCATCAAAAAAGCCCCATTGGAATCCTCAATAGGAAATTCCCTTAACATTTTAAAAAAAGAAGACTAAGTTTATCCAGAATGGGATACATTGGAGCCAATAGAACAAATAAACTACATTAATTATAACATTAATCAACTACAACGTAATATGCAGAATAGCAAAAGATGAAATGGTTTATCCAAAAAAACATAATACTCAGGACATATACAAGAAAAAGGCCCAAATATATTTTTAAGCAAAAAAATCACGTTAGCAAAATACATTTGAACAAACATGTTAAAAATGGAAGACTTCATTTTATGCTACTTGTAATACTATTAACACTCAAGTAAAGAACATCTCACACTACAATCAATGATGACAAAATTTAATAAAAAAGGTTTTTTATGGTTATTTGTGCAGGCATTACAAAATTCCAAAGAATGAGCAAATTAGGTTCAACATAAACTTGTTATAAAGCAAAGAGAAACTTGCAGCCTCATCAAACTTAGAACTATTCATATCAAAAAGTTCAAGGATATATCTGAAACAAGATGGGAGCATTCATTGGTAAGGTCGGCAGAGTATTGGCCACCATTCTGAGTGATCAATTCTTTGATTTCCTTCCGTGCATCTATGATAACAAAAGATTAGTTTATTTCATTTGTAAAATAAATAATGCAGGAAAACAGTATGACCTAAACAAAAAAACCTGAAATAGATTCTGCATAATGTGTACAATAATGCCAATTCTAGGTAGAGAATAAGCTTCATGTTGTTAAAAATTCTGAAGTTTTCCACATATAGAAGCTATTTAAAAACCCCAATCTCATTATCTTTAACCTTGTAGTATATACGAGAAGTGGTGGTTTACCAATAAATCAGCAACAAAAACATAAATGCACCCTTTATTGATGGTAACAAATTCACATAGCATGGCATACCAGCAAGTATTCCGGTAACACAGATTGTAAGACCAACAAAAGGAAGAACCTTGTAAGGCTCTTGTGGCACAACTCGATGTTCAATCCAGCACTGACATAACCAGCCCATGCTCATTATAGGTTTCTTGAGAGTATACAAAGCCCACTGCACCCACAATTAGAATTAAACATTCAAAATTCAAAGATGAACACATGCTTCAGCTGCATATATCAGAATATTTCCTTAGTAAAGACTTAGTACTAACAAGAAAACGAAATAGTAGTATGGAATGATTGCTAGCAAGAGATGTCTAGAAGAATATTGGAGATAGAATATCATAAAGTTTTAGTAGCACAGCATAAGTTAAGCAAACTATTGGAAAATTCTGCCTTTACATTGGCAAAGCAACGATGTCCCTTACTTTAGCACTTATTAGAAGATCTGAACAGAAACACAGTAGTAGGTGAAGCCTAATGGATGGCCTGGATCTAGCAGGGATAAGTCCCAGCCAGCTTAAGAAATTTTCTATCCATCCATTCATTTTGATGAAGAAATGAAACTTTTCTTTCTTATTCACAAAGCCATTTTTCTCTATACTCCCCACTTTCAGTTTGTCCTACTTCTACTTTCTTTTATGATGGACAAATAAGGAAATCAGTGTTAAATGACTAGTACAGGTGCTTAACTTTTGACAACAAAGTTTATCCCAAGCATTTGTAATGTGCTTCTCTAAGTGAATTCTCAGGCCTTAACTCTAAGCTAAATTGCATAATCATTTGGGTGTGATGTAATAGTTAACCAAACAAAAAGAAATGGAGTAAAGACCTCTGATTAGAGTGAAATAGGAAGGGCATTCGGAGATGTATCGAGCAGATGTGAAGTATTGAATCATTTTTTCATTTTATGGTGATAGCATATCAAACCTATAACTTTAACATTTGAGACACTAGAATTTTAATAATTGAGATCATATGTGAAAAATCATAATAAGATTGCTAAGATGATTTTCACATGATAAGTTCTCTAAAATGCCATTCTACAAGCCCATGAACTTAAGCTTTGAAACTTGTCAAACTATCCAATGGGACTATCAAATCATCCATTAAGCACCAAAACCAGATGATCTAAAGGGATTTACAATTACATGCTATCGAAAGATGTGTCAAACCATCCGATGTATTGTCAAATATTTGCATAAAAATAAGAAGTTTTGATGAACAAGTTTCAAACCATCTCCATCCAATATTCTAGAGACATCTAAGCTTGCAAATAGGATCTCTGTCGGATGGCCATTAGACCATCTAATAATCCATTCAATGGATATTTGTTGGATATTGGACCATCCAAGAAAAGATCCACGATAACACATAGTTTGAAGCCAAGAATTGGATCTCTATTAGATGGCCATCAAAACATTTGATGGTTCGTCCAATGAGTGTCCAATAAATATCGAATCATCCGACAACAGATCCGTTAAAATGCATAACAAGAACCTTAAAATTTGTCCACTCTTGGACAGGAATCAGACCGCTCAATTAATGTCTAATGGAGGGTCTGAAGGTGATCAAACCATCTATTAACTTTGTTCATTGCTCACATCATCAAAGTCATCAAATTTGGCAATCTAAAGAACAGCTATAAAACCGTTGAACCATCAAGCGATAGGTCTGACCATCTCTTAAAACTGAATGTAAAATTGGGTTTTTGAAGAGCAAATCGACATTCCAATAGTCATCAAACTACTTATCGCTCCAAGCTACAATTCTAGAAGAACTGCATTACCTAACTGGACCATCCAATGTTACGATTGAATCATTTGATGTCACAATTAAATTGTTTGATATCACTTTTAGGAAACTTGTAATGATAGTCTAGATATTTGGAAATTCATATTTATATTATTTTAATCCTTTGAATAGTTATATAGCCATTACTAGACCACTCAAAGCTATAAATCAAAGATGAATCAAAACTAAAACCTTACCTTGAATCAAAGACTTTCAAATCTAGAAGAAGCTGCAATCTCTCAAGGGTTGAAAAATTCTTACAGAGCTAGAACAACAACTTTTCAAATATAGATGAGGAAGTTCCAGTTGTTCACAATCAATAACCCTACTTAAATTCATAAATTCCACTAAAACTTGTGCTTAACTGGATTAATTCTAAGGATGCGAACTTGTCCTTATGACTTCGCCTTTTGTTGACTCTTTTGAGTTGTTTTCTTGATCCTTTTGGATAAATTTTTTGTTACCTCATCTGGGCCATTGTGAGAACCATCTAGATCATTGTAAAGGTTTTGTCTTCATGCATTTGTGAAAAGTGCACAAGTTTAGGACGCCTTATCCATAGTAACAAGAGTTGGATGTAAGCTTGTTGATTTGAGTTGAAGCACCTAAATAATTATGTGTATTTACATTTCTACATATCACTTGCAGAGTTTTTCAAAAACCTTAATTCAAAAGCTTTCCAAAGTAAAATTATTGCTACATTTTACTAAAATTCGAAAATATCTACAATTCATCCCCTCTTATGTAAAACATTGACTCAACATAAGCGTCAACAACATGTGATCTTGTTTAAATTGGTTTATCAAATACCAAGCTGACTAGAAGCTGAATGCAAGCTCAACAAAGTTCAAAATAAGTAGTTCAAGCTCCATCTATTTCTTTCTAGTAAAACAGAGCCACGTGAAAACAAATAAGAAATGCATACTAGTACTCAAGAAAGGAGAGGAGAACAAGAAAGGAAAAGGATGGTTGGGAAAGAGAGAATGGACGATCAAGGCATTTAGGATTACTTTAAATGATCCAATTGAATCACAAAAGTATTAAAAACATTATTTTATTTTAATGATAACAAAATCTTTTAAGTACTTAAATCGTAATCTAACACGTCTACTCAATGTTTTAGATATTCATTTGAAGATAGGTTAATAAAGGAGATCACTTTTCATGATGTAGATAGATAAAACCACTAAAGAAACAACACAAAAAACTTGAAGGCAACAAGAATGAGAATCACCATGAAGAGCCACATGTCCTAGAAGTATGTCGAAGGTCTACAAAGGATATATGTATAAATTAAAAACACTGGCTATCTATTATATTAAGAGTTAACGCAATACTACACATGAGCATTGCACAAAGGAGAACAAGCCTTAAATGCTAAGTCTTTAAGAGCATGATTTTAAAGCTTTTGAGTGGCATTTATTTGAATTAGTAAATAAATTATGAAAAAGTTTACAAAACTATTCATTAAAAATGATGCAATTTGAGTCAAAATTTTAGCTTAAATTAAACTAAAAGTACGATATGCTTCCAACAACATAGATTTCATTTGATATACTTGTGAGGGAACATAAGGGTGAAAAGATTGTTCGTCTTAATTTCGAATAGCACCCTAAGCTTGCATGCAGTACATTACACTTAACATATGATACAGTTAAGTAAACTAAGCAACACACTCTTGTGTCGAACTATGCATGATGGTATAGATTGTGAACCAAAGACTAAAGTATGATAAAATATTTAATTGCATATAGTATGATTAATTCATTAGGAAAGTATGATCTTAAAGATAAATTCTTGAGATTTTGACATAATACATTATTTATTAATATACAGTACTTTCATATCAAATAAACAGATATGTTAAAAAGAGCACATCGAATTTTAAATAGCTAACATACAATATCCAACCTTCTTACATACTTATGTATAGTACCTTAAATATAAAAAGGATAAAAAAGGTTAAATGAATTCAATAAAAATTTAAATTAAAGGTTTCATTTGCACAATCCAAAAACTTTCATAAGGTGCATGAAAGTTTTGTTAAAAAAGCTTTAATTGCTCATTGGTTTGCAAAAAACTTTTGTCAAAAACTTTGAATACCAATTCATCCCCTCTTGATGTATCTTACATTACAACTGGCATTAGAGCCAAAAGTCATGAGTTCAAGTCCCAATAGCATTGCTAAGGGTGAGATTGCTGGCACATCAGAGTCTAGTTACATCCATCAACTGTCAAGTGTGCTCGAATGCCATAAGTGCTTGTATGCTCCAGAATGCACTATAAGGCTAGGATATGTGCACTTCCTATTAACAATTGCTTATAGAAGAGTTGATAGTACCTAAAGTCCAACATTGAGATCAAAACAAGGTTCTCATTCAAAAAGCCTAAAATCCTTAAGTAAATCCTAAGTACACTTGATTTTTGCATTTGCTACTTTTGAATTTGTGGTAGTTTTACATTTAATTGTAGAAAATCATCTTGTATTTGGGGGAAAGGATTTTAATGTATGAAAAACAAAATTCAATCATTTGTAAAACAAGAAAATCCAAATGCATTAGTATTTGTTTAAGAAAGTGCATATAATTCCATTTTGCAATGTATTGACAACTGATAACAATTAGTTGAAACTAGCACAATTAAATGTCCAAGAGTTAAATATATTATATTATGCTTTAAATTACAAAATATGTATACAACTCTCAGCTTTTCATACTTGCTTTGAGGCTTTGAATGAGCTAACTAGATTATATAGAGAAAAGAATTCTCAAATTAATGATGTGAAAAAATAGCAAAGAAGGAGAAGAAAAAATCCCACAAACACCTTGGAGTCCACTTCCCTAACGGAGCTTGATGATGATGGAGCTTCTTCAAATGTTAATGTAAGTTCTAATGTTATTTCTAATGATGAGTTATCTGATACTTCTAAAGAATTAATTAAAATTCATGTTAAATCGATTGATAAATATGCTATTCTTAAGAAACATTGTTCCAAGCATGAATCTTTTATTCATAAGCTCGAACATATTTGTGCTGATCTTAGAAAAGAAAATGAATCATTATCTATTGATGCCCAATTGTATTTTCCTTCTTTGAGTGAATTGCATGATAAATTGAATAAATATGAACATCTTTAGAGTATGCAACTTGTATTGGTTCCTTGAAAAATGAAAATATTAGCTCAATAAAGAAAATTTTGAATCAAAGAAGAAATTAGACTATTTTACCTATATTGAAAATGATTTAAATCTTTTCAAGATTAAGTTTGTTCATTCCTTTTCAAATGTGCATAATTATGCTTTATCATGTACTCATGTACAAAATGAGAATAAAGGAAACTCCACTTCTGTACCTACACATTCCTCCATAAACTCATCGCATACTTGCAATTCACATGTATCAACAAAAGTAGTATACAATTAGTATTCACAATTAAGTTATGTTACTATTGATTATCTCTTCAGGAGATTAATTAATTCTAAAAATACTAATTTCATGTGGATCCTTAAAGGAAGTATTTTCTGTGCAAATATTTTAAAATCACATAAGCCACGTACTATTAAAGTGAACCCAAGATGGTACAGATTCATAAGTTTATAACCTAAACATATGTACAAAGGTGTCCTCATGTTAAGAACCTATGGAGACATGTCTTAACTTAGAAGTTTTGTTTTCTTGATTGAACCTCTTGCCCACCTTGTAAGAATTTGAGATAATAGCAATTTTCTTCATTAATCTGAAAATTACATCCCTTCAAAATTTTCCTTCTTCATGTAATTGTAAGTTGCCAAGGATATCTGAGTGATCTGTTGTTTGTCTCGTCTTAAGGTTGTATTTCTGAGGAACTGTTAGATAATACATGCATCCAACTTCAGTTGTTTCACTTCCCTCACTTGCAGTCGAGATGGGGTCCTTGATTTAACTTCGTTGACTTCTCCCCAATTAAATGCACTATGCTCACAGCATGACTATAGGGTAGGTCTAGTAATAGGCACTCCAAAGAATCAATTTAGATCACATTTTGTGATCTCAATTTTAATATTGCAGGTGTATGAGTTAGCTGTGTTGAAGTCTTCATTTATTCTTAAATTGCTATAGAAGTGCTGGACTAGTTCAGAATTGGAGGCAATGGTTGATTTGAAGAACCTTTTCTAGACCTGTCTTTCAAACATACCCCAAATTTGGATGCATGTATTATCCAACCTTAGAAATACAACCTTAAGACGGGTCTTCATTTATTCTTAAATTGATATAGAAGTGCTGGACTAGTTCAGAATTGGAGGATATGGTTGATTTGAAGAACCTTTTCTAGACTTCTGCTTTCAAACATACCCCAAATTTGGATGCATGTATTATCCAACACTTCCTCAGAAATACAACCTTAAGACGGGACAAACAACATACCACTCAGATATCCTTGGCAACCTACCATTATATGAAGAAGGAAAATTTTGAAGGGATGCAATTTTCAGATTGATGAAGAAAATTGCTATAATGAGAAGTTGCACATTTAGAAGAAAGTTGAACCTGATTATCCCAATCTTAAGAGAATGAAGAGCCCGAATAGCAACAAGTATTAGTTATTTATGAAGGCTCGTCTCAGGCTAATAGGGAACAACTAGCACCTCCTAATCCAACCTTGGTAGCGAGGCTTGAGGTTATTGATGCAGGGACCAGAAGAAATGGTCTACAAGTCCAACAGCTCCAAACTAAAATCAAACAACGTCATCTAGAGACGCAAGTACAACTTGAAGAGAACCAACCACTGACCCAGATTCAGCTCAGCTGAATTTTGGAGCTATCTCTGAACTCAAATTAATATTTGAAAAATCTCAAAAGGTATAAGAAATGTTTTGAGTGGCTGAACTATGATGTAAAATCTTTATTGAACATGGTTGTAAAATTTTATGATGTTAATGAAGTTTGTGTTTTCCTATGCACTTCTTTCTATCTGCAATGCAAGGTTGTATAATTAGTTGTATATTACTGAACATGCAAAGTAATATGGAATATCCCCTTATGAAAAGAGAAACATACTTGAATGAAAATTTTATTAAAGAGATAAATCTTAGGGGAATAATAACTACAAGTATTTACAAGTTATAAAAGAAATATATTAACTTATAAGGAAGAACTATAGATTAAACATTTTATGTATCCATATATATGGGGGGAGATGCAATGCATGAAATATCTTTTAAGTTCAATATTTAAGATTATTTGATTGCAAAGTGAGGATTGACTTAATAGCATAGAGACATTATTTGATAACATGCAATATCTTGCAAACAGAGTAGTCTCGTTGGCAACTCCTGTGTTGAACTATGTTCCAAAAGACTGGTGGGCTGGCAAGAAAATACTACAGTTTGAAAGAAAGTCAATTTAGAAATATCTTGGTAAAACTTCTACGAAGTTTTTCAGAAATGACATACCCCTATCTGTAAAAAAACAGAATGTGAGATGACATAAATAGACTATATTAAAGTTTGATTACAACAACTTAGAGCGAAAGTTTTTATCTCTTACCAAATATGTTCCAAAGATGGTAGCTATAGAAGAATAGATGTATTATATGTTCAAAAAAGATACACAAGATTCCATTAAAAGCATTATGGATCTTTTAGATTTCTCATATAAAAAACCAATAGAGTCTGCTCGTTGAATAGAGTAGGATCAAAATGCAAGGGAGGCAAAGAAAAATCTAGGAAAAAGAAAATGACTCGAATCTAGAAGTTGATCGAAATTCAAAAATCCAATGAATATGGAATTAAGGTTGCAATCTTCTACAACTCCTACAAAATCGACAACCAACTAGAAACCTCAATGTAAAATTTGTACGAAGTGCCTTTGGGAGTGCTGCAAATCAAAATCAATCAAAGTTTAGATGTCAATAGTTATGCCACATTGCTATGCATTTCTTGAGGAATGCTAAACAAAAAAGAAAGCCAATAAGCAAGTGGTGGAATGTAAACCATCAAGGGTTCCATGACCCAATAATGCATCTTAAGTTGCATATGAAACCAATCAAGGGCACAGACTACACAACCCCTTATCAATGTAACTGAAGTGAGAAGTTTTCTCAAATTAGCTTGGCATTATTGAAAATTTGTAAAAAGATTTACTCAAATTGCAATACCACGCCTTTTGAACGAAATTCAGATTATGAAAAGAGTTTTCAAACCTTAAAGAAGTTAACCTCAATACCTATCTTAGTATTATCTAAGAAAACTAAATTTCAAGTATATACTAATGCATCCTTGTCTAAACCTGGGCACGTATTAAAGCAAAATGATAGATTATGCTTCAAGATAATTACAACCTCATGAAAAAATTATCTTACACGTGATCTTGAATTTGCTGCAATCATATTTGCTTTAAAAATTTGGATATACTATCTTTATAATGTGGAAAGTTATCAGTTTATTAACCACCAAAGTCTAAAGGATCTACTTATGCATAGAGAGTTAAATCTAAGACAACAAAAATGGTTGGAACTGTTTAAAGATTTTAACATAAAAATTGTCTATCATCAAGACAAAACCAATGATGTACCTAATGCATTGAGTCAAATGACTGATCTTCATAACATGATATTTGTTTTGAAAGAAGTAAAATTAATTACAAAAATGAATTATCTAAAATAGACTACAACATCAGCGACAACTAAAAAAATTTTTTCTTAACTACAGATTAGTTATAAGCTTTGAAAGATGCAAAGATAAAGATGAAGATATTTAACAAAAGAAACTAAACTTGATGAAGAAAAAGAAATAGACTTTCATTTAAATGAAGAGTGAATATCATTTTATAAAAATAAAATGTATATTCCTTCTTTAAGGGAATAGAAATAAATTATATTGAAAAAAGTTTATGGAACAAAGTATGCAACACATCCAGAGTAACAAAGATGTACCAAGACTTAAAGAAAAGATTTTGGTAAAATAATATGAAGAAAGATGTTAACAATCATACGAACAAGTGTACAATATGTCAATGGGTCAAAGAGAGTTGCATAAACCCAATGTTTCGTTGCAATCCCTTCTTATTCTTAATTAAAAATAAGAAAAAACATCAATAGACTTTGTAGTTTGAATACTAAGGGTCAATCAAGGGCATAATGCCATATGGATCATTGTGGATATATTAACAAAATCAACTCATTTTTACGACTACCTACTTAGTTGAAAGATTAGTACAAATCTATATTGATCAAATTGTGAGATAATATACAGTATAAAAAATAATTAATCTAATAAAGATTCAAAACTTATTTTACATTATTAGAGAAAAGTACAAGAAGCATTTGGTACTCAATTAAAATTTAGCATAACATTTTATCCTTAGACAAATGGAGAAATCGAAAAAAACTATAAAAACTCTAAAAGATGTGTTGAAATTATGTATATTGAATTTTAGAGATAGTTAGGATATTTATCTAACATTAATTGAATTCTCTTACAATAATAATTATCAATCGAACGAGGCATTGTATAGTACGAAATGTCAATTACCACTATGTTAGTAAAAAACAAGCAATAAAAATCAGTAAGGGTCAAGTTGATACGTGAAACTATACAGAAGATTCACATAATTCGAAAAAAAATATAGAAAACTTAAGATCGCTTAAAAAAGTATTTTAACATAAAGCACAAAAAGATAGAGTTTCAAGAAGAGGAGCTTATCTTCTTAGAAGCGAGCCAAATAAATAATGTAAATAGATTCGGATAAAAAGCAAAGCTAAAGCCAAGGTATATTATACCTTTCCAAATACAGAAAAAAGCTAGAAATGTTGCATACAGAATAGCATTACCTCCAAAATTAGCTAGTGTGCATAATATATTTCATATTTCTGCATTTAGAAGATAAGCATTCCATCCATCGCATGTTGTACATTATAATCCAAGCATCATGAAAGTACAACCAAATCTAAATTATGAAGAGAAGCCTCATAGAAATTCTAGCCAAACAAACAAAGAAATTGAGAAAGAAAGCAATTTCGATGGTTAAAGTATAACAACAGAACCAAATAGAATGTGAAACTACATGAAAACTCAATGATGAGATGAGAAAAAGTACCCAAAGCTATTTTGAATTTTTATGACGAAATTCCTACATGTATGAGAGAATTGTAATATTTTCAAATCTCTATCACAAGTACGATTTAATGATTTAAGATAATTTATTTTAAATGAAAAATGAAATTATCTTATAAAACATGTAATATTAAATAAAAATAAAATATTCTAAAAATATAAAAATAGATGTATTATTAGATAAAGCTTTTCGAGATGAATCTAACGGTATTTGTTTCATCTTAATCAGAGTTCGTTTGGAATTAGAACAAAAATTTAAATTGATTAATTAATTATTAATATAAGAGAAACCCTAGTTTCAAGATTTCTAGAAGCAAATCCCAACCCTCTTCTTAATCCCACAATTGACTTTCACAAACCTTCGCTCTTGCAAAGCCAAACACTAACATCAAGGCTCCTCTTGCCATCGATATCCAACGAGATCCTCGTGTGGAGTGAGAGAGACCACAACGAGGTTCACGTTGACGACAAAAAGTAAATCTATGAGTTTCCAAATGGAGTTTTGTATTCTTAGCTTCCAATTTCCTAATCCTTAAGTAAAACTTCTTAATTTTAAGCCTACTTGAGTGTTTATGGTGTTTCTAGTTACATTTGAGATTTTAGCCAATGGCTTTTAGAATTATAACATTCGAAAATAATGGAACCCAAGGAGAGAGAAAGCGCAATCAAGAAAAGTCTTTCTTATTCATAAAGTGAATTTGTGCAACCTTAAATAAAAATTATAATTGTAAAATTTCTAATACTAAGTTAAGGTTGTTGTTTGATAAGTTGAACCTAAGTAAAAAATTAGCTAATAACAAGATCAGGCATGAGAAACAAAGAAATCTTAATATAGATATTCTAATAATAATTTATATGCTTATGATTGTTATAATATTGAATTGTAAACATGACTTGGTATAGAGCCTTGCATAGTCTTTGTGATGCTTAATGTATTGCTGTTATGATTAAATTTATTAAATTGTGTAAGTAGTAATTTTGAGACCTTGAACATGTAGGCATGACATACAACTATGTATGATTCTTGTATTGATTGATGTACTGATTGTGCGAATATAATAAGCATAATATGTTATATGTTGTTTTAATTGCATTTATCTAATTATATACTATGTAAATTTGAAACTTATGAACATGTGAAATAAAGTGAAACTACCCAGTGAACCAATTGAAATGGATTCAATGATCGGTGAATTAGTTTAACTAAAATGCATTGTTCTTCTATGGATAGTGGCCAGTGTCTCACGAGATTGAGATTTGTTACGGTGAAAGTGGTTAGTGGCCAGTGCATAACATAATTGAGATTTTTTTATTATGATGGTGGCTAGTGGCCAAATGCGTCTCCAGATCAAGAATTGCGACAAAAGAATTGGCCAAAAATTTATGGAATAAACGACTAATAAATAAGGTTTTTATTATAACAAAATAAACTGAAAAAAAAATACTGACTAACAAACTTGAGAAAGAGTGAGAACAGCAGCACGACTATCACAAGGTTTACTTAATTAAGTGGAAATGACAATGATAAATAAGACCACATTAAGAAACAATGAAAAATCAAATGAATTGCATGTTTATGTTTACTCTTTTTGTGATTATGGCACATCCTTATAGCATTTATTATTTCATGTTATGATACAAGCTTGATTAAGACTTTTTTATTTATTCAATTGTTGATAAATGTGTTTTAAACTCCTTTCTATATACTAATTAGATATAGCCTACTGAGTCTACGATGGATGGCTCAACATATTTCTGGACACTAACTTTTTAGGTGTACCCAAATTACAACACAATGATGAACACACATAAAAACCACTCGTTAAAAAGATTTGTTTTTGTAAAAACTTTGTAACCATATTAAAAAACTTGTGTCCTATTATGTACATATAATCTAGATGTAACTAGATGTAAAAATATAATAGATAACTATATATCCATATGGATATGGATCAGCATTGTTAGATTTGTAGTAATGGAATATATTTGTAATATATAATTATGTGGGAATATTACAAGCATTATTTATATTGAATTCTTGTGAATGTGTATAAGGAAAAGGAGCAAATACAAGATAAGTTCTATCCATTTAAAAATTGAAATTTAGAGAAATAAGAGTTTTAATATGTTAGAATTTAGTAATTAACTTCTAATTGTGGTGTGATAAAAAGAGTCATCACAATCTTAGAGTTTTTTAGTGGCATTGAATTGAATTAATAAATAAAATGCATAAATTTTTATATAAATATTTATTAAAAATGATGCAATTTGAGTCTAGAAAAGATGGTGATAAATTGGTTTAATTTGAACTAAACGTACAATACATCCCCTGTAATATAAAATACATCTAACATATTTGTCAGGATATGCAAAGGTAAAAAGACTGTCATCTTAATGTTGCATTGATGTTCTAAGATTGCATAAAATATGTTATACTTAATGTATGGTACGTTTAAGTAAATTGGGCAACATGCTCTTACAACAAACTATGAATGAAGATATATATTGTGAAGCTGAAACCAACATATAGTACAGTATTTTATTGCATGTCATATGATTAATTCATTGGGAAAGCATGAGCTTAAAGGCAAATTCTCAAGACTTTCGTATGGTATATTTATTAACATAAAGTACGTTAAGGTCAAAAAAACATATACTAAAGAGAGCAAATGGAATTTTAAATAATATATTTAATTTAATGTATAGTATGCAACAATCATACATACAATACCTTATAAATATATAAAAAGGATAAAAATTAGTTAAATGACTTAAATAAAAATTTAAGTGAAATGTTTTACTTGCAAAATCCAAAGATTTTTATACAATGATTATTTGCTAACATACAGTACACTTGCTTGAGGATGATCTAAACAATATTTTAACAAAAAACCAAAGAATTTAAAAATACGTTATATTAATTTCTTAACGTGCAGTATACATAATTCAAAATCTCAACGACATACAGTATGTTACCCTTAACATATAGTACATAAGGACACAAAAAGCATGGAACGGATAATTCAATTACAGGTTAAAATGGATTTTAGTTGTTGGAGGTCATGTCAAGAATTCCTTTGGCCTCTCATTTTTATATAAACTCATAAAAACAACTAAAACTGATTGATGATCAAATTGGAAAAGACTAGGAAGGAAATTTGAGAGATATTGTTATAAATTCATTGTTACATTATTTTACCTTGCAAAATCTGCTCAATTGAGTGAAAGAAAGAAAAAGCTTTCAAGGCAACAGCATCTAAAGTTGGTCTAGTGCAGAGATAAATTGTCAAAATCCATTTCAACTCTCAAAATTTTCATTCTTCACCACACAAAGCTCTTGATCAAGAAGGTAACTTCGATTTTATTAACCCATTAGTTTTTGTGTTTGTAATTGTATATCTAATTCACAATCAAGTGAGCTTGTGGCATGTGATTGGCACCTTGTATTTTTTTTTCTTGGTCAAGCTCCTAAGCACATAGTGTGGAGTGGATTGGCCTTACTTCAAGCTGCATAATGTGGAGTGAATTTGACTTTGGTTAATCCGAGAAAAAATTCGATTTGTATTAGGTTTCTCCACCCAACTGTGATAAAGTGATTTGGTTAGTAGTACTCAAGGTGGTTGCTTTGAGGTGCATAAACTCGGAGTTGAGCCGAACCACATCAAAAACCTTGATCTCCTTTACCTCTTATATTTTTTATTACTTAAATATAATTTAATATTTTAGTACTACCTTAAAAATTTGTCATATCTTAAGAAAATCAAAAAAGGTAACGCATGCAGTACAAGTTGTAAAAGCTTTAAATGTCCATTTGTTTGCAAAAAAATTTCGTTAAAATCTTTGAACACCAATTCACCCATATTCTCCCCATTTGGTGTCATATATTACCAATAGGCCCAAACTCTCATGTTGACCTTTTTAGATCATCATTAGACAATTGAAGACCAAGGAGAAAGGATGTTAAAGAGGAACATTATTCATATTGCTCATTGTTGAGAGATAAAGACCAACATCAAACAAATTATGACATATGGCAAATAATGTATTTCAATATGTGCTCACATAATGACAGAGTTACAACCAATGAAGTACCATGGCACTTAAAACTATCATTGTTTTGAAATAGTTAGAGCTCCATAGCAGCATAGCTGTAGCACAAATTTATTAAAATGAGATTCATGACTTGATCATGCCAGTCAAATTGATAGTTTAATAGAACATTGAAATTAGAGAGTTCAACTTTATGATATTATGAATTTAATTAATTTACATAATATCAACCAAATTCATTGCCATGGACAAGTCAGCATCCACCTAACAGTGGAAAAAAGAAATTTCAAGACAAATAAGTATCACCAAATGAAATCAGTCTATCGCATGACACCTACCTCCATACTCACATAAATGCACTTGAATGTACATGGATAAAAACTTGAAGAAAAGAACAAACCTTATAATTAGAAGCCAAAACATTTTTAACAATGACAAAGTTCACATCCATTGAACGTTTTACCTGCAGAATCCCACCCATAGCAGTGACTAGCTTTTCAATCTTTACCTTCAAGAACAGTTGGAAAAACCATATGATTAGAATTAAATAGAAGAAAACTCTAAATGAGCTTCATCATAAAATGAAAATGTTAACTCTAAATGAGCTTCATCATACAATGAAAATGTTTCAATGTTGCCACTGGTGTACTTTTGAAAGCAAACAATATTGCTCTCTATTACTTCAAGATATAAGTGGCATAACTACCATGTTTTCGTTGGTACTTCACACCTAAAAAACTTCTTCGTGCAAGCTATTTAGCATTCATGAACCACTAAAAATTAAGGCCAAAAAGGAAGATGGATATTGCAAAAATCATGGAAAGGCCACTGCTTAAGAAAGGAAATGGAAACCAAAAACAAAAGAGGAACTAGAGCAAAAGTGAGAATGGGAAAGACAGCAAAAGAGAAAGGTACAAAGAGACACAACACATTACCTTTTCTTCTCTGTTAAATCCAGAAGAAAGAACTTTGACACCATCCATTGCAAGACAACAGGTATAGCCATTCTTGGGCAACATCCTGTGCTCTTTGGCACAAGAAAGGATGCATTGTGGTCCTAGCATGCAAACATTCAAATTCAAAGAACATTATCAAATAATGCATGTAGTGACTGCAGAGTTAGATGGAGAGTCTCAGAATTAAACAATAGAGGCATCCAAGAGACTATTTGATTCATTTAAATTTTTTAATGGTGGCAACTTCTCTACATGAGAAGCAATGATTTTGTGGGTGGAAATAAGTGCAGCTTCAGGGTTCATTTTTTAATTCTGTTTGGAAAAATATTCTCATTCAACGTCTAAAAACCTACTACCCAGGCAATATTCAGTGAACAGTAGATGGAGGTTCATAGCATCAATGTTACATTAGCAACCATCAAATTAATATTACTATTGGAGACATGCATGCCACTGTGGCAAGAAGGAACCCAAACTTTTTTACATTTCATAACCATTCTTGATGGATTTGCCTCCAAAAGAAAAATAAAATGGTACACTTGCAGTTTCCAAAAGCACCTTAGTCCTGAAAGTTGAAATGAACTTGTGTCATAGTTGATTGACATCTTCATTCCCAAAGGGTATAGTTTATAAATAAACCTTACTGTAGTACATTGTTGATGGAAGAGACACATTCACCATCTATGTTCATTAAAGCATTCAAGGTTGATATGTCTAGCTTATGATATGTCCATGATTTAAGGTTGAAGGTCCATAAAACATAGACTTAGAGATAATAAAGGAAGTTAGGCAGGCAATAAGCAACCACAGTACACAGTACAAACATGTGAAGCTTACTTATGAACCATTATAGTGGGAGGTATGTTTATTCCACTATTCTTTGATCATTCTAACACCACAAACATTTTCTTCACAGGCCCTTGTGGCAACACTCTCCTTCTACAATGTCTAGATAATGAAAATCTATTTCGCCAAATGCCTACAGCTCCTTAAAACACTTCCATAACATTCCCAGAATGTTTCTTATTCAGTTTCAAATTTAAACCCCATTGATTTTGCATATCTTGCTTAAAGCTGAGATAAAAGAAAGAACCTTTTTGTTTAAAAGTTCTTGTATATCTATGGGAACTTATCCTTTCTTATCGTCAACCATATAGGTTCTGCCAGTCACTTAGAATTGGTTGACTTGACTTTTCTTGGGTTAAAGAGCACCATTATTGGATCACTCTCATTATGCTAAAAAAGAAATCAACAACAAAATTGACAATTGTATATTTGATAGCTCATTATATCTGCTCAACAATATTGGTTGATCCATCGTATTAGTAATACTAACCACTAAGAATTGGTTACTTGCCTTGCATATTTCCTGGACTAAGGAGCACTACAGATCATTTCATCACGATAAAAAGAAATTGCCAATAAAACTCACCAAAACATTAAACAGAACTTAATGAGTTAAGTATTTTGCAGCCTAATATTTCCTTTCTATTGCATCATCACAAGGAATAAGTTGATCATTTATCATCTTGTATGAAGTATTCAATAATAAAGAACTAAGAGATCTAAAGGTACAGATATGATTATGATTTTACAGATGGAATAAAGTTTTAGAATATGTCATTATGTTTAACGGGCACACATCCTAGACCATAGTAACATTGTTTAAAATTACATGTTCCTTTTACTGCTAATGAGTAAATAGACATCTTAAAAGGTTATAGTCAGCTTAGAATATAATTATTAGGCCATACCAAAACTCAAAAATAAATTGAAGTGAAACAAAGGTGAGGATTAATATCCAAAGCACAATAACCACTCCGATTAGCCTTAAAAGGCTAAGGTTGTTGGAATCATCATTCAAACTTATAAATTTATGGAGGAGAATTTAGTAGATTTCTTGTTAAGAAAAAAGTTTCTAATGATTAAACTTCTAATGACCCTCACGTGCCTTCCGACTAGAAAACTACCTAAGGTCCAACAAAAAAGAGAATCTATAATGTACGTTGCATAATACAATAAATGATCAAGCATCTGAAGAGGGGTAAAGAGAAGAGAAACTCGCTAACATAAATCACATTGCACAATACTTTGAATGATTAACATCTAAAGGATTGCTTAGTAAGTGTTTGTAATTCAAGGCATGTCATTAGCTAAACTTACATTAAAAAACATTGAGCAAAAATAATCTTAAAATCTTTCCAAAATTCTATTAAGGTGATCCAATATATTCTTTCTAATATTCAATATAAATGCATTGCAAATTATCAAGTTATTACCTATTATAAAGGATACCCTACACATTCTTTCAAAGTAAAATTACAAAAAGAACACTTAGGTCTATTCAAAGTGAACTTTTTCACACATACAAAACTATAGCCTAATTATACTAAAATTGGCATTCATAAATGTTTTGCAATAGTATGAAAACTCTACTGCAATGAAGTAAAGGCTTCAAAAGAAATAACCCGAGATACTTTAGACACTCAAGAGATCTTGTTTGAATTATTAACTCAAGAGGCATATTCGAGACATTAGATAGTGTTCTCGAAGTGCTTGTCCTGCTGTAGAATGAAAAAGCCTCAATGGGAAAGCTGTAACTTTCAAGAAGAAAGGAAATGCCTAATGAATGTCTCTCAAGTTGGCTACACAAGCTTGTAAAAAACTTGAGGTAACTAAAACAAAGCTCCAGGGTTGTTTTTGATGATGATCAAAGAGAAGTACAAACTGAACAAAATCAAGCCATGCATTGTTGATATTTTCAAAACTATTTTAGCTTGATTATAGTTGAGGCATAAATTACAAAATTTTGGAGCATCCTGTTAGCAATTCAATGACTTTGAATCATCAAATTCCAACTTATGTAATGGAAGTTACTCCCAAATTCCTACAGCTATGCTAGAGCATTCCAGATAAAGTGGATTCACCATTTGAATGCCATAAAATGTAGATTTTATTGCAATTGGATTTCAAATAATTGGGATTTTAAGTTTATTTATATCCTAATCTAATAAGTTTAAATTTTTAATGTTTATATCCTACTAGATTATCCAAGGGCACTTAAACTATAAAAGGGATCCTTGTGGGAGATGATAAAACATATTTTTTGAAATTTAAGAGATCACCTTGATGAATATGTTCTTGTTTGGATTTTAGAACCACAAGTATTGAGAGTATCTACTATAAGTGGGTGTGTTTTAAGCCTTAGATTATTTCCAAAGATGCTTGGAAGTCTAGTTTACAAGTAAATATATTTAAAGATTTTTTTATTAAATATTAGAGTTTTCTATGCAATTCAGCTTTGCTTTTTATTTTTCTGACATGTTAACTATTCACACACCACTTTTTAGTGTTGCTACTCTGCACAACCAATTTCAACTAAGGATATAAAATAATCTATCATTATAACATTAGATTCTACCTGAGAGTAGGTTTTGGTGAGCAAAATATATGATGTATATGGCCCTATTCATAAGAACATTAGTTGTGGAGAATAGTAGTAGGAGACAAGAGATGGACAAAGAACGAGAGCCATCAAAATCATTGAAAGAGCAAGTATTTTTCTAACACAAGTGCAACTTCTTATGAAGACAATGCAACAAAGAGAAACGGTGGTGCCTACCTTTGTAAACCATAATTGGCAAAGATGGGCCAATTTTGAAGAGAAGAAGAGCCAACAGTACAACATGGTAAATTATGGTCAGCAAAATATGTGATTTAGTATGCCTCGTTCATAAGCACGTGAGTTGTAGAGAATAGGAGTAGAAGGAGACAAGAGATGGACAAAGAACAAGAAGCGTTAAAAATATTGAAAGAGGAAGCACTTTTCTAACACAAGTGCAGCTCCTTATGAAGATGATGTACAAAGGAAAATGGTAGTGCCTACCTTTGTGAACCACAGTTGACAAAGATGAGTCAACATCAATGGGAAGAAGGGCCAACAATAAGAAAAGAGGACATAAACCCTTGATGACAATTCTATTGACAATTAAATTCTCCCAACTTTGAACGTGATGGTGTTGTGAAGGCCTTTAAGATGTAGACATGGATTGATATTCCAATCTAGAGAGGAAAGGTTGATGCCAAGAAGCTGAGTGCATGGTGAATCAATTGGAGACATATTCTTCCATCGATGCATACACTTGTTTCAATAAGGTGTCGTTTGTAACATTTAAACCAACACATTATGCCTTAAAATAGTTGAAAAGTTTTCTACATTTTGTTGTTGTATAAAGCTATAGCTATAAGTAGTTTATGTAGCTTCTATGGGAGGGTTTTTATTCCATGAGCTATGCAAAAGCCAGAAAGAGGATGAGTTATGAACTTCAATAACAAAGGAGCAATCAATGCAAGATTACACAATAGGTTTTAGAGGCAAAGAGTCTCACTCAATGTAAATCTAAAAGAAAAAGCAGCCCTTAACAAGTATCTAATAGGATGTTAAATCATATTGCCACAGAATTGTCACTTTTTTCCTTCATTAGTATCAAGCAGGTAAGCACATGTGTTGTTGCCATCAAGACGAGGACTTTTGTTTAAGAGGAGAAGCTCAGAAGGGTAGCTTAAAGATCAACAATAGACAAAAAAAAACTTTAGGTGAAGGTACTTCTACTTTCATTACAGCTTGTGTTATCATTATAAGAAATCTAATCATATCAAAATGTAGAGTTGTGAACTACAACTTCGAAAAGGAAGATATCAAGAAGGTTAAATCAAGATAAACAAGGTTATATAGGGTTCAATTCACCTAACTTGAGCTTTGTCATTAATGATGAAGTCACATGATAAGGTCAAAAGGGTTATTAAAGAGAAGTCTACTACAATGACTAACTCTCAAAAAGAGTTATTTTTTATTTAGGTCTTCGTTAAAAAGGAGCTAATGAGAGCTAGCTATCTTTGATCCTGGATGTCGAGACAATCTAATTATTGTGAGGCTAGTAGAACATAGTTTAGAGATGATAACAAACTCACATCAATGCATGATAACTTGGATTTATGAATGCGCACAACTCAAGGCTGAGAGGCAGTGTTAGTTGAGGTTTTTTTGTCATCCGAGACTACATTGACGAGGTGACATGCAATGTGACAAAGCTTGATACTTGTTAAGTGATCTTTGATAACTAATACTAAGCAAATAATTTCCTTGAGTTAGTGAACAGAATTGTAGCAAAAAAAGTAAGGAAAAACTCAAAATCTGGTGAAAGAAAAATAGCGAGTTATAAGTACAGTACCAACAAGATTGCAACCATTTGTCTTGAGAGCCTCAAACTTTTCCTATAACTCGTTAAAAAAAACGAAAAAAGCGGCAATTAGATGGAACGAATGGGTAAACAGAAAGACAACTAATCGTCGAAAAATTGGCTAAAATTGGGATTTAATTCACTCTCACGTGCTCAGGAGAAGATATGACGTGGTAATCATTGGGCGTATTCCTGGAGGGATCGCAGCAGAGGAAGACTTGAGCGCCGTTCAGGCGTAGCGCATCATGTAGGGCATCAAAGACCTCTGGTGTCACGAGGCTTCGCGAGAGGAAGACATTAGCACCGCTAAACGTGCCCTTCGTTGGTGCCATTCCAGAATTTTTTTTTTTTTTTTCTCTCGATAAATTCTTTCGCTGGCGCGAAGGAGGCCGCCACCGGCGGCCGGCCAAGAGGAATTCGAGGGAATGAGCGGGAAAAGAGAACAAACTGAGCACCTGTGATCGAAGGGGGAAGTTTGTTGGCCTACTTTTTTGCGTTGGCTTGGTGAGATTAGCTAGTTGCTTGTCTGTATATAATTCACAAGTTCAAAAAAAGTTTGAAAAATAATTATGAGAAAAAAAATAAAATTTTGAAATGAACTATACAAGTTTTATGCAATATAACAAGTGTGTTATGATTCTATCCTCATTGTCAAATAAAAAGCACTTTTATGTTTGTCAAATATTAGAGATAATTTCTCTATTTTCTGCTTTACTTATAAATATCTTTCTATGTTTTTTACATTATCAAAATAGAAATTATAAGATATTTTTGTTTGTCATTAATTCTCTCCCTTGATCAAAGGCTTATTTTGGGTTTACAAGAAAAGTAATATTCATAAAAGAATGTTCAAATAAGGTAGTTTTGCTAGAAGCCTAGCTTGGATTGCAATTTTAAAAAATAAAAGCTAAGAAAATTATATCAATTGTTAACTAATTAAAAAAATTATATTAACAATAAAACATCTGTTAGAATTCTTAAGATACAATATTTATTGATAAGAAGAAAATTGTTATAGTTACTTCATTTTGTTGGTTAAAATTATTTGTTAATGTCATACATTGAAATCATTCTTTAGTATAGTTTTTTGAGAAAATATTACCCCACAATATACCATCAGTTTGATTTTAATAGTTACATAAAATTCTAATATATAGCTTTTGACTTAGTTCAAAAATTGCATGTATTAAAAGCATAGAAAACTCAAATTATATGAATAAAGTTGATATCTTATACGAACAAGTTCAAACTTCATATACTCGGTATAAATAATAATTGCATATATATGATGAGACCATCGTGCATATACAATGTTGTCACAATTTTCAATACTACTAACAATATAAGCCTAAAAATAAAATCATATGAGTAAGATATTTGTCATTGTATTGTGTGATCATGATATAATTAAAAATATTGCTTAATTAACTTTGATTTTTTAACCTAAAGGCTTCACATAAATCTAAAATGATTTATATTAATGTTAATCAAATTTAAATGTAGCTCTAAAATAAATATAACTCAAAAACAAAGTTTTAATAAAAATACACGTATGAGAAGAATCTTAAATATCACTCTACTAAGAGGAGAAAGCTTGACATTCTAACCATTTGATTATAATGAAAGAATAACATGAAGTGGTTTAGTCATGTCAAGCTTTTCTTCATGGTAGTGGCTTAGTCATGCCAAGCTTTTCTTCATGGTTAAAAGTTTTGCAAGTTGAGCCATATTTTGAAAGGTGTTTGAGTTTTATTTCATTTCAATGGTGTATGAGTCTTATTTAGTTTAATCATCCATACATCTATAAATTATTTTTGCATATTTACAACAAGTCATCTAGCCATTAGTAAATAAAACTTTTATTTTTTTTATTATCAATCTCAAGGGTACAAAATTAACTACATAAGCTTTTCTTTAGCTTCCTTTTTTATCAATGGATTTTTCTTAATAGTTTTTTTGATCTTTTGTTATGTAGTTTTTTTTTAAGTTGTCCCAATTCAAAAAAAGTATTCTCTTTCCAATTAAATGTTAGGAAATAATTTAAGAAGTCATGGCTTATTCATAGTGTTGTATTACATAAGCTAATAAGAGGGAGTTAAAGGTTAAAAAGGAGAAGGTATTTAAGCGATGTGAAAGAAAGAACTTGGAAATTCATAGGTGAAATTTAGCCACCTAATATGATTAAAGAAGTTGGCCCTTGACATCAATGATGACAAATAGGATTAGCTATTATTCTAATTGCCTATCACCATGGAATAGGTTCAAGATGCTTGTGGAGATGGAGCTTTATGCATTTCTTGGTTAAGATGGCTAAATAAAATTGATTATTTTGAAAGGTTACTATGACTTAAACATCTAGTAACAAAAAACATGATGAGATGGAAAGGGATAAGAGCTTGAACAATGGGCATAATGGATATGTAGGAGTGGAGCTCAAGAGAAAATTATAGAAGCTTTCTTAATGTAAAGCGAAATAGTTGCACTCATTATATAAGTGACATTATCTGGAGGACTACGAAGGAAAAGATATTGATTTAGAAAATATCAATTCTATTAAAAATATTGATAGAGTATTATTGCAATCAAGCCCTGAAGAGTAAGAAAGAATTTGTGATGAGAAAAATAATTAAAAAATGAAGAGATCTAGAGTCTGAATAAGTGAAGCCACTCATGACCTTAAAAAAATGACAGACTTGATACATGAAATAGAGGTGCATTTGAGGCTTAAATTTTTTATAGGAGTACTTCAACCAACAAATGTGACAATTCATCTAACATTGAGAGTAAATGAGGAATTTGGCATGGTTAATAGTAGAATAGCTTGAAATATTAAGTTGGTGAAACATAACATGCCTTAATATCTATAATGGTCCTTGAGCTTCAAAGTTGGTAGTTGCCATTATGAAATGGATGTAAAGTAATGCCCATTTAAATGCTTTTGGATATAGCTCACAACAATGAAAAGTAGTACAAAGATGTACACTAACTTGAATAAGTTTCTACTATGCATGATTTCTTTGTTTCCATGATGAAAGGATAAGTTGCTTAAGGAGCATTAGCTTTGTAGGACAAATAATAAGGGTAAGATTTGTTGCATTCAAGTTAAGAGGATGATTTAAAAATCTTAACACAACCCTCCTGCTTGAGATAATGATTAGGATTGTGACATTGATGGAAAGCTTATTGTAAGTTGCCAAAGTAGTTAGAAGATACAACATCTCCAAAAGAAGTAGAATATTTGTTTGATACAAGACAAAAGTAGAAGCAATTACACCAAGATATTGAGACCTTTGAGTTAGAATATTGACAAACTTAAAACATTATTTCTTGATCCTAAAATAGGGAGCTATAGTGGCTAATCAAATAAAGAGAGAGAAAGATGCATGTCAACTCATCTAAGATAATGTAATATGCTTCTTATGACTAAAAAGGATACTTAAATGTTTCACAAAATGAAAATGCTATTTCTTATAATTACAAAAGAAAAGAGTCAATTTTTAACTTATTTAGAAAAAATATTTCCTATTGATACCAAAAATTATGGACCAAGATAAATGGAGTATAAGGATGTTAAAAATGTCAAGAGAGATGACTAGGATTTGAACATGGAGGCTTAGGTATTTAGATATTTCGATTTATAGAAATCAAAAGACAATTGAGTTTGGACACAAATAGTATAATAAAAAATTTGCAAATCAACAATAGAGCAAAATAGATCTAATTATAAAATCCAAAGTGTATGATGATGATGGAAGCAATATGATAGCTTATGAGGATGATAATTAAACCCAAATATTTTTTGACTTTTTTTTATCACACTTAGTCTTTTTGTAAACCATTTTTTTATAAAATTTCTAAGTACAGTACAACCAATGCACCGATTGATATTCTTAATTAGCCTTTTTTGCTCTCCATCCCTAATGTTTAAACTAGAAATCATGATCCCTCACTTTGATCATCACCTTTACAATGTGTTGCCCTAAATGAACCTAGTTTCCTTATTAACTGGTCATCTAGCTAATTAAGGAATGGTTTCACCTTAAGCTAGGGTACATTGATAATACTTATATGCAAACCTATCACTTACTTGTCATGCTATTCACATACAATCCATAATGCCAATATATATACATACCAATAAAACTAATAAGAAATATGCATGAAACCAATAATAAAGTTTAATGAGTGTTTAATATAATCATGACAGCTTGCTATAAATAAAACATGTTTGTTATAACAAAAACATCATAAACTAAAATATTGAATGCCAATATTACTATTATGTACTAACTCTATCATCCCAACTCTAAATCTAAATATAAACTCTTAATTGCTCAAAACTACATGTAATAAAAAAGCGAGTTGAAAAGCTCAATAGAAAATCCTTAAGTTATGTTAAAAAAAAAGTGGTAGTCACATGTATAACTAATTAACATAAAATAAAGTACAACTAAGTAACATGTATAGGTAAACTAAACAATCATATAAAGGAGACTAAACCTACCAAGATGAGCCAATACATAACCTAGAATATAACCAAGGAAAAATTACACCGATTATTTACCTCTTAGCATAACTTTTTAAAATTTAACTCATCAAGTAACTATCAAGACTTCTTTAATATATTTGAATCTTATAACCTTATGATATAGATAACCTAGTTGACTAATGTCTAACCATTGATGTAGCCCTCTCTTCACAACCATAAGAATCTTGATTTAAACTCTGATACTCTTTAATACATAAGAAGTAAAACATATGATCTAGTACTCCATAATAAGGAGAGTCCAACCACATAATCCATCATATTTAGCCTTGCAAGAGTCTTTAATAAGTATGTAAAAATCAATAAAATCTAAGAGTCTAATCATGTAATCTGACAAAATAATGCTTCAATGATTTAAGGAGTTCTATAAGTAATTAGTTTTCTCTTTATAACATAGGAGTCCAAAATCTATAATCTACTATATTACTCCATAAATTTGGAAGTCATGCATTAGACATACTAAGATTCTTTAATCTAAATGTGTTATAAGAATATTACAAAACATGTTAGTCTATCTTAATCCTTTAGGCACCACATTAAGCATCTTTTTCTTATTAAGACTAAACCAAAAGCATAACATTCGTTAACTTAAATATAATATGGCACGCACAATAAAACCTTAGATAAAGACTAGGTCCAAACAATATATTTGAAATTATCCTTACGGTTAGTCCTATTTATTAGATTTGAAGATATCTTAAGATTTTTTTAAAAAAATTTTAATTACATATTTAAGGTGCTTAAGATTCTCTTCAAACCTTAATCACTTATTTGAGATATTTTAAGGTTTCTTAAAAACCTTAGTTTCTTATCTAAGGTACTTAAGGTTCTCTTTAAACCCCGATCACTTATTTTATATGTCTTAAAGTTTTCTCAAAATCCTAATTACATATATGAGATACCCTAAGATTCACTCAAAATCTTAATCTCCATCTAAGATATCTTAGTTCTCATTTCCTAATTAACTTATCTAGGTTACTTAGCTACATAGATTTCTCACCTAGGATTAGCCCTTATCCCTAAGTAATATCTAGGTTGCTCGCTAAATTTCTTTTCCTTATCTAAGGTTCATTTAAACTTTCAATAAAGCCCAAAACCCTCACCTTAAAACCATAAACTCTAAATGTAAACCTAATTATTTATTTATTTATAATTTGAGAATAGGTTCTCCTCCTTAAACTTCAATTTAAGTCATTACTCTCAAAGTTTGGATTTACAAAATTTTTATTAGTGACAGCCTATAATGTTAACCCAAGACATTATACTATTCGCAAAGATTTCTCTTAAGTGATTCTCAACCCCAAACTATAATTTATGGTTTCTAACCCATAGCCTAAAGCTTAAAAGGTCAACTCATGGTCTTATCCTTAATCCTAAATCATTTTCAAGGTTTAATTAAGACATATCTTCACCACCTAGCCTCTTGGCCTAGCCCTAACACCTTTCTTAAGGTTATATTCGAGTCCTTATCTTAGCCCTAATGTCCATTTATGTCTAACCCTAGAGTCTCTCTAATCCAAGGACTTCTTTAAGATTTTTCTCAATGACTCATCAAGTGCTCCAAGTTCTTGGCCCTAACCTTAAATCTTACTCTAGGATTACACATGCCATATAAAGTTATAAGCTCCTTCACATGCTAAAACCCATGACTATTTTTATTCCTTTTCATATTTACTCATAAAACTCCTTATCATAAACCTCTCTTTCTAAGGCAACCTGTGGCCTTATCCAACGTTAAACTTCAAGCATGGGTTATCCAAGAGTTTCAACCTATCTTTAAACCTGGATTTAAGGGTAATCGAGCCTCTTTACCTAATCTAAGTCAATGTTCTAAGTAAACCTAACCACCACAACCTAAATTTTGACCATGGTGAAAACCCTTCAAGCACTTATTAATATTACCTATGACACTCTTTCAATGCAAGCCTTCTTATGATGTCAAAAGTAAGACACTTAAGCATCCTACAAGGAAAACCAAGAGCTCTAAATGCCATATAAGTGATCTAAGGTCCTTAAAAGGATCTTCTCAAAGCTTATAAAACCATTAGTTGAGCATTATCACCTAGAACTACGACTTACCTGGGACTACAAGCATCTCATGACTATAAGAATTTATATTTTAAGATTCATCATTCATGACAAAAATTACAAGATTTTAAAATCATTACATATAATAATAAGGAAACGTATTACTAAACATCTTTACTAATTTTTTTTACTTTTGAAAATGAATAATTAGTATAAAAAAGTTTTAAATCATTAAATTTCTCAACTAAGGATGCATGCTCATTAACATTTTTGTGCTAAATCATCATTAGCTTTTTTGCATTCCCTAAATCAATATTATCTTATTTTTAATTTGATAAAAAACCCACATATTCATAAAGTTTCTCTTTTTATTTATTACATTTTGTACACAAAAGTTTATATTTATCATAAAGATAAAGTATTTATTTAGCCAATTCTTTTTTAGAGCAATTTACCTTCTCATTTGAATATATATTTTTTTCTTCTTTTTTAGCCATCACACAAAAAAATATTTTATTATTGCATTCTATTTCATTTGTGCTAATCTCCTTCAACTCACTTAAAATTGTTTTCAATGCCTTCTTTTTCTTCTTCTTGCACTTTTTTATTTTGTTCTTCCTAAATGATCCCTCACAAGTTATCTTTAACTCATGCCAAATTTTATAAGCTATTTTTAAACTCATAACTCTATTAAATTTAATAGTATTTAAAGCATAATATAAAATATTTTTAATCTTATCATTTAATTAAACTTTATATTTTTCTTTTTTTACTTATTTTCTTAAATAGTTTAAGTATAAAAATATCTTACGAGTTCTTAATAGAAAAATAAAAAAAGTTTATATTGGTTTTCAAATTTCTCAATCAACCAATTTTAAATAACTAGTAATCTTAATTTTCTAATAGATATAATAATCATAATTGAAGTGATTCGTGCTAAAGAAAACCCACAAGAGGGGGGGTGAATTGTGTATTTAAATTCTTATAATTTCCGAAATTAAATTTAAAAGACTTTAAGCAAAAGTAAAGAACATTGAACACACAAATTTTCAAGTGGTTCGACTCAAAACCGAGTCTACGTCCACCCCCAACTGGTGTTGGGAAAAATCACTAAATTCTCCGATTACAAGTGAGGTTTTTCTTACGGTTCACCTCGAACCTACTTGGGATTTTTATTATGGCTAATCCCAAACCTACTTGAGTTTTTACCGAGCTCAACTCAAACCCGGGGCTTTAGCACAAACGCCGGGACGCCCTTGCCCCAAAACAAAAATACGAAAAATTGGCAAATGACTTAAGAAAAAATTGGAGAAAAGAGGAGGCACACACAATCGTCGAATTAGAGGGATAGAGATTTAGAAATGATTGAAAAACCTCTAATTCCACTAGCTTTCTTGCCGCTTTGCTTCTAGAGCTCGAATGCGCCAATTTTGCTCGGATGCTTGTGTTTGAGATCTGAAAATCTTTTGAAACAATTTAGCAAAGGTTGAAAACTAAAAAATACATAATTTTTCTATATTTATAGAGCTCAGATTTGAGCTCTAAAAACACCCCCAACGGCTCCAAAAATTAATTAGCCGTTTGGGCAACGGACGGAAAGCAGCCACCGTCCGATCATGGCCCAAAAACGAACGGCGCAGATTGTTTACGCATTTTACCGTTCGGGCTTAATCCTGAGCGTTGGATCCGGGCGGACTTGATCTGAGCCATTAGATCCCGCGCGCTGAACGAACGGCGTTGATTGACCTCGCGAAACAGCCGTTCGAATTTACTCTCGCCCGTTGGATCTGGGCGGGCTTGATCTGCGCCATTGGATTGCGCGCTGAACGAACGGCACTGATTAGCCTCGCGAAACAGCCGTTAGAATTTACTCTCGCCCGTTGGATCTAGGCGGGCTTGATCTGCGCCTTTGGATCCGGCCGAAGTTATAAGGTGGGATTTTTAGTCCCACACTGCAGAAGCGAATTCAGCGCACCTCTTTATAAGGAATTTTCGCCTTTTAACGTTTGAGCCACTTTGGGGCCGGCTCCCCCCTTCCTTGACCGGGATTTCATCACCTGGTTCGGGTTGACTTAGCCAAGCATTTGTTCATTGACTGTTGACCGCGCTGCAGTTTGACCTAGCCGAGCTCCTTTGGGCGGTCTTGGCTTAGCCAGGCACTGTTCATTTGACTGTTGACCAGCTCTAGCCGAGCTCCTCTCGGCGTGCTTTGGGTCCAGACTCGGGTTAGCCTTTTCGGGTTAACCAAATTTTTATTTTTTAAATTAAATTTTTAATTTCTAAAAGACCTGGACGGGCTGTTTTGGCGCCGGGTCGACCCGCCCATTGCTACAGTACATTTTCCCGAGACTTCGGCTGTTTTAGGGTATTTTTGACGAATTTTTTTAGCCAAAAATTTGACTATAAGTGTATAAAAATAATTTTGTATTCTTATAGTATTATAAGTTAATTAAGTGGCTATGAAAAGAAATTCGTAGAAAACGATTCCAAAATAATATTAAAAAATCAAATACCCATGTCTATACATTTTGTCAAATATGCTTGGCCCAAAAATCAAAATTCAGTATTAAATAATTTTATAATATTTTTAAATGTTAATACTACTAGTGTGCCTCATAATCTCAAAGTTTGGACATATCAAATTCAAGAAAAATAAAAGGAAATTCAATTATAAAAAATCTTGCGCATGTCTCAAAATTCCTTGAAGTATGCCATGACCTCAAGGCCCTTAGAGACCATTATTTTAGACATCTAAAATACATGGCTTGATTTAATTAATTATTAACAATTTTACTTAAAATCAAGCCCAAATAAAATATACACATTTATGCTTGACTCATCAAACACAATGGTGTAACAATAATAAAGAACAATAGATTATTGAAAGATGCATTATTATTTAAACTCATTGAAGTATTAATTTGAGTCATGGATCACTTAGAGAATTTCATCTCATAAGAAGAGAATCATTCTTTGATATAATTAAAATATCATTCAACAAGAAGAGAGTGAATTATTAAGAATAAAAATTAATTTCTTAAAAAATATTTAAGAAAATTATTTTAAAGTAATTTTTAATAAACTTCAATAAATATTTAAAATTTATTTTATATAAATTTTAATTTTATATTAAAATATGTTAATTTTTTTAATAATAAATTATTATAAAAATTATGAAATAAAAAATAAACAAAAATTAAAATACACACCAATAATTTTTAGGTAGTTCAATTTAAAATCAAGCTTACATCTATATCAGATAAAAATAAGATAAAAAGATAACATAATAAATATAACATGTTTGTTAAAAGATATGTAATCTAACGTCTTATAATAATGAAACAAAAGAGACATATTATTATGACTTTATAATGAAAAAACAATTATAGTAAAAAAAGTAATTCTTTGACACAAATTCAAAATTAATAAAAAATCCTATACTTGATAAAATACTTAATAAGGTACAAGTGTTTTAGTTTGAATCAATTGAGAATAAAAAAAATTATGAATTTAGTTGATTTAAGAAGAAAGAAGAAATTAGGATTTTGATGACTTACGAACATAATGTAAGAAAGCAATGATGCTAAAGACTGAAATGTTGCGACTTAAAAATTTTTTTTAGATTTTATAAACATTATTTTAATTAATTTTATTCAAGAATTCTCTTATTTATAGATATTTTATAGCAAATAAAAGTACTTACCGATCTACCTAATTTGTCTTTACTAGTCAATAAATATTTTTATTTAAAGATTTAATATTATTTAAATATAAGTTATAATGTTTCATAAAAATGGCTAAAATAACCATTGCGTAGTAGCCATAGGATTCAAAACAATATGGATCATTGGATTGAGAAAATTATGTGATGGAATGACTAAGATTAATCTAGTTTTCTTTATAAGTTAGGATTTGATTAAAATCGTTAGATCTCAATCATGATTTGATAGATGGATTTAGAATTTACCAAACTAACCAATTTGCATTTATTAATCAATGAATATTTTTTATTTAAAAACTTAATATTACTTATATATAAGTTATAATAGTTCATAAAAATGGCTAAAATGATCATTGTGTAGTAGCCATAGGATAAAAAACAATATGAATCATTCGATCGTGAAAACCACGTGATTTAATGACTGAGATTAATCTAGTTTTCTTTATAAGTTAAGATTTGATTTGAATCATTGGAATTCAATAATGATCTGATTGTTAGATTTATATTTTACACACTAAATAAACATGGACCATGCGATCACAAAATTGCACGATCTAGCGGTTGATTGAATTAACACATTTAAACAGGCAAATGAGATGATTTTAACTTATATCATTAAGATTTTAAAAAACAATTATGGAATTGAACTAATGAGAACATGATATTAACTATATACAATGAATGAGGAGGAATGTGAAAAGGCATAAGATGTATGGTAAGGATTAAACAAATGCTCTAGTTATAATGAAGAGGGTTCATAATTTTCTTTTTTTTAAAAACTTTTAATTTTGTAATTTGTAACATTAGCCTCTTCTCTTTTAAATTAATTTTTATTCATATTATTGTTAATCCCAAAATAGATTATAGACCTTCTAATTGCTAATTGTGTTTTCTAAAGATGATTTAAATAGGCATTCTATTTTGGAGATTTTATTCATATTAGTACATTAGCTATATTTTATCAAGAGAAAGAAAATAGAACTAGAATTATCCTAATGATCTAGATATATAACTAATGCTATTTGTCTCAAAATGATTTATTGCATATGTTTGAGAAAGGTCCTCATAGTACGACACCAATTCATACGAAATGATCACAATAATTATATTATTACAATGTAGTTTTATTAATAATCTAAATAAATTGTACATATCTTATATTAAATCACTACAATATGATATATATATTTTTCTCTAGATAAAGGTGGTGACAAGGATATGTGATACGTGAAAGCGATATGCTTTACACCTTACTTCCAGGTCCCATGCTTACACCTCTTATGATTATCATGAATAGGACTGAGGTTGGCTCTACTTTATAATTGTGCTATGTAAGCCTCCTAATGCCTTAAAGAAAGTGATGATTTTTGTTTTTGAGGTGATCACCCCACATCCTTTCCATGCACCATGATAATGGCAGTGCTCCAAAACACTGGGGCCACCCAGTAATGGTCACTATGGTAGGGCCGTATCCCCAAATCCCCACTGGGAGGATGGCCATTTTCTCAGGACAAGTTATCACCAAAAAGAGGGTCTGTCATGCTAAGGCCAAATCTTCTATGATCATACAATAACTAAGTTATTTAGACTTTAACTATTGATTACATTTATACAATAAAGACATCATAGTCGTACAATAGTATTGTGACTATTTTTATTCTAAGTATTTTGTACTTAATAATGAAGATAAATAATTTTCATAAGATTAATGTATGAACCATTCTTGTACATTAATAAAAATAACATCATATGATATATATATATAGTATTTGTAGAACACGAGTGTATTACTATTGTAAGTATTAATATTATCTGTGAGTTTGACCTAACGTTTAGCTATGATACAACATTTTGTACTATATATTGTACAATTTATAAATATATAAAGTGGAGCTTGGCAATTATGTAAGATCTATAGAGTGGAGAACTAGCTACAGTAGTTAAATACCACATCATATTAGTATAATATATCAATTATATATATGTGATCAATACTAAGCTTATACATAAGACAAACCTTGAGAGAAAATAAGTTATATATTCATACAAAAAAAGCTTGATACCTATATAAAGCTAGTTAAAACTTAACTTTAAGAGAATAAATCACACATGTACAAGGATGATATGTACAATTAAGATAGCCTTAACAGTCACATCTATATGATAAAACCATTATACCTATATAATGTTATGATAACATCAAACTTTAATTACAACTTTAAACTAAAATTTTGATTATATTATTATAATATAAGACACCTCTCTCTTCCATATTTTATCAATTTTTTCCTTGTCAACCCAAACATGAGATTATTTTTCCCTATCAACATCTCTTAATTAGATAAAAAAACTTATCTTAAACCCATAACTTCCTTTAATTAAACTTAAACTTTAATATTTTATTAGATATTTTATTAAAACCACAAAACCTAACCATATCTTTTTCAAAAACTATCTCTACAACTATAAATTTTAAGAAAATCCTCTTTGCCTAATCCAAACTTAAAAAAATTTAAACCTATCTTAAATTCTACCAAGGACATTCATTTCTTTTGAATCCCATGATAAAAACTTTTGAGGATTTATTTTTTCATCAAATCTTAATTTTTTATTATAGGTATACTTATTTGTTAAGATCTATAAACTTCTCTAAAATCTCTCAAAATCTTTTATAACCTTCCCAACCAAGAGACTCTTAAGATCTTTTTCTCAAAGAAACTCACTTTTTCTTTATAACCTTGAGCTAAAACACCACTTTTTTTATTGGGCATATCTCTCCATTATAAAATTCTTAGGTTCTACCATTGATTCAAACATTGCCGCCCTCCATCACTTAAATATGAAAATAATTTGGTCTTTTGTCATTTTATTAAACAATATAGCTATCATTCATGTTTGATCAGATATGCTTGCTTAGTTAAAAAAAAAAGAAAATTTTCTTAAGCTTAGCTTTAAATTGATCCAAAATAATTACATTTAATTTAACTTGTATTTAACATCATGTCCAAAATCAATTAGACCTCAAAAATAACTAGAAAGCATCTTAACATATAATAAAAATACACTTTATATTCCCAATATATTTTACATATATGTGAAGAATATCTAAATTCATAAATACTTCAATGTATCTAATCATAAATAACACTACAAAAGTAATACAAACAAATATATTTAAGATGATCATGTATTCTTAAAATATAAAAAAGACAAAAATATCTATGAAAATATATGATATTAAAGACTATTGATGTTTTTTATAAGGATCTCAATGAGTGACAGAGAACTACACCCATAATATTATTTAATGTCTCGACCAATTTATTATAGGTATTAATATTTATTTTCATTAATGAGGTTAGTTTTACTATAGAGCCATCACACAATATTATTCTCATGTTCAAATATTGGTATTATTAAACTTTTTCACATGATAGAACAGAGTAAACCGACTCCAATTAATTAAACTTTAGAATAACCTCACATTATTTGTCTTAAGCACAATCCCAATTAAGGCGAATCTTTTTGGGCAAAAATCTTTTCAGCAGTGTTTTATTAAGCCGCGTAATCCTTATAAAGAAAGGCTAACTTGTATTTCCCTTCCGGCGTGGAGCAGAGCGGCAGGATTTTTCAGGACTGCTTGGCCTCGCACGATAGAGAGAGAAATAGATGGATCTAAGCTTGGTTCCCTACATCCAATCACTGGAGACGGAGAAAACCCGCACCACGGCAGCCGCCAAGTACCGCGAGTGCCTGCGCAACCACGCCGCTGCGATGGGCGGTCAGGCCTATGACGGATGCGGCGAGTTCATGGCCAGCGAGGAGGACCCACTAAGGTGCGCGGCGTGTGGCTGCCACCGCAACTTCCACCGCCGGGAGGGATTCTCCAGTCACCAGCTGCTTGGCCTAAATATTGGCAAGCCTGCAATGGTTCCTTCCCCGACTCCGGTCTCCTTCTTCTCTCCGCCGCCACTCCCCTTCCACCAGATCCCACCGCCGGAGACAGGTAGAGGAGGTTCGGAGACGCCGCCTAGGCGAGACGAGGGCATGATGCGGAAAAGGTACCGCACGAAGTTCACCGCAGAGCAGAAGCAGAAGATGAAGATCTTCGCCGAAAAGCTCGGATGGCGGATGCAGAAGCACGACGAAGAAGCCTTGGAGGAATTCTGCGTCGAGATCGGTGTCAAGCGCCATGTCCTTAAGGTGTGGATGCACAACCATAAGAACAATTTCTAATCTTCCGCCGTGTCTTCCAGCCGCATCGCGGTACTGACCCGCGGATGATTTGCTTCTAATTCGATCTCACCTACCAGTAATTCGATTCAAAGCTGGAATAATTTTCCTATGCAATTTAGTAACTTGGGAAAACTCATTTCCAACCTTGATCTACCTCCTACTTCATCTCAAGCTAATATTCTGAGATGCAACCTTCGCTGCAACTCACTACTACTGTCTCGTGTCGAGGTTGTGAATGCTGAACGGAATTTTGTTTTAATTAATAATATTATATATATATATATATTGCAATATTTATAATTGTGTTTTAGTGTATCAGATCTTATAGATTACTATGTTCAAATAATAAAAAAAGAAAGGGAGGCAGTTTTAGTAATTAAAAGTGTATTTTTGGGATTTGTGCCGTGTTGGAATTGCTTCGCCATTTTTGCGCCCCACAGAGAGGACTATGACGTTTGTAAGTTGTGAGTTGGTAAACGGGAACAGTATGTGACGGGATTCCGTTTTCCTGATGGGATGATACGCATGATGTAGGACGACGCGCTCATTTTTTTTCGACCATTCCTTTTTTTTTGTGTCGGAGGAAATGGCACTGCTACTTGCTAGATAAAGAGATCACGTTAGATTCGAGAAATTCAGTTAAGGCTATTGTTTGCTCATTTGTTTGTTTGTTTGTTTGGGCAATACTTGTCCAACGAATTGAGACGAAAATTTAAAGAAATTAATTTAAGTAAAAACACGAGATCAAATTATAAAAACATTTTATAATTTATAAATAGAATGTAAAATTAAAAATAAGATTTTTTAATAGTTTAAGATTAAGATAAAAAGTGAATTTAATAATTGTCAATAAATATTTTTATTTTTTAACTTTAAAAAAAAATTTAAGTGGAATTTTGTATTAATAACTAGAGGAGATTTCTCGAAAAAAACTACATATGAATATGGTTTCAATGAATTTTAATTAAAATTTGAAAAATTTATTTCGTTTTGGTTTGGACAATGTCGGAGCTCTGATTTGAGATCATGATAGTCTTTTTTTTTGTTGTCATAAACATTCGTTTATATGGATTTTTTGTTAGTACTACAAATTCTCAAATTGCATGGTTGTTAAATGCATTCTCATTGTGTTGGTCAAATGCTATTGCTATAGTCCTTTGATAAGGACTTGACTTCTACTTATCTTTGATAATAGACATACTTTGAGTGAACATAACAACATGTCCCATTTCCTAGACTTGATTCGTGATTGGGGTGATGCTTATTATTATTCATATTTTTGTCTCTGATAATTTTTTAGTTGGCCAACTTTGTTATTAACTTGTCTTACATCTGTGAAGGTGCTTAACGTGGATTAGTAGAGTGTTTATCTTATAAGATTTTGTTATGTTCAAAGCTAAAGATTTATGTATTGTTCAGACATTGTTTGATCTCTAAAAAAAGAATAAATTTTAATTATGTTGATTTAAATTTTAAAAATTTAGGACTTAAAAAAGAAGTTTCATAGAGTTTCTGAAACACATTAAAAAAAGAGTGATTTATGTGATTTGAAAGGTACATTTTTTATCATTATTTTGTAAAATGAGGTTTTACATAAAGTTTTTTAAGAAAAATCTTTTTAAATGTGTGCAAAATAAGCCCAAAGTTTACATCAGATGACAACTTTTTTTATCAAGAGTTTATAAAAAGATGCATTGAGAAGATATTTAAAGAGATTAAAAAAAATCGTTTTTTCAATATTTTTTTATCTTAAAAATTAAATTATACTAAAACTCTCATCAAATAAATCATAATTCACAATAAAAAGATTTTAAAACTATTGCTTTAAAATATAAACTAAAAAAATGTGATTTAATAATTTGTTTTAAAAACGATATCCTTTTTAATCATTGCAGTTTTTATTTAAATAATATAATATAAACTAATAAACATTTTCGAAAAGATCAAATTATTTTGTTGAAAAACGATGGACCACATTACGTTACTCAAAAGTGACATCGATAATTTCTCAAACAGGTTGTCAGCCTCATTACTAAAGGAAAATTTGATTCTCTTTTCAACATCATTTGAAAAGTATTTTCCAAATTTTTCCCAGATTCAAAAAATAACTAAGTTTTGGAAAACAATTTTCACATTTTTTTTTTCTGTTTTAAGCAAAACTCGTTTTTTTTTTAAATTCACGAATTCTTTTTTTTTTTTTTTCTAAAAATCCTTCTTTATTTTCAACATAGGTTCATAAACATGGCTATTATCATAATATTAATTCTGTTAAAAAAAATTGGGGACTAACGTGAAAATTATGTAAATAATTGGATTTTAACGATTTTGAGGTTGCACCTTGGTGATGACAACTCATTGATGCCAATGGATGTTGACCCCATTCGCAATGGAGAAACATCACTGTTTGTACACCACATCAAATGCTTTGAAAAAGAAAGCTTGGGGAATATTTAGACAAGCATTATTAAGATATTATTAATATTTAAATAATAAGATTATCCAAATATCAATGTTATCTAAAACTAATCAATATTCTTTATCATTTAGCTTAAAGTTTTATATGTAGAATTTATTCTTATTTTTAATATTTAAGTGAGCAACATCTAACAGTCAATAATATTCAAGCGATATTTAGATGTAATTTTTAATAATAAAATTATAATATCTAATAATATTATTTAAAGCTAATCGAATAAACACTCAAAATTATCAAATAATATTGCATTACATGGTTATGCCATTAAATCAAAATTCCCCTAAAAGATAAAGATAAGTTTTTTTTTACAATTTTTCACATTAACTATACAAATCTTGTTACGATTTTATTTTAAACTATCATAATGTTCATGCATTTTAAGATATCTAAAAAACATGAAGAATTCAAGATAAGTTATTAATCTTATTATCCTAAGTGGGTTCGAGTATGGTTTTGATTATAACAATTCAACTAATAAGAATCTAATGACTACACATGCATTTGTGTATGATTTCATTAGATAAATAGTTATTGAAAATATATGGAATGAAACTACTTTGGAACTATGTAATTTTTATATGGTTATGTCATTAAATCAAAATTCCCCTAAAAGATAAAAATAAGTTTTTTTTTACAATTTTTCACATTAACTATACAAATCTTGTTACGATTGTTTAGAATGATAATGTTAAGTTTTATTTTAAACTATCATAATGTTCATGCATTTTAAGATATGTAAAAAATATGAAGAATTCAAGATAATTTATTAATCTCATTAGCCTTAGTGGGCTCATGTATGATTTTGATTATAACAATTCAATTAATAAGAAACTAATGACTACACATGTATTTGTGTATGATTTCATTAGATAAATAATTATTGAAAATATATGGAATGAAACTACTTTGAATATTATTCTTTATTATAATTAATGCTTATAACATTTTTGTTTAATATTCAATAAAATAATTTTTTGGCATGATAAAAATTATATAATTCTAATAGGGAAGAATAAAAATAATTATCATTAAAATTAATACTTATTAATATATTACAAATATTAATAATTAGTGAATAAGACCATTGTAATAATAATCAACAATATTATCATAATTAATTATTTTTAATAAATATTTAATTAAGTTCATAATAATATTTATGAAATCATTTATTTGATTATTATTATTATTAACAATTATTTGTCATACATAATATTTTTTTTGTTAATAATAAGAAGAATAATTAATAAAATAGTGATAATTATTATTAGAATTATTTTTTTAAATTACTTATAAAAGTGATAATACTTGTGGTCAATAATTATTAGGTAAAGAAAAATGATAATTATATTATTAGACATTATTAATTATAATTATAAGTAATTAATAACTATTTGTATATGCTAATGATAACAATAATTAGCTATTTTTACATTATTTGGTATAATCAATAAAAATTAAAAATATATGTAATTAGTAGTTCTTTCAAAAGATTAAACAAGAGTTGTTTATAATATTAAAAACACTAATAAATATTATATTATTTATTTACTATTCACAATAATAATATTAAATATTTAATAAATTATTGGACAAATTAATTAATTTTTTCAATGTAATTAGCTATAATTCTTAGAAGAATAAGAAAAAAATTATTGCAATTATTATTATATTAATAGTTCAAAGTAATAAGAACTATCTAATTGTAATCTATTAAATAATAATTCATGATATGAGAAAGTATTTAAATGTAATCTATTAGTTATTAATAAATTTTAATAATTATCAAGCAGTATAGAAATACTAATGTTTTTCTAAATTATTCTTATGTTAATACCATTATTTTATATGATTATTAACTTATTCATATTATTGTTATTTTTTCTTTTTTTTCATTTTATTTTGAATTTTATAATATATTAAATATCAATTATATAAATATAATTTATAAAATAATTTTCAAGAAATATAATTCATAATATTTATTTTATAATTGTCAATTTCGTTATAATAATAAAAATGTTATTTATTATATTAATAATTATTATGGGAAATTATGCTATTATTCAAAATATTTTGAAATAATTAATTAATATAATAATTACATAAGAATAGTTATTATATATTATCAAATTATAATCGTACTTGCTATTTTTAAATTTATAGTAATTAGATTAATAGTTTTTTTGAAATGAATAGTTATTAAATTTTTATTTATTAAAATAATTAAATACTAACTAATTCATGAATGTAAATAATAAGTTATAATTATAATCACATTAAGTATTATAGATAATATTATTAATTAATAATTGTCGTGTCAATTAATTAATATGTTTATGATTAATATTAAAATTTATACAAAATTTATTAATTATTGTTATCTTAAATAATTAAAATAAAAAGGATAAAAATAATAAAAAAAATTATTATTATTATTATTATTATTATTATAAAAGATAGTGAAAAAAAAGAAAAAAATGATGTGATAATAATAAGGATAAAAATTATTTTGTTACTATATCTATTATTCTAACAATAGTTTTTTAAATATGAATAAAAATAATGATAATTATAATAATTATCAATCATTACCATTGTGAATATTATTATGTATAGTTATTATCATTATATTTTATAATAATAATATCAATTAGAATTTTAAGAATGAAAGATAAATAAGAATTGTTATTATAATATTAACCATCTTATTATAATAATAATTTTTTAAAATTATTTTAATTCTTTTTTCTTCTTATTCTTCTTTTTATGTTTTTATTATTTTTTTTTCTATATTTTTTTTCTTCTTTTATTCTTATTAGAGAAGTTATTATTCTTCTTTACAAAGAATAATGTTTATTATTTTTCTTCTTCTTATAATAAGACTTGTTCATATTTGTAACCTTTTTTGTTTATTATGATTTATTAATTTTTAAGTAGTTTAAAAGAGTATTCTTTTCCCTATTCTTTTTGATCATTTTGTTCATCTTTGATTTTTTTTCATCATTATTATTTTCCTCTTCCTCCTCTATTGCATCTTATTTAATTAGATTGAGAGTATAAATGATGGGCCTAACATATTAAATAAACTAATAAATTTACATACAAATCTCAAATAACAAAAACAACATTTTAACTATGAGTATGATATGGATTCAATGAAACAACTTTATAATCTTTTATTTTATGAACCTAGTTGTATTTTAGTCCTTACTATTTCATCTAAATATCACATATTGTTTAGTAACATTTATTCATCTCGTTTAATTATTTTGTAATATTACTTATATAAGTGAAAGAAATAGCAATTATGAATTATATTTTATATAAATTGTAAACATCTTATTATAGCTATTATAATGAATATATTATCAAATATATAACTTTTTCAGTTTATATCTTTATTTTATTGTTCATTTAGCAAGTCAAGCCCAACCCAAAATATATATCTCTCTATTGTATGCATATACTTTGTTTGTATACTTCATTTTTTGTGGACATCTTAAGGCACTTGTTTTTCAAGTTGTTACTTTCCAACTGGATTGTAGCTTCATTTTTTATCATAAAAATTATTTCAAATAAATTGATTATCTCCTTCACAAATAATAACTAATTGAAACATTTTACTACTACAAACAATCATTTAAATTATTCTAGCATATTCATAAAACTATATTATGACATCATTTTAGCAACTCATTACCAATTTTTAAATGCTTTTTCTAGATAATATTTTTTAACTTTTTACAATATTTTTTTTTTTTTAAAAAAGGCTTCTGTATTAGTAGAATTCACGGGAAAACTATCCAAGCTTCATTTCCTCTCCCGCTTGAAGTCACGGCACTTCCTAGATTAAAATCGGCACTTCCTAGATTAAAATCTACCGCGCACCGGTCCCTTTTTCTTCATCTGCAGAGATGCTCCTCCATGAGCCAGCTCAAGCAAATTCATGCCCAGCTCGCAGTCCACGGTCTTCTCTCCGACACCCTCACATTTTCCGGCCTCATTTCCTTCTGTTCCCTCAACCCCAACGGAGATCTCCACTACGCCCGCCAACTCTTCGACGGCTTTACCGCCCCCAATCGCTTCATGTACAACACCTTAATCAGAGCCTATTCAAACAGCAAGGAGACGAAGGAGACGCTGGAGACTACTGTTATACTCATCCGCCGGATGATGGCAGAAGGCTTGCCACCCAACAACTTCACCTTTCCCTTTGTTCTAAAAACTTTTGCCGAGGCTTTGGCCTTCTTGGAGGCTGTCCTAGTTCACTCGATGATAATCAAAACAGGATATGGGTCACAGGTCTTCGTTATGAATGCGCTCCTACACGTTTATGTGGTTTGTGGGCGGATCATTTCTGCACATAAGGTGTTTGATGAAATTCCTATTAAAAGCATTGTTTCGTGGAATTCAATGATTGATGGGTATTCTCGGTTGTGTGATTGCACCAGGGCATTTAGCTTGTTTGGAGTAATGAGGCGTTTGGGTTTGGAGCCTGATGAATTCTCTCTAGCTAGCTTATTTTCAGTCTGTGCACAGTCAGGGAACGTTGAGATGGGCAGGCTCTTACATTCTTATTTGTTGATGACCTGCAATGACGAGGATTTGGTTGTGGGTAATGCTTTGATCGATATGTACGGGAAGTGTGGGGAGTTACAGTCAGCTCAGACATGCTTTGACAGAATGCTTGTGCGAAATGCAGTGTCTTGGACTTCTCTGATCTGTGCTTATGCAAAGAATGGTTTGCTCGAGTTTGCCCGGAAGTGCTTCGATCAAATGCCTGAGAGAACCATCGGAACATGGAATGCCATGATAGATTGCCATGTTTACCAAGATTGTTGTCAGGAAGCTTTGGATCTCTATGAGTGCATGCAGAGCTCAGGCATCATCCCAAATGAGGCAACTTTAGTCAGCGTTCTTTCTGCTTGCAGCCAGAGTGGAAATATGGTCATGGGCAAGAGAATTCATGATTACATAGTTCAGAATATAGCAAATCCAAGCCTCACTCTGCTGAACTCTACAGTTGACATGTATGCAAAATGCGGCCATCTCGATATTGCCCATAGTCTCTTTAGACTGATGAAAGTGAAGAATTCAGTTTCATGGAATGTGGTAATTGCTGCTTCAGCTGTTCATGGGAATGCGTGGGATGCTGTTGAACTTTTCAGAAGCATGGTTGGCCAAGGATTCTTGGTTGATAGCATCACCTTCATTGGTTTGTTGTCTGCATGTAACCATGGCGGTCTACTGGATGTTGGTCAGCATTATTTCGAAGCCATGGATGATGTTTACAACGTTGCAAAGGAAATTGAACACTATGCTTGCATGGTGGATCTCTTTGGCCGAAAAGGATACCTCTGTAGAGCTATTGAATTGCTAAGATGCATGCCAATGAAACCTGATGCTGTTATTTGGGGTGCTCTGCTTGGAGCTTGCAGGATTCAAGGTGATGTGAGGATGGGTTTGCATGTCATGAAGCAAGTACTTGAATTGGAGTACTATAGGTCTGGTCTGTATGTGCTCATGTCCAATTTGTTTTGTGAGGCTCAACGTTGGGAAGATGTGAGAAAACTTCGAAAAGTGATGAATGTGGGAAGGATAAGGAAAACTGAAGGTAGAAGTATGATAGAGATTGGTGGAAACATCCATGAATTCCTTGTTGGGGACCTCAGGCAAGAAGGCTCTAGTGCTATTTACTTGCTTTTGCATGAGCTAACCGATCATGTGATGGCCTTATCCTTCTCCAGCTCTTCTGGTTTATTGCTTCACACAGAAGAATGAAATATTGCATTCGGTGGATCATATTCGTAAGATTCTGCTCTCTTTTGATTTCTGCTTAGTTGGTAATTTAATTGCTACTGATGAAATTGCACTGGTTTCATGCCAGACTTGATTCCCTGCCGAGCCAAGTCTGTCCTGAAATCAGCTCGATATCCTAACATTTATCTCAAAATTGGCTCGGGGCTTGATTGGATAGATTTCCAGCTGGTTTGACCTAATACTAGTCAACATTGAGCCAGCTTGAAATCAATCTAGCTCAAACCCGATTTTTAAATTTACCACATGGTGCTTCATAATATTTTTTGAATTTCAATATAGTGTTCAATGTGCATAGTGTAAATGGCTTGCATGTGCATCATATATGCAAGTGGACAAGATGCATACAATGCATGCACTCCATGTGTATCGTTTATTCTATATGTACACAATTAGCATGCAAAATTTGTGCATCGTGCTTCAACTGTACATGGTGTGTAGTCAAAATAATTGTTTTTCGAGTGATATCAAACAAATTAAACTGTGGCTCAAATTCAACTCGCAGTATAATTTAGAACGATGTTTTAGCTCATGACTTAATCATTTCCATTCAAATTTAAATCGATCCAAACACAACAACAATCTTTCACCCCAACTATTTGCAACCTGCATTAGTATTTTTCCTGTGGTCAATTTTACTCTTAAAACATTTATATTAGTCATAGGAATAGATATATATTCTAAAGTTAGCCAAACCTCAAGAATTGTAAAGCATGTCACACCATTAACTGCATAACCACGCCGCACAAACCCTGCTTCCCAAAAAGATTTTTTTTTTTTTTTTTTTTTTTTTTGAACACCCAATGCTATTAAAAGAAACCCCATAGAGATTTATAAAAGGATTTATTCACGAGTCACACATGCTTGCCGCTCAGGATAAGCTTCGCAAGGGAGAGACCGATATTGAGCTGCTTCTTCGCCCCTTGGTTCCTCTTCGCCATCTCGGCGGTGGTGACCGCGCCGCACCCCGACTCGCACGACGCGACGTCCGACAGCGCCGCCTCCATCCAATTGGCGGCGTCGGCGTCGCGCTCGTCGTCGGCCGCCGCTGCGCACATGTCGAGCAGCTCGCTGGCGTCGACGTACAGCTCCATGCAGTCGTTGACGCACTGGTCTGTCACGGGGTCCGTTGCTGCGCCACTGTTGGTGACCGAGGCTGGCAACGTGGAGAGGAACGCGGCAGTGTCGGCCACTTTTTCGTCAGCCGCACGGACCGCGATGGCAGCGAGCTGGCGGAGGTCGGCTTGGGCGCTGGCCGGGTGGGAGGAAATGGAGGAGAAGCAGAGGTCTTGGTCGGGGGCGACGTTGGCGCAGGCCGCTCGGATGAGTTGTGGGCCAGGTGCAGTGGTGGTGGTGGCGGTGGAGGCGGAGGCGAGAAGGACGACGGAGAGAAGGAGGCTAAGGGCGGTGGCGGGCGCCATCGTGAGTTGTTAGTGGGTGTTGGAGGGAAAGAAGGGGCATTAATGGTGTTTATTATATGTTGGTGATTGCCATTCTTGGGAGGAGGTGGTCGCGGTGGAGAGAGTTCTGCGTGATGTTTGCAGCAGACACGAGATTGGTGGATGGAGATGTGGGGAGACCCGGTCAACTACTGGTCTTCCATAAGTGAAGCCCTCTTTAAGGTAACTGTGACAGCGCAAAATGTTGAAGGTCTAAAAATAAAGATTGTTATTAAAGCAGTGCGTTTTTTAAAATTTTTAATTAAAACCAACACGTGTTATTTGTTAATTATGTTATTGACAAAATGTTATTTACTAATATGTAATAAAAAGCAAGCAAAAAATGCTTTGCCACTGTAGCTTGATAAAATAACAGCGATCACAGTTGAAAACATATTTTAAAAATATAAATTTGAAAAAAAAAATAGTGTAAAAAAATATAAAATTTGGTTAATGAATAGTTAAAAAGGAAAAACGATTTTTACGGACGATGAATGAATGTAAGCTCTGTTATTGGCAGAATATTATTTTAATAATAAAATTTGATTTGATTTATCGCGAGCTTCGAGTTCTCATTGAGTTGAGTCGAGTCAAATCGAGGCAACTGAGGGAATAGGTTGCAAAAACATTTTGATAAAATAATCTTGAAAATACTTGAAAAATGTATATTAATAAAAATAGAGTTGGGGGAAAGTTTTCTAGTATTTTGATGTTTTTAAAGTTTAATATAAAAAATATTTGAAAAATAAATTAGCAATACGACATATAAATAAATATAGGGTAACTATGTGTGGTTCTTAAAAATAGATGAATTAAATCGTCTTGCAAATCAAATAGTTGAAAGTATTTAAAAAATTTGACAACTAAATGCTATGTTTTAGGCCATGGTTTTACCTATTTGGGGTGTTTGGCAATGCAAAATTGGACAACGAAAGAAGAAGATAGGTGAACAACAAAAAATGATTACAAAAGAATTTGTTTTATTAACTATTCTCATAGGCATTATAAACACCATTTCTTGTAAGAGCAATTGAGCATTTAATTTGTCTTTTTGTTTTTGTTCTTCTTCTTTTCCTTCTTGTCTTTAATCTTCTTCTTTTTCTTCTTCTTCTTCTCATACAACTAAGGAGTTGCTACCATTCACTACAAACCTCAATATCTTTTTCATTGCCAAGCACTTTTCTTTTGTCAAAAGCATGCAAGCTTCATCCATCATTAGACTAATAACACATTTTCCATCATTTGGTTGATCGGAACAACCAAATTAGATATTATGATATAATAAAAAAGAAATACAATTTTTGTGATAATGTTTTGAGTGTTTTTTTTTTATCACTAATTTTGCTTTAGGTTAAGTGATTGACTAAAAAGTTAAGTTTTATATGGAAAAGACAATGCCTAGATCTTTATTAGGTAACATTGTAATAGTAGTAAAGGATCACAATCTAAGAATCTAGTCTCATTAAACCTTAGAAATAACAATGTGATCGCAAATCTTTTCCATGGAGAGCCAAGCAAAAAATCATTTGGCAAGTAACGATAATGTATCACAAATAATAACAAATACTATGTTCTTGATTAATCCAAAATTAAGGATGAGTGAATTCTCTTGAACGTTAATGATACATTTTGTTGATCATAGAATCCCAACTCATCAAAATTTAAAAGTCTTGAATTTCCCTCAAAATTCTTCAATTTTTTTTTGTGATCATGCTCATAATTTTTTATAATTTACTTCTTTTTTCTAAATCTTCTACAAAAGTTTTAAAATTTCTTATAGTTGCTAAAAATTTGAAAACTCTTTTCTTAATGTGTTTTTTTATACAGAACAAATTATGTATCCAATTGATCTAAAAGATGTAATAGTGTCTAAGATATTCTTGGTAATCACTAGGCTTGTAAAGTTGACAACTAAGCATCTATGGGTACCAAATTCATGTACATGTATTTTTGTAGATAGATATATGACTAAAGGATTTATTATAAGTCAATTAAATTATCCAATAATCTATATTTAAGAGCGCAAGTAGAGCTATTTGACAAAAGTTTATCAAATGACAAATATGTGTGCTAGCATGAGCAAAACTACACTAAACACATGACAAAGCATGCAACAATGCAAAAGATGCATGACAAGGCAAGCAACTACATGTAAGACAATACTTGGGATAAAGTGCAGGCAACTGTACAATAATGCATTAGACATAATGCACAACAATAACACAAGAAGTAACTTGTGGGACATTTCCTAAGATAATGCTAGGCAACGTGGATTAGTGCAACATGAGTAAGATAGCAGCATGAACACAAGACCCACTACCATTAGCATAGGACATGCTGTAATAGGTACACTTATCGCACAAGTGAGCCATATGTGCATGGCAAGTACCCTTACCATCATCCACAAATTGTTCTACTGTCACAAACAAAATGTGTATACCATCGCACTTGAATCATCCTTACGCATGCTTGCAAAATGGCATGTGCATACAAATGTGCATCTTACCTACATAAATTCTCTACATTGGCCAATTTGAAGTCAAAATGTGTGAAACACATAAGAAATAAAAAAATTATTTTGTTATAAAATATTGTATCCAAACATTTATAAAAAAGAGAAAAAAGGGCGAATCAAAGTATTCTCAACTTTTAACAAAAACTCTTTTCCCTTTTTATTTTTCTAACTTTATTTGTCACCTTTGCATTGACTCCATTACCACACCTTTGAAGAAAACTTAATGTAGAGGGCTTGAAGCAAGACACCTCATATACAAGTCATATATTTTCATTATCAGAACACTTTGATTAGAAGTCAATGATAGGAGCAAAGGAGAAGGGAATTGAAGCATAAGCCGGGAAAGGAATCAGAAGAACGAGGATGTATCAATCGAAGTGATTACATCAACTATTCTACAATCAAACTTAGAGGCATATATAACTCTATTAACTCAACAAATATAAGTGTTAATTAAGATTGTATTAAATTCTCAATCCCCTCTTACAATAAACTAGTAACATAATCAACCAAACAAATAAAATATTTTTAACCGAAGAAACTTAGGATTTAATATTAATCAACTTGAAGATGAAGATAAGGATGACAACTCAATCTTGCTTGTTTGATGCTTAGGAATCAACAATGTTCATTGATGTTAAACTTAACATGCCTATTTATGATGTATAGTAGATGCAAAAAAAATTAAATATTTAGTTGGAGCTACTAAAAATATTTTTTCTCTATACAATTATTTACCAACTAATAAGATAACATATATAAATTAAAAATGACAATTCGTACTCTAATTTAGTAGAATGTTTATAAAGAACTAGCATAATTATTAAAGTGACATAGAACAAACTAAAAAATTAATTAAAAAAACTTCTATCCTGACATATAAGGAGAAAAGGTGAAAGAAGTGACGACTTAATACGCCAACGAGGACAAATAATGTAAGTGTATACCATTGAATTTGATGGACAAGTCATGAGTTTAAAAATACTCATCGATGAGATACAGACATTATCAAAGAACATCGCAACTCTTTATTATTCTATTGCCACTAAACAATATTCCTTATTTAAAAGTATTATGATGATGTAAAAAAAATAAGAAATGTATGATAGAATTATTAGAAAAAACATTCAAAATTATTTTCAAATAAGTTTAAAAAATACATGAAAGATAAAGTACTTATTACAATCAAGATTAAATAGACACTTAAACTACACTTCATGTTGATGAAAATCTATTTTTATGACAAGTCCAAATCAGACATCTTATGAAACACAAAAAAAGTTTCACTATTCATATTCAAGTAAAGAAATAACTTATTTGTGCTACTCCTGGCACTAAAAATGAAAAAAAATCTAATATCATAATCTCTTATAAAAATGATAAATCTATAGACACATTGAGATCCTTCTTTAAGGTGGATTTATAAAATCTCAGAGATAAGAGTTGAAAAATAATACAAGTTAAAATTTAATAATACTTGCACTGATCATAAAATCAAGGTAAATGATTATTAACGATTTATTAAGCTTAGTATTGTTTTAATTAAATCTCAAATAGTTTTGTAACATTTTGTGTTTACTAGAGCAAGGATCTTAGCATATGTAGTGAATGAAGATTGATGACTCAACTTGATAATTTAAGAGTCAAGGATCACAATCATTGTAGAGTAGCTAATCCATAAATACTATATTTCTAAATATCTATGTTTAGATATTAAAACTTTATTTTCTTTGAAATTATGAAACATACGATTATCATATTCATTCATATTTAAGTTGGCATTAAGTTGCATTTGGATTTTTAAAAATTAAGTCATTTAAAATTTTAAAATTTATAATTTTTATAATCTTATAATTTTTCAAATAAAAATATATATAATAAAATTAAAAAAAATTGGCCTAAGTACCCAACCCCTCCACCAAGCCCAAAGGGCTTGGATCAAGTGGACTTTAGCGCTGAGCACTAGCCTTGAAGAGTCACTGGCCAAGAGCCCAACTGAAACCGAGATGAGTCAGGCTCGAGAATTGGTATAAGGCACGATTCCTACAATGACTTATGTTAATTAGATCAAGGCATGGCTCCTGTACCTGACTTAAGCATAACAAGTTGAGTCAGAAATTTTAATGTTAAGTATAATGTTCATGTCAGGTTTGATCTAGTTTAATATTCTGTGTAGGTGGCTTTAGATAATGATAATCTAAGGCCATGAGGAGATAGCCAACCCCATTATGTTGTCTTTTGCATATAGTAGAAGTAATATAAATGTAAATTACTTGTGTTATTTTGCATTATTGGACTAAAAAACACGCTTCTATTTTTGTTCAAAACTGGAGTTAATCTACACTAACTGGTCCCACATTTTCATGGTCAAACTGTCTAGATCACACATGTCTTTGTGAATAGTAAACTGATCATCATCACCATCCATCTAGCTTTTGAATCTATCATTTTAGATCTTATCTCACTACAATTAGATATGGATCATTTTTTGGTGATTCTAATTTGATAGTTCTTGTTCTATCTACTTAGAATCAGATGGCCGCTACATTTTTCTTTATCTCACATCACATGTAGTGGCCAACTTTATGTAAAGCTTATTCTAGTTGTTGGAAATGTTATTTTAGAAGTTTTTTTATTTCAATTATAAATAGAGTTTATTTATCAATATTTAATTTTAATTGAATCAACTTGAAAAATTCTATAAGTGCCCAAGTGAAGTTCAAAATCAAGAGCAATGAATTTCTACGTGCTTATAGGAGCTGTAAGTTTTTTCAATTATTTATTCTACTTTTATCTACAATAATTTTCACTTCATCTTGATAACATCTACATCATTAATTATTTATACCACTCTTATTTTAAAGATTGAAAGGTGTAAATAATTTTTTATTCAAAAATTTTGTAAAGGTTTCGATTTTTTCATCTAGCCAATTTTTGTGTATTTTGTTGTCTCATAGAAGAATCAGTTTGTATTTGGTTTATCCCTATTAGCTTTAACAAAAGTGAATGGTTAATGAAAGTTTGATTAGTGATCGATGTAGATGTAAGCATGGGTTTTTGCCAAACTACCTAAAAAATACTTGTGCATTTCTCTTTTTTTTTGTACAATCTAATTTCGTTGATAATTTTTTAATAAAAATAAATTTTATTTATAAGCATAAAATTTTGTTTCTAATTTTCAAAAATCAAAATTTTTTTAAATGCACAATTCACCCCTTCTTATACATTTTATCTTGCATAATTTATAATAAGTTATATCAGAGTGAGGTTTTTATCAAAAGAAAGATATTTTTGAGACAAGATTCTCATAGCTCTTTCTTATGTTGAGGATAATGAGATCTTATTCGAGGGAGCTTCACCACATTGTCCACATTTGTTTAAAGGTGATTTTATCTTTATTGGAAATATCATATGCATTTATTTTTAGAATTTGTTAACTTGAAATTTAGGATATTGTTGAAAATACATATGGGTTTTTAACTAAGATTATTGGTGGAGAAAAAAATAAGAAAATCATTAGATGAACTCACTCCAGAGCAGAAACATATAGTTCAACTTAGTTCTCAAGCTATGAATATTTTATATTGTGATTTGGATGTCTCTAAATATAATCTCATCATGAACATAAAAATAGAAAATAAGATTTGGTGTAAACTTGAAATAATCTTTGATGGTACTTCTCAAGTTAATGAGACTAAAATCAACATGTTTATTCATAAGTAACAAATTATTCTAGATGAATACAAATGAGAGTATTAAAGATATATTTATAAGATTTATAAATATTATTAATGATTTATCTAACCTTGGTAATAAGTTTTCTTCTAATGAATATGTGAGAAAGATTCTTTGAGTTGTTCTTTAATAATATAATCCATTTGTGATAACATTGAAAGCAACAAAATATATTTCAATTATGTCACTATATGAGTTTTTAGGTGAACTTTTAACAAATAAAATTAAGCTTGAAAGAAGAAAGGATGAACTTGTGGCTAAAAAAAGAAAAAAAAGAAATAATTACCTTTATAGCTGATTCTTCTATAGAGCCAGATTTCTCAATCTCAAATAAGGTAGCTCTTATCTCAAAAGGTTTATCTAAATTATATAATAAAATAAATACTAGTAAACAATTTGGTAATAATAAAAAACAAAAAAAAGTTTGCTTCACGCAAAGAAATAATTTGTTGTGAATGTAAATTACCTAGGCATACAAGACCAAATTGTCATAACTATAAGGCAAGAATAGAGAAATTTAAGAGATAGAAGAAGAAGAAGAAAGTTATGAAAATATCTTAGGATGATTGAAATAGTTTTTTCTCTAGTGACAAAGATAAGAAGAAGATCTTAATTTGTCATATAAGAAAGGATAATATTTTGGTTACAACATCAGAAGATGAGGTATATTCTTCTTCCTCCTCTTCGTCATCTTCTTCTATGGTTGATTATAAAGAAATATATATTAATGTTTACACAAACTATAAAAGCTTAGTCTTTAAATATTTTAATTTAAAAGAAGAGCATAAAAATTATTTAAACTTATGTAAACTTTTAAATGAGTTGAATACTAATTACTTACATGATATTAAGATTAAAAGAGATGAAAAAATCTCTATTATTATTGTTATAAAAAATACATGCTTAATTATAGAATTAAAAAGACCTATAATTAAGAGATATATTAAAGATTAATTTAATTATCTAATAATCCATGTTTAAGCATGATTCAATGGAGATAATTTAGCAAAAGTGTGTCAAGTGACACACATGTGACATTAGTGCATGTGTAACTACCCATGAAGTGGCATTGCATGTGTTACAATGCGAGTACAATAGCATTTAAGATGCACAACATGACATGTAGACTCACATGAGATAGTGCACAGGTCACCCAACATGTTGATAATGCAAGGGACAGAGTGCCAGACATAGCACATACAACATGTAGGACAATGTGCATAACATCAATTAAGACAACATAGTATAGCATGCAAAACTATGCTTAAGAAATGCCAAAAGTGTAAAATAGCATAACACGTGCTAAACAACAACCTAAACTAGAACCCATTGTCATACACACAGCATGTGTTATGAAAGGTACACTTACTATACATCTGTTAACGTGCATGGTGCATACATTTAACATCTCACAAGGATCACGTGCAGTGGATACACCTACGACCATAAGCAAAATGCATACATGGTAGGTGCATAGTCAGTTTGCACCCATGCAACAAGGCATTTGCACTCAGATTTGCAATGGTGAATTTGAAGTCAAAATGTATGAAATATATGAAAATAAAGAATAAATATTTTTTAATAAAATATTGTAGCTTAACATTTATAAAATTGAGAAAGATGGGTAAAGCATGACATTTCAAATATTTGACAATGAAATTTTTCCCTTTCACTCTTTTAGTTCTTTGTTATTCTCTCGATTTCATCTTGTTATTGTAACTCTGATGTAAGGTTTATTATCAATGGCTTAGAGCAAGATGTCTTGTAAATAGATTAATATAGTTGTAATTGTGTACATGTACAAGTGTCATACTATTGGTTGTTTCATGATAAATAGAATCATGTTGATTATGAAAAATCAAAATCTAGATAAGCATTATATTAATTTTGTGTGAAATCTAGATATATATTTTACCTATTATAGCTCATCCCAATTGGAATCACAACTTTTTGGATTTTTTTATAAGCCTAAGGTTTCACCTAAATCATGATTGTTTTTTGAGAGATCTAAGATTTCACCTGAATCATCCTAAACAATTCTTAGACCATGTAAACCTATTTGGCCAATGAAAAGATAAATGGTTTCTCTCTATAAATAGTTGGATAAGTGAACATGTTCTACTTGGAGGGTTTAAGTTAATTACCTTAGAAGATTAGCAAACTATGTTGATGGTTGCACCAAATCATCGCCAGCATTCCAAATATTTTCTTATGCCATTTTTACCTTTTCTTCCACCTTAATCCATGTATAAGTTGTTATGTCATGTAAGAAAGATTCTTGGCAATGGAGTTCTAATGAGGTTTCAGTGTGTTTTATCCATGAAAATGAATGTTTACCTTGATGTATTCATTCAACATGTCTCTTACTAGATTCAGTATTGGTGTGATGCCTCCTTGTATCCATCATGGTTGCATGGGCTAGACTTTCATAATTTGTAGTGGGTCGTGTTGGTACCATCTCATTATCCTACTTCTGACCACCAATTCCTTCTCCACACCATCTCCAAACTCTCTTTATCAACTCCTACACACTTTATCTTCAAGAGGCTCTTTTAAAAAATAAAAAAAATAATTTTATTTTTCTTTTGTTGCATTTTTTTCTTTGTTAAGTTTAGTTTCATGCTTAATGGGTTCATAGTTTTCTTCCTTTATTTTTGAGTGAACCCTTTTGAAGCTTACCACATTGTGTGATCGCTTTAATTTAGAGTCAGTTATTGTATTGATAATATGATTGAACTACTATAAACAATCCATTTCATTTGTTGACTTTTAGCTTCAATTTGAGTGTGCAAATATTACAAATATTGATGATTTGTGTAATATCATCTTTTTTTTTCTTGAAACACTATGCCTCCATTTTCTAATCATCTCATGTAATACAAATAACTCTTTATCATAATTTAATAATTCTTTTTTATTCTTTGTAAAAATTCATCTTTATATGTGAAGGACTTTCCTACTTGCATTAAGACAAGTCTAATAACATAACCCAAGACATTCAATTATATCATAAAGACTGTTAAAGGTTTAAAAAAAGTCAAAACTAATAATATACAAATAATCTCTTTTAAACTTTTTAAATGTTATCCTTCGCTCACTCAATTTTTGCGCCTTATCAAGATAAAGAATGCAATGATATTTTTGGCTCAAAGAATCCTTTTATGATTTTTCTTAAATGCTAACATGTATTAATAAAACTCTTATCAATATTCTTGAACAACTATTATTTTTATATTTTAATCTTCAATTTCACAAAACTCAAATACTATAGATTTTTTCTCCTTGATAACCCCACCTATTTTTTTTAATGGAATGAGTAACAAAATGTATTTTTGACTTACATATAAATAAGATTATGTGTGCACACACACACACACACACACAGATATATATATATATTTATGTATGCTCAAGTTATAGCAAATTTTAACTTGTGTTATTTTTAAACTTGATATTTGAATTCTTTTTTATCTATTTTTATAAACATTATGTAGGATAGAGTGATGTAATTTGATTAACCTTTTTATGAGGCTTTTAGAAAATAAATTCTTCTAATCTAGAATTAATCTAAATTTAAACAGTATGTAATTTTTTCCTTTCTTTTATTTATTCAAGCGAGAATTGAGTGTTGGATTTAAATATCACTTTCAAATATTAACCATTGTCTACCTATTAAATTATCTTAAGGGCCTATTTAGAATCCCAACAATCATCACCTTTATCTTTTTAATCCTCTTTAAACTTTTCTAAAAAGGAGAAGCTTCTAATATTTGTCTTAGACATGGATTTTATTTTCAAAATAATCACAATAGTTAAATCATCAAACTCATTAAGGATAACATAGCAAATGTTGTGACAATCATACTTCTTGAGGAGTTTTTTTTCTCCACCTTTCTTAAGTTGGTATTTGTCTTTCCAAGGGAGTATTTTACTAATTTAACTTTTCAAATCTAATTATTTTTATTGATGATCATAACAAAGATACTGATGAGCCATAATTTGAATAAGAAAGAAGATGAGTTCAATTACAATTAGATGCTATAGCACTTCAATACACTTTATATCAATGTTTATAATTCATTTAATAGAATCCACAGAGTTTTACTTTTCTTTGAAACATTATGTATACTCTTGGATAATTTCTTCTAATCAATGATCAGAGTTATGTCATTTTTTCAATACTCTTCAAGATAATTCATTGGATGTAATCCTCTTTAATGAATTTTTGAAATGACTTTAAGAAATATTACCTACTAATATAGATCTTAGGTGGAATGTTATACCATACAAGAACACAATGCATCAACTTAAGAGTAGTAAATCTAGTTTTGTGGCATCAATAGTTGCATCTTATGAAGTAATTTCATGTTAAGTATTTCAATTAGAAAACATGCATAACAAAACTATCATTGTTACCCATTATTATATATTGATAGAACATCTAAATGTTCAAAATTTGTGATTTATAAATATTAATATTGAGAAACAAAAGTATCACGTTTAATAAAATTGTCAAAAAAAAATAATTAAATCAAATTCTAAAATTTCCTAAATGATATTATTATATATGTCATAATAATATATTTCTTAATATTCTTATTCACAAAATCATTCAAAATTAATTTAGCATGAAAAAATAGTCGTTAAAACGTAATAATCATTATAGTCCTTAAAAAATTTACCATCACGAAGCGAGGCGAAAACCTTCGCCGGTTCTCCCGGTGTCATTTGTACTCCTCGGCTTCCAGCTCCTTTCGTGTCGTCTTCTCCAATCCGATTGCTCCCCAAGTGTTGACGGTGATTCAGATCTCGCCGTCGCCATGAATTCTTTCTCCGGATCCGGCTCTCAGCGCAACCCCTCCGCTTCCTCCACCCCCGTCTCCTTCGACTCCTACCAGTTCGACTTCGGCATCGAATCCCGCAGCTCCTCATCAGCTCGGCCCCTGAAAGACCAAAAGCTTAACTCAAACGCTGCGTCCTCCAATCCACGCTTTTCTTCCTCCTCAAGATCCACCGCACCTTCATCTGCTGCCTCATCTTGGAGTACGTCGCCAGCGACGAAGCCGTCTTGGACACACCAATCCGCATCTTCTGCCGGATCCGGCCTACCCAATCCACCTCCATCCATGATTGGCGACATCTTTGGCCGTAGCTGGTCCTCCACCGTCCCCGCCCCCGCCCCCGCTGCTTCGTCCCATCTCGGCATCCCTAGCAACAACCCCAACCTCTTCAGCGATCTCGTCGGATCAGCCATCAGGCATGGCCGGCCCTCCCAAAACATTCCTCTAAAGTCCACCCCGCCAAATAACTCCTTTTCAATGACCGGCCTCTCGGATTCGCTTCCCAAAACCAGCAAGTCAACCTCCTCGGCAAGTAACCCTAGTATTGATGCTACAGGGAGCTTTTCCTCCTTTAACCACTCTATCGGTAAGACTGCTGGTACTGCTTCAGTTGCGTCAATGAAATCTATGGGCGGTACAACGTTGAACCCTAAATCAGAAGATCCGTTTGGTTCCTTGATGGGTTCTGTATCAAAGCCATCCTCCTCCAATGTGTCGATATCGGCAGGAAAATCCTCCATTAACAACAAAGGAAGCAGTGACGATCCTTTTGGAGCTTTCCAAAATTCCCCCTCGATTCAAAAGCCACAACAGAGTAGCAACAATAATGAGTACTTTGGGGGATTCCAGAGTGTAAAAATGAATGATTTTGGTATTCCAGTGTCTTCTCTTCGGCCACAACAGAAGCCAACACAGGGTGGTGTGGGAGTTGATCCTTTAGACATGTTGTTCCCCTCTTCGACTTCGTCAACCAATGCTGCTGGGACTTCATCAGGAGATCAACCCATCCCCGAGATGAATGATTGGGATGTGGGTGCAGAATTTGGAGGACATGAAACTGGTGGCACGACAACTGAACTTGAAGGACTCCCCCCTCCTCCTGCTGGAGTCACTGTAATGTTAGCCAAGACTAAAGGTTTGGATAGCTATAAACAGGGACAGTTTGCCGATGCAATAAAATGGCTCTCTTGGACAGTTATGCTTTTAGAGAAATTGGGCGACGATTCTTCTTCCAACGAGGTTCTGACTTGCAGAGCTTCATGCTATAAAGAAGTCGGTGAATACAAGAAAGCCATTGCTGATTGCACAAAGGTATGAATGCAAATGTTTCTATTTTTAATCCCATTTTAGGTACTTTTCAGTAATGAAATCGCAATTAGCCTATGCTCAGGCTTATAAATTCTTCTATGTTTGTGAATTCTCCATTCTATTGCATCATTTGCAATTGGGCATAATGATGAGGATTTTGTTTGAAGATAAAAGATGTTTAGAAGCTTAGGTCAAATTTTAACTCAAATTGAGGTAATTGGCCTAAACTATGTGCTAAAAATTTGGATTATAGCATATAGCATACCATTTGTGAGCTATTATCATTTCAACTCAAAACAACTTAAAATCAAATCATGTGTGTGTATGCATGCTTTCATATGTATATACATGTGTGTGTTTTGTGTAGGTGTATATTTGTGTATGCATGTGTAGATATATTTATGTATACATACATGTATAACATATTTACATTCATTCTTGATGTATGTGTATATACATATATATACATATATATACATACATATATACTTAAATATATACATACATATACATATATACGCATATATATATATACACATATATATATATATGTATGTATGTATGTATAAATGATTGCATTTATGAGAGCATAGTGTCACATATTAACTCATTTGATTTTAATGAATTTGTATGTTTAAGTATGAATAAGAATTTGATTAAAAAATTAAAAATTAATAATAATTTGGATTTTTTTTTATTTAAATCAAGTTTGAACCAGTAACCAATGAGTCAGATTTAATAACTCAAATCAGCATCAGTTCAAACTCTTGCAATCAAATTATCAAATGGTTTGATATAATTGAATCACATCAAACATCCTCAAGCCAAGATAGATCGGCTTGAGATTGCATTATTAACAACATTGGAGTAGGTCAGGGTAACTAAAGTTATTCAAAGTGAATAGCCAAACAATCTCTTATGGGAATACCCCTCCCTGGGTGGTTCCATTCAGTGAGGCAAGGGTTGATGGTTCATCAGCATGAAAGATGCAGTTCCATGATCTCTACTTGAACCAAACCCCATTTAACCTTGATTTATTAGCAAAATAAAAATCAAGATGAATTAAAATCATCATGAGTTAGCAGCTAAGTGGAAATCTGAACTAAACGTCCTTGCTTTTGCTGGAAATAAACTATGTTATTTCAATTTAGCATTCCCTCGTTCTATATAACATTTAAGAGATTTTTTTGTTTTACAGATCTTAGAATATGATAGCACCAATGTGTCCGTCCTATTGCAACGTGCACTTCTGTATGAGAGTTCTGAAAAGTATAGGCTTGGAGCTGAAGATTTGAGGACGGTTCTGAAACTTGACCCTGGCAACAGACTTGCAAAGAGTACCATCCATCGGCTGAATAAGTTCGCAGACTAACTGACCCATTCACGATATGTCTCATTGTTGCACCTCTTTTGGTATGCTTACATATAGAATAAGCTCCAGCAATTGAATTACTTTTCTATTTGGTTCAAAAAGAGTAGAATAACTGAATATCTGCTTGTTTGTATTGTTCTTTTACAAACCAGGGTCATACAACTATATGGTAATGTCTTTATGTTCTCATTATCTGAAGGTTGCTGTTTTATTGGTTTTAAACTATTTCAGTTTCCCATTTTATGGCATTGCATTAAATTAGAAATAGTTATAGAAAAACTTAAGTGTCATGGATGAACCCATTGTTCTTTCTTCATGTCTTTAATGAGCGGATGTGATTCTTTAAAAAGACCATTTCTGTTCTAAGCTATGTTGATCTTAAGACAATTGTGTTTGTGTTATGACATCCTCAATTAAAATGAGATCACAGAGGGTGAATTGGAGAGGATTAAAACTAACCATTAATCTATCTTACACAATTTGTAGAAGCATTTTTGACCCATTGACTGTTAAATTTGTTCACATTGAATCTTTGGGAAAGTTTTAGCCTATCACCGTTAATCTTTTGCATTGTTTTATATGCCTTTCAACTAAGGCAAGTAATGAGAAACTTTTTTGTATCCAGCTTCCAACAACATATATCCAACAATCAAAGCCAACTTTTATTGATCAATTTTAACATCCAACAAACAAAAATTCGCCAAAATATATTTTATTTTGTACATTTGAATCCTTCGGCCATATAAGAAAACTTTCCTTCCCTTTGAAGGAACATATACGGTTTTGTGTGTGTGTGTGGCACAGCAAGTGCATGTCCAAAATGCTTGACAACTTCTCTGGCATTCTTAGTAACCCCACAAAAAGAACATGTGATAGCAATCCAAATGACAAGTTAATTATCATTCATAATATGTAAAAAATTCGTTGGGTAAAATCTAACAGGAGTCTACTTTGAAGAGACCAAAAGAAAATTTTATCATTCATAATACTATTAAAAAAAATGTTAGAATTCTAACCCAAAAGAAGAATGTCTTTCAGTTTCTTGAACAATCAAAAGATGTATGCCCAGAGATGGTATCAAAGAGATGAAAAAACAGAAGTAACTCAGAACAAAACATAGATAGAACAGAAAGAGCTGTTTAGGAAGAAATGAAGCTAAAAACAAAGACAAAAAAATGGAACCTATAAGTGAAAAACTAGCTCAGAAACATAACAAGCTCTCCGACCTTTCTTAAAAATGGAAGGTCTCACTGAGCTTGGATTATAAAGTATCATCATTGCTACAGTAATTATACAAACAACTTTAACTCTATCCGAAGTTTCGGCCTGTTTTCAATCTAACGGGCATATATTTTAAAAAATTTTAGTTATTTTAATTAAACAAATCCAATTCCAAATTATGCAATTTATATATTATTTCTTTAGTATTAATATTAAAAGATGCATTAAATAAAGAAATAAAATTAGTCATCACTCCATGTGTCTTGCTCTTTGCTGTATACCTTCATAGAATAATCATCAATAAAAGTTAGCATGTATATGGAATCGACCTTAGATGGTTGCTGAGATGGATCTCATAAATCTGAATAAGCACAATCTAAAGTTCGTTTGGTTTTGTGTTATCTAGGACTGAAAGTTGTTCTTTTATATTTACTCATAGTATATTACTCACGAAATTCTAGCTTTTCTATCATATCTCCAGATAAGAGATTTCTTTTTCTTAGTTTAATCAGACTTCTCTCACTCATGTGTCCTATTTGTATGTGTTATAACCTTATAATATTAGAATCTAAAATAGATGATATTGTTGTTGCTCATATCATAGTAGATCTTTCATAAGTATGTAATCTATTATTGACTTTTTTCCTTTCATTATCTCTAGGAAATCATAAACAACTCTAATAACTCTACCTTCTTCAATTTGTTTGTAACCTTTACTATCGCTAAGAGAAATAAGATTTCTTTTTAGGTTTTGAATGTGTTTGACCTCACCAAGTGTGCGAATAAATCCATCAAACATCTTGATCCTGACAATTCCAAACTAGCAACCCTACATAATGCATCATTGCTCATAAGCACAACTCCATTTCGTAACATGCTCATAGGTGACAAATCAATCCACGTTCGATGTTATGTGGAAAGAAAAAGTTGAATCCAGAATCCATTTTAATCTCGAGAAATTTCTTGAATCTAATACAAGCTTAATGTCTCTAATATATTTTTCATCACTAACTATGTTAGCTTCTTCTAATTTCTTAAATATCTAGTTGCCTTTCTCAATTTTTTCTTCTCTTTAATTTAAAAGAGTTTTTTTATGTGATCCTTCTTGTAATAATTACAAATCAAATTTTTGTGTTTCGATTTTGAACTTTATTTTCTACTTTGCATCAGAAAAATCTCTTTGCATCAACTATTTTCTAACAATTAGACATTCTCCTTGCGATTCAAAAGTTGACGAATCTTTGTTAAGTATTATTTTTGACAACAAGACCTATGAAACGTCCTCAAGAAAATTGAATCTCGACCATACAATATTGAGTCCTTCAGAATGGTGTAAAAGGATAACAGAGAATACAATAAAAGTATAGGAAGGTCTTTATCATCATACTTAACTTTAAACATCTTTAGAGCCATTATAATTCTCTTGAACTCGTTTAAATGAGTTTTATATCTTTACCTTCAATAAGACGATACATGTATAAATATTATTTCAAAAGAAGTTTGTTTGGTAAACTCTTTGTCATACAAAGAGTCTCCAATCTAAGCCACAAAGCCATAATCGTCTCTTCCTTCAGACAATCTTGTAGAATCTCGTTCAACAAGTGTAATTGGATCTGGTTTTGCTTTTTGATCTTTCTTCTCTTTCTCCTCTCTCGTTAGGGCTGACGACATCTTCTCCATTCTAATAAGGGCGTCATCCATATCTAACTGTGACAGAATTGCTCGCATCTTAACTTGTTATATGGCAACTTGTGTACTCCTATCCAACTTCTCGATATTGTACTTCATGGCTATTATTCACAAAAAATCTAATAAATTGAAGTACATGGATTTAATACTAATTTGTTCATAAATCAAATCATATCACAACAAATCAAAATGATACAAAGACTTACATAAAAAAAACTCAATTAAAAAAATTACATGAGAGTATATGCAAAGAAATTCACTATAATTGAGAGTTAAAGATAATTTAAAAAGAGGAAGAAAATTGTCCTTAAAAATGGCCACCAAACTTTAAGCCAACATAGCATATATATAGATGAGTTTACAGCAAAACGTTATGATAGTAAAATTGTAAATATGTCTTAATAAAGTCAAAGCAACAAAATTATAAATATGCTCTAATAAATTTAAGACAACATCAATCCAAGTATTGGAAAAAATGCAACAAAACATTGAATAAAAGCAAGGGTTCTTTCAAGTGTGCAACTAAAAACTAATAAATGTTGAAATCAAATAAACTAACTTCGATTTAACTCACAAGTCAAAGAAACAAAACAAAGAAAGATATACCCACGATACCTATCAAGCACCTTCAAATCATGCAAGAAAAAAAGGAGAAGAAAAAGAGCTTAGCTGATTTGACAACATTTGCTGAAGTCAACTATAAAAATCCCTCTCCTCATTGATCAAGGGCATTGAAATCAAGGGAACTTCAATGACCTTCTCTTCCTCAGAGAAATCAACTAAAGATTTCCTTCCACTCGAGCCTTAAGGCTTTACCTCATTGCTGGAGGTCCCATGCAACCCTAGCCACACTGAATCAGGGTCTAGAAACCTCATTTTTGCCACTCCAAAGCTCTTCTTCTTCTCATCCAAAAATCTTTTTCTTCTCCTCCAAGCTTTCACATCTCCAAGATTAAATAAATCTCTCAATTTAATCCTATTTAAACTAGCTAGATTATGACACTTAGTCTAAAAAAATCTAAAAAGACTATCATGATATGATTAAACTATTTTTGGTTGCCATGAGTGATAAGGATAACCAATGAAAGTTGTTTCAATTGTCTCATGCAATTATACACCACATTGCTGTAATTTAGGCCAAACTCATAGCCTTAGGAAACATCCTCAAATGTTTAAACACAAAATATGATCTATTTGAACATATACCAAGTTATCAGTAATGTATAAAACACATTACAAATATTAAAATATATAAAATATAACAAAATAACCAAAATATCCATAATAAAGTTTTAAAACTTTTTTGTATTTGTTTAGCTTAAAGGCATCAAATTGTTGGAGAAATATGCGTATACAACTTCGTTATAATTATTGAAGGAGACACTACGGGCTTTAAACCATGCTTGAATTTTAACTTACAAGATAAATAAATTAATTAATAATTGGTGATACAACATAAGAAAATTAATACATATTCTAACAAATATAATTTATATTGAAATATATAAATGAATATCTTAAATATAAAAAATTCAATGTGCAAAAATCACGTTTTATGAGACTTTTTTTTTGAGACAATAATATGCAAAGAATTTACTTGACATATCAATGACGAAGGATGATGCAAGATTCAATAAATTTGGTTCAATGGAGATCATTTAATTTTCTAAATCCAAATTTTATTAAGAACTTAAGAGAATTAAGCTTTGTCCTATGTTCAAATACTTTTAACCTATATAACATTCAAAATAAACAATACTACTATTGTTGATCAATATTTTAATTAAATTTATCTCCAAATTTTTACATAAAACAAAAGATTATTATATTAACTTTATTAATATATTTGAGCATAAAATAATCTAGTAATAAGTTGATGTTCATTTTATTTTTCTCATATGATGTTTACCAATATTGATATTCTTGTTAGACTATGAATGATTATCTGGTGTATAGCACTATGTTTATATCATTTATAGATATTATATTGATGCAAAATGCTTGAATTATTTAAAAAACAATGTGAAATATCATCAAAACTGAATCTTTGAAAACCATCCTTTTATAAAGAAAAGAAGTTTAATGCTTGAGTAGAATTTATTGAGGAATCATGTCTAGTTAATGGAAATGAACTCGTGCAACTTCTAAGCAACATTAACTTTCAACTACAAAGTATTGAAGGAAATATCTATATTGTTTGCATCTTAATATTACAGTATTTTTGAACATATGACATAACATAAATATTATGCATGTAAAAGATGTGATAATATTATTGATATTTTATTGAATATTTTTAGACAAAGTAAAGAAGATCTCAATGCCCTTTTAGATATAATCATCATATGATTTAAATTAGAACTTGCTCTTATAATTTCAAAAAGGACAAAAAAAAAATGATACTCTTCAAGTGATAAGAGTAGACCAAAAAAATGGACTCGACTAAAGATCTAACACAAATGTCCTAACTTGACGCTCGAGAAAACATTAACTAGAAAGCATGCCAACTAAGACTAGATAGCGATTAGCCTAAGTAGGGTAGACTCATTCAACCATTTCTATGACAATTAGTGAACCTAATTTAGGCGAGGATATCACAATACACAAAAAGGTGAGGACAAAAAGAAAATTGATCTAGTTAATCAAATTTAACGAGTTAGTTGAACTACGAAGATCTTGACATGGCTACCCATAAGACAAGATAAGATGGAACAAATCACCTATCTAGATAAGATAATCTACACCAACAAAAAGTTTGAACTACAACAAAAATATAGCCACCAATCAAATAAATTAATGAAAAATGAAAAGATTAATGCTAAACAAAAAATAAATAACTCATCCAAACATTATTTCAAAATGACTTTGTACAATCTAATATTTTTTTAGTTTCTAATATATAACCAAATAAATTTCTATCATCTTTTTTATTCAAAATAGTTCTTCGGTTAGAATTTTCCCATCATAAACACAAATAACATCAAACAAACCGAAAATAAATTCACCAATTACTGATGAGAAGATACAAATCAAATTTTACAAATCCTAAAAGATTTGAGAGTACTTACAGCTTCAAAGACGTAATTTGCCACAATCCAAATTGGGAGGGGGAGGATATTCAACTCGATTGACAAACAGTTGTTCACATTAGCTCCTTGCAACATAAATCAACATGTCCAATTTCAACGGTGACAAACAAAAGCATACAGGGTTTCTACATTACTTGAAGGTCTTCCCTTTTGTTGTGCAGGAAGCTTTGCAGTTAGGTAGCCATCAGCAGTCACCATATCACCTCATGTGCAATAAAAGTAGCTCTGGCTTTTCTATTAGGAGCTTCCACTCATTGCAAAATCTAGCAACAGTAGCTCCATCAATGATTCTATGATCTGCTCCAATGGTGACCTGTTAAATAAGAAAAGCAGTATGGTCCACGGCCTCAGATTGCTTCCTTGAAACGATTGTAATTGGCTTCATTTGAGTATTTTAGTGCAATTGCTACTGAGAAATGATACTCACTGTTATTGATTTTTGAGAAAGGTTTTCCAAGAAAAATTTTTTTTAAAAACTTTATTAAAAATAAATTAACTATATAGTTTAAAAATGTATTGATTAACAAATAAAATACAGTTGGACATTGTCATGGCCTAAACATGGGCAATGCCAGTCAAATGAGCACAAGTTTGGTTGACTTGGTAATTTTCACCCATACAACAGCCAATGCTCTATAAGATATAACTTAAAATAACAAAAAAACATAAAACAATTAAAGAAACAAAAGATAAAAACCAATATGGTCGACAACAATAACATATATATATATATATATATATATATATATATATATATATATATATATATTCAAGTACATAATAAATAAAATAATTGCATATAATATAATTACATTTAAATATTTATTTATCAATAACATATAATATTGATATTACATACTACTAATGACAATATTGATATTATAATTAATAATATTAAAAAGATCAAATATGTAATATTTATAATACATAATATATTATAACAGAAAATAATTATTTATATTTTTATAATGAATTTCCATCCGTGACATCTACATCCCATATTTGTCGTCAACGTTATCTTTTAAAATCCTTTATTGATGAATTGTCCTGAACACCCCATAACATCAACAACATACACATGCACGCACACACACACACACATACCATTTTATGCATATATTTGAATGAATTTTACTTCATACTTTATTTCATAAATAAATATATTATTGTAATATATATGTATATATTAAATATTGCACACGACACATTATAATTCATCATTTAACCACAATGAGCATATCACTTTATTTCTTAAGTGTTTTATTTATTTTAATCTTTTTGTTATTTTAAGTTATTATTTTATATAATTTTACCAATGGTGAGAATCTTTGAAGTCAGCCAAACGACATCGATTACCAATAACTTTTGCTCGGCTGATTAACAGCATCATGTGCTTAACAATCAATAATGCCTAACTATGTTCATTTAATTTTTAATAAACCCATTTTGAAAAATATTCCTTACCAAATCATCTAATATTGGTTAAACCAAATCTACAACACCTAGGATTTAAGTTACTGTAGGAAAAAAAATGCTTATTATGAATTTTGTATGCAAATATTATAACAACAAAACCTCGATTTAGCTCATTCATCCTTATTGTATGTCCTCTTATGCCACCATTCTCTCACTCCTTCCAATTTCCCATGGTTCAACCTGATTTATTTCTCTTTCTTTACTCTCTTATCTTTCTTTGACTGCTAAGGATGCTATATTGAATGATTTTCATTGAGTACAGGGTATGTCTCTTCTAACTAAGCTTTATCATATCACTATATCAGACTACTTTTATAACATATTGTAACTATTCTGAAGATAGGCGTCCACTACTCATTTCAGCTTTCTCTCTCTCACTCTCCTCAAATGTCCCACTTCTTTCTCTCACAAAAATTAACAACCAAACAATAAATCTTAATTTTCCAATATAATTACTTTTGAGCAAACAATAATAATCAAAGTTTTAAACTAAAAATTGTGGCATGAAATATTGATACTTGTAATGAGTTATATGCTGATTTATAGTGGATTATTCATTGTACTTGAAGAGATAGTGCTCTTATTTGGGTCTTTAATTAATATGAAAGTAAACCCATTGGTGGTGATGTCTTATCTTTGATGGAAGCATACTTTCTAAGAAATCCTCTGGAACAAACTTTGTATACAACTTGGTTCACAGGTTTCAGTTTGGAAAAAGCAACATTTGGGCGACTGGTTTAGAATTATTTTGTGCACTTTTTCATAATGGAAAATGTCACTGCTATTATTAGTTGCCAAAGACCAAATTTGTATAGTAAACAATGGCAAAGCATGCATATTTACCTAAGAAGAAGCAATGGAAGGCAAATATTGAGTGATAGGTAATTATCCAAAACATCGTAAAATCACAGACAAAAAGAAGGAAGAGAGCACATTGAGGTAGCTGAAAATTATGCCTAATATAAGAGTTAATAGATTAGAAATACAAGAGTGAACAAATTAGGAATCCAACTTGAAACTTCTGACAAATTTTAGAGTTAATAAATCAGTAATACAAGAGTTAACAAATTAGGAATTAAAGTTATTGAATGGAGAAACCAAAAGTTAGGTTCATATCACAAAGGATGTTGTAAACCTACAATGACAAGGATGGATAACATATACCCTTAATGATCTTCATAATCCTATGCAAATGTGGTTTTAATTATTACAATGCACACTTGACATAATCATCTATAAGAATATGAAAGAGGTTGTTTGCTAGAGCATACAAGGCTATGCCCTAAAACATCCATAAATTAGAGATGACATAAGACGAGGATGTTCAAAGTACTATTGTGTGATTTATAACAATTTGTTGCATGTGAAAGAAAGCATATTGATAGAATGGCATTTTCATCGTCTTCTAAAGTTCCAATTCTTATCTATCCTTTGTATTAGTTTATGTTCCAAAAACACAATTTTTTATACATTACCATTTCTATATATATATTCATAAATTTTTTTATTAAATTTATATTTTGGGAAAATATGAAGAAAATTAACATATTTCTACTAGTATTTCATATGTACATGTAATATGTTTCATTTCACCCTTTACAATGAGGTTAAGTATCTATTTGAATTAACATCACAACATTTTTTATTGGATCTATACTTTTGTGAATAAATATAAAAAATTGACATATTTGTACATATATCTTAAATGTGTAAAACACGTCTTTTATAGTCATACATCGTAGCGTGATTAGATAAGTATTTATTGTATTTAGTACTCCAATCACGTTGACTAAGAATAAAAGAATTGCTCACAAAAACAAAGAGACTAAGTGTATCGTAAGCTATGTGATTAGATTTAAAAAATAGTTGCACCTTTTCAAATATTCAAGTTTTGCCAATTAGCCTTTCTAAATTATATGATGTTCATCATGCCCTAAAAGTTATTGATTTTGTATACAAGAAACAAACAAGACAAAAATAGATTATCAAGCACTCTCAACTTGACTAGCATGATTTTATTATAACTTCTAAGTTCATTTTTTTTATCATTCTATTAGATTTGAGAGATTATGAGAGATTGTATCATTTTTCACATCATGATTTTCATAGAATAATATACTCATGAACTAATCTTTTATACTTTTTTTCAGTTAAATTTTGAAAAAACATTAATAAAATGGGTAATACATCTCATTTCATATTTACTCAAAAGGGTAGTCTACACAACCTTTTTTGCAAAGCCAATCATATTAGTCAAATCAAGTATGAGCCTCTAAGATGGCTATCATAATTACCTCTATGTCAGGAAAAATAACCATAAGCTTGATAGTATTGTCTCCTTCCTAGTCATGTCTATACTAATAAGTATGGTGATCAAGTTTATCATAAATATAACAATCATCTTTCTTTTTTTTTTAGAGGATCCTTGGTGCTAAGGTAAGCTTTGGAGTATTAAGGTTTATTCTACCTTGTACTTATTAGGGTATTCACTGAATTTTGTAGAGTTATGATCAACCTAGTTAAACTATAAGATAATCTCTTTGATCTTATCAACATTGTTCTTCCATCTATTAGCATTCTCAATTCCGATGTCTACAATCACATCCTCAACGCCATGGTCTTTCCTCTCAAGTTCATACTCTTCTTTGTCTTTTCCCAAATCAAGTTGTTTTTCAAACAATGCAGCTAACACACATGGTTCACTAAGAACCATTCTGTCAATGTTTAACTCAGCAACCAAGAGAAGTTATTCATGGAATTGAGAAGAAACATAAGATGTTTTAGAATTCAAATAGTTTTGCACTAAATATTTCATCAAGTCATCATCTTTTATGAAATATTTGTAACTAATATATTTCAAAAATTCATGTGCAAGTTTTAAATTACAACAAATATCAAACAAATCATTTAACAAAGCATTCAATAGATGTTTCTGCATGTTTTATTAATGTAATTCCATAAATTCAATTCTACATGATTTTTAGATCTTTCCTTGGATGATAAGAACTTCAAATATTGACTAACAAATGGTTTAATTTTTATGACATTAACAATAAATTTCATAGAATCAACTATGATTTACAACAGTCCTTCAGACATGAAAAAATGTGTATAGAAAATTAGCAATTACAGTAAGAATAAGGTATTATCAAGAACAGTGACAACAATGCTCTTAAGGTTTGTTTCTACCCCTCTTAAGAAATTTTTTCAATAAAAGTAATTGCAGATCATTTCATAGGGTACAACAATGTACCTAACGAAATACACATTAGTTTTACCCACAACGATCTAATAGGAAGAAGAAATAAAAGTAGAAGCAAAATAAAGAGTCATAAAAGAACAGGTAAATTATAGTAAAGAGAAGTGAACAAAGGCAATATTTGCAATATTGCATCTCAAGAGAAAGAAATAGAAGTGAATGTTCACAAATAGTAAAGTAGCTTGTTGATCTCATTTGCAAATAACCACAATCAATTCATGATTATACATTTAACAAGTCAAAAATCATTTGTAAAAATAACAAAAGCAACAATAATATCATGTGTCAATTAATGGGAAGTCCACTTGTGCGTGAGGAAATTTGACATGACTGGCTAATAGATTTCCAAATTCAACCACAAAAATTTCTATAAAACTTAGTCTAGCTCATGTATGCAAGAAAATTTTCTATTTAGCTTGATTAACATGATTTTGGATGATAATCCATATAATAAATTTAACCCATATAATTGTACACAAAATGGGACTAAAAGGATAAATACTATGTTTCCTCTTTATCCTACAAATACATAAACAAATAAAAAGTTAAGGTAAGCTCTCAAATAATTGATAAACTAACTCGATATCTTGAAGTATGATGTGTGAAAGGTGGTGTATCATACATAAACATAAGACCATCACCCTCATAAGTTAAATAATAACATATCACCTATAAAGAAACATGAATTTGATTGCATAGAAAGTAAAATATCAAATACATACCAGCAAACTCTTGGGCATACCGCCTCTAGGACCCAAAATTTTAAAAATTGTACCAAAAAGAAAGACAGTTCTTAAGAAGAAACCTCGTGAATGTTGGATGCCATAGGAAATGCCATATCTTAGATGATCTTAGATGTCAAGTTTTATAGAAGCCTTGGTCAATAGATGATTTGATGACAACAAAATTATTCTCATGTCTTAGTAATATTTTTTTCTTAAGTGTTTTAGATCATGCATCTCAACAATGAATAAGAGAATTATTTGTCGAGTTTGATTTTGATTTTGTTGATGCGAAAAATAGATTCGAAAAATTTAAGCAAAAACTTAGGTCAACGACGAGGAAGCCTGAATGGACAAAATTCCCAATTTATTTGGAAGAATATGAAAACACCTTTAGGACAAATTGAAGTGAAGTGGCGAAATTCCATTATTGGTTCGTTAATGTTAAATACAACATGATTGATGTTGAGATGATACGGTAGGGTGTGATAACGATTCGGCTTGGATCGACGATGACCCAATTAGGATTGGCTCCAACTTGGACAGAATTGACGACGACAAGGCCTGGATCAACAACAAATCAGCCTGGATTAGCGGCGAATCAGCCTGGATCACTGGTGAGTCCACTAGATCAGCGACAAGTCGACTAGATGTGTGGTGAATCAACTTGAATCGGTCCCGAATTGCTTAGGATCGGTGTCAAGTTGACTCAGCGGAAGCGACAAGTCAGCTGAGCAAGCTTGAGTCAATGTGAGCCGACACAGCTCGGCTTGTGCGGGCGCAAGCCAAGTGGATCAGTGCGGGTTTGCTTGGGTGGGGGCGAGCTGGCTCAGGTATGCACGGGTTGGTTCGGGTGAGCGAGGGTTGACACAAGTCAGCGCAGGTCGGCACAGGTTAGCATGGGTCAACACGGATAAATGCAGGTTGGCACAGGTCAGTGTAGGTCAGCAAGTCAACAATGGTCGATGCGAGTCAACACATGTAGACACGGGTCGACGAGGGTCAACACTGATGTTCGCAAGCAGCTTTTAGAAAGCTGCGTTCAAACGTACTTTTAAATCCCTAAACATGTTGCCGATGCTTAGGAAGACAAAGGTCTTCTCAAGGGATTGTAGACGAAGGAAAACGAAGCTACTCGTCTCACGATCGGCCTCCAGCAACAACTACGAAGGTTTCGACCACGCTAAAGGGCTTCCCAAAGCTACTCCTTTCTCTCTCTGCTTCTGCTTCTTCCTCCGTCCCTTTTGCAGTCAACAGGAGAGGGATTTATAGCAGCGCTCGACAAATGGTGCCAAAACCACGTCGAATTTCTTGTCCATTCTTTAATCCACTGTTGTGGATTTCCTGGTGAGTGTGGCAAAGTGCGATAGGTTTTCTGCATTGGCGAAGTGCAGTAGGCCTCCACACTTTTCTTTCTTTTTTTTTCTTCAAGGATTTTCTGCATTTTCATTTAGTCCCCTAACTCTTCATACCATCATTTTTGTTGCAATGAAGAGTTGTCTGCAATCTTTCTAGAAAAAGGGTTTATCAATAAAACTATCAAGTTATCATTCTTTAAAGAATGTTTTAAAACAAGGATATATCAATGGTATTTGTAATTTGGCAATAATTTGAAGCGTGGGAAAGCAACTCGAACTTTTGTTAAAGTTATAAAAAAAAACATGATGCTAAACCATTTTTTTTTTGTTTTTGTGCTACCAATAATTGTTCGAAGAGAGAGAGAGGTCTTAGTCGTGCTTCTTGAATCTATAATGTAACATAGCCGCGATAAGAGGAAAGAGAGGAGGCAAGAACATGCTTTATCAAGTCTTTATGTGATGGAGCAATGATAAAAGAAGAGAATTCTAAATGTTATCTCTCGTATCCTTCGTGTGAGAGTTATGAGGGAAAGAAGGGATAGAGGTCATCTCTCGATAGTTTCTAATATTTTGGTGGAAATAAAAAAGATATCAAAAATATGCTAATCAAATTTAATTAAGGCTAGAATTTTCAGGAGACTTTATAAGTGATCCTTAGTCATGTTGATTAAGATAAAATAAATATGTTAACTCATATCTTTGTTATATTTATCTTTTAAGAGTAAAATTTTTTCAAGTGATCCCCACTCCAAGTATGTGAGAGCTCTTTCAATGGGGTTGCTTCCATTCGATGATGGCATAGTAATCCTAACAAAGGCATTGTCTTTCTCTTTTAATACCACTAAATAATCTGACTATCTTTCTCAGTTTTTTGACAAGATTTGGTCCTACAAGCTTTGTTAGAAATAAAATTTAGTTCGAAAACTTTTATCTGGTACTCCTAGAGACGGCTTTCTTTCAACAATCTCTCGATTAAGACATTGAGGGCGTTGCATTCAATAGTTGTGTTGCCATGGTCCTCATGATACTTACAGAATCTCGTTGTCCTGATTATTTCCCAATAATGATCTTGGCTTTTGATATATATTATCTTTTTTAATGGCTACCAAAATTTCTTCTGGAGGTGCACTTAAGGGAGTGCTGAAATGTCGAGAATGGTATCCTTGCGATCATAGCGAGCCCTCCAAGGGTAATCTTTGTCATCTCGTAGCCTTTTTTGTCTTTGATCAAGGGGCCTTGGAGGTGACAATGCATTCTCTTTTAATCTGTCAGATAGACTTAAAGAGAATTTCTTCTCATTGAGAAAACAAATACCCCTATTGAAGATTTCTTGTAACGATTTTGGTAGAAACCTGACCATATGTTTTTGAAAATCTCTCGACTGAAGAGATTTGATAAGAGCTATTTGGGTAAGTCGAGAGTCCTCTTAATGAACCTTTATAAAAGTTTCTTTGAAACATTGGAGGTAAACTCGAGGTGGTTCCAATTGTTGCTTTAAATCAAGAAGAAATTTAGAGACCTTTTTAGGTCTGATATAATTGGTAAAAAAAGGATAAGAATAACCTTTAAGTTGGTAAAATGAGAAAATTGACCTAACAGGTAATTTTCATAACTATTTTGAAACTGCATCTTTAAGATAGGTTGAGAAAACTTTGCATCAGATGAGCCTAATTATGACATATAAAGAGACAATTATCTCCAATTCTCTAAAGAAAATATATAAACCTAAATTGTCATAATAGAATGTGAAGTTAGGTAGTTCAAGTTTAGAAGATAAAGAAGTTAAAAGGATCTCTTCGATAAAAAGAGAAACCTCCTTGCATTTGGGTTATATTCTTATTGCCAAAATAGGTCAGGCTCATCATTAGGGGGACATGGGTGTTCCTGATAAAAAATAAAAGTTCGTGACATTACAAGATCAGGTCAACAATAAAAAAGAGTTTCTGTTTGGTGTGAAGTAGAGGGTTTTGGGTCGTATGGTAATGATAGATTGGTAAAATATTGTGAAGAGATGCGCACTTAAAAGTCTTTTGAAATGGTGTAATGTAATGACGTTCAGGTGTTGTGGCTAGGACCTTGAGTGACTCTTTATTAGAATAGAGATATTTGATATATTTGACAAATTTTTAATTGATAAGATGGCCAAACTTATTTTAATTTGCTCTCTTATAAGCATAGGAAGGGTGAAAAAAATCTTGTAAAATACTTCATTTGCTGTTGAAATAAACAAAAAAGATTACCAGTAGGCGTCTGAAGAGGTTCTAAAGTTTATAAAATTTTAGATGGTGCAAGGATCTCCATTGTCTCTTGGTTGCGACTATCAGATGATTTATTTCTGGGAATAAAGACAGCTTTCTCTTGGTTTTCCATTTCAGCTTTTTTGTATGTTCCCACAACGGCACTAGAAAATGTTGATGCAAAAAATGAATTTGGAGAATTTAACCAAAAACTTATCAAGGCAACGACAAGGAAGCCCGAATGGACGAAATTCTTAATTTGTTTGGAAGAACATTGGAGCACCTTTAGGGCAAGTTGACGTGACGTGGCGAAGTTTCACTATTGGCTCGTTGATGTTGAACACAATGTGATTGATGTTGATATGGTGAGATAGGATACGATAACGACTCGGCTTGGAACGACGGCGACTCGGCTTGGATTGGCAGTGACTCAATCAGGATTAGTGATGATTTGGCAGGGATGACTACTGCTCGACCTAAATTGACGACGACTTGGCTAGGATTGACGACGAATCGGCCTAGATCACTAGGGAGTCGGCTGGATCGATGAAGAGAAGGCTGGATGTTCAGCGAATTAGCTGGAATCAATTTCTAGTCTCCTAGGATAGGTGTCGAGTTGACTCAGTGACGTCAACGAATCAACTGAGCGAGCTCGAGTTGACAATGGTCGACACGACTCGGCTCTAGTGGACACGAACCCTGACGAGGATCGGTGCAGGTCTACTCGAGCGGGAGCAAGTTGACTTGGGTATGCGCAAATTGGTTCGAGTGAGCACAAGTCTGCATAATTCAATGCGGGTCAACATGGGTAAGTGCGAGTCGATGCTGGTCGGCGAATTGACATGGTTGGCACGGGTTAGCACATGTCAAACACGGTCAACGAGTCGAAATGGGTCAGTGCGGGTCGACATAGATGGCACGATCGACACTGATGTTCATTGGCAGGTTTTAGAAAGCTGCGTTCAAACGCACTTTTAAATCCCTAAACAAGTCGCCAACGCTTGGGAAGACGAAGGTCTTCTCCAGGGATTAGTGACGGAGAGGCAAACGAAACTACTCATTTTGCGATCGGTTTCCAGTGCAACTGCAAAGGTTTCAACTGTGCCGAAAGGGCTTCCTAAAGCTACTCCTTTCTCTCTCTACTTCCACCTCTTCCTCTGGCCCTCTTGCAGGAGACGGGAGGAGGATTTATAGTAGTGCTTAGCAAATAGCACCAAGACCATGTTTGATTTCTTTTTCATTCTTCAACCCGACGTGATGGCTTTCCTGGTAAGTGCGGCGAAGGGCAATAGGTTTTTCTGCGCCAACGAAGTGCGGTAGGTCTTCTGCACTCTCCCTTCTTTCTTTTTTTCTTTTTTTTTCTTTGGGATTTTCTACATCCTCAGATTCAAATATTTTCAATGACAGAGTTTGAAGCCTGAGCAAATAAAGAGAAGAACGTTTTAGAATCATCTTTACTTATTTTTGAATATAAAAATTATAACAATATTTATAAAACACTAAACTATGGTGAAGTTTTGAATATGTTAGTAAAAGCTTTCAAAGTATCTTTTATACACTTATATAAGCTTACACATAAAGTTTCTAATTTATCAATGTCTTATCAAATATTAGAAATATAAATTATATTAACAAAATATAATCAAAATAATTGGAATAAAAAACCTTAATCATGTGCTAAAAAGACCATATCATATAATATGTCACTATCATATAGAATGATCAAACGAACGGTACAAATGAGGAAAACAACTTTCGAAAATAGTTCATACAATACAATATTTTTATTATACAATATAATTAGTTCATTTGTTCCAAGCATTGAGGGATCAAACAAAGTAATCAATGAATATCCTAAGTCTGAGAATTTCGTACGATATGATAATATTCAGTATATAATATAATAATTTTATTTGGATTAACATATTGTTGAGAGTCAAAACTTAAGAATTTCATATGATATGTTAACATTTAACATACAATACAATTATGAATATCGTACAATAAAATCCATGGATCAAATGATATGATCAATTCAATTTATATTATGGTTAGTTTAACCAGATTTTGGGAAAGTTAATTATAACTATTAGAGAACTACTGTGAGTGAACAAAATCATTAAGGACATTCTTAAACCTGTATAAATAGTCTCGAAACATGATGAATAGGCTAATGAACAATTTCACATCAATTGAAAAAGCTAAGAGCTTCAAATTCATTCTTTATCATAAGAGATTTTGGTGAAGTATAAGACTACAATAATTCAAATCAACTCATAAAAGACTTTCATTGATTTACTAGTGAATTATTTAAGTGTCATATTTACAATTTATCATCTCTCTTGTGTGGACATCATAGTGCTCCTTTTCCCAACAAGATTAATTATGAACTTTAACAACAACATATAAGTAACTTGATGTGTTTAACCCAAAGTGTCACTGCCAGGATGGATAATATGTAATATAATCAGCCATTATATGAAAGGCGTTTGGACTCATTTGTGTTCAAGGACTTTTGGTATATTTAGAAGTAGCCTTTCAATCTTGATGGCAAGAAGGACAAGACCTTCACATAAAATTCAAGATTCTGTAAAACCAGTTGCAAAGCACTTGCATTTTTTGACATACTTAGCAGTAACAAATAAAAGAAAAATAACATTGGCAGACCAGGAAGCAAATAAATAAGAACTAACTTTCCATAAAGTTTTATGGAAGAACTTACATTGGTGATGCACGCAGGGTATACACTGCCATCTTCAGAGAATCGAGGCAGCTTCTGAATTTTTCCAATTGCAATAATGACAGCTTCAGGTAAATTGAGAATTGGGGAACCAAACTTTCCACCTATAGATCCAATATTGCTCAAGGTTATTGTCCCCCTGGTAATATCTTCTGTATTCAGCTTGTTGTTTAATGCCAGATGTTGAAGCCGTGCTAATTCTTTTGTAAGCTAAAAAGGAAAGGCCGTGAGTCATTATTAAAGAGTACACAAAGATCATTTGCAACTAATCTCAATTTCATCTAGGACACTTAAGAAATCTTTAACCATGTTATTCTATGAAAAGATATAACCATGTTATTTAGAGAAGGATTGGAGGGTGGTATAAAAAAATATTAAGAAAAGATAAGCCCAAAAATAGCATAAAAAAATCAAAACAGAATTAAAATACCAGCACCAACAAAAAATGCTATTATACACTGTTAAGTTTTAGCTTTTAGAACATGAAAAATAGCTAAAAAAAATATTTAGATCTCCTATACTTAAGCCAAATAATCTGAATAAAACAAAGGTTATCCCATACTAAACCTTAAGTATACAACAAGATTTTAAAATGTAAGATAAGGATGCATCTAATGAAATGAAATTAACTTGTACCATACACAAAGACACCATGTCATAATTAAACATATTTGTCAAAACAGGTGCAATATATTTGATATTTTATGATGTCACAAGGTAGAGGCAACTCATATTGTATGAATAGAAAACACAATGCTATAACAGCATTTGAACATATAACAAAGACACCTGAATGTACAAACAAGAAAGCACCAGAACACGTAAAAAAGTATGTTATTCGTTACAAAAAACATTCAATTGCTTGATAAATTATATAAATACACAATCAGAGATGTATGAACATAATTGATTAATGCTCGAGAATATAGTTCTTATCACTAGAATAATTTCAACTATTTGGGATAAATATTTCCCCAACAAAAATCAACAATTTTCAAGTGAGGAACACAGATTATTGACAGAATTTTCTAAAGAAATTGGATACATCATTCAGTATACCAATGTGAAGATATCACTCACATACGAGCATCAGCAAGTATTTGGGTGGATATGCTGATGATATGGGTACAGCTACACGTGTTCCTTAAGTGCTACATTAAGTTTATCCCAACATTTTAGATTTTCTGGATTTTTAGCAAGTCTTTGATCAATGATTAACCTCTGCATGAGTAAAGGGAACCCATGAATGGCCCTGCTAATTTAGAATTCTTGTTCTACATAATGACGACTATATTGGTTCTATATTTACAACAGGCTCTGTTACATCCTGTCTTCTTTCTTCTATATACTAGTCCACTCCCTCTATTATTTTCGTATTCAGTTACTTCTCAGAGTGTGGATTAGAAATTATATCTATAATGCTACAAAAGGTGACGAGATTAAAAATGTGAACAAGAAGCAACAAAATGGTAAATTCTTGAAGTTCAATACTTATTTCTAACAGCAACCAACAGGACAGATGAACTTAAAGAGAAAATAGGAAGCTATATTATTCATGAAGCAGTGCACCAATAAAAAAATTGTTATATGTACTCCACCAATACTGGTATACTTAAACATCTACATCAGCCATATGTAGTTAAAAACCTGAAAGAACAAAATTTACTAACACTAGCACATACAATGTGCAGTTTGATTCACAGAATAAACTAACCTATAAAGATGAGAGTTTACTTTTAAGGACAAAAAAGTAACTAAAAAAATCATAGAAAAAATGGTGTTAGGAGTTGCACAAACCTCCAACATAGACTTTGATTGAACATTCTTTATGTTTGGTACAACTAAACCATACGGAGTAGCCATGGCAACACCAATGTTGTGACAACCTATATGTGAATATAGCCATAAGAATCAGATATAATTATCACACAAATGTAAATTTTGGGACAAATTATGCATAATCGAGCAAATAGAAGTACTCTATTAAACAACTTGGTTTTCTTCTTTCATTTCTAACAAAGCTATATGATGCAAGAGCCATAACATTTAAAAAGCAGGTAATTCATGAGCAAAACTAAGCATATCCATTAAAAGGAGAAGGGAGGCATTGCAAGAAAAGGAGGTGTGCACTGTGTTGTTAGTTTTTTGACTATTATGGATTTTGATAACAAACCAGTCTAGAACAGTAAATCATGGGCGTTTAATTGTTATTGAAAATTTAATTGTATTACTTATCAAAAATCTAAATCCTTAGAGTACCGGCATACCACTCAAATCTTTAAAATTAACTAAAAACCACTAAGAGACAAGTTGAAAAGATGAAAGTGATCATGATCCTAAAGGCAATGTGGTAAATAGCCTCTCTTTCCTGATTCATACTTATCAAGTTCTTGAATGTAAAGATATTTTGATATTTTTATGTACGCTATAAATTCATATAATTGATGTGTTAAATAGGTATTATAAAAAGTTTTAGTTAGTAGTAACAATAAATAATGTAAGCTATTACTTCCAAAATTTTAGGTACCTATTCAAAATATTCAACAGTTATGAAATCATTACTCCCAATGGAGTCATTATTATTGACCTCAAGAAAGCATGAGAACCATCCATTGGTTAATGCTTCTTTGTTAACCAACTATTATACAACGAATGATAAATCCACTTAGTTAATCTGAATTCAATGCTTGGTAATGTTAGTTATCTGTAGAAGCAACCACTATAAACAAACATTATTATGTAATATGTTGGGTTTTCTGAGCATCATCAATACAATATATACCAAATCTTAATGGATTAAATTGCTTGTTGCTGATTTCATTTACAAGTTAAATGCGACAATATTGTAAAGTAGAATGGTAAAGTAAATGAACCTGAATTCTATATTAGCTAGAAAAATCTCAATAAGTGGTGCACTAAGCTTAACTAATTACAAGGTTTGCTTTGGATATAATTCAGAAAAAAAAGCACAACTCAACCCAATCAAATTGAAGCAAAGTATTTGGACTGTTAAAAGGATTATATGCTGAAAATTTCAAACAATAAGAACAACATAAGGATATTAGGAAATTAAGTGTAGAGAACTCTAAGCTTCTTAGTTGAATTTGGACTCATGAACATGAAATGGATGAAAACACAGATAAATATGTAAGGAGAATAAAAAAATGAACATACGTTATACTAGAATGAGCTGCAAGGAGATTAGTTGTCCAAATGGAACATGTGGATAAAGAAAATAGGATAATAGTTGAGTACCTTTCAAAGTAATTGCATGGGAGTCTTCACTGAATGAGCTATTCATCAGAGGATGCTTGTTCAGCACTATTGAAAGCGACTTCACCAGAAATGGAAGAAATGTGTGTTTGACATCCTGATCAGTATTTTCCTTTTGAAAAGTTGATTTGATCTCCACAAGGGCACTGCAATTTATCTCTTCAATGTAATAGAAATGTGGTACTTTTGCAGCCAAGCTCATGGATTTGGCCATTGACCTTTGGAATCCCCTAAAATGTAAATATTATCCATAATGTACCACTTTACTATAAAAGAGAGAGATGAAAGAGTATTGCTTTTCCATAGCCAAATAACATAAGAGGGAAAAGCAGTAAGTAAAAAATTTAGAAAAAGTGCAACATCATAACTATAAAGTGGATATATACATATGTATATACATACATATACATGCATATACATATATATATGTATATGTATATACATACATATACATATACATATATATAAGTATATGTATATACAAATTTAAAGAAACAACAAACCTATACTTTTAATTGATGTCCATTTTTTAAAAATCTAAAAAACAAGAAAACTGCAAGTTATAGAATAAATGCAATGCTTATGGCACATATCTTTATCTTTCTACTAAGATAATTAGCAGTGAAACCTCAATTGCCAAATAGGTAACATGTTTCCCCAAGAACATACATACTAATTGCCTCTCATACAAAATAAAGTGCAACAATATTGAATAGAATACAATGATTAAGAATAAAAACAGATGTGACCAAGCAAATGTCAAAGAATTAGGATTCAACGATTGGTTTGCCCATCAGAGCAAAGATCAAAGTTTGAAGTAACACAACAATCCTTTGTAGAATAGATATAAAGTTGAGCATCTCAAACCATTTCCTTAAATTTCCCAATCGCAGAACATCGATGGGCTATATCCTTTACCAAGTGCTAGCGCCAAGAAAAGAAAAGAAAATAATTACCATCCTACAAGAGTCTGCACCCTCACTAAAGATATTATTTTAACTTCAGCCAAATATTAACTCAAAAATAGTCCCAAATTATGCCTGTTGTTTTTCTCACAATACATATAGCATTATCATTCCTACATTGCAACAATTTTAAGGAATGCATATATAATTACTAGACCCTATCAATTCTATAAGAAATTATTTTTAATACCTAAGAGGAAGGATCTTATCCTCATAGATTTCTCCCAGTGTAGATGCAACATATTCTGATTTTCTTTCTTGAAAATGATCTGATCTCTCAGCATGAACAGCTAACACAGAAGGCAACTCTTTGCATGTTCCTTTGCTAGTAGCAAACCTCAAGATATCTTCCTTCATAACTCTACCATCTTTACCTGTTCCATGAATTTCATTTATATTTATGCCATGCTCCTTTGCAAGATGCCTCACAGAGGGTGTAGCAAGAACACCCTCAAGAGTTTTTTGATGGCTTGATGACATTTCAAGTTCTGATTCATGCTGCTGCGAGTCAAATGACTTTTCACTGACAGAATCCTCAGTTGTCAAAGGGTTCTCGGTTTCATTAACAAGCATTCTCAACAAAGTTTCACCAACCTGAGTTGACCCACAAGATCAATAAATAATAAATGATGGAAACTTTTGAAAAACTTGCAAACATATCCTAGAAAACCAAAAGCAAATCACTTTTCAGTAAGTCAAATTAAGAGGATGAGGATTCCCAAATACTACCTTGGGAAAAAGTACAACCATGTCCTCAAAACCAATTCAATCATTTGTCTCAATTTCAAATAGATAAATTAAAAATAAGATAAAATCCCCAAAAAGGACATGAAGCTAGTCAATCATCATTTTGAACAATTCAATAGTACAAAATAGGTACATAAAGGATAATGACCTTATAGGTGCATTATTATTGAAAATAGAATGCACAAACCCCTTTGAATTTAAGCCTAGATATAATGTTGAAGATGCAAAAACGGGTGAGGTCAAATACTAGCCTTTGCATCTAATCAAGCTCTAGATGCAAGATACCTAGCAAGAATTTTCTAAAGCTAAATCATTATTTTCCAACATCAATTTTTCAACAACAAAGGTATTCCATGAAATCATCAATTAGATCTCTAATCCAGCTCAAAGCAAGTCAAGGAGGATAACCAGGGTATTTCTGACAATATTATGCACTTAAGCAATAATTTCCAAAGTGTAGCTTATCAATCCAACAAATTCAAGTTAAAATGATTGCTAACCTTTCCTAAACTCAGTGTTAACAATGACTGGTGCATGATTCCAATAAAGGTCAATGAGGGAGAGTAAGCTTAGGCACTGACCCCACAACAACCATCTTTCTCAAATGGATGTCAAACATTGAAGAGCATTAAGCAATAAAAGCATCATGTGCATAAGGAAGAAGATAACCAAGCACTCAAGCTTGTTGTTAGTATTCAAACATTGAGAGTGAGCTCAATTTTTGGATTTGTGCCATTCATATAAAATCCTACTTCTTATTCCTTCAAATTTTGTTCTTTCTTAAGTATGTTTAAACCCTTTTTCATTACGAAAGTTCATTCTCTGTGTTTATTATTGTGTTCCTAATAATGCTCATCAAAGCATCCCTACTTTGGGTCATTTATTGCATCAGCATTTATGTTTCTTTGTAGATATCAAACTAGCTAAACAATATCAAAGCCATTAATGATGAAGGAAAATGATTGAAAAGTAATGAAACATAAGCATTACATGGTTCTAGTATGAATATTCAAGAGAATAATTTGAGGTTTTCAACTTCACTTAAATTCTATTCAGATTAGATTCTCAGAAACAAAAGAGAGATTGGAATCTCAAGGACTTGCAGTTTGGAAAACACATAAATAATATCCGTCTACCTCTACATAAGCATCCTAATCAATTAAACTGAGGACAGTACATCAAACTCAACTTATTACTGTATAATCAATTAGTAACTTGAAGACACATTCGTCTTATGTTGCAACAAAAGAGTTCTATTACAGAGGATAAATTGTTAACATTACTTACCTTCACAATATCCCCAGGAAAACAGTGAACTTCTAAGACCTTTCCCTTAAACCTACTTGTGATTTCCATAGTTGCTTTGTCACTCTGTACTTCGCATATGGGTTGGAATTCCTCTACATGATCTCCCTGCCATTAAATAAAGTATATTTATCATCAAACTTAATCGATCTTAATAGCTATTCCTCGAGCCATAACAGCTCATCACAAATTCACGTTCGAACGAGAAATTCACATCACCTCTTCCACAAACCACTTGAGGAGCTCACACTCCGCAATGCCTTCTCCTGTCTGCGCCAGCGGCACCTCTACCACACCCCCAACCGGAGAATCAACCAGTGCCTGGCTCGATAGTCGGCGCCGGTTCCATTGATGACAAGAATTACCCAGCTAAAAACCAAATTATGGGAAACGAATAGTAAATAGTATGCACAGAATCCAATCACTCGAGCGCTGGAAGGAGATGCATACTGACTTGGGAGAAGAGGGATAGTGTTGGATTGTTTCTCCGATAAAGGGGAAGCAGGGTAGCTGCCTCCAAAAGAGGCGCCGGCGATGGAGAAGGAGCTGGAGGAGTCCTTTCCAAAACTAAAAACTGACGGAGATTGAGGGCCCGCATGAGGCGAAGGCCCCTTATAGTTGCCGCCATCAAGTGGGCAAACTGGGGCTGTCGAAACTAACAAAGAGAAGCTGTGTTCCGCACTTCCGTTGCCCGTTTGGCCATTTTGCCGTGGAAAGAGCAGGGAAGAGGAAGTGCGTAAGGTGTTCCTGCGGATACTTCGCCATTAACACGTTTCTTTTTGCAGCACTTCTTGTAAAGAAAAGTTGTTGTGGCATACGCAATCGTCGGAGTAACGCCAATTGCAAAAAAAACACCCAGCATATTGGGCGATGGCTTTACAAATATCATTTCAAAAAGTTATTTTTTTTAATAAATATTTTATTTTTATTTATATAAAATTTCCTCCAAATGTTTTTTAAAATATTCAGTCAATTTTTTTGACAAATATCCTAGAATGTATAAGATGTTCATGCATTTTATTTATATTTTTTTATATTAAATTATTTAATTCCTAACCATGTAATCTATATTGTATTAATTAAATAAAAGGAAGAGATAAAACAAAAAATTATTAGTTAAATTTGTAAATCATTTTTTTATATTTAAACAATGGTTAGTTATGTGATTTTCTTTAGAATTGTTAACAAATAATATTAAGAAATTTTTATAAGCTTTTATAATAGCATATGTAAGACTTTGTCACTATTATTATAAGTTGCAACCTTCTTGTAACTAGTATAGATGATATGATCAAGTTGAATGATCAAATTGTTATTTAATATATACATATATATATATTTATAAGAATTTATGTAGTTTCATGTTAACTATAGTTTGAGTTATTTTACTATCAAGTTTAATATCTAAGATATTTAAGAATAAAAAATTTTTAAATTTGTAATAATTAAATTCATAATTATAACAAATATCAGTTAATGCCTCATGAACTAATGTTGTTTTGTGATGGATCCTATGCCATGGAGGCAATGTGTTTTATGGACATTAACAAATAATAATAATGGGCATGCATGATCACAAGCCAAATGGTGAGGAATAAAAATAATGCTTATTAACTTAATCCGATTAACCTGAATTACTGAGCTACTATTTAAAAAATAATAAAAAAATAATTGAAATATAGCAAAGATATCTCTTTAAATAAGAGGAGATTTCAAATGGTTAAGAGAACGGGGGAAGTCAATATACCACAAAATCAAAATAAAACTTTACATTTATTAGTACAACATCAAACAGTAAAACATAACATTATACTTAAAGCATTACAAGAGAAACCATCTTCAATAATCTTCAAAAGCAAATGAAGATATACATCAACATGCAATTAAGATAAAAAAAAAGATGCAATATTGAATATTTAATTTAAAAGAAATGGTTTTTAAAACCAACATCCAACAAAATTAAACATGGAAAGTCATCAATTATCACGTAGGTAGGATGATGTAAATATGATTAGTAGTTTTCCTCAAATTACACTGCTTAAGATCCTAAGTTCACCACAGGTAAGCCATGCTATAAACTTCACACCATGTTACAATATCTGATGGTTGCACAACTCCAGGGAATGGCTGAAAACGAATTGCTAATCTCAACACAAATCTATCGACGCCACATGAATATCATCCAGACTTAAATAATAAAACTGCTTTTGAATCAAGGTAGAAATATATGAAGTGATTTGTCTCATGAGTAACGTATGATCCTGCGGAGGAGATGAAAATTCGTAAGTAAATTTATTTCCTGCTTTTTGAAATGAAATAATTCCCCTTTTTACTTAATTGGATCATAGAAAAATAGGAAAAAACCTCAATGATTAAGAGAAATCTATCAAGCAATAAATGTTAATTAAGCCTAGTTTGCATCTCAATTGATCAAACATAGCCCTTCGTTAGAATATCTGTAGTTTATAGAGCAATTTATGTTTAGAAGGATAAATTCTATTTGAGTGATATGTATGCATTGACGAGAGCAACTTCCCACCAAAACATCTTTGGAAATTTGAAGAAATGAGAAATTTGTTTAACTGTGCCTTCTTGAGTTAATTATCTCCTAGGGATGATTCAAAGAAGTCTTTGGTATCATCGTTGATTTTGCTGCCATAGGAAATATACAAGAAACTCAAGAGCAACCATCTATGAATGATAAAAATCATCTTAACCCCAATTGTATTTTTTTTTAATTGAGATGATCCCAAATCATCACCATGAATTAATGCAAAAAAGATCTGATTCCTTGTATTCTTGAATTGGATAAGAATTATGAACACACTTTGACAATTGACAAGAGTCACAAAGAAGATTGCAGGAATTTTTATTGAATAATGATCTAAAAAATTATTTGATATAAGAAACTAGATCACCTAAACAATAATCTTATTACTTTATTTCACCATCTTTTTGGATACTAAGAGCAGAAAAGATTTATTTCTGTTTTCTAAGGTTCTTTCAAACGAATCAATGGCTTACAATATGTAGAAATCCAAATACATCATGGCACTGACAACCATCTTATCCCGAATTCAAATCCTAAAAAAAAAAAAACAAGATTGGGGAAGAAATTTAATAACAAAGTAATTGCCTTGCATGATTTTCCTAATTGACAACAGATTGCATTCCAAATGTAGAACCAGTAAAATAGATTTGCCAGTGAGGTTGTTTGAAATAACAACAAAGCTTCAACTGGACACCTTTTATAAGGAACCTTAATGATTCAATCAGAGCATTGTGTAAAATTTTTAAGTGTTGCATCATTGGTTATGTGACCGGATTCTCCAAACTCTATCTATCCACCCTTTTAAATCCAACCACATTCAAACAAGGATAGATCTTAGAAAACAGAGATATATCTTTTGAAAGAACTTAGAAAACAGATATATATTTTTTGAAAGCAAAATTTTCATCCATAAAGGTACGATTCTCTAGAGTTTCTTTCTCACCTATCAGTTTCCAATCAGCAAGTTTACCATGAATAGCAATTACCTTGACAATGATTTGTTTTCTAGCAATGTACACATCAAGGTTTCCCCTTTTTTTTATCAAATGTCACCTATTGTAGATGCCGTGGCAAAAGCTTCCATAAGTTGTGGTTGTGTTCCTATGTTTATTGTTAAACTTTGGGCTTTCTTCATTGTAAATTTCGAAGGCAACTTTCTAGAGATTTGGCACAGATTTGATGGATAAAACTTGACCATAAACTTAATCCAAATTCTTGTAAAGTCCTAAAATAAACTTCTATACAAGTCTCTTTTCTACAATTTTCTTGCATTTGCCTTCATTGGGCAATGAAGGCATTAATATTAAGTTATTGCCAATACCTTTTCACCAAGTGAAACAGTGACTTCCCCTTAACAAAAATCATGAAGAATGGCTTCTGTTTCGAAAAGCTCTATCTTATCCTTGACGTCCTATGTCTCTTATGCGTCTTCCTTGATTTATAGAGCAGTCTGATGTAAAATAATTTTTCACCATTTTCATTTGTCATGGAATTGGTAAGCCATAACATCACCATGTTATCTTGAACTTTCCACACCATTTTCCTCATGTCTAACGTGTCCAGCATAGGGGCTACACAAGTGAAGGAGTCGTCTTTGTGGTGACTGTATATGTGCCTCATTATTGAATGGTGTCATTGGAGATAATGCCCATTCAATTTGTGTCCACTAATGAGGAAAGTTGCAAAAACTGATCATCCATTTGCACTCACCAACAACATGAGTCGAGAAGATGAGGGAGAAGAATAAAGCGAATCAGAGGTTCTGGAGAGGGATGAAGCCATTAACATGTAGGAGAATGAAGGACACAACAGTTGAATCATAGAAGCTATTATACAACGAAGATTTCTGGGATGAAATTGTACCCTTTTTCCTCATCCAGATAGAAAATTGATCCCGCATTTATAGGACAAATAGAGTGAGAACCATTCAATCAAACAAAATATAAAAAAGGCAAAAAAACAGATAGGAAATACCAAAAATATAAAACTATCAAACTATCTAAATGAAAATGAGATATTCATGGAAACCAAATTCCTTAAGCAGGGAAAAAATAAAATGAAAAACAAAGACTTTTGGCTATAATTTTAGACCTATGCACTAGAAATTAATCATGGACTTAAAAAAACTATCCCCTATAATTAAGAAAAGCAGAGTATTCTGGATCATGCTTTTTCTTGAACCAAATCAACACAAGACAATATCGAATAGAACAAAACAGAATCCATATGAACAACAACAGGCAAAACCTACAACTCATAAAATACACTCACAAAAGAAATCAACCAAGATATGCTGTATATGCATAACCTACAACCTTCCAAAGTTTCTCGTGCGTTTCTAAACTTACTCTCTTATATCAATGCTTTCAAATAGCTTCATATACCTTGTTATTGCTATATTTAAATCTGATATAAACCTTTGTATCCAAATAAGTTTACATGTTGCTCTATAGCCCTATACTTCTAAACCACTTCAGCCAAGTGCAATCTGCTTTTTGCTTCTCCAAGTCACCAAATTATTCCAAACTTTGATGCAATACCTAACAATTGACTTTCTATCATCAACAATTTATGCCCAATATGTATCTAGAAAACCAATAACATCCTTTACTCCACTTTTCTAGAACAACAGCTGTTTGCTAAGTTATCTCTTTAAAGACCTTAGAATCCTAACTTGTTTCCATGTGCCTTTTTGTGGAGGCATGCATGAATTGTGTCACGCCCTGCTTATTATTTATTAATAATGCAGTACAATAAGAACATAACAGCATAAATTGAGAACGCCAGTACTAGCAATAGACGAGCGTGACGAAAAACAATCAAGCATTTTTATTCAAACCATTTTCATTAACAACATTACAATAAAATATATTGCATGAATATCTATTCTAGTTCCAGTCAAAGACACTATGCTAACAAAACCAATATATAAAAGACACCAAACTCACAAACCTTGCATGCTACTCTATGCACCCTATTTCTATAAATCTAAAACATGTTTTGCAATTTAAGTAGGAAAGTAAACATATAATGCTTAACAGGTAAATTTTTTATGTAACAAATAGCATGGTATGATAAAATATACAACATCAATATACTATAAGCATAAATATGAACATAATATTGTAGCAATACTCAAAATACAATAATATAAAAATAGAAATGAGCAACATGCTTAATACATAAGTGCATATACACACACACATATATATATCTATATTTGATAATTTCCCAAATAGATATTACATATCTTTTCTTTCTTATTTATCTTTTACATTGTTTTCTCTCATTTTCTTTTATTTTATTTTTTGACAAGGCTCAGATGTTTCTCATATTGAATCATACCACTCTATATTCCTATCATATCTTATATAATCTCTATATGGCATCTCATCAAATCATCTCTAGGTTTCTACCCATAAACATATCATAGCCAATCAATCATATTAATCACATATTATCTCTATATATCAACCCTACACCAATTGTTAGTGGTAATGAAATAGATCTCTTACGCCATCTCATAGCTTGGTATAAAAGCAATGTCTATCATGCCTAACATCATGTGTCGAAGCTCATTATATATCATGAAATCTAAGAAAAAGTCTGAGAAAAATTTTACTTTCTACTCATTTTTCATTTTAAGTTGAGTATTTAAACCTATTACAATTATATCATATAGTGCTATGTACATATCTTTTTGTCTTCTATTTCATTCTATTTTATATATTAGAACATACAGTTATGCACAACGAATGTATGCTTTGCTGAATTAATTCAATTCATCTACTTGGGTTTTTGATGATCTCTCAACCTATAGTCCTTTTCTTTTCTTATGCATTTAGGAGAACAAGATTCATAATTTATTAGATTTTATTATTTAACCTTCTTCAAATTATTTCAATTAATCTCTATAATTTATAGCAATATACAAATGTCAATATTCAAAGGAATCACAATTCAATACTAACCTTATTACTTTTTCTTTGGATTCTATAACAACTCTAGCCTTTTTCTTAATTTCCCAACTTCATGCTTGTTCAACTAAAGCTTTATTGTTTTAACTTAGAGCTGTGTTCCTAAAATACAACTTCTTTTGTTGCTCCTAGTAGTACAATAGCAATAATAAATCCTTTGAACATCCAAACAACCATATCCTACATACATGATCAAGTGATAACTAAAATGAATGCAAATCACCTCAAATACAAGTTTTACAAAACTAGCCCCTTATTCGCTTTCAAATCGCACAGCATCCACTACAACCACCTTACCTCAACAATAGACAAATATTTCAGGCTAAATCCCCATGGTAGCCAGCAAAACCAAGACAATTTCACCAAAATAAATCGACTATCAATTTACTTGCTAGTTACAGTTTTGCTGAACAAAACAAGGAAAAGAAGAAAAGCTAATTTATTATTTTTGTTAAACCTCAATGACTTTGAAAATTAGATAAAATTCAATGATGGCTCCAAACATTTTATGATAAGAACCAAATTTTTTTTATTAATAAGCTCTACTCAAAATTACAAAATATGCACATTTCCTTTCATAGCAATTGCAGAAGTTGAGATATTACAATCTCTCATTTTTAAAAAATTTCATCCCAAAATTTTAAATAAGTATGGATATTGGGCCTTTATATTCGCTATCACTTCCCAAGTTGCTTCTATATCAATATGATTCCATCACGATATTTTAACCATGAGAATTAATTTATTTCTTAATATGTTCTCTCTGTGATCTAGAATCATAATTTCTTTTCCTGATAAGTTATATTTAATTGAATTTCAATTCATTTGTATTATATTAATGATATACGATGGGTCAGAGACTTTTTTTTGCAAGAAAAATACATCATGCATTCTAGGTAACTCCACTGGTAAAACAATTCTATAACTTACCCTATTTTCTATAATCCATAATTGATCAATATATTTAGGTTTTAATCTTTCTACTTTATTAAATCTAAATACATCTTTCAAAAGATTGACCTTAATAAACACATGATCATTTGTCTAAAATTTTAACATTTTTATTCTCATAATCAAAATAGTCTTTTTGTTTCTTGTGCAGCTCGAATTTTTTTTTAATCAAGTTTACTTGTTTTGTGACATCATCAACAAAATTAGGTTCAATAAGTTGTTTTCAAACCAATACAATGAATATTAGCATTTTCTTTCATACAAAATTTCATAAAGAGCCATCTTAATACTAGTTTAACAAATATTGTTATATATATTCAACTAAACATAGATAACTCTTCCAATCTCCTCCAAATTTCAAAACACAGCTTCAGTAAATCTTTTAGAACCTTAATTATTCACTCTATTTTGTCATTTGCTTATGGGTGAAATGTTACACAAAATTTCAACTATGTATCAAAAGCTTGATGCATTATTTTCTTGAAATAAAAGATAAACTTCATATTTGACTGATATAATTACTTTTGACATGTCATACAATTTCATAATTTGTTGTCAATAGATACGAGCTAATCATTCTATTAGATATGTCACTTTTGTTGCTAAGAAATGTGCAAATTTTATTAATCATGATTTACCAATGATCTAAGTAACCCAACAATAAAATCCATAATTATAATTTATTATTTTAACTCAAGAATTGGCAAAAGCTATAATATAATCCATTAGATTTTTGTTGTTCTCCTTTTATTTGTTAACAAATCAGATATTTTCTAACCCACGCAACAATCTCTTTTGAAGTTGGGCCACAAATATTTTTTGTTCTAATTCTTGATACATTTTTATCTCTCCAAGGTGAATAACATATTTAAAATTATGAACTTCTTTTAATAAGAGTTACTTCACCTAATGATAATTATGAATAGATAAACAGCTTTGAAATCTGAAAACATCATTTTCAACTAAAGTGAAATTAGATACCCAACAAACTTTGATTTTCTAAATTAGTTTTTGATGTTCATCTTGAAATAAATCCTTTTTAATAGCCTAATTAAGCCTAATAGATAATTGATATAATAATTGTACATTCCTTTACATTTTTTTTTCTAACAACTATTTATCAATTTCAAAATATAATACTCTCATCATTTTACGTCGTAATTAAATTGACATGTGCTTTTATGTTCAAGGTATCAATAATTATGTTTGTTTTTTTTTCCATGAAAAATTATTTCCAAACCATAATTTTTTATGAATTTCAACCATTTTTTTGTCTCAAATTTAGTTTTTCCCAAGTAAAAATATAATTCAAACCCTGATAATCAATTAATAGCTCACATTTTACTCTATAAAGATGATGTCTCAATATTTTCAAAACGAACATAATTGTTGTAAATTCCAAATCCTGAATTACATATTCCTTTCAAGTGGTTTCAATTGTTTTGAAGAATATGCTATTACATTTCCAAACTATATTAAGATATAATTCAATCTTTGAAATGATACATCACTGTAAATCTAATAGTCTTCAATTCTTTCAAACAAAATCAATATTAGAGTTGATGTTAATTTTTTCTTTTAATTTTTGAAAACATTAATCATAAGAGAAATCCCATCTAACTTTTACACTCTTTTGAGTTAGACTTGACAAAAGTGCAACAATTTGAAAAAACTCTTAGACAAATTTTTGATAATAGCCTACCAAACTTAGAAAACTTCTTGTCACAGATATATTTGTAGCTTGAGGCAAATTTACAATCGCTTCTAATTTCTTAAGATTTATTTAAATCCCTTCAACACTAACAAAGTGCTTTAAAAACCAATTTTGAATAATCAAAATTTACATTTTGAGAATTTAGCATACAACTGATGTGAACGTAATTTTCGTAGCATGATGTGCAAATGTTTAACATGATATTTAGTACTTCTAGAATATTTTAAAATATCATCAATTAGCATAATAATGAATTGATTTAAATATTTTTTAAATATTTTATTCATCAAATATATTAATATCATAAGTGTAATTATTAGGCCAAACAATCGCACTAGAAATTCATAATACCCACATCCAGTCCTAAAAATGACCTTAGATATGTATTCTTTATTTATTTTTAATAGGTGATAATCAAATCTCAAATCTATTCTTAAAAATAATGTAGTATCTTATAATTGATAAAATAAATTATCTATTCTAGACAAAAAAAAATATCAATTATTGATACTAATTTTGTTTAATTCTTTCTGATCAACACACATTCTCAAATTGTCATCTTTACTTTTTATAAATAAGATAGATGCTCCCCAAAAAGACATATTGAGTCTAATAAAACTATAACTTAGAAATTTCAGAATATAAAACTTTCAAATATAGGCTCAACTCTTAAGACCAATTGAATTTCAAATTTTATTTTTTTATCTATGAGTAATTTAGACTACTCTTCTAAAAACATATCAAGATATTCACTAACAACATGAAAATCTTGAGACTTCCTAAATTTTTTATCTGTGATCATTAAAAACAACAATAATCCTTCATTTCTTTTTAATAATAATTTGAGCTTTTAATATACATAAAGAAATTTTTCTTCATTTTCTATAATAAATTACTTTTTTATTAGCTTGTGTTCTCAACTTTACTATTTTTTATACAATTACTTTCACTTGGTGTTTCACAAGTTAATTTATTCCCAAAATAATATTAAATTATATTAGAGATAGGATTATCAATTCAACAAAAAACTCTCCTGAATTTCTAATATCTACAGACATATTTTCTTAGCTTTACTTTTTATAAAATCAAATAATTTAACTAATAATGTAATTTTCATAAATTACAAATTCACAGATAAAACATTTCATATATACTAAGAGATACATGAGCGAGATACTCCGCAATAAAAAAGAACTAATATTGGAATATGTTGAAAAGTAACATACCTGATATAACATCAATAGAATAAAATGCATCATATTACAATATCACATATGCTCTTGACTATTAACCTCTACTAGCAGACTATTCCCTACCAATTCTATATACAATTCCTTTTCCTACTCCACATTTACCACTGCTAACAAAACAAGTAGGTGCTGAAATCACCTCAAATATAGTTCCAATATGAGGACATGCTTTAATAATATGGCTTGTCTCTTTGCATATGAAACATCAGATCTCTCTATTAAGTCTATAGCAACAAGCCCATTTATGAAATTTGCTACATTTTGAATACTGAGAAATCTTTCTACTAGTTTCTGCATCAATTTTATTAGTGTTAGCACTAGATCCTAATTTTCAAAACAATTTTTTTTTCCCAATTATCAGAGTTTTCTCTTTCTTTTTCTCTACTTTTTTCTAAAATTACAACATCTACAAATTTTACTCCATTATTCAAGCATTTTTCACCAAATAAAAGAAATAAAAAATTCTATTTGACACTCAAGCAACTTTGGTGTCATGTCTTAAGCCTTCGCAAAGCATAAAACAACTTTGCTCTTCTAAGCCATATCAAAAATATACCTTGTCAAAGTACTAAATTTCTTCTCATATTAAGATATTGTGAGGTTATTTTGAACCAACTCCAATAGAGTTTTCCATATTTTTTCTTGTGGAATCTAACTTGGTGGTATGATTCCCACCAATCTATAACACCATCTTGTCAAAGTACTGGATTTCTTTTCATATTAAGATACTGTGAGGTTATTTTGAACCAACTCCGATAGATTTTTTCATATTTTTTTCTTATGAAATCTAACTTGGTGATATGATTCCCACCAATCTAAAGCACCATTTTTTAGTACCAGGGTAGCTAGAGGAATTCTTCTTTGTTACGAACAATCCATGGTATTAAAAATCCTAATTATATGATTCATTTATCTCTCTGTCACAAAAGGATCTAATTCAAAAAAATGAAAGATACATATGATAAAATTGATCAATAACTTTATCAAGCAAAAAACTTTATCTCTATCACTTACATTGGAATACTAAAATTATTATATCCTTCAAATTTAGAGATCACTTTTTGTTTATATCTTCATTCTCGAATCTTGCTTCAACAAATTTTCATCAATACTGAATATTTCTACAAAATATCACTTTTATATAAAGATAAAGTACTTTCGAATAAGTATGTCATATATATGTTGTGTTAGTGTCCTCACTATAAAATCTCCACTCTAGCAATCTTGTTTTGATATCATATCTTGTCATCCCTCGCCTATTATGTACTATAATTACTTACTAATGATACAATAAAATCAAAGTATGAAACATAAAATAAAGGCATCAATACCAACAATGGATAAGGGTGACAAAAAACAACCAAGTACTTTTATATTCAATTATTTTCATTAACAACATTACAACAAAATATATTACATGTATATCCATTCCAATTCTACTCACTAACACTACAATAACAAAATCAGTATACAAATTATATATCACATTGTCTGTGTGAATCTATGACATGTCCTATAATGTAAGAAAATAAACATATAATGCTCAACATATGAATTTTATATACAATAAATAACATGGTATGATAAAATATATAATATCAAAACACTACAAGAATAAATATAAACATAACATCTCAATAATACTCATAATACAATAATAAACAAAAGAAATTAACAATGTTCTTAATATATAAATATGCACGCATACAAATATATTTATATTCGATAATTTCTTATATGCATATTGCATATCTTTTTTTTCTCTTTAATATTTGTTTATTTTATTTTATTTTTAATTAGGCCCAAATTTTTTCTTTATAAGATTATATCTCATATTCCTATCATATCTCATCTAACCTCTGTATGGCATCTCATCACATCTCTTTAGATCTTTAGTTATATGCATATCATAGCTAATAAACCATATCAATCACTTATCATCTCCAAACATCAACTTTACATCAAATGTAAGTGGTAATGGAAGAGATTTTTAATACCATCTTATGGCTCGATATAAAACTAATGTCTATTATGCTTAGTACCATGTGCTAAAACTCATCATATATCATGGAATCATGGGAAAATGTTTGCAAAAAATTTCGTTTTTTGTTCTCTTTTTTTTAAGGACATTTAACCCTGTTACACTTATATTATTATATCATGTACTTTTTTTAAATTTTTATTTCATTCTATTTTAAACATAAAAACATGTAATTATGCACAATGGAATCCATGCTCTAATGTTGAACTAATCATACTTATTTACATAGCAATTTAATTGAATTCATCTATATGGACTTTCAACGATCTCTTAACTTCTCGTCCTTTTCCTTTTCCCTTCCTTTCCTACAAGGAAGTTTTATAATTTATCATATTTTATTATTTAATTTTTTTCTTTGAACTATGTCAATTAATCTCTATAATTTGTAGCAATATATAGATGTCAATACCAAAAGGAATCACAATTCAATACTAACCTTACTCTTTTTTTCTCCGAATTATGCAATAGCTCAACGTCTTTTTCTTAATTTCCCAATTTCCTGCTCATTCGATTGAAAGCTTTATTGTTTTAACCTGGATTTGTGTTCTGAACAAGCAACTTCCTTTATTTGCTCTTCGTAATACAACAACAATAATAAATCTTTTAAACATCTAATCAACTATACTAACATACATGCTCAAGTAATAACATAAGTGAAAGCAAATCACCTCAAATACAACTTTTACAAAACTAGCCTCTTGTTGGCTTTCAAATTGCATGAAAACCATTAGAGAGGAAAATGCAAAGACAGTGCTGATCTCCCATGATCAATACCCTTCCCACATCTTTTAAGATTTATATTTAGGGTTAAGATTAGCATTTAGGTTAGCTATAAAGAATCAAAGAGAAATTTTCTCTATATAAAAGAGATCCATGAACCCTCTCTATGATAGAGTTTATAGCCAAAGCACAAGATTATGTCATGGCAAATCAAAGTTGAAAGAGTGGAACATCTATCATAGTTAAGAAATCACTATGAACTCAATTACCTAGGTATATCTATAATTCTATTTGAATTTTTAGCTTGTCAACATTTCTGTCCATTATTGCTACTCCGATAAATCTATTACCAAAGATATACTATCACCACGTCCTTAACCATGAAGCTTCTAAGTGTTAAGAAGTCCATCATACCTAGATGGTAGGACATGAGTGGGAAAGAAAGTAGGAAGAACGTGTACACAGAGGGAGGAAAAATGGGACAGAGGATAAACAAGAGAGAAAAATAAAAAACAAAAAAACACAAAAGTGATTACAAAAAGAGAGATCTCATAAGTTATGAGGTCTTGGTATGTTTCCCCACTCATGGGATAATTAGTATCAAACGGGAGGAAAAATTATGGAAAAAACCCCTTTTGCTCCCATCCTTGGTTTCCTTCAAGTTAATAAGCGATTCAAAGATAAGTAGTAGAGATGATGGATCCAAGATTATCCAAATAATATGAATCACATGTCCCCAGAACATTTGCAACATTCATGTAAAACATTAAGAACACTAAGAGTATGCCAATGTTTTTGTTCAGTCACACCATATTGTTAGAAGGCATATAGGTAAAAAGGTTGATAAATAATTTGATTTTCAACATATAAGGAACAACAATAGATTACACCTCTTGGCCACGATGTTACTTGCACAACTTCTTTCCCTATTAAGTAAACTAAGCATAACGTAAGCCTACGTACAAGTTCTTGCATATTCTAGTGCATTATTAGATTGAATTACTTAAGGAGATGTAAAAAAGTGTACATTTATTTCTTATTAAAAGTTTTTTTTAAAGATCCCAAAGACTTCAAAACAACATTTTAAAAAGCATATCCAAACGACTATAGCATGATAATCAACAAAGACACATGTAAGAAATCCCAAATGGGTACAAATAAACTATGACCCCATATGTCTAAATGTAATGAGCCAAAAGGAGCCAAACTTCAATATCAAGCTGGTGGAAGAAAAAGGAACACGATGTTTTTCATACTTACAAACTTCACATTCGTTGAAATTGAGAAGAAAAGATGAGTTACGATTTGAAAACATTGAGAAGGATAACTAAAATAACAATTTCACCATTAGGAAAAGATAGCAATCGATATAACAATAGATGTAGCAATAAAGATATAGTAGGAACCTTCTATTACGACAGTACCATCAATCATCTACTTAGCACGGAGATACTAAAAAACACATTTACAGTAAGAAAATTTTAACGAACAATAATTAGATTTGGTAAGGTAACTAAAAGATAGTAAATTAGCCAAAAAAAACTTAGAACATATAAGGACGAGAGATGGATAAATTTTTTCCCATAAACAAGCAAAAAAATTTATCTATGACAATAATAGGTGGAAAAGATTGCAATGTAAATAGTAGATTATCCATTATGTGAGAAGATGCACTTGAATTGAAGACCAAAGATATACCAAAATAATCATCTACAATAAAAATGAATGAATAAACAACATGGGAGGCAATTCTTGAATTTTATAGATGGAAATGCTATAGTCAATTATCAAATTTTTCTCAGTAAATAAAGAAAATTCTTGAATGAGTATCAGTACAACCATTAGATTAGAGCATGTTTAGCGAAGCAAGGATATCCAAATTATATCCAATAGTAGTAAGAGTGTGACTAGTTCTTTAACAATACTCAAAGATGAGAAAAGATTGCAGCCACAATCATGTTCTCTACCACAAGCATGATTACCACAACTACCTTTCATGATTGCAACAAATACAATATAATCAAGACCAAAAGAAGACAGAAGAAACTTAGTGACGTGATTGTGTCCAAATCATAAAAGTATTTGGAAACATAGAGTTAGTCACTAACTATGTTTGAATAAATTATAAAGTTGGATGGAGACCACATAGAAACTTGATCACAAGAAATTTTTTTTTTTTTCCAAGTGATAAGGTTTGTAATAAAAAGATGATATTGAAAAATCTCACAAAATCACTTTGCAGGTGTTGCAATAATGTTGAATACAATATCTTTTGTTGCCAAAGGGGCAGTCTATAATAGCATATGTGGGGAATTCATTCAAAAACTATATAACCTATCTTTCGTGCATATACTTGTGGAAGATAATAGTTGTTATTTATTTAAGGGATGGAATAGCCAGCTAAAGAATGTTGTTTCTTTTAGACAGTGGTAAACACTAAATGATATGAGTGAAGAGGTAAGATTTATAGAGTCAAACTATTATGTAGCACTTTTTAGGAAATGTTCTAAGGGAAGAGATGGAAAGCCCATGCTAAAAGATTTACAACAACAGAATTAGATTATATAAAGATGTAGTGTGAAAGTGTTATGTAAGAAAACCTAGCATGTGAAACTAGTGTGTGAAGGTCACTTAAAAATAACTTCAGCACTCTAAAAGCCTACAAAATTGCCCTTTTTTTTTGCATGTTAAAAAACCGGCTTAACTCATTATTAACATACTTCGCTCTTCCAGAAAAATTATGGTTAAGTCTTACCGAAATTTCTGCCAACGATGCAATGCCAGGTGGGCCCATGATTCTTGTCAAATTCCTTCTTTATGTATTCCGCTATATCTTTTTCCACAATATACTTGTCGAATGCCTAATCCCTCGCGGGGAAAAAAAAAAATCAAACGTGCCAAGCTCTGTTTAAAGATATACCCAAAGAGAGAGATAAAAGGGATCAAAGGGCTTACAGAAAGGGAGCAGCTGATGGCCTCCTTCTGAATCTCCTCCTTCATGTCGGCGCTCTTGAGAACGATCCTACGAGCACTCGTCACCTCCTCAGAGGTAGGTTTCTTTTCCTCATAATTGCTACTAGTAACTCCCGACTTCAGCATCGCTCCTCCTCCTACTCCGCTGCCGCTTCCTACCCTTGAGCTCTCCTCCGCCATTTCCCCAATTATTCACTTGGCTAGGAGGAACGAAGTGCTTGTTTAGCATTTGGTTCATCATAAACGAGTTAAGTTGGATGTTATATTTTCACTCCATTTTTATTTTAAAATTCCGTAAGCCAACTCCCATCTTCGCAAAACGAAGGACCGCTCGGGTGCCGTGGGCGAAATCATTCCGTTAGATCTACGTAGAGCTTTTCATCTCTTTTTTTTTTTTTTTTTTTTTACAATTTTATAATATAAAAATGTCAACTTATCTCAAATTTTCTAATTTTAAATTTCCACTCGCAACATTTATAACGGCATATTTAGTATGTTAATTCATCGCATAATAAATAAAGTTTGCAGTGCATTTTGAACCATCATTTGCCACATTCATTTGAATTATATTTCATAAAGCAATTCAAATAAATTACAAACTATAGATACTTTTGCATTTATAATATTATAATGAATGACATAAAAGTTATCTTTTTTTAATTCAAGATTTCAAAAATATTTTTCTTTCGATTTTTTATGTGATATTAAGATTTTCTTAAGACAATACATATCAATTTTGTTTCAATATTTTATTCTCTCAAAGGTTCTTAAAAATCTTAATATTATTTTTGAACTTTTAATCATAATTATCACTTTTTGTTTTCTTTCATAATTTTGTTGAATCATTTTGTTTCTCTTAATTTCCATGGGATCGAATGATCTATCAGAGGTGTCTATCATCTAATCTCTTTCTTTGTCATAATCTATATAAAGATACCCAACAGACTACCCAATACCAAATTAGACAAAATAATATAAAATATGGACTATTTAATTGTCATCCAATAGTGAATCAAAGGCTAATTGAATGGTTTATTGTTCAATACAATAAACGATTGAACCATATGATAATCTTGAAAACTAATCTATGATTGCAAGTGCAAGTTTCTCTCCTTTCAACATCTCTCTAAAATGCATAAAGCAAATTTGGTATATACTAAAATACTACATGCATGTGATTTTAGGATTCTCACTAAGAATTATAAACAAAAAGTGAATTTAACACAAAAATAATGAAGTTATTTAATTCATAAACATCTATGCCATGCTTGATGGCCAACCTCTTTCAAGGCACTATTCAGATGCAATTTTTGCTAGACTACACAAGAAATTGAGGGAGAACCATATTTTTAAACTTTTTGTTATTTTAAAAAAATTTTCATAGATAAAAATTCGGCAATCATTAGACCATTGATTTAATAATTTTGTTAAATAATAATGTAAAAAAATATAATTTTTACAATCTAGACAAAAAATTTTAATAAAATATTTTATGTTTGATAAATTTTATTTTGATAAATTTTTTTATATTTTTAAAATAAATATTAATAAATAAACAAATATCATAAATTACACAATAGCACAAAAAAATAAACAAGACAAGGAATTTTAGGTGATAAGACTTAATCGTGCTTACATCCACTGTCAGTCAACCTGACTAGGATTCCAATATCAAAGTCACTCGTTTTTGTCATAACATATAAAGATAACATTTACAAACCACACTTTTTTACTATAGCATATAGGATTCATCATCACAATCTTGGTTATAAAAACTTATAATATTGAAGTATAGTATTAAATAATAGATTACAATAATATTCCATTATTCACTTGTAAAAGCACATATGGTATAAGTCGATCGATCATGCTTGATATAATATTAGAATATAAATATAAATATGAATAAAATTGTAATAACTTAAATGACATAGTTTTAAAATATTAAATCAAAAAATTTATTAATCAAACTAATGTTATTCATAAAAAAAATAAAAAAAAATTGTATTAATATGATCTTTTTTGAAAAAATAAAAAATAAGAAAATAAAAATCAATTATAAAGAAATCACTAATAAGATATGTAATCAAAAAGGATGTTTAAGCAAGGAAGAAAAAAATGAGTCGCAAATATGACTCCAACAAAAGCATCGAAATTAGATTGTAATTTTTGGTTTTGCTCATCTTCCAAAATATATCAATGTAACAAAATAAAATTATCAAATATCCAACTATAAAAACTCCTCTATTTATATTTAGATATTTTAGGCTAAAACAATATTTTTTAAATGCTAGAAAGGGTCATCTTAAATAATCATTATAAGCAAGTATTTTAATGTTTTAAACAAACATAAATTGCTTTTTGGAATGCTATTTTCAAGCAAAAGCGACATCAAGTGTCTGATATGGGGGACCAAAATAAGAGATGCTAATCAAAAGACTAATTAAAGGATCTAAACCCAATCAAAGAGAGATTTGATATGGATTACTAGACCTTACGTGTTTGGATAATCAGTGTGATGCACAAAAGAGCACTATTCACAAAGCTAAAGCTAATCTCAACCATTCGATCGGGCCTATCAGATGGATGGTTAAATGGAATCTGCTATTCAAAATGACAAAATTGATCATGATCATTTGATCTGGCTCATTGAATGGATGATAAGATGGATAATGATCCTTGTTTAAGAGATGGACACAATGTCTACTATTTTATCACAAAATTATATGATTAGATGACACTAATTTGCTCTTAGTTTGGAAGTATACAGGTGTCAATGACTTTAATCATACATTGTTAAAATACACATATAGTTTTCAGTTTATCTTAGTTCCCCTGTTTTCGTAAAATAGCCTAAAGGATGGTTGCCCCTCAGTGCTTTTGAGAGCTCATGACCCTAGTCATTTATGCACATACATGGGTTTGACTTGACCTGACCCCTTACATGATTATTTCAAGTCCTTCCTAACTCAACCTAACTTAAATTAGGTTCAATAGTGATGCCCTGACCCAATTCAAGCCTAACCAATCTCAATTTTAGCTAGTCTCCTAACTCACACCTAGTCGACCCAATAATGCCTTTGCTCAAGCCAAGTTGTCTAACATCCATTTCCTTGGGCTTGATTGATTTTGTGGGATTAAATATTTTGACAATTTTTTGAAACATTTTTTACATAGTAATTATTTTTTTATTTTTAATATATTTTTATAACTACTAAAATAATAAAATATTTTTATAACTACTAAAATAATAAAATATTTTTATAACTATTAAAATAATAATATATAAGAAATCAATGATCATGCAAGTGATGGAATTAGTTTAAAAAAAAAGTCAAGAATTAATCATGTGAGTATGAATGAGGTTAGGCAATCTAATTATGTTATATATAAACAAATGATAGAATAGATAATCAAACTAGTTGATGTTTTAGAGATGAACTAGTAATGGTTATCTACTTTACCAAGAATAAATAATCTAATTATGCCATTGATAATATTCATTTTGTAGTTAATGTTATAGATGTGGTGTTACTTATAAAACAAATAGGGAGAGGAAGCTTTGTTTTGGTTATTGTTCTGGGTGGTATGGATGAGTTGGATGCGAGGGCAATATTATGAATGTGATGTTCTAGGTGGAGGATAGTAGAGAGGTCATGGACGTCCCTTTCTGGCTAGTTTTGTTGGATAGTCTACAGCTTGGCCATGGTTTGTTTGGGTTAATGGTTTGGTTGTGTTAAGGATGAAGACAAGGTTAGTAAATTAAGTGCTCGAATTAGATGTGTGGAGATCTATGCTTACTCCCTCTTTTATTTCTTGCATCATGGTGCCTGTTTAGAAGAGATCACAGATCCATCCTCTTTTCATTCTCATGGAAAGGATGAGTTATGCTCATGTTTGTGTGAATATAGACTTGATTAAACCCCTTAGGCAAAGATATAGGTTAATGACCAGTATGGAGTTTTGTTAAAGAGAGTAATATGAGAGCTTGTGCATTGTCTACTTCTCTTATAATAAATTTGGACTTAGAGACCTTTATTTTACCTATTTTATCACTACTCATCATGGTCTCTTCTTCTTATCTTTTATCTTCAGCTAAGGAATGGGTCACTGGCTTAACCAATGCTGGTATAGATTCATTTCCTCTATTATGGGCTTGGGCAATAATGTGGATGTAGTCTGTGTAGAGATGGTTGTATTGATTCTTTAGTAAAGGAACGGATATTCAGTGATCCTTGTCCATTGAGTTTGTGATGCCTTTGGTTTGTGGAACAGTTTGACCATTAAACGATAGAGGCAAGCCAAGAAAGTGAGGCTAGATTTGAGTATTAACAATAGTGAACTTGTTCTTCAACATTCCAAAGCGTATAGGGGCACACATTTTCTTTGTGTTGGAGGAAATGTGCATTCTCAATAATTTATGCTTGGGCATTGTTGGGAGGGTTTTGTTTAACCTATTTTCACCATTGATTTTCAACAATGGATGACCTGCATCTTTGTCATCAATACATTCATATTTGTAGTAAATAGATAGGTTTTTGTTGTTGTGTGGGTAGGGGCTCCACTAGTGGTTACTCTGGCAAGATGAAAAGAGTTGAAGTAGAAGAGATAAGAAAGGATGTCTAAATTCTATTGGAAACTAGGAGTCATGGAGAATATAAGTTCATGATGCTATTTCAACAAAGCATGTGTGGCTGGTTTCACTGGCGTGTGTATCTGATGTCTTCTATTTTTTTATCCTCTATTTTGAAATTGTTATGGATGGCTTCCACTTGCAATTATATATGGAGTTTAGTGCATGGTCATTCCTCATTCGTATCTTTTGGTTGGAGACTAGAGTTTAATTCATTTTTTTTCACAAGTGGATAAACTAATAAGAAGAGATTTAAGAGTTTCATGTTGTTCCTTGATAGGGAAGTTAGATAGGATTATCATGCCATAGTTAAAATACTTGATTTGATTTTAGTTAGTGTGCTCTCAAAAGTTGGTTGTTGCTATTATATTTGTTATTGGGGATGAGTATTTTTGGTTTTTATTTGTTGTTATTATGGACAACAATTGTCATATTAGTAAGGATGTGTAGAGTTCAATAATGGGCCTAATGAGTCTTGAGATCCCTATAGTGGCTTGAGGATCTAGTTGTGATATAATGAAAGAAGTAGGGGAAGGTATACAATATCTTTTTCCTTGGGGCTTGTTGATACTAAATTTAGTGAGTTAATGATATGAGAGTATTTGCAAGTCTATATTTTGAGGGACTTTTCTTCATCTAATGCAATAATAGTATTACAAATATTATTGATGAAATGCTGCTTTCATGTCAATTAAGGGATAATTAGTGGGTTTCTTTTAATCATTATCCCATATTATCAATAATAATAGTTTTTTTTACTTTAAAACACAGTGGAGTATTAGTAACTATTGATTTTGTCTTAATATTAATATGTCTAAGTATTAGATTTAATATATTATATTTTTTAGAAGAACTAATCTTAAATTTTGAATATTTGGCCTTTTGGATATGAGTTTGTTACAACAAACTTAAGATATATATTAATTTAATATATTTTAAAGCTATTCATAATTTTCGTATATATAAATAGCAAGCATGGTGGTGGTATGAGTCATAACATGAGCCATCGCCTTCAAGCTTAGAGCTCAAAAAGTTGTTTCACAAACCTTATTGCTTGTTGATTTTGTTAATGATTTGGATTCACCGTCTTGGCATTTAGAGCTTCCATCTTATTGCAATCATTTTTGCATGATAATGGTCTTCTTTGTTGATTTGTAAGTTGAGATCTTTGGTACATCATTAGATTAGATCTCTTATCTCTTTGGTGAATCTTTATGATTTGAGAGATATTCTAGGACTTCTTATGAGATGGATATTTGGATATATTGTAGAATTTAGAAAAGATTTTTTGTTTACAACACTATTGTGATTTCTTTGGTATTAGAATGTCCTTTATCCTTTTGATGATATGGGGATAATTTATAGTCAAAAAATCTACCTTTTTTGTGCCCAACCTAGTAACAAATTGGTGTAAATAGAGCTTTAGTTTGATATTAACAATGATGAGTATAAGTTAAAGAAATTTGTTGGCTTAAAGAGTTTTGGATTTTAGAGAACTAAAATGAGAGGATTGTCTGTACAATGAAGTTGTTGAAATACTTATAAAAAAACAAAATATGTTAGATATCATTATTGATTTAGAAAAGAAGTGATTTCAAGTTTGAAGATGGAGTTATAAAAAACAAAGTTCATGGTTGTGAGGTGGACATCTAATGAAAATAATTTGGTACTCATTTTAATTAAAAAAAAAGTCTCATAGCTATATAAAGATATAATTTGTTTTAGATAATAAGACATTGTAAAATGTTAAAAAAAAAGAACAAATATATCAAAGACAATTAGAATAATTCAATGACCCATCCTTTCACGATCCAATTTTCTAGTAGACGAAAATATTAGGTTAAAGAACACACACAAGGAGAGTTCAAAATGAGAAAGAGATGAAAATAAAAGAAAAATATGAAAGTGTTATTCTTTAGTTAATGTTTCAAAACTCCAAGACAAAGTAGAGATTAAAACTCTACTATCTATCAACTCCTCTGATCTATAAGACACAATTAGTTGGTTTTAAGCATAGAATCCTATTAGATTAACATAAAAATAAATAACTGAATTAAAAGAATAATCTAATTAAATGTCTAAGAAGTCAACGAATCTTGAAACTGTGGTGCTTTTCAAATCTTTTAATGTGTGAAGTAATCCACTCCATAGTTGACAATTTATCTCCAAACATCTACAAAGGAGATGATATTTAATTTTTATTGAATCTTTTCTTATCATCAAGTGAGTGTTAGAATAAGTCTTCTTATATAAGATTTATTTGCATCTCTATCTTTTTTCTTAATTCAGTATATACATAATTTAATTATATATAATATAGAATGAAAAGGGGAATTTAAACCCATTCTCAACTTACCCTTTAAATATTATAAATAAAAAAATGCTATATTATTGCCTTATAATTAACAAAAATCTTATATATTAGGCATAAATACTTCACATATGGTGGATCACCAATAATTTTTACAGGAACAATCACCATTATTGAAGACGTGAAACCTGTTGCAGTCCCTTACAAAAATCCTTCTCGCATAAACCCTAGAAACCAGCCGAATCGCCTCGTGACAATCCAGACATATCCTTAAGTTCTTCACCACCCTTATCTCCTCCCCGGGTTTCGTCTTCATCAGGCCGAAAGCCACCGCAAGCTTCTCGCTGTGCGTTGATAAGGCCAGCTCTTTCCCTTCCTCCTCCAAATCCAAATCAAGTAACACTTCCGCGGTATTTCCCACGTGTCCCTCTCCCCTCAATCTTCCCATCATTTCCTCTACCATCAGATGCAGATCGACAGCCTCTGGGTGGTTCGACAGCTCGCCGGCTAGGAATTCATGGACGACGCTGTTCACCTCGATGAAGCTGCACCCAGGAGGCTTCTTCACACCCCTGCTCTTTATGAGTCGACGGACGGAGGACACTTCTTCCCATTTCCCCATCTTGGCGTACGCATTGGAGAGCAGGACGTAGGCCGCGCTGTTTTCTGGTTCGAGCTCTATGAGCCCTTTGATGGCGGCTTCGCATGTCAGGATGTCGCCGTGGGTTTTCGATCCGCTGAGAAGAGCTCCCCAGATGAGAGCGTCGGGCCGCATCGGCATGGAGTGTATCGTCGCCCATGCACGGCGGATCATTCCGGCGCGGGCGTAGAGGTCGACCATGCAGCCGTAGTGTTCGATCGTTGGCACGATTCCCTGTTCTCGGCTCATGGCGGAGAAGTAGAAGTCGCCCTCTTGTACGAGCCCCCCATGGACGCAGGCTTGGAGGACGGCGAGAAAAGTGACGGGATTTGGCCTCACGCCATGTGTTTCGACCATCGAGTGAAAGAACTCGAGGGCCTCTCGAGCCCATCCCTGCACGGCGAGGCCAGAGATCATGGCAGTCCACATGGTCACATCGCGATTTGACGGGGACATTTCGTCGAACACCTGGTGGGCGTTGTGGATGCGGCCGCACTTGGCATACATGTCGATGAGAGATGTGGACAGGACGACGTCGGGCGGGATACAGTGGCGGAAGACGAAAGCGTGGATCCAGAGACCGAGTTGGAGAGCGCCGAGTCTGGCGCAGGCGGCAAGGACGGCCGTAATGGTGAAGGGATTTGGGGCGGGGGCCCGAGGGTCGGCGAGCATGATGCGAAACAGGTCGAGGGCGGCGTTGGGATGACCTAGGTTGACGAACCCATCGATAAGGCAGGACCAGGAGACGACGTTCCGGCTAGGCATTTCGTCGAACATGCGGCGGGCGTGGGACAGTTGGCCGGCGCGGAGGAGCGACGAGAGGAGGGAGTTAGAGGTGGGGAGCTCGTCGAGATCGGCAGGAGACAATGGGAGAAATAGGAGGAGGTCGGAGGGGAGGCAGGAGTAGGAGGAGATGAGGGAGGAGAGGACGTGGGGGTGGTGGAAGTGGCCGGAAAGGAGTACGTGGGCATGGAGCTGGGGGAGGAGGAAAGGGGCGAGTAGGGAGGAGAGGGAAGAGAAGAGGATAGGAAAGGTGTAGGAGTCGGGGCGGGAGCCATGGCGGAGCATGCGGGGGTATAGGGAGAAGGGGTTGGGGTGAGATCGCAGGATGGAGTTCCATGCGAAGATGTCCGGCGTTGGGTGGAAAAGGTGAAAGCTTGGATGGATGTTGGATATAAGACGTTCCTTCCCAGGAATTCTCATAAACTTTGTGCTCCGTCCACGTGTGGAACTCACTAGGCGGCGGCAATGAGAGAAATCTTTGAAGTAAAAACGTATTTAAAAAATAGTTTTGTAAAAAGTTAGTTTAAAAAATAAATAAACATTTCAAAATATCATGGGATTTATTATGAGAGAATTTTAGCAGCTTTCATTATTACATTTAATGTTTATTAAATTATATTGAAATATATCCTGTCATCAAAAGTGATGAATGTATATTATATAGGTTTTTTATTAAGCTAAGAAAAAGAAAAAGTTATTATTAAACCTCTATAATTGTTACTCTAATTTTACATTATCTTTAAAATATCATGAAGATAATTTTATTTTTATATATTTAATTTATTTCATATTTTACAGTTAGATTGTATTTTATCAAATATTATTAAAGTATAATTGCATGTTCTAATCTTGTTAAATTATTACCATTAATACAAATAATATAAAAATCTAAAAAATCACATTATAAATAAGTTGCCTTTTGCACATATTTCATAATTTTAAAACTTGAGTTTTTTATTAGTTTCATTGGGATTTTGATCCAAACTGATCGTAAATAAACATGGCTAAAACACGTGTCTCAGACACATTTTTACCCAAAACATAATTGAATTGGAAGTTTTCATCAAAATTGTTGAAAACTAATGGTCAAATTTGATTTGTTATATTTTTTTATTTATTTATTTTTATATTATGTTAAAACATTAATAAAGTACAATGTGACAATGGTTCCTCCATATTTTTCTTTATATTTAGTTGTTTTGATTTCAAATTATATTTAATTGATATTACAAGCAATCTAATTTATAATTATACACCTTGTATATTATTTTATTTAATCGTAATAGTTTGAAAAGTTTTTAAAATCTAAGAAAACACAAAATTTGAATATTCAATAATGACACATTTTCGTACGAAAAAATAATTTTTCTTAAATTTAGAGTTTTAATTATATTATTTGATTAAAATAATTAGGATTATGAGATCTCTATGGTTTCTTTGTATTGATAGATGGATCCCCCCATGCTTGAATTGGATCATTATTGTCTACTTCAAATTTTTTTCATCATAGCTTTTCTGTTATTTGTAGCTAAGTGGTGCTTTGTGTTCAAGTAACTGTGCTGCACTTGAGATTCTAATTCATTTGAAATGAATTTTAATTTGAACATATATATATTGAATTCAATTGAAACAAAATAAAAAGATACTATATTCTATTTCTAATACAAGTTCATTTAATAACAGTTCTAGTAGAAGTAATATAAAAATTTTGTAATAGGACCTTTGTCTCTATCATCGTAACATTATGATACAATATAAAATATTCATTACACATGATTTGTAAGATAAATTAAAAATGAACAAAATGGTGAATTAGTGCCCATTTCCTCTTATTATTGTCTTTAACTTTCATAAAGTGGGATAAATTCTCATCTAAAATTGTTAACATAAAAAAAAACAAAGTCAATTAATATTGATTCAATAGATAAGAATTATATATAATAAATTCAAATCATTATATTTTTAATATATTTTATGTTGGGTCAAACAATATATCATAATATTTAAAAATATTAATATAGAAGAAATATTTTTATCATATGTAATGCATATTACCTAATTGTCTGTTTATTTTTTTAGTCATTTGTTTATCTTTTGTTTGTCATTATTAGTCGCCTTGAATTCAATTTGAGTTTATAAATTTCTTTTTATTATTTTGATTTCAGATGTATATCATAAAATGTACTCTGTGAGTTTCGTCCTATCTGAATAACATTTTGTGATTAAGTTATAAAATATATGATATACTCTAGCGATCTTTTCTAGCTTGAGTAACATCTATTAATTAATTTTTCATGTAATATTAAGACATATAAACTATCTCATGACATTCTCAAACATGATAATCCAAACATATGAAATAAAACATAATTTAAAAAGTATTATATCTAAGAAAATAGTCACCCAAAAATCAATTATTTAAGTATTAATATATCATCTAACATGTTACTAATAGCAATATATAAAACATGTAAAACATATGTCATAATGTGCAGCAAACAATAACTATCAAACCCATAATCATTTTCTTTTTTAAATTCAAACTAAAAATAAGTTATTAAATTGCACCCATCAATACATAATATAGATATACTAATGAATATAACATTACCTAACTTTTTTTCAATTGTAATGGATTTGTCTTGAAACGGATATCAAAACAAATGCATTTTTCTCTCCTTCCTAGTTGCTATGGTACTATTACAGTGTTAGTGTAATATCTATAACAATATTTTTTCTCTTAATTTGTTCCATTCTTGTTCAGCTTTTCTAGTATTTCTTTTAACACCTTAGAATTACTCATTCTCATTCTCTCTCTCTCTCTTTCTTTCTCTCTCTCTCTCCCTCCCTCATTAACTACAACTTTCCCTTGTATACAAATTTTACACAATTTCTCATTCCCATCTATTCTATTCCTTTATTTGATGTGATTTTATGACTTTGTGACCTTTCCTCTCATTATAAAGGACACTCCACTCTTCTAATGGTTTTTGTTGCTTCATTTTGTTACTAATTCAAGTTCTTTAGCTATTTAGATTTTAGGGTTTAAAAAAATTAATCAAATTAATATTTAATTAAAACTATTAAAAATTTACATATTTCTTACCTTTTTTTTTTATCAATTTGCTACTAAAACTTTATTAGTTACTTTTTTAAAACTTTTTTTTATGAGATCTATCCATCGATTAAATTTCATAGTTTTTGGGAATGTTTAATATTTTTAATAAGTTTTTAGACATAAAATCCTTATAAAAATTATTTAATTATTATTTTACAATTTACTTTTTACTCTTAAATTTCATTAAAAGCAAAAGAAATTTTATTAACCTTATTGTGTTAAGAAACTTTAGTTAAATTTATTTTTTATTGTTTCGGTTTTAATAAATATTCATAATCGTTTAAGTTTATTTAATATATTTATTAATTGTTGGGATTTTTTAAGCTCATAAATAAATCTCTATTAGATTTTGATCTCTATACTTAACATTTTTTAATCTTTATCAAGCTATCCAAAAGTTTCACATCATATGTTACAACTCATACTCCTACCAATTTTTTTATGATTTAAACTTAGAAACATTTTAACATTAATACTCATCATATATTATTAACATGTTATATTATTTAAATATTATCACTAAAAACATAATTAAATATTATTATTATTAAAATATAATATATTTTACTGTTTTATTATCAATTGAATTTGTACTTCTAATGATGACATTTATTAACAATGTCCTTGTTTTGAGTCTAATCATGGACTGGGCTTTAATCTACTTCAACTCAACATGAAAAGAGATAAATCAAATTCTAAGTTAATTAATTCCTTTTAGAACCCACTTTAACAACTTTATTTTAGTTGTAAAATAATTTTATAAAACTCATACTTTCTTAATTTTCGTAATAAAAAATAATAAAAAAATATTGTCAAACAATTTTTACAGCAAGTTCAATTTTATTGACGTAACGAAAAACAAAATCACATGCGAATCAATCGAATACAAAACCGAGCTCTAAATATCTGATAGACCCGTACTAAGGACCTTACTTGGGTCCATCAGTGGGCCTTGGTTGGGTCCATCATGGGCAGACCACAGGAGGCAGTTGTGGCCCGCTTCTCATTATTTTAAATTAAAATAAATGACTTCATCTTTTATCTAAAAATTATTTATTTAGAAGAAGTACCATTCGATTCAATCGCCAACCATCACGTTGAAAGCTGTGGTAAAGTTTATAAAAAATTGATAGATGAAATTCATATCCTTCATGTTATAATTAAGATTAACTCAAATAAAAGACAATGGAAATACAAATGCAATTGCATGTTTATGTGTAAGAGAATAGAATTATATAAATATCATATATTTTTTTTATGTTTGAACCAAAAATATATATTTTTTAAACAAAAAAATTGGCTAAATAAATAAAAAGATTAATTGAAAATTAAATCTATTTTTAGATTGAATTGAACTTGGTTCGATAATCATTGGGCTAAGCTTAGCTTAGATAAGATCAAAATGAACAAAAACAGAAATTGGTATAGTAATCATACGAGAGAATTTTCACAGAATTTGCCCTGAAGAATGTAAATGGCTGCAAAGAGAAATGTATCTAACTAAAATTAAAACAAAAGGAAGAATATTAGTAAACAGGAAAGGGAAAGGAATTAAAAGAAATGAAAGCCAGATTTGAGTACAATTTTCTCTCTTGGAAACCAAATTCGACTGCCACTAAAACAAGAGTAATCAAACGGACGTGGTGGTGGTGGTGGTGGCAGCGGCTGGAGTATGATCGCCGAAGATGCGCTTGCGGAAATCCGATACCATAAGAGGGAGGCCGTCGCGAAGGGGAACCTTAGGCTCCCAGCCAAGTAACTCTTTGGCGCGGGAAATGTCGGGCCTGCGCTTGTGCGGGTCATCCTCCGTGTTGGGCCGGAACTCGATTCGGGCGTTGGGGTCGATCGTCTCTTGAACCACCTGCGCTAGTTCCAGCATCGTGAACTCCCCGGGGTTTCCAAGGTTGAACGGACCGACGTTTTCCCCCTCCATCAGCTTCATCAGACCCTCAACCAGGTCAGACACGTATTGAAAGCTCCGCGTCTGCTTCCCGTCTCCGTAAACCGTCAGCGGCTCCTTTCTCAGTGCCTACGACCATCCCAAAGTTCAATTCGTTTGCGCAAAACAAAAAACAGTTCTTTTTCCCCCCAGCGAGGGGCATCGTGGATGAGAAGCGGACCTGGGCAACGAAGTTGCTAACGACTCGGCCGTCGTCGATGCACATGCGGGGGCCATAGGTGTTGAATATTCGAGCAATCCTTACCTGCTCCGTTTCCATTCCGACCATAAATTCACTCAGTTTCCATTATTTAAAAAAAAAAAAAAAAAGCAGCACAAAACTGATCGTGACGTGCTTGTAAATGATCAAGTTTGGTGTAATTAAAAGACAAAGTAATACTTCCACTTGGGCGCCGCGGTGGTAATCCATGGTCAACGTCTCCGCCGTCCTCTTCCCTTCGTCGTAGCAACTTCGAACGCCTGCGTGTCCCACCATTGGCAGGTGAGCCAAAGAAAGGTACAACGAGATAAACATGGAAAACGCCAACAACGAGAGAGAGAGAGAGAGAGAGACCGATGGGATTAACGTTTCCCCAATAGGTTTCTGATTGGGGATGCTGGAGGGGATCACCATAGACCTCGCTGGTGCTCGTGAGGAGGAAGCGGGCGCCGACCCTCTTGGCCAAACCCAACATGTTGAGGGTTCCCACCACGTTGGTCTTGTGAGATCACCGAAATCGCAATCGAGTTAAGGAATTTGACGAAGAAAACTGAATAAACTAGTAGATAAAGGGAATCGATGAGAAGGATATAATCGTCTTGACGGGATTGAACTTGTAATGAACAGGGGAGGCAGGGCATGCGAGGTGGTAGATCTGATCGACCTCCAGGAGTAGAGGTTCGACGACATCGTGGCGGATCAGCTCGAAGTTAGGATTTCCGAAATGATGCATCACGTTTTCCTTCCTCCCGGTGAAGAAGTTATCCACCACGATTACGCTATCTCCCCTCTCGATCAGCCGATCCACGAGATGGCTCCCCACGAATCCCGCCCCTCCAGTGACGACTACCCTCATCACCTTCCTCTTCAGACCTAAGGGTACCTTTCCCCCAACGGATCCAAACCTCGACACACTGTACGCCGGCCACGGCCTCTTATCCGCTACAGTCGATCGCCTCTCCAGGTCAACCATCAGGTGAGCCCCCGAGGATCCGCCGATCGCCATCGCGTATCTAGATGTCCGAGGAGCCAGCGCAAGGACGATCGTCGCTAAGACCATCCCAGCTAGCAAGAAGAAGATGCGCTGCTCACGCAGAAGGTACCGCACCGGCCGTGGCAGTGAAGGCCATCGCTTGATCGACTTGGGCGAGTAAGCGCCGTGTCCTTGTTGATGCGATTCGTGCCCACGGTAGATAAGTTCCGATGCCATAGTCCGTTGGATCAACAGCGGTGGCGACGAGGAAGAGAACGAGGAAAGCGGTTAAAAGACAAGTGCAAAATAGACGGTTAAGCGAATCCGTGCCCGACCGCGGAAGCCGAGGGCTGAGGGTTCTCTTCTGCGGCCAAATATACCACGTAAAGGGTCCAAAATCTAAAAGAATAAATTCCACCGATACTTTGCCAATTTAGCTCCGGCGCGTGGATGCTCCCGCTCCGGTACTCCCCACAGCCGAAACCCCAGCGTTAAATAAACAGGCTAATTGGGAACGTAACTCTCGTGTTATGTTACGCTGCCTGAACAAGAAAAGCTCTTTCTTCTACGTACCATCGCCATCCGATCTTTCTATTTGTTCTGAAAGCATGACGTTTGTGGCCAACCGTCGGATCTCGCATAAAAAGAATCGCGGAGGAACGGTCTACAATCATACGCGTGTTGACACGTGGGCACGTGGATAGCAATATTTTCGAATAAATAATTTGCCTTAAAATAAGCTATATGACCATTGATGTATTCGGGGATGCATCGGCCAGTGGACGGCCAGAGTAAAGATCGGACGGCCTGGAGGGACTGGCGTTGATAGCGGTGGCTCATGTTGCTATGGAAGAAAACTGCGGTGGGAAAAAAGGGGTTTCTGGGCAGGACCGGTTTGACCAGGGCTTGGTTGGACCGGCTCCGGTGGGTACAACCGGGACGGGCTTTTTCTGAGTCAAGTAAGACAAATCACTTCTTGACAAATTTTGTTGTACCTTAATAATAATATTAATTTCTTTGAAAAACACGTGGCGTTTAGCCGTTGGTGGTTTAAAAAAAGAAATAAAAAGTTTTTATTTAAGTAAAGAATTTTACTTTTTGTAACTATATTATAAAAAATAAAAAATTTACTAAAGATTTTGTGAACTTACTAACCATAATTTATTGACATAAGCAATTTAAAAACTATTAACTTGCAAATCAATTTACATCTGAAGTATGTTAACTAAAATAATGATATATTTACCAATTAGAATATTTGGATTGTAATTATCTTGTAGATTAAATAAAAATAAGTATATTTATCATGATGATAAACTTTATTACATGTTCATTGTTTATACATAAACATTACTAGTACCATTTTCACAAAATTAAATAAAAGATAGATTATTTTTTATGTCAACTAACATGATCTAGTCTCTCACTCTCTTATAATCCTATGTAATGTTTTATTTTAACATAAAAGTATCAAGACAAAAAAAATGAACTAATCAACATTAATTTTGTGATAAAAACATTTACAATATATAAAAAAATATATTATTGGATAACTACACACATGATTAATAACAACATTATAATTAAAAAAAAGAATATAATAATAAAATATGATTTGCAAAATAAATTTTCATATGAATATTTATAATTATATTTCTCTTTTATTATTATGCGACTTTTCTTATTCTTTTTTTTTCCTTATATTTTTTGAGGTATTAGCTTAGAAAAATATCATATCATTAATGATTAAGTATATTTAAGAATCATCATTTAAATATAAATAATTTGGATGATTGACTCATTTGGCTTATCATCAAAATATGTTATTTCAAAATACTAGTCACTATTTTGGATAACCAAAACATCCTTTTATTTTAAACATTTTTTTTCTTCACAAATTCCTTTCTATTTTTTCTTTATCTTGTTTTTTTTTTGCATTTTATATATTCATCTTTTTCAAATCAATATTTTATCTTTTTTTTTTCTTATCTTTTCTTTTTGTAAGTATGAGTATATAAATTGATAATAATATGAAATAAAATAACTTATAAATAAAGTATCAATATAATATGCTCAATTATTATAAAAAATATAACATATATGTAAGTATTTCAATTTGCAAAGGAACTAAAAAACTTTCATTTGAAATAATTCTAAACCTTCATAATGCTCTAACAAATTAGTATTATAATAATCATCAATCATATGTACATGTAGCTCTCAAATTTGTTGAGAAACAAGATCATTTTATAACTTCTAACCTACAAACATCAAACAATAATCATATACATATTGAACAATTTTTATTTTATCTTACTTTTCTTTATGTGATAGTTACACCAAAATTTGAATCTTTGTACACTCTTATTTGTAATTAGAATAATTTATTTTAGATTCTTATATTTCTTATTAAAATATCTATGTTATGATTAAGCATTCATTCAACTCTTGTATTAGATGTATTATACACAACTTCAACTATTTTGAAAAATCTTGAAGCTCAATGATAGCACTCTTGATCATTTTATCCTCAATAACCTCAAAGGATTTAACAGTTGTTTGAGTCTAATTAAAATCTTTCTTTTTTCAATTTATCTTGCTTAATAATTTAATATAATGATATTCATTATGATGATCTATTTTTGAAAATAAAATCCACATATTATCTGGCTTACAAATTTACAAGATTATATTTAATTGTAATATTATTAATATCGTAATTTCAATAGGCATCGACTATATCTTTTTAAGCAACTAATATTCAAATGACACAAGAGCTCAACTTATCTTTAACAAACCTTTTATTTAGTAGCTCATAATGTAATAGAGTTGACATGGGTTCTAAGAGTAGTTACCATAGCAAGTTTGCACATACAACCATGCAATGGTAGTGTGTATCCTCTCACAATCATCATAGGCATGCACTAGCCATTATCCTAATGGCTTATCGTATAAGAGAGAGGATTGAAGCGATGATGATCAATATTCAAAAAAATTGTTATCACTTGTAGGATTTTAAAACTCCTATTTTTCAAAACTTATTCAAGGATATACTTTATTTTACACATGTTTATTGAATCATTTTTATTGTTTATCTTTGTTATATTATTTTGTGGATTATGAATGAGTTTTATTGGTTTGATTAGCCATCTTAAAATTTATAAGAAGAATAGCATATTATCTCAATATATGATTGTCAATATATTTTGTATTAGAAATGTAATGCATAATTTACTGGATGTCTGACCTTTTGCTCAAATACTTATTATTCTTTTTCAAATGATAAAAATACCAAATAGTGATGAAACTTCAATTACCTGACTAATGTCATGTGTAGTTAACAAAGCATTTTCGATGAAATTTTTGTCTAATGCTCTAATTAATAATGAAAACAGCTATAAATTACTAATTGAATGCCTTCTATATGGATGGTTAAACTTGGTACAATTTTGTCATTGAAACATATAATAACAAAAAAGTATTAGTCAAAAATGAGTTTTTAATGGAACACTTGGTACATTTTCTCATTGAATGTTGCCAATATTCCATTAGTGTGAATATTACTTGTTAAAAAAATTATTAACCAAGGATATTTCATTGGGTTATGCAAATAACATTTCTATAGAAAATGACGTTTAACAACAAAAGTTGTATCTTTTGTTATTGATATTTGAGTATAGAAAATATTTATTCTTATATAACAACCTAAGAAATTGTCCCAAAGTCAAATCTTAATGAGTGTCAATTATTATAGTAAGAATGTTGTTATAAATAAATAAGGCATCGAGTGACCTTACAAAATGATAATATATAATATATTCATTTTAATAATAATTGTAATAAATGTTTTGTTATCAATATAGATGTGTTTGATAAAGAACCTATAAATTGAGGTTGGAAGTTTGATGATCTTTATTTGATGTAAAGCAATCATGTGTGTATCGTTAACATTCAATGGAATTTGCTTCAACCATCTTATCCATTGCTTTTGACTCCTTGTGGCTTGGCGAGATGTGTGAGAATTGGCATAGTACATATTCTAGGAGCAAGGCTAACAATGTTCAAGTTTAACATATTTGATGGTGACACAAAGAATCTCTTGGCACTTTTACTTATCATCCCAGCATTTTGGTTAGTTGTAGATTGGTGAAATGGTCTTGTAGAATCTCTATATATAAGTGCATTACCTAAGATGATAAGTGAGAAGTTTCAAGTAATATCCTTCTCTTAATTGGACAATTGATCATTATTTCATAAATCTCATTCAAATTTTCTTTCTTTTTTAATGTTAGTTGTGTTATATTTCAATAATTCAATTCAATCTTTTTTTATCAATAAGAAAATTAGGTACAAATTTTATTATTGATTGATAATTTGGATCTCTTTATTTTTCTTATCTCCCAAACCAATTAATCATCATGACTCCAAGACAAGAAATATAATAGTATTAGATAGTCCTTATTTGCATATAATTGTTTGTGCTATAAAAAGTAGAAAAATCAAATATAGCTTCTTTTGCTTTTTATAGTCATAAACCTTCTTCATGTTCTATGATTGAATCTCTTTTGCCAATCTTACGTTTAGTAATCTTTAAAATGTTTCTTTAGTGTTGTATCTCTTCAAAAAAGAGCTTTTCAACCCCTTTACCAAACCTAATATTAGGGTTGTTATCATCCTATGATGTGACGGCAATTTGTCGATATTTGGTGGAAGATTCGTACGTTTCACCTAAATAAAACAAGCAAAGCATTGAGATATTTTTATAGGTATATTTATTTATTTATTTTTCTGTTGAAGAAGTCTCTTTTGTAGGTTTCTCTTACATTTCCCCTTGGAGATTCCAATGCCTTCTTCAGCTGTTTTTTTTTTTTTTTTGCTTAGCACAAAATATTATTTTATTTTCTCAAGGCAAGAGGTATTCTTTTGCCTTTTTGTGAAGGAACTTTTGAGCATGACAGGATTGCATTTCAAGGACTAGTACAGTTATGTTAAAAACAGCTTTTCAACCTCTTTACCAAACTTAGATTGGGTTTGTTATCAACTTATGATGTAGTGATAATTGGCATTTGAAGAGCTAATTTCTCGTACATAAATAAAAACAAAAGACAAGTAAAAAGTTAAGGCCCTTTTTCTTCTCATGAACATGTCCATTTGGAGACTTTTCTGCTCAATTGGTAAATTAGACAACTCCATTTAAAGATTTCTCTTACCTTTGCTCAATTATTTATCAATAATTAATTTTCATTTGAATAGTAAAATACTGTAGGGCACTGTTTAAGTAATTGGTCTTTAGTTGTAAGAGCATAAGATTTCAACATGATTGAGCCTTCTTTAGATAATTTTTCTTAACAAACACCTGAAGTTACTTAGGTTATGAGATTGTAAATACAAAAGATCTCCACAAGAAACCACTGCACTCTCACTTACCAATGCCAAGTTCTCTCGAGATGTCTCTGGTTAGACTGAACTGGAAAGTACTGTGCCATGGGAATAGAGTCCTTGTGACAGGAAGCTTCCTCCTGAGGTCCTGCAGAGACCGTAATGCTATCTTAGAAGAGAATAGGTTGCAAAGGTAGAAGAAGAGATGCCAGTTGTGGAAATCTAAGTTCCTGAAGTCACAAGATTTAGCAGACCAATACTAACCATACTTTGGCTGTGATAAAGTAAACAAAACGTAGTCTACGAACATCTCCACAAAGGTTTAATTGAGGAAAAGGGCTAGAAAATATGGTAAACTAATTTTCATGAGTTTGATGGGGTCATATGAATAATTTTTGCACATTAAATTGTGTAAACTATGCTATAATGTAACTTGTAATTGCCTAAAGTTTAGTAGAATGATGTGTGGGTCATGACTTTTGCTTGGTATTCACACACTTGTCATAAAACTAATTAACTATAACAAAGAATAAGATATTTGTTCTCTTTGTTCTTTCTACTTTTCTAAGTCATCAACACCACCGTAACATCTCCGCAATGCCTTTGGCCGCAATCATGCATCTCATCTTCCAAAAAAAGCCATCCTAACATCATCATGGTATGATGAGCAAAGCAAGGAAGGCTCAAGAAGATTGAATTGAAAAATGTTTTGTAATAAGAAAAGACACACAATGTCCTTTGAAGGTTTTCAAGACCATGAATTTTAATTGAAGTTTCATGAGAGGTTTAGCCATGTTGATAGGGTACTCATATTTATTTAAATGTTATTTTAGTAAGTTGATATATCTTAAAGGTTTAGCAAGAACTTATTTATTTGATAAGGTAATAAAAATTATTAATTTTGCCTCACATAAAGGCATAAATGCATGGATCTTATGAATCATTTCATAATCATGACTAATTTTCATTTTATATTTATATATTTTAAATATTGATTAAGATTTAAATATAAATTATTTTAAGTGTTACCAATAATTTTATGAGTTTTACACATCTAAGCTTTTATCCAATTAGCTTTACATGATACAGACTTCAATTTAATTGGCTTATGGGATTAAAATAGAAGTCTCACTCATTTAACACCCCTACAAGACATTCTAACTTGAATAAAATTATTTATAACTTTAGTGTTATAATGTAAAACTGTAGTTGGCCAATATTGATATATATTAACATACAATATACTTGCATTTGAAAATTCACATAATAATCCCTAATAAAATAATGAAAATAAATAACATACTATAAAGATAATTGGTAAATAAGAACCAACATATAGTTGACATTGATATCTATGTACTCACATGCATATTTATGCATGAAAATTTCTATAATAATTCTTAATATTGAACCCTTTGTCCATATGTAATTTGTTTGATAACAATAAAATCACCTTATTTTATTAATATTTTTCTTTTAAGTGTTTCAAATCATGTATCTCAAAAATAAATAATTAAATCAATTAGAAAGTTTCGTATTGACTCAAAGGTTTAATTGATGATGTTTAGCAAAAACGTAATCAACACTAAACGTGAAGCTTGAGCAAGCAAAGAGAAAAATATTTTTGAAGTCATCAATAATTGTTTTAAAACATAAGACCCATAATAGTATTCATAAAACACTAGAACTATAACAAGATTTTGAGCGAGTAAAAGCTTTTCAAATATCTATTATACACTTATATAAGCATGCATTCATATAAGATTTCTAAATTATAAATATATTTCATTAAAAATTAAAAATATAGGCTCACAATAAAAAAATAAATTCAAAATATTTAAAATACAAGCCTAAATTATATACTAACAAGATTACATTATATAGCACAATGTCAATACATATAATATGATTAGTTATACATTGGTAGCTTGTAAGATTAAGTGAATAGCACGAATAAGAAAAGATAGTTTTCAGAAATAATTTATCAATATGATATATTTATTGTATAATATGATGACTTCATTTGCTTCATACATTAAAGGACAAAATAGAGTAATTAATAAATATCATAAACTAAAAAATTTTATACAAAAAGTGAATCATATAATACAATAAGTTAATCTAGGTTAAGACATTATTGAAAATTAAAACCTGAAAATTTTATACAAAATCTTACTATTCAACTTACGATATAATTAATAAAACTTATGAGTATCATAAAATATAATTAATAGATCGAACAATACAATCAGTTCAATTTATGTAATTAACAACTAGTTTGACAAGAATCTTGAAAAATTGAATATAATTGTTGGAAAACTATTGAGAAATTTCCTAAATCTCTATAAACATTTACTAAATAATGAGAATAAGTTGCTGAACAATTTCAAATCATTTGTTAGAATTTGAGTTTAAATAAGATTGTAACAATTGAAGTTAACTTTCATTCATCTTAGCCTTCTAATATCTTGATTTATCATTAAGCTAAGTTAAATATCATTTTTGTATTGATTTATTATATTTTGATATCGTTTGGTCTTCATATTAAGAGATTAGGCAATTATAATTAAGTTTAACATTGTCTTTTTTGTCTTATTATTAAGACTTTTCTCTTGACTTTTGTTTGGTTTTTTAGCCATTGTTGTAAGATTCTTTGGCCCATTGATTGTAAGACCTTTTGACCTGATGTTTTGCAAGGTCATTTGGCCCTGATTTGTAGGTTCTTTGGCCAAATGTAAAGTTTTCCTACTCACTTTTGTGAAAGATATTTTAATATTTTTTTTAGTCTTTTGGTTCGTGATGAATGTAAGTCTGGTATTGAATCAAATCATCTAAAATTTTTATGTACTTTTTTATTGTAATCCTCACATAGTTTTCAAAATTAACAAGATATTTTTAAGATTAGATTATAAGAGCTATCAAGAATATAAAAAATTTTTCCTAATTTACTTGTAATCTTTAAGTTTATCACTTTCACAATTCATCCCCTCTTGTATAGATATCAGACTCCCATTCTCAACACCTAATAACACAAAAAAAAAAAACAACATACTATCAAAAGCAATTGATGAATAACAATAGCCAAATAGTTGGGTGAGTAAAATAATTGAAAACTTTTGTAAATCTCTATAAATATCCATTAAATAATGAGAACAATCTAATGAACAATTTCAAATCATAGTAAGAGTTTGAGTTTAAAGATCATTCTTTATATTAGGAAAGTTTAATAGAATATAAGCTTTAACAATTGAAGTTGACTTCCATTCATCTTAGCCTTTTTACATTGATTTATTACATTTTAATATCTTTTGGTCTTCATATTAAGAGATAAGACCAAGATAGTTGCATTTAACATTGTCTCTTTTTGTCTTATTGTTAAGGTTTTTCTCTTTGACCTATTTTTGATTTTTTGGCCATTGTTGTAAAATTCTTTGGCATATTAATTCTAAGGTATTTTGATCTAGTGTCTTGTAAAGTCTTTGGCTCTGATTTGTAAGATTCTTTGGTCCAATGTAAAGTTTTTCCTACTCACTTTTGCTAAACATATTTTAATGTTTTTGCTTAGTCTTTTGGTCTGTGATGAATATAAATCTAGTATTAAATCAAATCACTCAAAACTTTTGTGTACTTCGCTTATTATATTTCTCACATAAAGGTTTTCAATGTTAACAAGATTTTCTAAAATTAGATTATAAGAGCTATCAATAATAGAAAAAACTTTTACAAATTTATTTGTAGTCTTTAAGTTTATAACTTTCACAATTCACTCCCTCTCTTATATAGATATCAAGCTCTCATTCTCAACACCTAATAAAACAAAAGAAAAAAAAATAACATACTATCAAAAGCAATTGGTGAATAACAATAGGCAAATAGTTGACTTTGATATGTTCACATGCATATTTTATAAAGTTACATAATAATTCTTAAAAAAATAACAGACAGAAATTAGCATGCTATTAATGGTAATTGGTTAATAACAAATTATGTAAAAATAAAAGACTTAAAACAGTATCATAAAAATTAAAATTCACAAAATAAAAATATATCTTTATTGAAACAAGCAAGAATAGAATAATAGAGATACAGAATAAAAAGCTTTGATACAAAGGTAATGGGGGGAAATTCTATTAGTTAAAAAGAATGATTGGTCAAATTTTATCAAAAATAGTTCAACAATTCAACAGTTTATCGCCTAATTCATACCGCTACGTTAACTTTTTGAACAATTCAACTTTGTGGCTTGAATAATCAAGGGGCCAATTCAATCAAGGTCAAGCTAATTCAGTTCTTATAACTTTGATTAAACAAGACTATAAAGGAAAGAGATTCATAAGGAATAATGAAAAAAAATGTCACTAAGAACAATACCTTAAAGGTAGTATCAGATAAATGCAAATAAGATTCCTGCAATGATTGAATAAGCAAAGTAAAAAACTAGACATTTCACAAGTTCTTACTGCATTTTCATTAAAAAAAGAAAGTGAAAACCTCAAGTGATGTCATGTACTCTGCCTCATGATGGCGGATTATGTTTGATATAGATACAGCACAATCATCTGGTGACTGAGAAAAAAACAATGCTGTGGATTAGCAACTCTAATAGTACAGTCTAGATCATCAAAGAGGTGACAATGTAAACACCGATTTTGTTTAACTGAGATCAAGAGATTATAACGGCTTTTAAAGTGCTTTAATAATGTTTGAAATTCCCACAAACCTTGTAAAAAATTACTCAAAACCTATAGCAAATCTAACAAGGGGAAGTTGCTCAAGTCAATTTTCAAATAAGGTGTACAGTTTCATTTGCAAATCAAGATATGATAGGCACTAGTTCGATTAATGCAGACACCCAACATAGATCTAGAGCTACAGCAAGACCATTCTGATTCAGACTTGTACTCATACACAAATTGGACCCATTTGTCTGGTTAGATATCTTCTTCATCTCAAATTTTCAGCACTCATTTTAGACAATAAAATTTTTATCAGATTCGTCATTGTTCGCATTGCGTGGTTCTTACTTGTTTTCGCATGTAAATCAACCTGTACGGTTTGTTAGTGGCTCTTGCCAACCTTTGTAGATCAAATAAGAATATTCTAGGATACCACTAAAGGTCTTTTCAGATTGCCCCAGCTGCCCTTGCAAGTGAGCGTTTATACGTTTTTTCTACATTTTTTCTCTACTATGATTTATCTTATGCCACCTGTGAGCTATAGAAACCGCTCAAGGGGTCCTACATCTCCATGTAGTCAGTCTTGTAGTAGACGCTGAAGTTTAAATGAAAACTTTTACCATTTGATTAATCAACTTAAGTGAGATTAGCTATTTAAGGATTCTAATAATAATGTTTACATAACTTCAATAGTCGCGATGCCCAAGATATGACATAGCTGCATCGATGCCCATAAGTAACTTCTATCCTTGTGGTTCGTGTCTCACCTGAAACAATTAACAAAATGATTGTCACTTTGCCCCAAATGATCTAGAGAAACGCTCCTATACAATCTCTAAGCTGCTTCGAGTTGTAGGGATAGGAATTTTTTAACTAGATTGAATTGATTAAGAGAGAGAAATCCTCTGACTGGCATTCCCCAAACAACTTCAAGTTGTTGAGGACGGGAATTTTATAACTAGATTAAAGCGACTTAAGAGAGAGAAATCTCTACTTGTGCTAATTCCTTGGCTATTGTGAAAGTTGAATCTCCCCCTTTGGGACCTTTCTACTAAAAAAATTTCTTAATGTTTGTATCTAGTTAAGCTTAACAACTATACTATATAGCATTATGTGATGTTAAAAGTTTTGAGCTAACCTACTCATTGCAATTATTTTTACACTATCAACAATCCTTTGCCTTTGATAGCGTTTTAAATGGATTATTGACATTCTCTATCACGTCTTTAAAAGACGAAATTGTAATCTACAACATTTTGGTCTTACTACTTTAAGGTATTATTCTCTTGAACCATCTCAAACCAATCAAGTGAGTTTTGTTTTCAAAAAATACTTCATCTTAAAACCATGACACCTCATATATATATTAGGATCAAAATACCTTAGTAGCTAATATAGAACAATTTATTATGTCTTTTTACCTAAAAATCTGTTTTAGAAGCTGCTTCTTGTCTAATGATTATTCTCTTAAAATATCATCTAGTGATCACTCCTTGCCTTCTTTAGTCTTTAGTGTTATAGGTACACCAGCTTCTACTTGATTCATCCTCGAATCATATAGACTATTAGAGAGTACCTTTTGATACTAAATGTGACATCTTGGTTTCATTATGTTGAGATATTATTCTTTTGGATCTTCCCATATTGACTTAAATAGGTTTGGTCTTCAAAAAATGTCTCAACATTTTAAAATCATGACATCTAATATAAACACCAAAATAAATCCCTCAACAGCTAACATGAGATAATTCATCCATGTGCCTCTCCACCTAGAAGTATGCCAGGAGCAGCTCCCTGTCCAACGAATTCTCTCTCAAGATATCACTCGATGATTACTTCTTGCCCTCTTAGGTCCCGAGAGTTACATTATCTTGGAATAAGAATGAACAGTTGCATATCATCTATAAGGCCTTACTTAAATGAACCACATCATAAGTTTGTGTCTTTAAGATAATTTGCATGGTCTACATATCTTTGTCTTATATCATTTACTAAGTCCAAGTAATTTAAAGCATAAGAATAAAAAAAAAGAAATTTTTTTAGTTTGATGGACCCCCATCACTAACTAAAAAGAATATTTATACAAGTAGATCTTACCCTTTAGACAAATGAAACCTTTCCTCCCACCAATCATACAAGATATTATCTCCATTAATAAAAGGTGGCTAAAGACAACAAATTATTGAGACCACTTAATGCCTAGTCCAATAAAAAGGTATCCAAGAAGAGCTATATGAGGAATACTTTAAAGGAGGCATCAAAAACAAAAGCTATCGTCTCTCTAGTCTTGTGAGTGTGAACCTATAAGTATATTGTAAAAGTATGTAACTATTAAGCAAGGGACAAAGCACTTACTAGAATTTCTCTTTCATATCATGAGTGAGTCTATAAGTATATTATGAGTGTGTGTAATTATTAAGTAATGGCTAAAGCTCTTATTAGAATTTCTCTTTAATATTATGTGAGTCTATGAGTATATTGTGAGAGTAAGTCTATAAGTGTTAAGCAAATGAGTGTTGTGCACCTATGTTTTCTTATGTGTGCTCCAAAGTGGTATAAGAGCCATAGCAATCTTGGGTCCCATAAGACAACTATAAGTTTTCCAATGTTTGTTTAATTAGCTTATGAAAATATTTGATGTAATTTCTTATCCTATTCATTTTTATTCTCAGGTAGATCTTAGTAGTTTCTTTAAATAAACCTAGTATAAAAGAGTGTAGTTTTTTCTTATTACTTTAAATCCTAAAGTAGGAAACAAATTAAAGTTGTGCTCTACTCTTGTGAAGCAACTATTAAAACTTATCATAAAGTGTTCAAAACCCTAACTCCACCCAAAAAAACATGATGACCAAGATGGTTTAAGGGAGAGTAGTGATAAGTCATGAGAGAAAGGTCAATAAATAATTAAAAGAAATAAAATTTACCTAATAAATTATCAAAATTAATTAACTAAGCCATGCAAAACAAAAAAAATAAAAAAAAAGAAAAGTGGAATCATAAAATATGATCAAGAACCACAAAATGAGCAATATAATAATAACTTATAACAATTATGAATGTTCATTTGGTCTGGGCATAGACCAACATGAATAAATAATTCATTTATCAAAAAATATCAATCCAAATATTTTCAATTATATTATTAATTTCTTACAAAAGGTTAACAATAAACTTAAAAATACAATTAATAAACACTTCAGTTAAATATAATAATCATAAATTAACAAATATTTTAGATAAACAAATAAAATAACAAATATAGATCAATTACATTATAAATACTATAAATAGTTATTTTCCTTAAAAAAACAAAAACAAAATGGAGAAATAGAATATTCAATGATATATGAACTTTATAAAAAATATTTTATATTAATAAATTATTGTAAATATAAAATAAACTTAAACTTTGATAAAAAAATTAATAAATATTGAACAAAACAAAAATTTGTGCAATATACAAGCAAATGGAAGAGCTGAATCTAGCAAAAGTACTCAATATTTGCTATCTCCACCTAATTATCACTGCCTCCTCCAACAAAGTAAAAATGAGAAAATCCATGAGGGATAATCTCAGACAACCAAACCCATACCTAACAATGCTTAATTTAAGAAATATAGCATATTGGGTAAAATTTCATAAAAATAGAAAATTTATCCAAACTAAAGAACATGATATCTCATGGGGATTAATACATAAATAGAATCTCTTATAATAAAATAAAAGATTATTTAATTAATTAGACAACGCATGAAATGAACTATTTTTATATTGCCCCCAATGATGAATGTAACTGAATTTATTCAGTTTGCTACAAGTTATTGGGGAGGTGATGCAGTAGCTTAACTTACAAACTTCAAGAAAAATAGCCAAGCTTTACTTAACCAACATCTTAGAAGACAGAAAAATAATCAACCTTACAAAAACTTGTAAACCATCTTATGGCTGATTTTATTGGTAAAAAACCAATTGAATAAAAAAAATTGTATATAAAGGCTTTATAAAATAAAATTATGTGATATATGCATGCGAGATAAATTTCTAGCAACATATATCGGATTAACATATACATGATATCAGACAAAAGAGAACCAAAGATTTTTTTCAAAGATTCCTTTCCCTTAGAATAGTATAATACAAAATAAATAAAAAAATATTGAATACTACAGAAACATCCCATAAAACACAAAATGAGAATTTTATGATGAGTTTGTGTAGAATCTGTAGAAAGAATCTGTGAACAAGCTAGAACACAGAAAGAAATAAATAAAAATATTAAAAATAACAAACTAGTATTTAATTGTTATTCCAAATTTGTCGAAGATGTAAATGGGTTATATGGCTGTCCCTTATTATATGAATGGAAACAATCAAATAAGAAAAGACAAAAATGCAAATTCAGGATTACAAGAAAAAAAAATGGAAACCTGAATTCAAAAGAAAATATCAACCAGAGAAGAAATGATCAAAAAACAAATTATAAACAAAAAACAAACTTAGAAAACAATGTAAATACTTCACATGCAATAGAGATGAAATGTAATGAAAATAAAAATTATAATAATTAATAATATTGATGAATATGACATCTATAAAAGATATTCCAAGTGTGCCACATCCTCAATATACGAAATTGAATATATTTATTCAGAAAAATATAAAGAAGATAATTTTGAAAAAATTATCTAAAAATTTGATTATCTTCAAATCAACATGATGACTATTACTAAAATAATTGCACAAATTAAAATACAATTATTAATAAACTCAGTTTTCTTTCTAAAGAAAGAAAAAAAAATAAACTCTCCTACATATAAGATCTATTTTGGAATAAATAAGACTCGAGATACAGAAATATCTTTTGACTCTATTATTCAAACACCTTTCAAATATTATAGAATATTTCATGATATTTGAAAACATGCAAAAAAAAAAAATTCATAACACAATGTTAAAAAATTAATGACAAAAACAAACATAATAGTTCTTATAAAAAAACAAGACTTGAAAGTTGGGATTACTTAATAAAGCAAACTAAGCCCTAAGAGTATTAATAATACATAAATATGAGGATTTGTTAATAATAAAACAAAAAGAAAAATTAGCTTCTAGTAATTTAACAAAACATTTTGAAAAATATCATGAATATCGAACTTATATGAACTCAATAAGTTATGAATAAGTATCAACAATTGAAATGCATGATAGTATTGACATGCAATTTGAAATTACAAATAAATATTTTGAGAAATTAAAAGAGGTAATTCCTTATAGAGATAAAAAACAAACATATAAGACCTCGTCTCTCACATCACAATTCCTTCATAAGCACACTTATATTTTTGAAAGAATGCAATGAAACATTGAACTTAAAGTACATGAAGACTTAATATCTATAAATTTTTTAATAAACTAAAAATAAAAAAAATAAAGAATAGATATCCTAAAATAAAATACCTATATATAGATATGATACAACTAAAAATTATGATACCATTTAATTTCAGAATAGAAACTCTTATAATAGTAATGCATGAATGAAAGGATTATAAATAATCTTTTAAGTAGTATCATAAGAGTAGCTAAATCAAATTTAGCCAATAGACAAATAGAATATCGAAATATAGACAAGATAAGTACACTCTCAATAAGTCTAAAAGACATAAGATTACTACCCAAGTCTAAATTTCTAAATATCTAATGGAAACATTATATGACTTTAAATGATATATCTACATTTAGATCCATGAATTCAAAAATTTCATTAAACTATTCGAGATAGAAATTGGAAAAACTATACAACTTAAAATAGTAGATATACGATATAAAATTTGACAATGAGATCCCACTTATTAAAACTCTCAAACCAAAAGTTACTAATGTCAATTAAAACCTTTATTGCCTCTAAAAATATTATTTTCACAATTATAAAACATAATTTAGAATGGTTGTCTTCTGTTTTCTCTATACCACCAACAAATGACGATCCTTCTTCCTTTGAAAAAATATGCAAGAGATCAAGCCTTCATATGAAAAATTCAGTGGAAGGACAAAGTCTAACACTCTTAAAATCCCAACATGCTAAAAAAAAAATTAATTAAAGTGCATTTTATCTGAAAAATGATTGACTTGAAAAAGAAAGATCAACTTCATGTTTTTCTTCCAATTGCATTTACCCTTCTTGAAAACCAGATCATTACAACACATGTTTTGCTCGACTCAGGAGCAGACGCAAGCTTGTTACAACAAATCTTCATTCCCCAATAATATTGGGTTCCTTTAGACAAAAAAGAGATTTTACATGATTTTATAAGAAAACCAATCCTTGTTTCCCACAAAATAAGTCAACTTCTACTCAATATCCTTGACATTCATGGAACCTCCTAACTCTATCATTTTGAATTTGCCTTTTACCCTCCAACTTTGATACTAACTACATCCTTGGAATGGACAACCTTCACCTCAAACCCTTTAGTAAACATCATTTTGAACTTGATGGATTCTTCATCCCACACATCCATCTTAGTGCTCACTTAGCTCCCCATTTTTCCCCTACAACACAATGTGATGACAAAACCAATAAACCTATTCAATTAATCGATCACAACAAAATTTGCACCTGTAATATCCTTACCAATAATGCTTTCAAAATTTTTATCCACCAAATGCTCAAACCACTATATTCCAATAACCCTCTTAAATGGTTTGATAAATGACCTCATTATTGTCCACTCAACTTGTTAAATCGATAAAAAGAATCAAAAGTAAGAGTAAATAGTATTATGGTATCTCCTTCTGATTAGAAAGAGTTCAATAAGTAAATTATAGAACTATTAGAACTCAACTCAGAATACAAGTCCTCATTCTTCTCTTGCTTTCCTCGTATTGAACCATTCGAAAATCAAGAAAGGAAGAGCTCGCATAGTAATTAATTATAAAAAACCCAATCGTTGTCTCAAATTTGATGACTATTTTATCCCAACGGCAAAGCACCTCATATAACATATACATATACAAGATGCAAAATATTATAACAAATTTGACACTGAATCAAGATTTTGGCAAATTAAACTTGCTGATAGAGATTCCATCGAGCTTACTACCTTTACCTGTCCCCAAGGATATTTTGAATGGTTGATAATGCCTTTCGAATTAAAAAATGTCTCAAATGTATTCCAAAAATAGATGAATTCTGTCTTTAGACATATATTGTATATTACGAAATACATAGATAATATTCTTATGTTCTCTAAAGAACATAAAAAGCATTTGTTAACTATTATAAAATTAATGCTAAATTATGACATTATATTAAGTCCTAAGAAAATAAAGTTTTTTAAAATAGAGATTGATTTCTTGGAAAAACCATAAAAATAGATGAATATAATTCCAAAAACACATTTATACTAAAATAAAAGAATTTTTAGACATGTTTAGAACTCAAAAACAACTACAAAGCTCTTTTAAGATTACTAAACTATGAAAAAAAATTCATATCGAAATTACCTTCCAAAACACAATCTTAAAAAAAAATGAACAATAAAGCAAACAAAGTACAAAACAACTATAGAAGAACAACTGAGAAAATGGAAAATAAACAAAATACTTATTTCCCTATCTCTTGAAGAAAAAAAATAAAACAAATTAAAGATGCTATTGAAAACCAAAAAATATTATACTTCTAGCAAGAAAAAGAATTATTTATTTTTTAGACACGTTTCTGATTTATATTAGTTAAGAGTAATAATAGCAAAACAAAAGAAAGTAGTTGTAGAGTTGGAAAGCTTAACAAAATCTAGATAAATTATGCAACATATGATAAAAATTTACTTATCAAAAAAATGGCAATAAAGAGCCTCAAAATCTACCTACTAAATAGACATTTTATGATCAAGATTAATAATAAATCAATAGCTCAATTTTTCAAAAACAAAAAATAATCTATAATCCTAAAAAAGAATCTAAAAAGAATCAAAATTGGATCTTAACTAGAAATTTTTATTTATGATGTTAAGTATATATTCTTGGATATACTAATTTTATTATTAATTTATTAACCAAGTTATGAATGAAGAAGACATTAATATTTTAAGAATTTTAAGACAATGAAAAAAATGATTAATTTCAAGAAATGACTTCAAAGAAAAACCAAAGGAGAAGCATCCTCCCAAACCAAGGCACAACAGGCTATTGAAAAGAAAGCAACTAGAAAAACTATGCAACAAACCCAACTAGTTGTAGCAAAAATAGCCAAAAAAGGAAAGAGGCTCCATATGCTCCCCAAAAGGAAAAAAGAATAAACACAACCCAAAATAAACCACGTGCAACTGTAATCTTAAAAGGTTGGAATAATTCTGAATTAAAGGAACATGATTATGAGACATTTGAAAGAATAAATGGGTGCTTTTGGGCTATTCAATCCATTGATTGTCATGCTGCCAACTATTGGTTGACCCAACTAAAAAAAAGATATATTGAAACAAAACAAGCTCCCCTAAGACCTCTACGAAAGGAAGAAGAAGCAACTAAACTTCTTGAAAATATCATAAAGAGAACGTCTACATCGAGATCTCATAAGTAGGATAGAAGATCAAATATCTTCTAAACAGAAATGACTTGGCAAGATATTCTCTCAGATTCAAATCTCAGATTTGATTAATTTCCAAATTATTGATTTTATGAAATTACTTAAATTTTATAAAATCATAAATGAAAAGACATGACAATTAGAAACAGAATTAACAGTCTAAGATATGATCCAATTCTACCAACAAAATATCTTAGAAGAAGATAAATTATTACTCTTTTTTAAATAATTTAAAGATATGAAGATTCCAAAGCTATTTGCAGTTGAGGAAGTCTTCTACACAATAAAGGAAATGCCTAAATTAGAAAAGTGTTTTCAAGAAATTCTCAAGTACAAAAAGCATATCAAAAAGGGAATTTTTCATTAACTTTAGGTTAATAATAATCATTCTAAAGAATATCATGGGTACATCCCATACATCTATTAAGAAAAACTCAATACATATTCAAGTAAATTCACCATAGTTTTAATGTTTTGAATCTAATCAATTTGAGAAAACAAGGAATACATCAAATTGTTCCCTTCAATTTAAGTATGGATACTTCTTAAGATAAATAAAAGTTCTAAACTTAAGAATTCATTAAGGGGAAAATCCTCAAATGAAAAAAAAGGTTCTTAGCAGCCAAAAAGCTCTTTCAACAGGTATTTGGGGCCATATATCATGTTAGACAAGTTCATGCGAGAAAAGTTATTTTATTTTCATATTTTTTTATATACATTTGCCCTAGAAAATGAACCTAAAGAACCCTTAAAAAGTTCAAAAACTTCATTTATTCCATTAAATTAAGGAGAATTGGAAATATTGCAAGAGAAAAATTCTTTGAAATGGAAACTAACATGAAAGATATCAATGCCACATCAGACAATGATCTGGACTCAAAAAATTTGGCAAGATTAGTGATAACAGAATAAAACAAAAGTAGTGGTGAACCCTAGCACTAACTAAAAAAAATATTTTACGCAAGTGGTGAACCTTACCACTAAGTATAGGAATGAACGGCTACATATCATGTGCAAAAGCCTACTTAAATGAACCACAACATAGGTTTGTGCCTTTAAGCTACTTTGCATGATCCCCATGTCTTTGTCTTGCATCATTTACCAAGTCCAAGCAATTTAAAGATGAAGAATAAGAAAATTTCTAAGTCCAAATGTAGTGATGGATCCCAACACTAACTAAAAAGAATTTTTTGTTCAAGTGCTAGACCATACGACTTAGACAAATGGAGCCTTTCTCATAAATCAAACAACACGTGATTATCTCCATTAACAAAAGGTGGCTAAAGGAAGTAAATTATTGAGGCCACCTAATGTCATAGTCTAACAATAAGGAACGGAAGAAGGGCTATGATTAGGTCCATTTTATTATATATTAAGGTTTAGCATCATACTCAATTTACTAAATGAAACAAATTCTAATCTCATTTGCATCAAGTAATCTTCTCTTCAAAATAGTCTGACTTGTATTATCAATCACTCTTTCAACTATGACATTTTTCTAAAAACAAAGTCAAGTGTCATGTCAAACATTAAAGACAATATAATCTATCATGCCTTCTATAGTATAGTTGGATTCACTTTAATTACTTCATAAATGACCAAACTATAAAAGCCATGCATCAATCACTCAAACGAAGCCCACAAAAGTTTATCAACATTATATAATCTACAGTAAAAACTACAAAACAAACTTAAGGCATTTTGCATCCAAACTTTAGTTAAACATGGTGGAGACAATGATAGACCCATGTAAACCACATACGACCAGAAACAATTGAATTACACTTGCCTTTGATATTACTTATTGAATGAAGATGTAATAAATAGGTCTATATTGAGCTTATGTATCCTTAGATGAAGATCAAATAACCTAAAAGCTTAAACTTATTATATTAATTGTTAATTGAAGTTATAATATTATACTCAATGTCTAAATGAAATTAATGTTAATATTATTTGTATATAATAATCTTCATGTCAAAAAAATAACTACATTTTTTTAAAAAAATTAATTATGTCATATATGCATATGTGATACATGTAAATGTATGTGTGATATATATACATGTATAAGTGTGTATGTATAAAAATAAAACAACTAAGTAATAAAACTTTGATCCTCATCAAAGTTCACACAAACATCATCTAGAAGTGACATTTCCTAATCATGGAAAAAATAAAAAAATCAACAATGATAAACTATAACTGAGCTTGTAGAACAATAAACATATCAAATAATCACTCTAGAGAATGAAGATCATACTCCAACAAAGATAAAAAAGGAGTCAACCTCTGGAAGGTGACTCATGTGGTGAACAAAGGTGATACAGTCCATGAACCTTGCCCTCCATGATGTTTCCAAATGCCCCAATAGCCCAAGGAGCAACAAGGCCAATCAAGAGAGATGCTCTCCAACAAGCTCCATAACTACAAAAGCGGTAGTGGTCAACTGGCATCCAACAATAGCGAAAAGTTCCACAAATGATCATGTATGATGGCACAACATCTAAAGAAGCCATCAAAACCCACCTAACCCTCAAAATTCATAATGATCTAATATATGGGAGGTGGAATCATTAGATGGGAGAGGTGACCTATGCTCAAATGGCAAATGAGGTTCTAGGTCCCCTTTATCTAAGGTGAATGCATGAAGGTTTGGAAAGGAACATAAAGGTCAAGACAACGACATGCACCCAGGCATTGCAGGACATCTAGAAGTAATAGGTGGTGGCAAAGAGGGAGGTGGCCTTGCTATCCCAAGTCTCTCTCAATATATCAAATAAGAGTAAGTAGCAAATTCACAATCAATATAGTGAAAATCCAATACACAATAAGTGGTGGAACACTACAAATGAGAATATAGAAGACAATGACATGTTTCAAGTCCTCAGTTAAGAAATCCCTTAGAAACTGCATCTTAGGGGATAATCCGTAACAATGGAGCCATTGCTTAGTTGGAATCACTCGACAAATTATACATAGAAAAATGACAAACTACAACCAAGCCCTAAGCCACCTACAACATGAGAGACCTCACATGGTCATCAAAGAATAAGGAAGAGATCCTAGTGATGGTTGCCCACTTATCAATTTGCCCTCAAAACCAAGTTTAGCTCAACTTACTAATCTAATTAACAAGCACTAGCCTGACCGTCTTTGCGACCATCTTTGTAGATGACCCAAGTCCCATATGACATCAACATCAAACGGCTCAGCAGCAAGGCTAGGAAATCAGAGCTACCAACTCAAAGGTTGGATCATCACAGAAGAGAGATAATAGAGATCCAAGGGTTTCAAAAAAATTGCAACCTATGCCCATCCCCTATCAACAACCTACCCACCTCCAAGACACCAGAACAAAGAATAATCAACCTCCAAACCAAGGAATCTTTCCTTAAAAACTCAAAGGTGAAGCTTCACTTTCAAATATATAACTTTAAAGAAACAAAACCACAGATCATCAATGGCATATCCCTTGTTGAACATCATCAATACCATGGCCCTCAACCCCCTCAAAAAACAAAAAGCCTCCCAAGCCATATCGTACACAAATTGAGAGGAAATATCCCTTCTCTATATAAAGCCACTAGCAAGCCCCCCTCCATCGTCAACGATAATGAATACCAAGCCCCCAAACCTCCCTTGGCAAGCAGACATCCTCCTAAGAAACAAAATGCACAAATTGGGAGGTTGCATTCTCACTCCATAGAAAACTACAAATAAGCCTCTAATACTTAAAATGAATGTGCCAGAGAATAAAGCATCGAGGTTAGCATGGTGTTCACCAAAATTCAAGCAAATGGGATTCAATATAAATCCTATCCAAACAAAAGAGCTAAGATGCTAAAAGCCTACAACCATTAGTTGCCTACACAAGAGAGGAATACCCAGATTTTTGTCATCAACTAGTTATACCATCATCTTCTAATGCTTCCTAAGGCTTACCTATTGAACATGACCCTTGACTTAGACCAATTGATTCTCTAACCAGACCTTTAGCAATACTCATCCTTGGCACTGAAGACAACCCTTTCAATGTCACAAACAATCACAAAAAGTAGCACTTCATTAGTATACAAGATATGAAAGATCATTAGGCCAAAAGGAGAAGCTAATATCTAACAGGGCTACCCTATGCATGTGACATCAATGCAATAGGAGAGATAATAGCTTAAAACTAAGGTTAAACAAGTCAACGAGAAGAGTGAATACCCCTACCAGAAGTCATAGGATAGCTTAATCCAATTAGTCCCCTATTATCCACAAAAATAAAATACTTACATTGGGTAACACAAGCAAGAAACCACTTGCACCCTTTTGGAAATCCAAGATAATGAAACATAGCCTCCAAAATATACCATTGTATTATATCATAAACATACTCCATATTGATCTTAATGCCTACTAGCCTTTCGATAGAAGTCGAAGAATACGATCTTGTCACAAGATTCTACACTAATTTACAATTGTCAAAGATAGACCAACCCAAAACAAACATTCTCTACTCAACAATAAAAGGCCCAAGACAGCCCTTCAGCTAGCTCATAAGCACCTTAGCCACCACCTTTTATACATTGATACAAGGCTGATTAGCCAAAAGGAATTCGGGCAGATGATCCTATGGGTCATCATAATGAGAAGAACAACCAAAACAACTTTGCACCTTTGTGACATTTACCCCAAAGAAAAAAAACTTTAGCATTACAGTTGTGAAGTCTCTCCCGTGATATCCCAATAACCGATGGAAAAAGAGGAGGTGATGTCATTGATGTTAGGGGCTCAATTGGCCTAACTAAATGCATGACATATTAAATGCCATCCTCCCACATTGGAGCCATAAGAGAGTTAGCAGTAGCTTTAACAATGAAAATACGAAGAGAAGAGAGAGGTTGGTTGGGAAAAATTCCTCCCTAATCCTAAACTTCCTTCCAAATTAGGCTATAATGATGGATGAAATGCCCTCAGACCAACTTGTTCACTTGCTCATCCAAAAAACTTGCGTCTTATTGGCTTAGCATCTATTGGTGTCCATCTTGTGGAAGAAAACTATTTCCTTACCGCCTCAATTGACCACTTGTCCTTGGCCCACTGCCACCAAAACATCTCAATCTTCCCCAGAGAGTTGTTTAGGCTAACAACCAATAGTCAAAAAAAATTGTGTTTTTGCCTTTGATAGCCCATTTCCTTATGTCTACCTTTATTACACCTCCCTTATCCTCCTTTGTACGCTCGATGAGCAAGAAAACAAATCAGCTTGCTCTTTGCTCCACAATCTCAATTCCTACAATGTGTGAGCACACCTATGATTGAGAGATGACATAGGAGAGCCCTTGATTGGTCAATTCCTAGCCTCAACCACAATTGTCTTGGCAACATAAAAAGGGAGCCAAATATCATCATATCTAGTGATTCCCTTAGGCCCTAAAATCAAGGCCAGCAACAATCAAAAGGAAAAGGAAACGATTTGATGTAACTCTTAGAAGCTAAGTTACCTCAAATCCAAGAATACCGTCAATGCAACAAATATCATTAGGATTTGATCCAATTTGACGATGTATGGCCTTCCCTTCCCTATTTTTACACTAGTTAAAAGGAAGGAACCTAAGAAATGCAAATCATGAAGAATAATGAATTTCTGAGAATCTTGATAAACAAACACAAGGAGAAAGGATTCCCCTGTCCCTCTTCTCAACTTGTGTGAGGATGTAGTTGAAGAGCCATTTTGATTAGCAAGGATGGAGGCACAAAATTTCCCCTTAATAAGGTAGCTTCCCTTTACATAAACACCATAGAAGAGCCAAGAAAGTTCTCAACTAGTCCTAGCCTGGCTACCACAACCTGCCTCATTGTCATAAATATGTAAAACCTAATAAAGTGGCCAACACATAACATAATGTTCTTGTTAAACTTTTCCATGAAAAGGACAATAAATATTATCACTACTTGCCCACAAATCTATCAACTTCTTGTCAAGAATGTTTCCACCATAGTCTCCATCAAAAAGCTTATGAAAAAAGAAGGGTTGTGGATCACACGCTGCAAATATTTGCACAAGGACGTCTTAGCATCCCCATGGCAATTATGATATGCCATATTATTCATAAGAGAGGATGAAGGAAAGGGGAAATAGACCAATGGAAGGTTCTTCCTATTTTAGGTACACCACTGATTATGGTTTCGCTAGTAGGCTAGCTCAACTAGTTGGGCCTTGCAACTTCATGTGTGGCAATGCAAACACTTGCTTAACAAGCCTCTCTAAATCTACCAAATATTGCAAACGCTATGAACATCTCCAACTAGATACGATTTTCCAAAGGCCAACATGCACCACAACTTATCCAGAATCTGAACTCACACCATCTGATTATTAAGCTACCTTAATCATTTTGGTAGCCAAACCTTATTAGCAGATCCCGATATTGAGAATGTGATGTTCTTGCACCCAAGCCTGAGTTTTGTTTCTACTACAATAACTGGAACCAGCCCTTCCAATATTGTGTGGCTATAACAGAGTGAATCGAAAGTGAGGAGAGGCATGGAGCATCCTGACTCCTTATGGGTCATCTTACCACAAGTAAACCACTAATAAGCCCTCATAGTCAACCCATTTATGAAACATACCTGATCTTTCCTTTAAACAAATATCGACCCATAAATATTAAATCAAGTCAAAGTTTACAAAGGCTATAGCGAATGCATTCTCCATGATTGCTATGCAAGGGCAAACTCATAAAGGTGTTCAAATAACCTAATGAGCCTTGGCCAAATTCTCCATACCTTAATAGTAAAGGAGGAAAAAAAGCAAGAGAATCCCAAAAGACATGAATGTGCATATAGAAGATGGGAAAAAAAATCCAATATCCAAATTGTCATACGCATATTTATTGCACACTTGTTTGTTAACAATAAAACATTGTCTTAGTTTGAATAATATTCTTTCTTGAGTATTTTAGATTATGCATCTCAAAATCGAAAAGAGATTAATTATTTGGAGAGTTTGATCAAGTGTTTTATAGTATAATTCACATGCAAAGACATGTTTAAGTTGGAATCATTAAACTTATTACTTAATATTGATATAACACAATAAAAATTACATTAAATATTTAAACTCATGCATTTTCTTGTTAAATCTCATCTTGAATTATTAAAATCTCTAGAACTGTATTAGGACCTTATTAATATTTTTACAAGTTCATATAACTTCAGCTCGAGCCTTTAGTAAAAAAAATCAAACTAAGAACTATTTAAATTAAGCCATGTTGTTTACTGCCTAGTAGTCGTACAGTACGATACTCGATATTCTACATGGGCGATTTGTTTTCTGGCTTATAGTTATAACATGTGTTGATATCTTACAAGTGCGACTGTCTCTTGGATTAAATTTATGTGTGCAAAATTAGTCGTAAAAGGGATTAACCTTATACAAGCATTTCTGTCATGTGTGAATCGACAAGCACTATATATCATATAGTATAAAGTCTCCATACATACTAATATGGTTATTGTATTGTACCAATATTGTACATATACGATGATGACATCATATCAATCCTGTTGACGTATCAATACGATTTGTATCTTTAGAGCATAACGACTAGTTGGAGCTTTTTAGGAGTACCATTTTAGCTATTTACTTTTTTTGTTTGCATCTAATACATTTCCTCACATAGAAAGAGACGAAAAACTATAAGAAAAAGATAATGCATCAACTTACAATGCCTTAACTAATCCATTTGCTTAGTAATATTCTCGACTTATGACTAAAATACTACAATTCACTTGCAATATCATTCTAAGCTCAGTTTGTATTTTATTTCTGATTAGTATATATGTTAATACTTTATCTCACTCATTTAAGAATTGTGTCATATTTTGTCATGAAGGATTGATGGTATAAGTTACTATACAAACTATTTAAAGTGTTGTATACCTTTGCACTTGTCTTTATTTTCTCTCGGATGTTAGATGGTATAAGTAGAAGTACTTTTGATTGAAAATCGATTGAATCTTATCGCTAAATCTTTTTATTAAGGGTTATAAAGCAAGATCTTTTGTAGTCAAGTTGTGCACAAAAGGAAAATAGAAATTTTATTTGCAACATTCTTGCTTTGATCATTATCTACATTGCATCTACTTCATTTATATTTGATAATACCTAATACATCTTGTGCCTCGAGTAATGAAACAATGTTGAGCTTTATTGTATAAATCATGTTTTATTCTTGTAAGTTGTATTTGATTTTTATAAAAGTGTCTCTTACCTGTTGCAATAAAAGGGATAGGTCTTATAAAAGTATACCCCTACCTACTATAACAAAAACAAGTAGCTTTGTAAAGGTTTACCTTTACCTACTGCGGCAACAAAGAATAGTTTTATAAATAAAGGTTTTGTTGAACCACCTAAAAATCTGAAGTATTATTTCTATTTATTTTACTTGCTTTGTTAACTTTGATTCTCTTCTTACTTCATATTGTCACTACAAAGTTTTTCTTCAAAACATAATCAAGATCTTTTAAAACTTCATCTAAAGCAATTAAAATATCTAGTCACTAGTCTTGTTTAATTACTTGACTTGATTAATCAAAAAGATTATATTATTATCGAACAATGATTACGTCGCCAAAAAATATTTTAGAAAGCTAAGGAACCTTTGCAAAAACTTGTTATAATTGCCATTAAGATTACCTTAGAGATTTTCATCGAGAACTTATCGAGCTGTTTTATTGGCACAAGTGTTTTCCATAGCAAAAGTATTTGATTTGCTGATTTTGAATTGAATCAAGAATTCTGTGATATTGAATTAACTTGAGAAAATCAGTATTTTAACTTATGTTTAAAATCAAATTAAGTTTTGCATTTATATAATTCATCTCCCTTCTTTAGACATTGCACTCACACATTTGCAACACATGTACAACTAAAGAACTTGTCCTACAATCATCCATGGCTCCCCACATGCAACATTTCTATCATTGAATGAACAAAAGAACCAATCATGGCAAGCCTCAGTGATCCTAAGTCCTGGAAAAGGCAATAGCACTTATTCAGTTCAATCGATAAGAAATGGTATGGAATCCACCTTGCAAAAAAGGCAACCCACCAACACAAAGTTGAACCTAGCTATATACTCCAACTCTTCATTTATCTACACCACTCCACCAAGAATATGATAAGACCTAGACGATATTATTGTAGAAATTCCAAAAAAGACTTTCACTTACAAGAGAAGGGAGCCTTGCCTCTTTTGCAATCATCAACATTCATGGAGAAAAATGGCTATCGCATAATGGATTTGTAAACAATACCTAATAAGTCCTCAACATTTGGTTGAGCACATTAAGTGAAATTGCTTGGTTTCAAGCCCTTTTGGAACACTTAACACTTCATCAATAAAGAAATACTTCATAACCTCTCATTCACAGTTACTCTTTCTCTCTTTCTCCAAATATCCCTTGAGTAGAGCCTCCTCTCTATTAGAATGCCCTCATCCTCCTTTATACCAATATCCTCATACATCACAACACCCTCCATCACTTATACAAATAGACACCATAGGGAGGGTAACGACGCTCCACATCCCAATGGCAAGCAAAGAGGGGAAAGAATTGCAAGATAATGAAACTCATCTAATGCAAATAATGGCTTCCTCGTGATTATTCGAAGCCCAAGAAGCCAGTGCAAGAGAACAATATCCCCAACATCCACAATGCATTGGCCAAATCACACACCTCCTGTTTATGACAATTTGAGCCAAGAAAATGGCCAATGTCACCATTTCCCACAACAATAATATTTGAAATAATAGGTATATCAAAATGAATAGTAGATGATGGACACAAGTTACCAATAGATTGAATAATAAGAGTTAATCTAGTTGCTTTGCCTTTTGCATCTACTTGCATTAGTTGTAAAGCAACATATTGTACATTGCCCTTAGGCCCTACAACTCCAATTACGATGTGCCTTTTAGGATCCACACAATCTCCAAATGAAGAAAAGCAACAGTGCCATTGCTTGCACACCTTGCTTCGCATGTCGAACATGCAAACATGACTGAGGGTCGGGGTCGAGCACCCTCTGAGGTGTCTTCATACCTCTAGTCCAAGGCCAACTCTAGGGGCTTTGATTCTAGCCCCGTTCGAACATACAATTCCCACAAAAGATCAAGTCAGTGAGCTATGTTAGGGGAAACCTTCCTACATAGTTCGGAGAGCACTAAAGACAAATAAGAGGTTCACCACCACATTGTTACAAGGGAAGTTTAGTCCATTTGCAGATTGGTCAGACTCATAATTCACTTTTAACCCATGTTCGATAGCTTAACTGTAGTGATGTTCATTGCGGTTGCATCCATAAGTAGCTTGGTCCATTTTTATTCCATTTCAATTATGTTCGAGGGTCCACTTGTGGATTCTCTTTCGTCTATGAGCTAGCTAGTTTGACTTCATATTTCTTATTAAGATTCCACGTCTCCAAGTGGCATGTATGTTCGAGGGTCCACTTGGGGATTCTCTTTCATCTATCAACTAATTGGTTTGGCTTCATATTTCTTATTAAGATCCCACGTCTCCTAGTGGGCCTACTTGGCCACCCACAACTTTGGCTTTTTAACGAATTATGCTCCTACGTTGTAAGACTTACAACTTAACAGCCCATCAGATAGGTTTTTTTTTCGATTTTGAGTGTCTTCTTGAATAGTTATAATGACCCATAGGCATGAGATGTACCTTTTGGGAGGCAACGGTCCCTTAGACATGGTATTTTTAAGCAATGGCCAATTAGTCCATAGTAATTGGATGGTTAGTTCAAGGCCAAAAAAATAGAACACATTATGATTCTGCTAGTTCCTATCCTTCGCTTTAAAACTTGTCCCTTGGAGTGGTCAGTACTCCATGCTATCGCCACTTGCAAATAAAATATAGACAATGCATTCCTCCAACTACACCTCTCCATCCAATGTTCCACCACTAATCTTTATAAAACGAATAGAACTATTGCAAAATCAAACTCTTACCTCCTTGGCACTAACCCTTGAATCCCTCAAAGTTGCTCATTCAACAAAAGCTACACAACTACCTCAATACCTAAAGCCTTGTCATGGCCCTTTTTGGTTTTCATTACTACTCGCACCCTTTTCAACCACAAAACCCCCTAACAAGCTCAAATAAAATATGACAGTGCATTCCTCCAACTACACCTCTCCATCCAATATTCCACCACTAATCTTTATAAAATGAATAGAACCATTGCAAAATCAAAATCTTACCTCCTTGGCACTAACCCTTGAATCCTTCAAAGTTGCTCATTCAACAAAAGCTACAGAACTACCTCAATACCTAAAGCCTTGTCATGGCCCTTTTTGATTGTCATTACTACTTGCACCCTTTTCAACCACAAACCCCCCTAACAAGCTCAAATAACACATCGTCAAGAACTAACCTTGCATCCTCAACTTGTCTCTTCAAAACCCTTTTGTTGCCCTCCCCTTTAAGCCCCTAGTATATCTAACACAAAACAGACCCCTTCAACACTATAATTCCCTCCCATTGAGCTTTTGCTAACAATGAAGTTATGGCCCCTTGTCCAACCAAACCAAGTAAAATTAGGATGACACAACTAGTTGAGACTAACCATTAACCTAAACTAGACATAAATTTATGAGAAGATTAGCCAATCTAAAGTTTCTTAGCTCTAATACACAATTTGTAATATCTACACCAATCCAAACCTCTAAGAAAAGTGCATTTAATAAAAAAAATTGTATTTCAAAAAATAGATCACTTATGAAGAGAGTAAAACAAGTTTGTTAATCAAGAGTGCAAAAAGTTGAAAATTTATGATGAATCATACTAATTGAAATTCCATTGAGATATTAGATGAATATTCATATGTTAAGAAATTTTTGTCCAAAAAAATGCTGAGGATTTGAATAATTTATAAATAATCCTAAGACTTATAAAGGAACCAAATGGAAATATGAAGGTTTGGATGAATTCATGTTATAATGTCTTTTAATTGACTAATTATAACTAAAACCTTGAAGTAGAGTTAAATATTACTTTATGAGTCATTGTAGCATGTACCAACATCTACATTCCATTGTGTCATTACAACAAGAGTCACACAACGTAAACTTTTACATTTATTTTGTGGTAAAATAGTTAGTCAACTTGATGAAAGAGAGTAGATGAGTACCCTCCAAAATTCTTTATTTAATCCTTATTTATTTAATACTATATTACTAAAGTACACATTGATTTTAAGAGCTCATATTTAAGCTTATGATGACTAATGTCATATCCAATTTCATTCAAAGGCCTATATAAAGGTCTAAATCTTAGTTGACAGTAAGCTTCTCAGATGAAGTACATACTTGCATCATAGTGGAATCCCGACACTCATTTTTTGCATCTAACTGCACATTCCCTTCTTCAAAATAGTGTGCAAAAACCTGGGAAGCATATTCAGTGTTAAATTTCTCTTAAAGGTAAAATCAAGGCACTCAAAGATTAAATCAACACAAAAATTTGTACTTGTTTGTTCATTCACTATCTTCACCATTTCATAATCATGGAAAGATGAAGTCACCTGCATCTTCCCCTTTGCTTCTATGGATTGCAAGTCATCATTGAACTCTAAGGTCCATATTGAGCACCAATTGCCATTACTGAAAAGGACAAAGTCAAATAACATTACATGCAGAATATACACTATATTCATCCTTAAATATTAATATAAATGTGCCTTTTGTAAATGAATACTCTTGATGAGCAAAAACAAAATCACCTAATGCACTATTGATGTTGCATTTAACTCAAACATTATAGGGGAATATTGCATAAAAAGAGATGTTATGTTAAAGCCATTAATGAAAAAGAGTATCGATCAAATTAGAAATAAGACTATGAAAGAGATTTATTGTGTATACATTATGTAAACATACATTGTAGGAGAATATTGTATACAAAAAGATGTTATGCTAAAGAAATTAATGAAAAGGTATTGGTCAAATTAGAAATAAAACTGTAAAAGAGATTTTTTGTGTATACATTATGTAAACATACTTTTAAATGGCACCGAAATGTGCACTTGCTCAATAATGCATTAAAAAAATAACATGAGCTATATGAGTTATATAAAAGTATACACAATGCCAAAAAGCTAATAAAAACCTTTTGCCCTAACAATTTTAAGATTCTCGATCATAGCATCAGTATTATAAGTTTATAACATCCATCCCACAAAAAGCATTTAATTAAACAAGAAAGTGAGGGGTAGACATTGTTTTATTTTCTGCCAAGATCTATTACCTCACTATTTACACTTGAAATGTTGGTTATCTCGTGATGTTGTATCTTGTGCAAAAAAAATTCTTAATCATATAGACTCACTTCAATATGTATGTGATAGTAAAGCCACCCTACCTCCATACCAATTTGGCTTCCTCAAAAATGATCGATTGTCGCTGCTGCATTTGAAAGCCCTAAATATTAAACAAAGCTCTCTAGTACTAGATTATACATGATACAAGAAATTGTGAAGACTTACTGCAGACCTCTATTATTTGTTTTCACTAGAGCTTTTAAGATTTACTAGGCTTTTAAAAAGCAAAAGAAAATATGCAATAAAAAAGAGCCTCAATTACTCTTTCCCTTCATCTCCAATCATTCTTGTTAACCCAACTTCAAATGGTTAAAGCATAAGGGCCAATCCATCTACACTATCCCCACCCTCCAAAAGAAGAGTTTAAAATTATAAATTTGACCTACCCCATAAAAAACCAAACTAATCCACCTTTAGTACAAAGGAATTCAAATGCATACAAACAAAACTGAGTCTTAGGCTTATCAAAATGAGTTCACCATTGGAAAGCTAGAGCTCTCCCAACCAATCTTCCAAATAAAGCAAGCACCACAATTTTATTTTACCTAATCCTAATACATATAAACTAAAAAATTGGCATATTAACAAGCATGTACTTCTTCATACATAATTATTTCATGAGAATTGCTTTTCATTATGGATTCAAAATGGGATAATAACACTTAAAAAACACCACATGATGCTAAATAAAAAATAATGCTTTAAATTTCAATGTAACAGCCCATCAAAAAATTTGAATGTAATTTTCATATTTGTTTAATGTACCACAATAAGAAGATCCAGAATAACTAGCTAGAAAAATACAGCAGCTGCACATGCTAATCAACAATGTTGGAAAAAAAATCCAGATGCAGAAAAAGGCACAAGAGTTCTATCATTTTTATTATTGCAAAAGTAACAAAATAAAATATTCATACAAAAACCCTAACTAATGAAGTAGCCATATATCAAGCAGTGATGATAAGATAGAGAAGAAAACTATGAAATGATTCAGAAGAAGTATGCCATAAAAAAGCTTTCAACTAAAATATTCACATACCAGAAGTTCTTTGGCCTTGTTCTTGAAGCAGAAATCACAACAGCCAATTCAAAGTCAGACCCTGGTCCATCAACATCTTTTCCTCTTGTGCAATAAACTGCATAGGTTCCTTTGGGATAAGTTTCCCCTGCGTATTTGCAAATTTCAGCATCCAGTGCAAACCTAGCAAAGATAACAAGATTGAATAAGCAAGAAAATTACCAAAAGGAATGAAAAAAATGAAAAGTATAGAACCAAAGGTTGCATCAAAAGAAGTAGGTTGGGCTTTTGCAAGTGATGAATAGATTACACTAACAGACAATGCCATCACAGGATGACAAAGATAATGTACAAGTAACTAATACTGGCAAATCAGTAAGTCAGAATGTTTCATCAACTAAACTTACACAGCTAGTTAACAGAATTGTTCAAAATAAGCTCTTCCTATTGTACAAGATACATTTAAACTATAAGCTCCAAAATAAAGGACATAATTACTAAGCAATGAACGCAAGTATAGCAATCCTACCTAGTGTCTTACCTCATTTTCTCTATTCCTGGACCAAGTTCCCATGTCAACCAATACAATACCTATGTTTATGTTTTACATTGTTTGCTAGAAGGGCAATTTCAAGGCCCATGAACCTTCAGCAAATCATCCTCCTTGAAAGTAGCAAACCATTTTTTCCTACATAGCTTCTTATCAGGGTGATGAAAATATCCAAAAATAAAAAATTGTTTATGAAATTTGTGCAAAAAGGAATCCCAGCCAAACCCAAACCAAATCATGAGCCAAGTTGGCTTGCTCACCATTTCAATTCGATATCAAGTTTTGGCTCGGTTTGTTTGTGACTTGATTCAAAAGTAAGTCCAAAATTAGTATAAATTTAAATAAGTATATATAATATTGGCATTATCAAAGCTGGAACAGTGCCAGAAAAATCACTACCAACGTTGGAGTTGCTGGTTCAAAGTCCAGCTACATAATTCATGTAGTGTTTTTTTTTAATTTCCTAAATTAAAATAAGCTAATTATGTTAAATGTATAGATTCTATAAAAGCAAAAACTGGAATATTGGATAGACTAGAATAGTGGATAGACCTTTCCATGTCAAGGTAGATGTTGTTAGTTTGAACCCATACAACCAGTGAGAATACCAGCTGTGCATTTTGTTTGTGCATTTCGAGTTGGCCAAAAATGAAAGATGAGCTAGGTCAACTCATAAATTTCAAATTTAAATTGACTTTGACTCGATTCAAATATGAAATCTTCAATTTCAAGTTGAGCCAAAATCGCTCAAGCTCATCTACATTTCACTCCTAGCTTTCCTGAATTAAGCTCGTTATCAAGGTCAAAGAACAAATACCAAGCAGAAGATGACAACTAGCACAGGTAGCTATTCATGCATATCAAGTTGGCTAAAAATGAAAGATGAGCTAGCTCAACTCAAATATATTTCAAATTCAAATTGATTTTGACTCAATTCAAATAAGAAATCTTCGAGTTATACAAAATCGCTCAAATGTGTCCCAATTTCACCTTTTGCTTTGTAGAATTAAACTCATTATCAAGGTCCAAGAATAAGTACCTAACAGAAGATGACAAAGAGCACAAGTAGCTATTTATGCAACTACAAATCTACATTTAAGTAGAGGAACAGACCGAAACTGCTCAACATAAGCTGTTGGAAGCTCTTCATCATAAGCAGGCCTTACCTTCGTGCAAACCTGAAATATCAAACAAATTCTAAAGCAAATAAGCTAGATATAATCTAGATTTTGCATGCTGTTTCCTATCTCATGTAATAGCAAAATATACTCCTAATAAAATAGTAGATGTTTGTATGTCATATCCTATAATTGTCATGCAATTGATATTTACTTTTAACACAGCAGAAACATAAGAAAAATGTGCAGAAAAAAGAAGTTACATAAACTGCATGAGCAATTATAGTGGTGCATCAAATAAGCTATTCCAATTCATAATGCTGGCACACCATGAGTCTGGATATTGGAGTGGTTATTCTTTCCTTTAAAGAATCAGCAGAGGAGATGATTCAACTGAAGGATGTCAACAATAGTACATGGATATTCTTTTGGGATTGTAGAAATGGTGGAAAGAGTATTAATGATTTGATGGATGTTGCTAGGCAGATATGTTTTCAGAGCCTCAATCTTATTGGTGATTATTTGAAGGACGAACTTGACCATACATCCCATGATATGGTTACACTTTGGCCTGTTAATAAGGGATTTGATTATAGAAGCATGACAAAATTCATTGTAGATAAACTGCTGGAATATTTTTCAATGGAAAAAAATATAATTTTTTCTCTTATCTGCAAACGATTAGTAAAGCTTTGTTCATCAAGCTAAGCAAATTCTTAAGAAAGTTTTTTTTGATTTGGCTTGCTAAACCAGGAAGCATAAAAACAAAGGATAAAAGTCCTAGAAAAGAACATTGCAATGATGATCGTGTTTAAAATGCAGGGATACAAATCAATATCCCAATTACCTCCATTATTTATGTATAAAAAGTGTAATATTTTATTATTTTATAAACGATGTTTTTACAGAACATAAGCATACGAAGACTACACGTAATCATGTTGGATAGGGGTTGCAAATGCACTTAGTGACAATGGCAGGAGAGAAATAGAAGGATTTCAAATATCAAAATGACTCTGGTACAATAAGATTGACATAAGGGAGATCATTGTCGAACTACTCAATTTGCATCTAAATGAGACCAATTTTAGAGTCTGCAAAGATAATTGATATCAATATAAACCATAAAAATTAATATTGTATTTGACTTGTTCTTGTGGGGTACGAGTTGGTTTGGGGAAACTATTTCTAGATTTTTAGTTGATTAGTAAAAATGTTGGTTGAAAAAATATTGCTATTCGGTATTATTATCAAAATGTTGTGTTTGAAAATAGATTATTGAAAAGCTCATGATCAAAAAATTGTTATTGTGAAACAATAAAAATACTCTTTGAATTTTTAATAAAAGTGTAAAATAAATTTTTTTAGTTCATTTCAAATGACCCAAAATATCTTTTACTTACTTTTTTGTATTTTTTTTTGAAAACTTGTTTTCGAAATGTGGTCAATCAAGCACTTGACTGCATTTCAAATCTCAAATTTTCAAAAAAAAATTGGTGCCAATCAAAGCCTAGATATGTTAGGTATCTATTCCTAACCTTATTAGAATATTATACTAGATTTTAATAAACAATTGGTACATGTCATCAAATTTCTACAAAAAAAATAATACTATGAAAGCAACTATGAAGGTTAAATAGAGCAATCCATTAATTAACTAATGAGAAATTAATGATCTTCAATAAAACTATGAGTTATCACATGATTCTAACCTTCAGCAAGCTTTTTTTAATGAATCGTCTAGCCTTGAAAGACGGATCCTATTATAGTTTGTAGAAAAATTAGATTGAAAACAAACTATTTTCAAAACCAAGTTATTGTGTAATAAAGTATTTGAGTTCAAACCTCTAAATCATGCAATCTATATATGTTAAGTAATATAGAGGAAAACCTCAATAGGCAAGGAGCAAATCTAACATGACAAAAAAAATAGAGCACAAGAAATCAAACCCAAATCCAATTTAGCAAGCCCAAGGAAAATCCACCCATAAGCTTGAGGATGCGTCTAACTAACTTCTTGGCAAAGTCTTCATCACCATCTCAATCCTTAGAAAATAGATATCTACCAATACCAAGAGGTAGCAGATCTCTCCTAGGAACTATGTATCCAATTCTCATTGCCTAAGTCACTCATGAGGATCAACTTATGTAAAGGATGTGACGGTGTACTTGGGTGTTGTGCTGATGCCACATGGATGTAATGTTCTTGTAACCAATTTGGTTAGTCATACAGGATCACCATTTAGCAATTTTGGAGTAATGGGTGCCTCAAATTCCCCAAAAATGTGCATCAAAATAACTATCCGACTTCATAAGTGCCACATGGTTGGGCATAGATGGGTTTGATGTTGAAGCTGAAGTTATCCTACAAATTTTGTCATATGGAAATGCACCATAGAAGTTTAGAAAAACTTGTGCTCTAATATCAATATCTAATGTAAGCAATTTGAGTTAAAACAAATGTGAAATAAATGTAGGATTTAAATAGAATACTCTATTTTTAACTTTGGTGAAATTAAGGACTTCAAATAAACAAATAAGTTAGTATTGAGTAATTAAAGAAGCACAAGCTTTTGCAACATTCAATCTAACCACGTTTGGATGAAGTAGTAGAAACACTTCCTGTTATAATTCATGCAAAAATTGAATTGAAAGCTATTAAATTTCCAAACCAAGTAACATTGTAAACAATGTATTTAAGTTAAAAACCTGAAATTATGCAAAAAAATCTATAGATTAACATATTTTAAAGAGAAAACTCAACAAGATGATAAAACCTTTCATAGCAAGAAAAAGAAAATGCAAAAAACCAAAAACCAAAACCCTGTGTAGTATGCCTCTAACAAACCCACACCAAAGCATGAGTTCAACCATTATCAATGCACACAAGGCTTCAATTAAAAGGAAGCAATCTCAAAATTTAATAGAGCATGCATGAACTTCTAGATTCCAACTTTAATGATCTTTTATAAACTCTTACTACCAACTTTAATCATCCTAACAATTAACCAAAGCTCCTTGAAAACTTTTAAAAAATATAGATTTCTCAAAAATTCAACAAACTCAATACCTATTGAACTGTTCAATAGGTCTAATCATCAGTTTGAGATGATACAATCACAATAATGGATCTAAAACCAAGTTATGTTGATATGATTGGGTCAATGATGATCTAATGAGTTCAAAGATGAGACCCATGGGTCCAATATCTATATTACAATCATTTGGATCAAACAATCCACCATATCATCATGTTACAAATAATCATGTGACTCTACTAATAACTAAAAAAATTAAGTCATATAGAAAGTAAAGCCATAAACTAGATAAATTCAAGACTCCTCAAACAATAACTCTCTTATTGTTGCAAATTAAATTTTTGCCAAATGATTTTATACAAATGGTGCATTCACAACAATCCCTTTTCAAATCATACCAGATTGGAATTGACTAAAATTAAAACTTAGCTTGAAACATTTATGAGTGACTTTATTTTCTTAAAAATAATCAGCATGGGTTTTAACTAAAATCTGCCCCTTTTTCTTTCTTCTACAGAATGTTACCTACATGTTAAAATGATACAAATATGGCTACAAAAGCGAGCATAGAACTCATTCCTATGAAGTTCAAAATTTCATAAGCTGAAGTAATAGAAATCTATCATAATAGTATTGTAATATTTTTCAAACAATTACGAAATATTTAAGAATAAAAAAAAAGTAAGGCCAAATACTAAATCAAGAAATTGCCTGTTTCACATGATTCACTGTGGCAACCTGGCCTGTCCTTGGATCAAAGTAGTTATTATCATCAATCTCACCAAAAGAAGAAACTATTATCTGAAAAACAATATCAAATAGATAAGCACAGTTAAAATTGATTTGATGGCAATGTTTTATGCCTTTTACTAATCCTCATGAGGTATTGATGAAAAACATAACATAAAATATAGAAAATGAAAACCAACAAATGGTTTTGTATCTAAGAAAAGATAAAAACTAACACCATCAACTCACAAAATTATTATATGATCAAGAATTATAAGATATGCAAATAGGAAAAAATTAACATTACTAAAGCAGTATTTTGACATGTTCATTAATATTTCCATTAAAAATTGATTGTTAGTGACACAAGAACAGCCAAAATAACAAAAGCCTAGGGATTACCAATAACACGACAGATTTAACATCAAAGAGAAATGTCAATATAACCATAAGATATAATGAGTTATGTTAGAAGGTACAACAACAAGAACAATATTTAAACCCAATTATTTGGCTACCTAAATTCTTCAAAGCTATTCACTTTATCTATCAGTATCACTTCATTATATCTAATAACATGAGTGATTTCTAATAGTATTTTGTTGCATACTTTATGTTCATTCCCTACATTTACTTCCTAGAGAAAACTTCATATTATATCTCCTTATTAAAGCATTAAATCATCCATTGTTAACGCATCCAAACTATCTAAACTAACTCTTCCTAAACTTATGCTTTTTGGTTCTATATCAAATTTCTATTGTATGCTCTCTTTTCTAAATATATCATTTTTATTACCATTGACAATCCATATCAATATCCAAATCTTTACAATGCTTATTTTATTGTGCATTGGCACTTTATAGGAAAAACTTTAGCACCAAAAAAGCATTTACAATTTATCATAATCATGTAGGCCTTAAATTTAATCTTGAATGGAAAATTTCCATCACAAAATACCCCCAAAATCATTCTTTAATTCCATAAAACAAGAAAGATTCTATAAGATTGATCACCATTACTAGTGTAGATCTGATTGTAAAAGCCATCATTATTCATTATTTTATTGTCACCAATAGTCATCTTTACTTTAAGGTCATTCTCCATAGATTGGGTTTTGAAGTAAGCACATCCAAAGTCTTCAGTATAAATACAATATCATTGGTAAAAAATATATACATAACATAAAACTCACTTTACAATTTGAATAATGCAAGAAGAAATACTCGAAGCAAAATTTTGAAAAGGTTCAATTGTAATGGAAAAAAAAACTTTATTCAAACATCATTGATTGAATATACACATCATTACTCTATTACACACATCTTTAAAACCTTGAATATATATTATGATACTCTATTAACAAAAAGTTTTCGTGCTAAATTGAATTGTAAACAAATAAAGCAGCAATTTCTCATATTCTGCAGCACACAATAATGGTAACCACTTCCCTCGAACAAACATCCAATTTAATAATACAATGCCTAAACTCAAGTGATGCATTAAATGATCTTGTAACATGTGAATGGTGCCACTAGCAGAGGCTTGGAGATCACTAGGTGCTATGGCTAAAACTAACCAGCAAGCGAAAATGTCAAATCAAGCACAACATATGATAAAAAGTACAGCCTTATCATGAGAATGTGATATTCTAGAAGACAAAGTAACCATAAAATCATGTACAACAATAGACAAACATAACAGCAATTTATTTTATTTCTTCTATGACTAAGTCATAATACAATGCAAAGCATAAACATTACATCAACAGAAGGCTCAAACTTTTGTGTTAACTGAATTAGTCATTATGGGAGTCTTTAGTTTGTTGCATAATCTCTATCATACGAATATTTTATTGCTTCAAACGTAATAGCATCATCATGTATTACGTTTTAGATTCTCCAGTGGATAGATTCTCCTCTTTTCCAACGTCACAGAAATGTGACAACCATCACTGGAAACTCATACTGATATTTCGATTTAGCAATTATCAAGCAACTTGGATAGAGAAATGCAGCATACTCGAATCATTAATGGAATAATCTACGTAAACACCTAAAAATCTTAACCATAGAGTACCGAATTCTACGAAAAAACAAGGAATGCGTTCGACTGACAAATTGAAGCATGAACAAACAAATATTTACATCGCCACTCATGCCGGGCATCTCGAGAACGAGGAGGTGAGCCTTATTGAAAACTGGAAAAGCTTCCGCCGCTGCCTCCTCGTATAACCTGTCGTCTCTAAGGAGAGCCCGAACATCTAGAAGATCGGAGACTAATTAGAAAGCAAAGAAAAATCCGAAAACAGAGGAAGCAAGCAAAGAGATGAGACCTTTAGCAACATACTGGATCTCGCCGACGGGGGCGTTGACAAGAAACCATTTAGCAATCTCGCTCTTCTGCTTCTCCGTCAGTTCAGGCTCCTCCGCTTCTTCTGCCTCGTCTGCCATGAGAGAAACTGGAAGATACGAAAACAAGCAGGGTAACTCTCGAAGAAGAGGACGAAGGGAAATGGGGTAAAATCTAACGGCAATGATGGAAGGGCAACAGGGCGTCCGTTTGGTGAGAACGGCTCGGTTTTATGCGTTGAATTGTCGTTATGGATCAGAGAGAGGGACGTTGATGTCACGTCTAATTTCGACCCCATAAAGAACTACGCAACATGCGACGTCCACATGCCCTGGTATGACAAATGTGTTCTTAGAAGTATATTTTGTATGACAAGAAAAAAATATGAAAATTATATGATAGATTTAATCTATTTTTAAATTTAAAATAAAAAATATTTTTAAATTCATTAATTAAAGAAAGTCTAAATTTTTTTATGTTAAATCCTGGTATTGGATGCTAATTGAGAAAATATTTAGATATTATTTTATTTTTTTTATTTTTTAAAATTCTTCTTTACAAATTTAATTTAGACTTAATATTTTTTTATCAATTTTAACTTTTATTAATTTTATTATTTTCTCCTAGGATTTATGCTTATGATTTAAAATGTGAAAAAGCAAAATAAGATGTAGATAACAGGAAATGAGATTTAGGCTAACAAGTAAGCATAAAAAGGAAGCAAAAAAACAAAATTTTTAAATCAGTAACTAAAATCAAATAACAAAATAAAACACTTGTGGAGGATCAAGAAATAGCCTTAGCAAAGTTTTAGGTTAATTGAAGAAAACTTAAATGACAAGCAAAGCCATGTTAAATTGATTTGTTACATAAAGAGTACCCCAGATACAATTGCATGAACTACACAGACAATTTAGTTCTACCACCCTATGTGATTTGGTGGTTGAGCTAAACCATATAGGATGGTAGTTTTAATTTTCTTCATATTAATTTGAGCTGGTCAAAGACTATTAAAATTATAAATAATTCTTCATACATAACAACAAATCCCAACATGCATTAAAACATCTGATGATCCTTCTTAACAATTCCTATAGTATCATGAGAAAACAAATATATACAATACATAAAATATAGAAAAATGGCAAAATGGTGAAATTCTTTAATAACTTGCATTATGGCCATCATTGTTTGATAAAAGAGTAAGTCATTTCATGTCAAATCTATATGGTTTTAAAAGACTCATCTCTAACAAGTGGTAGGTATTAACACACCTCTCATAACAACAATATCCATCTATTATGGTATGTACTAATCAAAATCTTACATTGATATTATAGGAAAAGCACTTAGCCTATGATAGGATCAACATATAACTTTTATAAGCAAATATCCTACATCCACATCTAAATGAATAGCAAGTGCATATTAATCAATTAAAGTGATAGTGATGGAACTAGATTAATCTCTAATAATGAAGAACCAATCATTGTAGGAAACATGATGTTGAATGTACATTCTAACAACAAGAGCTGTGACAACTCTATGAGAGGAAGTAACATCTATCAAATAATATAAATCAAATATGTATAACTATAAGATTTAATATAATGATGGAAAAGACAAAAATCTATTAAAACATATGTCTCTTAAAGAATAGTAGAATGAATCTAATTAGGCATTGTGTATGAATTATATATGCTTAAGATTTTATAAGACCCCCTCAAATAGATATAATTTGTATGAAGTCATGACCAACTAATAAACATATTTGACCAATTACTTTGTCAAATCACCAATCAAAATGGAAAATAATAATTGAAGTCACCATTATAATAAGACAAAGTAAAATTGACTCTAACAGCAAGAGAAGTCATTATTTTAAGTGAAACCCTCTATAATAAATACAATTTTTTTAATTGGAAATAAAGTAAAAAAGCCTAAGATAGATATGTGAAAAATATTATTATTATGCCTATGGAACACAAGAGAAAGTTTACAATTAAAACTTATGTGAATAAGGATTTAATGTCACAAATTAGATGTTATTTTTATAATCAAATAAG